>CM066044.1:65301067-67701067 GCA_033557465.1 Ichthyophis bannanicus | reverse complement strand
GCAGTATTTGGTGCTGGTTGAGCAGGACTCCTTTCTGGGGGTCACAATGGAGTTAGATGAGGCTTCTTTTTCCCCTGATTTCATTCTATTAATGCACCGGGCCTGTTTAATGAAGAGAGGCCGGGGGACACAGTGGACTACTCCAGGGAGCAAGGTCTGAACTCAAACAGAACCAGGATCCGACGGGACCTCCAGGAACGTGCTTGTTCCACAGAGAGGCGGTACTACAGTTTTGGACCTGGACCACACCTCAGAGCACTCCGGAGGGTTGGATGACCCCTTAGGGCTTGACGCCACAGGCTCTCAAGCGGACCTCTCTCTGTGTATATTTTATGAAGGCCACCTTCTTTTTCTTCACTTTTTCAGCTACTATTTTTCAGAACCATAGAGGTCCCCTTTTCCTTTTGCATTTATTTATTTTATTAACAAAAAGATTTGTTACCCTTAAAATATCACCTTTCGGTTTTGCCTATTGTTTTCTACATCCCCCAGCTATTCCCATCCCGTTAATGTCTGCTTGAGGTGTTGTCCCATCTTAGCAAAGTTGGTTTTCCTAAAGTCTAGGACCCTCTTTTGTGAATGGACTTTATCATCCCAAGTCCTAATACTAAACCACACCGTCTGGTGAACACTGGATGCGAGATGATCTCCCACTATAACATCGGAAACACTTTCCTTGTTGGTAAACACCAGGGCCAGTATGGCCCCTGCACGTGTGACTTCTGTTACCATTTGCTGGAATAATTCTCCCTTCTGTTCAGTTGGCTGATGGGGGTCTCTGTAATAATATCAAACTCCCATTGGTGCAGATGGTGTGAGTTGATGGAACATGAATTGACTGATAAGACAAAATTCCTATTTGTGTGCTTTTCGATGTACTAGACCACCTTCGCCAAAGGATGTGCAGGCAGTCAAATGTCTCCCCTATCCTTGTGTCTGATCAGAGATGACTGTGTACCAAAATGTATTACAGCAACCCCCACCAGAGACAGAAATGAGTTACCTTTGAGATTTGCTTGAGTATTTCCCCACAGGCTAGATCACTAAAGACTGTTTTCCCAGCCAGCTCGGCAATCTAACAAACTGCTGCCTTGCTTTAGATACTGGGTGCCGGTGGAATATGAAGAGGAGAAAAAAAGCAAGAAGAAGGCGGGAGAGGGTGAAGCAGCGGAAGGAGAGGATGAAGAGGAGGAGGATAAGCAGACGGAGGAAGACTTCCAGTGCGTGGTGTACTTCTGGCAGGGCCGCGAGGCCTCCAACATGGGCTGGCTGACCTTCACATTTAGTCTGCAGAAGAAATTTGAGAGCCTCTTTCCTGGAAAGTTAGAAGTGAGTGTGGGAAACCCTCCAGTATGTCTGTTTAATTTCTGTTCATCGCTGTTCTGCATGATCTTGTAATACCAGTCTTGGAGCGGCATCCCCCCCCCCACTCCAGCATATAGTTGTCTTGTAATGCCAGGCTTGGAGCAGCACAGTCTCCTGCAGGGCTAAATTCAGTATGACCTTTGCAACAAGTAAGAGGGAGCGGAATAGCCTAAGAATCACAGCTATTTCCCTCTCATTGTGAAGCTGGTTGTAAAGAGCGCTGAGATCCGAGAGCATGCAGGTCAGCCCTCACTTCTCCCACTTGCCTCTGGGATTTGCTATGCACTCAGCTGCTTACCAGTGGCAACTCAAAAGGGACTGTGCAGAAGGATACAGTACAGCTGGAATAGACACTTGCAAGGTCATTCTATAACGTCACATCTAGCTAGCATACGTTTTCATGCGCATATTATATGCCTGTTTTATCAAATCAAGTATATGTGTACTTCAAAAAATACTAGCATAAGTGATCAAGAATGCGCCTTCAATTAAGGCGCAGTCCCATCTACATTTTGCAATCATGCATGTAAATTATAGTATTTTATAATCGTCATGCATACTTGCTTGCACTGCCCAAGCTTCTCCCATGCTTCTCATGCACCCACAGTAAAGGTCCTGATGATACAAAACGCGCTTGTGTGTCACGAGTCAGTATTTTATAAGAGATCATATGCACGCCTAAATAAATAAATAAATATCCACATTTGCGGACATTTGCCTGTAAAACTAGGGGCCTCCTTATGACATTATCCCCAAAGTCCCAGGGTGTATCTGAGGTTGTCGGGTGGGGGAAAGTTGCATTGTTTGAACTTGCCTCTCTTTGCAGGTGGTGCGAATGACCCAGCAACAGGAAAACCTCAAGTTTCTGTCCCACTTTAAGAGGAAATTCATCATCCACAAGGGAAAAAGGAAGAGCAAAGATGATAAAGTGCAGCCTAGTCTATACCACATCCGCACTAATGGCAGTGCCCTCTGTACAAGGTGGGGTCCTGCTGCCACCCAGGGCATCTCTATAGGAATTTGCCCATGGCGGAAGAGCTGTGTGCTGTGGAGATCAGGGGGCACAGAGAGCAATGGAGATTTGGGGCCATATTCACAGATTGGAGTGAAAAGAGCTATAAAACAATCTGCAGGATGGTTTGCGCTCAAGGGTTTGAAATGGTGCGTCTGGAGCATCATTTTCCAAAAATTAAGAATCAGACAAACGTTCCCTGGCTGTGCCCCTACACCCACTGCCATGCTTTTTGGAGACCATTTTGCTGCTATGATTATTTTTTTCCCTTGCTGCTATTACAGGAAATTTCTAACTCCTTGGAAATAAGATGAATCATTTCAATACTCTGAGCAAACTGACTTGTAGATGTCCCTCTCCCCGCCTCCATTTTTATCTCTGTTGCTGTTAATAGCTATTCCAGATCTTCCTGCTAGACTACTCCAGACCAATGGGTTATTTCCTCCAACCAGCAGATGATGAGACAGAGAAAAAAACTAGAACAGTGCTGTCACATCATCATTAGCATTAAACCCAGTACAGCTAGGGGCACTCTCCAATATTTTCTCGGTCTCAGCAGATGGAGGCTTTTCCTCTCAGTACAGCTCAGGCCTCAGTGACTGCGTGCTGTCATGAGGATGCCTTGGTTCCCAGTCATCAGGGCATATATGAGATACCCCTCTGGTCTTCAATGGGAACAACTCCTAGCCACCAGGGTCGGTTAAGTTGCATTGAGAGTTCTTCTGCTGGGATGCCCGACCTGCTTTCCCTATTATTTCTTTATTTCATCCTGTCATTAATTTTGTTTAATAAATAAATAATATAATAACTTTAAGATTTCTTAGAATCCACTTCTGCAGAGTTAGGTACAGATCTTTTAAGGCATAGCAGGTGGAGTTTCTCTCTCCGACCCCCCCCCCCCCCCACCTTGCAATTGATTCTCTCCTGGCTTGCAGCAGAAGTCGAAGAGTGAGGAAAAGGAGGCCCACAGCAGGCTGCTAATTGTGAGTATTGCAAGGAAGTGTGTTCCGGTGGTAATTGGCTTGTGGCCTTTTTCCTGCCAAAGTCGGGCCTACGCATCTGCCCTTGTTTCAGCCATGCCTGCTTCTCTCCCACAGTGTTTCAGCTGCAGCAAGAGGCGTCGTCGGTTTCTCCTTGATTGTTTGAGCATCTCTTGTGCAGTCGATCCTGGGGAGGCCTCAAGGTTGGGTCTGTCTCCTGGGGTACAGTCAGCCTTGCTGGTAGAGTCTTATATTTCTCCCGTGCCTCCAGCAGCATCTCCCGTGGCTCCTCTGTTGCTCCCTACGTCTGGACAGTCTGCTAGTCTTCCTCTGCATGAAGGCTCCTTCTCTTCCCCTGTTAGTTTCTCAGCTGGAAAGGGGAAATGGGCAGCAGCAACAGATGACTTCAGCACAGAATCCTGAAGCAGCAGAGTTTGCTGCACTGTTCATCAGGCCTGGTCCCTGTGGAAAGGGGGTCTGGGAAGCTCCCAGATTCTTTTCCAATTCCAGCCAGCAGTGGCCTCCAAGGTTGAAGGGGGCAGGAAGCACTCGCAGACCACGGCCTTGGGCCATGGTGGCACCCATCCACTCAAGTCCTTAGCCTGGGTCCTTGATGATCTGGATGATGACGAGGGGATCATGGGCTGGATGATTCCTCAACCAATGGCTCCAGTTTGGAAGAAGGGGAATTTTCCCCTCCGGAGGAGGATGGCGAGTCCCGGGTGATCCGCTTGTCCATAAGGAAGAAGTAGCACCACTGATTGTCCAGATTGCTTCCGAGTTCTACATCCCAGAATCTTTGGCTTCTCCAGCTCAGTCGTCTTCTGACCTGATTCTTCGAGGCATTAGAACTCTCTCCAGAGCCTTTCCCTTTCTGCCAGAGCTTCAACAGATTGTATCGGAAGAATGGAATGCCCCAGATGCCGCTCTTCATACCACCCAGTGCCTGGGCAAGATATACTCTTTATTTATTTATTTATCCATTCTTATATACCGCGCTATTCAAAGTCAGTGTGGTTTACATAAAACAAAATATTTGCATTACATCAGAACAGTGATATCAATGCTTACGTTGTAACAGGGAAATAAACTTGGATTGAACGGGGAAGAAGAGACTAACATACTGTTAATTGTAAACCGCACTTGATACTTGGGAAAGAGCGGTATAGAAATAATTGTTAAATAAATAAATAAAATTCAAATCTTCCTGAGACTAAGAGTTCCCACAAACTTGTAATTGTATATAGTTTATAATGTTTTGTTTTGTATTAACATATGCTGTTAGCTGATATATTGTTTACTGTTACAGGATGTTCCATGTAAAATCAAGCTCCTGCTTTGTTGATTGTTGTTTATTGTAAACTGCAACTGATCTCCGGAAGATGCGGTATATAAATGATTGTTAAATAAATAAATAATAAATAATAAATAAATAAATAGTTCATATTCATATTTTAACTCTGCTATTTAACCTTGTTAATAGCTTATTATATGGTATGGGTAGTATCATACCAAGTCATTTTACATAGAACAGGTGGAACTAGGTACAGGTAACGGTATAAAGTTTAAACAGTAAATTATTAAAACATTAAACTATTAGAACATATGTACATAGTAGATATTTACAAATTATATCATATATTACTTGTGGTTGTAAACATTAATTTAGTCTCAGGGATTTGAACCAAACATTTGAATCAATGTTTGCGGTACCCTAAAGTGGAT
This sequence comes from Ichthyophis bannanicus, assembly GCA_033557465.1. NCBI lineage: Eukaryota > Metazoa > Chordata > Amphibia > Gymnophiona > Ichthyophiidae > Ichthyophis > Ichthyophis bannanicus. The sequence goes on along the minus strand of CM066044.1, from coordinate 67,695,985 downwards.
GCCCTAGTCACAGCAGTGACAAAGCGCACCACCATTCCATTTGAAGGGAGAGCAGCCCTCTGAGATCAGCAGGACATAAAGTGGAAGGTCTGTTAAAGACGGCCTTCTCAGCTTCCTCGTTGGTGGTTCAGGTATCTGCATGCAGGGGTCTGGTGGCCCATGCCCTTCTGCACTGGGTACAGCTGTTGCCAGAGAACTCTAGCTCGGCTCTCTTGGAGTCTGTTGTGGCTTTCCTAGTGGATGCTTTCTATGATCTCTTACATTGTTCTGCCGAAGGCATTGCGGCATTCACCATGGCTCACCATTAGCTGTGGCTGCAGAACTGGTTGGCTGATGCAGCTTCGAAGGCATGCTTGGCCAGCCTTCCCTTTAAGGGGGGTTTGATCTTTAGTGAAGATCTGGAAAAGCTTGTTAAGGACCTTGGTGAGATCTGGCCACAACATTTACCGGAGGATAATCCCAAGGTTTACTCCAAGTGCTCCTCATCCTCTGGTGCTAGGTCCTTGTGCTCTGAGTTCTGCAAACCTCAGCACTACTGGTCTGGAAAGCAGTCTACATCTTATTCTAGCGCGAGCACTAAGGGCTAGTCGTTTTGAGGGACCTGCCATTCCCTGGGTTCCTCCAACCCTTCCAAAAAATCTAATTCCACTTGCTGTGCCTCCCATTGACGGTCGGGGGGGCCTATTCCGAAGTGCCACAAGTCAGAGGTCGTCTTCGTCTCTTTTTCTACGAATGCACCCATATCACTTCAGATCGCTGGGTTTTGGATGTCATCAGTCAAGGCTATGCACTGGACTGCAAAAGGCCTATTCAGGATGCTTTTTTGTTTATCCGTGTGGCTCTACTGTCAAGGAGGCAGCAGTACAATCCACTCTGCAAAGACTACTGCACCTTTGGAACATTCTTCCAGTGCCTCCCTCAGAGAGACATGGGAAAGTACTCTTATTTAAAAGTCCCAAAGAAAGACTGTTCCTTTTGCCCCATTCTCGATCTCAAAGGGGTCAACTGCAGTTTGCGAATCCCCCAGTTTCGGATGGAAATCCTGTAGTCCGTTATTCAGTCCGTGTAGCAGGGAGAGTTCCTCACCTCCCTAAACCTCACAGAGGCGTACGTTCACATTCCCATTCGACTGGATCATCAGTGTTTCCTCGGGTTTGCATTTCTGGGATAATACTTCCAGTTTTGTGCTCTATCGTTTTGGACTGGCGACCGTGCCAGAGACCTTTCCAAGGCCATGGTGGTGATAGTAGTGGCAGCACTGCATCACAAAGGGATCTATGTACACCTCTACCTGGACGACTGGCTTATTCGAGCCAAATCTCGTTCCGGCTGTTTCGTCTGGTGCGTGGTTCAGCTGCTAGAAGGGCTCAGCTGGCTAGTCAATCATGGCAAGAGCTGCTTTGACACCTTCCAAAAATATGGAATTGCGCGACGCTCGTTTTGACACTTGCCTGGGTAGAGTGTTCCTCACACTGGAACAGTAGTGCAAGTTCAACTGTCAGCTTCACGAGTTCTTGAAATCCTCAGCTCCCAGGGCTTGGTATTACCTACAGCTCCTCAGGGTGACAACTGCCACCTTGGAAGTGATGCCTTGGACCCATGGTCATATGCATCCCTTGCAGCATGCTTTGTTGACATATTGGTTCCTATGCTCTCAGAATTACCAGGCACAGCTCCCTCTCCCTCTCAGCATGAGAAACAGTCTCAGGCTGTGGGCTTCCCCCAGAAATATGCTTCGGGGCATGCCGCTAGAAATGCCAGCATGGATGTTTCTCACTACCGATGCCAGTTTCTCCGGTTGGGGGCCCCACTATCTGGGTCACACTGCTCAAGGCACTTGGTCCTGGATGGAGGGCAAATAGGCTATCAGTCATCTGGAGACCAGAGCCATTCGTCTGGCACTAGTGCACTTGCCCCAGGGGCAAGCTGTTAGAGTTCTTTCAAACAACGCTACGGCAGTGATGTATGTCAATCATCAGGGGTGCACGAAATGTCAAGGAGTGGCGCGCGAGATGCGTCTCCTGTTCCCCTGACCAGAACGTCATCTCCTAGCGCTCTCAGCCCAGCACATTGTGGGAGAAGAGAATGTGCAGGCTGATTATCTCAGCCATTGTTTCCTCAATCCAAGTGAGCGGGAGCTGGCACCATGGACCTTTGATCACTTAATGATGCGCTGGGGGCCTCCAGCTATGGATCTCAAGGCAACAGCTTCCAATGTGAAGGTTCTCTATTTCTTCAGTCATCAGAAGACTGCCAGGACCGAGGGGATGGACCTATTGGTCCAGTTGTAGCCCCTAGCTTCCTTCCTGTATGTCTTTCCTCAATGGCCCCTTATTCCCCAGGTTCTTTTCAGAATAGAAAGTCATCCTTGCCTGGTGATTCTTGTAGCCCCAAATTGGCTACAGTGCCTGTGGTATGCGTATCTCATTCGTCGTCTTGTCCCCTCCTCTCTCTCTGTGGTGTCACAGGGGCTTCGGCTGGGTTCAGTTATCATGGAAGACCTGGCTCCCTTCTCACTTATGGCTTGGCCCTTGAGAGGCGACGCCTAATGCACAAGAGTTACTCTATGGCGGTGGTGACTACCCTCTTACAGGCTAGGCAGCGATCTACTTCGCTGGCCTATATCCAGGTCTGGTGGCTCTTTGAGCACTGGTGCTACCTACAGAAAGCATCACTTTGCTGGGCATTGATACCCTCGGTGCTCTCCTTCTTGCAAAATGGTTTTCAGAAGGGATTAGCTTGGATCTCCCTCAGGATACAGGTTGCAGCGCTTTCCTCTTTCCAAAGAACCTTGACTGGCTGGGATGTGGTGCATTTTTCTTAAGGGCATTCGGGTGTTGCGATCTCTGGTTAGGCCGATGGGTCCCCCTTTGGGACCTATCCTTTGTTCTCCAGGCTTTCATATGAGCACCCTTTAAGCCTTTGAAGCAAGCTATGCTTAAGGACTTGTCCTTAAAGGCCATCTTTTTGGTGGCCATGACCTTGACGCATCACATCTCAGAGTTACAGGCCCTTTTCTGTTGTGATCCATTCTTGTCCTTTTCGACTGAGGGCATTACCTTGGGCAGAAATGATGACACTGGCCGCAGAGTAATATCATTCTTGTTAATCGGGTGGTTTCTTTGCCATCCTTCACCTTGGATCAGTGTTCTGGGAAGGACATACACCTCTGGTTCCTGGATGTCCAAAGGATACTCAGGTACCTGGAGGTCACAAATGCCTTCTGGCTCTCAGACCACCTCTTTGTCTTGTTTGCCGGTCCTCGCAAAGGTCAGGCAGCGTCTAAGGCCACTCTGATGCTGGATTAAAGAGTCCATTTTTTCAGCCTATTTGCTGGCAGGCAAACAGGCTCCTTCAGTGTTAAAGGCTCATTCTACTCATGCCCAGGCTGTGTCCTGGGCGGAATTGTCCTGTGTGTCGCCGTTGGATATTTGTAGAGTGGCAACCTGATCTTCCTTATCATGAAGCATTACCACTTGGATGTCCAAGCTAGATCAGTATCTCATTTCAGCACCAGAGTGCTTTTGGCTGCAAACTCTTCCCGCCCAGAAGTGGAGTAGCTTTGGTACTTCCCACTGGTCTAGCAGGAAGATCTGGAAGGGTAAATTTTACTAACCGATAATGTTCTTTCCTGGAGTCCAGTCCAGGATTCGCCCAGCTTTGTGCCTTTTTGCTCAGGGCCTTCTGTTTTCACAAGCTGCCTCTGCTCTTGTGGATTCTGTATGTATAGTAATTCAACATCTTCTTGTTCATGGACAGGTTCTGGTTTGGCAGTCCTTTCAGAGGATTCTCCGGGGGATTCATTTGCTTTGCTACGAAAATACTGGAGAGTGCCTCTAGCTGAATTGGGTTTAATGCTAATGATGATGTCACAGCATTGTTCTAGTTTTTTCTCTGTCTCATCATCTACTGGTTGGGAGAGATAACCCACTGGTCTGGCACGACTCCAAGAAAGGAAATTATCGGTAAGTAGAATTTCCCCTTACAGGATTGGGAGGATGCTCTGCTCAGGCCTGGGGTTTCAGCCCCACTTCCCTGTTCTCTCCTGACCTCTCTCTTCCCCTCCTAGGTGTATCCAGGTTGGCACAGACGCCTCTCATCTGAATTCCGAGTTTTGCTACATCTTGAAGGTGAGACTTCAGATCTGGTCCTTGCCCCAGGGTTAACTTTGAGATTATCTTCAGGAGTCTAACCATGAGTTTTATGTCTAAATTCCTCGGAACTTCATATACTTTGATAGGACAGAGTTTCATTGGAAAATCGGTATTTTGGTTTTGATTTTTTTAAGCAGATAGGTAGGCTAGTACTCAAAAGTTAAACATTCACTGGCTTCTAGAACTTAACTATGTTGTGTATCTTCAAAGGTTATACAGATATATTGAATCAAATATCTGAGTGAACATTCCAATACTATGGGCCCAATATTTAAAAGGGTTTAGTGATGATTAACTCTAGGGTGTACATAGGTCTTGCTCTCTGATAATCCATGCCTCTGCTGTGTTCTAGGTGCCTTTTGAGAGCACAGACAATCAGGGAATCGTCTACACCTGGGTGGGTCGTGCCGCCGATCCAGATGAGGCAAAACTTGCAGAGGACATAACCAATCACATGTTTGATGACTCTTACAGTAAACAGGTAAGGCTCTGTTAATCCAAGGCTTATTATATATACAGACCAGCGCCTGTAGAGACCATAAATAGCCATTCTATATCCTTTAAAAATGTCCAGCTTCTGTCCCTTAAAATAGCACCTCTAGAGGCCCATCCTTAGGTCCCAGAGGACAGATCTGTAGGAGCCTATGGATATATGTTAGGTAACACTAATGCACAATGAAGTCCTGCCAACGCTCACTGTTTCCTGACAGCTTTTTATCATTATTTGGGGCTTTTTAGGTTATTAATGAGGGTGAGGAGCCAGAGAACTTCTTCTGGGTGGGTATCGGAGGGCAGAAGTCATATGATGAAGATGCAGATTACATGAAGTACTCCAGGTTGTTCAGGTAAAGAACCCCCCACTTGCCGCAGCGTATTGCCAGACCATATGTAGACTAGATCCATTGATCTCCAAGATGGGCATCTGTAGCCTGACGGTACAGCTGTAAGAAAAATGACCCATCACCAAAATGCTTCCTCCCATTAATTTCTTCCCATTTTTCCCTCTCCTCACATTTCTGTAAATCCCATAGTTGCTTGGACTGGCTGAAGCTCTGAGCTCTCCAGAAGACAAAATGAATCATGTGCTTCTGTCAGAGCCTTTGTCACAGATGCAGAATGGGTGTAAGCCATCCTTGGGGATGAGCAGGAAATGGGGGAATGTGTGCAGGAGGGACCTGGACCTATTCTGATGCTTTGTGCACCCATGTGACACAGGTGCTCCAATGAGAAGGGCTATTTCTCAGTGTCGGAGAAGTGTTCCGATTTCTGTCAGGATGACCTGGCTGATGATGACATTATGCTTCTGGACAATGGCAGAGAGGTGAGTCCCAAAATAAGACATGTCTACCTCTGCTACACGCCTGTCTCTGTATTGCTCAATTCCCCTCCACTCCCTCCACCCATCTCTGCATCTTTTGGATCCCCTTGTAACACAGTTTCTGGCCACTGAGGACCTCTTGATGCTGTTCAGTTTCATGTTGCATATAACTCACCTAGAATCCACTCGTTCCTCTGCTTTTTATTTTTTAGGCCCTAGGCTTTGGAACTCGCTCCCCCTTTCCCTACGATCCGAGATGTCTTTCCAGCTTTTCAAAACAAAACTCAAGACTCATCTGTTTAGCCTAGCATTTGACCTTCCCCCATAGTCCCTACCCTTTCCTCTGCTTCCCTTCTGATGTAGTATGTTGTTATGCTCAGATTAGTTCTTCTCTGTCCTCTTTCTTTCTCTTTACTGTTTTTAAATAATGGTGTTCCTTTCTCTTTCTGCAGCTATGTAATTTTTACAGTCGTAAACCACCCAGATACCTATGGTGTGGGTGGTATAACAAATTTTAAATAAACATAAACATAACTGCAGCCAAGCTGTAAACAGTTTTGCTTTTGAGCCCGATTCTCTGCCAAACCTGTGGCATTGCGGGGTGGAGGGTGGGGGAGGTGAAGCTACCACATCTCTAACTTGTTGTGTCCTCGTAAGAGCTTCCTAGGGCTCCTGGGAGTCAGAAATATTTGCATTTTCTCATAGACCCTTCATACATCTGGCCAGAGTTGGTTCAAGCTGTTTGCACCCTAGGAAAACCTTAAGTCTTATGTAGTTAGCCCCCCCCCACAGCTGTCATAATCTATTGTTTATCTTTGAATGCCCTGCTTCCCCCCACCCCTCCCCGCAACAGCCTAGTTTACCTGATGATTGTGCTGGCCAGTGTTCTGTACCCAGTGCAACATTGTGCAGAGGCCATAGTTACTTGATCCTCCCTTTTAAGGTGTTCCTCAGTATTTAGCTAAGGATTTGGTGGAGTGTCAGCTGAGGTCCTCCAAGCAGAGGTTTGGTCTCCACTTTCTCAAGAAAGTTTAACTTGCACTCCATACTTTGCTTACTGTTGACCCTGTTCTGGGAAATTCCCTTAACTGACAAATTAAGAGGAACTAGCAGTAATTTACAGTCCTGGAGAAAGACTCAGTTCACCAGCATTATTTTGGTACTTGATCATTGAAGGGTTGTTAACCTTGTTGGTTTCACTAAACTGTGTTATGTACGTTATTGGCTCAGATGGTTGTTTTGCATGTTTCTTTGTTGTGTTATTTTATTTACTTTTATATATAATTTTAAAATATTTTATTTTATGGTTTTAATGTTGTAAACGGCTTAATGCTATGTGCTGAGTGGTATATCATATAAATGGAATGGAATGTGTGCTCACACTCAGAATGCTTTGCATACATGGCGCACTGTCTGGAGTGTGTGAAATCTTCTGATTGTGTGATTGTATTTCCATGTGCTTCAGGTCTACATGTGGGTTGGAACACAGACCAGCCAAGTGGAGATTAAGCTGAGCCTAAAGGCATGCCAGGTAACAAGAGGAGTCTATGTATATGATGAACACACATTATACATTGTTCTTATTTACAGTAAGCTTTGCTTGTAGTGCGCAGTAGCTCATAGCTCCAATAGTAAGCGAGCAGCTTTTAAAGTGCACGGCACACCTTGCAGATGGACTCTGGCTTCAACTCTTCTCTTTTTTTCATGTACATGCTGTCTTCTGAGGGTCTGAATCTGGCTACTAGACAATATTTATTTATTTTATTTATTTAAAAAGCTTTTATATACCGCCTCTTCCAGAGATCAGAGGCAGTTTACATATAACATAACAATGAACTTTACATTGAGCAATGATCAACTTACATTAGTAACAAAGTTTAAAACATAACTATAATACATTAACTATGTACAATTTTGGAAGGCTAGGGAGGTATTGGGGAGGGGGTAGCGCTTGTCTTTGTGAGAGAGGGAATAGCTAATTAGGCTATATGGTGTAGTTGACTGTCAGAGGAGGCACCATAATATTCGATAAATAGATGGGTTTTGAGCTCTTTTCGGAATGATTGTAAATCCTTTAGTGCTCTTAAATTTTCTGGTAGTTGACGGGGTGAGGCAAGATGGTGCCTTGAGAGGGCGGCTATCTGGATCCTTGGCGTTGTCTTCAGTGAGTGACCTACCCTTGCGCGCTATGTTGAGGCGCAAGAGCAAGCAGCCGCACCGTCTGGCTGGAGCGGCTCTGGGTGGTAGTGGTTAGCTTACCCTTGACGCTCTGGGAGTCCGGTTGGCAAGAGAAGAGTTTGCTGTCTTTGACCACCCTGGAGGTTCTCCTTTGGAGTGGAGCACAGAAGGGGCTTCACTGAGCCCCGTAGAAAGGGCACTTCCCCAGCAACCTGGAAGTGCTCCTGCAGGGGGGGGGGGGAGGGTTGGTTTCTCCAAATGCTGGACTAGTTCTGTCCGCAGAGGGAGGTGTGCCAGGCTGCCCCCTTGCTCAGTCCTCTCCCGAGTGCAGGACTCTAGTTTGCAGAGTGGATGTCTTGCCAGATGATCATTTGGGGAGTGGATTTGGAGTGTCTTTGGGGAAGGAGCCTGTAATCACCATGAAGGTGCTGTGGAACTCAATCAAGTCTTTGGATGAATCTCTCCATTTAAGTTTGACACAACTTTCTTTGAAGGTGGATTCTGTTACAGAGCTAGTTTCTGCTCAGAAGAATAAAGTGGCCCAGCATGAGGGCAGATTCAAACAACTGGAAAGGCAAGTGGCGGAGTTTGGAGCTTTAAGGAAGCCCAAGTTAAGAAAAGTCTTGGGCTTTGGAGGAAGGTGGAAGTTTTGGATAATCAGCTTAGGAGGAACAACTTGCGGTTTCTTGGGTTTCCTCGGTGCCCGCTGCTTGGACCAGTGGAGCTGGTGAAGAAGTATCTGGTTGAGGTCTTGGGGTGGGCAGCGGATAGTCTCCCACTGGTGGCTTGGGCATTTTATGTGCCTTTTTCCAGGTTGGCTTTGGCAGCCCTAGCCGCCCTCAGGAACAGTTGGACCTGACCGGATTTCTGGAAAGCTCTTTGGAACTGGTAACATCTTGTAGTACTCTGCTGGTCACTTTTACTTTTGAGCAGGATAAAGTTTCTGTTTTACGCTTGTATTTTAGGCACATACAATAGCAGTTTATGGGTTCGGTTGTTCGTATATTTGCTGATGTTTCTAAACAGACCCAGGCTTGGTGAAGGGAATTCTTGGCCTTACGGTCTAGGGTCCTTTCGCTTCATGGAACCTGGCTCTTGAAATTTCCTTCTTTATGTTATGTTAGTTTTGGGGGGCGGAATTATTGCTTTACCGAACCAAAACAGCTCTCAGAGCTTATTATTTCTAAGGAGGGTTCTCCGGGGCCTAATGGGGGGAGCTCCATACAGTGCGTTCTGCTGACAGCATTTCTCCTCAGCTGTCTTTGTGTATGATGTATTTTTCCTTTTTTTCTTTTTCCTGGTTCTTGCCTCTTTTATTGTAGGTAGATGAGTAGGCAAATTACTTTTCCTTTGTTGTATATTGATCTTTGTTATGTTGCCTATATTGTTATTGTGAATGGTTTAGAAATAGTAAATTCTGGTAGTTCATTCCAGAACGTTGGAGCAGTGTATGTAAAGGCTCTAGCACTGGTGGTGTGAGTAGTGTTTCAGACATAGGTAGGTATAGTATATGTATTTTGTGAGTGGTTTCTCCTGGTTCTCGTGTTTTCAGATAAGCTGATTAGGGAATTAAGGTATGATGGGGATATTTTATTGTGCAATTTAAACACTGACATTATTTTATTCTGGATGTAATTGGCAACCAGTGCAAGTTGTGAAGAAGTGGTATGATATTGGTCGAAGTGGTGTGCCTTATGAATTATGCACGCAGCTAGATTTTGTGCTACCTGCAGTTGTTGGATGGTTTTCTTGGGCAGACCTTGTAGAATGCTATTGCAGTAATCTAAGTGGGGCATAATGAGAACCTGTAAGACTGTCCTGAAATCAGAACTGTCTAGTAAGGGTCTGAGGTGTTGAACCATATGTAGCTTGAAGTATAGTACTAAATCCACATGAACTTTACCCATCAGACAAAAAACAGTGAATTTGTTGGTAGTTACCAGGTAGGTTTAGTGACGTCTAACAGCTGCTTGGTGCTCTGCATGTGGGGTTCACATGGTGTACAGACTGAGCACTACCAACTTCTAGAAATCAGGATGCTGAAAGGCACATAAAACGCATTTTCCAAGTTCATCCTGCTAGATCAGTCCAGACAAGTGGGTTAAGTCCCCCTGCCAGCAGATGTTGGAGACAGAGAAATGCCAGAACTTGATTGGTTCAGTCCTAGCATACGTAGCAGTACCCCTAGGCGTCACCTTCATTATTTCTCTGTCTCCAGCAGATGATGATGATGTCTTTTCAATTTCTCCTGTCATTGATTTCAAGCAAGGATTCCTGATTTTCCTTCTGTGAACCTCCCCAGGGCACACTTGAAGTGTCCCCTTGGGGTTTCCCACATTCCCATTTGGAGTTATGCTCCTGGTCAAGAGGACCAGTAGAGCTTCCCTACCTGGAAGGGGACCAGGCACTGGTCACTGCTCCTGGTTCAGGGGAGAGCCTTCCATTTGCTGTGCAGCAAAAACTTCCTTTCCTTATCGTCCCTCCAGTCTAGTCCCGAACATCAGGAGTTGTGCACCTCCTCCCGCAGCATTGGAGACTGAGCATGTCACAGTTTTAGTGACACTGTATAACTGGTCCAAGGTCTGCCTCCATTGCTCCAGTATTCTCAGTCTCCATGCAGCGGAAGGAGGTGTGAGCCCTAGTGTTTGGGGCTCACTAGAGGAATAATTCCTTTTCGGTCATCCAGTTTAGTCAGATACTTCTGGGTAGTGCACCTCCTCCTGCAGCCCGGAGACTGGGCATGTGCAAAAAACGTGACATCACTGCATGTAGCTCCTCCGCTCCCCCAGCCATCTCCAGTGTGTCCAGTCTCCGTGCAGAAGGAGGACCTGTGAGCCTAGTGCTGGGCTCACTTTAGGGCTAGGTTAAGGAGCTTAGGAGTTTTGGTTTATTTTTCAGGCTCTTGCTTTGATTCTGTTTTATTTGGCACTGTATCTTTAAAAAAAAAAAAAAAAAAAAAGGAACGTGAAACGAACAAGCGGTGCAGGATTTCTTCTGCCTGTCTCTGCTGAGGTTTCGTTGTGTGAGTGTATGGGCTTTGGTGCACCTTTGATCTCTCCACCCTTGCCAGTGCGGGGGAGAGCTCTTGGCCGACAGCGGGACACAGATTGCCCTGCCTCAGTTTCCCTTCCCGCTTGGACTGACACGGCCAGCTGACAACCCGGTACTTTCTCCGTGGTGCAGCGTTTCTCCCGGAGGCGCGGGAGCGCGAGCGCGGATGCCTCGCTTCTCCCTTCTTCCCTTTCTGGGTGCGACAAGGTAAGCAGGGATCTAGTAGGGTTAGAACGGCTGATTTCTTTGCCGTTGTTTGTACAGCGTCGGGAGGTTTTGGCACCTTTTTTTCTTTCACTCGAGCGGCGGCGGCCATTTTGACCTCGTGGAAGCCGCGTGCTCATCGCTTGCCGGAGTGCAGGGAGTGAAGAGAGGCTGGGAGACACTTTTTGCTTCGGCCCTTTCACCTTAGCTACCGTTTGGTTTCTTGTTTTCTTTTCTTTTCTTTTCTTTTATTTTATTTTCCTGAAGGCAGTGCCCTGGTCCCTTTTATTTCTTCAGAGGAGGGAGGTTTGGGTCTGTGAGTTTTTTGGTTTTGATACAGTTTTTGGGAACAAATTACTCTGCAGTTCTAGTACTGGCATAAAAAAAAAAAAAAGTAAATATAAAATTTTTGTTTCTGAATTTGCATAACCTTTATGGTGGCACGCCTTCAGTGTGTGGTGTGTGGCAGCCGGAGGGGTGCGATTACGGAATCTGGGATCTGCCGAGGGTGTACGGCAGTGTCCACCTCTCTGGAACATCATATGGAGATTCAGACGGCTGAGAGTCAAGAGGTGGAGCCGGTGATGGAAGGTGTTTCTCCATCAGCGCCTCCACAGCCACCCGTGCAGGCTTCCCAGGAGGGGCAAGGTTTGGCTTCTCTGTCCGGGGGAGCGGAGCACCTGCTCAGTGGTTTTTCTTCTGACTTTGTGTTAATTATGCACAAAGCCTTTTGTAGGTAGCAGCAGGGTAGGCTGCCGGAGTCCTTGGCGTCGTCCGCGCCATCTCCGCAGGCTTCCGCAGCGGGTGTGGGCAGCGGATCCCTTCGTCCGCCTAAGAGAGTCAAGGTTCGGGATCCTTCGCCTCCTGAGGTCGAGTGGCAGGACTTAGAAGAACGTGAGTCGGAGTTGGAGCCTGGTGTAGAGGAGCTGGAGGAGGGAGAGATTCCCGAGCCAGAGGATCAGGCGAAGATTATTAGGTTATTCCGCAGAGAGGAATTGGTGCCGCTTATTACGGAGTCTCTACAAACTCTCAAATTAGTGACCGAACAACCGGCGGCAGACGAAGGGGAGGAAGACCCGATTATTCAGGCGGTGAGGCAGTCTCAGGTAGTTTTTCCCGTGCATCGTGTAGTTGAACGAATGATTCAGGAGGAATGGGATTTGCCTGAAGCTGGTCTCAAGGGCATTAGGACTATGTCTCATTTATATCCTTTGGCAGATAAGGACAAAGAGAGATTTCGCTCTCCAAAGATTGATGCGGCAGTGACGAAAAAGACCACCATTCCTGTCGAGGGCAGTGCTGCTCTCAAGGATGCGCAAGATAGGAAGGTTGATTGCTTGTTGAAGCAGTCTTTTGAGGCGGATGCCTTCTCGCTTCAAGCTTCCATCTGCGGGGCTTGGGTAGCTAGGGCTTGTCTCAGATGGACTCAGGGGTTGCGCAGGGTCGTGCAAATAGAGCCCGAGGGCCTGCTGGAGTTAGACCATTTGGAGTCCGGGGCAGCTTACTTGTCCGATGTTCATTATGATTTAATCAGGGCCCTAGCTAATAGCATGGCTTCGTTGGTGGCGGCTCGCCGGTCCATTTGGCTGAGGAATTGGGCGGCAGACGGCTCTTCTAAAGTGCGGCTCAGTAAGCTGCCTTTTAGGGGGAACCTGTTGTTTGGTGAGGACTTGGATAAGTTGGTGAAGGATTTGGGGGAGTCCAAGGGGGGTAGACTCCCGGAAGATAAACCTAAGCAGGGAAGATCCTCGCAGTCCTTTCGAGGGCAATTCCGTGACTTTCGGAGATTTCGTTCTTCCCGGTTGGGGGGCTTCCAACGGGGACGCTTTGCTCCGCGGTCGCAAGGTTTTCGGGGGTTTCGAGGCGCCGGTAGGGGATTTGCAGCGATGTCCTCGGCTCCCGCCAGAAAGTCCCAATGAAGTGCGGTGGGCTCTGGCCGGCAGTCAGCCATTAGGAGGGAGGCTTCGGGCTTTTCTGCCGGCTTGGGCCCAAATCACGACGGATCAGTGGGTTCTGGAGATAATTCGGGACGGCTATGCTTTGGAGTTCGCCAGGCCCGTTCGGGATTCCTTTGTTCTCTCTCCCTGCAAGGGCCTACAGAAATCCCTGGCGATTCATCAGACGCTAGACCGATTGTTGCAGTTAGAGGCGGTGGGTCCTGTGCCTTCCAGCGACTGCGGCAGGGGTCGATACTCCATCTATTTCATAGTCCCAAAAAAGGATGGTTCTGTTCGGCCCATTTTGGATCTCAAAGGGGTGAACCGCTGTTTACGCGTTTCACATTTCCGGATGGAGACCCTAAGGTCCATCATTGTCGCAGTGCGGCAAGGGGAGTATTTAACATCTCTCGATCTGACGGAGGCCTATCTGCATATTCCGATCAGGGAAAGCCATCGCAGATTCCTTCGCTTTGCTCTACCGTGGGGGCATTACCAGTTTCAAGCCTTGCCCTTTGGTCTCGCGACGGCGCCGCGCACCTTTACCAAGATTATGGTGGTGGTGGTGGTGGCGTTGCGCAAAGACGGCATCCTGGTTCATCCTTACCTGGACGATTGGTTGATTCGGGCGAAGTCCGCAGCCGAAAGCGTTCAGGTTATGGACAAGGTAGTGAGGTTTCTCGAGCAGCTCGGCTGGGTGGTCAATCGGGCGAAGAGTCACTTAGTCCCTACGCAGGAGCTCGAATACCTCGGGGTACGGTTCGACACTCGGGTAGGGAGAGTGTTTCTACCGGCTCGACGAGTGCAGGGTTTGCAGGCGTTGCTTCATCGGTTTCTAGTCTCTCCGGCTCCATCGGCCTGGAGTTACCTCCAGGTTCTGGGAACCATGGCAGCGACGTTAGAGGCAGTTCCTTGGGCCAGGTTTCACATTCGTCCGTTGCCGAGAGCGCTGCTTCGTCGCTGGTCTCACAAGGAGGACTCGCTCAACGCACGACTTCCTTGTCCCGCCAAGGTCCGGAGGTCGCTTCGTTGGTGGCTGCTTCCCGGGTCGTTGACGGCAGGGATGAGTCTGGAGCAACCGGATTTATTTATTTATTTTATTTATTTATCTATTTCTTCTATACCGCCCCTTCCAGAGATCAGGGGCGGTTTACATGGAACAAGTAAACAAATTTGTATACTAATGTATACATTACATGGAACAGAGATTTTTTTTAACTTTATACAGATAATAGTTATTAACAGAGATTTATAACATTGTAACTTTATACAAATAACTGTGCATTAATTGTCAAAACTATTTACATTTTATATACATTAATAAGTTTCTGTAGCGTAGTGTTGATCAGAGTTTTTGACGGATGCAAGTCTAGTGGGCTGGGGAGCGCACTGCGGGGTGCTCTTCACGCAGGGGCGTTGGTCGGCCCAGGAATCCACTTGGTCCATCAACAGATTGGAACTTCGAGCAGTGGCTCTGGCGCTGCAGGCGTTCGAGGCCACCGTGACGGGGAGAGCGATCCGTGTGCTGTCCGACAACTCGGCGACGGTGGCATACATCAATCGTCAGGGCGGCACCGGAAGCATGCCCATGGAAGCAGAGGCGGAACGGCTCTTTCAGTGGGTGGAAACTCGATTGTTGGCGGTGTCGGCGGCACACATTGCCGGGAAGGACAATGTGACAGCGGACTTTCTCAGCAGGGTGCAGGTAGATGCCGGGGAGTGGGAGTTAAATCCCTGGATCTTTGCGCAGATAGTCCGAAGATGGGGATCGCCCGTCATGGACCTCATGGCGACTTTCCAGTTGGCAAAGGCCAGTCGATTTTTCAGCCGGCGTCGAGAAAGGATGTCAGAGGGGATAGACGCGCTGTTGCAACCTTGGCCGACATCGGGTCTGCTCTACGTGTTTCCGCCGTGGGTGCTAATCGGCAGGGTGGTGCAACGAATTGAGGCTCATTGAGGGAGCGTGTTGTTGGTGGCTCCAGACTGGCCGAGGCGTCCCTGGTACGCAGATCTGATTCGGCTCCTCAGCGGGGACCCGTGGAGGTTACCGGCGTCCGAGGATCTGTTACGGCAGGGACCTCTTTGAATGCCGCAGGTGGATCGATTCTCGCTTACGGTCTGGCCATTGAGCGGGCGAGGCTAAAGAAGAGAGGTTATTCGGCGGCGGTGATAACGACTTTGCTCAAGGCGCGAAAGAAGTCTACTTCTCTGGCTTACGTGCGCGTATGGCGTATATTTGAGGACTGGTGTTCTAGGGGTCAGATCCGAGCGGCGACAGCATTGGTGCCAGTGGTGCTCAGTTTTTTACAGGACGGTTTTGAGAAGGGCCTGGCTGCTAGTTCCTTGAGGGTCCATTTGGCGGCCTTAGCATGCTATCGGGGCAAGGTGCAGGGGGTTCCGTTGGGGATGCACCCGGATGTGTTGCGTTTTCTGAAGGCTGTATCCAACCTCCGTCCAGCTCGTAGAGTCATTGTTCCTTCGTGGGATCTCAACCTCGTTTTGGGGGCCCTTGCGAAGGAACCTTTTGAACCATTGCGCCGGGCTTCTGTGAAGGATTTGACGCTGAAGACTGTTTTTAGTAGCCATCTGCTCAGCAAGACGGATCTCAGAACTTCAAGCTTTATCTTGCCGAGAACCGTTTTTGTCTTTTTATGAGGACAAGGTGGTTCTGTGGCCTGTTCCATCTTTTTTGCTGAAGGTGGTTTCGCCGTTTCACTTGAATCAGACGGTGTCCTTGCCGGTTCTGGGTTCGCCGGGGGACAGCGAGGCGGACCGCCATTTGCGGCGGTTGGACTTGAAGCGCGTGTTGCGACAGTATTTGAAGGTGTCTGCGGACTTTCGTAAGTCGGATCGGTTGTTTGTCTTGTTCGGGGTACACCGCAGAGGTGAAGCAGCGGCTAAAGCGTCTATCTCGCGGTGGATTCAAGAAGCCGTTGCTTCCGCTTATATCTTGGAGGGCAGAGTGGTGCCTGCAGGTTTGCGGGCTCATTCTACTAGAGCTCAAGCGACGTCTTGGGCGGAGCACGGCTTGGTGCCTCCGGCGGAGATTTGTCGGGCGGCCACTTGGTCATCCCTTCATACTTTCAGCAATTGTGGTTCCTTGAGGGAATCCAGTTTAGTCCTCATTCCCACCCAAGATGCTTTAGGGCGCTGAACTCGTTCAGGTACGCTGGAATTACTGGTAAGTTCTGTTAGGAGCTTCCTTTCTGTTCTTTTCTGTCTGTATGGTGACTCGCTCAGGGGGAGGCAGGTAGAAGAAAACAAGCCTGTCTTCATAAAAACAAAACTATACAAAAACATAAAATAAAAAAATAAATACCCCAAAATGGGGGTGTAGGCTTTGGACAACAGTTGTTGAGCTGTTCTGGTGTCCTTTTTTTCCTCAGACTTGGTTCTGTTTTTATTGATTAGTTACTTACTTATTGCTCCTTTAAGTGTGCTTTGTCAATAGTTCACTGGAGATGGCTGGGGGAGCGGAGGAGCTACATGCAGTGATGTCACGTTTTTTGCACATGCCCAGTCTCCGGGCTGCAGGAGGAGGTGCACTACCCAGAAGTATCTGACTAAACTGGATTCCCTCAAGGAACCACAATTACCAGGTAAGTGTAATTTCCATTTAAGGTCTAGGGTTAGATAGGAATTTGTTGGGAGTTTAAAAAAAAAAAAGATTAAATTGAGTCAGTGAGGTAATACCTCTTTAAATTGGCGATTTTGTTCTGTGCACAGATCCAGGCGTGGTTCTGTTCTGGCTGTCCCCCCTTCTCCTCCCTCCCTAAAGAAGTGCCTGTCCAGGGGAGAGTGATGGAGTCAGCTGTGGGGCCTCCCGCTTCTGATCCCCTCATTGGGTGTGAAGTGGTAGAGGCGCGGGGCTCAGAGCACGTGGTGAGTGAGCTCCGGCTGCAGCCACAGCTCGGCTGGCCGCAGTAAAGGGAGCGGCAGGCTGAAGCAGGCAGCAGCGCAGAGGCTCTCTGGAATCTGAGGAGTGGGAGCTGACCGGCGGCAAGGTAAGCGCCGGGTGGAGTGAGGTCGGGTCTGACATGCGGCGCGTTGGGAGGCTCAGCGTTTGCCGCGGTTAGGCCTAAACTGCGTGGCTGGAGGGCGGGAAAGCAACAGAGCAGTAGTTTGTTCTCCCGCGCTCTCTGGCGGCCCTCGGGGGTGAGTTTGGCCTGAATTTAGGAGCAATTTGGTGTTTTCCTGGCTACAGTTAAAAAAAAAAAAAAAAAAAGGAATAGAAAAGAAGAATAGAAAAAGGATTGGGAGAGTTGGACCTGGATTTTTTCTGGGCTCTTCACTAGGTGAGGATTTGTTTTGGGGTGGATGGCAGCCGGCTTCCAGATGCCTTCAAAACCTAGGTGCCTGATGTGTGGGTCCAGGAGAGACTTGCTGTCGGAGGCCTGGGTGTGCCGCGGCTGTACGCTAGAAGCAGCGGGGGTGCAGCTGGTGGCGGACAGGGTAGTGGAGGAGTTAAGCGGGCAGACAGAGGCAGGAAAGTCGGCTGAGCTGTCTGTTCTGCTGTTGGAACCTATTCCAGGGCCGTCCACGGCGAGAGATTCCCCCTCGTCTCAGCCTCCCTTGCAGAGGGGGT
This sequence comes from Ichthyophis bannanicus, assembly GCA_033557465.1. Taxonomy (NCBI): domain Eukaryota; kingdom Metazoa; phylum Chordata; class Amphibia; order Gymnophiona; family Ichthyophiidae; genus Ichthyophis; species Ichthyophis bannanicus. The sequence continues at coordinate 67,678,558 of CM066044.1, read as the reverse complement.
TGGTGGCTATCTTCTCGCAGGATTTTATGGTGCTGCTCCAACAGGTCCTTGGAGGGTCGGGGGGATCGGTGCCGGGGCCGGCGACTAGTGGGGGGTCGAGTTCAAAGAGATCAGGGGCTCCGCTTGCAGGAGTTCTGGAGAGCAGGCCTCTCAAAAAGCCTAGGCTGGTCACGGACAAGGAGGAGCAAGATTTAGGAGAGCAGGAACCGTCGGAAGGTTTGGAGGGGTCGGAGTTGGAATTGGATCTTGAGGAAGGCGAGATTCCAGAGCCGGAGGACCAGGCTAGGGTGGTCCGGGTGTTTAGAAGGGAGGAGTTAGCAGCACTCATCACGGAGACGCTGAAAGCCTTGAATATGCCGGTTACGGGTAGTCCAGAAGATTCTACTCTGTAGGATCCCTTGTTACAGGCGGTGCGTAAGAATCAACAGGCGTTCCCAATGCATAGAGTGTTTAAGAAGATGATTCAGGAGGAGTGGGACACGCCGGAGGTGGGGCTGAAGGGCTCGCGCATAATGTCGCGCCTTTACCCATTGGAGGAGCTGGGTAAGGAGCTTTTTAAGACCCCTAAGGTAGATGCGGTGGTCTCGGCGGTCACTAAAAAGATGACGATCCCGGTGGAAGGCAGTGCCGCTCTTAAGGATGCTTAGGATAGGCGGTTAGATATGTTGTTGAAGCAGGTGTTCGAGGTAAATGCGCTTTCCATGCAGGCTTCAATTTGTGGTGCATGGGTGGCAAGGGCTTGTCTTCACTGGGCTCAGAGAATTAGTGGGGCGCAGGAAGAGGCGGTTGAGGAAGCCTCCCGAATGGAATCAGGAGCGGCGTATTTAGCGGACATTCAGTATGATCTTATCCGAGGGATCTCTTAACAGCATGGCATCCGTGGTGGCGGCACGGAGATATCTGTGGCTGCGCAATTGGGTGGCAGATGGGGCCTCCAAGGCTAGGTTAGGTAAGCTGCCGTTTAGAGGCAAGTTATTTTATTTATTTACATTTCTTTTATACCGCGCTATTCGACATCAGTGCAGTTTACATAAAACATACACGTTGCATATAATGAACCTGCTTACAGGAAACAGGAAATAAAACTTGGTTAACTTGGGGTAACTATTTACATCGGATTTTCATATTATATAGGCTATACTTATGAGTGTCTTATAGGGTAGGTTTAGTCATAATATCTATCTTAGACTGCGGGTGACACTACTGTGTCTTCGTCTATCTTGTAGTACTGAAGGAATAAGTAATGTTTCACTGCCTTCCTAAATTGGACGAAGTCAGTGATTTCACGTATGTTGGGTGGAAGAGAATTCCAGCTTCTCGGTGCACATAGTTTGAAAGCTCTGTTAACTGTAGCATGGGTGCATTGGGTTATTTCTTTTGGGACTACTACTGTGTTGATAGCTGCCGATCTCCTGGACCTGTTGGATGGTATGGATAAGCTCTGCTAATGATGTAGAGGCTAGCCCATTGATTGATTTGAAAGTAAGCAGCAGAATTTTGAAAGATAGTCTGGACTGTATGGGGAGCCAGTGAATATATTTTAGGATGGATGTGATATGATCTTTCTTAGACGCTCCAGTTAGAACTCTCGCTGCCGCGTTCATCACGAGCTGTAGAGGGTTTAAAGTAGATTGAGGGAGACCGTGCAGGATTGAATTTGCGTAGTCAAAATGAGGCGTGATTAGCACCTGATAAATAGTCCGGAAGTCGCTTGGTTCAAGTAGGAAACGAAGGTGCCTGAGGGTATACGGATCTTGTGGTATATCGCTCTAACTACATAGAAACATGATGACAGAAAAAGACCACAAGGCCCATCTAGTCTGTCCTTCCATAACAACAACTACAACAGTCCACTTTTTACCTTTAGAGATCCTCTGTGTTGGTCCCATGCTTTTTTGAATTCAGTTACTGTCCTGATCTCTACCACCTCCACTGGGAGACTATTCCACGGATCCACTACTCTTTCCGTAAAGAATATTTCGCATATCACTCCTGAATCTATCTCCCTTCACCCTCATCCCCATGTCCCCTCGTAGCAGAACTTGCTTTCAATTGAAAGAGGCTCTCTCCCTGAACATTTATGCCACGGAGGTATTTAAACATCTCAATCATATCACCTCTATCCCGCCTTTCCTCTAAGGTGTACATATTAAGATCCTTAAGTCTGTCCTCTATGCTTATAATGAAGACCACTAATCATCTTAGTAGCAACCCTCTGCACCGACTCCATCCTGTTCACATCCTTTTGAAGGTGCGGTCTCCAGAATTGCACACCATACTCCAAATGAGGTCGCACCAAAGACTTATACAGAGGCATTATCACCTCCTTTTTTCTGCTAGCCATTCCTCTCCGTATGCACCCGAGCATCCTTCTAGCTTTTGCTGTTGCCTTTTCTACCTGTTTAGCTACTTTAAGATCATCGGATACAACTACGCCTAGGTCCCGCTCTTCTTTAGTGGACAAAAGTACTTCACCTCCTATACTGTATTGCTCCCTTGGATTGCTGCAGCCCAAATGCATGACCTTACATTTTTTAACATTAAATCCCAGTTGCCAAATTCTAGACCATTCTTCAAGCTTAGCTAGATCCCTCCTCATGTTATCTACACCTTCCTGGGTGTCTACTCTATTGCAGATTTTGGTATCATCTGCAAAGAGGCAAACCTTACCCGACAGCCCTTCCGCTATATCACTAACAAAGATGTTAAAAAGAATCGGACAAGGACAGATCCCTGGGGCACACCACTGGTAACATCCTTCTCCTCAGAGTGAGCTCCATTTACTTGTACTCTTTGTCGCCTCCCACCCAACCAATTTCTAACCCAAGCAGTAACTTTAGGGTCCATCCCTAGGGTGCTCAGTTTGTTTATAAGTCGCCTGTGAGGAACAGTGTCAAAGGCTTTCTGAAATCTAAATACACCACATCTAGAGCTCTCCCGTGGTCCAACTCCCTAGTCACCCAGTCAAAGAAATCAATCAGATTTGTCTGACAAGACCTGCCTCTGGTGAATCCATGCTGCCTCGGATCCTGTAATCCGCTGGACTCCAGAAACCTCACTATTTCTCTTCAACAGCGTTTCCATTAATTTACTTACCACTGAAGTTAAACTAACCGGCCTGTAGTTTTCAACCACATCCTTACTACCGCTTTTGTGTAAAGGCACACATGAGCCTCTCTCCAGTCCTTTGGCACCACTCCCGACTCCAATGAGGCATTGAAAAGGTCAGTCAGTGGAGTTGCTAGAACGTCCCCAAGTTCCCTCAGTATTCTAGGGTGTATCCCATCCGGTCCCATCGCTTTGTCTACTTTAAGTTGAGCTAGTTTCTCACGAACACAGTCTTCTGAAAATTGTTCAAGATGTCCCTCGCTTCTGTTCTTATTTGTGGGTGTTTTCTGAGGTCCTGCTCCTGGTTCTTCATCTGTGAACACAGAACAAAAATATTTGTTAAGCAATTCCGCTTTATCCTTATCAGCTTCTCATATTCCCCCCCCCTGCACCTTGAGTCTGACAATACCACTTTTGCCCTTCTCTTCTCACTAATATATCTGAAAAAATGTCTTATCCCCCCATTTATTGCATTGGCTATTTCCTCCTCCTTTGAATCTTTGCCTTTTGACTACTTTGCTAGCTTCTCTAAGTTTTCCAAATACAGATGCCTGTCTTCCTCTCTCTGTGATCTCTTGTATTTCATGAAGGCCTCCCTCTTTTTCTTCACTTTTCAGCTACTTCCTTTGAAAACCATAGCGGTCTCCTGTTCCTTTTGCCTTCATTTACCTTTTTAACCAAAAGGTTGGTTGCCTTTAAAATACCTCCTTTCAGTTTTGCCCACTGTTTTTCTACATCCCCAGTTGTTCCCATCCCACTAACAACTCCCTGAGGTATTGGCCCATCTTTGCAAAGTTAGTCTTCCTAAAGTCTAAGATCTTCACCTTGGAATGGATTTTAACAGCCCTAGTCCTAATACTGAACCACACCATCTGGTGATCACTGGATGCAAAATGATCTCCCACTACAACATCAGAAACACTTTCACCATGGTAAGCACCAAGTCCAGTATGGCCCCTTCACGTGTGGGGTCTGTTACCAATTGCCTGAATAGTTCTCCCTGTAGAGAATCCAGGATCTCCTTACTCCTAGATGATACTGCAGCAGGAATGTGCCAATCAACATCTGGCATATTGAAATCTCCTAGCAGTAGCACTTCCCCTTTCCTAGCAATGCTGCGTATGTCTTCAATTAACTCTCTGTCCACCTCTTCCTCTTGTGAGGGAGGTCTGTATAGCACACCAATGTAAATAGATTTCTCATTCCCTCTATCTAGTTTAACCCACAATGCCTCCTCTCTCCCTTTTAAGCACTGTAATTCCAAAGCTTTAATAGTAGTTTTTACATATAGTGCCACTCCTCCTCCCCTTCTTCCTACCCTGTCCTTTCTGAATAAAGTATAGCCAGGTATAGTTACATCCCAGTCATGGTTTTCTGTGAACTATGTTTCTGTAACTGCCACTAAATCCAAGTCAGCCACTCCCACCAAAGCTTCAACTTCAGAGATCTTATTCCCATGCTACGGGCATTAATACACACTGCTTTCCATATGTTACCCCTGTTACCCATTTCCATAAAGGTATTTAATGTATCACTTACCTGGGGGCTTTCTTCACCCATCCCCAACGAATCTAGTTTAAAGCCCTCTTCAGTAGATTAGCCAGTCTACTACCAAAGATGCGTTGACCTTTCTTGGACAGATGGATGCCATCTCTGCTCTGCAACCCTTGGAACAGCATCCCATGGTCTAGGAAACCAAAACGCTCTCGAAGACACCATCCACGCAGCCATGCATTCATCTCCAGGATGCGAGCCTCTCTGCCTTGGCCTTTACCCTCAACAGGGAGGATTGAAGAGAACACCACCTGTGCACCTACCTGCTTCACCCTCTGTCCCAGAGCCATGAAGTCACTTTTGATACGTTCCGAGGTATACCTGGCAGTATCATTTGTTCCAACATGGATTAGCAACATTGGGTAATAGTCAGTGGGCTTGATGAGTCTCGGCAAACTCTCCGTAACATTTGGATCTTGGCACCAGGCAGACAGCATACCTCTCTGGACATCAAGTCTGGTCGGCAGATGGATGCCTCAGTACCCCTCAGAAGAGAGTCTCCAACCACCACTACCCTTCGATTCCTTCTGGTCACTGATTCCGCAACTATGGGGTACTTGAACTCTGGTTCTTCCTTTCCAGGGATGCTTTCACCTCCTCCACTTCCAGGGCTGCATAATGGTTCTTCAATTCAAGGGCTGGAGAAGTTGGATTGGTGATTTTGCAGGCTCTGGTGACTGTTGTCCAACCATCGACATTCTGTTGGCACCCATCTTCTCTGTGCTGGAGAGCCTGGTTGCTGCAAGCAGCATCTCATCAATGTACTTCTCACTGTCTTGAATGCTCCTCAGCCTCGCCACCTCCTCTCTGAGGTCCTCCACTTGTTTCCTCAGAGCTTCAGCATGCAGGCACCCTGCACATGGAACGGGTTCTTCAACTGGCAATAGGACCTCTGTCTGGACCGAGGCAGAAGCTGTAACGGGGGCAACAGCTTTAGCAATACGATTTTTCCCAGCCATTGTTCTGTTTGTGGAGCTTAGGTATCTGTTAAAGCAAAAGAGAGAGATGTACCAAGTACCAGCTGGTTTCGCAGCTGTCCTTTCAGAGAAAAAGCAGTTAAATCTCGGTAATAATATTCAAAATGTGCTGGTCCAATTCACTGTGATTTGTTAAAGGGGGAGGTGCCCTATAAAGCAAGACTGCTCACTAGGGGGGGTGGGAGTCGGGGTGGGTAGGGAGGGAACTAACACCTGATTAGGTGTTAGCAGTTCCTGAACCTGAGGAGGTTACAGAGTTCAGCAACCTACTGTGCTCAAGTAATGTCCCCTAAAACAGCAAAAATGAAATTAACCTTGCTTTAAAAAATATACACAAAACCCTTTTAGAGCTCCCAGTCAGAGAGCTAGCAATGTAACAAAAGAAAAACCAAACAAAGAAACCCTCAAATCCTTACTTACTGTTTGATGTGTGGAGCCCTGGTTAGAAAAGCCTCAAAAAGGCAGCAGGGCCAAGGAGCCTTTTTATGCAGGCTTCAACTGCACTCAGGAAACAGGCCCACTAACTCCTGATTAGGTGTTAGCAGTTCCTGAACCTGAGGAGGTTACAGAGTTCAGCAACCTACTGTGCTCAAGTAATGTTCCCCTAAAACAGCAAAAATGAAATTAACCTTGCTTTAAAAAATATACACAAAACCCTTTTAAGAGCTCCCAGTCAGAGAGCTAGCAATGTAACAAAAGAAGAACCAAACAAAGAAACCCTCAAATCCTTACTTACTGTTTGATGTGTGGAGCCCTGGTTAGAAAAGCCTCAAAAAGGCAGCAGGGCCAAGGAGCCTTTTTATGCAGGCTTCAACTGCACTCAGGAAACAGGCCCACTAACTCCTGATTAGGTGTTAGCAGTTCCTGAACCTGAGGAGGTTACAGAGTTCAGCAACCTACTGTGCTCAAGTAATGTTCCCCTAAAACAGCAAAAATGAAATTAACCTTGCTTTAAAAAATATACACAAAACCCTTTTAAGAGCTCCCAGTCAGAGAGCTAGCAATGTAACAAAAGAAAAACCAAACAAAGAAACCCTCAAATCCTTACTTACTGTTTGATGTGTGGAGCCCTGGTTAGAAAAGCTTAAGTTGCTGTTTGGGGAAGATTTGGACAAGTTGGTCAAGGATCTAGGAGAATCCAAGGGAGGCAGATTACTGGAAGACAAGCAGAAGCAGGGTCGTCCGGGGGCACCTTCCAAAAATCAGCAAAGGGAGTTTCGTAGATTTCGTCAGTCGCGATTCGCCACTTTTCAGAGGGGGCGTTCGCAGTATAGGTCGCAGGGGTTTCGGGGGTTTAGATGAGTGGGCAGAGGTTTTGGAGCCTTCTCGTCCCCGAATGTAAAGAAATCGCAATGAAGCGAGTGGGGCCCAGGCAGGGCTTGTACCCGTGGGGGGTCATTTGCGTGACTTCTTTCCTGCCTGGGTCCAGATCACGTCGGATCAGTGGGTGTTGGAAGTCATACAGAAGGGGTATGCGCTCGAGTTTCAACGTCCAGTGGTCAACTCATTCATCCAATCTCCCTGCGGAGCGAAATCAAGGTTGTCGGCGGTATGTGAGACGGTAGACGGCTTGTTAGCGCTGAAGGCGGTGGTTCCGGTTCCAGCAGGTCAACTAGGATGCGGTCGGTACTCGATATATTTCGTGGTACCAAAGAAGGAAGGTTTCCTGAGGCCCATTCTGGACCTCAAAAGAGTAAACGGGTGTCTCCGAGTATCCCACTTTCGCATGGAAACGTTGCGTTCAGTCATTGTGGCTGTTCAAAAGGGGAGTTCCTCACATCTTTGGATCTGTCGGAGGCGTACTTGCACATACCGATTCGGTTGGAGCATCAGAGATTTCTGCATTTTGCGGTGCCCATGGGGCATTTTCAATTCCAGGCAATGCCGTTCGGGTTGGCTACAGCTCCACGAACCTTCACCAAGATAATCGTGGTGGTGGCGGCGGCTTTGCGCAAGGAAGGGGTGTTGGTTCATCCGTACCTGGACGATTGGCTGATTCGAGCGAAGTCAAGGAGCGAGAGCGAGTTGGCTACCGGCAGGGTGGTTCAGGTCCTGCAGTCCCTAGGTTGGGTGGTCAATGTGGCAAAGAGCAAATTGGTCGCGTCGCAGGAGTTGGAGTATTTGGGAGCGCTCTTCGACACGAACAGGGGCAGAGTTTATCTTCCGAAGCTCAGGTCTCTGAAGCTGAGGGGGCTGATAAGGGCCTTTCTGAGGAAGCGAGCTCCATCAGCGTGGCACTATTTACAGCTACTGGGGACAATGGCGGCTACGATCGAGGTAATGCCATGGGCCAGGGCGCACATGAGGCCACTGCAGAGAGCTCTCCTCAGAAGATGGTCTCATCAGTCAGATCGGTTGTCTCAGAGGCTGGTTTGCTCTCCGGAAGTGCGGCGGGCGCTGGAGTGGTGGCTAAGGCAGGGGTGTCTCGAGATGGGGATGCCTCTAGAGGCACCACAATGGAGGGCATTGACGATGGATGCCAGTCTGTTTGGTTGGGGGGCTCACTTCGAGGGGGAGTTTGCCCAAGGTCAGTGGTCGGACCGGGAGAGGTCCTGGTCAATCAACAGGTTGGAGTTACGGGCAGTGACGTTGGCGCTGAGGGCTTTTCGGAGGCTCGTGCAGGGCACAGCAGTGCGAGTGCTGTCCGACAACACCACGGCAGTGGCGTATATCAATCATCAGGGAGGCACCAGCAGCATGGCTCTCGAGGAGGAAGCGGACGAGCTTCTGGCTTGGGCCGAGTTAAATCTGGAAGCATTATCGGCAGCACATGTAGCGGGGGTGGACAATGTGACAGCCGATTTTCTGAGTCGGGTCAAAGTGGATCCAGGAGAGTGGGTCCTCAATCAGGAAGTGTTCGACTTGCTTGTCCGGCGCTGGGGCCTTCCGGTAATGGACCTCATGGCTTCATTCGCATCGGCGAAGGTAGGAAGATTTTACAGCAGAAGAGAAAGGATGTCGGAAGGACTGGATGCACTCATGCAAAGATGGCCGGAGGAAGGGCTGCTGTATGTCTTCCCTCCGTGGGTGTTAATAGGTCGAGTATTGCAGAGAATAGAGAGGCACAAGGGTCAGGTGATCCTGATTGTGACGGATTGGCCAAGGAGGCCATGGTATGCGGACATGATGCGGCTGTTGGTGGAGGCACCGTGGCGGCTTCTGGTTCGGAGAGATCTGTTGGTGCAGGGGCCGTTGAGTATGCCTCAGGTGGATCGGTTCTCGCTTACGGCTTGGCTCTTGAAAGGGCAAGGTTGAGAGCCAAGGGGTATTTGGCAGCGGTGATTTCTACCTTGCTGAGGTCTGGGCGTAGGTCTACATCGGTGGCGTATATCAGGGTCTGGCGAGTGTTTGAGGCGTGGTGTGAGAGTAAGCAGATAAGGGCATTGGGTGCCTCGATTCCGCACATATTGGCTTTTCTTCAGGATGGCTTCGAAAAGGGGCTAGCGGTGTCTTCCCTGCGGGTGCAGTTGGCGGCGCTCTCGTGTTTTAGAGGGAAGGTACAGTGGGTTTTGCCGGGGGCTCATCCGGATGTTAAAAGATTCTTGCGGGCTACAGGTTTGTTGAGGCCGCCCAGAAGGGACGTCGTTCCGGTCTGGGATCTTAACTTGGTGCTAGAAGCGTTGGTAAGAGAGCCGTTTGAGCCTATAGCGAAGGCTACACTGAAGGACTTGACGCTCAAGGTGGTATTTTTGGTTGCTATCTCTTCGGCGCGCCGGATTTCGGAGTTGCAAGCTTTGTCCCTGTAAGGAACCTTTTTTGTCCTTTGGTAGTAAGAAGGTGGTTTTGAGGACGGTGCCGTTGTTTTTGCCTAAGGTAGTCTCGGCGTTTCATGTGAATCAGGTGGTTTCTCTGCTGATGTTTGAATGGGAAGCCAAGGATAAGCCAGGTAAGAGGCTTCATCGCTTGAATGTCGGCAGGACGTTGAAATGTTATTTACAGAGAACAGCGGGGCTCCGCAAGACAGACAGATTGTTTGTCTTGTTCGGGCTGGCAAAGCAAGGAGAAGCAGCGTCTAAATCATCTATTGCTAGGTGGATCAAAGAGGCGATTGCAGCGGCATATGTTTTAAACAAGGTAGTGCCGAACGGTTTGAGAGCTCATTCGACTCGGGCTCAGGCAGCTTCATGGGCGGAGTTTAGTTTGGTGCCAGCAGTGGAAATTTGTAGGGCAGCGACGTGGTCGTCCTTGAATATCTTTGTGAACCATTACAGGATTGATGTCCAGGCGGGCGGCGAATCTAGGTTTGGATCGGCAGTGCTGCAGGCTGGTCTGGCCGGTCCCTCCCGTTAAAATGAGCACTGCTCTGTTACATCTCCTGATGTTCGGGACTAGACTGGAGGGACGATAAGGAAGGTAAAATTAGACTTACCTGCTAATTGTAGTTCCTTGAGGAACTCCAGTCTAGTCCCGCTTCCCTCCTGGTTCTCCATTCCAGACTGCAGCTGAAGGCCAGGTAGGACATGTCTGTGGACAGGTAAGGCAGTTTGGTTGGAGGGATTTTCCCTTATTAGCCTAGGCCTTTGGGGGGCTGCCTGGGGAGAAGGGGTGGCAAGCCTTTGCAGGGCTTAGCCGGGAAAGTTGCAGAACGGTTAGCATTACATGGTTAATTTGGTTATGTGGTTTCCTTTAGTTAGTTAAGGATGTTTAAGAAAAAAAAAAGGGGGAATAACTGAAGAGGTGCTTACTTATTGCTCTGGTGAGTCTGCTTTGTCAGTAGGTTACTGGAGCGATGGAGGCGGACCCTGGACCAGTTATACAGTATCACTAAAACTGTGACATGCTCAGTCTCCAATGCTGTGGGAGGAGGTGCACAACTCCTGATGTTCGGGACTAGACTGGAGTTCCTCAAGGAACTACAATTAGCAGGTAAGTCTAATTTTACCTTTTTTATTTTAATAAAAAAATAAATAAAGAATTTAAATGAGCATGCAGCCCCCTGAACCGAAGATCGTGGCTCTCCCCAAGGTTAACAATACCCGGCACAGTTAGTAGTTATCCCCCCCCCCTCCCGGCATTCGGTAAGCACAGTTCTATTTTAGGCTGCATTGTAGGCTCAATCGGGAAGCTAAACAGCACATAAAACAAACTATCTAAAACAATTAGCTTCTATTTACAAACGGACCAACTTTTATAATGTGTTTTAAGTGGTGAGACCAGATGGTTTCAAGCTTCTTTCATATGGATACAATGCAGACGCACATCGAGGAGCCATGTGACATTACGTGCCCTCTGTGCACGTTTATCGTGTGTTGTCATATGGATGCAGTGCAGACGCGCATCAAGGAGCCATATGACATTACGTGCCCTCTGTGCACGTTTATCGTGTGTTTTCATATGGATACAGTGCAGACGTGCATCAAGGAGCCATGTGACATTACGTGCCCTCTGTGCACGTTTATCGTGTGTTTTCATATGGATACAATGCAGACGTACATCGAGGAGCCATGTGACATTACGTGCCCTCTGTGCACGTTTATCGTGTGTTTTCATATGGATACAATGCAGACGTGCATCGAGGAGCCATGTGACATTACATGCCCTCTGTGCACGTTTATCGTGTGTTTTCATATGGATACACTGCAGACGTGCATCAAGGAGCCATGTGACATTACATGCCCTCTGTGCACGTTTATCGTGTGTTTTCATATGGATGCAATGCAGATGTGCATCAAGGAGCCATGTGACATTACATGCCCTCTGTGCACATTTATCGTGTGTTTTCATATGGATGCAATGCAGATGTGCATCAAGGAGCCATGTGACATTACATGCCCTCTGTGCACGTTTATCGTGTGTTTTAGGTGACTTAGGAATATTTTATAAAGATGTGCGTCAGGCCAATGGCGCATACTTTTACGTGGGCATACACAAGGGCACCTAAATTTACACATGAAAGATTTATAAAATACTATAAGTTACACGTGTTCTTGAAAAATCTAGGCAGGCATTTATGCCAGCCATAATGCTCATTTTTGACCACTTAAGAAAAGTGGGCTCCTGCTTTTGCTTTATAAAATAGGCTTAAGATAGGTGCATTCTAGATGCCTGGTTATAAACTTACCCTCTGTATGTGGCAAATAGCATGGCACAGGGCCCCTATCTGTACTGTTTTGTAGTAAGAGATACATTTAGGGGCTTGTTTACAAAGCCGCGGTAGCGGTTCGCGGTCGTTATCGGAGCCGCGGCCCCATTGAAATCAATGGGGTCGCAGCTCCGATAACGATCGCGAACCGCTACCGCAGCTTTGTAAACAAGCCCCTTAGTGTTTTGAGATATAAGTTGAACAGTTGCCCATCTATTTTTCTCTCCTCTTGCTTAGGTCTACATGCAGCACATGCGCTCAAAGGACTCTGAGCACCCTCGCAAGCTGAGGCTGGTGCGGAAGGGTAATGAGCCACATCCTTTTACACGCTGCTTCCATGCCTGGGGTGCCTTCCGAAAGCCGCCTGCCTAGAGCATAGCTCCCCCACCCCCTGCTGTAGGAAGCAGACTGTGGTCATCGAGAGAAATCTCTACTCCTGGAATCATCCCCAGAGGATGACAGTATTTATACTGGAGATATCAATGAACTTCAAAAGAAGAGGCTGGGCTTCTGCAAACAAAAATTAATCTATTTTTTCCTTCTAGAAGAGATTAGAAAGCCCACAATTGTTTCTGCTTTTGTTTCACCTCTAAGCTTTATTTAATTTAAACAAGGGGAGGATTGGGTAGAGAATATGCCAAAGTCACTGGACATTTTTTGTGTTGCTCCTATAGGTAGCAGGGGCTGGGCAGTCTGAGAAACCTGAATATCACTGGGTACCTTATATTTTTATTGAAGTATGATCATAGGCTGACACCAGGCTGCAGGGAGCTATTTTCAGCTCTGGCAGTCTGGATGGGGTGGGCCGGCCCCTTCCTCTACCTTTGTGCATTACAAGTGAATGGGTGCCAATTGTTCTGTTGCTAGTACGGGCCTACTGGGCATGAGTTGGCAGGGTGGACAGGTTGCCTCACCTGTGGTTACCTTGTCACTAGTGCAAGTGGTGCTGAGTGACAAAAAAGCTAAGTACAACGGTTTCCAAGCCTAAAAATTGTTTGATTAAAAAGGAGAAGCCACGGTGGTGTATGGACTTGTTCTGTTCACTTGGACTGGCAGCTCCAACAAAAAATAAGAGAGGAATTGTTCCTTCATTAGATCAGAATCCTTTAAGGTTGATGAGTGAAGGGGCCTGGTGCTGCTCAGAGGAGAACATGGGCTGCCCAGTCATCCATTTCCTGTGTCAATCATTATACGTCAACCATAGAAAACTTCAGTGAAAGGTTTTGGACCTGCGTATTTGCCCTGTCCCAGGGCTCACCCAGCCCCTGGAACAGGGGCAAGAGTGTGTGGTAGGACAAGAAAAGCTGAGTTTGTGCAGAGCCCATTACTAGACCAATGAGCAGCTGCTAGAAAATGAACCCAAGGGGTCTAAGCCAAAGGTTCCCAACTCCAGTCCTGGAGGGCCAAACACCATTCAGGTTGTCCCTAATATGAATGAGATGCATTTGCATGCACTGCCCCCATTGTATTCAAATGTATCTCATGCATATTAATTAGGGGCAGCCTGAAAACCTGAATGGTGTTTGGCCCTTCAGGATTGGAGTTGGGAACCTCTGGTCTAAACCCTGCCTCTGCTTGTTATAAGGAGGAATGAGGGAGAAGAGGTCCATAATGTTGTTTTAAGTGCCATACTGATTACAGAAAGCAAAGGAAATGTATATGTATGTGCTTTTATCACCTATTTAAATAAAGGTAGCTTGGTGGCTTATGTTACCACAAGTCCTGAGTGAGCACATTACCCTGTTGTACTGTAGTATCTGCCTTTGTTCAGAGAGACTTTTGAAACGGAACAATCAGTGCTCCTGCGAGCTGGTCGTAGAGCTGGAGCAGCCTCTCCCCATCTTTACTTTAGGTATTCTAAGAGCCATGCATAGTGACTGCTGCATATTGAAGGTAGTCTCTTCATCTCTCCAGACCAAGATGCCTCCTTAAGGTAGACCATAAAGATGCAAGGGCAGGTGAAGCACCTTCTTGCACTATGGATAAATATTCTCACATAGGCTGCACCTCAGCCCTGTAGATCTTTTAAAACGTGTGCTTCCCTCCCTACTCGCAGCAGTGCTGTCTAGACTCCTTAAAATATTAACTCACAATAGTAACAAGAATGCTACCATTAGGATTTGGGTGTTGTAGACAAGTTCATTACTCTAAAAAAAAAAATTGTGCTTAGTCACTTTTTGAATAAGATCAAGCCAGCTTTATTAAAAGCCTCTGAACATTTATCAAGCTGAGCAGCTAAAGATAGCCAGCTACCATCGGTCAGGCAGATCGAGTAGGCCTAAGGACAGGGAGAAGAAAGTTAGAACACAAGTGCTTTTTCAGCAGTAATGGGCCAGATTTTGGAATTGGAAGAGCTGGTATGTAGTCACCTACTACTAATCATTTCTTGCTAGACCAGTAGGTTATCTCCCTCTGCCAGCAGAGGATGGTTAATAAAGAAAACACCAGAAATTTCCAGTGACAACACCACTGGTTTGTATACTAGTGCAGCTAGGGATCACTTCCAGTATTTTCTCTAGCTCCAGCAGAGGGTGAGGTTGTCAATCTTGTCTACCTTTGTATAACACTCTCATGGAGAAATGCAGGCTGAGTCTGCTGCACAAGCAAGGCTGGCACAAGAATTGGAGGTGTCCTAGGCAGGCCCTCGATCCTGATACCCCTGTCCTCTCCACAGCCTAGAGGGGCAACAATAGCATCCAAAGGACTACACAGCAATTATTAACATTGCAATGTCCACCTATAAACAATGTGCCATTTCTATCCTCCAAACGCCATGTCCAGTTGCTGAGGGGGACAGAAACAATCAAAAAATAAACCCCCAATGGTGACAAAATCAAATAAAAAAAATAAATCACCAAAGTGACAAAAACAAGGCTCTCAAAATTAATTTTTTTGTTGGACAAGTCAGTGAGTGGAGAAAGAAAACTCTCACAAACCGACCATGTCAGTTTTAATCAATAAGGTTCTAAAATCACTTATCTATAAGCTCAGGTGTGGCAGCGGAAACCACTGGTCAACAAACAAGTCTGGAACAGAAAGCTGCACGACATGCACGTTTCAAGTCAACCAATGACCTTGTTTCAAGTTCCACTTAAAACTCCGCTCCACCATTCATTAAAGCAGAACTGCCAACAGCCATGTCAGCCATGAAAATTAGGCTTTTGAGAAACCAATTGTTGAACCATTGGCTGATCCAAGATGCCATCATCAAATAGAACCGCCAATGAGAAAGGGAAACACCCCATCGTCAGCAGGGAGTTCCCTTTCTCATTGGATGGAATCAAATCAGGCTTAACCAACCAATCAATCTCACAGTTCAAGGCGTAAGGATGTACAGAATTGAGAGTGTAAATCCAACATTGTTCTAACCACTGTAAACAGGAAATCCTGTTGCCACCATGGAGGTCATATGGAACGTGATCAGTGATCTCAAGTGGAGGATCATAGAACTGATGTTGACAAGCCTAGTCTACACTTAGTCTAATCTTAATAGGATGGAGAGTGTGGCCAACGAATCTACCACGAGGAGAGCATCTCTTGCCACACCTGCCATCTGGAACTCTCTCCCTGAGAAATTAAGGTCCACCACCGACATGAAAGACTTCAGAAAGCAACTAAAAACCTTCCTCTTCATTGATCATTTCAATGAAAACACCTGACACCATAACCGCTGGACTTCCACCACTTACTGTTATTTACAACGGAACATATGTACAAAGTTATGCTTCAGAGCGTCCCCTGCATGACACCCCTCCCTGAGTTCCGTAATAAGTTCTCTGTAATTGTGTGAGTTTTAATGTAAACTGCTTTCATTTTATGATAAAGCAGTATATAAAAAGTGTTAAATAAATAAACAAACATAATAAATCACACAGACATCGCAACAAGTAAACTACAAAAGTGGATATGCAGGATGTTGGCCAGCAAGAACGATATGTCCATCCAGAAACAGAGTCTTCCCAAGTGTTGCCAAGCAAAGTCGTAGGGCAAAACTGACAGTGGCCACACGCTGTGTGACTGGAATCCGTTCCTAATGCCCACGCAAGATGATCAGTGGGTACAGCCAACTTGACAAGAATGTCCTATAAATTGGACCCTTGGGAATATGCTATCACGAGTGGTTTGGAAAAACATGAGTGTAAACCCAAGACAGGCCAATGCTGCCTCAACAATTTAGCCACCAACATGGAATTTTGCATGAAAGGTAAAACTCCTACCAAAGAATCCTCAACATTGGGACTCAGAGAACTGGTCTGACAACAACCAATCACGATGAACATAACGTGCCCTTCCGATAAGCTCTGTTGATAGTAACATAGTAAATGACGGCAGATAAGGACCAGTATGGTCCATCTGGTCTGCCCAGTAAGATGGCAAGAGTAGATGCTCCTGCTGCTCCGTGCAGGTCACCCCTCCTCATGTCTTTGTTTAGGGGTGAACCCACCGCTCAGTGTAGGGCACCCCGTTTGTTGAGAAATTAGATAGTTAAATTTAACCTGTTACTGTAAAGGGATCCACTGTGTCTGTCCCATGCCATTTTGAATTCTGTCACTGTATTTGCCCCACCACTTCCATCGGGAGGACATTCCAAGCATCCACCACCCTTTCAGTGAAAAAGCATTTCCTGACATTGCCTCTCAATTTACCCCCTTGTGGCTTCATATTATGCCCTCTAGTTTTACAGCTTCCCTGTCTTTGGAAGAGGTTTGTTTGTTCATTAATTCTCTTTAAGTATTTAAAAGTCTGAATTATATTTCCCCTATCCCTTCTCTCCTCCAGAGTGTACGTATTTAGGTCTTCAAGTCTCTTCTCATAAGATTTCTGACGCAGGCTCCAAATCATTTTGGTCACCTTCCTCTGAACCGTTTCCAGTCTTTTTACATCCTTTGTGAGATATGGTCTCCAAAACTGAACACAGTATTCCAAGTGAGGCCTCACCAGTGACTTATACAGTGGCATTAGTACCTCTTCCTTTCTGCTGGTAATTCCTCTTTGTATGCAACCCAACATCCTCCTGGCTTTTGCCACTGCCTTGTTGCACTGTTTTGCCACCTTGAGATCTCGGAAATAATCACACCAAGGTTCTTCTGGTCCGTGCACACAAACCTCTTGCCTCCTATCGCGTACATTTCCCTTGGATTTCTGCTTCCCAAGTGCATGACACTGCATTTCTTTGCAGTAAATCTTAACTGCCAAGCATTAGACCATTCTTTCAGCTTTTGTAGATCTTTCCTCATGTTATCCATTCCCTCAGGGGGAGTCCACTCTGATGCAAATTTTTATGTCATCTGCCAAAAAACAGACTTTTCCATTCAGTCCTTCAGCAATATCACTCACAAATACCGTCATAGGGTAACCCCGAGCTTGTAAGCGGATTTTAAGATCCATGGTGTGCAGCTGAAATTTTGCTAGAGTAGAACAAATCTGTCAAAGTCTTAAAAATTGACCAAAAGGAAGGCCCCTATGAAGTGGACCAAGATGGTAGCTGTGATAACACAAACTATTTTGTTGAACAGGTTTTCTAAACAAAGTTTTCACCAAGCCCGTTCATTGTGATTCGGTTGTTGTTGGACCAGTTCTGTGAGCCCCAACGTTGAGAATTGCGGGCACTAGGAACGGATTCCGGTCACACAGCGTGTGGCCACTGTCAGTTTTGCCCTACAACTTTGCTTGGCAATACTTGGGAAGACCCAGTTCCTGGACGGACATATCATTCTTGCTGGTCAACATCCTGCACATCCACTTTTGTAGTTTATTTGTTGCGAAGGCCGTGCGATTTATTATATGTTGGCCGCACTATCTGTCCTATTAAGATTAGACTAAGTGAACATGCTTCCTGATTGCGGTTGTGTCTCTGCTCAGCCCCTATATTAGATCACTGCTTGGTTTGTCATCAGTTCAATGATCTCAAGTGGAGGATCATAGATCATGTTCCATATAACCCCCATGGTGGCAACAGGATTTCCCGTTTACAGTGGTTAGAACAACATTGGATTTACACTCTCAATTATATACATCCTTATGCCTTGATAGCATATTCCCAGGGGTCCTACGTGAGATTGATTGGTTAAGACTGATTTGATGCCATTCAATGAGAGAGGGGATTCCCTGCTGACAATGGGGTGTTTCCCATTCTCATTGGTGGTTCTATTTGATGACAGTATCTTGGATCAGACAATAGTTCAACAATTGGTTTCTCAAAAGCCTAATTTTCATGGCTGGCATGGTTGTTGGCAGTTCTGCTTCAATGAATGTGGAGCGGGGTTTCAAGCAGCACTTGAAACAGGGTCGTTGGTTGACTTGAAACGTGCACATCATGCAGTTTTCTGTTCCAGATTGTTCGCTGACAAGCAGTTTCTGCTGCCACACCTGAGCTTAAAATAAGTGATTTTCAAGTGTTTTTAGAACCTTCCGATTAAAATGGACATGGCTGGTTTGTGAGAGTGAGACGTTTTCTCTCCTCTCACTGGCTTGTCCGACAAAAAAAATTATTTTGAGGGCCTTGTTTTTATCATTTGGTGATTTCTTTTTTTGATTTGAGGGGGACAGCACATTGCGAACAGGAGGAAACTGACACAACACCAGAGTGTTAGTAAGCATTGCATCACAGTTTGAGGATTATTGTCACTACTGTAAGCCCCTAGGCAACCCCTTTGGCTCTAAGATGCTTGTTGCAACAGTCTTCCCACCCCAGGTTGGAATAGCTTTGGTACTGCCCACAAGTCTGGACTGTTCTAGCACAAAGGTTCTCCAGGAACAAACAGACAGTCAGTCCTCACATATGGGTGACGTGGGCACAGACAGAGCCCGTGCAGATTCACTCCCCAGCTTTCAAAGAAGGCCTTCAGGAATTAGACCGCATATGCAGGTCACCTTGCCACTCAAGGGTGCCATCTTCAGTCTTCTTTTTTCGCCGCAGAGCCTTGCAGATGTACCGTCTGTTTCCCCAATAAATGTTGATTTTTCTCTTCGTGTATGTTTTTTCACACTTTTACCTCTTCAGATCCTCAATCATCTTCCTGTCACCTGATTGCACCCTTACTGCTGCATTTCTCGGGTTCCTTTTTTCTTTTCTGGGCACAGAAGTTCCTTCATGCCCTCCCTGCCCGAGGAATGTGAGTTTGACCTCGGCACCATGTTCTCCACTATGTCAGTGGTTGCAAGCACTGGCAAGTTCTCCCACACTATGTCTATTACTGACTGCCACAGTTGCTGTCTTCGCTGCTTGGGTCTCTGTTTGCAGATGTCTGCCAAGAGCCAGAAAAAGCAGGATCAGCAGCGTAAGGACAAGTTTGCCTTGAAGGGCTTGGCTGCAGGGCCGTCCTCTAGTGTGAATTCTCTACCCTCAGGGTCCACATCCAATGCCTCAGCATTGCACAGGCGAGCTATATCCGAGCCCACAGAATCTCGGGCCAGGGATTGTCCTCAGAGAACCTTCCTGCAGGCTCAAGTCATTGTCCCAGCTGAGGTCGAAGACACAGTCAGACCCCAGCAGTGGAGATAAGTCCTCAGGTACCTGGGCTCAGAGCCCTTGATCTGACACCAAGGGTAATGGCTGGGAGTAGTCCCCAAAAACTGTTCAGGCAGGAGGAGACTCCCATTGAGTCTGGGGATGAGGGATTGGGCTCGGTCCCAAGCGCAATCACCATAGGTGATTCCCCTCTGAGGGACCCAGCTTCGGATTCAATGGCATTGAGACCCGAGCTGATGGCAGCAGAGCCTACTGACCTTGAGATCAGGATGGCAGCCCTGGAATGCAGCTTTGCTGCCTTCCTCGAGGCACAGTGCCTGGGGCCTCTGGCTTCGACCTCAGCCCCCTCCACAGCTCAAACCAGAGGCAATCCAGCTGATTCTGGAGCGCTTCTCAAGCTTGGAGTCACAGCGATCAGCCTTGCATGCAAGGTGCGATTCACTCTTGAGTGTGTCAGAGTTGATGCATCAAGCACCATGTTCCTCGATGCCGGTAGGGCTTCAGATCAGTGACCACCCGGAACTCAAGGTCTCCTCCAAATCTGAGTCAGGATGTGAGACCAAGGACAAGTCCCCCAATACTGCCTTGCACCTCTGAGCCGTCTTCCCCACAGGAGTGCTGATGGTCCCTGCCTGAGGACTTGGTGTTACTAGACTTCATCTGCAGGATGCATGAGCAAAACCAGGGGCAGCTGCATGTTGTCGGCACTGGCAAAGAGGTCCAATGGCAATGTCCCCCCAATGCCGAAAGACTGTCTGCAACCTCTGGGTTGAGTCACCACTTATGAGGTTGTAGCACTCTGCTGAGATGATCCGCCAGCAGGTAGACCATCCCAAAGGACATGCCATCCTCAGTAGTGACATTCCAGAGGCTAACTGCCTCCAGGCACAGGAGGTATGAGCCCATTCTGCCCTACATTTTGATATAGAACATAGCCACATGGTTGTCTGTTTAGACTAGCAGCACATAACCCATCAGGTGAGTCTGGAACACTTGGAGGGTATTGGTCACTGCCCAGGGTTCCAGGAGGTTGATCTCGAGGGCGCACTCCCCTGTGTCCAGTTCCTCTGTGACTGCAGGCTGTCGCAGTGGGCTCCACAGCCAAGCTTGGAAGTGTCTGTAGTGAGAACGCAGTGCGCCAGCAAGGCCCGGAAGGGCAGGCCAGGCCAGCCCTGAGGTTCTGCCACCATGCCAGTGAAGGTGCCAGAGGCTGGCTGACCTGAACCCAAACTTCAAGATGGCCCGTGGCCTGAGTCCACTGCAAGCTCAGTCCACTGGGCCAGCCGCATCTGGAGGCAGGCCTGTGGGGTCACCTGGACCATCAAGGTCATGTACCCCAAGAGGCGTAGCATGAGCAGGGTGGACACTATGGAGAAGGCCTGCACCTCCACTGCTAGTGATGCTAGGTGATGTGCCCTGTCCAGAGGGAGGAAGGCAGGTTCCAGCCTGCGTTGAATCCAGGAAGGCACCAATGAACTCCAGGTGTTGAACTGGGAGCAGATGCAACTCTGGGACGTTGATGACGAACCTCAGAGTCGGCAGCACCCTGATGGTGTGGCGAATCAAATGGCAGACCTCCTCTGGAGAGCTGGCCTTTATGAGCCAGTTGTCCAAGTAGGGGAAGACAAAGACTCCCAGCAAAATTAAGGTGAGCAATGACGACCGCTAGATACTTGGTGAATATGCTTGGAGCTAAAGAGAGCCTGAAGGGGAGTACCCTGTAGTGGCAACCTCCCACTACGAAGCGGAGGTGCTTGGGATGGATTAGGACGTGGGTATAGGCATTCTTGAGATCCAAGGAGCATAGCCAGTCTTCCCAGAGTTAGGGCAGCAAGGTTCCAGGGGAGAGCATCTTGAACTTCTCTTTGATCAGAAAGCGGTTTAGGTCCCGCAGATCCAAGATGGGATGATAGCCACCCATTTTTTCAGGATATGGAAGTACTTGAAGTAAAACTCTTGCCCCCAAAGGGGCAGGGGCACCAGCTCCATGGCCTTGTCTTCGAGTAGGGACCACAGTTCCTTCTGCAGGAGCTCTCTGTGCTGAGAGTTCATGGGTAACTCCCCTGGAAAGTATGGAGGAGGCATCTAATGGGCATGCAGAAAATACCCCTCCTGTACTATCCAGGCATTGGTTGTGATGCCAGGCCAGAGATGGGCAAAATGGAGCAGACTACCTTCAGTGTGCCTTAGGCCCTGGTCAACTGAGGGAAGAGGGGCTATGCCCAAGGAGTGAAAGAAAACCTCCCCCCGGGTTGCAGTTGGGGTGCTGTCTGGGGCTTGGGAGCTTTCTGCTTATGGGGACTGTGCCCTTGCCCTGCTGACCCTCTTGGGGAGCTTGGTAGGCCTGAAACTGGGCTTATGTCCTGTAAACCTTTTTCCCCGAAGCCTTCAGATGGGAAGGGTCAGATGCCTTCCTGGGCAACCTAGTCCTGATCAGGAACTCTGTCTCTAGTTCGGCAGCCTTGTCCATCATGGGTTTGCAAAGAGGTGTTCTCCACGGCATGGGACAACCAGCTTATCCTGTACCATTCAAGGAGGTGGTCTTGCCCCCTTTTTTCCCTGTCCTCACGCTTTCCTGGCAGAGGCCTCCTTAAATACCCTGGTTTGCAAGAGGGCCCTGTCTTTCTACCAGCAGCTGTTCATCTCTTACGACATCAACAGGTTTGGAGTTGCAGTCTCTAAAGTTTATCCTGTCCACCTGGGTGGCAGACTGCATCACCTTCACCTACAAGCAGACTGGACTCTCCCTGGAGTGTCATATTACCACGCACAATGTGTGTGTCATGGCAGCCTTGGTGGCCAACCTGTGCTTGGTCCCTCTGCTGGACATCTGCCTGGCCGTTACCTGGACTTCAGTCCATATCTTCATTGTGCATTATTGCTTGGAAGAAAGCTCATACCATGACATGCTTTTGGCCAGGCAGTTCTTAGTCACCTCTTTGGGGAATAGTATGACTGCAGATAAAGACCAGTATGGTCCATCTAGTCTGCCCAGCAAGGGGGCAAGAGTAGGTGCACTTGCTGCTCCGTGCAGGTCACCCCTCCCCATGCCTTTGTTTAGGGGTGTACCCACCACTGTGCAGATATAAGAGATAGGCTTATTTTGATTTTATCCTGTTGCTATAAAGGGATCCACTGTGTCTGTCCCATGCCATTTTGAATTCTGTCACTGTGTTTGCCCCCACCACTTCTATCGGGAGGGCATTCCAAGCATCCACCACCCTTTAAGTGAAAAAGTATTTCCTGACATTGCCTTTGTTTACCCCCTTGCAGCTTCATATTATGCCCTCTAGTTTTACAGTTTCCCCATCTTAGAGTATTAATGGACAAACAAACCTCTTCCAAAGTATTTAAAGGTCTGAATCCATATCTCCCCTGTCCATCCTCTCCTCCAGTGTGTACATATTGAGGTCTTCAAGTCTCTTCTTATAAGTTTTCTGACGCAGGCTCCAAATCATTTTGGTCACTGCCTTCTGAACTGCTTCCAGCCTTTTTATATCCTTTGCGAGATACAGTCTCCAAAACTGAACACAATATTCCAAGTGAGGCCTCACCAGCAACTTGTAGAGTGGCATTAGTACCTCTTCCTCTCTGCTGCTAATTACTCTCTGTATTCAACCCAGCATTCTTCTGGCTTTTGCCACCACCTTGTCACACTGTTTCGCCACTTTGAGATTGTCATAAACAATCGCTCCGAGGTCCTTCTGGTCCATGCACACCAATCTCTCGCCCCTATCACATACAATTCTCTTGGATTTCTGCTTCCCTCGTGCATGACACTGCTTCACATTAAATTTCAACTGCCAAGCATTAGACAGTTCTTTCAGCTTTTGTAGATCTTTCCTCATGTTCCCCATTCCCTCAGGGGAGTCCACTCTGTTGCAAATTTTGGTGTCATCTGCAAAGAGACAGACTTTTCCATTCAGCCCTTCGGCAATATCATTCACAAGTATATTGAACAGTACCGGTCCCAGCACCGAACCCTGGGGCACACCGCTAATCACCTTTCTTATATCCGAGTGAGTTCAGTTTACCATCACCTTCTGTTGTCTGTCAGTCAACCAATTTCTGATCAGTTCACAATCTTGGGACCCAGTTTATTGATAAGCCTCCTATGAGGAACAGTATCAAAGGCTTTGCTGAAGTCTAGGTAGATCACATCCATCGCATGCCCTTGATCTAGTTCTCTGGTCACCCAGTCAAAGAACTCAATCAGATTAGTTTGGCAAGATCGTCCTTTGGTAAAACCATCTTGCCTCGGATCATGCAACCTGTTGGTTTTGAGGAAGTCCACTATTTGCTTTTTCAGGAGTGCCTCCATTACTTTTCCTGCCACCGAGGTAAGGCTTACTGGCCTGTAGTTTGTCACTTCTTCCCTATTACCACTTTTGTGGAGAGGTACCACCTCAGCCCGTCTCCTGCCTCCAAGGATCTATTAAAAACATCATTTAAAGGCTTTGCAAGAGCCTCTCTGAGCTCTTTCAGTATCCTGGGATGTTTCCCATCTGGTCCCATAGACTTGTCCACTTTCACTTTTGCAAGCTGTTCTAGCACATGACGTGATATCTACTCCATTCCCATTTGTATATTTGTCAATCACAGTTGGTCCTCCTCCAGGATTTTCTCTAGTGAAAATAAAGCAGAAGTATTTGTTTAGCATTTTTGCTTTTTCAATGTCACTTTCCATGAATCCATTCCCAGCACTTTTGAGTCCTGCAATTCCACCTCTCATTTTCCTCCTCTCCCGAATATCCTTGAAAAACGTTTTGTCACCACACTTCATATCTTTAGCCATCTTTTCTTCTGCCTTTGATTTTGCTATCCTTATTTCTCTTTTTGTCTCTTTTAGTTTGATCTTGTATTCTTTTCTGTGTTCCTCTGTTTGCAAGCTTCCGAATTTTGTGAAAGCTGTGTTTTTTGCCTTTATTTGTGCAGCCACTTCTTTGGAGAACCAAATAGGTTTCCTTTTCCTCTTGTTTTTATTTACTTTCCTTACGTATGT
Organism: Ichthyophis bannanicus; assembly: GCA_033557465.1. NCBI lineage: Eukaryota > Metazoa > Chordata > Amphibia > Gymnophiona > Ichthyophiidae > Ichthyophis > Ichthyophis bannanicus. The sequence continues at coordinate 67,654,364 of CM066044.1, read as the reverse complement.
ATCCGTTGCACCTTTTATTGCCTCCTTTAGTTTAGCCCATTGCAATTCCACTTCCCTTATCCCCTCCCACACTACCAACTCTTCCTTCAGGTACTTGGCCATTTTACTGAAGTCAGCGTTTTGGAAGTCTAAGACTTTGAGTTTACTGTGATTGGATTCCACCTTGGCTTTTATCTCAAACCACACCGTGTGATGATCGCTGCTGCTCACATGGATACCTACCTGGATATTCAACACACTAACTTCGTTGGTGAGCAGAAAATCCAGCATGGAGCTCTCCCTGGTCTGTTCCGTCACCATTTGTTTAAGTAACGCATCTTGGAAGGCATCTACAATTTTTTTTTTTACTTCTTTCCAGATTTGCAGAAGGAACACTCCAATCCACATCGGGTGTAAACTCCTTCCCTCGCCTGCTGGTTCCAGCTACCGATGAGGTGATTCCATATTCAGTGCTGCAGTTAAGAACATAAGATATGCCATACTGGGTCAGACCAAGATGCATCAAGCCCAGTATCCTGATTCCAACAGTGGCCAATCTAGGTCACAAGTAACTAACAGTTTCCCCAAAAGACACATTAGGTTCCACAATGCTTTTATTGGGGCAAGCAGTGAACTTCCTGGGTCCCCTTTAATAATGGTTTATAGACCTTTCCTCCAGGAATTTGTCCAAACCTTTTTTAAACTCAGCTACACTAACAGCTTTTACTACATCCTCCAATAACAAATTCCAGAGTTTGATTAGGCGTTGAGTGAAAAAATATTTTCTCTTATTAGTCTTAAAGGGGGTTACACTGTAGCTTCATTGCATGTCCCCCAGTTCCCAGTCTTTCTATATTTTAACATCATAAACAATCAATCTACATTTACCCTTTCCACTCCATTGATTAATTTATAGACGTCTATCATATCTCCCCTCAACCGTCTCTTTTCTAGGTTGCAGAGCCCTAACCTTTTTAGCCTCTCCTAATAGGGATATCTTTCAAGCTCCTACATAACATTGCTCCATCCTTCCTCTCCACCTTGATATGCTCACAACCACCCAACAGAAGCAGAAGAACCTTCAACTCCAACACCCTCCTCATTCCAGCTGATATAAGAACTGTTAAAACCAATACTAGTAATAGAGCGTTCTCATACGCAGCACCTACACTCTGGAATCATCTGCCGCCAGAGTTACGAGATTGCAAAGACCTAACTGTCTTCAGGAAAAACCTCGACTCATCTTTTCCAGAGTCATTTTAATTTGAATTAACCTAAGGGGTCTAAGTCCAGAACATATTTATGTACTCCTGCTTGTTTATTGTATAATGTATATATGTATATATGTAATTAGTACTCATATACTTAACAAACCCCTCGTGTGATGTGCCTACCCCCCTGATCAACCTGTACACACCCAAATTTACTGTACTGATTGACAGTCCTCCTTATGTTCTCCTTGTGTAATCAGACCGCTGCTGATCGCTGGAAGCAGCGGTATATAAATGTTTGCTAAATAAATAAAATAAATATCCTTCCATCCCCTTTACCATTTTGGTGGCTCTACTCTGTACCTTTTCTAATTCCACTATATGCTTTTTAAGATATGGCGACCAGAACTGCACACAATATTTAAAGTGCAGTCGCACCATGAACAATACAGAGGTATTATAATACTCTTTGTTTTATTCTCCATTCCTTTCCTTATGATTCCTAGCATTCTATTTGCTCTCTTGGCCGCTGCTGCACACTGGGTGGAGGGTTTCAATGTGTTATTCACGATGACGCCTAAATATTTTTCCTGGGTGGTGGTTCCTAATGTGGAACCTTGCATCGTGTAACCATAGTTTGGGTTGTTCTTTCCTAGGTGCATAACTTTGCACTTGTCCACATTAAATTTCATCTGCCATTTGAACATACAGTCTTCCAATTTATTAAGATCCTCTTGCAATTTTTCACAATCTTCTTGGGTTTTAACAACTTTGAATAATTTTGTGTAATCTGCAAATTTGATTACCTCACTTCTTATTCCAATTTCCATGTCATTTACAAATATGTTAAAAAGCAGCGGACCAAACACAAATCCCTGGGGTACTCCACTATTCACCTTTCTCCATTGGGAAAATTTGCCATTTAGCCCTACCCTCTGCTTTCTATTTTTTAACCAGTTCCTGATCCACAATAGTACACTGCCTCCTATCCCATGACTTTTTAATTTCGCCAAGAGTCTCTCATGAGGGACCTTGTCAAAGGCTTTCTGAAAATCCTGATACACTCTATCAACCAATTCGCATTTGTCTACCTGTTTATTCACACCTTCAAAAAAACATAACAGATTAGTAACAGAAGACCTTCCTTGGCTAAAGCCATAGTAACAAAAGCCATGTTGGCTGTCTCCCATTAAGCCAGGATTATCTACATGTTCAGTAATTTTATTCTTTATAATGGTTTAGACCATTTTTCACGGTACTGACGTCAGGCTTACCAGTCTGTAGTTTCCCAGATCACCCCTGAACCCTTTTTTAAAAATTGGCATTACAAAATCTTCAGGTATTACAGATGATTTTAATGATAGTTCACAGATTACTAATAGTAGGCCTGCATTCTCATATTTCAGTTCTTTCAATACCCTTGGATGTATACCATCCAGTCCAGGTGTTCCTTCTGCAAACAGTTGTAATACATTGTCCCGGTTTATCGATATTTATTTAAATCCTTTTGCGGCATCACCTTTAAATACCATTTCAGTCATGGGTAGCATCCCTACATCTTCCTCAGTAAAGACAGAAGCAAAGAATTCATTCAGTCTCTCCTCTATGGCCTTGTCCCCTTTTAGTGCCCCTTTTACTCCTCTATCATCTAATGGTCCAACTGACTCACAGGGTTTTTTTTTGCTACGAATGTACTTGAAAAAGTTTTTATGATGTGTTTTTGCTTCTGCAAACATTTTTTCAAATTCTCTCTTCACCTACCTTATCAATGCCTTGCATCTAACTTGCCAGTGCTTATGTTGTTTCCTGTTTTCCTCATTTGGCTCCTTTTTTCATTTCTTGAAAGATGCTTTTTTGGCAACAACATGCTTTAAACCATGCTGGAAGTTTTTTTGCCTTCTTTCCACTTTTCTTAAAGCGCGGAATACAACTGGTCTGGGCTTCAAAGATAGTATTTTTAAACACCCATACTTGATGTAAATCTTTCAACTTTTCAACTGCTCCTTTTATTTTCTTCTTAACTATTTTCCTCATTTTATCATAGTCTCCTTTTTGAAAGTTAAAAGGTAGTACTGTGGATTTCCCTGCTGTCCTTCCTCCATTTATTAAATCAAACGTGATCATGTTATGATCACTATTGCCAAGTGGCCACAACATCCTTATCTCTTGCACCAGATCTTGTCTTCCACTAAGGACTAGGTCCAAAATGGCTTCACTTCTTGTTGGCTCATGAACCAGCTGTTCCAAGAAGCAGTCATTTATTTAATCTAGAAACTTTATCTTCCTAGCATGTCCTGTCTTGATGCTGACCCAGTCAATACCATGGTAATTGACATCACACATTATTATTACTGTGCTGTAACTTTTGTTAGCTTCCCTGACTTCTTTGAGTATTTCATCATCCATTTGTTCATTCTGGCCAGGCGGTCGATAGGACACCCCTACTGCCATCACCTTCCCCTTTTTACATGGAATTTCAATCAATAGCGATTCTACAGTGGATTTTGTTTCCTGCAAAACTTAATCCTTTGTGACTCAATGCCCTCTCTAACAGAGTTCAAGCCCTCCACCAATTTGATCTACTGTATCTTTGTGATATAGTTTGTACCCAGGTTGGTGTCCCCTGGTTGTCCTCCTTCCACCAGGTCTCTGAGATACCAATCATATCTAACCTCTCATTTAGTGCTATATATTCTAACTCTCCCATCTTAGCTTTTAGATTTCTAGCATTTGCATACAAGCATTTTAGAGGCTGTATTTTATTCATATTAATCTGTTTATCGGAATTTGGAATCTTTAAGCGCTGTCTGCTCTGTACTTAAAGGCATTTGAGTTACTTTTGTCTTTATTAGAACCTCTCTGTCAATATACCCTAACTTCAGTCTTTTGCTAGTATCCTTCAAGGATGCATTCTTATGAACCATGTGCTCTTGGGCGGTTGTCTGCTTTCCCCTATTACCTAGTATAAAAGCTGCTCTATCTCCTTTTTACAGGTTAATACCAGCAGCCTGGTTCCATCCCGGTTAAGGTGGAGCCATCCCTTCAGAAAATCCCTTCCTTTCTCCAGAATGTTCCCCATTTCCTAACAAGTCCAAAACCCACTTCTTTGTACCACTGTCTCATCCATACATTGAGACTCCAGAGCTCTGCCTGCCTTTTCGAGTCCTGCACGTGGAACGGGTAGCATTTCAGAGAATGCTACCCTGGAATTTCTGAATTTCAACTTCCTGCTCAAAGCCTACATTTGGTCTCCAGACCCTCTCTACCACACTTTCCTGTGTCATTGGTACCAACATGTATCAAGACAGCAGATTCCTCCCCAGTACTATCTCAGACCTTGTCTAGGTGGTGCATGAGGTATGTAGATAACATGAGGAGGGATCTAGCTAAGCTTGAAGAATGGTCTAGAATTTGGCAGCTGGGTTTAATGTTAAAAAATGTAAAGTCATGCATTTGGACTGCAGCAATCCAAGGGAGCAATACAGTATAGGAGGTGAAGTACTTTTGTCCACTAAAGAAGAGCGGGACCTAGGCGTGGTTGTGTCTGATGATCTTAAAGTAGCTAAACAGGTAGAAAAGGCAACGGCAAAAGCTAGAAGGATGCTTGGGTGCATACGGAGAGGAACGGCTGGCAGAAAAAAGGAAGTGATAATGCCTCTGTATAAGTCTTTGGTGCGACCTCATTTGGAATATAGTGTGCAATTCTGGAGACCGCACCTTCAAAAGGATGTGAACAGGATGGAGTCGGTGCAGAGGGTAGCTACTAAAATGATTAGTGGGCTTCATTATAAAGCATATGAGGACAGACTTAAGGATCTTAATATGTACACCTTAGAGGAAAGGCGGGATAGTGGTGATATGATTGAGATGTTTAAATACCTCCGTGACATAAATGTTCAGGGAGAGAGCCTCTTTCAATTGAAAGCAAGTTCTGCTACAAGGGGACATGGGATGAGGGTGAAGGGAGATAGATTCAGGAGTGATATGCGGAAATATTTCTTTACGGAAAGAGTAGTGGATCCGTGGAATAGTCTCCCAGTGGAGGTGGTAGAGATGAGGACAGTAACTGAATTCAAAAAAGCATGGGACCAACACAGAGGATCTCTAAAGGTAAAGAGTGGACTGTTGTAGTTGTTGATATGGAAGGACAGACTAGATAGGCCATGTGGTCTTTTTCTGTCATCATGTTTCTATGTTTCCTTTACCCCAGGCAGGCATGATACCAGGTGATCTTCACATCCACTAGGCTATCTACATGCCTAATGATTGAATCACCAACGATAAAGACTGTCCTAACCCTTCCCTTGTGGGCACATGGCCCTGGAGAAACCTCCTCAGTGCAAGAGGGTTTTATATCACCTGGAGGACAGGTCCTAGCTACAGGATCATGTCCTGCCACACTAGGGTGATGATCAGTTGTCCCTGACCTTTGAGCCATCCGTGCTCCTTACTGCCCCACTCGCTTCACATTTTGGGAGTCATCAGGGGCTCCTACAGTTCTTTTTGGTAGCCTGGTACTCTCATGTGAGAACTGACTTCGTGCTTGTTCTCTGAGAAAGTGTAGTTACCCACCTGTAACACATGTTCTCCAGGAACAGCAGGAAATCAGCCCTCAGAACCCTCCCTCCTCCCTGTGCAGTTGTTTTTTAAATACGTGATTAAGCTATATCATACTGAGGTAAGATGGCACCCTTGGGTGGGAAGGTGACTGCACATGTGCAGTTTAACTCCCAGAGGCTTTCTTTGAAAGCTGGGGAGTGAATCTGCACAGGCCCCATCAGTGCTGACATCACCCATAATGTGAGGACTGATTCCTGCTGCCCCTGGAGAACATCTGTTACAGGTGAGTAACTGTGGTTTCTCAACCTAGTCTGCAGGATCCATCTAGGCCTGGGGTCACCAACCTCCAGAGGGCCGCGGGCCGCACAGCCGACTACCGGGAGCCTCGCGGGCCGCACCCCCCTTCTCCCTGCCCCCGCGAAAAAAAACAACAAACGCAAAATTATGAAAACAATGGCTGATCACCTTTGACCTTTGTGAACGTGCGGGGCACCGTCGCCAGGCCGAAGGGCAATGCCTGAAACTGAAAATGTCCCATGGGAACTGCAAACCGCAAACCGCAGGTAGCGCTGGTGCTCCTGCCGAACTGGGATATGCAGGTAAGCCTCCGTGAAGTCAGAAACTCCCCCTGCCTGATGGCCGCTCTGACGGATCGAAGGGTCTCCATGCGAAAGTGAGTTACCCGGAGACACCGATTGACCCTTTTTAAATCGAGGATAGGACGAAAGGAGCCCTCCTTTTTTGGCACCACGAAATAGATGGAGTACCTTCCTTCAAAAGCTGCACATGGCTAATATTTTATGCACACACAGCCTACAGAAAATTAGAGGGAACATTGGCCCCAAGGTGGACTGGGTTGAGTTGGCATCTGAATCAGGAATGGAGGATCTTGATGAAGGTGAGGTTCTGGAGCCTGAACAGCAGGCGAGTATCATGCAGTTAATCTGTATGGAAGGGCTTACACGCTCATTACGGAGTCCCTTCAGGAGACCATCTTTGCTTCCATTCAGCCATCAGCAGGCTGGAATATCCACTCAGTCAGGCAATACGGGGAACCCAGGTGGTGTTCACCGAGTACTTGTCCGGATGATCTAAGATGAATGGGATTTGCCAGAAGCCAGACTATGAGGTGTTAGGGCAATGAATAGGCTCTATCCCTTGTTGGATAAGAAGGGGGGGGGGGGGAAAAAAGGTTGCTTGCTTCACAGGTAGATGCAGCAGTGTCAGCATTACAAAACAGACTACAATTCTAGTGGAAGGCAGCGCAGCCTTGTAAGTTGCCAAAGACAGGAATGTGGACAGACTGTTGAAGCAGGCCTTGGAGCTTATTGCCCTCTTGTTGCAGGTTTCCATTTGCAGGGCTTGGGTGGCAAGAGCTTGCCTCCATTGATCCCAGCGCCTTCAGCAGGCCACTCAGCAGGCACAGGAGCACGTAATGGATATGATACAGCTGAAATCTGGCAGATGTCCTCTATGAGTTGATCAGGGTTTTAGTATGGCTTCCTTGGTAGCCGCACATCGGTATCTGTGGTTAAGAAATTGGGCAGCCAATGGTTCTTTTAAGCCACTCCTCAGTAGGCTTCCTCTTAAAGGAAAGGAGTTGGGAGAGCCCAGAGGCAGTAGGCTGCAGGAAGATAGGCCTAAGCAGGGAAGGTCTCTCTCCTGCGCATGAAGTCAAGTATGAGACTTCAGGAGGTTCGTTCCTCCCAGTTGGGAGGCTTCCAAAGAGGCAGATCCTCTTCTAGAGTCCCCAGAGATTTAGTGGATTCCGGGGAGCTGATAGAGATTTCGCTGCCACAGCGGTTCGTTAGCCTCAATGAAGCAAGGCAGACCCCAGTGGTAATTCAACCGATTGCGGTTCAACTTGCTATCTGGGTCCAACTAACGTCCGATCATTGGGTCTTGGAGATAGTACATGATGGTTATGCTCTCCAATTTGCTAGTCCAGTTCTAGGCTCGTTGGTGCTTTCCCCTTACAAGAGGCAATAGAGATCATGGGCAGTGCAGCAAACTTGGGATTGTCTGTTACAGCTGGGGCTGTAGTGGCAGTTCCGCAACATCATTACTCTATTTATCTCATAGTACTAAAGATGGAAGGATCACTCCAGCCTATACTGGATCTGAAAGGGGTAAATCATCATATTCGAGTGCATCACCTTCGAATGGAAACTTTACGTTCGGTACTAGTGGCTGTTCAGATGGGAGAGTTCTGGATTTCTCTCGATCTTACTGAGGCGTAGGTGCAATTCCCCAATCAGATCAGTTCGGCAAGAGTTTCTAAGCTTCACACTCTCTTGAAGACATTTCCAGTTTCAAGCATTACCTTTTGGTCTAGTGGCAGCTCCGTGTACCTTCACCAAGGTGATGGTGGTGGTAGTGGCGACGCTGCAAAAATAAGACATCTTAGCACATCCTTTTCTCGGCAAAAAAAAAATCAGAGATCGAGAGAGGGCAGATTACAGACCTAAGGCGTCTAGATGTAGTTTCATAGGCTAGAGTCCACATGTGGCCGTTGCAGTGGGCGCTGCTCCGCCATTGGTCACATCATAACGATTCACTGAACAAGCATTTTCTCAGTCCTTGGCAGTCAGGCAAAGTCTGGCAGCAGGCGTGCCACTAAGGGCAGCTGAAAAGCTGTCCGCTGCTGACAGATACGAGTTTCACAGGTTGGGGAGTTCCTCATGCAAGGAACTTGGAACGACCAGGAGGTCCATTGATCGATCAACAGTCTCGACCTGTGAGCTGTGTTCTAGCACTTCAGGCATTCGAAAGCACTTGCACCCCTTGAATATTCCCTATTGTTTCAGGCAACTTCATGACGGAGGTTTGCCTCAATCAGCAGGGCAGATCAGAAAGCGCTGCCATTGAGGAGGTAGCAAAAGCGCTATTCACCTGGGTGGAGCCTCGGCTACAGGTGATCTCGGTGGCGCACATTGCAGGGATGGACGACATGAAGGCAGAGTTTCTCAGCAGAGTCTGAGTGGATGATGGGGCATGAGCGTTTCATCCGGAAGTGTTTGCCCAGATAGTCCACAGATGGGGTGCTCCATTTCGGACCTCATGTCAACTTTCCTTTGGCCAAAGCAACTTGCTTTTTCAGCAGAAGACGAGAGAGGATGGCTGAGGGGTTCGATGTTCTAATGCGACCTTGACCATCATCCAGACTTTTCTATCTCTTTCCCCCGTGGGCACGCATAGATCAGGTGATGCAGTGCTTCAAGGCTCATCAGGGGAGAGTAGTTTTGGTGGCTCCAGATTGGCCGAGGCGGTTGTGATATGTTGGTCTGGTACAGCTTTTCATCAAGGAGCCTAGCAGATTACAGGTAACAAAGAATCTGTGGATTCAGGGTCCGCTTTGAATGCCTCAGATATATTGATTCTCATTTTTGGCTTGTCCATTGAAAGGACGAGGTTTAAAAATGAAGAAAACTCCATGATCTGACCACAATACCACGGCTCTTTAGGTCTCTGGTCCATCAGTAGTGAGAGACAGGCAGAGAGTAATACAGAACACAATCACACACACACACACACACAGTGCTATTTTCTTTGAGCTCAGAGGGAAGACGGCAAGCGGTATATGGACGGGCATAATTCCACACCTGCCGAATTCAAAGTCCTCCTCCAAAAAGCTCTCTTTTTATTAGAGAAAAAGAGGAAGTAACAATCATTTATTATAACCATGAAATAACACAAGGTGTCGCCAAAGTTCTTTTTACAGAGTAAGATCTGATTACAGTGATTCACTTAATTATGGCAAAATTAGCTATAAGTGCAAAAGTTGCAAAAATTATGTTGTGTCAGCAGGGACTTCCAGCTGACTGTACAATGAACTATGGTTGCACAGTTCATAGGCGTTATGCTTAGTTAACACTGTTCCATCTATTTTAAAGACGGTTACACAGAGAACTCATGATCATGACATCCTATTCTATTTAAGAAAGTAGGTGAGAAGTCAAACTTCTAAACACATTTTGTATCAAGAAATTCATCCATCTTCAATTACATATTGGGGATTCTGGTATCCCTTTATCTGTCCATCCCTACAAAAAAAAAAAAAAAAAGTTAGTCTGGAGCAGTTATTGCGACCTTTCTCAGGGCCAGGAAAGAGGTCCAGTTCCCTTTTATATGTGCTTATATGGCATATGGTTGAAGACTGGTGATCTTAGCATCAAGTCAGTTATTCCACGGTCTCCGTACCAATGGTGGAAAGTTCTTACAGGGCGGCCTTGATAAGGTCTGGCGGCCAGCTCTTTAAGAGTCCAGCAGGTGGCTTCTGCCTGCTATAGAGGTGTCTTGGATGTTATGTTGAGGTGGTTCATTTCCTAAAAGTGGTCTCTCGTTTGCACCCTTCTTGCAGAGGGGGGGTGCTGCCGTGGGATCTCAACTTGGTTCTGAGAGCATTGACTAGGGATCCTTTCAAGTCCTTGCACCAAGCTTCAGATAAAGATCTAACCTGTTTCACTTGAATCAAGCGGTGTCCTTACCAGTATTGGGTTCTGCAGAGGGGAGCATCCCAGACAATAATCTTCGTAGCTTGGACATAATGAGAGTGTTGCAGCAATACTTAAAAGGTCTCAGAGTCCTTTCGTAAGTCTGAACGGCTCTTCGTTCTGTTCGGAGGTCACTCTAAAGTGGAAGCGGTTGCTAAAGCATCTATTTGCAGAGGGGTTCAGGAAGCTATTGTGTCAGCTTAGGTTTTGCAAGGTCGTCAAGCACCAGAGAGGTTAAGGGCTCAATCTACTAGAGCACGACATCATGGGCAGAACATGGCTTGGTTTCTCCAGTGGAGATTTGCAGAGTGGCTACCTGGTCATCTCTTCATACCTTCAGTAAACACTACTGCCTGGATGTTATGGCAGCAAATTATAGTGGTTTCGGGTCAGCAGTGTTGCGATCCGGTTGGAAAGGTCCCTCCCAATAATTACTGCTCTGATACATCCCAGAAGTAGAGGACTAAACTGGAGGAATAAGGAAATAGAAAATACACTTACTTGATAATTGTTGTTCCTTGAGTAACTCCAGTTTAGTCCTCATTCCCGCCCGGGGGTGATCTATTCAGAGTTTATTTTCAGATGAGGAGGATCATTCGTTTTTGAAGAGAGAGAAGAAAAAAAAAAAAAAATCCTTTCAGTTTCTGGATCGTAGTGAGTATTACTGTCTGACCTGTTTTCTTATTCTTTTACTTTCCCTGTTCCACCCAGTAAAGCGATTAAGAAAAAAGGTAAGTAAAAGTGAAAACATGTAAAGTAAAAAAAAAATAAAAAAATAAAAAAATAAATAAATAAAATTCCTTCTTGTTGAAGAAATGATAGTTTAGTTCTCACTTATGGTTATGGATACAGTTGAAATTAAATTATAGCTACTTATTTGTTGCTCCTTTGAGTCTGCTTTGTCAATAGTTCACTGGGGCTGATGGGAGATAGCAGCAGGCTACATCATCCAGTGATGTCACATTTTTGACATGCCCAGTCTCCAAGCTGCAGGAGGAGGTGCACAACCCAGAAGCAGAGGACTAAACTGGAGTTACTCAAGGAACAACAATTATCAGGTAAGTGTAATTTCTATTTTTGCACAATTCTTAGACTTCCTCCTCCTTCTGTCCCTGCCTGCCTTTTTTTTTTGCCATTTGTAGCTTCTGCCATGGGGCAATATCTCCAGATCGATTGTTCCAGAGCAGGGGTGGGCAAGTCCGGTCCTAGAGAGCTGCAGACCAGTCAGGTTTTCATGATGTCCCTAATGAATATTCATGGACCTATTTCCATACAATGGAAAGCAGTGTATGCAAATAGATCTCATGAATATTCATTAGGGACATCATGAAAACCTGACTGGTCTGCGGCTCTCCAGGATCAGACTTGCCCACCCCTGTTCCAGAGCATCTTGCTAGCCCAGTCCAAACAAATGGGTTATGGACCTCACCAGCAGATGAGGGAGAAGAGACTAGAACTGCAGTGACATCACTGATACTTAACCTGGTGCAGTTAGGGACACCCTCCAGTTTTTCTGGCTCCAGCAGCTGGTGGACATGTTTCTGGTGCAGTGCAACTCCTGGGCCCTTGGCAGCCTTACCTAGAGGTGACTTCCAGTAAAGCCCAGTTAGCAGAGGTCACCAGCACATATTTTAGAATACTCCTTTGGAGTTTCCTGCACATCCCGGGTGGTGTTATCTGTGATCTAGTTTCCTGAAAAACTCTAGTTCTTTTAAAGCCTCTTTAAATTAAAAACCCAAAACAAGCATAGGCATGATAGCAAGCAGGTCTTCAGCAGCAGAACAGCCTCTTCCTCCCCTTCCTGATCATGGTACCGGGCCAAGACAGGCAGTTGTGGTGAGGAGTCAGGTTTCTGCAGGCTACAGTGTCAAGCATTTTGAGGGGCCCGGTCCCTGCAAGAAGCAGGGGCCAGCCATACAACATGGCACCATGTTCCTCCTACATGGCTGAGTTAGCAGAAGTTGCCTGATCTCCAGGAACAAGCAGGAATAAGTCCTCACATATGGGTACGTCGGTACCGACGGAGCCCGTGCGGGAAAGCTCCCCAGCTTCTTAGAATAGAAGCTTTTGGGACCTCCCACTGCACATGCGCACTGCCTTCCCGCCTTCCTGAACAGCTCTCCTCAGTTTTCTCTTTTCCGCGGAGCCAGCAGGTCGTGTTCCTGTCACCGCTGAAGAAATTGTTATTTTATTTGTTTCTTTAGACCGCGTACCTGCCTTCCCCATACCGATACCGGTATCGCCGGTCTTTTCTTTCTTTCTTTAAAAAATTATAATTCTTTTTTCTTATTTTTTAGCTTTTTGGTCACTTCAGAGAGGCCTCTCGGCCTACTCAATTTCTCCTCATGGAGAAGCCAGCCCCTGGATTTAAGAAGTGTACCAAATGTAATGCTGTTATTTCAGTCACAGACACCCATGAATGGTGTCTGAAATGTTTGGGGCCTGACCATTCCATACCGGACTGCCCATCTTGCTCCCACATGTCTAAACGTGGGCTGCAGAACCGGGCCAACAAATTCCATGTGCTGTTTGCTTCAGAGAATACAGCATCACAGTCATCCAGGTCTTCTTCTCCGGATGGATCTCAGGTAACCAAACCTTCTGTGGGCAAGTCCTCAAAGAGCAAATCTCCTTCAAAGCATCGAGAGGCTCTTAGCTTAGAACTTGAGGACCCTGCCCCAGCCAAACAACCCCGGCGGGAAGTCCAACTTCCAAAAACGCCAATTCAGGGGTCTCAGGTTGATATCGATGCTACGGCCTCGACAGATCACCTGTTAGCCTGCTCTGGGGTACCGGGTCACTCCGGTACCGACATCCAGGCAGCTATGGCGTCCATGGGCGATACTGTACAGTCCATGCAGCAGGCCGTCATGGCTTTCATTAAAGCTGCAACGCCATCGGTTTCCGCTTTCAGCGGTTCCGGGCCCGATACCGGTATCGTCCGCCATGCCGGTATCGAGGCCGTCCACCTCTAAACGCAAGTCGGTACCGTATGGGCTTTCGCTCCATACCGGTTCCATACCCGATACGCCCGATATCGATACCGATCGGTACGCGTATCGTGCGTTAGAGGAAAGCACCGATTCCTCTGAGGATTTTCACTCCTCTGATGATTCTGCTGAGTTTTCACTCAACTTACCTGAGGAGCCCTCTTCTCCTAAAAGGAGAATGTCCCCTCCAGAGGATTTGTCCTTCCAGGACTTTGTTTTAGATATGGCTACAGCCCTTTCTATTACCACATCCTCTGAAAAGGAACCCAGATCCAAAAAACTGGATATTTTGGGATACTCAAAGGCCCCTAAGGAGGCAGTTACCCTGCCTATCCATGAAATCCTTCAAGAACAACTGATGGATTTCTGGGAAAATCCTTTGACTTTGTCTCCTTATTCCCGTAGATTGGACACCATGTATAGGGTCCCTCCTTCTCCTGGTTTCCAAAAGACTCAATTGCCCCACCACTCTATTGTGGTGAAGTCTGCAATGAGGAAGATTAGGAGTACCAAAAGGCACTCTTCCACCCCTCCAGGACGGGAATGTAAGACTTTGGACTCTTTTGGTAGGAAAATTTTCCAGGCTAGTATGCTTATAGCCAGGATTAATTCCTACAGTCTCTATATGGGCATGTTTCCTGGAGGAACTTGCCAAAAAGGTGCGGCATTTTGCCCCCTTTATCCCTGAGGATAAAAAGCAGGGATTCCTTTCCCTAGTGAAACAACTCTTAGAGGTTTCTAAGTTCTCTAATAGGGCAGCATATGATTCCTTTGAGGGAGCCAGTAGGGCTTCGGGCATTGCTATTGCAGCCCGACGTCTTGCTTGGCTCCAGGCCTCTGATCTGGAACCTTGGGTTCTAGATGGCTTACGGAATCTGCCCTGTACAGGTGAGAACTTATTTGGGGAAGAGTGGCAAATCAAAGCCACCCAGATGGATGCTGAAAATGCCACCTTGGAAAGACTTTCAAAGTCCACTTCAATTCCTACTAAGAAAAGTCTTTTAAAAGGCCTTACTATAAGAAGGCCAGAGTTGCTTCAAATACTGGCCAGCAGTCTTCTCAACCTCGCTATAAACTGCTAAGCGTCAGCAATCCAAACAAGCACGAGCTAAGCCTGCAGCAGCTACTGTAGCTCAGCAGGCTCCAACCCCTCAGGGGTTTTGACTTGCTCCTAGGGAACTTGCCACTTCTGGTTTCTAACACAACCAGAACCTCTCACCATACCCGGAAGGTTGGTTCACTTTGCTCCCAGATGGGAACAAATCACAACAGAACAATGGACCCTCTCTATCATTCGAGAGGGTTACAAACTTCATTTCTCCAGCCTTCCTCCCCATCATATGGTGAGACCATTCAATTCTCCCCCATCTCTCCTAACCCTGTTGGATCAAGAGGTTTCCTCTCTCCTTGCCCAAGGGGCCATAGAAGAGGTTCCTCTTCCTCAACAAGGGTCCGGTTTCTACTCCCCTTATTTTCTCATTCCAAAGAAGACAGGGGGATTCAGACCAATCCTAGATCTGAGAGAATTGAACAAATTTCTCTTCAAGGAGAAATTCAAAATGCTGTCTCTCGGCATTCTCCTTCCTTACCTCCAGGGTCAGGACTGGCTTTGTTCTCTAGACCTACAGGATGCGTATACACATATACTCATCCATCCATCCCACAGAAAGTATCTTCGCTTTCTGTTTTCAGGGAAAACATTTCCAATACAGAGTACTCCCCTTCGGTCTAGCCTCTGCTCCAAGAGTATTCACAAAATGCATGGCAGTCGTAGCCGCATTTCTAAGAGGCATGGGAATCTTTGTCTTCCCATATCTGGACGACTGGCTCATCCGAGCTCCAACTCAGTCACAGGCCCAGATTTCCCTGGACCACACAAGGAGCCTTTTGCAGTATCTGGGACTGGTAGTAAACCTTCCCAAGTCCCAACTCATCCCTACTCAATCTCTAGAATTCATAGGGGCCCAGTTGGACACCATCACTGCAAGGGCCTACCTTCCACATGTTCGAGGCCAGCGCCTCCTGAGTTTGGCCTCCCAAGCTCAGTCCAGCACTCACTTGACAGCCAGGGAAATGCTACGCCTACTGGGTCATATGGCCTCCACAGTGCATGTGGTGCCCTATGCTCGTCTTCATATGAGAGCAGCTCAATGGACCCTGGCCACTCAGTGGACTCAGGCGTCAGGAGCGCTCTCAGACCAAATACAAACCTCCGATCGTCTGTTTTGGTCCCTCCACTGGTGGACTTCCACCAAGAATCTGTTGTTGGGGGCTCCATTTCAACCATTGCTACCCCAAGCAACCCTCACAACAGATGCCTCCCAAACAGGGTGGGGAGCCCATCTGCAAACTCTCTCCACTCAGGGCACTTGGTCTCTACAGGAGACCACCCTTCATATCAATCTTCTGGAACTGCGAGCAATTTACCTTGCCCTCAAGGTCTTCCACTCCCTCCTAGCCAACCTCACTGTCCTAGTTCAGACGGACAATCAGGTGGCCATGTTTTACATAAACAAACAAGGAGGGACGGGCTCTCTGTCGCTTTGCAACGAAGCTCTAAGACTATGGGCCTTCGCCAGAGAGCATCAGATTCACCTGCTAGCAGTGTATCTCCCAGGAGTTCAAAACTCTCGGGCAGACAGGCTCAGTCGAGTTCTGCTGCCACACGAATGGTCCCTACATTTGGACCAAATAAACCGAATCTTTCAGGAATGGGGGACCCCGGACATAGACCTCTTTGCAAGTCCGTGGAATGCCAAACTTCCCCGGTTCTGTTCCAGAACTCCGTGTCAGGGAGCTCAGGCTACGGACGCCTTTCCTCCTGACTTGGAGTCAGGCATTCCTATATGCCTTTCCACCCATTCCTTTGATTCCCAAGACTCTGTTCAAACTCCAGAGGGATCATGGAACTATGATCCTCATAGCTCCACGCTGGCCACGCCAAGTGTGGTTCCCTCTACTTCTACAGCTCTCCCAGGGATCCTACTTGGATCTGGGAGCTGCGCCAGACCTCCTGTCTCAGGAGGAGGGGACTTTGTGGCACCCAAACCCCAAATCCCTTCACCTCAGTGCTTGGTTACTGAAGGCTTAAGCCTTCAAGACTTTCATCTTTCCCAACCAGTTGAAAGATATCCTTTCTGCCTCTAGGAAACCCTCTACCAGGCGTTCCTATGCTTTCAAATGGAAACGTTTTTCCATTTGGTGTGCTCAGCAGGGTCTTGACCCTCTGGCACTTCCTTTGAATTCTCTTCTTGATTATCTCCTGCATCTATCCAATGCAGGACTCAAGACGAATTCGGTAAGAGTCCATTTAAGTGCTATTGCAGCATCCTTGAAACATATAAATGGACAACCTATCTCCTCTCATCCTCTTGTTGCAAGATTCATGAGAGGCCTGACTCTCACTAAACCTCCCATCAGACCACCCCCGGTCGCATGGGATTTGAATCTAGTGCTCGGTCAACTTATGAAGCCACCTTTTGAGCCAATGTTTTCCACCTCCTTGAAATTTCTTTCCCTGTAAGGTCATCTTCCTCATTGCAGTCACTTCGGCTCGCCGCATCAGTGAGCTGCAGGCTTTAGTGGCTAATCCACCTTACACAAGATTTCATCATGATAAGGTGGTCCTTAGGACGAATCCCCACTTTATGCCTAAAGTGGTCTCGCCTTTTCATCTTAATCAAGAGGTATATCTACCTGTCTTTTTTCCAGCTCCTCATGCATCCAATGCAGAGAGGAACCTTCATACTCTGGATTGTAAAAGAGCTCTCGCTTTTTACCTTAATAGGACTCAGCCACATCGAAAGTCTTCTCAACTTTTTGTGGCCTTTGATCCTTCCCATTTGGGACTTCCAGTCTCCAAGCGTACACTTTCCAATTGGATTGCTCAGTGTATTTCTTTTGCTTACCAGAGCAAAAACATTTCTCTGGAAGGCCATGTCACTGCTCACAATGTGAGGGCCATGGCAACTTCTATGGCTCATCTGCACTCTGTTTCCATAGATCAGATCTGTCGAGCCGCTACCTGGGCCTCGGTTCATACCTTCACAGCCCATTACTGTTTGGACAAGGACTCCCGCCGGGATGCCTTGTTTGGCCAGGCTGTCCTCAAGCACCTGTTCCATTCCTAAACAACTCCTGCCCACCTTCCCAGAATGGATGCCTGAGATCCATACGAAGATGGCGAACCTTTACAGGGGATCCCATGCATCTAAGCTAGGGAGTCCCCATATGTTGAGGACTTATTTCCTGCTTGTTCCTGGAGATAGCACAGTTACTTACCTGTAACAGGTGATCTCTGGGAACAGCAGGAATTAGTCCTCACAACCCCCCACCTCCCCTAGGAGTTGTAATCTTTTATCTAACTATCTTCCTGTCCTCTCTCTGTTGACTCAGCTATAAACTCGAAACTGAGGAGAGCTGTTCAGGAAGGCGGGAAGGCAGTGCGCATGTGCAGTGGGAGGTCCCAAAAGCTTCTATTCTAAGAAGCTGGGGAGCTTTCCCGCACGGGCTCCGTCGGTACCGACATACCCATATGTGAGGACTAATTCCTGCTGTTCCCAGAGATCACCTGTTACAGGTAAGTAACTGTGCTTTCTCCAGGAAGTCTTCTGTAGGGCCAGAGAGGCAACATAGACCTCACAGTTGGCTATAGGTGTCCACTGCTTTTCTTCACACTGCTCCTCTTGGGGGTTTCTTCCCACCTTGTGTGTGGCAGCCATCTTTGCTCCCCCACACTCATCCATGGCACTGGCCTCACAACACCGCCTGGGTGGTGGGAAGTGGTAATAAGCTCTCATGGAGAATTTGTGTACAACCTGCTCCTCCAACCCAGAAGAGATGTCCCAATGGTCACAGGAGGTGGTGTTGGGGGCAGCAGCACTCAGGATGGAAGAGCAGTAGACCCTAACTCCTATGAGGGCCTAGGCGGCAGTTCTCCTCTGGTTCTGGCACTAGAAAGGCCTCCAAGAACAGTATCTGTACAAGCAGCAGGCTTACAACAGGTGTCTGCCTTACCAGCAGGGGATTAATCTATGGCAAAGCTCTTTGCTCTCTTTCACCAGGAATGGTCAGCTTGGTCCATAGGGGCTCACATACAGGAGCCTCAGCTGGCAGGAAGTCCTACAGGGTGTGACCTTTTCTGTTGAGAGTTCATCCCAGAAAGATTCAAGGGCCCAGGAGCACCTGGAATGTGGTGGCTCCAAACTTTCTAAAGGCATCTTAGCCTTCAGGTGTAGTTTAGTAGAGGAAGACAGATATAGATACTGTGCTAATGAACCAACTAACCCCAGAAGGATACACCCTCCATCACTGCTCCAGGACACACACCAGAGGAGGGGGTGTCACCATCATAGCACGAACCAACCACCACCTTTGGATCCTTTCGTCAGAAACCACTAATGAAGCTGATCTCCTCACCCTCACCTCCTCACCCTCACCAATAAACACCTCTCTGCATGTCTAATCTACTGTCCACCTACCACAACCACTAACCTACCCAGGATACTGCAATTCATATCAGAGAGCACCAGCTTGACAAAGGAACAAATCATCCTAGGCGACTTCAACCTTCCATCACTTCAAGAACAACAAGCAGCAACCTTCTGCACTGCCATGACTGCAATGGATCTAGTACAGATCATACAGGAACCCACCCATGAAAAAGGCAACACACTAGACCTTGTATTCCTGAACTCCGCAACCGCCACCTCAGGAAAGAACCCACAGATCTTGCTGGTACCTTGGTCTGACCACCACCTCATCACCATATCTTACACCTACCAACATAGAATATGGACACCACATAAGATTTAAAACATTTAACAAAGAGGACTTCTTAGCACAAACCCTACCCAAACTACAAGCAAACTCCAGTGACATCAATGACCTAATACACAACTGGAATACCACGATCTCCACAGCATCAAAAAACAAAGCCACCACTGGACCCCCTTCCTCAAAGGCCAGATGGTTTTACGCCCAGTCTCCAAAAGCTGAAAACAGAAAAACCGAAAGAAAATGGAGAAAAACCAAAGACGAAAATGACAAAACAAAATACCTATATGAACTCAACGCGTATCACTACAAGACCAACAAGGCAAAGAAAATCTACCACATGAAAATCATAAACACCTCCATCAACAAACCTCGTGAACTCTTTCAGATAGTCAAAAAGCTGACAAAAGCACCACATAACTCCGACCAATTACCAAAGATCCTGCCTGAGCTACTGGCCCGTCAATACAAACTACAACGACCACAAAACCCACAGCCAAGCACAGAGACAACTACAATAAACCTCCACCCCAACTTACAGTGACTGGACCACCTTCAAAGAAACCTCAGACAAAATATCAACAACCATCTCCTGCCTCAACACCACCACCTCTCCGCTGGACCCCTGCCCCACTGACTGGATAAAGAAATCTAAAAAAGAACTGAGCACACCATTAGCCCATATCGTCAAAGAATCCTTCTCCCAAGGACACATGCCAGACGCCCTCAAAACTACAATCATCCGACCATCCTTAAAGCAAAACCTAGATCCCCTAGACCCAGCATCCTACAGACCCATAGCAAGCCTGCCTTTCACTGCCAAGATAATTGAGAAGATCGTCCAGCGCCAGCTTCAGGAACACCTGGATATCAACAACATACTGGACCCACAACAAACACTGCTTCCGCCCTCTACATGGAGTTGAGACCCTCATGGCCACACTGATGAACACTCTCCTCATAGGAATGCAAGAAAAACACTCTGGATATGCTATGATCTTCCTTGATATATCTGCAGCGTTCGACACCATCTCTCACAACATCCTCATACACAGACTACGGACTATTGGGATCAAAGACACAGTACTAAAGTGGTTCCAATCCTACCTAACCAACAGACAACAATTAATCTGTACCAGCACGTCGACCTCCCCCCCATTCCAGCACCACCAAGGAGTACCCCAAGGATCCATGCTATCAGCCATGCTCTTCAACATTTACCTCCAACCACTCTGCTCAGTCATACGCACTCACATCAGCTTCCACTTATATGCTGATGATACCATGCTCTATGCCCCCATAAACAACCACAAACCCAACACCCATCTATCAGCATGCTTCTCCGAGGTATCCGACTGGTTACAAGCAAACAACCTATCTATCAACATAAAGAAAACTGAAGCCCTCATAGTGACAAAAGACCCTGACTTCACACCACCTACACACCTCAACATAGGAACCACAAGCATTCAAATACAACCACAAATAAGATATCTGGGCATCATTATTGACCAAGCCCTCACCCTAAAACAAATCACTAAAACCTCTGGAACTATATTCCATAAGGCAAGGACAGTGCAACGTCTCAGACCCCTTCTTGAACATCAAGACTTCCGAACAGTGATGCAAGCCACGACACTCCCACATCTGGACTACTGCAACATAATCTACCATGGCCTTCCAGCCGCACAGACCAACCCCCTCCGAACAGCACTGAACACCACAGCAAGAATCATCCAGAGAGCAAAGAAAACCGACCACATCACCCCAATACTCAAAGACCTTCACATACTTCCCCTGGAAGCGAGGACTAAATACAAAGCCATCCATCAAACACAGAACAGCCAGCTTCGCACCCTACTGTCTCGTCCAGCCCACGGCAGAACTACCAGACAAGCCTCCAGCAATTCCCTTACAGTCCCCCACAAAAGAACTAAATGCTCGCAACGGACCTGCAACCGAGCCTTTGAACTTTATGCTCCATCCTTATGGAATTCCCTAGCAAGCTGTCTCAGAAACAATGCCGACCTACTATCCTTCAGAAAAAAGCTAAAAACCTTCCTTTTCCAGGAATACTTCATCACGACTCCCACCGGAAAGCACACTAACCACTGATCTCGCCCACCATGAACCTCTGAATCAAAGCTACACTATCTTGTCAATGTACAAAGTTTGTCCCATGTCCAAAGTCTGTCCTACGTCAAAATCATCAATGTTGCCTCCTCGGTGATGGCCCCACCCTATACTTAATTTCCCCATCCCTCTATGTAACGCCGCTTTGACCTAGTGAAAAGCGGGATATAAATACAGCTAAATAAATAAAATAAGACATGGACCCTGCAGTGGATTCAGAGGATCATCCTTCAGCAGACAGCACCACTAGTCAGGAAGGCAGAGAGTTGTCATCCTTAGGAATGATGGGAACATTTTAAATTACCATTTTTTCAGAAAGGATGAGCTGTGCCCATGCTCCATCTTATAGATCCAGCAGAAGCAAAGTACAGCTCACAAGCAAAACTATTACTACTCCTCCTCCTCATTTATATAGCTCTACAAGACATACACAGTACTTTACAGACATATATAAAGACTAGATATTAGCAGGAATGTAGAAGCCTCTTGGAGCCTTTTCATTTCCACTTGAGCTGCAGCAGGTGATGTCTACGCAGTGAGAAGCCCCCAGATACTACCCTGTGAAATGTCACATGACAAATTACATCTAGTAGCAGACTCCATTAAGAACATAACAAATGCCATACTGGGTCAGACCAAGGCCCCCATCAAGCCCAGTATCCTGTTTCTAACCGTGGTCAATCTAGGTCACAAGTACCTGGCAGGTTACCAAACAAACAGATACACGGGTTCCACAATGTCCCAGGGTAAGCAGAGGATTTCCCAGGTCATCTTTAATGATGGTTTATGGACCTTTCCTCCAGGAACTTATCCAAACCTTTAAGCCCAGCTACAGCAACAGCTTTTACTACATCCTCCAGTAACAAATCCCAGAGCTTGATTATACTCATGTGAAAAAATATTTTTTTATTACTTTTAAATGGGTTACACTGTAGCTTCATTACATGTCCCCTAGTCATTCTACTTGTTGATGGAGCAAACAGCCTATTTACATTTAGCCATTCCACTCCAGTCATTAAAAGTTATAGACCTCTATCATATCACCCCTCAGACATCTTTCTCAAGTTGAAGAAGCTTAACCTTTTAAGTCTTTTCTCAGAAGGGGATCCTGCCATCCCCTTTACCATTTTGGTGGCGCTTCTCTGTACCTTTTCTAATCCTGTTGTATTCTTTTTAAGATATGGCAAGCAGAATTGCACACAATATTCAAGGTGCAGACACACCATGGAACAATACTTGTGCATAAAACCCTTTGTTTTATTTTCTATGCTTTTCCTTACAAGCTGCAGCACTCAATTTGTTTTATTGGTCACAGCTGGACACTAGCCAGAGGGTTTCAACATATCCATGATGCCTAAATCCATTTCTTGGGTGGTGGTTCCTAATGTGGAACCTTACCTAGTTTAGGCATAGTTGGGGTTGTTCTTTCCTAGGTGCCTAACTTGGCAGATTTAGTTTAATTTGGACATGCCGTGTTCCACTTTAATAAAGTCCTCTTGCAATTTTTCAGTCCTCGTGTGTATTAGTAACTGAATTTGTCATCTGCAAATTTGATTATTGCCGTCATTATTCCCATTTCAGGCCATTTATAAAAAGTGTTAAAAAGCAGCAGGCCCAGGCTAGATCCCTAGGGTACTCCACTATTCACCTTTCACCACTGAGAAAATTGGAGTTAGCTCTACCCTCTGCTTTCTCTTTTAACCAGTGCCTGACCTACAATAGTACATTGACTCCTATCCTATGACTTTTTAATTGTGCCAAGAGTCTCATGAAGGACCTTGTAAAATGCTTTCCGAAAAGCCAGATATGCTATAATCAACTGGCTCGCCTCTCTACCTGTTTTTTTTTTTTAAATAAAAAAGATGTGAATAAAGTCAGTAAAACAAGACTTTCTTTGACTAAATCCATGTTGACTTTCTCCCATTGAATCATGGCTATCTACATGTCTAGTAATTTTCTTTAGAATAGTTTCTACCATTTTCCCGTTACTGATGTCATGTTCACCAGTCCATATTTTTATAGCACCCTTGGACACCTCTTTAAAAATTGGTGTTACATTGGCCATTCTCCAATATGTACTATAGATAATCCTAATGATAGTAATCTGTGAACCAATAAGTAGGTCTGCAATCTCATATTTCACTTCTTTCAACACCCACAGCCATACACCATTACTCTTTAGTTTATCAAATAGTTTAACACATCTGCCCATTTTATCAATAATTCTTTGGATATATCACCTTTAAATACCTGATCAGGCATAGGTAACTCCCCTACATCATCTTCAGTAAAGACTAAAGCAAAGAACTCATTTGGTCTCTCTGCTATGGCCTTATCCTCCCTAAGTGCCCCTTTTACCCCTCTATCATCTAATGGTCCAACTGACCAGCTCACAAGGGTTTTTTGCTACAACTGTACTTGAAAATGGGAAACAAGTGCTGGCAAGTTAAATGCAAGGCCTTGATAATGGAAGCAAAAAGGCATTATAAACCTTTTAATCATTTAGCTGCTTTTTGGGCTACAACAGCCTCTCTGACCTCACCTTTAAAAATACTTTCTTGGAAGCACAGACTAGATATATTCCACACCATAAGAAAAGTAGAAGGAAGGCCAAAAAACATTGCCATCATGGTTTAAACAATACCCATGCTTGATGTAAATCTAACTTTTGCAGCTGCTCCTTTTAGGTTTTTCTTAACTAATTTTCCTGTTTGTCATAATACTATATTTTAACTTTCAAAAGGGAGACTTGATTCCATTGCTGTCCTCTCTCACTGTATTAAATCAAATGTAATCAGCCTATGATCCCTATTGGCAAAGGGTCCTCACTACCCTCATCTCTTGCACCAGATTCTACGTTCCACTAAGGACTAGGTCCAAAATTGCTTCTTGGAGCAGCTGGTTCATACATAGACAAGAGGGGGAAAACTAGCACCCTACCATGTCCCGCTACAACATTGACCCAATCAATAGCAGGGTAACTGGAATTACCCATTATTACTGTGTTGTAACTCTTGTTTGCAGCCCTGATTTTATTTATATATATATAGCATTTTATCATCCATCTGTTCATTCTAGCCAGGTAGATCTTAGTACACTCCTACTGCTATCACCATCCCCTTTTTACATGGGATTTCTATCCATAGATACTGTATTTTGTTTCTTGCAAAACTTTAATGCTATGTGAGTAATGTCTTCTAACAGTAGATCAAATGTGTGGAGGGACTGCACTCTATCATTGCAATATAGGTTGTACCCAAGTATCAATGTCCTGTTGGTTATCCATCTTCCATCATATCTGTGATGCCAAATTATATCTAATATTTCATTTAGTACTACATAGTCGAACTCCCCCCTTTTTTTATAGGCATCTAGCATTTGCAGACAGGTATTTTAAAGGTTGTATTTCATTCATATTAATCTGGTTAGCAGTTGATAGGGGGAGCTTGGAATCTTTCAGCTCTGTATTTAAGGGCATCTGGGCTACTTTTATTTTTATTGGAAACTCTCTAACAGGATGTCCCAACTTCCCTCTTTAGCTGGGATCCTTCAAGAACACATCCTGCCAAAAACCATGTGCTCTTGGCCCACTGTCACCTTTCCTCCATTATCTATTTTAAAAATGAGAGAGCAGCTTTTAAAGGTTAATGGCAGCTACCTGGTGCCATCCCTGTTAAGGTGGAGCCCATCCCTCCCCAGACTATTACCCAGTTCCTAACAAATCCAAAATCCTCTTGCCTCATCATCTCACTCATGCATTAAGACTCCAGAGCTCTGCCTGCCTTTTGGGTCATGCATGTGGAACAGGAAACACTTCAGAGAATACTACCCTAGAAGTTCTGCATTGCAGATTTCTACCTCGAAGAAGCAGTCATATCTTTCATTTGTTTTTGGCAAGTGCAATAAGTCCCTGTTGCTGGTTCCCTGTACGGCTCTCAGGCAGGGGAAAGGTTTGTAACTGCTACTATGGTGGTTGCAGCAGAAATGGGTTAATATGCCAGGCTAAGGGTCTCTGAAACAGGGCCTGTAAGTATTCTGCCCAAGGGACTATCTCCTCCCACAAAAAGGTCTTGCAGATATCTAGCAGACTGGACCTGGTGGTCTGTAGAATCCTTGGATCCCCTTGGGAGTACCCTTTGAAGGAGCTCCAGCAGAAAAGCTAGCTGAGGGGGTCTTCCTGTTCCCATGTTTTATAGAGAAGACTTAACATTACTCATTTCATAGGCCTTAATGGCCCTGATCACCACCAAGGAATATCTGACATCCACAGGACCAGTGGAGGACACTTCTAGAGGGCATTTGGAAACCCCTAAAGTCCCTTCCACACCATAAAAAGGTATGATTGCAGTAGACTGGGAGACCTAGATGCAGAGTAAGCACCGTTACTTACCTGTAACAGGTGATCTCCGGAACAGCAGGAATTAGTCTTCACATATGGGGTTCGTCGGCGCCGACGGAGCCCGCACAGGAATGCTTCCCAGCAACCAATCAGAAGGCTTTTGGGAGCATCCCTCGCGCCTGCGCGGTAGCTTCCCGCCCTTCCCACTGCCTCTCCCCAGTTGCATTTCATAGCTGAGACAGAAGAAAGAGAGAGAGAGAGAGAGTTACATCTCCTAGGGGAGGCGGGTGGGTTGTGAAGACTAATTCCTGTTGTTCCGGAGATCACCTGTTACAGGTAAGTAACTGTGCTATCTCCAGGAACAAGCAGGAATGAGTCTTCACATATGGGGACTCCCTAGCTGAGGTTGCCAGAGGAGATCCCAGAATGCACGCCCCTGGACAGGGCGGCATCGCCCAACCTGGATCCCCGGCCTCCCCTGAGGGATGGAGGGTAGGAGTTGAGAAGAGTCGCCAAAGGCACAGCAACCTAAGACTACAGGGGGAGTCTTCAAAACCACTTTGACATCATTAACCGTTAATGATCTAGCACAATCTAGAGCTTACCTACTGGATTGTAGAAGGCAGAGCTGCAACGGGTACTGTAGGTGCAGTAGCGCAGTCTTCAAGGGGACGTCATCGCAGAGAGGACGAAGTTCCCCAGTCCGGGCGGGCTGGAGACGCAGGTGTCAACCGGCACCGGAAAGACGGCAGGTCTTCACGAGGAGCTCTAAGAGAAGCTGAGAATACCCGTAGGAGCAGAGTCCCCAAACCGGAGGACTAAGCAGAAGACTGACCGATATGGGAGAACCCAGCCCGGAGAAGAACAGGAGTGTACCCCAGGATATGGAGGGGTACACTGCCTACCCTAGCCGGCCAGGGATAGGGAGACATTGGGTTCGAAAACCTCCAGACAAGGAGGCGTAAACCAAGGGGCTGTTGACTTCACAGCAAGTTTAAGCATAACCGGTCCGAGCACCCGAGCCGCAGGACGCAGGCAAGCGGGCCGGCCGGACCCTGTAAGAAAAAACAGAACGTCATTACCGACCATAGAGAGTGTCGGTAAGACACAGGGCACTATAATATTTCCCAAAAGCACCCACCTGTACCAATATATATCCAATGACAGGTATAGATGTATATCGGGCTATAGGTGGGCCCGGGAACGCCCACCCAGGTTACAACCCAGTATGCACACGGGAGAACAATACTGCCAACTCGGACCGGCCCTTGATCCACAGGAGGGAGCCCACCAGGAAGGTGGCAAGGGAAAGGACCATCCAAGTGATGGACCGATGTGCGTGGGGCAGGCCGATCGGCGAGAGTAGCAGTATGGTTGCATGACCGTCAGATCAGTTGGGAAGGAGCACATCAGGAGTACATAGGCCCCTGAGGCGTCTGCCTGATAGCCACGCCGAAAACGTGTCCTCCGTACCACAGGGGAGGCAGGAGGATAGAAAAAAACCTACGGCCATGGTGTGACCGTGGGGGTCATCCCCGGCATATGTAAAAACACCCCTCGGGGATAGGGTCAATGCCCTCCACTGCTCCGAAGAATGCATGGAGCAGAGCCGGGGATCGACCTGGGTCAGTGGAACTCCTGTCCCCCGTAACCCGACGGACCCAGGGGTTGCATTGCAAGAGCGGAGGCACTGACCCGAGGGCGGGGGTGGTCCGGCCCTGTCGAGGGAGTAGCGGCCAAGGCCTACACTGGGAGGAGGAGATTCGGTGCGCGATCCCCTCAATCCGGGAGAACCCGGCAGAGGGGAGTCGAGGGACGTACCCGAGGGTAAGTCCGAAGAAGACTAGCACGGCCCTGAGGAGCCAGGCTAATCTAGTGTGGGAAAAGGGTCCCCCCCCCCCGGGGGAGGGGGCCCCAACCTCCAATCAAGCGGCCGAGCCACTTGTCAGACTGAAAAGAACCGCAGCGTAGAACTGGACAATAACGTCCAGTAAGAGGAGTTAAGTGCAAACTGCCGCATACCGGAGCCTAAGGCTGCTTGGCAAGGGCAGCCTGGTGCGAGCTCAGGCACTGCCGACCGGCGTGAGATGTCCCCGGCATTGTCGCACCCGGCAGGTGGGCAGAGGAATGACACTTCCTCTTCTTCGGAAAGGAGGGTCAGGAAGGACATCTCCTACCCCCGGGAGAGGGAGAGGGGGAGGGCCGCGGGCAGCCAGCGCCAAACAGGTCGGCGGCGCACTGAGCAACCTGATGCAAGGCCTCACCATTGAAAAGGTTCTCCCCGGTGCACGGGGAATTACTCAGATTATGTTGCGCCCAGCTGCACAAGTCGGAAGCCTGCAACCAGGCTGTATGACGCGCCCCTATGGCGACAGCGGAGGACCTGCTAACTGACTCGAAAGAGTCAACGGCAGCGCGAGAAAGAAACCAAGAGATATTCCTGCAATGGTAAAGAAGCAAGGAATAGTCAGGGGCCCGAGGGGCCGACACAGAGGGAGACAAGAGGGATAACCTCTCGGTGACCTCACGAAGTGCCAGGCTCATATAGAAAATATATGAGAGAATCCTGGAGGCCAACATGGACGTTTGGAAGGTTCGCCGCCCAAAGTTGTCCAGAGCTTTAGCCACACGATTCGGGGGGGGGGCAGGAAGAGTGCTTCTTCTTGCTACCGACCTTCCTCAGGGCCGATTCCACCACAATGGAATGATGGGGAAGCTGGTGCGTCTGGAAACCCGGAGAGGGGGGCACCCGATACAGGGCATGCATGGCCATAGGCAGCGCCAGTACCTGTAAGGGCAAGCGCCAAATCCCGAGCAGAGATCCCGCAGGAGGGATGCAAAGGAAGCATTATGGCTGCCTGTTCCGCAGGACCCGGACTTGGCGAAGGGCTCGGGATAGGAATGGCGAGCAAGTCCGCCATGTCAAGGAGGAAGTTCTGAAAAGACGGCTCTCCCAGAGGAGCTATCCCGGGGGAGGCCGAGGTGTAGGGGCCCGCTGGAACACCAGGGGACCCCCCGTGCTGGTGCACGGAAGGAATCGTTCTAAACAGAGGAGGGTAGTCCAAATTCGAGGCAGTTGGTACTGCATCGTCAGAGCCCGAGATCGATTCCAAGCGGGGCATCGAAGGGAGCGACGTCCCCGACGGGCCTGCGAGACTTGGCCTTGGTCCCAACTCTGGGGGCGGGGCCGCCCCTGGGGCAGTCCGCAAGGGCGGCTGGAGTGGCGCCGAGGACGCTGGAGAGCAGGCGAGCGCAGCACCGCGCCCTCGGAAGAGACCAGGGTCGGATCCTAAACGCGTCGGGGCCACGCTTTCCAGACTGGAGATCGATTCGAGGCTGGGCATCGAACCGAGCGATGCCACCTTAGGGGGCCCCGGAGTCAGCGGCCGCACCGGTGCTGCCACTCCCGAGAGTGGCATCGGGGCCGCGACGATCGGTGCCGAGGGCAACGAGGGCTTCCCAGGCCGAAACTCGGCGAAGAGGGGA
The DNA here is from genome assembly GCA_033557465.1 of Ichthyophis bannanicus. NCBI lineage: Eukaryota > Metazoa > Chordata > Amphibia > Gymnophiona > Ichthyophiidae > Ichthyophis > Ichthyophis bannanicus. The sequence continues at coordinate 67,625,398 of CM066044.1, read as the reverse complement.
ACACCCGGATTCGGCTCCAATGTCGGGAGAGAGGCCCTTCTAGACGCCTGGGCTCTTCCCGCGCCCGTTTTATTGAGAGGGAAACCCTTACGGGGCGCACTACGCGGTCTCGAGGGTACCCAGGTAACCCGCCGACGAGCCTCGGCGGGGGCGAGACGCACCACCCCAGCTCCGCGGCCGCGGCGCTTCTGTGGGTCGACTCGACCGAAGGTCCTGGGTCCCGCGGGCGAATAGTGACGAGTGGAACACTCGACGCCCGCGCAGATGCCGGGAGGTCGGTGATGTCCGGGGGAGGCCCCGGCCCCGCGCAGGTTGGGGGTGCCGACCTGCCCGACCGGGATAGAGCGATCGGCTCCGCAGGTGGAGCTTGGAGGCGACCCCTGGTGAAGAACGGGGCCCTTGTTCCCGAGACCGCCGCAGGAGGGGCAGAGCCGCTCAAGGCTAGTACTGCCCCCGCAGAAGCCGGGGCGAGTCGATCGGCCTCGGCGGAGCCGAGGGCACCCGGTGCCAATCCCCGGCGGGGAGTGGGGCCACCGACTGACGCCCATGCCGAGGACTTGGTCCCGCTCGAAGCGGTCACCACCTCCGCGCATGGTAGGGGTGTGGGCACGCCATACCGGGTCAGGTTGGTCCGACAATCCCCGGTGACGAGTGGAACGCTCGACACCGATGCCAATGCCGGGGAATCGGCACCGCCGACAGCGGGTACCGCCCCCACGCAGGGCCGGGATGCCGTAGAGCCAGACTGGGTCGGGTCGATCGGCCCCGAAGGCACCGAGGACGCCAGTCGACAGTCCCTGGCGAAGAGTGGAACACTCGACGCCGGCGCTGATGCCGAGGGATCTGCACCGCTCGAAGCGAGTGCCACCCTCGGGCATGGCTTGAGAATGTTCTGTGAGGAGCGAACCTCAGGAACAACCCGAAACCCCGCGGAGGCTCTGGAGCCCGAAGACTCCCTCCGGGGTGTAAGGGACTGGAGGGGGAGGCCAAAGCCGTCATCATGCGGCGCATGAGACTCACCCCTCAAGGCTCGGTTAGTCTTAACAGACTGTTGTTGGGTTACCTGATCCTGGCGAGGAGAGAACACTGACGACCGCTCCTCAGAGGGAAAGAAGTCATCGAGGGACACTCGAAACAGGGAGGGTCTTCTCCCGATGCTGAAGCCCGGGGGAGAAGGGGTCAGGGCCCCAACAGGAGAGACACCAGGCATTGGAGTGGGAGCAGAAGACAACGTCTCCACAGTGGGAGCACTTCTTAGGGGAAGGCGGCTCCATACTGGAAAGCCCAGTAGGCCTCAGAATAACACGAGGAGGAAGCTCCTTGAAGGAAATAAAGTAAAACAAAAACTAAGGAAAAAAAGGGGCACCAGCGGTGCCAGAGTCAGCGGGGGGGAAAACCGCGACCACAGGAACAAAAAAGGGGAAAAAAGTTTCTGCGGTGACAGGAGTTATGTCCTGTCGGCTCCGCGGAAAAACAAAAATTGGGGAGAGGCAGTGGGAAGGGCGGGAAGCTACCACGCAGGCGCGAGGGATGCTCCCAAAAGCCTTCTGATTGGATGCTGGGGAGCATTCCCGTGCGGGCTCCGTCGGCGCTGACGAACCCCATATGTGAAGACTCATTCCTGCTTGTTCCTGGAGATTAGTAAAGTTGTATCCTATTCCCGGAGAGGAGAGGAGGAAGAAAAGGTCTGCCTGCCCCAAGTGGAGACACTGTTACAGTAGCAAAGCAGCACTAAAAGACATACCAGGAGCAGAGGATGGAAGAGAGGTTATGCTAATTCTTTGAGGTCTCTACCTTAGCATTGCAGGTGGCTGTCTGCAGTGCTTACGTGACTAAGTCTTCTAGAGTTTTTTTTCCTTATAGCATTGGGAGCCCTTTTGGAGGCAGCCTGGTTGGAGATGGATGCTGCTTTTTTGGACCTTAGGTGGGGGGCTCAACTCCACAAGAACTAAGCCACTGCCAGCCAAGTTCAGTAGACAAAAAAAAAACACCCAGCCCTGAACAAGGTAAGAGCATATTGAGCCTTACTGCCAGGACAAAACACAAGTACTATAGATTCACTAACAAACATATTGATATATAATCCTCCTTCTGGGGTAGTTTCTTGGTCTATGACAAAATGTCATTCTAAATACAAGCAAGTGCCAAACAGGAAGATAAGTAAAACATACTAGCCGAACAAAATGCTTATACTACCTACTACCAACCTTAAAACCTCAAGTATGGCAATATTACTATCTTTAATACAAATCAAAACCATACCACACCACATGCAAGACACATCCCAATCATCCAAAGAGATGGGAGCAAAGGACAAAGGCCCAAACACAACCAAAGAACAAGACTGGATGTGGATCAGAGAGTGTCAACACAAAACATGGCAAGTTACAATAGAAATCAATACCAGAAATCTCAGAAGATAAAATGCATACTGATAAATTGCCATGCTAAGTAATCCTTCATTATTGGGATTTTATTTCTAAACTGATCTTGCAATCACTAGATGTAATATACATCAGTCTTAGATGACAGAAAATGACACTGTCCTCCTAAACCAATTAAGACCTACTACATACAATATATTCATTTATCCCAGAAGCAAGAGGGGAGGAGGAGTGATAATACTAACAGTGTGACCTAAACTTCAGCATGACACTCAGGGCACAAATGGTACTGACCTCCTTGCTATATCCAAACACGACAATTTGTCATGTATGTATGTGTATATATATATATATATATACACACAACATCTAAAGATGGCATCTCCCATATCCTTGAGATAGTATGCACCAACAATGAAGGAAAACCTAATCCTTCTTGGTGACTTTAACCTAGCCTCTGCACCCCTGAAGGCTACTAAAGCATTCATGGAGGCAATGACATGCTTATACTACCCAGAGTCGAGATTACTGAGCAGACAATTGGGGCTCTGCCAGGGGTCAATTTCAAGATCAAGGGATTTCACTCTGAGGCCAGAGGATGCTGGAGTCGCTGCCTTGCAGTGCCCTGGTAGACAGAGGGAAGGGGTTCCTCATGCTGCCCAAGTTGACAGAGAACGATGTGTGTAATATATGGACCAACTACTTGGAATTTATTGAACAAATTGCCCTGCAAAAGGGTGTTCAGATTCCAGGACGTGGAACATTTACCTTTTCAAGGCAGAAGCTAGATGTAGGAAACAAATGTATTCTAATTCAGAAGCCTGTATTTTTTGTATCTGCAAAGCTTGCACAGACAAACAGAATTCAAAATGGCATGGGACAGACCCAGTGGATCCCTTTATAGCAACAGATATATTTTTGTATGTCACTGTATTTGCCCCCACCACTTCCATCAGGAGGGCATTCCAAGCATCCACCACCCTTTCACGGAAAGTATTTCCTGACCTTACCCTTCAATTTGTTGCAAAGATGGGGAAGCTGTAAAACTAGAGTGCATAACATGAAGCTGCAAGGGAGTAAATTGAAAGGCAATGCTAGGAAATACTTTTCAATTGAAAGGGTGGTGGATGCTTGGAATACCCTCCTGATGGAAGTGGTAGGGGCAAATACAGTGACAGAATTCAAAATGGCATGGGACAGACACAGTGGATCCCTTTATAGCAAAAGGATAAAATAAAAATAAACATAACTATGTCTTATATCTCAACAAATAGGGGTGACCTGCACAGAGCGGTGGGTACACCCCTAAACAAAGGCACAGGGAGGGGTGACCTGCATAGAGTGGCAGGTGCACCTACTTTTGTTGCCTTGCTGGGCAGACTAGATGGACCATAGTATATGACAGCAGATAAAGACCACTATGTTACTATGACATCTTTAGTATATTCCCAAATTAGTAACACTCCCACACATGAAAAAGGCACCATGCTCAACCTAATATTTACACCCAAAAATGATAAAACAAAGTAAGAGCGTAACATACCAAATGACAACTGTTCCATGGTCTGACCATTCAATAATAGTCCTGTATGGACTGCCTCAGTTGGCATTTAGAAGTCTAAACTACAAAATGATCCCAATTAGGTTTAAACACGTTGACAAGGATACATTTATAGAGGGAATCATGCAGAAACAATCTGGACCTTATAATGAGCTGGAATAAAACCATTAATGCAGCAGCCACAGCCCCACACAAACCAGGTAAGCAGGAAAAAGCAAGCAACAATAGAAAGAGGAATGAAACAAAAATTAAGACAGATAGATGGAAGAAACCAAACACCGACATACATGGAAAATCTCCATAAGTACAGGAATGACTGACAAGCAAAAGAAGTTACCATACAAAACTGATAAGGACCTCACTAAATTGTCCAAGGGAACTATTCAACATTGTAAAATTATTAGTGCAACCAACAAAATGCAGAACCCAGCCCTCTAACTCCAGAGATGATGGCAAAACACATGCAAAGATTGTATGATAGGTTGTGTTGCTAGCAAACAATACAGCAAAATCCTCCCAGCCACCACCTAGCAGAACTTTCACTCAATAACTACAGACCATTTAGAAAAAGTTACAAACCTTAATACCACATCAGCACTTTACCCTTGTCCAGTAAGCTGGATAAAAACTGGCCAGATCTGAGCTACTGCGAGTCAACACAATAATTGAGCTTTCACTAAATCAAGAATACATACCACCATGCCTACAGATGGCCTCAGTGTGACCTATACTAAATAACCTGCTACTGGACAAAATGGACCCAACATCCTACTGGCCAATCTCAAGTCTAGCTTGTTTTTTTTTTTTTTAGCTAAAACAGAAAAAAAAATATAGTACAGCAGCAACTGCAAGACTTCGTTGACACCTACACCCAGCTTGACACAACAGCAAAGATTCAGAGCAAATCACAGGGTAGAAACACTACTACTACTACTATCTCTTACAGACACTCTGATAAGAGGTCTCCAAAAACAGACAAGGATACATGTTAATATTTTGACATATCAGCAGCATTTGATGTGATATGTCACAATATACTTCTATCATGCTTCTAAGAAATTGGACTTAAGGACAAAAACACTCAAATGGTTCCAACTCATACCTAACAGACTAAACAGCAAATAAAAATAGGAAGTGACACTTCCCCATCAGAACTGGCAACTGAGAAGAATCCCAAGGATCAACACTACGTGCACTGCTTTTCAATATTATATACATTTACACTAAGCACAATACAATCCCACAATGTAAAATATATATATGCTGATGATATGCTGTATGCTTTGACACATCTGATTCACAATTCACAAATTTCATAACTTGCTTCATTGCAGTGCCACAATGGCTAACAAAACATCACATCATTAAATTACAAAAAGACTGAAGTACTCTGCATTGCAAGAAATGAGGCCTTCATACCTCCTTCCTATGCTGAATACTGACCTAGAAATAAAAAAGGAAGTACGCTACTTAGGAATCATGCTCAATTATAGGCTAAACCTAAACGCCCACATCAATAAAGCACTCAAAACAATCAACAAAATGAGATCTCTGCGTGACCTCTGCCCATTACTAGACCCCTACAACTGTAGGTTAGTATTCCAGACTATCTTCCCACACCTTGACTTTGGGAATTATTTACTATATGGAATACCCAATCAATCGCTATGTGCGCTACAGATTGCTCCAAATACAGTTGCACAAATAATACTTGGTAAATCAAGAACCGACCACATTACCCCAATATTAAGACACCTGCACTGGCTGCCCATAAAGAGCAGAATCCAGTACAAAGCCTTAATGACAACATTCAAAAATCACTCCATTTATCAGCTAATTGCCTAGAGCAATTACTTCAACATCCAAGGAACAAGAAAAGAGAAAAACGACAGAACATGCTAACCAGCGCATCAGAAACCAGGAGTAATCAGTTAGCTTGTACAAGAGCCTTCTCCTTATACACTTCTGGATTGTGGAATGTACTACCAGACCAGCTACGGAACAAGTCAGACCTATTAGCATTCCATATGGATCTAAACACCTATTCATAAATTATGGAGACAAACAATTGGACTGCGGTCAATAATCTTAAGGCCTGCCAACACCACTCAGCATACCTCAATATGAACATTACCACAACTACTATGCCACTAATCAGTAGACACCGTCTCATTTCAAACTCTAAAACATACTTATTGTACCTTTATAGATTGATTGTACATAGTTAATACAGATCATTGCTTATTGATTAGTCCAGTTGTATTGTATACTATTTGATGTAACCCTAGTTTTATACTCTACAATTAACAAAACCAAGTTGTACATTGAACAAACTGCTCTAACCAGTGGAAGAGCAGTATAGAAGAATAGTCAAATAAAAAATAAAAAGCCTAAATTTGGCCTCCAGAACCTCCCTCCCACATTTTTCTGGTCATTAGTACCAACACGTACCAAGATAGAAGGCTCCTCCCCAGCACTATCTAAAACCTTGTCTAGGTGGCATGTGAAGTCCACTACCTTCACACCAGGCAGGCATGTTACCAGGCGATCCTTGTGTCCATCAGTCATCCATCTACATGCCTAAAGCTCGATTCACCAATTATAATTGCTGTTCTAACCCTTCCCTCATGGGCACATGTCCCTGGAGAGACCACCTCTGTGCAAGAGGGTTTTACATCACTTGGAGGATAGGTCCTAGCTACAGGATCACTTCCTGCCGCACCAGGGTGATGCTCTCATGTGACCTCTCCCCTCCATGGCAACAGAGGCTGCCAGACTGGAGGTGGGACTGTAGTATTACATCCCAGTAAGGTCTTATCTTTATATCTGTCTTCTTTAGGTGCTCCAAGTCTAATACTCCAGCCTCCAGAGATCTGATTTGTTCCCTGAGAGCAAAGAGCTCCTTGTACCTAGTGCACACAAAAGACCCCTCACCAACTTGGAGCCCCATCTCACTGCTGGACTGCTGTCAGCATCTTAGTTTTAAGGCTTTGTTAAATTGTTTACGTAAAGCTATAGCTAATGAAGATAACAGCTATACCTCAAAGCGATAATTCTCCAGGACCAAGCAGGAAGTCAGTCCTCAAATATGGGTGACGTCGGCGCCAACGGAACCCTCGTGTGGAGCATTTCCCCAGCTTTCAAAAAAAGCCTTTGGGAATGCAGTGCACATGCACGGTCCCCTTCCCGCCCGAGGGTGCCATCTTGTTCAGTCTTTCTTTTTACGCGGAGCCCAACAGATGTAGTTCATGTCACCCAGTAAAAGTTGTTTTTCTGCGATTTTTCGCGTTTTTGTCTGGTTCGACGCCGGTTCCCCATTCCACCTCGGCTTGGTACACCGGTATCGAGTCCGGAACTTTTTTGGTTTTTGTCCTTTGTGACTAGCGTTCGCGCTTTTTCTGTTATTTTCACTGGCAGCCCAGTCTTTTGACCTTGCAGGGGCCCTTTTTCCCCTGATGGCTGCCAGCGGGTTCAAAAAATGTGATCAGTGTAAGAAACTTGTGTATCGGTGAGAGACATGATTGCTGCATCCGATGCCTCGGGCGTGACCATGACCCACTGGTCTGTGGCCTGTTCGGCAAGATGTCAAAGGAGCTTCGGAGCCGCCAGCATCAACGAGAAACAATTTTTTCAGAGTCTGCGTCTGGCCGGGCCTGAACTTCAGAGGCCTTGACATCTTGGAAGTCCGACCCCGAGTGCCATTGTGGGTCCTCTGAGAGGGGGTCTCCCGCCCGGGAGCACAAAAGGAAGAAGCAGCTCATGAGGGCGGTGTCAGTGGAGGCACCTGGGTCCTCGAGGGCCAGGTTGCGTAGCCCTGACCGCCGTCCCGGGCTCTCTGAGTCGGAGAGGCTGTCTAAACTACCTCGCCTGGAGCCGGAGTCAGAGTCATGTAAGTTCTGTTGTTCTCGTTGACTCTCCTCCGGGAGAACCGCCATCGGGGCCTGAGTCGGGGGCTGCAGAGTCTGAGCTCAGACTCAGGCTGACGGCCCTGGAGTAGCAGCGGGTACTGATCGCCAGTCTGACCGGTGCATCTGCCCCAACCACCGGGACCTCGACGTCCAAGTCGACCCCGGAGGCCAAGCCAATCCTCAAGTCCATCAAGTCTCGAGTCGATCCTCAGCCAAGGTCTCCCTCAACCTCCTGTGCGGGGCCAAGGTCATCGACGCCGGTGCCCTTGGCATCAGGGCAGGTGGCATCGAGGCCCACACAGCCAGAGACGCTCGACGACTCCTCAGAGGGGTCGGCGTGGGAGACAGAGGATGAGTCGTCTGACACCTTCCGGACCCGGTGCGTCCCATTGGACTCCCCGGAGTCCAAGCCTCGAAGACAGTCCTCCCCCCCCCCCACCCCCGGAAGATACCTGGTTCTCGGATTTTGTCAGGGAAATGGCCAAGGCTTTGGCATTCCCTGTGGATGCTGAGGAGCCGAGGAGCTCAATTCCCTCCAGTATGATTTTCCTCTGAAGGAAGCCTTTACTATACCAGGTCCTCCGATGCTGGAACAGCTGCTCTTCCATATGTGGGAGGCACTGGCCTCGGCACCGGTTCTTAGCAAGTGGGTCGATTCCATTTATCAAGTCCATAAGAGCCCTGGATTCCAAAAGGCGCAGCTACCGCACAACTCCATGGTTGTGGAATCGGCCATGCACAGGCTGAAAAGTCAAAAGATGCACTCCTCGGTGCCTCCCAGTCGGGAAGCCCAGAACCTGTATGCCCTCGGTAGAAAGTGCTTCCAGGACTCTATGCTGTCTTGCTGTGTCCAGACTTACTAGCTGTACATGGGCATGTACTTATGGGACCTGGCAAAGGAGATTGTCGGGTTCTCAGCTGGCCTCTCCGAGGAACCCTTGCAGAGATTCAAAGCCTTGTCTTCAGGGATCTGAGAGTGCTTGAAGTTTATATCTCGAGCAGCCTATGATGGCTTCGAGGCTTCAGCCCGGGTAGCAGCGGCCAGCATCTGTGCATTCCGTCAGGCCTGGCTACAGTCATCGGACCTGGAGTCATGGGTACAGGATAAGTTGGTCAATGTCCTGTGTCAAGGTGACAACCTATTCAGCATGCCCATGACTGAAAAGGCTGCAGAAATCGAGAGACTCTCACCAGGACAAGACTGTCCAGAAAGACTTCTGCCCCTTCTCAAAAGAAGAAGGGCTCGGGAAAGAAGCCCTTTTCCCGAGGAAGGGTGCTGCCTACAAAACCTACCCTCAATATCAGGCCTTGAGCTCCCCAACAGGGCCAGCAGGCCAAAGGGCAGAGGCATGGGCCCCGTAGGCACAAAACCCCCAAGCCTCCAGCTCGGGCTCAGCAGGGAGGGGGGTTTTGACTCCCACAGCATAGCCTCTCCTCCGCTGGTGGCTCCACTCAGCACAGGTGGTCAGCTGACCCTATACACATACAGGTGGCCAGCCATCACAGGGGATACCTGGGTACTGAGCATAGTCCAAAAGGGCTATATGCTCCATTTCCACCAGCTACCCCCTTCCTACTATCCAGGGGAGCCTCCAAGACTCCCTCTACACAGGAACCTCTTCCTTCAGGAGTTGGCAAGTCTTCTAAAGGAACAGGCGGTGGAACCGGTGCCTCACCACCTGAAAAGGGCAAGGCTTCTACTCCAGGTACTTCCTAGTACCAAAGAGAATAGGAGGCCTCAGGCCTATCCTAGACTTACAAAATCTGAACAAGTTTCTGGAGAGGGAAAAGTTCAAGATGCTTACCCTTGGGATACTGCTGCCCTACCTCCAGCAGGGAGACTGGCTATGCTCCTTAGACCTAAAAGGATGCTTTATACTCACATCCTCATTTATCCAGACCACAGACAATACCTGAGATTTGTGGTGGGAGGAAACCATTTTCAGTACAGGGTACTTCCCTTTGGCCTAACCTCTGCCCCCAGAGTTTTCACCAAATGCCTGGCAGTGGTGGCGGCTTTTCTCAGGACTCAGGGGATTTTTGTCTTCCCATACCTGGATGGCTGGCTAATCAGGGGCCAGTCTCTCCAGGAGGCCCAACAGGCCACTATTCACACTGTCTCTCTTCTTCAGCATCTGGGCTTTGTCATAAACTACGCAAAGTCCACTTTGTTCCACTCTCAGCACCTAGAATTTATAGGGGCAAGATTAGACACCCTTCAGGCAAGAGCTTACTTGCCCGAGGACAGGGCCCACAGACTGATAGACTAGGCCAACCAGTTCCGAAGAAATTCTCATGTTTCCGCCAGGCACTACCTGCGGCTCCTGGGCCATATGGCATCCACTGTGCATGTGACACCAAATGCCCATATGCGGGCTGCTCAATAGTGCCTCAGAGATCAGTGGACACAGGCCACAGGCAACCTCCGAGACAGAGTAAAGGTGTCCAGACGACTTTTGAACTCATTACAGTGGTGGCTACATCTGCCAAACCTTCTCAGGGGTGTACCTTTTTAGGCTCCAGCACACACAAGGGTGCTGACAACAGATGCTTCCTTAAAGGGCTGGGGTGCAACATTGCCAGGGCACATGCACTCAAGGCCCATGGTCCCCTCAGGAGGCCACACAGCAGATCAACCTTTTAAAGCTACAAGCAATCCACTTAGCTCTGCAAACCATCTGCCATGCTCTCTCTGTCTGTCCTAGTAGACAGACAATCAGGTGGCAATGTTCTACGTGAACAAACAAGGGGGCACAGGGTCCAGGCCCCTATGTCAGGAGGCACTGGACCTTTGCTCCTTTGCAGTCCAAGGCATGTTTCTCAAAGCAGTTTATCTACCTGGTCAGGAGAACTTCCTAGCAGACAAGCTAAGCAGGATTCTCCAGCCTCACAAATGGAAGTTGAATCCATTGGTGGTCCAGCAGATCTTCCTCCGCTGGGGACTTCCATCCATCGATCTCTTTGCAAGTCCACTAAACTATCAGCTGCCCAGGTTTTGCTCCAGACAGCCGCATCCCCCGAGGATGGCAGCAGATGCTTTTCTAATCTCTTGCTCTACGGGCCTCCTCTAAGTGTTTCCTCCCACGCCCCTGGTGGCCTGAACTCTGTTCAAGATCCTCCAGGACAAGGCCTCGGTGATTCTGGTAGCCCCCAGATGGCCGAGGCAGCCATGGTTTCCACTTCTTCTACAGTTGGCGGTGGAAGCGCCGTTCCCTCTAGGGCTGCAACATGATCTCCTGTCTCAAGAGCAGAGTTCCCTTCTACACCAACCTCAAGTCCCTCAATCTGATGGCCTGGCTGCTGAAAGGATAGTGTTAGCTCCCTTACTTCTACCTAAGGAGGTTGAGGAGGTGGTTTTGGCCTCTAGGAGGCAGTCCACCAGAAAGTCCTATGCCCTCAAGTGGCGTAGGTTTATGGTATGGTGTGCTCAGCGCAATGAAGAACCTTTCTTGTGCCTTGTGCCAGTAGTACTGCAGTATCTACTTCACCTTTCAGACCTAGGCTTTAAGTCTAACTCTGTTCGGGTCCACCTCAGTGTTCTGTCAGTGCACCACTCACCTGTGGAAGGACAGTCTGTCGGTTCACTCCTTGGTGTCCAGATTCCTCAGAGGTCTGCTTCTACTCAAGCCTCCAGTTCGTCCACCGGCAACTGAATGGGATTTGAACGTGGTCTTGCAGCAACCGTTTGAGCCGATGGCTACTTGCCATTTGCGCTTCCTCTCTTGGAAAGCACTCTTCCTGGTGGCTCTTACCTCGGCCAGACGTGTGAGTGAACTACAAGCTCTGGTTTCTGATAGACCGTACACGCAGTTCTATAGGAACAGGGTGGTCCTGCGGACCCATCCCAAGTTCCTCCCAAAAGTGATCTCCTATTTCCACCTCAATCAGGTGGTGGTTCTTCTGACCTTTTTTCCCAGGCTGCATGCCAGCCGGGCTGAAACAGTCTTGCATACCCTGGACTGTAAAAGGGCGTTGTCCTTTAACATAGAACATATGCAGGAGCATCAAAGGGCTACTCAGCTCTTCATCTTGTTTGACCCTAATAGAATGGGGTTACCTGTCTCCAAGCATACGTTGTCCACTTGGGTAGTAGATTGCATCGCCTGGGTGTACAGGGCAGTTGACCTCCCCTTGCAGGGTCGGGTCACGGCCCACCATGTCAGGGCAAAAGCCGCATCTCGAGAGAGAGTCCCGGCAGGACAGTGAGGCCAGGCGGTTCTCCGTAATCTGAGGTTTAGGCAACTCCTACCCTCCAGCCCTTTGTGTTGGGCTACCGTGCGGGGTGCATTCTCAGAGAAAATTCTTATCACGGATGCTGAGGCTCTTGCGAGGGATCCATTTTTTCAGCTCTGGGTTCACGGTAGCCTAGAGCTGGGGAGTCCCATATGTGAGGACTGACTTCCTGCTTGGTCTTGGAGAAAGCGTTACTCACCTGTAACAGGTGTTCTCCAGGAGCAGCAGGAATCGGTCCTCACAACCCTCCCTCCTCCCCTGGAGTTGCAGTCATATACTTCATTTTGATTTTTGCTGTCTTTTAGCTATGTCATCAGACTGAGCAAAATGGCACCCTTTGGCAGGAAGGGGACCACGCATGCACGCTGAATTCCCAAAGGCTTTCTTTGAAAGCTGGGGATATGCTCCACATGAGGGCTCCGTCGGTGCCGACATCACCCATATGTGAGGACAGATTCCTGCTTCTCCTGGAGAACACCCGTTACAGGTGAGTAACTACGCTATAGGTTTCCCCCAAGGCATATGCCTTGGTGATTGCAGTCACAAAGGAAGAGATGTGCTCTGGAATTAGTTGGATAGGAAGGTGGAGGGTTTTCTGAAAGTGTCTTCCGCTTCCTCTCTCAAACGGCAAGTTTCAGCATGTGGCGGCCTAGCAGAGAGAGTGCTCTTCCAATTGCTGCAGTTGCCAGAGGATCCTGCATCCTCCACAAGACACAGAAGGCACAATAAGATAAGTGATCATATACTAATCTTGTCTCCTGCATCCTTTAGAAGACGTTTTCAACATCATCGAGCTGGACATTGTTGAAAACATCTTTTAAGATAAGCAAATCATATACTATATAATATAGTGTTTTACATCAGCAAACTTGTTTCTTTGTTTTTAGTGGTGAAACACTTTGCTATATACAAGACATGCTGTTAAAGAATTACAATTTTATAAAGACTATATTGTGGAGAGCTCTTTATAGAGCTCAATTAAAATACAAAAAGGAATAAAAAAATGAATTTTGAGAACAAAAAAGTGTTTCACTGGTGATGTTTCAGTGAGACAATTTGCCATGTGGCAAGGACTTGATATTGCCATGTAGAGGGACAGTTGATTAACAATTGGAGGAGAAAGACCTCAATTTAGTGTTCACATGGAGATTTATTCCTTGGAAAAGTTTTGATTAACTGAGTTTAGGAGACATTTGTGAATATTTTGATTCAGAAGATGTAAATGTGTACAGGCAACTGGTCAAGGTGCAATTGAAAACTCTTAATCGGATCTGTGGCTCCCAATACAATAGGAAATATTTCTGCCAGTTTCTTGGTCTCCGACTTCACTGATTGCTAGTTCAGGATCTTCTTCCTATCCACACAATTCAGGTTAAGTGTGTGGAACTAACAATGCTATCAATGGCATTCTGGTGGTTTGCACCTTTACTGTCAGGTTTCCTTGCATCTAGTTTATCCATTAGAATGGGAATGTCCCAAGTTATCATTTCTTCATTCTTAGAGTCATTATCCCAGTGCTTTTCCAGTGCAGTGATGTAGTAGTGTTTACAAAGTTTCCACTGGGTGAGACGTGCCTCCTTGTTGTGTCTTTCTGTATAGAATCTTGCTATCAGAACTTCACAAACAGCTATGAGTTGAGTAAAAACTTCCAGCTCTTACAGAATAAGCATGTGCTTTACCAGTTCTCTGTGCTTACTGTGAACCATCTCATCCATAATCCACAGTACAGGGCTGCAACTATCACTCATTTTCAGATTTCAATTGCTTCCTTCCCTATATATTTGTTGGTGGATTCTCATCCATTCTTTCTAGTATTCAAAATACTTATTCAGAAAATGCTGAAATGTCTAAATTTGATGATAGATTCTAGTCCATTAATTTTCATATTTGGCGACAATGCTGTTAAGTAGGCCTGAAGGGCTATGCTAAAAATAAATTCTATACCTACAGAGCTACAATGTGGCCCAGTCCTCCTTCAGTTCTAAAGATATATGTTTAGGGAGACACCGATTCTTGTAAGCTAGTGCATGGGCATGACTGGTTGTATTCATACATCCAGTTTCTCATGTTCTTTAAGAGGCCAGTCTAGAAATCCAAAGCTATATGAAAAGTATAGGAATTGCCACTTGATTAATGGCTTTATCTTTTTCCATGAGACTAAAGTACTTTTCAGCATCAGTTTTCATGTTCTATAATTCTTTACAGAGCTTTCCTCTTAGTAATTTTTGCTCAATTGTTGCTCTTTCCCCTACTACTAGGATTTTATATACAGTGCTGTCCAATGTCATACTCCTCAGGCAGGGAGCTGTTATCTCCACAGACATAGTATATGACGGCAGATAAAGACCAGTATAGTCCATCTAGTCTACCAGGCAAGGCAGCAAGAATAGGTGCACCTGCTGCTCTGTGCAGGTCACCCCTCCCCATGCCTTTGTTTAGGGTATACCCACTGCTCTGTGTAGGTCACCCCTGTTTGTTGAGATACGAGATCGATTCCTGCTGGCACTGGAGAACACCGTTACAGATGAGTAACTACACTTTATAGCAACAGGATAAAATAAAAATAACAGTCCTCACATATGGGTGATGTCAACACCAACTGAGCCCTCATGGGAGCATCACCCCAGCTTTCAAAGAATGCCTTTGGGAGACACCACCTCACTTGCATGGTCCCCTTCCCACCAAAGGGTGCCATCATAGGCAGATGACATAGCTAGAGCTGACAAAAATAGTACAGCAACTCCAAGGGGAGTAGGGAGGGTTATGAGGACTGATTCCTGCTGTCACTGGAGAACACCTGTTACAGGTGAGTAACTACACTTTCCTCAGGAACAAGGAACAAGGAAGTCGTCAGTTCTCAAATATGGGACTCCCTAGCTACAGGCTACTGCAAATCTGTAGAAAAACACACAGCCCAGCTGTGAGCAGCCACACATGAATCTGAGGTCAGACTAAAGACCAGTGTCCAGACAGAACCACTGTTCCAGTAACCTGAACCCCAGATTACATCCCATCAGGACGCCCTCTCCAGGCAGTAGTGAGCTGCAAAGGTATGGACTGAGGACCAGGTGTCAACCCAGCAGATGTCTGCCTTAGGAACAGAGTGCATGCTTATAACAAGGGTCACCATAGCCCTGACATTGTGTGCTGTGACTCTGTGCTCCAATGTTAGCTCAGCTTGATCATGGGCAAAGGCATGCAGTCTGCTACCCAGGTGGACAGAATCTGCTTGGAGACAGCCTCCCCCAGGCAACTGGGGTCAGAGGAAAAACAAAGAGCGGTGAAGCTTTATGGTGGCACTAAGTACGCTGCAGGTAGAAAGACAGTCTTTTACAGACCAAAGTGTAGAGCACGGCCACCGCCTTGTCTGTATGAGGCCATGGAAAGAAGGCATACAAGCAGAGGGCTATGGCCTCAGCACAGGTGGTGGAACCCCATGCCCCCCTGCTTGTTCAGATAGAACATAGACACTTGGTTGTCCGTTTGGACAAGCATTGTCTAATGTTGTAGACAGTGGTGGAAGGCCCTGATCACCAAGATGGCGGCCCTGAGTTTCAGCAGACTGATCTGCTGTTGGCTTTCCACAAGGGACCAGTGCCCTGGGGGTGCAGTTCCTTGCAATGGTAACCCAAGCCAGCAGGGAGGCATTCATTGTGAGAACCCTCTGGGGGCTTGGGTGTTAGTTGGTGGCAGAATGCACCAGCAACTGCAGAATGGTATGCCTTCTGAGTGACTCTGCTCACAGTGAACCCAGGCCACAGGACGGCTCCGAGTCTGTGTCCCGCCAGCTGGCAAAGGCACCACTGAGCCACCCACATGTGGAGGCAGACATTAGTAACCACATGGATCATGGAAGCCATGTAGCCAAGGAAGCAAAGCATGGACCGTGTTGACAGCATGGCAGTATTGCACTCCAGATGCCAGGGCTCTGAGACAAGGGGGAGAAAAATTCCAACTTGCAGGTTGTCTAGGCAAGCCCCTATGAACTCCAGGTCTTGTATTAGAGTGAGGTGAGATTTGGGGTGGTTTACCACAAACCTAATGCTGTAGGACCTGGTTGGCACGGGCTATGGCCTACAGCAGTTTGAGGCCATGTCTCCTTTTACTAGCCAATCGTCCAGATATGGGAAGACAAAGGCCCATTGGAGACTGAGGTAGGTGGCCAACACTGCTAGACATTTGGTGAAGACTCTTGGCATAGAGGCTACACTGAAGGAAAGTACCCTGTACTGGTAGTGGTCATCCCCGACCATGAACCTTAGGTACTGTGTGTGACTGGAATGAATAAGGATGTGGGTATAGGCATCCTTCAGGTCTAAGGAGCATAGGTAGGGCAGCAATGTTCCAAAGGAGAGCATCTTGAACTTCTCCCGCACCAGGAATTTGTTCAGGTTCCTCAAGTCCAGATGGGTCTTAGTAGTCCTGTTCTTTTTGGGACCAGAAAATACCTGGCAGTAGAATCCCTTCCCTCTCAGGTGTTGTGGTATGGGCTCCACAGCTCTGCCCTGAGAAGACTGACAAGTTCCTGCAGGAGCAGGGCCTGGGTCAGAGGGGGCTTCCGATCCAGATGGAGGTAACCCTCCCTGATTCACCTGACATGCCCAGGAGTCAGTGGTGATGGAGGCCCACCAATGGGCAAAGTGAATCAGGCATCCTCCTGTGGGTAGCTGATCCTCCAGTGGGAGAGAGGCTATGCAGTGAGTCAAAATCCTGACTTAGGCTGAGTTGGGCTGGCACCTGCAGTTTTGACACTTTAGGCTTACCTGGCTCCTGTCCAGCTCCCTTAGACTGATGATCCTGCTCTGGGGTTTGAGGCACCAGGTGGGTATGCAGGGTAGCCTTGCTAAGGCTGGCCTTTCCGGTGGAAGGGTGGCCTTCTTCTCTTCCCCCCCCCCCCCCCCCGATTGCTTCTTCCTTGGAAGAGTGGAGGACTTCTGCCAGCCAAATTCTGGTACCTTACTCCGTTTTGATCTCTGCTGCCTTGGCATCCACCTGTTTACTGAAAAGGCTCTCACCAAGGCAGGGGACATCAATGAGTTTTCCTGGACCCATTGCTTGAGGACTGATGCCTGGAGCCAGGCCAGGCATTAGGCCCTGATGCCCATGGTGGCCACCCTTATGGTGGACTCTGCCATTGTAGGCCACCTGGGACAAGTACTTCAAGCAGTCCCCAATGGACTTCATGAGAGTCTGGAAGCAGTGGAGAGGGTCCCTGTTGAGGCCCACTGAGAAACCAGAGCTCCTTGGTGAGGTCCTGGAGGAATATGCTGATATACAGTTGATAAGCCTGGATATGGCATGTGAGCAGTGAGCCCTGGTAACATTTACATCTGAGGGTGTTGAGGGTGCAAGACTCCCTGTCCAGGGCATTGACAAGTTTGCCATGTTAACAAAGCCTGAAGTCTGACTACCACCATGGAGGTGTGAGGGAGCTGCACCTTCCTGAAGCCAGTGCCTTGCTGGACCTGGTACATGGTGTCTGGGCATCAGCTCACAATCTGCACAGAGGTGGAGGAGGCACCCACACATGTGGAGGCAGCAGAGCCCAAGGATAGGGGGGACAGGAAATGAAAGGGCCTCTCTAGATGGGGGCCTCATTTTGGAGGACCTAGAGTTTCTCCATGCACGGGTCCTCTGACTCAGTGGTAAGGGAAAGTCTTCACTATATCGCAAATGAACTAGAGGAACAAGGTGTTCTTGGGAGGAGTGTGGCACCTCAGCCCCAGTGGGGATGGATCCAAGGCCTGAAGCAGAGGCGATGGGTCTCTGAGGAGGGAAAAGGACTAGTGCTAACCGGAAAGTACACAAAAGTGCACGAGGAAATCAACTTTTTCCAGGAAAGACAGACATGTCTGAAGGGCTCTGTGGAAAAAGGGAAACCAAGATGGCACCCTTGGGCAGGAAGGGGACCACACATGCGTGGTGGCATCTCCCAAAGGCTTTCTTTGAAAGCTGGGGAGATGCTTCCATGAGTGCTCCATCGGCATCGTCAACCATATGAGGAATGGCTTCCCTTTCTCCATGAACAAGCAAAATCTACTGTCTGTCCCATGCCATTTTGGATTCTGTCACTATTTGCCCTCACCACTTTCATCAGGAGGGCATTCCAAACATCCTCCACCCTTTTAGTGAAAAGACCTCCTGACAAGCAGGGAGATGCAGGCAGGCACTCTTGATTGGTATACTGGGGAAGCCTGGAACAAAGGCAGTCAGTGTCAAAGTCTTTGACTTCTGTTCATGCACATGTTCCTGCTGGCCCAGCAGCCCTATCGTCACATCAGTTGTCTTTCTGACCACAATCCAGGTGTAGTCATGGCTTTCCCCTCCTTCACTGCCTCAGGCATCAGCCAGCAACCTTTAAAAACTAAATTCATTTTGGCCATGCTACAGCTGCATCATATGGAGTGGAGGAGTGGCCTAGTGGTTGGGGCAAGGTACTTCAGGCCGGAAGGTCGGGGGTTCAAATCCCACAAAAGACAGCAACCTTAGGCCAGAAGGACTGGGGTTTCTAGTCCCACAGGTGCTCCTTGTGGTCTTGGGCAAGCCACTTAACCTCCATAGCCCATGTTCCCTGTAAAATAGCTATCTCCAAGTTACAATGCCCTGTTCAATGTAAACCGCACTGATGCAGAATAGCACAGTATATAAAAGAATGTAAATAAATAGCAAGCAAAACACATAAAAAGCCAGCAGCATAATCATGCTCTGGGCAGTGAGCCCGCCTCATCTCACCTTTCAAAACATGCTGCTGCCAGAGCACATCCAAGCCAAAAAAAGAAAGAGGAGGGGGGGGGAGGGTAGATAATTCAAACCAGCACTGAATCAGACCATCAACCCACAACAATGGAATGGCTACATCACTCACCCTCATCCCCCACTTTCCTCCCATCAGGTCCAGACCAGGCAAGAACTCATAGGGCAGCCACATGGCCAGAGCCAGCACCAGTTTTAAAGATTGCCTGCTCTGAAATCTTCAGCCCAAGGCCTGCAGACTCAGAAATGAAGCACAAACACCCTCTCCCCTGTCAGGGGCTAGTAGCAGCAGAAAGCTTTTAAATTAAAAAAAAAGTCAGAGTATAGCTCAGCATAGAAGGAAGAATAGGCTAAAATATTCTAAGTTGAAAAATTGTTTCTAGATACCTTTACAAAGGGGCCTTACACTTAGGAGGCAAGAGATTTGGGAATTTGTTTTAAATAGATGTTAAATCCAAGTGAAAGGTCAAAAGGGGCAATTTGAAAGGCTCCCTCTAACTAAGGGCTGTGTGAATCACCCAGGAAATTATTAACAGATTACCTTAGAAGCACAGGTCTGGGACTGGAGTAGCAAGCCAGCCTTTACAAAGTGTCAGTTCCCTGCCACCCACCCATCCCAGACAGACAATCTTAGCTTTATAGGCTCTTAAACCTATTAAAGTAGGAAGGATGGTCAAAGTTAATTTCAGGTTCAGGTGGTTATCACCAATAATAGATTAAGGCCCTGAGGTTAATTAATCTTGGGGTAAACAAAGTCCCTCAAAGGTAATTGGTATAGTTGCATCATTCAAGCAGCTCTAGCAACTTTAAGTAAACTTAAATAGCTAAACAAAACCTTAAAACTAAGATGCAAACAGCAGTCCAGGATCGCCATGTGGGCTATCCAGTATTGCATTGAGCATATATATGATTTTTCTCCCAGTTGGGGGAGATGTCTTGTGTGCACTAAGTGCAAGGAGCTCCTTCCTCTCAGGGAAGGAGTCTAATCTCTGGACACTAAAGTAGCAGACTTGGAGGACATAAGACAGGTACATAGACAAGACCTACAGGGACATAGTACTAAAGTCCCACCTCCAGTCTGGCAGCATCTCAATTGTCATGGAGGAGAGAAGTCACATGAAAGGAGATCACCACCTTGGTGTGGCAGGAAGTGATCCTGTAGCTAGGACCTGTCTCCCAGGAGATGTAAAACCCTCTTGCACAAAGGGTTTCTCCAGGGCCATGTGCCCATGAGGGAAGGGTTAGGACAGCAGTTATAGTTGGCAACAATCATTAGGCATATAGAAAGCTGGGTGGCTGATGGACTGAGGACCACCTGGTAAAATGCCTGCTTGGTACAAAAGTAACAGACCTCATTTACCAGCTGGGCAAGGTTTTAGATTGTGCTGGGGAGGAGTCTGATGTCTTGGTACATGTTGCCACTAATGACAGTGGGGGAGGTAGGTTGGTTCTGGAGGTCAAATTTAGGCTTTTATGTAGGAAGTTTAAGTCTAGAACTTCCAGGGTAGCATTCTCTGAAATGCATCCTGTTCAACACACAGGACCCAAAAGGGAGGCAGAGCTCCCACGTCTCACTGCATGGATGAGATGGTGCACAGAAGAGGGTTTTGTATATGTTAGGAACTGGGGCAACATTCTGGGGGAAAGAGATGGGTGCCACGTTAACCAGGATGGAACCAGGCTGCTGGCATTAGCCTTTAAAAAGGAGATTGAGCAGCTTTTAAAAACTAGAGATAGTAGGGGAAAGCCAAGTCACCCAGGAGCACATGGTTCAGAATATCCTTGAAAGATAACAGCAAAAAAGAGGAAAGTAAGGGCATCCCGACAGACAGGTTCCAACAAAGATAAAAGGTAACACAGATGTCTCAGTACAGAGCCGAAAGATTCCAAATTACACCTACCGATAACCAGATTAATATGAATAAAAACAACCTCTAAAATGACTATGCAAATGCTAGAAAAAAAAAAGAAGAAAGCTTGAATATCCAGCACTAAATGAAAAGTTAGATATGATTGGCAAATCAGACCTGGAGGAAGGACAACCAATGGGACGCTGACCTGGGTACAAACTATCACAATGAGAGTAGATCAAGCTAGTTGAGGGGTTGCGCTGTATGTTAGAGAGGGTGTTGAGTCACATAGGATTAAAGTTTTGCAGGAAACAAAATACACTGTCAAAGCTCTATGGCTAGAAGTTCTGCTTTTTACATGGAAGGTGATAGTGTGGGTACACTATTAACCACTTGGCCAGAAGTAACAGATGGATGACAAAATGCTAGAAGAAATCAGGGAAGCTAAGTTACAACACAGTAACTGTGATTTCAATTACCCCAATATTGACTGGGTCAATGTCACAACAGGACATGCTAGGGAGATAAAGTCCATCAAGCCCAGTCTCCTGTTTCTAACAGTGGCCAATATCCAGGTCACAAGTTACCTAGCAGGTTCCCAAAAAAGGCACAGGTTCCACAATGCTTGTCCTGGGGCAAGCAGTGGAGTTCATGGGTCCTCTTTAAATGGACATTTCCTCCAGGAGCTTGTCCAAACCTTTTTTTAAACCCAGCTATACTAGCAGCTTAAACTACATCCTCCGGTAATCAAGTCCAGGAGACTGATTACACCGAGTGAAAAAAACCCTCAGGTTTTAAATGGGTTACATTGTAGCTTCATTGCATGTCCCCTAGTCTACTCTTTGATGGCATAAACCACCGAAAGCGTAGTTACTCACCTGTAACAGGTGTTCTCCAGGAGCAGCAGGAATCAGTCCTCACATATGGGTGACGTCGGCGCCGACGGAGCCCTCGCGGAGCAATTTTCCCCAGCTTTCAAAGAAAGCCTTTGGGAATTGCAGCGCGCATGCGCGGTCGCCTTCCCGCCCAAGGGTGCCATCTTAGCCAGTCAGATGACATAGCTAAAAAAGATAGCATAAAAATTTGCAAAAAACTAAAGCAGATGATTGCAACTCCAAGGGGAGGAGGGAGGGTTGTGAGGACTGATTCCTGCTGCTCCTGGAGAACACCTGTTACAGGTGAGTAACTACGCTTTCTCCAGGACCAAGCAGGAAGTCAGTCCTCACATATGGGACTCCCAAGCTTAAGGCTACCGGAGACCCTAAGCACAAAAATGAGCTCCCTCTAGCTCAGCAGCACAGAAGGAAGGAATCTTCGCTGAATTATTACCCACCGGTAGCCCACATCCGGGATGGAGGGTAGGAGTTGCTCAGACCTCAAAGAGATTACGGAGGACTGCCTGTCCAAAAGCACTGTCCCTGCGGGACTCCCTCTCGAGACAGTAATGGACCGCAAAAGTCTGGCTCGAAGACCAAGTAGCGGCCCGGCAGATGTCTGCCAGCTGAACAGAGCGGAGGTAAGCCACTGACGTAGCCTTTGCCCGAACGCAATGAGCCGTGACTCGACCTTCCAAGGAGAGTCCGGCTGCCCCATAAGCCCAAGCGATACAGTCCGCAACCCAGATGGACAGAGTACGCTTGGAGACCGGGAGCCCCAATTTATTGGGGTCAAAAGACACAAAAAGCTGAGCAGCTTTACGGTGCTCCCGCGTACGGTCAAGGTAGAAGTTCAATGCCCTTCTACAGTCCAGGGTATGGAGGACCGTTTCAGCTCGGCTGGAGTGTGGTCTGGGAAAGAAGGTCGGAAGTACCACCTCCTGATTGATGTGAAAAGGGGAGACCACTTTTGGAAGAAATTTTGGGTGAGTCCGTAGGACTACCCTATTTTTGTAGAACCGAGTGTAAGGGGGATCAGACACGAGGGCCTGCAATTCACTTACGTCTAGCGGAAGTGAGGGCTATCAAGAACAATGTTTTCCAAGAAAGAAAACGGAGAGAACAGGTAGCCATAGGTTCAAAAGGCGGACAGGTGATCCGCTGTAAAACCACATTCAGATCCCAGTCAGGCGCTGGCAGGCGCAGAGGTGGTTTAAGCAGAAGGAGACCTCGGAGAAACCTCCCTACAAGAGGGTCGCTGGAAAGAGGTCTGCCGTCCACCGGCACATGATGTGCTGAAAGAGCACTGAGGTGAACTTTGACGGAGTTGGACTTAAGTCCCAGATTAGAGAGGTATAGCAAGTACTGCAGGATCACCGACACCGGGCAGGAGAAGGGATCCTGAGACTGTTGGGTACACCAAACGGAAAAAGCGACGCCATTTAAGGGCGTAGCATTTGCGGGTAGAAGGTCGCCGAGAAGCTAGGACGACCTCTTCCACCTCTGCTGGCAGAAGAAGGGGAGCAAGGACTACCCTCTCAGCAGCCAGGCCATTAGATTGAGAGATCTGAGGTTGGGGTGTAGCAGAGACCCCTGATCCTGAGTGAAGAGATCCGGCTGGAACCCCAGAGGGAAGGGATCCTCTACCGCTAATTGCGGCAGGAGTGGAAACCACGGCTGCCTGGGCCAGTGAGGAGCCACCAGGATCATGAAGGCTTTGTCTCGGAGAACCTTGAAAAGAGTCCGAGAGACTAGCGGGATGGGAGGGAAAGCGTACAGAAGGCTCTCCGACCATGAGAGTAGAAAAGCGTCTGCCGCAACTCGAAGGGGATGTGGCTGACGAGAGCAGAAGCGAGGAAGTTGCCGGTTGAGAGGGCTGGCAAAGAGATCCATCGTGGGGAGACCCCACTTTAGAAAGAGCTTCTGAACTACCAAGGGATCCAGGCGCCACTCGTGCGGCTGGAGGATTCGGCTGAGTTTGTCCGCCAGGCAATTTTCTTGGCCTGGGAGATAAACTGCCTTGAGAAGAACGCCGTGACTGACGGCCCAAGAGCAGAGCTTCTGTGCTTCCCGACAGAGAAGGAAGGAGCCCGTGCCCCCCTGCTTGTTCACGTAGAACATGGCAACTTGATTGTCCGTCTGGACAAGGACGGACTGGTGAGAGGTCAGGTGGGAGAAGGCCTTGAGAGCCAGGCGGATCGCTCTGAGCTCCAGGAAGTTGATCTGCTGAGCAGACACCCACGTGGTCCAGAGGCCCTGAGTACGTGCCCCTTGGCAATGTGCTCCCCAGCCCAGGAGGGATGCATCTGTCGTCAGCACCCGGGCCGGCTGAGGTGACTGGAAAGGCATGCCGAGTACCAGGTTCGGCCGATGAAGCCACCACTGGAGAGACGAGATCAGCGGCTCGGAGACGCGCACTAGGTCTGCTAGGCCGCCTGTGGCTTGTTGCCACTGCTTGCGGAGACACCATTGAGCAGGCCGCATATTCAGGCGGGCATTGGGGGTCACATGGACGGTGGAAGCCATATGGCCGAGTAGTCTCAGGAAGCGCCTGGCGGAGACCAGGGGCTGGCTGCGAAAATGGTCGGCTAGGTCCATGAGCCGTTGAGCCCTGTCGAGCGGTAGGAACGCTCGTGCCTGAGGAGTGTGCAGCCTTGCGCCGATGAACTCGAGATCCTGTGAGGGGAGCAAAGTGGACTTTGCGAAGTTTATGACAAAGCCCAAGTACTGCAGAAGAGTCACCGTGCGGTGTGTGGCGTTGGTGACCTCCGGAGCGGACGCTGCTCTGATGAGCCAGTCGTCGAGGTACGGAAAGACAGAGGCCGTGAAGCCGGAGATGGGCCGCCACCACCGCGAGACATTTTGTTAAGACTCGCGGTGCGGAGGACAGGCCAAAGGGCAGTACTCTGTACTGGTAATGATTTCCGGCCACCACAAACCTTAGGTATTGGCGGTGGCTGGGTGGATGAGGATGTGCGTGTAGGCATCCTTTAGATCCAAGGAGCATAGCCAATCTCCCTGCTGGAGGTAGGGCAGAAGGATTCCAAGGGTAAGCATCTTGAACTTCTCCCTCACGAGGAACTTGTTGAGGTTGCGCAAGTCCAGGATGGGTCTGAGGCCTCCTGTTCTTTTTGGTATTAGGAAATACCTGGAATAAAAGCCTTGACCTCTCAGGTGGTGGGGCACCGGTTCCACCGCCTGTTCCTGTAGAAGACCTGCTAACTCCTGAAGGAGTAATTCCCTGTGCAGAGGGAGCCGTGGAGGTTCTCCCGGAAAATAGGAGGGAGGGACCTGGTGGAAGTGGAGAAGATAGCCTTCTCTCACGACTTGAAGCACCCAGGCATCTGAGGTGATGCTGGACCACCTGTGGGCGAAGTGAACCAGCCGGCCTCCGGTGCTGGGAGGAACCAGCGGAGGGGGAGAGGCTATGCTTAAGGAGTCAAAAACCCCCACCCTGCTGAGCAGGGGCTGGTGGTGCAGGCTTGGGGGCTTGCTGCCTACGGGACCCGTTACCCCGTCCCTTGGCCTGCTGGCCCTGTTGGGGAGCTGCAGGGGCCTGATATTGGGGGTATTGTTTGTAGGCAGCCGCCTTTCTCGGGTAAAAGGACTTCTTTCCCAAGCCCTTCTTTTTCTGGGAAGGGGCGGAGGTCTTCCTAGAAAACCTAGTCCTGGTGAGAGTCTCCGTCTCGATTTGTGCAGCCTTTTCAGCCATGGGCTTGCCAAAGAGGTTTTCGCCTCGGCAGGGGACATCGACCAACTTGTCCTGCACCCAGGGCTCAAGGTCAGACTGAAGCCAAGCCTGTCAGCGGGCACCGATGCCGGCTGCGGCCACACAAGCCGATGCTTCAAAGCCATCATAGGCTGCTCGGGATATGAATTTTGAGCATTCCCGAATGCCAGAGGACAAGGCCAGGAACCTCCGCAAGGGTTCCTCGGACAAACCAGCGGAGAATCCGGCTAGCTCTTTAGCCAGGTCTCGGAGATACATGCCCATGTATAGCTGGTAGGTCTGGACACGACACGCAAGCATAGAGCCCTGGAAACACTTCTTACCAAGGCCATCCAGGTTACGGGCCTCCCTGCCAGGAGGCACCGAGGAGTGCATCTTCTGGCTCTTAAGACGATGCATGGCCGATTCCACTACCATGGAATGGTGTGGTAGCTGTGCTTTTTGGAAGCCAGGGCTCTTGCGGACTCGATAGATAGAATCGACCCGCTTGCTCAGGACCGGCGAGGAGGCCGGACTCTCCCACATGCGGAAGAGTAGTCGTTCCAGCATGGGAGGAACCGGTACAGTAAAGTGTTCCCTGGCGGGAGAGTCATACTGGAGGGCGTCGAGCTCTTCGGCTCGAGGCTCCTCCTCGGGATCCGCAGGGAAGGCCAAAACCTTGGCCATATCCCTGACGAAGTCCGAGAACCGGGCATCCTCCGGGGGGGACTGCTTCCGAGGTTCGGACTCAGGTGAGTCCGAGGGGACACACCGAGTCCGAAAAGAATCAGGTGACTCTTCCTCTTCAGACTCCCAGACCGACTCCGACGAGGAATCGGTGGGGTCGGCCCGGGCAGGGCGCGGCACCTGCCGCCCCGACGCCGAGGGAGTCGGCGTCGGCGACCTCGGTCCCGAACGGGAGGCCGAGGGTGACCTCGACCGAGGATCGACTCGAGTTCGCATGGACTTGAGGATCGGCTCGGTCTCCGGGGTCGACTTAGACGTCGACGTCCCGGCGGTCGGGGCAGCGGCGCCAGCGAGGCCAGCGAGCAGTGCCCGCTGCTGGTCCATGAAGGCAGACAGTCTGCTCTCCAAGGCCGTCAACCTGAGTCCGAGCTCAGGTGACCCAGCAGCCCCCGACTTGGCCCCGACGGCGTCGGGCCCGACGTCGGCGGTCTCGGAGGCGAGTCCAGGAGGACCACAGGACTTACCCGAGCAGGCAGCTCCGACTCCAGGCGAGGTCGCTTCGAGAGGTGCTCCTTCTCCAAGGACCCGGGACGGCTGTCGGGGCTATGCGACCTGGCCCTCGCGGAGCCAGGAGCGTCCACCGACGCCGCCCTCGCAGGTTTCACCTTCCGACGATGGTCCCTGGAGGGAGAACCCCTATCGGAGGAACTCCGGCGACGGTCCGAGCTGGAACCTCTGGACGCGGAGGCCTCCGACGAGGTCCGGGTACGGCTGGGGTCAGCGAAGATCCTATCCCGCTGATGCCGCCGACTTCTCAACGCTTTGGAGGACATTTTGCCGCAGGGCCCACAGATCATTTCTTCATGATCCGGGCCCAGGCAGCGGAGGCAATTGTCTTGTGTGTCAGTTAGTGACATATTTCGGTCACACTGACCACACCGCTTGAAACCACTGGCAGCCATTGGGGGAAAAAGGGCCCCCGCGAGGTCAAAGGACCGGGCTGCCAGGGAAAAACCGAAAACGAAACTGACTAAGTCAGAAAAACCGAAAAAGAAGAAGAGGACTCGTGACCGGCGTCGCGAGTCCGGGCGGGAAAGAGACCGGCGTCGAACCGAAGGAAAAAAAGAGAAATTTATGAGTAAAAATCAACTTTTTCGCGGGGACACGACGGGTACGTCTGTAGGGCTCCGCGGAAAAAAGAAGACTGGCTAAGATGGCACCCTTGGGCGGGAAGGCGACCGCGCATGCGCGCTGCAATTCCCAAAGGCTTTCTTTGAAAGCTGGGGAAAATTGCTCCGCGAGGGCTCCGTCGGCGCCGACGTCACCCATATGTGAGGACTGACTTCCTGCTTGGTCCTGGAGAATTATAGTTACCCATTCCACACCATTCATTAAATTTACAGACCTCTATCATATCTCCCCTCAGCAGTCTTTTCCAGGTTGAAGAACCCTAACATTTTAAGGCTTTCCTCATAGGGGTATCTTTCCATCCCCTTTGCCATTTTGGTGGCTGTTCACTGTATCTTTTCCAATTCCACTATATCCTTTTTAAGATAGTGACCAGAATGGCACACAATATTCAAGGTACAGCAGCACCATGGGAAATACAGAGGTACTATAATATCCTTTGTTTTATTTTCCATTCCTTTCCTTATGATTCTTAGCATTCTTTTTGCTTTTTTGCCACCGCTGCACACTGGTGGAGGGTTTCAACATGTTATCCACAATGAGACCTAAATCTTTCCTCTGTGGCGATTCCTAATGTGGAACTTTGCATTGTGTAACTGGAGTTTGGGTGGTTCCTTTCCTAGGAACATAGTTTTGCACTGGTCCATGTTAAATTTCATCTGCCATTTGAATATATAGTCTTCCAAATTTATCAAGGTCCTTCTTGCAATTTTTCACAATCCTCTTGTATTGTAATCACTTTGAATTGTCTCATCTGCAAATTTGATCACCTCACTTGTTATTTCCATTTCCACAATGGTACACTGCCTCCTATCCCACAACTTTTTAATTTCACCAAGAGTCATGAGAGACTTAAAGGCTTTCTGAAAATCCAGATATAGTGTAATCGACTGGCTCACCTTTGTTTATTCAGAGCTTCAAAAAAATGACAGATTAGTAAGACAAGACTTTCCTTGGCTAAATCCATGTTGGCTATCTACATGTTTGTAGAAACCATTATAAAGAACAAAGTTACGACGTCACCGGAGCCAATGGCGGCCTGAACGAGCTGCTCCGGCACCGATCCGGCCGGTAATAGGAAGCTTGCGACCCCCCGGAGGTGGAAAGCGGTGGTCCCGGGTGCGGGAAGCGGCCGGAGCTGACCGCGACGGTTGTAACGCCGGCGGCAGCATAATTCAGCGGCGGAGAGCTGCGTGTGCGGGAGGCCTGTACAGCCACGCGGTGGGCAGAAATGGCGCCCGGAGGTTTAAAGGAGGAGGCGTGAGTGGCCGGCGGCAGCCCCGGACGGGCGAATCTCTGCCGTTTTGCAGCCCCTCTGAGGGAGGAAACTGCGGGGCACAGGAGTGCTGGAGGAGGCCAAAATCGCGAGGCACTGGACCTGGAGGTGAGCAGAGGCTGAAGAGGGAGCCCACAGGACCGGAGACAGCCGCACAATCGTGAGTCTGCAGTGCTAGAGTCAGAGGGCACTGGGAGGGCCTGGTGGAGGCTGGGCAGTAGCAGGAATCTGCAGCACAGAGCAGGGTGACAGTGCTGTGTACGGCTGCCCTTAGTGCTAGCAAGGGTGAAGAGTGAAAGACCAGTGCAGAGCCAGACAGCGCACTCTGGGGCAGAGATGACCACCAGAAGAAAAGCGGCGGATCTCAAAGAGTTTGCCTACCCTGGATCGCATGGAGGGAAGGGAGAAGCAGGCCCAACAGGGAATAAAAAGCCACCGGATGGGCAAGGAGAGCAGGGTGAAGACGCGGAAGAGGGAAAATGTAACAGCTCCTGGACAGGAAACTCCGCAACCTATCACCAGAGCGGAGCTTCGAGACTGGTTCCTTGAAATTAAAAATGAGGTGCAGTCCGTGAAGAATGAGTTGAACGAGGTGCTGGGACCCCTGAAGGAGGAAGTCGGAGAGTTGGTGTGTCGAATGGGAGACCATGAGAACAGGTTACAGGAGCTTGAACAGCAACAGGAAGGAGAGA
The DNA here is from genome assembly GCA_033557465.1 of Ichthyophis bannanicus. Taxonomy (NCBI): domain Eukaryota; kingdom Metazoa; phylum Chordata; class Amphibia; order Gymnophiona; family Ichthyophiidae; genus Ichthyophis; species Ichthyophis bannanicus. The sequence goes on along the minus strand of CM066044.1, from coordinate 67,596,282 downwards.
CCCAACGGCATGCGAAGTTAGGATCTCAATACAAAGCTCTGTTATATAAGCTGGAGGATCTGGAGAACCGTTCGCGACGCAACAACCTGAGACTCCGTGGGATCCCAGAGGAAAAGGAGTTTATGGATAGTGAAAAGGTTGCGCGTTCAGTGTGCCTGGAAGCTCTCCGACATGGTGGAGAGGAGGTGACAGCTATGGACATACAGTTGGAAAGAGCGCACCGTGCATTGGGCAAACCAGTTGGGAATAAACCACGAGACATCATCATATGCCTAGCACGGTATAAAATCAAAGAGAAAATTGTGCATAAAATACGGCGAGCGGGACCCCTCATGTGGCAAGGGTACCCAGTGCACATATATGAGGACCTTTCTGCAGGCACGTTGCAGCGGAGGAGGGCTCTGCAACCAGTTACACAAATCCTGCGTAGGGAAGACATTAAATATCGTTGGCTTCATCCATTTGGACTCTCGTTTACAGTTAAAGGGCAGACATGGCGGCTACAGACTCCGGAGGAGGCAATGCAGGCCCTCCGGGAGGCAGGACTGAGCACCACGGCAGAAGGCGTGGGGGCAGGTACTGCAACTGGTGGGTGGCGGGGGCAGCGTGGGGGCAGCCCGCAGCACCGGCATACACGAACTGCAAACCCAGGGCGGGAGCTGCAAGCCGCCCAGCTGCCGGAAAACACCTGAAAGACTGTGTAGACTGATAGCATGCTGGTTTAATTGTTGCAGGGTACAGGTGGAGTGCTATGTTTGTCTGACCCTCTTGGTAGCATATAGGTTTTGTGTAAGGTAATTTGGGGAATAGAAGGGAGGGGAGTTGGAGAGCGGGTGGTGAAGGGGAATGAGTATGTGGAGGGGAGGGGTGGAAGATGGAGATGCAGTAGTGTACTGGGGGGGAGGACTTAGGGAACGGGGGAGAGGGGGGATGGAAGAAGGGGTACAGAGGGTGTGGGAGGGGTATGTGGAGCGGAATAGGGGGGCTGAGGGATGAGTAGGTGATAGAGGGAGGCGGGTCAGCGGGTTGGTAGTCGGGGGGGTAGGGATGAGAGTACGCGTTAGGCGGGGGAAGGTCGGGGACGCACTACTCCTGAGTTATCCTCTGGAAGTGATGGAGGATATGGGGGGGGAAGGGGGGAGGCCTTGAAGGGGTTAAAAGGGGTTCGACGGGCGAGGGGAGGAGGAGGGGGAGGGGGGAGGTATGGGGCAGGGAGGGTGGGTGGAGGGTTTGGGGGAGGGGGGTGTGGGAAGCAGAGGAAGTTGCGGATTATGACCTTGAATGTCAAAGGGCTGCGTTCAAGACAGAAACGACGGTGGGTGGAGATGGAGGGTAAACGAACAGGTGCTGATATTATGTGCATACAGGAAACTCATCTGCGGGTGGGGCAGGAATATATGTTAGAATCTCGGCAGTACCCTATAGTGGTTCTGGCGGGCCTTAGACTAAATTCTAGGATGGGGGGGGTGGGCATCTTGATAGGGGGGGAGTATCATAACATGGTGAAGGAGGTTCGATGAGGAAAAGGAGGTAGATGGGTGGGGGTGTTTGCTACAAATCGAAAGGGAGGAGGTTTGGGTGATCAGTCTGTATGGCCCTAATGAGAAGCAGGGGGAGGCCTATGAGCAACTTTTGAAGGAGTTGGAGGGCATGGGGAGTATTCCAATAATAATGGGAGGAGATTTCAATCTGACATGTAACCCCAGACTAGACACCAGCGGGGGGCAGGGGGTGGGGGCGCGAAGGGAGAGACAAAGCCTGCATAAATTGAGAGAAAGCCTGGGTTTGGTGGATGTTTGGAGGAGCTGGCATCCGGGAGAGAACGGCAATACACATACTATTCCCCAGTGCATAGCTCCTACAGTAGGTTGGATATGATATGGGGGGTGGAATCTGGTTAGACAGAGTACAGGATGTAGAACATGGTTCGATCACTTGGTCCGACCATGCCCCGGTGAGTGTATGTTTTGATCTGAGTCGGAAAGAGGACAGTCTAAAATTTTGGAGACTCAACAACTCTCTGTTAGAAGAGGAGAAGCATGTGGGGAAGATTAGGGTCCAGATACAGGACTACCTCCAATTCAACGATACAGGGGAGGTGTCTATGGGGGTACTCTGGGATGGCTTAAAAGCGGTGATTCGTGGACAACTGGTTAGCCTAGGGGCGCGGGTGAAGCAGGACAAAGGGGCAGCGGAAAGTAAATTATTGCAAGAGCTGCGGCGTTTAGAGGGGGTACATCAGAAGGTGTCGGATCCAAGCATCCTTGCGGAGCTTATTAGGGTAAGAGCGGAGCTGAGTACACTGCGGGCCCAAGAGATAGCATTCCAGCTCGTGGTACTGAAGCAGGCCCATTTTGAAGGCGGTAATCGGGCGGGGAAGATACTGGCCAGTCGCCTGAAGGGGCGGCGGCAAGCAGCGCATGTTGATGGTATTCGGAATACTAAAGGGGAATGGATCCACACCTCAAAGGGTATTAGGGGGGTGTTTCGGGAGTACTATCAGATATTGTATGAAAGTGAATTGGAGGTGGGAGGGCAGGACACGGCCAAATTTTTGGAGGAATGTGGTCTGTCGCAAGTGACTGAGGAGGAAAGGGAATATCTCGGGCAGGAAATCCGGGAGGAGGAGGTGAGGAGGGCTATAACCACGCTGAAATTGGGGAAGGCGCCGGGGTTGGATGGGTACACGGCAAAGTTCTATAAGGTCCTTTCCGAACAGATCACGCCCCTCTTTACTAAGGTAGTTAATAAGGTGCTGCAGGGGGAGGGCCTTCCGCGCACAATGGCGGAGGCGGGTATAACAGTCCTGCCGAAACCAGGCAAAGATAAGGGGGTATGCGGCTCATACCGACCTATCTCCTTGATAAATTTGGACGCAAAGTTGTTGGCAAAGATTTTGGCGAATAGAATTCAAGATGTGGTTCCGCACCTGATTCATCCGGATCAGACGGGTTTTGTGAAGGGGCGTCAGGGTAGTGATAATGTGAGAAAAGTTTTGAATGTTATGTGGCATCTTCAGCGTGCCACCGAGGAGGCAGTGTTAATCACAGTAGACGCCGAGAAGGCCTTTGACCGGGTGGAGTGGTCTTTTATGTTTCAGGTTTTGGAGACCATGGGGTTTGGAGGGAGGTATATTAGTTGGATAAAAGCGCTTTACCAGGGACCGCGTGCTAGACTTAGAGTGACTGGAGCATATTCGGAGAGCTTTGATCTCCATAGACGTCCTCGACAGGGGTGCCCCTTGTCACCCCTCTTGTTTGCATTGGCTATAGAGCCGCTGGCAGCCTATATCAGACGGGCGGGGGATATTAAAGGAGTGACGATCTGTGGGAGGGAGGAAAAGATTGGGCTGTTTGCAGATGATGTTGTCTTTACTCTGACCCAGCCCCTTACAACCTTACCAGTGCTCTTGACGGCTATACAAAGGTACAGCCGCCTCGCGGGATATAAAATGAATCAGGGGAAGACGGAGCTGTTGGGATTTAATTTGGCGCCCAGGGTGGAAGAGAATCTCCGGCACCCCTTTAAGTTTCGGTGGGTGGAGGGAGATTTCGGTATTTGGGGATCCAGTTAGGGACCCCCTATCTCAGCTTAAGCAATGGAATTATCAAGGCTTGGTTGAGAATATCCGACAGGATCTATCCCGGTGGCGGGGGTTGTATTTGTCTTGGCTGGGCCGCATTGCGGTGGTTAAAATGAATGTACTCCCACGGTTATTATTTGTGTATATGTCTCTGCCGTGTAGGCTGGTTAGAAAGGAAATTGATAAGATGCAAAATCTTCTGCTGCAATTTATTTGGGATGGTAAGCGCCCGAAGGTCGCCCGGGCGACCATGTATAGGTTAAAAGCGGAGGGGGGATTGGGGGTCCCGTCGTTGCTCCGGTATTATGAAGCGGCACAACTTCGGGCGCTGTTCGCTTGGAAGGAGGGGGTGGAGAGACCTGGATGGGTGGAGATGGAGGACGGGGAGGGGGCAGAGGTGGGGGCATGGATATGGGACCCTGGGTGGGGGGGGGGGGACAGAGAAAGGAGATGGGAATCCCTATCGTGAACTGACAAGACAGGTTTGGGTGAAATGGAAGCGGTTCTTGCTAGGGGGGAAACAATTCTCCCGCGAAACTCCAATTCAGACCTTAATGAAAGGCAGGATGGGGGAGGCAGCAAGGGTTTTTAGGGATGTGGGGGAGAAAGGGATCCGGAAAGTGGGCCAATTGGTGGGGGAAGGGGGGCACATTCGGGGATTTGAGGTGTTGCAACAGCAATATGGCTTGGAGGAGTCCGATAGATTTGCCTATGTAAGTTTGTGGTATTGGCTTCAGCAGCGGGAGGTGAAGCAAGACTGGATGGCGAAGTGCACGGCGTTTGAGGAGATGATGGGGAGTGCTGGGATGCCTACTCGGATTATCTCAAAGTTATACAAACTTTTGGGGGAATATCAACAGGGACCGCTACGGGGTCAGTTGCAATGGGAGGAGGAGCTGGGGGGGCAGTGGATGCTGAGCGTGGGACAGAATTTATATTAGAACCCATAAATTGGCTCCGGGAACAGCTATGCTGGAAAATAGCTATAAGCTCCGTTTAAGAATGTATTGGACCCCGGTGTGGCTGCATGCCCTCTACCCTGATAGTTCGGATAGATGCTGGAAAGGGTGTGGGATAGAGGTGATTTGCTGCATATGGTGTGGGGCTGTATGGTAGTTCGGGATTATTGGCGGGCGGTGGAAAGTCTTACGGCAGCCATCACAGGGGTTGCAGGTGAGTTTTACCCCTAGTGTGGTGATTCTGAATGAAAGTGAGCAGGGAGGGGGAGGAGAGAATTGGATAGACTACAGGGGTATTGTGTCATTGCAGGGCGGATGGGTCTGCTGCATTGGTGGAAGAAACAGGATGTTCCCCCGATAGCGGAGGTGGTGGGGCGTATGGAGCAGCTTAGGGGGTATTGTGCAATAGAAGCTCATCACAAACATACTGTCCACAGGTACAAGAAGGTGTGGGAACGATATGAGCATTGGAGGGCAGAGGGGGGGGGGGGGGTTAGTATAATGTGTCCCGGTCAGGGTTGTAGTATACAATCACTGTCCCCTTCACCTGTAGGGGGGCTGGGTGGGTTGTTTCCTGTATGCACCTCTGTACTCCTGCACCTTGTGTTAAGATTTGCCTTGGTTACTTTTAGTTAGCTCACCGCTGTTTGTACGGCGGAAAGGGGTTCTTCTGCGTTAGGGGAGGGGGTGAGGTTTGGGTTGGGGGGTTTAGGGCTAGCGGGAGTAGGGGGGGGAGGATACTATTGGGTGGGGGGGGTCTATTGTTATTAGTGTGTGGTATGGGGTCTTTTATGCTTGTATGGGTCCACAAGAGACGGATTTCTGCCTGTATAACCAGTAGAATGTATAAAATGTACAAGGTACAATGTATAAAGTGTGAAACAGAGTATGGGGGTTAACAGAAAATGGAGCAGCACTATGGGCGGGGATCTACCACACCTGCTGACGACAATGTAAAGAATGTTTTTTTTACTTTTTATTTTTTGTTGTATTTGAGTCGGGGGGGTTCCCGAAGTATGTTATGTATTGCCTGTTGTGTTGAGTGCTAATAAAAACTTTTAAATTAAAAAAAAAAAAAATAAAGAACAAAGTTACCAATTTTGCCCAGTACAGATGTCTGGCTCACCTGTCTGTAGATTCCCAGGTCACCCTTAGAACCCTTTTTAAAAAAAGGTGATACATTGGCCATTCACCAGTCTTCAGATTTAATAGTTCACAGATTACTAATGGTAGGTCTGCAATTTCATAGTTCAGTTCTTTCAACACCCTCAGATGTATAACATGCAGCCCAGGTGCTGTATTACAATTTGATAAACTGAAGAGTAGTAAATCTTCCTGGTTTATCAATATTTGCAGAGTCTGTACATAAGCCATACTGATAAGGTGCTGCTTGAGGGTACATTCTCCAGCCTTGTGATGGGGGCTCTACTAGCTTCCTGACCGTTCGCGTGGTCCTTAGCTATTTTGGTTCCATGGTGCAAGAAGCTGTGTCATGGGGCATTTGCTAAGTGATCATAGAGGTCCTCTTGAAGTTCAGAAACCTGGAGCCAGGCAATTTGTCTTGTGAAAATGGCCATGGCTGTGGATCTTGCCAGTCTAATGCCTCATACGTGGTGTGAATGATGTGCTAGTTTGAAGTTGATATGGAAACTAAAAAGGAGCCAGTGAAGAGACTTAAGAGGTCAGGCTGCAGCCAGCACTGCTTCGTCTCTAGATGGTGCTTCTGCCCATGGTATGTGCCCTTGAATGGTGTAGTGCATGCGAGGCCAGTCTGGGGGACATGAAAAGGAACCCCCCCTCCCAATCTCAAGAGGCCTTTTGGGCTATGCCTCCCTTGGCAGTACATGACCTACCGAAATAGCAGAATGGCCACCATTTTGACTTGTCCTTGAGCCCTCAGTTCAGTTAGCAGGCTTCTGTAATCTTGAGGGCTGAGGCTCTCCAGGAAGCGGTAGGCAGGAGATTTCAGGGTTGATGTAGCAGGTGCTCTTCCTCTGGAGGCACTCACCTGGGGATATCTGGCTGTGGCAACTTCACCTGTGGCCCCAGCTGGTGTTCGAGCCACTGTAGAAGAATGTTTGCCCCTCCCTGGTGGTGAAGATTGGAAGCCCTCAGTCTCTGGATCATGTGCTTTGATTTTTCTCAGTGACTGATAAGACAGTGGTGGAACCCAATTCTCCTCTCAGCACCAGAGTTTGGAGGAAGGGGAGCTATCTGGATGATGACCAATTCTTGTTCATTTGCCTCTGATTGCTCAGATTTTCTCAGCCTTCCATATTGCGGAGGCACCAGCAAAATAGGTGGCAGGGAATCCCATTTTGGAAGGGGCGAGTGCCCTTTCAAGACCTTTTGCCTCCCTCCAGCAGTGTGGGGGAATCTCCAGATGGACTGCAGGGGAGGGAGTGTGTTAACTTCCCACAGACCGAACTGGACAGGCATCTGTTTTCCTAAGGTGGATGGCTTGGTGACAGCACTCAGACCATCTATTCAGTTTGTGCTCAGCTGATAGGCCTCTGTGGATCTGGTTCAGACCCTTTTGCATTAAGTCCAGCAATTCTGGGTCTGTTCATATGGAGTGGAGTCAGCGACAGCTTTTCTAACAAACTCCATGTATGACTTGATTAGTTTGTTGGCAAGATCTGTGGTAGCAGCAATAGCAGCAGCTTGGGATGCAGGCACAGCTTCCAAGTCCCACCTGGTGACGTTTCCCCTTAGACCAAAATTTTCCTTTGGGAAGGACTTGGAAAAGCTAGTCAAGAAAATGGGCAAGATTAAGCTGCAGTGTCTGCCAGAGGCTAATCCCAAGGTTTCTGCATGATCCTAGTCTTCTTGGTCATGACGGAGGGTTCCTGTTTTTTCCAGCCCTGCAGTTTGTTGGGAAGGGGGAGGCAGGCAAGCATGCATTGAGCTAAGTCTGCTTTAGTGCAGGTCTGCTCAAGTGCTACTTGAATAATGGATACCAGTTTTTCAATTTCAGTAGCCAAGCTGAGCTCTCCAATTTGAGGAACGAACATGAGGCTACTGAACTTTCCTGCTCCTTGAAAGGGGCTTTATTTGTGCCCCCGTCTCCATCTCTTCCCTTTTCTGTAGCCATGCCCTCATATTGGTGGTGGTAGGAAATTATTCAAGGTAGAGGTGCTAGTATTTTAATAAATAAAAAGTATGTTCCTCTCCTCGTTAACTGGGGTGGAGGTATACTTTCCAGTGCAAAGTTGATCTACTCTGTACATTTCTTCCAAAATGTGGCCTGGGACTGAAATTAGCTGAACACCTCATTTAGGAGCTATTTACAGTTCCTTCCATAGACTACTGAAAGTGTGGTCTCCCCCACTGGCAATGAAACACTGCCCCATATGCAGGTTATTGAATATAGATTAGTTTTTAGTGCATTTTGCCCTTCTGAAGTTGAAATGAGAGAAAGGAGCATACAAGATAAATGTTTTATTGCTCCATATTAAAAAAAACACTACTTTTAAAAAACAAAAAGCTAAATTTCATTAAAAAAGCCAACCCACAACATGAAAAGATGCAGTCTAGCAGAATGAATGGAATTATTTGATTGTTTAGGGTGAAACCGACATGTTTCTCCCAAATACTCCTGTTATGTAACAGACTTGCAGTAAGAAGGTGCTTCCACCCCCCCAAACTTGTTCAACTCCTTCCTACTCCCAAAGGACAGCCCACACTAGGATGGTACTAATGGAGACAGTCTGGGAGCCAACAGCAAATTAATTTGCATATTTCCAAAGCAGCTCTGGGTCCAGTGCTTCTACTTTCATCTAGAACAGAGGAACCAGAAGTCCTTTTGGCCTCCCCATCAGTCATGAGCACAGAATCATGGTGTGTGGTGTGCACAGCAGAGGGAGAAGAGATGCAGACTGATCTACTTACACTAGTCAGTCAATGTTTGGGTAGCTTCTGTACACTGTTAGTATATAACCTTTTCACCTGCATGATTCTGGGTGAAGACGAGACCAAGGTGATGTAAATCAATAGGCCCTGGAAAGCTGCAAGAGTGGTATGTGAAGTAACTTGGCAGTCTGCTGTCCTACAAGAAATGAGTGTGTAAACTAAAGCAATCTAGGGTCGTGATCTCCCTAGCTGTAAGGGGCCTGCATTCTTCTGCAATAAATCAGCATGTTACCTTCCATTACAGGACCCCCATCTCTAAGTGCCCCTTTAATACTGATAAAAAAACCTAACAGTAAAAGGCAGGGGACAGAAGCACTCAGTAGGTAGTGCAAGTGGTATAGGGCTCCAAACTGGGGAGGCCGTTTCCATATTGTAGCTTTTCCAGTACATGTACCCCACAACTCTAACACCTCGAGTGTCAATAGAAGCAACCCACCCAAGGGTATGTGCCAGAAAAACTAGATATTATAACCCAGGCCAGAGTGGAACAGTGTAAACATTCAACTAGCAGAAGTTAATTTTACATGTTTTTACAAAAAAAAAGCAACTTGCTAGTCCAGAGTTAAAAATGTGCAGGACAGGAAACAAATGTCTCAGCATTGTTACAGAAGACCTCACTTGGTCTGCTGAAAGGTCCATGGGAAGCAGGGCAGGTCATGTGAGCCAGAGGGCATCACGACAAACTGATTCTGCGAGCAGGCAGTGTGGCTTCAGATGAGGTTTCATTAGTGTTCAAGAGGTTTGTTCCATGGGAGTTGGCAGAACCTTCCCCAAACTCAGCAAGATATGCTATCTTCTGTCCCACGTTCAAAGGATTGGCAAAGTCCAAGTTATGAAGTCTAGATTGGGGCTTTCCCATGTGTTCATTAGTTCCTCCTTTCAGTTTAGTCTCCTCAAGTCTAAGAAAGCCAATGACTCAGCTGGTCCCTCATTAGGAATCCCTGGAAAAAAAAACAACAAAAAAAAACAGATTCAGCAGCAGAAACCTCCACAATGAGTTCAAGTAGAGCATAATCAACCTAAACAAAGGCCATTTACTTCTAGAATCCTTTCATGCTGAAACGTGCACAGTTCGCTCTGTCACAGTAAACCCAAATTAGGTGGGCTCTAACATACAGGCCTTGTAAAGGTAAGTTTTGAATTGCAGCTGTCCATTTGATTGGATCAATTTGAATATTGGATGAATAAAATCAGTTTCATTTGTATGCAGTAAAATTTGAAGCAAAAAAGGTAAAATGATGAACAGAGCTAACAAGAACTCCAGATCTGGGCAAAATGTTATTCTATGTGTTTGAATAGTCTGGTTCATTGTATTTCCAAGCTCAACCGAGTTCCTGGTTCTGTGTAAACCTTTGACTACCCAGAAAAGTGGTATACAAAAGAAAAAAAGTGTTAAATAAAAATATCCCTTCAGGTTGCAATGATAAACCTGAAGTTTAAAAGAAAAAAAAAAAAAGTAAAGGTAATGTTAAGCCTCAGTGACCTTCAACCTGGCAGAATGGCCTGATCAATGCAATGTCTTGGTAGTGCAAAACATGTCTGTCCAACACTGCTGAAGAAAAACTGTTCCACTAGATGCTACGTAACACACTTAGGGGACGGTGCACACATGGGAGGTGGTTTTTGGATCTGGAGAGACTGGTGGAACTTCCTGGATTTGGTGCTAATATGCCACATCTCCCATTGTCCTGTTGTATTATGGAAGCTACTTGTGAAGAATTTTTAATTGGGAGGGATTTTGTTCACCTCTTATACCCCCAAGAAAGCTCAAGACAAGCAAACCAAGAGGAAAGACCCCAAAACTGGGACCAAGCAAGCACACACAAGTGTAGGAGCAGCAGACAACCCTAAGAACATAAGATGCCATACTGGGTCAGACCAAGGGTCAATCCAACCCAATATCCTGTTTCCAACAATGGCCAATCCAGGTCACAAGTACCTGGCAGGTTCCCAGAAGTAGACGGATACCATGCTGCTTGTCCCAGGGAGGCTAGGACTCAAATTCCACTGACACTCCATCTGACCAGGGCAAATCACAGCCTTCTATTGCTTCTGGTACAGATTCCCATCAGAAAATGATAATTACCTACTGTACTGAACATAACTCACCGAGCTTTTTCAGAGAGTTGTACAAGCTAAATCCAAAAATCCCTTCCTTACCCCAGGGCCAGCCCAAAGTTTTTCTGCCTTAGGTGAGTCTGTTGCCACCCTCCTGGGGCAGCCCAGGTTCTATCCTTCTGCTCCTGGCATCTACCACCCCACCTGGGGAGGGCAGCACCACAACCCCTTTCTTATTCTTCAAAAGCAGTGGCTTTCTGCTGCTGCTTCAGCAGACTTAATGTGCACACATGCTTCAAAGCCTGCTGCCGCTTTGAAAATAGAAATAGTTAAAAAGGCATCTAGTGTTTTTCCTAGCAAAACTGGTATCTGTACTCCTATGCAGAGATCTTTAATACATCAGGATCATGGATCAATTTTAGCAGACAATGAAAAAGGTGCTGGTACTCCATACCACCAAGTACCCCCATCATTACCCCTCAGATTTAACCTTACAAGGTCTAATTCTCCACTGTGCAATTACAACATATAATAGTTCACCCAAGTTCATACATGTTATATGTATACCACTCCTAGTTAATCCCCCCGTTTAGTGTAAAGTTGAAGCTGTAATGTAAGCCACCCTGAATGGAAGATAGGGCATTATAAAAAGGCCTGTTAAATAAAATAAAACCATGTATCAGTGTTAGTGTGGTATAGCAACCTGATGTTTAGAGCACTGGCTTGGTAACCAAGAGACCAGGGTTTGATTCCCATTAGCACGCCTTGTGGCCTTAGGCAAGGTACTTAACCCTCCACTGCCTGGAGGAAAGGCCTACAATATATATTGGTCAAATCTTTGGGAGTAGTCCAAAATACATACAACCACTGCAATATTACTCCATTAGAACAGATTCACTAACAGAATAGGGATTAGTTTGCAATGCGTTACCCTGTAGCACGGAAGTCGTCTCAGACTCCTCAGCAGTATCAGCAATGATACATAGTATCCTGCGGCGCCTTTTAGCATCAATGACTAACCTTCCAGCTGTTTTGGCAAATCACTTGCAATCTCCATCAATATTATTTCACACTTAACTTTAAAACAATGATGATTCCTTGGACATTCTTCTATTGTTCAGCTATTTCTTTTCAGTTTTATTGTTTCCCAATGCTACTCAATGGCGCCGTAACTGCGTCTCTCTCAGATTACTGAGATTCTTTAGGGGAACATTCTCAAAGTATTGGATTTCATCAAAGGAACAATTCACCAATGAAAACTAAGACGTGCTTCCGACGTTCACACAAATCTGTTTCTTCTTCACTTCTTTTCAGAAACACTTGCTTCTCATCTGTACAAAACACACCACGCAAGCTGTCACCATGGTGACCATATTCTTTGCCACATTGATGAAATCAGGGGGCAGACAAAAAGGCTGACTGCCTCCAAAAAACCACCACCTCAGAGGAATCTGTTAAAGCAGTAGCTGTGGCCTCCTCTGGGAGCTGAAGCATCCATTGCTAACAGGCCCTCACTACAAAGCCACCATAGAAAACTGTCTGCAGGATGGATGCCAAAGCCTCAAAAGGACTACTTTAGTAGGGATTGATAGTCCTGTAGATCCTTCAGAGCCACACCATCTTCCACCAGAATTGTGGTCTTACTAACCACAAATGTCAACACATCCATGGGCAGATGTGAATGCTCCTCTTCTAGGTCTACCAGATAAAGTCTAGCCACAGACCGAGTCACCTTAAGGCTGGCATCTGGTGTGTCCCATTCTGCCGAGACCATCTCCTGATTGTTTTATACACCAGGAATGCCTATGGAGGTTTAGTACCCTCCAACAATGAATCTTCTTAGTCACCACCTCTGTCAGCTAGCCCTCTGAAGTCTCAAGTACTGCCAAAACCTGTGAAAGAAGGGAACTTAACTCCTCCTCCTCCTGAAAAATCCTTAAAATTCTGACATCCTGCCTTGGAGGAACCTCCTCCTCCAGCTGTTCTTCTAGGTGGTCCAAGAGAGTCCTTCATCCCCTGTGGTGACAGGGACCCCAAGGAACTTTAAGACCCAACTCCTCCAGACAAAATTCATAGCACCTGGCCCTGCTTCTGCGGCCATGCTTCTGCTGCCCCACATCCAGGCCTTCTACCACTATGAGAAAGGCCTGATTAAGTAGAAGCACACATTCAGGTGAGGACAGAGGACAGCCTGAATCCAATTCCAAGTAGGCCCCTACCAAGCTCAGTATTGGAGGAAAGTCTCATGCATGGGATGCCACTTCCAAAATGGCAAAGATCAGCCTTCACACCTTTGACAACACTGCTGCAGGAGGAGATCTGCCTTGCAAAGACCACTGGTCTTGCTGTTCTCTTGAGACTTGTCAAACTAGTCATTTGCACAAAATGTGAACAAAAGCCTGGCTGCCAATAAGACCACATGATGGGAGTCATCTTCCCACTTTGTGATACATGGCTCAACCTCTCCACTCCCTGCCACTAAAACCAAGCCAGTTCCTGCAGCAGTAGACCCAGAAAAACATCAATTCTGCACAAGGGCTAAGCAGTTAACTGCCACTGATTTTCTTGCATCTCCCCCTTAAGCCTTCAGACCAGACCAGGCTGCACAGGCCTACTTGCCAACATCTGCTGAAGACTGAAATATTGGTCAATTAGTCTACCCCAAAGCCCTATATGCTATGACAAAACCAGTGGCTCTCAGTTTCCAGCAGATGTAGGAGAGCATCAACCCATATGTCCAGACTGATCTGGAGGTATAAGGAAGAGAAAGTGTAGTTACTCACCTGTAACAGGTGTTCTTCAGGGACAGAAGGAATCAGTCCTCACATCTGGGTGAAATCAGCACTGACTGAGATGTATGGAAGCATTACTCCCCAGTTTTCAAAGAAAGCCTTTGGGAGATGCATCACACATGCATCGTCCACTTCCTGCCCAAGGGTGCCATCTTGCCTCAGTCAAATGAAATAGCTAAGATGGCCAAGGAAAAAATAAAATATAGTAAAGTAACACTGAGGGGAGGAGGGAGGGTTATGAGGACCAATTCCTGCTGTCCCTAGAGAACACCCGTTACAGACGAGTAACTACACTAAATCCAGAAACAAGTAGGAAGTCAGTCCTCACATATGGGACTCCACAGCTAGAGGTTACAGAGAACCTGTAAAAATATCACAGTGACCTGCGAAGGGTGAGCCATGATCAGCAGCAGTTGAGTCCTTACTGAGACTCTCGCAAGACCCAAGTATCCAGCAGAGAACCAGCACTCTGGTAGCCTGAACACAGAAGGTTTGGGAGGGAGGAGTTGCCTACACCCCAAAGAGATTATGGAGTATATAGCCTGGCCAAAGGTGCTGTCCCATCAGGGCTCTGTCTCCAGGCAGTAGTGAGCTGCGAAGGTATGGACCTAAGACCAGGTAGCAGCCCAGCAGATTTCAGTCACAGGGACAGAATGCAGATTTGCCACAGAAGTAGCAATGGCCCTGATGTGGTGCACTGTGACCTGGTCTAGTGAGATTCTAGCTGTGCCCCTATAAACTCTATGTGCTGGGCCAGAGTGAGGTGGGACTCGAGGTAGTTTAGTTTGACAAACCCCAGGTGCTGCAGGGCATTTATGGTTTGCCTGGTGGTTCATTGTGCCTCTCTAGCTGTGTCTCCCTTTATGAGCCAGTTGTCCAGATAAGGGAAGGAGGCCTCCTTATGCCAGAGGTGGGCTGCAACTATCATGAGGCACTTTGTGAAGACCCTTTGTGATGAGGCCAGACCAAAGGGCAGCACCCTGTATTGGTAATGCCGTCCTCCCACTATGAATGAGAGGTATTTTCTGTGGTTGGGATAGATTAGGATGTGTGTGTAGGCATCCTTTAGATCTAAGGAGCAGAGCCAGAACCAATCTCCCTGCTGGAGAGGGAATCTTTACCTTCTCCCTGACCAGAAACTTGTTGGATCTCTTGCAGGTCTAGGATGGCCTGAGCGCCCTGTCCTCTTGGGGGGACAAGGAAATACCTGGAGTAGAAGCCTGTGCTCCACAGATGTTTCGTTACTGGCTCCACTGCCTTGTCCTGGATTAGGCCTGCTAGCCTGGTGAGAAACAGTCTGGTGAAGGAGCGGTCTGGTGGGCTCTCCTGGTAAGTACAAGGGTGGTACCTGCTGCAGGCAGAAGGGGTAGCCCTCCCTGACTACTTGTAATACCCTTGCATCAGTGGTGATGGCTGTCCACCTGTGGGCAAATAGGGTAGGTGCCTCCCTGTGAGCTACAGAGAACCCCCAGGGGGGGGGAGGGGGAAAAGGTTGTGCCCAAGGCAGTCAAAAGCTCCCCCAGGCTGGGCTGGGGCAGGCACCTGGGACTTTGGGGCCTTTTGTTTTCAGGGACCATGTCCTTGACCTCTCCTCTGTTACTGGCCCTGTTGAGGGGCTGAGGATGACTGGATATATGAGGTACTGCCAAAGTCCCCTTCCTCCTCAGGAAGAAGCTTCTTCCCCAGGGCTTTCTTCTGGGGCTATACTGAGGTCTTCGAGAGCCTGGTACTTGTTAGGAACTCTGCTTCTATCTTGGCAGCCTTGTCTGCGATTTGCTTCCCAAATAGATTCCCTCCTATGCAGGGGACATCAGTTTGTTCTGCACCCATTGCTCTAGGTCAAATGACTGCAGCCATGCTTGGCATCGTACTGATGCCTGCGGTAGCCACCCTGGCTGAAGACTCAGCCATCATAGGCTGCTTGAGACAAACTGAGCACTTACCAAGGTCAGGGTCGTAAACCTTTGTAGGGGTTCCTGTCAAGGCCTGCTGAAAATCCTGAGCTCCTTAGACAGTTCCTTCAGGTGCATGCCAATACAGAGTTGATAGGACTGGATCTGGCACCAATCAATGTTTTTTTGGCTTTTGAGCCTGTGCATGACTGACTCCATGACCATTGAGTTGTGGAGAAGTTGGGTCTTTCGGAACCCAGGGTACATGGCATCAAGGCACCTGACAATTGGTACAATACTGGTGTTTCCCACACTGGTAGGAGAAGGCAGTCAAGGATCGAGGGCACCATTACTGTAAGGGTCTCCTTATGGAGTATTTCCACTTCCTCTGTGCGTAGGTCTTCCTTGGCCTCAGAGCCTTGGCCATGTCTTACACAAAATCAAATTTTATGAACCCAAAACGGTGATCAATATACTAAGGTAATAAAGAAACAGATCCCGTGAATCCCTCAACAAACTTATAATTTTTTTGTCGGACATAAATCGTGCAGGGCAGGCATTGCAAACCCGTGCCCCAATACAAAATACTTATCCCTTTTTTTCATACCAATAGGTTATTCAAAATAAAACTTCTCAGAAAACCAAATCCAAGTTAATAGAAACGGCACTTATCTGAAAAACCATGCGCGACGTGCACGTTTCGGGGGGTAAACCCCTGTATCAAGCGCTCTCAGATCCACTTGTACAAAACTTTCCAAGCCTTGTCCAGTGTCAGGGTTCTCCCAAGGCCGGTGGTGCTGGAGGACTGGCTTGATGTCTGGGGAAGCCCTTGATGTTAAGGGTCCTGTTGGGGCAGATGAACCAGATGAGCCAAATACCCGCTGCATGGCCACAAGGGCCGATATACTGCTCTTCAAGGCTGCCATCTTGGTCTCCATACCAGTTGGCTCTGCAGTGGGCACTGAGGGCTTTGGACCAGGCATTGGTACTGTTGAGGGAGAGTCCTTGATGAGGATAGCCTCAGGCCCAAGGTGTCAGCAGGTGATGACTCCTTGTGGGGCAGCTTGGAAGGTCGCTCAGACTCCTCAAACTCATGCCTGGGACTAGAGTGGGATTTTCCCTTCTTCCCGGACCCATCCTCAGAGGCGGTCTTTGAGGGTTGTTTCTTCTTGTGCTTCACCTCTGGGGGTTTCCACTCAGAGGAATTGTGGCTGCAGGACTTCTAAGAGGCTTGGGCTTTGTGGGGCACGGAGGTATCAGAGGGGACCCTGGAGCATGGTGTCACTGGAATCTCTAGTGTGGAGTCAGACTTCTGGAAAACCTTTTCCTGCTGCAGACAGCTCTTTAGGGCCTTTGAGGTCATGGTTGTGCAGAGTTTGCAGTCAGAGTTGTTATGCTCTGGGCTGAGGCACCGAAGGCAGCAGTCGTACATGTCAATGAGAGACATTTTGCCACACCGTTTGCACTTCTTGAAGCTACTGGAGGGCATTGGAAAAAAGGGGACCCCTGCTGCCTGGCAGAGGCCTTCAGCTGAAAAAGGGCATGAATGCTGGTCGAGAGACACTGAGTGATGAAAAGAGAAGATGAATGAACCTGAGGAGCGATGCAGAGGCGAGCTGGCTTGGGGGTGGGAAAGTGTAGTTACTCACCTGTAACAGGTGTTCTCCAGGGACAGCAGGAATCAGTCCTCACTTATGGGTGATGTTGGCACTGACAGAACCTGCGTGGAGCAATTCCCCAGCATTCAAATAAAGCCTTTGTGATTGCTGCCACACGTGTGGTCTTCCTGCCCAAGGGTGCCATCTTTCTCAGTCAGGTCCCTTAACTCAAGCCCTACCAAGCAAATGGCAAGAGGATACAAATCCAGCAACTCAACAGGGGAGGTGGGAGGGTAGTGAGGACTGATTCCTGCTGTCCCTGGAGAACACCTGGTTACAGGTGAGTAACCATGCTTTCTCCAGGAACAAGCAGGAAATCAGTCTTCAGTTATGGGACTCCCAGCTACAGGCTACTGAACCTGTAGCCAAAAAACGAAGTTGTGAGCAGAAGCCAAAGCCTGCAGGAGACCGATTTCTTGGGTCAAAGCCCTTGGTAGCCATGAAGAAAGGTCGGAGGGCAGGAGTTGCTTATACCCCGAGACTAGATTATGGAGTACAGCCTGGTCAAAGACGCTGTCCCGATGGGACTCCCTCTCCAGGCAGTAGTGTGCAGCGAAGGTGTTTGCTAAAGACCAGGTCGCTGCCCGGCAGAGGTCCTGCAGGGGCACTGAATGCAGCGAGGCCACTGAAGCTGCCTTGGCTCAGACACTGGTGATTTATTTACTTGTCAATCCAAAGGGGTACCCACTTTCATATGGGCGAAGGCGATGCAGTCTGCCACCTAAAGAGAGGGTGCGTTTAGTGACTGCCTGCCCCAGTTGATTGGGATCGTAAGTCACAAAGTTGGCCAGATTTGCGATAAGCCTGGGTGTGCTGCAGATAGAAGGCAAGAGCTTTCTTGCAGTCAAGTGTATGCAAGGCTGCTGACACCTGGTTGGCATGGGGTCTCAGAAAGAAGGTTGGTAAGTATCTCCCGATTGAGATGGAAATCAGACAACTTTCGTCAGGAATTTGGAGTGGGTATGGAAGACCACCTTATTCCTATAGGATCTAGTATAAGGGTCTTCAGCCATGAGAGCCTGGAGCTCACTGACTTGGTGGGCCGAGGTCAGAGCTACCAGGAAGACCACCTTCCAGGATAGGTGCTGAAGTGAACACGCTGCCATCAACTCGAAGGCCAAATGTGTAAGCTGCATGAGCATTACTTTCAGGTCCCAGTCTGCCGGAGATGGCCAGATAGGAGGCTTGGAGAGCAAGAGATCCCACAAAGCGGGAGACCAAGGGCTGTCCTGAGAGGGGTTTTCCCCTCGACGGGGAGGTTATTTGCCGAAATGGTGCTCAGGTGCACCCTGACAGTTTGACTTCACGATTTCCTTCGAGAGATGGAGGAGGTACTGAAGGACCCGAGTGGGGCAGGAGAATGTGTTGATCTGGAGCACAGAGCACCAGATTGAAAAGCATCGCCACTTGAAGGTGTAAGCTTGTCTAGTCTAGGTTTTCCTTGGATGTGAGGAAGACCTCCTTGGCCTCCTCTTGGGGGGTCCAGCAGGGCTAGGGAGACCCATTCAGCTGCCAGGCTGTGAGGGATAAGGCCAGGTTTGGGTGTAGCACCCGCCCCTCCTCCTATGTTAGCAGGCCTGGGGCACAGCTCAGGGGGACTGGAAGCTCTGATGACAGCCGGAGCAGGAACCATGGCTGTTGAGGCCACAAGGGGACTACGAGGATAGACGATGCCTGTTCCCGCTGAGCTTTGTGGAGGGTCCTCACAATGAGAGGAGTGGGAAGGAATGTATAGAGCAGGCTGGAAGAACAGCTCAGAAGGAACACATCCGGGCCTTCCTTGCTCAGGTGCGGTACTGGGCTGCAGAAGCAGGGAAGCTGTGCATGACAGGCTGGCAAATATGTCCAGGGTCAAAGTTCCCCCTACTGATGGAACAGCCAGCCTGCTACCCCCAGATCCAGCTGCCATTTGTGAGGGTGGAGGATTCTGCTGAGTTTGTCCGAGAGGACATTCTCCTGGCCTGGGAGGTAGACTGCTCAGAGTGTCATCCCCTGACGGAAGGTGAAGGAGCAGAGGACTGCTTCCTGGCAGAGGGGGTGTGGTCCTATGCCCCCTTCCTTGTTGATGTAGAACATTGCCACTCGGTTGTTGGTCTGTAAGAGCACTGACTTCTGCCTGAGGTGATCCTCGAAGGCCCTTAGGGCCCACCGAACCCCCCGGAGCTCGAGAAAATTTGCTGTTGAGACTCCTCGGGCGACCACTGTCCCTGCACAACACACTGCAGTGAGCTCCCCACCCCAGCAAGGAGGCATCTGTTGTCAGTACTAGTTTGGTGCTCGGTGCCTGGAAGGGCAACCCCTGGAGAAGGTTGTGGGAGTCTTGTCACCAGTCCAGGGACAGGCAAAAGTTGCGAGAGACTCGGATGGGGTCCCTGAGGAGGCTGATGGACAGACTTCACTGGGCGCTGAGGCACCACTAGGCCATCTGCATGTGTAAGCAGGCATTTATTTTGTTATGTTTTTTATACTGCTATTTCAAGTAATCATTGCCGTTTACAAATTAACAGATACATTAAACAAATTAAATATAACTGGTGCTGAAAACAGGGAATTACAATTTTACATGATACTACTAAAATAACTTTAGTTATGACGAAAAGCATCATTAGACCCAGGGGTAGGTTTAGGGGGCTGGGACGGGGAAGCACTGTTGAAAGACTGGTTAGTTTGGTGAATAAGAGGTGTGGTTATTGAGTAGGATAGGTAACAGTTGAGGTGCGTTGTGGCCAACATGTTCAATGAAGAGGTAAGTTTTGAGGTGGGAACCAAACGAGGAAAGGTCTGTAGTGTTTCGAAGGCTAGTTGGCAATGAGCTCCAGAGTGCTGGGGATATGTATTTGAATGCTCTATTGCTAGTGCATTGTTTAGTAGTGGAGTTTAGGAGTGGAGGAGTGGCCTAGTGGTTGGGGCAAGGTACTTCAGGCCGGAAGGCCAGGGGTTCAAATCCCACTAGAGGACAGCAACCTTGGGCCGGAAGGACTGGGGTTTCTAGTCCCACAGATGCTCCTTGTGGTCTTGGGCAAGCCACTTAACCACTCAGGTTCGTTCGTCTTCTCTTTTTATCAGTGTCTTGACCAGCATTCATGCCCTTTTTCAGATGAAGGCCAATGCCAGGCAGCGGGGAACCCCTTTTTCCCCCCCCCCAATGGCCACCAGTAGCTTCATGTTCCCTGTAAAATAGTTATCTCCAAGTTATAATGCCCTGTTCAATGTAATTTCAGTTTGTTCAATGTAAACCGCACTGATGCAGAATAGCACAGTATAAAAGAGAATGTAAATAAATAAAATAAATTATGGAATTCAGAAGGAATAGTGAGGAAGTTTATTTGATTTCTTCTTTGCCGGCTGTTAGATACAACTTCTATCAGGTGGGAGAGAGCAGTGAGCTGTTTTCCTAATGATCTTAAATGTAATCATCAAAATCTTATATTTGATCTGGCTTTGGATCGGCAGCCAATGTAATTCATATAGGATTGGTGTTATGTGATCACTTTGGTGAGAGTTGTGGGTAATTCGTGCGGCTGAATGCTGTGCAATTGATGAGTGGGTGAAGGGATACTTTTGGAAGACCATGAAGTAGACTATTACAGTAGTCTGTGTGGAGTGTAATGCCTGCATTATAGACTAAAGTCAGAGAGCTATAGTAGAGGTTTTAAGTGTTGCAAGAGTCGGATCTTGTTGTATATTTTAGTTATGTTTTTGATGTGGGTCTGGAAAGAGAAATGTTTGTCTAGTGTTACCCCTAGATATTTAACCTCTAACTTCGAGTTCAATGTCAAATGATATGTTTTGAGGGGGGGGATTATAAGTTTGATTCCTGGTGATTAAGACTTCAGTTTTTTTGAAATTGATGTTAAGGCCAAAGTTAAGCCAGGTGGCAATTTTCTTGAAGCAGGATATTATAGGGTTGAAGTTGGGTGAGGTTATATTAAAAGGCATAAACAGCATTATGTTGTCTGCATAGATGGCATAATCAATCATAAATTGTTTTATGGGGGACCACATGGACGGTAGAGGCCATGTGCCCCAGGAGGCACAGCATAGTCTGGGCCGTCACCCGAGGGGTGCTATGGACCTGGGCTGCCAGGGCTTTGAGGTGGTCGGCACGATCCGCTGGCAGAAAAGAAGTTGCCCACCAAGTGTCAAGGAATGCGCAGATGAATTCTAGGGCTGCACTGGTTCTAGTTGACTAAGAAGCCCAGGCACTCAAGGGAGGATTGTGTGTGACGCCACCTGGCAGGTTTCCTCAACCAAGGATCCCATTATGAGCCAGTTGAGGTAAGGGAAGACTGGTATGCCCTGCTACCTGAGGGAGGCAGCGACTGGAGAGGCACTTTGTGAAGACCCACAGGGCGGATGCAAGGCTGAAGGGGAGCACCCTGTACTGGAAGTGCTCCCCCTGCATCCTGAAGCGCAGTTGGGAGAAAAAAGGGTGCGAAGCCCATAAGGGCAAAAATGCTAGGAAACACATCTCCTAATTGCTCAAAAAGGATAAAGCAGGGGAGGGACGGGTAGAGGACTGGTGCAACCAGAAAAATAGGCCTAAGGCCGAAAAACACTACACTTTGAGGGACGAGGACATGTGTTCGAAGGGCTCCGTGGAAAAAGGGAGACTGAGCAAGATGGCACCCTTGGGTGGGAAGAGGACCACACATGCATGGCAGCAATCCCAAAAGCTCTTTGAAAGCTGGGGAATTGCTCCGCACGGGCTCTGTCAGTGAGGACTGATTCTTGCTGTCCTTGGAGAACACCTGTTACAGGTGAGTAACTATGCTTTCCTGCCCCCAAGCCAGCTCACCTCTGCATCGCTCCTCAGGTTCGTTCGTCTTCTCTTTTTATCAGTGTCTTGACCAGCATTCATGCCCTTTTTCAGCTGAAGGCCTCTGCCAGGCAGCGGGGAACCCTTTTCCCCCCCCAATGGCCTCCAGTAGCTTCAAGAAGTGTGTGGCAAAATATCTCAACCTGCATGACTGCTGCCTTCAGTGCCTCAGCCCAGAGCATAACAACTGACTGAACTCTGTAGAACCATGACCTCAAAGGTCCTAAAGAGCTGTCGCAGCACGAAAAGCTTTTCCAGAAGTCTGACTCCACACTAGAGACTTATGGGTGCCGTCTTCCTGCTTGTTCCTGGAGGAACCAGTATGCAAACTGGACAATTTAACAAAAATCATGCTTTCTGCTTTTGCGCAGGCTCAGTTGGTGCAGACATCACCCAATGTGAGGACTGACTCTGCTTGTTCCCAGAGAAAATATACAGCACTGAAGGAAGAGATAGATAATTGGTATCTTGGAAACCTGGAAGGACACATCTAAGTACAATTTATATCACAATGATAGGGTAAAAGCATGGCGGAGGTGTAGTGCTACTGTATGTGTTTAAGATGGCATAGAATCACAGCATAAAGGTTTTGCAGGAAACAAAATGCACAATTATGAATACATTCTATGAGAAAGGGAAGGGAAAAGTGGGGGGTATACTACTATCCACCTAGTCAGACTGAACAGATGAAATGGTTAAGAGTTAAGGGAAGCCAACAAAATTGACAATAGTAATGGGCCATCTCACTTATCCAGTACGGACTGGGTAAATGTAGCATCAGCACATGCTAGCGAGCGTCTTACAGAGCAGCTACTTCAGGAACAGATGAGGAAGAGGGGATCTGTATGAGAGGGGAGGAAGAGGGGATCTGTATGAGAGGGGAGGAAGAGGGGGATCTGTATGAGAGGGGAGGAGCATTTTATTGCACTGGCTATTTGTTCTGTACTTTTGTTTTCCTGACTACTTTGCTAGCTTCTCTAAGTTTTTCCAAATATAGATGCATGTCTTCCTCTGATCTCGTATTTCATGAAGGCCTCCCTCTTTCTTCCCTTTTTCAGCTACTTTGAGAACCATAGAGCCAGACCACCACAGCAATCCATTCTACAAACATACAAAATACTGAATGTTTCCTCTTTGCTGTGCTCTGCCGGTTCTGTATTTTATATTAGGTCATGTCATTGACGAAGCCCTGCATGGAATGCTCCCCAGCTTCAAAAGGAAGCTTTTGGGATGTACACAGTGCATGCACTTCTGCCTTCCTGCTGTGTGCTGTGGCACCATATTCTCCAGTACATCATAGCAGAAACCAAAGGCAACATCCCTGGGAGGTGGGAGGGTTGTGAGGACTTATTCCAGCTGTTCATGGAGAACACCTGCTACAGCTAAATATGCTTTCTCCATGAACAAACAGTAAATAAATCTGCATGTATAGGACTCCCCAGTTACAGGCTACCAGAAACCAAGGAGAAAAAAAAAAAAAAAAAAAAAAAAAAAATATAGCCCTATTGGGCATCGAGAACTGGAGAAGCCAGAAGACCAGAGGTAGTCTTGCCAAGGGACTCATCTGATGCAGTAGCCACAGTAGACAGATATCGAGCAAGGAAATTTAGCAGGTAGCCTGAATGGACAGAGGGGCCAGAGAGCAGGACTTGATCCTCATGACCCAAAGAGATGCTAGAGCATAGCCTGGCCAAAATTGCTGTTCTGTCAGGAATCCCCATGCAGACAATAATGGGCTACAAAAGGTATGGACCAAAGACCATGTCACAGCCCTGCAGATCTCTGTAGAGAAAGAACAGAGGTTGGCCACTGATGTAGCCATCGCGAGTCAAGACATGACCCTCAAGGCTCAGACCAGCCAAGGAATACGCATGGGCGATGCAATCTGCGAGCCAGAGGGATAGCATATGCTTCAAAACAGCGACACTCAGCCTATTGGGGTCAGACAAAGCTGGGAGGATTGATGTGAATCTTGGTGCGCTCTAGGTAGAAGGCCAACACCTGCTTGCAATCCAGCATGTGCAACACTGCCTCACTGCATCTGGTGTGAGGCAGAGGAAAGTACGTTGGAGGACAATGGAGTGGTTGAGATGTAAGGCAGAGACCACCTTTGACAGAAAATGGGGGTGCACGTGGAGAGGCTGAGCTAACAGTCTTCCTCACACAGCCACAATGGAATGTTCCTATCGTACTGAGATGAACATGCACCAAATTGAACTTGAGCCCAGAATTGGAAAGGTACAAGAGATACTGTCTTAATTTGTAAATAGTTACCCCTGTTATCCAAGTTATTTCTTCCTGTTCAAATGTAAACACAAAGTACCATCGGAAATGTGTAAATTCTTTGTTCAATGTAAACCGCGCTGATGCTGAATAGTGTTGTATAGAAGAGATTTTAAATAAATACTCCAAAAGCTAGTCCATGGGGCAGACAAAAGGGTCCAGTTCCTGACCAGTGCACCAGATGTCAAACCACTGCCACTTGAATGCTAGGCCTTGTGTTTAACAGGTTTTCTATCTGCATTCTTAGATTCAATGTGTTTTACATAAACAAAAACATTGTGTACATTGAACTAGGGGATATTAACTTGGAGGCTTACAAGGGGTGCTGGTTGGCAAACACGATAAAATAGCAATACCCCTAGGTGCTCTTGGGATAAGGGAGGTTAGGTTGAAGGCTATGGGATGGGGAACAGGACAGTGTAGGAGCATGGATATGGGGGGGGGGGGGGGGAGTAGTACGAGTCACAGTATGATTAAGTGTCAGCTCCAAAGTGCTCCATAAAGGAGTGTTTGGCGCTTTCCTGAAGTCCAATGGATCTTATGCTCTCCAGTATGATGTTACAAAGTAAAGAGCATATAAAAATATAGCTCTGTTTGTTGTGTTTTTCTCTCATCCTTTCCTTTGGGATGGATAGTTTGCAGTTCTTCTCTGCCTATTCTAGAGCTCCTTGGTGATAGATGATCAGCAGAGTCTTGAATGTGGAGCAAGTATGGCCTGGAAGCCAATGTAGGGCAGGGGTTATGTGGCTTTGTTTTGTAGTTCGTGATTATATGTGCGGCAGTGTTCTGGACCAGCTGAAGCAGGTTGAATGGTGCTGGCATAGTGGCAAGATGGCGGCGGTAATGGACGGCTGCTGACACTGCTCCGGTGTGCCTCCGTTCGTAATAGTTTTCTTCAAGAGACCTTGGTAGATATTACAGTAGTCCAAGATAAGTGTTATCATGGCTTGTCATACTGTTTAGAAGTCACTTTTGTTGAGTAGGTTTGAGCTTCTGCATTTTTAGTTTTCTTGATGTGTGATTGAAGCTGAGGTTCTGATAGAGGGTTACTCAAGTATTTCACCTCCTGCTTAACTGCCAGGTCATGACCTAGAATCTTTATGCTTTTGGGTGGTGAGAATGTGGTGCTCCTCATGACATAAGACTTCTGATTGTGTGAAGTTGATCATAAGATTTTATTCATTGAGCCAGTTTATCATTGCCTTTAGGCATGTAGTAATGTGTGTGTAATCAGGCTAATTGGTATTAAAAGGGGCATAAATCTGCATATATTTCATACTTCATATTGTGATTATTTCAGTGCATAGGGGATGAAGGTAAAAATGTTAAAAAGTAGGGCTGACAGGGCCAAGCCTTGTGGAATACCTTGGGGTTGGGGTTGGGTAAATGGGTTAGACTGTTTTTCAAATCTGTCTTGTTGCTTCTTGTGTGAGGTATGAGATGAACCATTTCAAGACTACTGTTGATTCCAATTTCTTGGCGTCTTGGTATTGGAGTGGAGTAATTCACAATGTTGAAGGTTGCTGCAATGTTCATGGGCAGGGAGGAATTGCCTAGTGGGTGGGGCAAGGTACCACAAGCTGGAAAGGTTGGTGGTTCAAATCCCACTAGAGGACTGCAACCTTGGCCAGAAGGACTGGGGTTTCTAGTCCCACAGGTGCTCCTTGTGGTCTTGGGCAAGCCACTTAACCCTCCATTGCCCATGTTCCGTGTCAGTATTAGTGTATGTCTCTCATATCCCCTCGTGTTAAATGTATCCCCCAATTGTGTTGTAACCACTTTGATTGAAGGATAAGGTGGTATACAAAACTGTCTAAATAAATTAGTATAAAGCCATGTTTAGCAATGTCTATACAGATTAGGCCATCTATGAGCATTGTGAAGAGTGTCTACATTGACTGGGTCTGAAACAGTTGGTGAGGATCTAGTGGAGAATGTGTATCAATGTGATCCTGTAACTGCAGCTGTACTGTCTTCTCAATTATCTTTGTTATGAAAGACAAACTTGATATTGGTCTGTATGATCTAGGGTCTTTGCTGTCTAGGTTAGTACTTTTCAACAGTGGTCTGATGGATATTTGCTTGAGACTGGGGGATGGGTAAGCCACCTTGAGATAGCTAACTTTTTTGTGAGCTTGATCCATGGGACTGGACATGGTTCTAAGGGAGATGTGGACATGTTGAGGTTGGCTATGATGGTGTCCAGCTGTTCTGAGGGAACATGGAAGGTATCCCATAGGTTGATGTAATTGTGTGGTGTAAGTAGCTCTTCAAGTCATGTACTTTGAGCTGTTTGGTGGTTATATTTGAGTATTAGGAAGTTAGCTATTTGAGGGTTTAATGGGTTATTTCCTGTATCCTAAGTTCTTTAATTAGGGAGCGTGCAATGTCATAATGGACATTATGAACAGGTGGTGGTAACAGTTGGAGTTCCAGTTACAGAAGCCCCTTAGGCCTAGGCCACCACAGACCACCCAATATGATCAGCAAAGGAACCAGGTTCAAATTCCATAAATGGGCTTTACCTCATTTGATGAGAATCCCTGGAGATTGTGCCTCAGCTGCATTCTTCAGGTTCTTCTCTGCCTCCTCAGATGATCTGTGCAAACATGATTAGAGACCATAAGAGCCTGGAGCCAACAAGTTCACTGCCCTGAATAGCAGACTAGCAGAGTGTCAGTCAAAACCTGATAGGAGGTGGTCACCAACCTTCAAAAGAATTAGTCATGCCTCTAATCCAGTTTCCTCCAAAACTGGAGCAGAGCAGTTCATTTCAGCCCCAAGTTGAAAACCAGCAGTAGCAACTCTGGGGAAGTGACCCAACTACCCAAGTCCTGTACTATGCATGAGCAGCATCATCTACTCACGACAGGAAATCCTGAACTTCTTCCACAGTGATGTCCCCAGTGGAGTCCAGAACTGTCTCTATGCTGTTATTTGGGGAATCCAGAGATGCTGGGGACAGTGCTTCCAGACCTTCCACAGGTGACCCTGAATGTGGCCCAAGCAGAAGTATTAGATGAAAAGCCAGCTCTTCAACTAGAGAATCCCCTCATCTTGCTCCATCCACCAAGCTGAACCATTTACAGACACTGTAGCTCAGCAGGTCTGAACCACAGTGTGCTCCTATGTTGGGTCTCAACAAGATCAACAGAAGTATAAGCTCTCACCTGCCAGTAACCCTCAACATTCCAATCTCAGGAGCAATTGACAGTCGTTTAAGGGCTAGCTGATGGTGAACTCTAAAAATTTCAGTCTATCCCCTTTGCCAAAGTTTACTACATGTTCAGGACAGTTTCTACTAAAGGTGATTTACAGAGGGGTGTGGTTTATTTTTGAGGGGGTTTCAATTCCACCCCTCCCCCCCCGCTGAGCTGGCTTTGACAAACTATTGCCCCCATTGAGACTTTACTCTGATCACTGTTCAACTGGTCTGCAGAGATACACCTTTCATCAAAATCAAAATGGTTGTATAAAAGGCAGCTGCTATAATTTTTTTTTGAGGGGGTGGGGGGGAGATGGTGATGGCATTGGAAATGGGCATGGTGAAATTAGACCTTACCTAATAATTTTCATTCCACTCTGGTTCAGGCCAGACTCCTGGGTTGTGCTCCTGTTCCAGCAGATTGACACTGATCTTTTAAAACTGATGTCACCACACAAGGAGGGGACAACCCCCTCTAGACCAGTACCATATGGCAAAGCAGAACTGCCAAAACCAACCAAGGACTGTTTACAGATCCAACCGGATATAAACAAATCAGCTATCAATTATTCCCCCACCAGGGAACAATACACTGCCGGTGCTGTCTGACGCCTGACCTTAAGACTCCCAGGCAGGTTCATAGCCATGCTAAGAAAGGCGGGTTCTGGCCTGGACCAGAGTGACTCATGGAAACAAAATTAGCAGGTAAGATCTAATTTTACCTTCCACATCGTCCCTCTGGTCCAGGCCCAATTCTGGGATGTAACAGCAGTATTCAAGCCAGGGAGGGACCCAAAAGGCCAGCCTGTAACACCTGTGCCCCAAATTGCATAGCCTTCCGTTCCTGTACATCCAAGCAATAATGGCGAGCAAAGGTGTACAAATGAGGACCAAGTAGCCACTTTGCAAATCTGATGGCATGAAGTTGAATGCAGCCCAGGATAAAGCTTGCACTTGAGTGGAATGAGCATGCAGGCCCTCTGGCAACTTACGCTTATGTAGCAGATACATCAATGCAATAGCCTCTCAAACCCAGCAAGCAATGGATGCTTTAGAAGCAGCTATCACACGCCCCCAAGAAGAACAGAGGAAAATGGATCCGTGGAAATCTTGTATGTCGCAGAAAGCACTTAAATGCTTTGCGAACGAACGACCAACTTTCAGAACTGCTGGTCTGCTGAAAACCAGAACTGCCAGCGAGACCACTGCCCGTTTTACATGAAAGACTACCTTAGGCAAAACGATGGGCACTGTACGCACTGTCACCTTTTCGTTGGCTAACAAATGGCTCCCAACAGGAGAGTGCCTGACGTTTGGAAATGCATCTCGCTGAGCAAACTGCCACCAAAACTACCACCGTTAGCATGAGATCTTTAAGGGCTGCTGTTAGTGGCTCCAATGGAACATCTGCTAACAGACAGCACAAGATTAAGATCTCATACCGGTACTACTGCTTGCACCAGAGGCCGCAGATGCTTCACAGCCTTCAGGAACAGAGCCATATCCAGGTGAACTGTCAGACACCTTGCCCATGCCTCTGATAGCAGGTGAGTGCCTTCACCTGCACCCACGAGTTGAGGGTGGGACCTTGTCCATTCTGGCCTGAAGAAAAGCTAAGATCTGTGGAAGAGAAGCCATGAGGGCCCAGAGTCCCTGTGTGGAACACCAGTCCTCAGACACCACACCTGCATGTACAAGAGCAACTTAGATCTCTTCTGTGCCTGCAGTAAGGTTGCAATCACCTGTGAAGAGTAGCCTCTCTCAACTGTGCCCTTTCAAGAACCAGGCCATAAGCAAGAATCAATCCAGAGGCATGTGGATCAGCCTCTGTGCAAGAAGATTGGCTCTTGTCAGTAGATGCCAGGGCTCTGCTACCATCAGCTGAGTCAAGGTGGCATACCAGGGCTGGCACGGCCAATCCAGGGCTACCAGAATCATGAAGCCGTAATGCACCTCTATCTTCTGATTCACTCAACCTATGAGCAGCCATGGTGGAACTACATAAAGCCCCTCCACCAGCCAGACTTGCATCAAGGTGTCGAGACCCTCTGACATCCTTTTCCCTAGTGTAGACTGAAGAAATAGAGACTCCTTGGCATTTGCTGCTGCCATTAGATCCATGGCAGGTGTTCTCCATAGTCATGTGATGGCCTGAAAGATGGAGTCCTGGTAAAGACCACTCCCCAAGACCCACCCCCTGACAAGAAAATCTGCCTCATTGTCTTTTCCTGCTACATGTATTGCTGACAGCACCAGGCGATTCAGCTCTGCCCACTGTAGCACCATGATCTCCTCTGCCAACACTGCACTTCCCATGCCTCCCTGGCAGTTGATGTAAGCCACTGCTGTGGCATTGTCTGAGAACACTCATACAGCCTTCTGGATGAGCATCTGAAAGGCTTGGCGTGCCAAACACTGCCTGCATTTCCAGCCAGTTGGACCACTGCTGCTGCTTGGGTGTCCATTGGTCTTGTGCTACCTGAGCAAGACAATGCCCCACCCCAGCTTGCCAGGTTGGTGTTTTGTCACCACTGTCCACACTGGCATTTCCAAGGACATACCCTCCAGAAGATTTGTAGGGCTTAGCCATCACTGAAAGCTGGCTCGTATGTCCTGTGGACAAGGTAATTGCTTGGACAGCAGATGAATCCGAGGAGACCAGCAAGATCTCTGCAACAGCCTCATGTATGCTCGTGCCCAGGGAATCAAATCCTGAATCACTGCCATGGACCCCAGGACCTGCAAATTGTGCCAGGCCAAGGGCACCATGAGGTTCAAGATGTGCCAAATCTGTTGCCAATCTTCTGAGCCTGGTCTAAGGGTAGATACACTCACCCCTGCACCGTGTTGAAATGTGTTCCCAAGTCTAGAAGGTCTTGCGGTGAAGTCAACCTGCTCTTGTCAAGATTCACTACCCAACTGGAGACTGAAGCAACTCTAGTACTTGTCCTGTTCAGACAACACTTTCTTCAGCATATTAACCAGTCATCCAAGTAGGGGTACACTAACATCCCTTCTTGCCTTAATGCTGCTGCCACAACCACCATAATTTTGGTAAACATACAAGGAGCAGTGGTGAGACCAAATGGAAGGGTCTAACTGAAAATGGCCCAATGGTACCAGGAAGCATAGGAAATGCTGATGCTCTGGATGAACTGACATGCAAATACACCTCCGTCAGATCCATTGCTGTAAGATACTCCCCCCTGCTGAACCATGAGAATCATGGAGCAGAGGGTCTTCATCTGGAAGTACAGCACATACAACGCTCTGTTGACCCTCAAATAGAGGATGGGCTGGAACAATCCTTCCTTCTTGGGAACTACAAAGTAAAATAGAATATTGACTGGTACCTAATTGGTTGGTAGGCACCAGAACCATGGCCTCAAGACTGAGAAATGTTGCAAGGTGTCCTGGACCACCTGCAGCTTGCCTTGAGCTCTGCAAGGAGAAACTAGGAAGGCATCCAGCAAAAGTCTAACTCCAGCATGTAGCCTTTATTATTATTATTAAAGACTTAAAGCACCACAACATACGAAGCGCTGTACAAACATAGAAGAGAGACAGTCCCTGCTCAGAGCTCAATCTAATAAGACAGAAAACAAAATAAGTTACATAATACAGATAACAAAAATTTACGGGACAAAGCAAGCAAATGTTGATAGAGAGATCAAGATAGGGAAAGACAGGAACGGAAAGCAATAGTGAAGGTGGGATTTTAGTCTGGACTTGAAAATGGCCAGGGAGGATGCCTGGCGCACAGAGATAGGAGGACTATTCCAAGCAAAAGGTGCTGCCAGTTGGAAGGAGCGAAGTCTGGAATTGGCAGTACAAGTGAAGGGCACAGATAAACGAAGACTGTTAGAAGAGTGAAGCAACTGAGAGGGGGTGAAAGGAGAGATGAGAGGTACTGGGAGGCAGAAGAGTGAATACATTTATAGGTCAGGAGGAGAAGTTTAAATTGGATACGGAGACGGATGGGAAGCCAATGAAGCAACATGAGGAGAGGAGTGATGTGGGAAAATGAGTCTAGCAGCAGAGTGTTGAATTGACTGAAGAGGAAAGAGGTGGCTTGCAGGGAGGCCGGCAAAGAGAACGTTACAATAATCAAGATGGGAGGTGATTAAGGAGTAGACAATTTAGTGGTGTCAGAGGAAGGGGTGAATTTTGGAAATATTGTATAGAAAGAAACGACAATATTCTGCGAATGACAGAGGACCCACTGGTCTGACGTGATTTGGACCCAGGCAGAATAAAAGCAATGCAGTCTGCTGCCCACAGGGATCAATTCTGCTTGAGTTCCCTGCATCTCACTGAGACTTCTTAGGACCTGCGGAAGCACTGGAGTAGAAACCCCAGCCCCTCTGACTCCAGAAAAAAGACTGCCCGAGTGGGGTACTGTTTCAGTGGATAAGGGGCAAACAGATTCACTCTAGCCCTCTGGAAACTGAGGACCCTTAGTCTGAAGTGGATCTTGCCCTTCTTGGGCTTATCCTCTGGAAGCCAAACTGGCTTTGCTTCTTAGAGTTCCTTAACCAGTTTGTCTAATGTCTCCCTGAAGAGCAACTTCCTCTTGAAGTGAAGCAAACTAAGGCGGGCTTGAGGATACATCTGCTGACCAATTGCAGAGCCCAACCAGCACTGTGCTGCCACCAGTCACCATGCCCTTGGAGGAGGCTCTCAGCAGGTCATAAAAGGCATCTACCAGATACACAGCCTGACTTCAACCGAGCCGCCTCTGGTGGAGACATCCCACCAGCAAGTCCTTGTGACCAACGCATGCAGGCTCAAGCCACATATGCTCTGCACACCAATGCTTGGAGCACCAGTGCATTCACCTCAAAAGCCTGTTTCAACAACGTCTCTAACTTCTTATCCTGTGCATCCTTAAGGGCTGTAGCACCCTCAATCCAAAATAGTCTTCCTGGTCACTTTTACCACCAGCATGCCCACTTTGGGGACCTTTAGCAACTCCTTTTCTTCTGCCGGAACAGGATGAAGGTGCACCATCACACATCCTCCCCTCAAGCCTGCTTCGGACACCTCCCACTCAAGCTCCATCATCTGCTTGAGTGCCCGGTGGACTGGAAGAGCCATTTCCAACCTTCTGATTCCTTGGAGCTGAGGATCCTCAAGCAGTACCTCCAGATCCTGGGGTGTCTGATTTAACATGGCCCAACACCTGCTTAATGAGTAGTGGCAGTTCCTCCCACCGAAACACTAACATGATAGAGGGATCTTCCCCCTGAGGAACATCAGTTTCCTCCGGCTCTGCTAGTCCCCCAGGAGACTGGAACCCCGAAGGACCCTCCAAGTCTGCTTCTGATGCATTTGACTGAATCTGGCTCCTCTAAGCCCTGGTCAGCAGCCAGCAGCTCCTGGGCAAAGTCCTGGACTACCTCTGTCAAGCCCACTCCAACGCCCATGGAGGTTTCCCTCACCAACCTGGGAGGGGCAGAAACCTTTTTACTGTTGCCTCTAGCTTTGCCCTGTTTCAGGGCAAAATGCTTTGTGCAGCAAAAGCAAACACAATGAAGGGAAGTGCTCCTCCAACTCTGTGGCCCCCATTCTGTTGCAGCCCTCCAACTGGCTTCACAGGCCTCTGGAGAAGCACGGGAACTGATCCCTCCTGCCTCTACCATTTGCCATTGCTGGAGCAGAGACACTCAAAATGGCCACAGTTCCTGTTGTAAAAAAAGAAAAAACAGGAGCTGCCGTTGCAGACATTTCTGTCTTGTTGAGATGCCAATTCAGGAGAGCTCCCTGCCCCCAGAGCTACTCCAAGGACCGAGACTAATGGAGCATTCTCCCGACTCGTACCGGCGGCACAACCCAGAGCCTGAGAACTGAATGCACCATGACCCACATGCTGTACACATGGATTTGGGCAACGCAAGAGCCCAAATCCTGCTCTCCTCACCTTAATGAGCTGCAGACCTGCAAAGCAGCAAAGTGAACCGTCAAGCCCCAAACCCCAAGGATGAACCAGTCAGGCTCTTACCTGCACACCACTGCCAGGAGCAAGAGGCCTGACTAAATGGAAACCCACTGCCCAACACCAACACCCTTTAGTCTCAGGGCAACTGGCTGACAATGGCGTGCACTCCCCAGGAGGGGCCTAGCTGCTGCTGCCGCCAAAGATGGGAAAGATCTGCACAGCTCTCCCTTAGTATTCTATTTTATCTTATCGATTTTTTTTTAAATCAGGCACCAATCTGCTTAACCAAATGGCTCTAGTTTCTTTAAAAAAAATTTTTCTTTTAAATTCTGTATCCAGTTGTCCCTCCAGTGCAGGCCACGGCACTGTGCTCCTTCCACTTACTGGAGCAGTACTGGTCTAGAGCAGGATGTCCCTTCTTCCTTGTGTGGAATCACAAAGCTTTACAAGCTCAGTCTCCATCTGCTGGAACAGGAGCATAACCCGGGAATCTGGCCTGGAGGGACGATATGGAAATTGACATTTCTTCAACAATCTTAAATACTAGTGTCCATCTTTCCTGACAGTAGCTTATTCTAGAAACCCTTTTGAGTTGATAATTTTTGAAAGCTACTTGGAATCCTTTAGACTACCTGCAATGGTCTGGTCCAGCAGCCTGGAGGGGCCACACACTTACACTTTACAAATGCCTGAGCATGGCTGAAGGATCTGTGGGACAGTTCAAGACCACTTACCTTCATCTGTAAGAAAGCCATGTGTGTCTGAATTCTGCACTGTGTGGGTGCCATTGGCTTGGTTTGTTTTTGGAGACCCTGTGACATTGTTTCTAGAACAGAGGAAAGGAAAAGTACTTTTAACTCAAACCCTCTCTTCTCTTCCCTCCATGGTTCTGAGGGGGGTTTAACTCAAATTCTGCAGAATAACAAGCTGCAAGAGGCATGTCCTGAAGAGGAGACTCCATGAGAAAGTCAGCTGAATTGATTATACTCAATTGGCAGTGCTGAGCAATAACCATTTAAAATAGCTTTGAGATTAGTTTTAATTGCTCTCGGGCAATTACTGCTTATTCACATCTGTACAGTGCAGACAGGGCTCTTTCCTTTCAACCATGATCTACATCCGACTCCAGGCCTGCTACATTGGAAGAGGCACAGCTCTCTGAAATGCTTGGAGGGAATCCAAGAGATAAAACAAAACAGCTGTAGCTTTCCCCTTCCAAGTCAGTCCTCCTGGCGATTGTGGGACTTTCATCCCTCCCCTAAAGACTCCTGGGCTAAGTTCCCCACCCACTCTGCAGTCACGAGAAGGTCAGAAACCTTACTCAGCCTGTGCATTGCAGGGCCACCAGGGAGATCTCTTATGAGAAAAGTTTATTATCCAAAAGCTCTCTAAAATCTTCCATACAGCAGGAAAACTCCAGGCTGGAATATGTGCACCTTGGAGAAAGATGTTCATGAAGAAAGCAGCCACAAATCCCCCTCCTCCTACCAAAGTAAGAGGCCCTGACCCATTAATGGTTGTCAATGAGCCATGACCTCAATGAACAGAGCCTCCTGGGGGTGGGGAGGGGATGAATCACTAGACCCTGATACAGCTAATAAAAAGCTAGGCGAGGGGCTCCTTCAGTTTAAATCTCACAGGCTCTGCTGTACACCACTCATGTGCACCGACTGCTGCTGTTTCACCTGAGGCAAGTGTCATGGCGCCTCTTGAACTCCACCAAGCACAACGGTTCAGTAATATTCCTGGCACTGAGAGAAAACCGCTCAAATTCTGATGGCGAGATCAAATAGAAGCCTGCAGGAAAGTTAGAGGTTATATAGTGTTTTATATAATGTTATACAATGGCAAAGGCAGAGAACATCAACAATCCTGGACAGACCCCTTGCTGGAAGCTTCAGGTGTGTGTGTGTGTGGGGGGGGGGGTGAGAAACCCAGCATCACACTGCTCATGTAACAGCCCGTCTGCCCTCTTCCCAGAGATCATGTGCCATCTGATCTTCAGAAACTGAACCATCAACCCAAATGGCCTTGGGACACTTCCTCCAGCCTGCGGAAATCTATTTTGACCTTTAGTGCTCTAGTCTGCACATCTGCCTCAGCACTTTGCCACCAGATCACACAGCATCCAAAGTACCCAACCCTCACTGGCTAGATGGGCTTGTGGCTAGCTGTGCATAGCTGCTCCTGGTGTTCCCTTGGCTACCAGAGTTACTGGGTTATGAATGCATGGCTTCATGGTCATTAAATACAACTTCAGGTCCCACACTCTACATTGCTAAAGTCTATCCACCTCAGGCAAGCTCAATGCTGACTCTGCACAAGCTCCTGCCTCAGGCGTGTCCTTTTCTTGCATGCTGAGAACTAAAGGCCCATTTCCAGGCCTAGGGACAAATGTTATGCTGACACAGAAATTAATGGGAAGAAATAGGTAAAAGACAGTAACGTCATCTCCAGTCTCCTGCCCACATTAAGCTTATTTCTCAGCATTTTACTTAAAGTAGGCTTGTTCCTCAGACATCAACATGCACACGGATTGACAGATTCACTTTTCCAGTGAACACCCAAATTGTTACACAGCTGCACAAATGTTCAAGCAAAGATCCTTATTTTGATGCTGTCACTTACACTCACGCATCTAAAAAGTTCCACTAGCAATGGGGATGGAAAAAGACTAAAATGGTAAGGGTGGGGGGAAGGAAATAGATACTTGTCTTGAAGAGGGAGTGGATGAAGAAATGGGGGAGGCAAGCAAACCCCCTAGCCCCTTCATGCAGGCAAGTTAGCGTAG
The DNA here is from genome assembly GCA_033557465.1 of Ichthyophis bannanicus. Taxonomy (NCBI): domain Eukaryota; kingdom Metazoa; phylum Chordata; class Amphibia; order Gymnophiona; family Ichthyophiidae; genus Ichthyophis; species Ichthyophis bannanicus. Next base: position 67,560,392 of record CM066044.1, on the reverse strand, counting down.
TTACTCACCTGTAACAGGTGTTCTCCAGGAGCAGCAGGAATCAGTCCTCACATATGGGTGACGTCGGCGCTGACGGAGCCCTCGCGGAGCAATTTTCCCCAGCTTTCAAAGAAAGCCTTTGGGAATTGCAGCGCGCATGCGCGGTCGCCTTACCGCCCAAGGGTGCCATCTTAGCCAGTCAGATGACATAGCTAAAAAAGACAGCATAAAAATTTGCAAAAAAACTAAAGCAGATGATTGCAACTCCAAGGGGAGGGGGGAGGGTTGTGAGGACTGATTCCTGCTGCTCCTGGAGAACACCTGTTACAGGTGAGTAACTACGCTTTCTCCAGGACCAAGCAGGAAGTCAGTCCTCACATATGGGACTCCCAAGCTTAAGGCTACCGGAGACCCTAAGCACAAAAATGAGCTCCCTCTAGCTCAGCCAGCACAGAAGGAAAGAATCTTCGCTGAATTACCCACCGGTAGCCCACATCCGGGATGGAGGGTAGGAGTTGCTCAGACCTCAAAGAGATTACAGAGGACTGCCTGTCCGAAAGCACTGTCCCTGCGGGACTCCCTCTCGAGACAGTAATGGACCGCAAACGTCTGGCTCGAAGACCAAGTAGCGGCCCGGCAGATGTCTGCCAGCGGAACAGAGCGGAGGTAAGCCACTGACGTGGCCTTTGCCCAAACACAATGAGCCGTGACTCGACCATCCAAGGAGAGTCCGGCTGCCCCATAAGCCCAAGTGATACAGTCCGCAACCCAGATGGACAGAGTACGCTTGGAGACCGGGAGCCCCAATTTATTGGGGTCAAAAGACACAAAAAGCTGAGCAGCTTTACGGTGCTCCCGCGTACGGTCAAGGTAGAAGTTCAATGCCCTTCTACAGTCCAGGGTATGGAGGACCGTTTCAGCTCGGCTGGAGTGTGGTCTGGGAAAGAAGGTCGGAAGTACCACCTCCTGATTGATGTGAAAGGAGGAGACCACTTTTGGAAGAAATTTTGGGTGAGTCCGTAGGACTACCCTATTTTTGTAGAACCGAGTGTAAGGGGGATCAGACACGAGGGCCTGCAATTCACTTACGCGTCTAGCGGAAGTGAGGGCTATCAAGAACAATGTTTTCCAAGAAAGAAAACAGAGAGAACAGGTAGCCATAGGTTCAAAAGGCGGACAGGTGATCCGCTGTAAAACCACATTCAGATCCCAGTCAGGCGCTGGCGGGCGCAGAGGTGGTTTAAGCAGAAGGAGACCTCGGAGAAACCTCGCTACAAGAGGGTCGCTGGAAAGAGGTCTGCCGTCCACCGGCACATGATGTGCTGAAAGAGCACTGAGGTGAACCTTGACGGAGTTGGACTTAAGTCCCAGATTAGAGAGGTATAGCAAGTACTGCAGGATCACCGACACCGGGCAGGAGAAGGGATCCTGAGACTGTTGGGTACACCAAACGGAAAAGCGACGCCATTTAAGGGCGTAGCATTTGCGGGTAGAAGGTCGCCGAGAAGCTAGGACGACCTCTTCCACCTCCGCCGGCAGGAGAAGGGGAGCAAGGACTACCCTCTCAGCAGCCAGGCCATTAGATTGAGAGATCTGAGGTTGGGGTGCAGCAGAGACCCCTGATCCTGAGTGAGGAGATCCGGTTGTAACCCCAGAGGGAATGGATCCTCTACCGCTAATTGCAGCAGGAGGGGAAACCACGGCTGTCTGGGCCAGCGAGGGCCACCAGGATCATGAAGGCTTTGTCTCGGAGGACCTTGAAAAGAGTCCGAGAGACTAGCGGGATGGGAGGAAAAGCGTACAGAAGGCTCTCCGACCATGAGAGTAGAAAAGCGTCTGCCGCAACTCGAAGGGGATGTGGCTGACGAGAGCAGAAGCGAGGAAGTTGCCGGTTGAGAGGGCTGGCAAAGAGATCCATCGTGGGGAGGCCCCACTTTAGAAAGAGCTTCTGAACTACCAAGGGATCCAGGCGCCACTCGTGCGGCTGGAGGATCCTGCTGAGTTTGTCCGCCAGGCAATTTTCTTGGCCTGGGAGATAAACGGCCTTGAGGAGAACGCCGTGACTGACGGCCCAAGAGCAGAGCTTCTGTGCTTCCCGACAGAGAAGGAAGGAGCCCGTGCCCCCCTGCTTGTTCACGTAGAACATGGCAACTTGATTGTCCGTCTGGACAAGGACGACTGGTGAGAGTTCAGGTGGGAGAAGGCCTTGAGAGCCAGGCGGATCGCTCTGAGCTCCAGGAAGTTGATCTGCTGAGCAGACTCCCACGTGATCCAGAGGCCCTGAGTACATGCCCCTTGGCAATGTGCTCCCCAGCCCAGGAGGGATGCATCTGTTGTCAGCACCTGGGCCGGCTGAGGTGACTGAAAAGGCATGCCGAGTACCAGGTTCGGCCGATGAAGCCACCACTGGAGAGACGAGGCCAGCGGCCGGAGACGCGCACTAGGTCTGCTAGGCCGCCTGTGGCTTGCTGCCACTGCTGGCGAAGACACCATTGAGCAGGCCGCATATTCAGGCGGGCATTGGGGGTCACATGGACGGTGGAAGCCATATGGCCGAGTAGTCTCAGGAAGCGCCTGGCGGAGACCAGGGGCTGGCTGCGAAAACGGTCGGCTAGGTCCATGAGCCGTTGAGCCCTGTCGAGCGGTAGGAACGCTCGTGCCTGAGGAGTGTGCAGCCTTGCGCCGATGAACTCGAGATCCTGTGAGGGGAGCAAAGTGGACTTTGCGAAGTTTATAACAAAGCCCAAGTACTGCAGAAGAGTCACTGTGCGGCGTGTGGCGTTGGTGACCTCTGGAGCGGACGCTGCTCTGATGAGCCAGTCGTCGAGGTACGGGAAGACATAGAGGCCGTGAAGCCGGAGATGGGCCGCCACCACCACGAGACATTTTGTGAAGACTCGCGGTGCGGAGGACAGGCCAAAGGGCAGTACTCTGTACTGGTAATGATTTCCTGCCACCACAAACCTTAGGTATTGGCGGTGGCTTGGGTGGATGAGGATGTGCGTGTAGGCATCCTTTAGATCCAAGGAGCATAGCCAATCTCCCTGCTGGAGGTAGGGCAGAAGGATTCCAAGGGTAAGCATTTTGAACTTTTCCCGCACGAGGAACCTGTTGAGGTTGCGCAAGTCCAGGATGGGTCGGAGGCCTCCCGTCCTTTTTGGTACTAGAAAAATACCGGGAATAAAAGCCTTGACCTCTCAGGTGGTGGGGCACCGATTCCACCGCCTGCTCCTGTAGAAGACCTGCTAACTCCTGAAGGAGTAATTCCCTGTGCAGAGGGAGTCGTGGAGGTTCTCCCGGAAAATAGGAGGGAGGGACCTGGTGGAAGTGGAGAAGATAGCCGTCTCTTACGACTTGAAGCACCCAGGCATCTGAAGTGATGCTGGGCCACCTGTGGGCGAAGTGAACCAGCCGGCCTCCGGTGCTGGGAGGAGCCAGCGGAGGGGGAGAGGCTATGCTTAAGGAGTCAAAAGCCCCCACCCTGCTGAGCAGGGGCTGGTGGTGCAGGCTTGGGGGCTTGCTGCCTACGGGCCCCGTTACCCCGTCCCTTGGCCTGCTGGCCCTGTTGGGGAGCTGCAGGGGCCTGATATTGGGGGTATTGTTTGTAGGCAGCCGCCTTTCTCGGGTAAAAGGACTTCTTTCCCGAGCCCTTCTTTTTCTGGGAAGGGGCGGAGGTCTTCCTAGAAAGCCTAGTCCTGGTGAGAGTCTCCGTCTCGATTTGTGCAGCCTTTTCAGCCATGGGCTTGCCAAAGAGGTTTTCGCCTCGGCAGGGGACATCGACCAACTTGTCCTGCACCCAGGGCTCAAGGTCAGACGACTGAAGCCAAGCCTGTCGGCGGGCACCGATGCCGGCTGCGGCCACTCGGGCCGATGCTTCAAAGCCATCATAGGCTGCTCGGGATATGAATTTTGAGCATTCCCGAATGCCAGAGGACAAGGCCAGGAACCTCCGCAAGGGTTCCTCGGACATACCAGCGGAGAATCCGGCTAGCTCTTTAGCCAGATCCCGGAGATACATGCCCATGTATAGCTGGTAGGTCTGGACACGACACGCAAGCATAGAACCCTGGAAACACTTCTTACCAAGGCCATCCAGGTTACGGGCCTCCCTGCCAGGAGGCACCGAGGAGTGCATCTTCTGGCTCTTAAGACGATGCATGGCCGATTCCACTACCATGGAATGGTGTGGCAGCTGTGCTTTTTGGAAGCCAGGGCTCTTGCCGACTCGATAGATAGAATCGACCCGCTTGCTCAGGACCGGCGAGGAGGCCGGACTCTCCCACATGCGGAAGAGTAGTCGTTCCAGCATGGGAGGAACCGGTACAGTAAAGTGCTCCCTGGCGGGAGAGTCATACTGGAGGGCGTCGAGCTCTTTGGCTCGAGGCTCCTCCTCGGGATCCGCAGGGAAGGCCAAAGCCTTGGCCATATCCCTGACGAAGTCCGAGAACCGGGCATCCTCCGGGGGGGGGGGGACTGTTTCCGAGGTTCGGACTCAGGTGAGTCGAGGGGACACACTGAGTCCGAAAAGAATCAGGTGACTCTTCCTCTTCAGACTCCCAGACCGACTCCGACGAGGAATCGGTGGGGTCGGCCCGGGCAGGGCGCGGCGCCTGCCGCCCCGACGCCGAGGGAGTCGGCGTCGGCGACCTCGGTCCCGAACGGGAGGCCGAGGGTGACCTCGACCGAGGATTGACTTGAGTTCGCATGGACTCGAGGATCGGCTCGGTCTCCGGGGTCGACTTAGACGTCCCGGCGGTCGGGGCAGCGGCGCCAGCGAGCAGTGCCCGCTGCTGGTCCATGAAGGCAGACAGTCTGCTCTCCAAGGCCGTCAACCTGAGTCCGAGCTCAGGTGACCCAGCAGCCCCCGACTCGGGCCCTGACGTCGGCGGTCTCGGAGGCGAGTCCAGGAGGACCACAGGACTTACCCGAGCAGGCAGCTCCGACTCCAGGCGAGGTCGCTTCGAGCGGTGCTCCTTCTCCAAGGACCCGGGACGGCTATCGGGGCTATGCGACCTGGCCCTCGCGGAGCCAGGAGCGTCCACCGACGCCGCCCTCGCGGGTTTCACCTTCCGGCGATGGTCCCCGGAGGGAGAACCCCTGTCGGAGGAACTCCGGCGACGGTCCAAGCTGGAACCTCTGGACGCGGAGGCCTCCGACGAGGTCCGGGTACGGCTGGGGTCAGCGAAGATCCTATCCCGCTGATGCCGCCGACTTCTCAACGCTTTGGAGGACATTTTGCCACAGGGCCCACAGATCATTTCCTCATGATCCGGGCCCAGGCAGCGGAGGCAATTGTCGTGTGTGTCAGTTAGTGACATATTTCGGTCACACTGACCACACCGCTTGAAACCAATGGCAGCCATCGGGGGAAAAAGGGCCCCGGCGAGGTCAAAGGACCGGGCTGCCAGGGAAAAACCGAAAACGAAACTGACTAAGTCAGAAAAACCGAAAAAGAAGAAGAGGACTCGTGACCGGCGTCGCGAGTCCGGGCCGAAGGAAAAAAGAGAGAATTATTAGTAAAAATCAACTTTTTCGCGGGGACACGACGGGTACGTCTGTAGGGCTCCGCGGAAAAAAGAAGACTGGCTAAGATGGCACCCTTGGGCGGGAAGGCGACCGCGCATGCGCGCTGCAATTCCCAAAGGCTTTCTTTGAAAGCTGGGGAAAATTGCTCCGCGAGGGCTCCGTCGGCGCCGACGTCACCCATATGTGAGGACTGACTTCCTGCTTGGTCCTGGAGAAAATATGGTCCACTGTCTTGGGGGGGAGGGGTTGCCCACCCTGATCAACACAGGTGAGAGTCTGGAGTTTGGGTGGACTGATTGCTGCATTTGTTGCAATTTTGCAGGTATTAGTGAGCTGTCCATGTAATGGTTGACAATCAGTACATCAATGCTCTGAATTTACTTACTTACACATACTGGTGTTTAGTTTGAAAGTTTCTCCTAGCTAACAAATCTCATTCTTCAGGAGATACTGAAGCCCTTATTTGTTAGAGATCAACCCCAACCAATGCAAAATTTCCCCAACATCTTTGTGTGTCAAGTGATGCACTTTGGACCTTCCATTGTAAACCACCATGATAATTCATGAATGACGATATCTCAAGTCTTTGAATAAAAGAACGCACGCACAGTTCTTAATTCTAGCAGAAATGCATCCGATCATAAACAGCTAACCTCTATCCCAGCTCACAAGGCACTGCATGACACCCATCTTTCCCAGCCTCACCTTGTCCATATTTAGTGAAGATGCAGGAGGCAATACCACTAATGTCCTCTTTGCGAATGCAGTCATAGCGCACCTGCGGCCGCAATCCTGGCACGCTAAACATGCGTATGTCCCCCAGGTTGGTAAGACACACCAGGCAGTTCTCCATGTAATCCTCTGACACTGTGCTTACAAAGTTCACTAGTGCCACCCGGCGTACCCTGCAGCCTTCATGTGCCGTCAGCTTGAACTTTGTTTTGGCACTGACTTTAGGAAGTGTGAACACCTGAGGGAAGAATTTAAATATTAGCATCTACCTCCCCTGTAATTTAAGCCAAAACAGAAATAAAGGTGATATTCTGGTGTTTGCTTCATCCCTCTGATTGCATCCTTCCTCTCCCAGCTCCACTCCCATATTGCTCTCCCCCCCCAATCCATCTCCCTCAGTCCCAGAGGACCACCATGCTTAGCCCCATTCTCAGAGTGTTGCTAGAGATACCTGCAACTGCTCCCTCCAGAGATCCTGCAGGTCAAAAGCAAGTGCAGAATGTGACAGGAGATCCCATGTGGCAGAATCCCAGTACAACCACATTAGATCTACCAGTCTAGCTGCAGTTGATCTGGATTTTCTTTTAACTCCCTGAACAGACTGCTACCCAAATACATTCTCTCCATACCTTGAACTGCTCCTCCGAGGCGATGAGTACAGAATGGCTTCCCTGCATGTCAGGGGCCTTCGCCAAGTCTTGGGAGACTTCATATGGTTCTGGAAGAGGATTGCCTCGCCCATCCAAGACTGCAATCGATACCACAGGTGCTCGATGCATCAGCTGGATCTCTTTACCCAGCACAGCTTCAACTGCACGCTCCGAAAACTTCTCCCGAGATGGCACGTCCAATGCATAGGCAAACACAGAGCCAGAATTCGTGCCTGCCCACATGGTGGGGCCATGATGCACAGCTAAGGAGAAAAATCAGCTAAGTTGTGTACTGGAACACAAAATTAAACCAGCAAGCAAGCCCTAGTCTCCGATGCTGGTGCTCACTAAGTTAAATTGTACAGGTTAAGTCAGGATATCCCCTGACTTTAAAATGTCTGGAGGCCCTACAGTCATCTTTGGAAAGCCCTGATCTCATCCTCCCACATCTCCTTCAGGGCTGCAACCATTCTTTACAAAAGATGAAGCGCCCTCCTCTCACCATGACTGTCCTGGGAGCAAGAGGGGATTAGTTATACATTTTGGCAGCAATGGTTAGCCTTGGTTTTATGTTGGAAGTCTAATAGGATTTAGCCATAAAGTTTATTCTAGGACTTTTTATACTCCAGACTTGAACAGTTGAGCTTAGATGAAGCAGCCATAGCTAGTATTTTAATCTAGTTAGGCCCAAGTGCTTTTCCTGGGTTTTCTCTTTTTTTTTTTTAATTTAAGTCTCCTTCCCCCTTGCCCTATCCAACTTCTCTCCTGTTATTCCCCCCACCACACCTGTTGCTGTGCCCAGCATCCACCACCTCTTCCCCCTTCACCTGCTACCCCTCATCTCCATCCTCCTGCAGGGCTGAGGCAGCCAAAAGGTACAGTTAGACTTATCTGCTAATTGTCTTATCTTGAGTACCTCCTGTCCAGTCCCAACTTGTGGGTTGTCAAGTCTCACCAGTAGCTTGGAGACTGAGCATGTCAAAACTTATGACATCAGCAGATATAGGCAGCTGGCACCACTTACCAGCCTCCAGTATCCCATTGACAAAGCAGACTAACAAAAGGAAAGCATTGCCAACCAACTGTAAAGGAAAAACACTAACTTTCCACACTCAGGCATAGAAAACTCCTCCCCAAATTAAAGAGGCTTACCTTAAAGCTCTGCAGCCCACAGAGGAGCCCAAGATGGACATAGTCACTCATCTATTCCAGCCACGTCAAAGACATCGGTCTCTGTCTTTTACCTTTGTTTACCATACAAACACATTAAAAATAAACAGGACAATTGATAGCTGTATCCCATCCTGGACCTGCAATAGGACCACAAAAACACCAGATACAGGGAGAGTCTGGGACTGGACTGGACGTATTCAAGGAAAGACAGTTAGCAGATAAGCCTAATTACACCTTCCTTATTGTCCCTCCAGTCCAGTCCCAACTTGTGGGATATAATACCATAGCAGTACTATCCCCGGAGGGTACCACAGGACCCAGCCTGTAAAACTGGCAAACCAAATCTCACATCCCCCACCGTTGCACGTCAAACTGATAATGCTTCAAAGATGTGAAAGGATGACCAAGTCTCCACCCTGCAGATATTCACTGGTGGAATCAGACTGATCTCTGCCCACAACGCAGCTTGGGCCCTTGTTGAATGTGCCCTCAACCCCATGGGTACTGTGCGCTGCTGCAACAAAGCAGAAGAGATGGCCTCCCACACCCACCTGGAAATACTGGCCTTTGCAGGTGCTTCTCCCTTATGTGGGCCTCCAAAAGGAATAAAGCTGGTCTGACTTCTGAAACTGCTCAATGCTCTGCAAGAAGCACTGCAACACCCGACACATCCAGGCAATGAAGGAGGGAGTCCTCTGGCAAACTGCCCCCTTAGAGAACACTGACAGGATAACCTACTGATTCATATGAAACAGAGCACCTTGGGCAGGAAGGGTGGTTCTGGATGCAGCACCACCTGCTCTTTGGACATGAAGAGAAAAAGTTTGCAGTTCAAGATTTGTGCCGAACAAATCACCACCAGGAAGCCCTTCAATGTCAGGTCCTTCAGGGTACATGCAAAGGGTGCCTCTGTCAAAACAAAGCACCAAATTGAGATACCAAGGAGGGACCACTGACCAGAGGCCACACCTGTTTCACTGCCTGCTGAAAATGCACCACATCCAGATGCACTGCAAGCAAGACACCCTGCACCTTGCCACAGTAACAGACAGAATAAGCCACACCCCAAGCCCTTCTCTAACCCTGCCTGGAGAAAAGCCAGGACCTCTGGCACAGAGGCAGCCAAGGGTTGAAAGCCATGCTCCTCACACCTGGTCTCAAAGAGTCTCCAGATCTGGACATAGGACAGTGTAGAAGAGCGCTTGCGAGCTTTCAGCAATGTTGTAATCACTTGAGCGGAGTAACCATGCTTTCTTAACTGAGCCCTCTCAAGAGCCAGGCTGTGAGAGAAACAATCCACCTGAGGCACCCAGAGAGGGCCCTGCACCAGGAGATCATTCTGAACCATTAAACGCCAAGACCAACCCACCATCAGTCATACTACAAGGCCAACTAAGGGCAATCAGGATGACCAACGTGCAATGCACCTTGATCCTTTGTACCACACCCCTGATAAGAGCCCATGGTGGAAATATACAGGAGTCCATCCACAGGCCATTGCTGAACCAATGTGTCGAGACCCTCAGACATGTCGCTCCCTTCTCCGGCTGAAAAATAGGCTTGCCTCGACTGTCAAAGGTCACCATGAGATCCATGACTGGATGTCCCCAGCACCAGACCACCTGTACAAACACTGCTGCACTAGAGCAACCACTCTGGTATCCACCTACACACAGCTGAGATAGCTGGCCTCCACATTCTCTCTGCCAATGAGCTGCTGATAGGGCCTGCAGATTCACCTCTGCCCAGTCCAGCAACAGGGCTCTTGATCTCCAGCAGGACACTAATCATGCCCCCTGCCAACTGATGCAAGCTATCATGGTGGTGCTGTCCAAGAACACATGCACTGCCTTCCTCAGAAATCTGTGGCAGGTCTACAGCACCAGAATACCACTTGCAACTCCAATTGGTTGATGGACCATGTGGCCTCCTCTGGGGACCAGACCCCCTGTGCTATTTGGGTCTTGCAATGTGCTCTGCAGGCTGACAGTCACTTGGGTCACCCCCATCTGGGATCTTCCAGGGGCATCCTTACCAGAAGCATGCCACTGTATAACCACCAGAGTCTGGCATACCAGTTCTGGGTAGGGCAAGCACCACTCCATCTGATGAAGCTGTGCAGACTACCTTTGCAGGAGAGCCCTCTGCAAGGGATGCATGTGAGCCCATGCCCACAGAACTAAGTCAATTATAGCCGCTATCGAACCCAACACCAGGTAACTGAGAAACTCCTGGACCTGCTGCAGTTTGAGCATGTGGTCCTGAGGCAAGGACATCTTTCCCTTGCTTGTCTGGAAGCAGGCCCCCCCAGATACACCAAGTCCCACATAGAAGAGCAGACTGACAAGTGGATGCTCTCTGCCTGGGACTTCGCCCAGATGAGCCAGTTGTCTAAGTAGGGGTGCACTAGAATGCCCTCCTGATGCAAAGTGGCTGTGACCACCACCACCACCACCATGACCTTTGTGAAGATGTGAGAAGCCATGAGACCAAAGGGCAGTGCCTAAAACTGGAAATTCCCCATGGGCACCATGAAGCACAGAAACAGTCTGATCTGGGCAAATGGGAATGTGCAGATAGGCCTCAGATCCAATGAGGTCAGGAACTTGTCCTTTGACAGCCATGACGACTAACCAGAGCATCTCCATATGAAATGGAGACACTAACGATTCACATGTTTGAGATCCAAGATGGGTCTGAAGCACTCTTTTTGGCACGATGGATAAATACTCAATTTATTTCAATCTGCAGTGGCTTTATGGCACCACCTCCACAGCATGGAACCAAAGGTGCCCCTGAGTCTCCCCCACTGCCTTGGCCTTGTGAGGTGCTTTGCATGGGGAGATCAAGGCCCCTGAAAGCGGATTGGTGAACTCAAGGGTATAACCTTCCCTGAACCTCCAGCACCCACTGGTTGGACATGATTTGGATACAGGTGGGGTAAAACTACTGAAGCCTCCCCTACGGGAACTACCCCAAGGGCTCCTATTGTCTCACTGTGGCTTCTTTGTGGCAGGGGAAGCAGCAGAATAAAATCCTCATCCAACCCTACAAACGTCATGAAAAGCTTATCCCTGTGCCAGGGAACATCCCCTCTGGTAGGGTGCAAAACACATTGTGTGGAATTTGCAGAAGTCTTGATGTAGACCCTGCTCTGGAGTCACTGACTGCACTGACTTCGGCTTATCCTTGGGGGAGCTGACCACTCTTAGACTCCCCCAAATCCTTCACCAAAGTCTCTAATGCCTCTCCGAACAAGAGCTTCCCCTTAAACAAGAGCCTGCTCAGATGGGACTTAGGACACATCCACCAACCAGTTGAGAGGGCACAAGTAGCATCTAGCAGAGACAAACACCATACTCTTGGCCAGGCCCCTGGTAAGATAAAGGCATCTGCCAAATAAGCTGGCCCAGATTCCAACTTAGCCACCTCAGGCAGGGGTGCTGCATCTCCAGCCACCTCCAAGATGTTTCTGCCCAGCATAAGCATGCCCAGGCCACAAAAGCACAGAGATGCCTGCAGAGACAGCACATTGATATCAAAGGTCTGCTTCAGCAAGGTCTCCAACTTCCTATCCTGAACTTTGAGTGCTGTGCTACCCTCCACCAGAATGGTGGTTCTTAGTGACTGCAGAGACTGCTACATCCATCTTAAGGGAGTGGAAAAGGTCCCTCTCCGTCTGAGAGCAGGTAAAGGAGAGTCCTGGTCTGCATCCCCTTCAAAGTGGCCTCAGGGATCTCCCATTCATCATGAATCATTTGTTTGATCGCCCGATAAATGGAAACACTGTTTGCATCTTCTGAACTGCCTGGAACAGGGGATCCTCCAGCAGATCCTCCTCTGACCGGCCAGTGGGTATATTCAAAGTCTGTAAGGACTGGGAGATGAACATGGATAACTCTTCCTGATGGAAGACCTGCACAATGCATGATTCCTCTTCCGAGGGGGGAGGGGGTGTCTCCCCTTCTTCGAGTCCTGCCAACTCCACTCCCAAGTCAGCCCGTCTGGGTCCTCCTCCACCTGGACTACTACTACTATTTAGCACTTATTAGCGCCACGCACGCAGCGCTGTACAGACATACATAAAAGAGATAGTCCCTACTCGGAGTCATGCTCGTCCGAGCTTACAAACTAGTTGAGACAATACAGAGCATAGTCAATTCGGTGCAAAGCACAACGATCTTAATTTGGTCATGAAAATTGACGGGAGTCAGGTTGAGATAAAGGATAGAAGTCAGGATCTGAAAGTGACAGTGAAGAGGTGGGTCTTCAACCTGGATTTGAAGAGGGCCATGGAGGGTGCTTGGCATATAGACACAGGTAGGCTGTTCCAGGCGTGGGGTTCAGCAAGGTGAAAGGAGCGAAGTCGGGAGTTAGCAGTGCAGGTAAAAGGCCTAGATAGAAGTAATTTGTTAACAGAACGAAGTTCACGAGAGGGGATGTAGGGAGAGATGAGATGAGAGGTACTGAGGGGCTGTGGAATGAATGCATTTATAGGTCAGCAGGGGAAGTTTGAATTGGATGCAGAATTGGATAGGGAGCCAGTGAAGCGACTTGGAGTGATGGGGTATGGCGAGAATGGCAGAAGATTAGTCGAGCAGCATAATTTTGAATAGATTGAAGGGGAAAGATGGCACACGGTGAGACCAGCAAGGAGTAGGTTGCAGCAGTCGAGGCGAGAGGAGATTAAAGGAGTCGATAAGCGTTTTGGTAGTACGTTCAGAGAGGAAGGGGCGGATTTTGCTAATATTGTAGAGAAAGAAGCAGCAGGTCTTAGCTATGAGCTGGATATGTGTGGAGAAGGAGAGAGAGGAGTCATAACCCCTAGATTGCGTGTCGAGGGAACAGGAAGGACTGTAGATCCATCCACGGAGACTGAGAAGGAGGGAAGAGGAGGGGGGAGTTGGGGGGGGGGGAGACAAGGAGTTCCGTTTTGGCCATGTTCAGCTTCAAGCGGCGATGAGACATTCAGGCAGCGATGTCAGAAAGGCAGGCTGAGATCCTGGTCTGGATTGCTGGGGAGATATTAGGTATGGAGAGGTAGATTTGGGAGTCATCGGCATAGAGGTGGTACTGAAAGCCATAGGAGGTAAGTGCGCCAAGGGATTGGGTATAGAGGGAGAAAAGGAGGGGGCCCAAGATGGATCCTTGGGGTACACCAACATGGAGCGGATGGGAGAGGAGGAGGAGTCACCAGAACACACACTAAAGGAGCGATGGGAGGGGTAGGAGGAGAACCAGTATAGTACAGAGCCCCTGAAACCAAGGGAGGGGTCGAGAAGGATGAGGACCGAGTAAGAGTAGAGGCCCTTAGATTTAGCTAGGAATAAGTCATTGGAGACTTTAGTAAGAGCCATTTCTGTGGAGTGTAGGGGATGGAAACCGGGTTGTAGTGGGTCCAAGAGGGCATGGGAGGTAAGGAAGTCGAGGCAGCGGTGGTGGACTGCTTGTTCTAGTAGTTTAGATATGAAGGGAAGGAGGGAGTTGGATCGATAGAGGGACAGGTGGGATCGAGTGAGGATTTCTTGAGGAGAGGTGTGACAATAGGATGTTTGAAGTCTATGGGGACAGTTGCAGTGGAGAGTGAGGTTGAGAATATGAGAGATGGAGGGGACAACGATGGGGGAGATGGGAAGTAGGAGATGGGTGGGGAGAGGGTCAGAGGAACAGGTGGTGGGTTTGGAGGAGGAAAGGAGGAGTGTGGTTTCCTCTTCGGAGATCGTGGGGAAGGAGGAGAGGGTGGCAGAGGAAGTATGGATGGGGGGAGAATTGGGGAGGGGGGAGGTAGATGAGGAAGTGGGGAATTGAAGGGTAATTTTGCAGATTTTGTCATGTAATTAGTCGGCTAAGGTCTGACAGAAAGGAAGGGTGGGACCAGTGGGTGGGGGCACCATGAGGAGAGAATTGAGGGTATTAAAGAGGTGACAAGGGTCATAGACAAGGGAGTTAGTCAGATGGATGTAGTATTCTTGTTTGGCAAGTGCTATGGTTGATTGGAAGGAGTCAAGCATGAATTTGAAGTGTAGGTGGTCTTCTGGGGAGCAGGATTTTGACCAAGCACGTTCAGCAGAATGGGCACAGATGCGTAAATAGCATGTTGTGGATGAAAGTCAGGGCTGGGGGAGCAGAATGTCTGACAGGACATGGGGTGGGTGGGGCAAGAGCTGAGGATAGTGCAGCATTTTAAGAGGATACTGCTTTGTCGACAGACTTGGACATAATGGAGGAAAGAGGTGGAGAAATGGTGGAGGAGAGAGAGTCAATGGATCAATATTATGAAGGTTTCTAAATAGGTCGGAGGAGACAGGACGAGGTTGAGATGGTGGAAACTGAAGATTAAAGGTTAAAAGGTGATGGTCGGATGAGGGAAGGACTGAGTTGTGGAAGTTTGAGGGAGAGGAATTAGAGAAGAGTATCATGTCAAGGCAGTGGCCGTGCAGGTGGGTGGGGGCAGTGGAGCAAAGTTGAAGGTCAAACGAGGAGGTGAGGGTGAGGAACTTTAAAGCATGGGGATCGGAGGGGTTATTGATGTGAAAGTTAAAATTGCCAAGGATAAGAGTGGGGGAGGAAGGATCTAGAAAGACAAAGTCAGGAGTTGAAGTCGGTGAGGAAGGTTGATTTGGCTTTGTCGGGAGGGCGATAGATAACAGCTACTCGGAGGGGAAGTGGTGTGAAGAGTCGAATGGCGTGGACTTCAAAAGAGAGGGAGGAGTGTGACTGAGGCAGGGAGAGGGGTTGGAATTGGCAAGAGTGAGAAAGCAGAAGTCCAATACCACCACCGTGGCCATTAGATTGAGGTGTATGGGAGAACTGGTAGCCCCTGTGGCAGAGAGCAGCAGGGGATGCGGTGTCGTCTGAGGAGCCAGGTTTCAGTTAGGGCAAGAAGGTGTAGCGCACTAGAGATAAAAAGGTCATGAGTAAAAGGACGTTTGAGACTGAGCCTGCGTTCCATAGGGCACATGAGAAGGGGAGAGTGGAGGGGGACAGGAGAGGGATGTGGATAAGGTTGGACAAGTTACATGAGGATTTCTTTCCAGAGTAAGACAGCGATCTAGGGGAGCCGTTACGTGAGGAACTATTTTCAGGGTAATAGACATCTAGAGGGGCTAGGGTATGGGTGGGTGTCTCTGGATGAGTGTGCCCTCCATGAGGGAGGGGGAGTGACAGGGGGATAAAGGGGCTATTGATGCTATATAGGTTATATGAGGATCTCTTTTTAGAGTGAGACAGAAATTTAAGGGGGATAGGGTTGGGGTTGATATCTCTGGATGAGTGATTGGGGTATGAGTGAGGGAGGGTGGAAGGGGAAAGGAAAGGGATATGGATGAGATTAGATAAGGTACGTGAGGAACTCTTCTTAGAGTGGGAGAGAAATCGAGGGGGGCCAGGGTTGGGGTTAATATTGCCCAAGGAGAGAAGGAGGAGGAGTAGTAAAGAGCAGGGTAAGGCAGAGGCAGTACGGCGGAAGTGAGGATGGTGTTGCCTTAAGGAGAGAGAGGGGCTGGTTGAATGAGGGGGAGGGTGTGATGAAGGTCAAGAGCAGATGCTAGTTCAAGAGACAGAATGGAGGGGGAGGTGAGGGAGGGGGAGGGAAAGTAGGGGTGAGAGGAGTGAGTGTGCTGGTGGGAGGGGAGGCAGTTGGGGAGTATGAGGAAGGACAATGTGATATGGGGCCCATAGAGGAGGAGTAGTGGGGCTATGCAGCGTATGTTATCTTACAATCAGTGAGCTAAGGATTCTATACACTATACAACATATGTTGTGTTATAAGTGGTAACACACTAAGCAGTATAGGTTAGAATACAAGCAATGGGGTAATGGGGAGACTATAGCCTGTGCAGTAGAGTTCAATGTAAGCAATGGGAAGCAATCTCAAAGCAGGCAATGGGACGCAGGTACAATGTAAGCAGTGGGAGCAAGTTCAAGGCAAGCAATGTCCAGGCAAGCAGCAAATGTAAACCTACAAGCAGTGAGACAGCAATGGATTGTTCAGGCAAAGCAAAATGCTAGCCTACAAGCAATGAGGCAGCGATGGAGTGTCCAAATGGTAGCCTACAAGCAATGAGGCAGTATTAGTTGTTTCAAGTAATGAAGAAGCAATGGAGTGCCAGGCATGATAGTATATTTTATTTATTTATTTATTTATTTCAGTGCTTTTTTATACCGCCCATTCCAGAGATCAGGGGCGGTTTACAAGGAACTTAAACAACAATATAGCAGAACATTGCAATATTGAATTACATTAAACATTAGTTGAGCAAAAACAAGGAACTTAAACAATATAGCAGAACAGTATATGTAGATCTACAAGGAATGAGGTAGCAATGGAGTGTCCAGACACGGCAGTAAATGTTGACATAGAAGCAATGAGGCAACATTAGTTGATACAAGCATTGCTGTAGCGCTCACAGGACATACTACCTGGTTCAAAGCGATGAGGTGGCTAGCAAACGATCAGTGCTGCTCCGTTTGTCTATCTGCGCTTTCTGCCTGGGTCTCCTGCCTGAGGGCCACGCCAGAGGACCCTCTGGCAAGGCCCTCAGGCATGGGCCCGCCAGGCATGGGTGCGCCCGATGGCGCTTCCAATTTAAAGCTCCTCGCCGCTCCCGTTGATTGGGCTGAGCTCCGATGCAGGGAGGAGCTCAGCCTTGTGCTCTGCGGCTCAACCCTGATCAGGGGGAGCCCACTGATAGCAGCAGCTGCAGCACGTGTCTCATCCCAAGGATCCAAGTACAACTTGCTAGTGGCTGACTGCAGGCTCCATCACCACCATGCGAGGACCAGTTGTGATTCTGGGCCCTCGCAGACCCCTTTGAGGACATCTTCCCCCTGTTGCTTCATGCACAAGGTCTTCTGCATGCATGAGGAATTGTGGGAAAAAAGCCTCCTAGAAACCCTCTGCATTCAGCTCCTGTGATGTGGAGAACCATGAGGCTAACCTTAACTGTGGCTGCTAGGCTGGCATGGATTGTGCCCTCTGCCCCCTTAAGATGGGCTGCTACCCTAGCCTTACCCATGGGTGAAGGGTGTCCCCTTAGACATCCCAGAGAGCCCCTCTGGATCAGAAAAATCCCTCAGGAGCACCTTTGCTGACCTCCCTGAGGCCATCCTCTGCAGTGCGAACCTCAGCCTCACATCCATGGCAGAAGACCTCTGTGGAGGCAGAGCCCTTCTGGGCTCTACATGCCAGGTAGGTGGCTTTTGATGGATTGCCTGCTGACAGTAGAACCTCCACACAGGTACTGCCTAGAAACTTGCCCCGTGTCAGCTTCTCTTCTACTAAAAGCACCCGGGACCAAAATAATGCAATGTCAGAGGCAATCCTCCAGCATCCAATCTCTGCCCAGGAAGCTTCCCCCTCACTGAGCCCCACTGAGGAGAACAGCACAAAATGGCTGCCGTTCCCACACACCACAGCAGGGTCTTCTCAGCCTGCCACTGTCCTGCTCTTCAATGGTCCTGCACACTTAGCAATCAGAAGGCTGCAAAACAAAAACCACCAACTAAAATCAAAAGAAAAACCTCCCTGCCAAAACCATACAAACTCTCCTCCCACCTGCTCAGCCCTCCAGAGGCATCAGTGGTGGGAATATCCCAGAGACTGAGAATCACCAGCCTCTCACCAGTGCAGAGCTCCTCACTCCCAGAGGAGTTTGGGAGCAGACACGAGGCACAGACCGAGGCAAGGCAAGTCCCCTACCCCAACCAAGAAAGTATCCTTTGCCTCGAGCAGTGATCAGGAGCTTGAGTTTTTTTTTTTTTTTTGCTTTATTAACCCAGAGTTACTTTTCTCTAAAAATTTAAAGGGGCAGAGTTCCCCACCAGAGGAAAAATGCCCTGAAAAGCCACCCGCTTCCAAAACCATCTCCAGCTAATAACCAGGGCAAGCTCAAACACCTTATTGCCCCACCATCGAGTTCAACCTATGGGATCACACCTCACCAACTGCTTAGAGACAGATACTGGGGCTGGTAGGTGGTGCCAGCTGCCTATATCTGCTGATGTCATGAGTTTTGACATGCTCAGTCTCCAGGCTGCTGATGAGGTGTGACAACCCACAAGTTGGGACTGGACTGGAGGAATAAGAAAAATGAGTTGGCATGGTAGGTCTTTCAGCGCCTGCTCCTTCTGATGCAAGCTTCCTGTCATATGGGTGTGGGACACCATAGCCTAACATGTGGGCAGATGCTGAATGGCCTGCTGCCATGCAGGACTTTTGCAACCTTTAGCCTGGTGGGATAGAGGGTAATGGGGGCAGTGGCCATAGGAGCAGCAGAAAGATGGGCGATATTGGACATTTTAAAGTGCTGCTGTCTTAACACTGCAGCTGTTCCTGCCCCTCAGTTTTTGCTGCCCTAGACTGATTACTAGTGATAGGACTCATGTGAGCAAACCAGGTAGTGACAGCAGGCAACTGAGGCTATAAGGGACCAGTGATGACCAAGATACGGCATGTTCAAATGTGGTCACATCTAATTACTCAGGAAAAACTTGTTCTGGCTACTCTTATTCTCCAAGCATGACAGCCATGCAATTAGCTAATCCAGTCTATAAACTGCAGACAACTTGCCACATTTGCAACTTGTAACTCTCATCCTCCCCTCAAGGCAGGCAGGATAGCTCAGGGAAAAAAACACACACTATGCTCAGAGGGAGACTATCTGGGGTCTGCCCAGAGTTAGCAAGCCTTCCACTGCATCATGTCTGTTGCAAAGGGCCTTCCAAGTACTCCCAGAATTAAATACAGAGCCAGAACTGTCAGTTTTGATATTCAGATTTTGCATGCAAGAACACACGTGTTTGCTTAGTTCTGGGTAGCTTTCTATTCTCACATTAAGGGAACATCTTCAGCCTAAAGATTAGAATTTGTTTTCCAATAAACCAAACTATTTGTAATCTAGTTGGCATTAAGCCTGCAGGAATAAAGTATGGACGATACATGGATAGTGGAAGTTCATAGCTGTTCTGTCAGGGCAGGTTATTAGTTCTGGACCTACACAGCAATGTACTATCTTATGACAGAACACCAACTAACCATGACAGCAAAAGTGGCCAAATGCTTATTTGTTATGACAGACATGGGACCCAAAGCTTCCTACTACAAGCAAAAAAAATGTTGCAAGATATTTAACATGATCCAACAGCCTCATTCCAGCAAGGAATGGAAAAGCCTGCACAACCATGTAATTTCTCACCACATCAGAATCTTGCAGCGATGAGCTAGGGCAGGAGGACACCCATCCCACAGGAAAGAGACAAGCAAGTGTTATACAACTGACTTGAAAGGATTCAGAAACAAAGGTAGCAAGCAATTTCCAACCCCGTGTGGCCAAAATAAAGACAGGGATCATGAAAAGTTACTCATTTTGGGTGTCTCCACATTGAGAAAAGTATTTGCTCATTTGCTAATGCGAAGGAAGTGCATGCATCAATAAAAGTAGTGAATGTAACCAGCTAACACTCTGCTCCAAATTCAAAACACTGAAAAGAAACATCCCAGAAATAATTGCCTGGATGCAAGACCTTTCAAATTAATCCATCAATCTACTTTGTGCACCTTACCATCTCTGAGGAATGTATCAGCAAAATAGAGACAGCGCACCACTCCTGAGAGGGAGTCATCTGCTGAACGGGGCTCAATTCGCCTCTGCACTGGGGTCATTTCCAAATCCTGGGGTCCAGCCTGCTCTGCCAGCTGGGCATTGGCTTCCTGCAACTGAAGGAGCAGCAGTCAGTTTTACCTTTATGCCCCAGAAGGAGCTGGTACATTACAAGGACGGGAAGCAGATGGTAGTGGGCTATCTGCTGATCAAGGAGAGCAGCTGTCCAAATGAGCACTGTGGAGTCGGGGGTGGAGGGACATTTACTCCTACCAGGCACCTGCTCCATTACCACCAAAAAGGAGGAAAGGTGAGAACCCAGAGGAAGCTGCATCGCCTCTTTCCCTGGTAAAGAAAGAACCATGAGCCACCAACCCTCTCCCAGAACTGACCGATTCACTAGGCCAGTCTCGGTTGCTGGTGCTTTGGCAAAGTTGCTGCAAATCTCCCTATCCAGGGCCATTACCTTGCTGGATGGGCTAGTAGTGCTCATGCGCTTCTTCCCAGACACTCTACTCTTACGGATCCTACGGAAGGACTGCCTAAGAGACTTCTTTAAAGACTTCACCCGAGAAAGAGGACCTTCCATGGCCAGGGAGTCATTTGGGTGTAGCGTGCATCTGCATGGAAGAAAAAAAAAAGTGAGGGGGATTTCTAAACTACCTCCATGGAACAATGTAACTGCTCATGGACTACCAGCCCCCAGAACAAGCCACAAAGCAAGAGTCAGAAGCCACAGTTTTAAGAATGATATATTTAGTTTTGGGGGAGGGGCAGTGGGGCTAATCTTTGTGGACTGCAGTGGGGGTGCTTACAGTCTTTGGGGGAGAAGGGCATGGGCCAGGCCAGCAGTCGTGAGGTACTGGTATGCACCAAGGTATGGTGAAAAAGCATAAAAGCAACACTTAACTGATCTAAGCAAAGTAGTGTAGGCCATGTCCAGTCACTGTGGCTCTCCAACACAAGAGCCTAACTGGGTGCAAGATGGAAAGGCAGGTCAGATAATCCATCCAACAGCATTCATCAGCTCTAACAGTCACATGTGGGATTGGAATAAACCATGGCACAGCCATCATGAAGAGTACTCTCCAGCCTGTGTCAAACCCAGTCAGCACATAACTCACTCCAGTTTCTGCCCTAGTCTGCCTTGCCCCTTTGATCTCCATTTCCATTCTTGCTTTCTAGACGTTTCCACCCTGCTTCCCCCTTTCTTCACCTTTGATGATCATCCATCCATCCATCCCTCCCTCACCATCCACCAGGTCCTCATACAACCATTTCTCATCTCCACTGCTGCTTCCTTACGTTTATCCTCTAGCCCCTCATCCTCCACTTTTGCTCCCCTCTGACAGTTAAGGGCCAACGCACTGGAGAGGGAAGGTGCACAGGAAATTTGCCTGCTTTGAAGGAGGGAGAGATTTCTCTCCCCCAGATCAGCTATAGGAAATAATTAATCCTGGGCAGCACTAATATCCCCCTGCCTCAATCCTCCCACTGCAGCAGGAAGACAAATACAATTTTCAAACCATTTCCTGATTTTTTTTTTATATATCAGGTTTTCCCTTTGAGTTTTTGGCCTTTAATTTTCCACATCTTCTCCCCTCCAATTTCCCCTCTGCCATTTTGCCATCCTATCACCCTTTGCTCATGTTATTCCTACAAATGTCCTTCCTAAATTCCAAGTTTTTTATCCCTTGTTGGGGGTGGGGAAGAATGAAAGCACAGGAGCTGCCCATCACATGGCACTCTCCTGCTAAAATTTTCATTCACCATCCTTATATCCCTCTTTCCTCCTCCTTGTATTTCCCCCATCCAAGTCCCAAACTGTATCCTCTCCATAGATCCTATTCTTCTGCTGTCATGCGGAGAGAGATTGTAACCCAGGGCATGACTCTGGCCGCAGCAAATGGTGAAATTAGGCCTTACCTGCTAATTTTCTTTCCTTGAGTCCCTCCAGGCCAGTCTCCTGGGTTTTGTTCCCCTTCTAGCAGATGGAGACTGGAGAACTTCCAGCTACTGAGAAGTCATTCAGGAGCAGATACTCACCAGAAGTCAGTATGGAACAATCCCAAACTAGCACCCTACCAAACTGAAGTCTAGCTACCACCAACTATTTACATGACATTTAGACTTGCCTTCGTGTTGTCAGCGGACACCATGTCATCCATGACTGGCTATCTCCCTCTCTAGGTTATAATCCACCAGGACGAGAACAGCACACTGCCACGTAATTACATGCAACAAACAGTACAAAGACATGGGCAGTATTTACAACTTTTTATTGGTCCTTATATAATGCAGGGGGGCCAAACCCAACACAGGCAGTGTTTCGTAAAATACTTCAGGGGTGAGGCACACCATAAAACTATAAAAAACACAAACTATTTAATAATGACTCCCCAAAATATACATAAACAAAATTGAAAAATTAAAAGCATAATTAAGAAAATGTAAATGAGAACATGAAAAAGCCTTGCATGTAAACCACAACATAAAACTAATAGTGTATAATAAACATGTAGGTAAAAAAAATCAATAGCATGATAAAAATATAAGAACCAAATACCATATAAAAAAACCAAACATAAAATAGTGTATATGTGAAAAGCACATGTAGATCATGAACATGAGAGAAAAGGAAAAAGTCATAAAACTATATTAAAATGCATTTAAACAATAATCAACACTAAAACGGAGAAATGCAAAAGATGAAGACTAAAAAAACAAACATTTAAAGACAAGTGAAATAAATGGACATATAAATATTATATTGGCTTCATGACTAGTGAATGTGCCACATGCATAAACAGAAAATCTCAAAGTTTCAGTGAATAATTTATAAGCCAATATAATATTTATATGTCCTCATGCAACCTATCCACCTAGGCTCAGCATTTGCTACATTTGTCCGTATCAATCAGCAGTTGCATCTGTTGCACCATAATTTACATTGCATATTTATGTTTGCACCACACAGCTTATCTATGGTTTTGATTTGGATTGTTCCACAAACCCCTTTCAGGTTTTTATTCTAATCAAGTATTATTGGGTTTTACAGAAAATAGGACATTTCCTAGAGATTCAATGATCTCATACATCAGCTTATGGTCCTAAGGTCTCATTCACTCCTGTCTCCTTGTGTTCCGTATTGAATTTTTTCTTCCATTTATTTATTTCACTTGTCTTTAAATGTTTATTTTTAGTCTTCATCTTTTGCATTTCTCAGTTTTAGTATTTACGAATTGTTTAAATAAAATTAAACTATAATAAAATGTATGACTTTCCTTTTCTCATGTTCATGATCTACATGTGCTTTTCGCATATACACTATTTTACTATATGTTTATGTTTTTATATGGTATTTGGTTGTCATTTTTATCATGCTATTTTCATTTTTTTACCTACATACTCGTATTATACACATTACAGTTTTACATTGTGGTTTACATGCAAGGCTTTTTATGTTCATGTTCTCATTTACATTTTCTTAATTATGCTTTTAATTTTTCAATTTTGTTTATATGTATATTTTGGGGAGTCATTAAATTGTTTGATGTTTTTATAGTTTTATGGTGTGCCTCACCCCTAAAGTATTTTACGAAACATGGCCTGTGTTGGGTTTGGCCCCCCTGCATTATATAAGGACCAATAAAAAGTTGTAAGTTTTAAATACTGCCCACATCTTTGCACTGTTTGTTCCCCTCTCTAGGTTATGCCACAAAACAGACTCCAACATCCATTCCTCCAGATCCAACCTCTGGCGACTGAGGAAGTCTGCCTGCACATTCTCCTTGCCAGCCACATGCACTGTTGACAGTGCAGAAGATTGTTCCACCCACTGAAGCAGTGTTGCGATCTCCTCTGCCAGTACTGCACTCCCTCTGCCTTCCTGGCAATTGATATAGGCCAGTCGTGGCAGCGTTGAACACCTGCTGCTTTGCGTAACACCAAAATGCAGAATGTCTTGAGCTAAAGGAACTGCCCTCAGTGAGGTGATTGATGCACCACTGCCTTTCCTCCATAGTTTAGCAGCCCTGAATCACCTGCATCAGTGGGCCCCCAACCAGTGATGCTGGCATCTGATGTCACAATTGTCCACTCTGGTGGCTCCAGTGGGATCCCTTTTCCCCCAAGGACTCAGGAGCTATCAGTCCAGATTTGCCCATACACCCACTGGGCACAGCAGCCTCTGGACAAGGGAATGCCATTGTGCAGACCACTGGGATAGGAGAGATGTCTGCAACGGCTGCATATGTGCCTGGGCCCAGGGCACCAGATCCAGTGCCACTGCCATCAACCAAGACCTGGAGATACAACCACACTGACTGAGCCAACTGAGGAAGTCACGAATCTGACTCCACAGCTTGTGAATCCGGTCCTGTGGCAAGATGACCTGCCTGAGCCAGGTATCTAAACGGGCTCCAAGGTAAACTAGGTCCTGTGGTGTTAGCTCTTGGCCACACTGACTACCCAACCAAGGTCCTGTAG
Organism: Ichthyophis bannanicus; assembly: GCA_033557465.1. NCBI lineage: Eukaryota > Metazoa > Chordata > Amphibia > Gymnophiona > Ichthyophiidae > Ichthyophis > Ichthyophis bannanicus. The sequence continues at coordinate 67,536,244 of CM066044.1, read as the reverse complement.
AACCTGAATGCACTGTGCTCTGGCCAGACTCTCCAGTGATTTTGCGTGGATGAGCCAGTCATGCAGATAGGGATGAACACCCACTTGTGCTGAAGCACCACCACCATTATCTTGAAGGTTCGTGAGGCTGTTGCCAGCCTGAAAAACAGTGCCTGAAACTGAAAATGTCTCAGAATCAAAGTGCAAGTACTGTTGCTGCTTGGCCCAAATGGGCATATACAGGTTCACCTAGGTGAGGTCTAATGCCATCAAGAACTTTTGTGAATGGCGATCAGATTGCAGGGTCTCCATGTGAAAAATGCAGTACTTCCAGGGCCTGATTGATGTAGTTCAGGTACAGAATGGGATGAAAAGATCTGCCCTTTTTGGGAACTATGAAATAAAAGTATCGACTGTGTGCGCACTGGTCTGCAGACACTAGAATGACCACCTGCAGCTGAAGGCGGCACCAAAGTGTCCTGAGCAGCCTGTTTGGCCAGAGCCTTGCAGAGCAACAGAAAGGAGTTTGTAAGAGGTCAAGTAAACCCCAGCATGTACTCCTCTCAAATAGCCATTGGCTATAAGTAAGACGGACCCAAGTGGAGTAAAACTGATGGAGCCTGCTGCCCAATGAAACCCCCACTGCCTGAGGCCCTGCCCCCTCCCTCCATCTCAATAAGCTCTTGGCGTGTCTGCCAGACCTGGTTGAATAACTGACCATCCCTGTGCCTACCTTGAAAGGACTGGCCCCTGGGGCATATCTTCCACATTGACAGGGAGCAATACACATACCACATGGAAATGTCTGACGTCCTTCAACTGCCCATGTCCCATCAAGCCCCCCTTTGGGCCCTTGGGCTTATCCTCTGGGAGCTTGGCAGGCTTAGCCTCACCCAAGTCCTTGACCAACTTATCCAAAGCCTCCCTAAATAGCTTATTCTTAAAGGGAAGCCTACTAAGCTGTGCCTTAGACAACACCTGCCACCCAATTCTGCAGCCACAAGAAGCAGCAAGCCAACACAACTGAAGCCATACCCTTAGCTGAGGCACACAGGTCATAAAAGGCATCCAAATAGGCACATCCAGACTAACCTGGGGAGCTCTGCTGAGGACATACCAGAACAGGCTGCCTCTTGCCATGCTTGCAGCCACTGTAAACATGCCTGCATCGAATAGGCTCTGCACACAGATGCCTGGAGAGCGCAAGCATTCATTTCTAATGCTTGCTTCAACAGGGTTTCCAGCTTCCTGTTCTGCACATCCTTAAGTGCAGTGCTGCCCTCCACTGTGATTGTGGTCTTCTTGGTGATAAGCAGAGGCTGGAGCATCCACCACTGAAACCTTAAGGAGCTCATTTTCTGTGGCCGGTATAAGATACGGAAATCAAGCCACAGCTCACCTGCCCTTCAATCCTGTTTCCAGTACCTCCCACTCCTGATCCATCTGCTTGAGAGCTCAATGGACCAGAAGATTAAATTAGACTTACCTGCTAATTGTTCCTTAAGGAACTCTAGTCCAGTCCCGGAACCATAGAGTCTAGAATCTCCTCCAGCAGCCTTGGAGACTGAAATACATCGCTTTGCTGGCACCAGTATAAGTAGGCAAGGACCGCCCCTTCTCACCAGTACCTATTGACAAAGCACACTCAGCAGAGCAACAAATAAGTAGATTAAATAAGAATACATTCAACCCGTCAAACACAAGATAGTTTTGGTTATAGGTTATGACTTGCTTTCTCTTTGCTTTTTTTTTTTTTTTAAAGCAAATCATAACCTATAACCAAAACTATCTTGTGTTTGACGGGTTGAATGTATTATTTAATCTACTTATTTGTTGCTTTGCTGAGTGTGCTTTGTCAATAGGTACTGGTGAGAAGGGGCGGTCCTTGCCTACTTATACTGGTGCCAGCAAAGCGATGTATTTCAGTCTCCAAGGCTGCTGGAGGAGATTCTAGACTCTATGGTTCCGGGACTGGACTAGAGTTCCTTAAGGAACAATTAGCAGGTAAGTCTAATTTAATCTTCCTTCGTCTCTCTAGTCCAGTCCCGGAACCATAGAGGATGTAACAGAGCAGTGAATATCAACGGGAGGGACTGCCGAACCAAAACGAACGTCTCTTGACATCACCACATCGTCGATAATGCTTCGCAAAGGAATGCAAGGACGACCAAGTCGCCGCCCTACAAATGTCGACCGGAACTAAACTGAATTCCGCCCAAGATGCCGCCTGTGCTCGGGTCGAATGAGCCCGAAGACCCTCGGGAACTAATCTACTGTTCAGAAGATATGCTGAAGCAATCGCTTCTTCCTTCAACCAACGGGAAATAGACACTTTTGCCGCCGCCTCTCCTTTACGCAGCCCACCGAAGGCCACAAACAGCCTGTCCGACCTCCGAAAGGGCGCCGTCCTAGAAAGATACTTCAGAACCCGCCTAGCGTCCAATCGATGTAGCTTGCCCCCCGAATGCTCCTTTTGCCGCTCCGAGAACACCGGGAGTGACACCACCTGGTTGACATGAAACGCGGAGACCACCTTAGGCAAAAACGCCGGCACCGTACGCAGAACCACCTTGTGATCGTAAAAAGAGATAAGGCTCCCTGCAGGAAAGCACTTGCAACTCCGAAATCCTCCGCGCCGAACAAATGGCCACCAGAAAAAACGTTTTCAATGTGAGATCTTTCAGAGAGGCCTTGGCCAGCGGCTCAAAAGGCGCACCGATCAAGGCCTCCAACACCAAATTCAAATCCCACAGTGGCACCGCACAGCGCCGCGGTGGACGCATGAGCAGCACCGCCCGCAAAAATCTTCGAATGTCTCCTTGAGTACCGAGCACCTGATCTTGGATCTTACCCCGGTAACAAGTGATGGCCGCCAGCTGCACGCGCAAAGAGCTCACCAAACCCTTGTCCACGCCATCCTGCAAAAACGAAAGAATCTGAGACACCGAAGCTCGCAAGGGATCAACACTGCGCTCCGCGCACCAGGCCTCAAAAATGCGCCAAACCCTGATGTATGCTAGGGAGGTAGATCGTCTACGCGCCTTTAACAAAGTGGAAATGACCACTGCCGAATATCCCTTCGCCGTCATCCGAGCCCACTCAAAGAGCCAAGCCGTAAGCGAGAATCGATCCACCTGGGGCATACGCAACGGACCCTGATGCAAGAGATCGACCCGCTGAGGCAATTTCCACGGTTGGTCCGCCAGGAGCCACACTAAATCCGCGTACCACGGTTGCCTGGGCCAGTCTGGCGCTACCAGAATCACCAGGCCGCAATGCCTCTATGCGCTGCACCACCCGGCCTATCAGAGCCCACGGCGGGAACACAGAAGACCGCCTTTTGGCCACCGCTGCGCCAGGGCGTTGAGGTCTTCCGACATCCGCTCTCGCTGCCTGCTGAAAAAACGCGGTACCTGCGCCGACTCAAAGCTCGCCATGAGGTCCATCAGAGGGACTCCCCAACACATCACCAACAACGCAAACACGTCTGGGTGGAGAGCCCACTCCCCTGGGTCCACCCTGCGGCAACTGAGAAAATTTGCCTCGACATTGTCCACTCCGGCCACGTGCTGTGCTGACAGACTCGCTAGATGTCGCTCGGCCCAAGCTAAGAGAAGACCGGCCTCTTCCTCCAGCATCACGCTGCCGGTGCCGCCCTGCCGATTTATGTAAGCTACGGTCGCTGCATTGTCTGACAGCACCCGAACTGCCTGCTGACTGAAGCGCTTTCAAAACGCCCGCAGAGCTAAAAACACCGCTCTCATCTCCAACCTGTTGATGGGCCATTCCTTCTGTGTGACCACCGCCCCTGGGCAAACCTGCCCTCGTAATGTGCCCCCCACCCCAGAAGACTGGCATCTGTGGTCAACAGTCTCCAGGAGGGAGCTTCCAAAGGCATGCCCGCAGCCAAGTTCTCCGGTCGCAACCACCAAAGAAGATCCAGCTGCACCTCCGGCAGACAGGGCAATCGCTGGGATAACGCATCTCGCTGATGAGACCAACGCCGAAGAAGCTCGCTCTGCACTCCCGCATATATGCCCTGGCCCAGGGCACCACCTCGATCGTTGCTGCCATCGTCCCGAGCAATTGGAGATACGCCCTGGACAAAAACTGCCGTACCAATCGCCTCAGCCCCTGCGCTCTCTGATCCAGCAGAAACACTGCGGCCTGCCCCGTCTTGAATTGCGCTCCCAAGTATTCCAAGGACTGCGAGGGAACTAACCGGCTCTTTGCAAAGTTGACCACCCAGCTGAGGCTCTATAGCAGCTTTATGACCCAGGCCATGGCGTCCATACTCTTCCCTTGACTTTGCCCGAATCAACCAATCGTCCAGGTAAGGATGCACGAGCACTCCCTCCTTGCGCAGCACTGCTGCAACCACTACCATGATCTTGGTGAACGTCCACGGCGCCATAGCAAGCCCGAAGGGCAACGCTTGAAACTGAAAGTGTCCCATGGGAACCGCAAACTGCAGGAACTTCTGGTGCTCCTGTCGAATCGGGATATGCAGATACGGCTCCGTGAGATCGAGCGACATTAGGAATTCTCCTCGCCTGACTGCCGCAATAACGCAACGCAGTGTCTCCATCCGAAAATGAGTGACCCGGAGACACCGATTTACTCTTTTCAAATCTAGAATAGGCCGAAACGTTCCTTCCTTCTTTGGCACCACGAAATAGATGGAGTATCGACCGCATCCGCACTGATCTGGCGGAACGGGAACCACCGCTCAGAGCTGCAGCGTGGCTGAGACCGTGCGCCGCTTGAGAGGTGCTCTGCAAGATGACTGGACAAAGGAATCTAACACGGGACGGTGAAGCTCTAGCGCATACCCCTCTCGGATGACCTCTAGAACCCACTGATCTGACGTAATGTGGACCCAGACAGGGTAAAACTCCCACAATCGCCCCCCCCCATGGGAACTACCTCCACCTGAGTCCACCTTCTTTCATTGTGACTTTTTAGCAGACGGGGACTGGAAGGGGGAGAAACCTCTGCCGGCGCCATGGAAACCCCTGGCTTCGAACCAGAAACCTTCCACGCTGGGGCTGGCTAAAACGAGATGATCGAAACCTACGAAAGTCTCGAGGGGTTCCTTGTGGCCCCGCATTAGTCCGTACCTGCTTCGGCTTATCCTCCGGAAGGCGACCCCCCTTACTCTCCAAGATCTTTGACCAGCTTCTCCAAATCCTCCCCAAACAGCTTCCCCCAAAACGGTAGCTTGCTGAGGCGAGTCTTAGAGGAACCATCGGCCGCCCAATTCCGCAACCAGAGATACCTACAAGCCGCTACCACCGAGGCCATACTCTTAACCAAGCCGCGGATCAGATCATAGTGGATGTCCGCCAAATAAGCGGACCCCGATTCCAAACGCACTCCATCCTCCACCTGCGCAGCCACCAGATCCCCCTGCAACCTCTGGGCCCAGCGCAAACAGCCTCTCGCCACCCACGCCGAGGTCTGCATTGAGAGCGCACACATCAAAAACCTGCTTCAGTAGAGTATATAATTTCCTGTCCTGCACGTCCAACGCTGCCGCCCCTTCCACCGGATCATAGTTTTCTTAGTAAAGGCAGATACCGCCGCATCTACCTTTGGAGAACGAAATAGTTCCCTATTGGAATCTGACAATGGATAGAGGTACGCCAAGGCCTGGGAACCCTTCAGGCCCGACTCTGGGGAGTCCCACTCTTCCTGAATCATACTCCGAAACACCCTATGCAGAGGGAAGACCTGCTGGGACGTCCGCACTGCCTGCAACAAGGGATCCTCCAGAGCATCCTCTGATCCCGCCGTTTCAGAGGGCATATTGAGGGTCTTGAGAGTCTCGGCTATCAATGCCAGTAGTTCTTCGCGCCGAAAGAATGACGACCCTACTCTGCTGTTCTGCGTCAGGTAACTCTCCTTCCTCCAGCTCCTCACCAGAGTTCCACCAGATCCGCGTCTTCTGTTACCAGATCGTCCCCCAGGCGCGACACCGGGTGCTCATCCACCGTCCCCTTGCTAATATTCGAGGGAGGGACGCCATCCTCAGGCAGGACCAGGGACCCCCGCCGCTTCTGACTCACCGATCCGAGACGGCGAGGCCATCCCAGGCTGCAGAAGCGCAAAAGCCTGCTGCATGAGTGCAAAGAAATCTGGCGGGATCACCGGAGCCGACCCCAGAGGATTCATCCCCTGCGCACCACTCACCTGAGGATGACCCCGGCCCTGGTACCATTGGGTCTAGCGACGGAAGGACATCCCCTGCACTTGGACCTGCCTCCTGCGCCACGGCAGTCGGTGTTGCTGTACTCTCCATCACCGCAGACTCCAGTGTGCAAGCCCCACACACCAAGTCTGCCAGCAATCCGTGCCGCACGCCACACTACACAGCACGGTTTAGCGGGCATACTAACTCTCAAAGCCCCCCCTCTAAAGCCCCCCTACAGGCACTGCAGGAAAACCCCCCAGAGCCGGAGCTCCTCCGCCAAGCCAGTCAGGCCCGTGGTTCTGTGCTCATTTTTTTTTTGTTTTATACTAAGGCAACTGCCGCCCCCCCCCCAGAGAAGAATCTCCTAGTCCGCTACCAAAACGAGGGCTAGAAACGGCCAAACACCCCCAAACCAAATAAAGTAAAAGTAAAAGGCTAACCCCGGGTTACCAACACAAAATGGCCGCCACCGCCGTTTTCCTGCTCGTTTCCACGTGGCCAGCCACCCTGACACTAAAGAAGCCTGCGGCCTACCCAAGCGCCAAACGCGCTCACGGCCCCGTGATTTTAATAAAGGACAGCTCTCTCTCACCACTCCGTCCCGGCAGAGAGTGAAGAATCATCAGCCGTGCTGGAGCTCAGCCATACCGTGGCTTCTGCTCCAGCGCCCGAACACAAGCAGGGCTGACTCGCAAGCCTGCATCGCTGCCGGTAAGCCTTCTACCTGCTCCTCACCCTTAGAAGTGGGTTCGGGAGCAGGGAGGCACACAACTTAATTCAGACAAGTTAGAGTAGTTACTCACCTGTAACAGGTGTTCTCCAGGAGCAGCAGGAATCAGTCCTCACTTATGGGTGACGTTGGCGCCGAAGGAGCCCTTGTGGAGCAATTTTCCCCAGCTTTCGCAGAAAGCCTTTGGCAATTGCAGCGCGCATGCGCGGTCCCCTTCCCGCCCAAGGGTGCCATCTTGCTGAGTCTGATGACATAGCGAAAAGACAGCAAAAAGTTAGCAAGACAATGGATAGGATATGACTGCAACTCCCAGGGGAGGAGGGAGGGTAGTGAGGACTGATTCCTGCTGCTCCTGGAGAACACCTGTTACAGGTGAGTAACTACTCTTTCTCCAGGACCAAGCAGGAAGCCAGTCCTCACTTATGGGACTCCCGAGCTTAAGGCTACCGGAGACCTCAAGCCGAAAAAAGAGCTCCCTCAAGCTCAACAGTACAGAAGGAAGGCATCTTCTCTGAATACGAATCCGGCCGGTAGCCCAACACCAGGGCCGGAGAGTAGGAGTTGCCTAGACCTCAAAGAGATTGTGGAGGACTGCCTGTCCGAAAGCACTGTCCCTGCGGGACTCCCTCTCCAGGCAGTAATGAGCCGCAAACGTCTGGCTTGAAGACCAAGTAGCGGCCCGGCAGATGTCTGCCAACGGAACAGAGCGGAGATGAGCCACTGATGCAGCCTTCGCCCTGACACAGTGAGCCGTGACCCAACTCTCTAAGGAGAGGCCAGCTGCTCCATAAGCCCAGGCGATACAGTCAGCTACCCAGATGGACAAAATACGCTTAGACACAGGTACCCCCAACCGATTGGGGTCAAGAGATACGAAAAACTGGACAGCCTTTCTATGCTCTTGCGTACAGTCCAGGTAGAAGGATAAGGCTCTTCTACAGTCCACGGTATGCAGAACAGTTTCAGCACGGCTGGTATGCGGCCTGGGAAAGAAGGTCGGAAGAACCACCTCTTGATTGATGTGAAAAGGGGAGACCACCTTCGGAAGAAACTTAGGGTGAGTCCGTAAAACCACCCTATTCTTGTAGAACCTAGTGTATGGGGGCTCCGACACTAGGGCCTGTAGTTCACTAACGCGCCTAGCGGAGGTAAGGGCCACCAAGAAGAGAGTTTTCCAGGAGAGGAAACGAAGAGGGCAGGTAGCCATGGGTTCAAAAGGCGGACAGGTAAGCCTTTGCAAGACCACATTGAGATCCCAGTCAAGAGCTGGAGGGCGCAACGGGGGCTTAAGCAGAAGAAGGCCCTTGAGAAAGCGTGCCACCAAGGGGTGCGAGGAAAGAGGCTGGCCCTCCACCGGCGAATGATGTGCAGAGAGAGCACTGAGGTGGACCCTGACAGAGTTGGATTTGAGGCCTAGATCGGAGAGGTGAAGCAAATATTGCAGTACCACCGATACTAAGCAGGTGAAGGGGTCCTCAGAGCACTGAGAACACCAGACCGAGAAGCGACGCCATTTAAGGGCGTAAGATTTCTGGGTGGAAGGTCGCTGAGACGCCAGGACGACAGCTTCCACCACCGGAGGAAGTAAGAGCGGAGCTAGGACTACCCTTTCAGCAGCCAGGCCATCAGATGAAGGGCCTGGAGGTTGGGGTGCAGGAGAGTACCCTGATCCTGGGTCAGGAGATCGGGCTGAAACCCCAGAGGAAGAGGGGTGTCCACCACTAGGTGTAGGAGTAGAGGGAACCAGGGTTGTCTCGGCCACCTGGGTGCTACCAGGATCACGGAGGCCCTGTCCTGGACAACTTTGAACAGCGACCGGGACACAAGTGGCATGGGAGGAAAGACATACAGTAGGCCCGTGGACCACGATATGAGGAAAGCATCCGGTGCTACTCTGAGAGGATGCTGGTGCCGGGAGCAGAACCTGGGAAGTTGCCGGTTTAGAGGACTGGCAAAGAGATCCACGGTGGGGAGGCCCCACCGGCGGAAGATCTGCTGGACAACTACGGGGTTCAACCTCCATTCGTGCGGCTGCAGAATCCGGCTCAGTTTGTCGGCTAGGCAATTTTCCTGCCCAGGCAGGTAAACAGCCTTGAGGAGGATGTCGTGGTCGACTGCCCAAGAGCACAGTCTCCGAGCCTCCTGACATAGGAGGGAGCCCGTGCCCCCCTGTTTGTTCATGTTTAACATGGCAACCTGATTGTCTGTCTGTACCAGAACAGACCGACGAGAAGTGAGGTGAGAGAAGGTCCGCAGAGCTAGGCGGATCGCCCGCAGCTCCAGGAAGTTTATCTGCTGAGCAGCCTCCCAAAGTGTCCAAAGGCCTTGGAGTGCATGTTCCCTGGCAATGCGCTCCCCATCCCAGGAGAGAGGCATCTGTCGTTAGCACTTGGGAAGGTGGAGGAGACTGAAAGGTCATGCCGAGTACCAGATTGGGCAGGTGAAGCCACCATTGCAGAGAGGAGACCAGGCGGTCGGAGATCTGTATTAAGTCCGTCAGTCTCCCTGTGGCCTGATGCCATTGAGTGCGAAGGTTCCACTGAGCAGGTCTCATATGTAGACGGGCATTCGGAGTGACATGGACCGTGGAGGCCATGTGACCGAGCAGTTGCAGGAATTGTCTGGCAGAGGCCGGTGACGCGCTGTGGAACCTGCCGGCCAGAGCTATGAGCCTGTTGGCCTGTTCCAGAGGCAAGAAGGCACAAGCCTGCAGAGTGTCCAGCCGCGCTCCTATGAATTCGAGATCCTGAGAGGGGAGCAAAGTGGACTTTTCAAAGTTTATGACGAAGCCCAAGTGCTGAAGCAGAGCCACTGTGCGTTGAGTGGCCTGAGTGACCTCTAGGGAAGACTGTGCCTGGATGAGCCAGTCATCTAGGTAGGGGAAGACAAAGAGGCCTTGAAGCCTCAGGAAGGCTGCCACCACTGCCAGGCATTTCGTGAACACCCTGGGAGCGGAGGAGAGGCCAAAAGGCAGTATGCGGTACTGATAATGAATCCCTGCCACCACAAATCTTAGATATTGCCGGTGGTCCGGATGAATAAGGATGTGAGTATAAGCATCCTTTAGATACAAGGAGCATAGCCAATCTCCCTGCTGGAGGTAGGGCAGTAGGATTCCAAGGGTAAGCATCTTGAACTTTTCCCGCTGCAGGAACTTGAGGTTGTGCAAGTCCAGGATGGGTCTAAGGCCTCCTGTTCTTTTTGGTACCAGGAAGTACCTTGAATAAAACCCGTGACCCCACAGGTGTTGGGGCACTGGCTCCACAGCCTGTTCCTGGAGCAGACTTTGCAGCTCCTGAAGGAGTAAGTCCCTGTGCAGAGGGGGTCTTGAAGGCTCCCCCGGAAAGTAGGGAGGAGGCACCTGGTGAAAATGTAAGAGGTAGCCCTTTTGAACCACCTGCAGCACCCAGGAATCGGATGTTATGGCTGACCACCTGTGGGCAAAGTGGGTCAGCCGGCCCCCCGTGCTGAGCGAAAGCCACAGAGGGGGAGAGGCTATGCCGGCATAGTCAAAAACCCCCACCCTGCTGAGCAGGGGCCTGTGTAGTGGGCTTGGGGCCTTCTGCCTACGGGACCCATTACCCTGTCCCTTAGCCTGCTGGCCCTGATGGGGAGCTGCCGAGGCTTGATATTGTGGGTGGTGTTGTTTATAGGCAGACACCTTCCTCGGGTAAAAGGGCTTTTTCCCTGAGCCCTTCCTCTTCTGTGAAGGGGCAGAGGTCTTTCTGGATAGGCGGGTTCTGGTGAGAGTCTCAGACTCTAGTTCTGCCGCCTTTTCAGCCATGGGCTTGCCAAAGAGGTTTTCACCTCTGCAGGGGACATCGACCAACTTGTCCTGCACCCATGGCTCGAGGTTGGATGACTGAAGCCAAGCCTGACGGTGAGCACCGATGCCGGCTCCGGCAACTCGAGCCGACGCTGCGAAGCCATCGTAGGCTGCTCGAGAAATAAACTTCGAGCACTCTCGAATGCCAGTGGATAAGGCCTGGAACCTCTGCAAAGGTTCCTCGGAGAGAACAGAGAACCCGGCAATTTCCTTTGCCAGGTCTCGAAGATACATGCCCATATATAGCTGGTATGTCTGGACTCAGCAAGCAAGCATAGAGCCCTGGAAGCACTTCCTACCGAGGGCATCCAGGTTCCGGGCCTCCTTACCCGGAGGCACCGAGGAGTGCATCTTCTGACTCTTAAGTCGATGCATGGCCGATTCCACCACCATGGAATGGTGCGGTAGTTGTGCCTTCTGGAACCAATGTTCCCTCTAATTTTCTGTAGGCTGTGTGCGCATAAAATATAAGCTGTGTGCAGCTTTTGAAGGAAGGTTAAATTTTTGTGCGCCACATAACGACACTCGGAGTTATATACTTTAAAATTTGACTACACGTCAGAATACAGTATGTACACCACATTGATTTTAATCAAATTAAATGAAAATAGATGATTACTAAATGAAGCAGGAAATTTCTAGTAATTACAATCATAACTTTTAAATTTTAAGACGTCTGTTGTTTTCTATCAGAATCAGAGCCGTAATTTTTGTGCGCTCTGTTGTAAAGTATGTGCGCTCGCTTGGCAAGGTGTGCGCGCGCACAGCTTAGAGGGAACAGTGTCTGGAACCCAGGGCTCTTGCGGACTCGATACATGGAATCGACCTGCTTGCTTAGCAACGGCGTCAAGGCCGGGCTCTCCCACATGCGGAAGAGCAGCCGCTCCAGCATCGGAGGAGCCGGTACAGTAAAGGCCTCCTTCGGGGGAGAATCATACTGGAGGGCCTCGAGCTCTTCGGCTCGAGGCTCCTCCTCTGGATCCGCGGGGAAGGCCAAAGCCTTGGCCATGTCCCTCACGAAATCGGAGAACCGGGTGTCCTCCGGGGGGGATCGTCTGAGGCTCCGACTTGGGCGAGTCGGAGGGGATGCACCGAGTCTGAAAAGAACCAGGTGACTGGTCCTCCTCCGTGTCCCAGCCCGACTCCTCCGTGGAGGAATCGAGTGGCTCCGTGTGGGCGAGTGCCGAGGACCTCCGCCCTGACGCCGAGGCCAGCGTCGACGACTTCGGTCCCGAACGGGAGCTGAGGGAGACCTTGGCTGAGGATCGACTCGAGCTCGTATGGACTCTAGGATCGGCTCGGCCTCCGGGGTCGACTTGGACGTAGACGTCCCGGTGGTCGGGGCAGATGCACTGGCAAGGCCGGTCATCAATGCCCGCTGCTGGTCCATGAAGGCAGTGATACTGCTCTCCAAGGCCGTCAATCTGAGACCAAACTCAGAAGACCCAGCAGCTCCCGACTCGGGCCCCGATGGTGTCGGGCCCGACGTCGGCTCCCTTGGAGGTGAGTCCACGAGGACTACAGTACTCATGTGTCCAGGAGACTCCACTTCAAGATGAGGATGCTTCGACGACCTCTCTGCCTCCGAGGACCCGGGGCGGCTGACGGGGCTATGTGACCTGGCCCTAGAGGGACCAGGAGCGTCCGACGCCGTCCTCGCGGGTTTCCTCTTCCGACGATGTTCCCGGCCGGGAGACCCCCGCTCAGAGGAACTCCGACGATGCTCGGGGCCGGAGTCACGAGACGTCGAAGCCTCTGACGAGGTCCGGGCCCGACCGGACACAGAGTCAGAGAAGATTTGTTCCTTTTGTGACTGCCGAATCCTCAATGCCTTCGAGGACATTTTGTTGCACGGACCACAACTCATCGAGTCATGATTGGGTCCGAGGCAACAGAGGCAGCAGTCATGTGTGTCAGTAAGAGACATAAGTCTGGTACAGCGATCACACTTTTTAAAACCGCTGGCAGCCATCAGGGGAAAAAGGGCCTCTGTGAGGTCGAAAGACCGTGCTGCCAGGGAAAAAGAAAAAAGTGGCGGGAACGCCCGTTACAAGGAAAAAAACCGAAAAAATGTGAACGGACTCGATATTGGAGTATCGAGGCTGGACGGGAAAGGGACACGGCGTCGAACTGAGAAAAAACAAACGAAAAAAATCAACTTTCAGCGGCGATCACAAACTATGTCTGTAGGGCTCTGCGGAAAAAAGAAGACTGAGCAAGATGGCACCCTTGGGTGGGAAGGGGACCGTGCATGCGCGCTGCAATTCCCAAAGGCTTTCTGTGAAAGCTGGGGAAAATTTCTCCACGAGGGCTCCGTCGGCGCCGACGTCACCCATAAGTGAGGACTGACTTCCTGCTTGGTCCTGGAGAACACTGCAGCAATGCTCGTTTAAGCCCCGGGGCCTGTAAAAGGGAAGGGGGGGGAGGAAGAGGGGGGCTGAAGAGGGAGATGGAGCCAGAGGAAGAACTCTTCAGCAAAAGCCCTGCTCCTGCAACAGCAAAGGACCAATTAAACTACAGTATTCTAAAATAATCTAAAACTTAAAATTCAAAAGAAAATTTGAACCCAAGCACTCCAGAAATTAGAAAAGGGGATGTATCCAATCTACTCTGCTTATTTGCTTAGACTGAGCCCACCCTAGGCTCAGAATCTCCTTCAGCTGCTTGGAGACAAAGTACTGGTGAGAAGGGGCAGTCCTTGCCTACTTATACTGGTGCCAGCAAAGCGCTGATGTATTTCAGTCTCCAAGGCTGCTGGAGGAGATTCTAGACTATGGTTCCGGGACTGGACTAGAGAGACGAAAAGGAAAGGCCGTTTCCTGCAACCTGATGCCCTGGAGAACCAGATCCTAAGGGGGATCTTCTGTTCTGGCATAGGCTGTAGGACATTCAAGTGCTGCCAAGGAATGCGCAATAAGCATGGAAGTTCCTCCTGCCTAAAAACATACAATACTGGGGCCTTCTCCCAGCAGGATTTTGCCCTCCGAGTTCCTGCTCTGCAGACTCAGACCCTAGCCCCGATGGACCTTCCAGGGCATCAGAATCCTCCAAAGATTCTGAAGCCCCCTCAGGACACAGGTCCTCAGGCCCACTCCCTTGCTTGCCTGGGAGTGCCTGAACAGGTCCTGTTTTGGACTGTGGCTCCCACACTAAGTACAGAGGCAACAGGGCTGACTTCTTCCTGCTTTAGGCAGTAGGTCTAGTGAAGGACAAAATCTGGGGTAAAGGCCCCCATCCCAGGTCTTCCAAGGGTCTTTCCCCCTTTAGGGTGTCCCCCCAGCCTACAGGAAGAACCAGGGACTGAACCCTTACTCCTAGTGGCTGACTGAAATGGTCACAGTTCCCGCCAAAACTACAGGAACCGCTAGCTGAGTCGCAGACTCCAGTGTCCCCCACAAGCAGCTCCTGCTGCCCTGGATCCTCTTCAGTTGCTGAGGCAGCTGCTTGCAAGCTCTCCCCTGCTGTGCAGTCCTGCATATTTCATCCACAGCAGAGGCCAAGGGAAGAAATGCATTTTTTTCTAAAGCTGCAGCCTGCCTCAGACGTAAAAGCACAATGCTGAGACACATGGCCACCCCGCTGAAACCAACCATGATCCTTGGCTGAGAGCAAATGAGCTCTGCAAGCATCTCCTGCTCAGCATCTGCAGCCTGCAAAGGGAACTCGCACCCCCCCCCCCAACCCATCTTGTCCCATCTGCTGGAGACTGAGAAATACCAGCTTCTGGAGAGGGTCCGCCCTTCTTAAGGGTGACATCACGGAAGTTGGAAGTTCAGTCTCCATCTGCTGGAGGAGGGAAAAAACCCAGGAGTCAGGAGGGATACTACGGCATCTCCATGCCTGAGCTGGAAGGTACGGGGTATATTCAAAGCAATTAATGTGGTCAGCAGACCTGCTATCTGTTTGTGATGACCAGGATATTCAGCAGCAACAAACATGGTTAGTGCTGCTGAATACCAGCAGGTGCTGCTGCTGCATCAGGGCTCTCTGGCAGTGTTCTGAGGAAAGGGGGGGGGGGGACAGTGAAAACCAGTCAGTGTCAATACTGAGTTGCTGCCTAGTTATTGCAAAGCGGTTAAAGTAAAGCACCTCAATATCGCTGCTGCCTGGTTAGCTTTACTCTGGCTGACCTGGTTATTCAATGCTGGTAGCTTGCGGCTGCCACAAAATATCCCCCCCCTATTCCTCCCTCCCCATGTTTAACTGTCATTGCCAACTGTCATGGGGCCAGTCTTGCAGCAAGAGCTGCAAGATGTGACTTACTGTGACTGGCCCCACAGCAGCAAACAAACTATTTCATACTGCTGAGCTTTGAATAAGGGCGGGGCTCTGGCGTATACGTGTAGGGCGGGGCTCTGGCGTATACGTGTAGGGCAGGGCTATGGCGTATACGTGTATTGTGGAAACAACCATATGGGCGGTATAGCAGGTGTCAGCTGCTGGTCTGCAGAAGACACATTTACACTGCTTGTTGTGTCAGCTGCTGGTCTCCTTATGACCAGGGTTAGGCAAATTGAAACCAGTAAAACAAAGAATCATGTTTCTGGCAACTATTCCTTTGTGCAAATCAAGACACCTTTAGAAAGCAATTGCTGCAAGCCCTTAGTGCATCCTGGGCCTTGCTCCCTGAAGGGCTGGTTAAACCTACAACAGGAATGCATTGTGAAGTATTACTGTCACCTTGCCAGCACAGGATTCCGCAGGTGGTAGTCAAACAGTCCAAAACCATGACTAGTACCGAAGGCCACAAGGTTCCACTCCGAATGTAGTGTGACTGCGGTGACTGCAGCAGGTGGCATGCACTGCAACAGAATGCTTGGCTGGAAGCCTGGGGGGAAGTGGAGGGGGCCATTCTTAGGCGTCAGCCGGTCGTGCCCTTTCCAGGTGAAGCCCTCCCGGTCCTGCAGCAGATCCATGGTGGCAATGTTGATCACGTGGTCTGACTTCTCATCACTCAAGTCCATGAGCAGCACCTAATGCAGTAAAAGATAGTTTGCTCATGGCTTGAAGCTATGAGCCAGAATTAATCCTGTATAACATTTAAAGAAAGGTTCCAAGGCACCCAAGACCTGAAAACTACAGAAGTGAGAAGGAATCTTTGAATGGAAAAGTGTTTTAATACTACTCAAAGGGACTGAAGGTAATCTTAAAACATGTGGGGCTTGATGTTCAGTGGCAGTGGCTAGCTGTTGCTGCTGAACCGAAGACTTGGATATTCATTGCCAGAGCCACAGATGGCCACTGGCTCTGAATATCTGGGCCAGCTGTATAGCACTGAATCTAACTGGGCAACTGCTGATTATTGCTACCTGGTTATCCCCCAATGTCTCCTGGGGACAAAGCATTGGGGAACCTAGTGGGCAGCACCCCCATTCAGAAGCATTAACCACATCAGTACGATTAATGCTTTTAACGGGTCTGCTAATCCTGTTAATTGCTTTGAATATTAGACCTGTGATTTCTAGTGGCAGGAGATCTGGTTCCCTGTATGTGAAGATCAGTACTTTCATACTACATGTGGTCCACTCACTAACCCAAGGGCACAGTAACCTGTGGAACCTCTGGTAGTAACGCATAGTGCAGAGATCAGGTCACTATGCAGAGATCAGGTCTACTTGCGACCAGAGTTACCTGTCCAGCTGTCCCTGCAACAGCCATTCTACCACTGTATTTACACAAGGCAATCTTCTGGATTCCCAGTCTTGGGTCATCACTGTAGGGGTCAAAGCAGCCAACCTAACAAAAAAACAAACACATCCCACTTAGTCAAAGGCTGACCAATAAAACTCAGTTCTCATATGCAACAAGTTAAGGTGCATGAAAATGGGGGAGAGGGTGTAAACAGCAACACCTGTGATTCCAGAGGGGAAAAAAAGTGTTCCCACTAAGTTATACACCATATACTTCTAGGCAAGGTGGTGTCCTGGTTAACCAGCACCATCAATATTAAACTAGCTGATGCCAGTTCTGTGTTGGGACAAGGTATGGAGGCAACACAGCATGACCCAGATGGAATAGAGCTCTAAGTCAAAGTCCCACTGCACCCCACTACTTGTGCAAATTCCAATACACTGGTCTACCATTTAGTCTCCATTTACAAAATGACCCCTTAAACATGAAGGTGACATTTTCCTTACCAGTTAATGACCTTCCTTTGAGTCCTACTGGACCAGTCCAGAAAACTGGGTCGTGTTCCCCTACCAGATTGATGGAAATAAAGAACCAATGAAATGCCCAGGTTTCGACGACAATCACTCCCATGACTGCATCAGTCACCAGAGGTCTCAGTATTTGTCCCACAGCACATGGGAGAACATGGCAAGCCTCGTACAACCTCAATCGTGATCAATGAGTAATCTAACAGTAGAGAACCATGTACAGGAAAACAGAAGGCTGTCTGTAGAAGATGAACCTGCAGAGCAGAGTACATAATTCATAGCATACCCAAGGGTACCACAGCAGAAGAACAGAGCAAATACAGTTCCAGGGACAGACCCTGAATTGGTCTAGCAGGACTCAAGGAAAGAGCATTAATTGGTAGGTAATGTGTCACCTTTCACATCATCCTGCAACCAGTCTAGACAAGTGGGATGTACCAAAGCAGACTCCCACTGGATTGGAAAACAGTTTGCAAAACCTTTGAGCCATCTGCTCAAGTTGACACCCAAGCAGAAATGCTTGAACAAAAGAGAAAGTGAAGCTCACATTGCTGCCTGAAATGTTTGCAGGGGCTGAGCTCCACTCTGCTCATGGGGACACTAGCACTCAGGTAGAATGGGTGTGCAAACCCTCTGGAACCAGCTGGTTCAACAGATCCTGAGGCAACAGCCTCCTTAATCCAGTGCCCCAATATAAACTTAACTGCATCACCTTGCACAGGTCAAACAAAAGAATGGTCTGACTTATGAAAAGAATTTCTAACCCCTAAGAACTGGAGAGGCACCTTATGGACACCCACAAGACAAAGATCCTGACCAGTCCTCTGGGCTCCGAGAAGAGTGGAAAACACTGCTGGATAGTAGCCTGTATGTACTAACCATCTTACAGGAGCCAAGTCATAAGTAAGGAAGCTGGGTCCTCCAGGACAAGTAGCCCCCAACACAATAGGCCCTGAGACTGAGGCAAATGAAGAGATGGCACCTGCAGGAGCCCATCAAATCTCCAAATCATGCTGTCAATCTGGTGCTGCCAGGATAATCCTTTTCAGGTGGTGCTCCATATGCTGAATCATACACCCCACCAGGGGCCAAGGAGAAAACATACAGCAGGTGTTGACTGTCAAAGACTGAGCCACTGCACAGCTGCCCTCAGACCCCATCTCTATGCAGCAACTGAAGCAGCAGCACACTGTCATTGGAGCAGGTCAGATCCCTCTCAGGATGATCCCAGCAGTGCAGAAAGTGGAAATGCCTCCTGACAACTCCAACTCTCCTGGAACCAGACAGTGCCAGTTGAGAAAATCTATTTCCACAGCACACACCCTGGCAATGTGCAGAGCCAAATTAGGAGGTCTTTGCCACCAAGGCAAACAGGAGAGCCATCTTTAGGAGTAACCTGGCACTCATGCTGCCTTGCCAATGGACACAAGCCACCACTGTGGCATTGTCTGAGAACATTTGACCTGCCTGGCCATTGACAAAGCCCAGAAATATAGGAGAGCCAAGCTAATGGCCCTCACCTCCAGGCAGTTGGACCACACCACTTCATAGAAACATGACAAAAAAAACCAGACCACATGGCCTATCTAGTTTGTCCTTCCATATCAACCACTGCAACAGTCCCCTTTTTACCTTTAGAGATCCTCTGTGTTTGTCCCATGCTTTTTTGAATTCAGATACCGTCCTCATCTCTACCACCTCCACTGGGAGACTATTCCACAGATCCACCACTCTTTCCATAAAGAAATATTTCCGCATATCATTCCTGAATCTATCCCCTTTCACCCTCATCCCATGTCCCCTCGTAGCAGAACTTGCTTTCAATTGAAAGGCTCTCCCCCCTGAACATTTATGCCACGGAGGTATTTAAACGTCTCAGGTCATATCACCTCTATTCTGCCTTTCCTCTATGATGTACATATTAAGATCCCTAAGTCTGTCCTCATATGCATTATAATGAAGACCACTAACCATTTTAGTAGCCACCCTCTGCACCAACTCCATCCTGTTTATATCCTTTTGAAGGTGCGGTCTCCAGAATTGCACACAATACTCCAAATGAGGTTGCAGCAAAGACTTATACAGAGGCACCATCACCTCCTTTCTTCTGCTGGCCATTCTCCCTATGCACCCAAGCATCCTAGCTTTTGCAGTCTTTTCTACATGTTCAGCTACTTTAAGATCAGACACAATCACGCCTAGGTCCCACTTCTTTAGTGGACAAAAGTACTTCGCCCCATATACTATATTGCTCCCTTGGATTGCTGCAACCTAAATGCATGACCTTGCATTTAACATTTAATTTCAACTGCCAAATTCTAGGTCATTCTTCAAGCTTAGCTAGATCCCTCCTCATGTAATCTACACCTTCCTGGGTGTCTACTCTATTGCAGATTTTGGTATCATCTGCAAAGAGGCAAACCTTACCCGACAGCCCTTCCACTATAGCACTAACAGATGTTAAAAAGAACTGGATCAAGGACAGATCCCTGGGGCACACCACTGGTAACCTTCTCAGAGAGCTCCATTTACCTGTACCCTTTGTCACCTCCCACTCAACCAATTCCTACCCAAGTAGTAACTTTAGGGTCCACCCTAATGTTCCCTCTAATTTTCTGTAGGCTGTGTGCGCATAAAATATCAGCTGTGTGCAGCTTTTGAAGGAAGGTTAAATTTTTGTGCGCCACATAACGACACTCAGTTATATACTTTAAAATTTGACTACACGTCAGAATACAGTATGTACACCACATTGATTTTATTCAAATTAAATGAAAATAGACTTACTAAATGAAGCGGGAAATTTCTAGTAATTACAATCATAACACTTAAATTTTAAGACATCTGTTGTTTCTATCAGAATCAGAGCCGTAATTTTTGTGCGCTCTGTTGTAAAGTATGTGCGCTCGCTCGGCGAGGTGTGTGAGCGCGCACACACACACAGCTTAGAGGGAACAGTGGTCCACCCCTAGGGTACTCCGTTTATAAGTCACATGTGGGAAAGGTGTCAAAAACTTTACTGAAATCCAAATACACCACCACATCTAGGGCTCTCCCTCAGTCCAACTCCCTGGTCACCCAGTCAAATAAATCAGATTTGTCTGACAAGACCTGCCTCTGGTGAATCCATGCTGCCTCAGATCCTGTAATCTGCTCGACTCCAGAAACCTCACTATTTTCTTTCAGCAGTGCTTCCAATAATTTACTCAAAGTTAAACTGGCCTGTAGTTTTCAACTATATCCTTACTTCCGCTTTTGTGTAAAGGGACCACATGAGCCTCTCTCCAGTCCTTTGGCACCACTCCCAACTCCAACAAGGCACTGAAAAGGTCAGTCAGTGGAGCTGCTAGAACGTCCCCAACACTGTTCCCTCTAAGCTGTGCGCGTGTGCACACACCTCGCTGAGCGAGCGCACATACTTTACAACAGAGCGCACAAAAATTACGTCTCTGATTCTGATAGAAACAGACATCTTAAAATTTAAAAATTATGATTGTAATTACTAGAAATTTCCCGCTTCATTTAGTAATCATCTATTTTCATTTAATTTGATTACAATCAATGTGGTGTACATACTGTATTCTGACGTGTAGTCAAATTTTAACGTATATAACTCCTAGTGTCGTTATGTGGCGCACAAAAATTTAACCTTCCTTCAAAAGCTGCACACAGCTGATATTTTATGCGCACACAGCCTACAGAAAATTAGAGGGAACATTGGTCCCCAAGTTCCCTCAGTATTCTAGGGTGTATCACATCCGCTCCCATCGCTCTGTCTACTTTAAAGTTTAACTAGTTTCTAACGAACAGTCTCCTGAAAATTCCCCCAAACGTTCCTGCTCCTGGTTCTTCATCTATGAACACAGAAAAGATGTTAAGCAATTCTGCTTTATCCTCATCAGCTTCTATATATTCCTCCTCTTCACCTTTGAGTGACAATACCACTTTTGCCCTCCCTCTTCTCACTAACATATCTGAAAAATGTTTTATCCCCCCCCCCATTTTAATGCATTGGCTATTTCCTCCTCTTTTTGAATCTTTGCTTTCCTGACTACTTTGCTAGCTTGTCTAAGTTTTTCCAAATATAGATGCCCGTCTTCCTCTGATCTCTTGTATTTCATGAAGGCCTCCCTCTTTCACCTTTTCATCTACTTTTGAAGACTGTCTTTTTCCTTTTATCTTTATTTACCATTTTAACAAAAAGGTTGGTTGCCCTTAAAATATCCCCTTTCAGTTTTGCCCACTGTTTTTCTACATCTCCCAGCTGTTCCCATCCCACCCATCTTAGCAAAGTTAGTTTTCCTAAAGTCTAAGACCCTCGCTTTTGAATGCATTTTTAACAGCTCTAGTCCTAATACTGAACCACACTATCTGGTGCTCACTGGATACAAAAAATGATCTCCCACTGTATCATCAGAAACACTTTCACCAAGTTCAGTATGGCTCCTTCATGTATAGGTTCTGTTACTAGTTGCCTGAATTAGTTCTCCCTGTACAGAATCCAGGATCTCCTTACTTTTAGATGATACTGCAGCAGGAATGTGCCAAACATCTGGCATACTGAAATCCCCTATCAGTAGCACTTCCCCTTTACTAGCAATGCTGCGTATGTCTTCAATTAACTCTGTCCACCTCTTCCTCATGTGAGGAAGGTCTGTATATTATGCCAATGCAAATATATTTTTCCTTCTTTCTAGTTTAACCCACAGCGCGCCTCTCTCCCTTTTAAGCTCTAGTTCAAAGTTTTAATATTAGTTTTTTTATTTCACATGTAGTGCCACTCATTCTTCCTACCCTGTCCTGTCTGAATAAAGTATAGCCTGGTATAGTTACATCCCAGTCATGGTTTTCTGTGAACCATGTTTCTGTAACTGCCACTAAATCCAAGTCAGCCTCTCCAATTAAGGCTTCAACATCTGGGATCTTATTTCCCATGCTACGGGCATTTATACTGACCACTTTCCCTATGTTGTTCCTTTCACCCATTTCCATAAAGGTATTTAATGTTTCACTTACCTGGGGGCTCTCTTCACCAATGTTCCCTCTAATTTTCTGGAGGCTGTGTGCACAAAATATCAGCTGTGCAGCTTTTGAAGAAAGGTTAAATTTTTGTGCGCCACGACACTCGGAGTTATATACTTTAAAATTTGACTACACATCAGAATACAGTATGTACATCGCATTGATTGCACTAGAAAATATTGTAGAACTTGTGAAAAACAAATATACAACAACTTTAAAATTTTAAGACGTCTGTGTTGTTTTCTATCAGAATCAGAACTGTAATTTTTGTGCGCTCTGTTATAAAGTATGTGCGCTCGCTCGGCGAGGTGTGCGCGCGCGCACACAGCTTAGAGGGAACAGTGCTCTTCACCCATCCACAACGAATCTAGTTTAAAGCCCTCGTCAGTAGATTGCCAACATGTTTTCAGTGATAACTCAACGAAAGAGAAAATTTTTTTCGGAACTACTGCCATGAAAGCTTGCATCCTCGAAGCAGAATGTTCCTTTTAATTAAGAATTTGAAAAAAAGGGGATAGAAACCCTAAATATACCCAAAAGGATATAAAATACCGATAGGGTACAAACAAATGTGAAAGTGAGCTAATAAAACACCTTGCTCGCACTCCATAGCATATCAGTTGATAGTAACCATAGGCACTTAGCTCAAGTCCTGGCTCCGATGTAACATCAAAATTTTCAAAAACATGGAGAGTGCGTCCACAAGTGAGAACAATTGTCCGCAACAATCAGAAATCCTTAATCGGAATGTTGACCCAACGTTGCGTTTCGGGCTTATGTGCTTCCCAGCCCTTCTTCAAAACAGTTGCTGGTGTGAAGGGCAAAAAACCCTCTTCCATTTAAACTCTCAAACCATCTGATCGAGCTATTGGCCAATGAAAAGACAAGCTAAAATTAAAGGTATACACATTCAAATAATACCCCACCAGTCCAATAAGGAGTTCAGGCCTGCCGGGATTAATGAATTCAAGAGAAAAATCCAGCGTTGTTCACAATAAAGGAGGGCAGCCTCCCGATCACCACCACGTGATTTTTCCGGGATAGAGTCCAAAATACACCAACATAAGTCCAAGAAAGTATGCTGAAAATCCTCACAATGCTGCACCACCGGTGCTGATAACACCTTCGTGGTGATCAGAGAACGATGTTCTTGAAGACGCTTTTTCATAGGACGGATAGTCTTCCCAATATAGATCTTTCCACAAGGACATATCAGCAAATATACAACAAAAGATGACTGACAGGTGGTGTACCACTTACTATAATAGGTGTACTGGGTATTCGGATGCTTCCAACTTGTGCCTTCCAGTGTTAATGCGCAAACGTCACAGGACTGACAACCAGTGTCCAACAATCACCGGAACAGGAGATTCACACCACGGATCAACCAACCAATCAGCCAAATTCCTACTTCTCTTGAAAGACAGCATCAAAGGTCTATCAAAGCACATGTTCAGGGACATGTTTCTTCGTCCTCTTTTACCTACAATAACTTCACAAGTTAGAGACTCTTCATTTTTTGTCAAATTTGCATTCACAGGAATCCGACATGTCTACATGGTATTTGGTTACCCTGGACGTTCAAGCTCTACTAATATTAATCAAGGGGCTGCACTGAATATGGCCAGTTCTATCCCGTTGAATTTACCAGAGCGATTACCCAAAACTTTTTTCCTGGATTTGTTATCCTTAGTGCTTACTAAAAAATTTTTCAGATTTGGGGATGCCTATTACCAACAGATCTACGGGATAGCGATAGGAGCCACAGTGGCTCCCTCGATCGCCACGTTCTATATGCATCAATTTGAGGTACAACACATATATCCGTCAAGATGGTATCAATCTATTCGCATGTGGCGGAGATTCCTGGATGATGATTTTTTTCTTCTGGACGGGCACTGAAGATCAATTATATTTTTTTTGACTGGCTTAACTCCCTTTCATCAGATCTGCAATTTACGCCAAAATATGATTTTTGGTCCATTGAGTTTTTGGACCTGAAGCTGTTTAAAGATCGCGGTGTTATAAAGTCTACCTTGTTCCGCAAGGCTGTTCAACGGAACACTACTGCATTTTTGTAGTTGCCATCCTAGTTCCTTACGAAGGGGACTTCCAGTAGGTCAGTTCATCCGTTTGAGAAGATTGTGTTCCACAGTGGAAGACTAACAAACAAGCGTCTGATTTAAAACTCCGCCTCCGGCAGAGGGGTTACCCCACTTCGGTTATTCATAAAGCATATTGCAGAGCACGTTTCAATCACCCCGATTGGTGGCAAATAGAGGGCACTGTACAGGAGTACCGTCCAAGGTTGACCCCAGCATTTGTGAGGGTTTTGCCTTTTATGCCCCATTCTAGGGAAGTGGTTGCGATACTTAAGAAACATTGGCCTATTTTGTCCCTGAACATGTGCTTTGATAGACCTTTGATGCTGGCTTTCAAGAGAAGTAGGAATTTGGCTGATTGGTTGACACACACCACGGATCAATCTCCTGTTCCAGTGATTGTTGGACACTTTGGTTGTCAGTCCTGTGACTTTTGCGTGTTAACACTGGAAGACACAAGTTGGACGCATCCGAATACCCAGTACACCTATTATAGTAAGTGGTACACCACCTGTCAGTCATCTTTTGTTGTATATTTGCTGATATGTCCTTGTGGAAAGATCTATATTGGGAAGACTATCCGTCCTATGAAAAAGCATCTTCAAGAACATCGTTCTCAGATCACCACAAAGGTGTTATCAGCACCGGTGGTGCAGCATTGTGAGGTTTTTCAGCATACTTTCCTGGACTTACGTTGGCATATTTTGGACTCTGTCCCGGAAAAATCGCGTGGTGGTGATCGGGAGGCTGCCCTCCTTTATTGTGAAAAACGCTGGATTTTTCTCTTGAATTCATTAACCCCGGCAGGCCTGAACTCCTCATTGGACTGGTGGGGTATTTGAATGTGTATACCTTTAATTTTAGCTTGTCTTTTCATTGGCCAATAGCTCGATCAGA
The DNA here is from genome assembly GCA_033557465.1 of Ichthyophis bannanicus. Classification (NCBI taxonomy): domain Eukaryota; kingdom Metazoa; phylum Chordata; class Amphibia; order Gymnophiona; family Ichthyophiidae; genus Ichthyophis; species Ichthyophis bannanicus. Next base: position 67,511,337 of record CM066044.1, on the reverse strand, counting down.
TGGTTTGGTGAGAGTTTAAATGGAAGGGTTTTTTTTTGCCCTTCACACCAGCAACTGTTTTGAAGAAGGGCTGGGAAGCACATAAGCCTGAAACGCAACGTTGGGTCAACATTCCGATTAAGGATTTCTGATTGTTGCGGACAATTGTTCTCACTTGTGGACGCACTCTCCATGTTTTTGAAAATTTCGATGTTGCATCGGAGCCAGGACTTGAGCTAAGTGCCTATGGTTACTATCAGCTGATATGCTATGGAATGCGAGCAAGGTGTTTTATTAGCTCACTTTCACATTTGTTTGTACCCTATGGGTTTTTGATATCCTTTTGGGTATATTTAGGGTTTCTATCCCCTTTTTTTCAAATTCTTAATTAAAAGGAACATTCTGCTTCGAGAGGATGCAAGTTTTCATGGCATTAGTTCCAACAAATTTTCTTTTTTTCGTTGAGTTCTCTTAAGGTGGTAGTGATATGATTGTGGGATATACTCTAAGGTTTATTCTTTGTGAACATGTCTTCAGTAGCAGACTGGCTATCCATCTGTCCAAGAAAGGTCATCTCTGCTCCACAACCCTTTGAACAGCATCCCATGGTCCAGGAAACCAAACTGCTCTCTATGACACCATTCATGCATCTCCAGGATGCGAGCTTCTCTGCCTTGACCTTTACCCTCAACAGGGAGGATTGGAGACCACTGCCTGTGCCCCTATGTGCTTCACCCGCTGTTCCAGAGCCATGAAGTCACTTGATATGCTCAGAGGGATACCTGGCAGTATCATTTGTGCTGACATGGATTAGCAACATTGGGCAATAGTCAGTGGGCTTGATGAGTCTCGGCAAACTCTCCGCAACATCTTGGATTTTAGCACCTGGCAGACAGCATCTCTGATCATCAAGTCTGGTCAGCAGATGGACACCTCAGTACCCCTCAGAAGGGTCACCAACCACCACTACCCTTCTCTTCCTTGTGGTCACTGATTCTGCAACTTCGGGGTGCTTGGTTCTTCCCTTTCCAGGGATGCTTTCACTTCCTCTACTTCCAGGGCTACATAAATAATGGTTCTTCAGTTCAAGGGCTGGAGAAGTTGGACTGATGATTCTGCAGGCCCTGGTGACTTGTGTCCAACCTTCATCATTCTGTAGGCCCCTCCCCCCCCATCTTCTCCTCTGCTGGAGAGCTTGGATGTTGCAAGAAGCATCTCAATGTACTTCACTGTTGAATGCTCCTCAGCCTTGCTACCTCCTCTGAGTTCCTCCACTTGTTTCCTGAGAGGTTCTGCCTGCAGGCATCCTGCACATGGAACCGGTCCTTCAACTGGCACTGGGACTTCTGTCTGGACAAAGGCAGAAGCTGTAATGCAGACAACAGCTTTGGCGATACGATTTTTCCCAGCCATTGTATAGTCGGTGCAGCTTAGGTATCTGTTAAAGCAAGAGAGGGAGAACTACTAAAGTATCAGCTGGTTTCACAGCTGTCCTTTCAGAGAAAAAGCAGTTAAATCTCTCAAGTGTCTTCAAAACGTGCTGTTCCAAGTCCCTGTGTGTAGTTAATTGGGGAGGTGCCCTATAAAGCAAGGCTGCTCACTAGGGGTGGGTGGAAATTCCCGATGAGGTGTCAGTAGCTTCAAAGAGCCAAGATACTAAAGCAGAGTTTTAAACCTACCCCACTAAAGGAAATATTTCCCCTCTTAAACTAAAGCACCAAAAAGAATGTCACTGTTTTAAAAGAGTACTAAAATCCTTTTAAGAGCTCCCAGGCAGAGTGCTGTAATTTAAAAGGCCACAAAAAAAAAAAAAAAAAAGCCCACACCTTACCTTTGTTTGAAATGTATAGCCCTGTTAGGAATGCCTGCGGTTCCAGCAGTCCTGGGCCATTCTGCCTTTGTGATGGATTCCTTAGCCTGGAGTCTGACATCTGTCTAAAGAAAGGTCCATGAGCAACTATCTAGCAGTATGCCCTGCCTCGGAAGACTGGGCTGTTGCCACCACCACAGGATGGCCATCACTATCATTGGTAGCAAGAGCCTGAGCTTGAATCACTGAAAACTCTGGGAGCAGTCAGCAAGGACTGTTGGAGCAGCTGTAAAAGAGCACAACCCCCACAGCATCATCATGATTGTCACTGTCAATCAATCCAAAAAGTTGAAGATAATCCTGGACTCTGGGAGCCTGCTATGAACGGAAACGTGCTAGGCAATCTAACCACCTTTGACTTTGTCAGAAGATATTGTGCACTAGTATTGAAACATACTACCAGGAACTCCGGGGACTGGGAATGTAACATCATTCCCCAAGTGATCACCCAGCTGAAGCTTATCAGAAAGGACACCACTCGGGGAGCTGAGACTCCTCAAAGAATGGGCTTGGATGAGCCAGTAGTCCAGATGGTGCATACAAATCCCTTGGTGCTGTAATGCTCCAAACCACCACCATTATGACCTTGAAGAAAGTCCTTGGGGCAGTGAATCAAATGGGAGGGTGGCAAACAAGGTGAGCACCGAGCACGGCAAAACAGATACGGTTGATCCTCTGGACTGGAATACCTCTACTAAACCCAGAGATGCCATGAAGCCCCCTGGGTGCACTGCTTGAATCATGGATTGCAACATTCCCATCCAGAAGTGCAGTTGTGCAAGTGCTTGACAACATTAAGTCCAGAATGGGCCAGTGTTCCTTCCGTTTGGTGGTACTGATGGATGGAATACCTGCCTTTGCTCTGATTGTCTGGGGAAAGGGGGCACCATTGCCTTCAGGAGAGGCAACATGAAGGGTATTCTGCATAGCATTCCTGCTCTTCATAGCCCCACAAGGGGAGAAGATGAAAGTGGCCAGGATCAGCTCCTGCATTCCAGGACATAGCTGTGACCCGGGCCTATTCCTGAAAGGCAAAGCTGCCCCAACCAGTCATTGCACAGCCTGGGAGGGTCCTCCCATGGACAGAACTGGGGCCCTGAGCCCAAGCACTCCACAAGAGTACTGAGAATAAACCCAAAGTCCATAAGCAGAGAGACAGGCTTTCAAGGCTAGCAGCAATGGGTGTCTGACCAGTGTGCCCATGAGAAGCAGGCAGAGACTGATGGAAAAGGGACTCCTGCCTGCTTCATAGGCCCCTTGGACCTGTCCTCTGTAAGGCAGTAAGATGTCTCACCCAGATCCTTCACCAGCTTCTCCAAAACAGAAGAAAAGTGTACCTTTAAGGGCCAGACTGACACAGGGCAGCAGATTCATCTTCCAAAGCCAAGCTGCCTGAGCCAAGCCAATAGCTCAAACAGTAGAAAGAATCGTTCATGAACGATTCTTACTGTTTGAGCTGTGAGTTCATCGTTCGGTAATTGACCAATTGTTTGTGAGCCAAGCCAATGGCAGTGTCACCGGTGACAGGGAATCATTGGCCACTAGACATACCAGGCCGTACATGGCATCAGAAAGGAAGGCTGTAGCAGATTCCAAAGAGGGGAAGAATCATCTGGTGGAAGAGACCAAATCCACTGCAGCAAGACTCAAGATGTCAGGCCTACACATACTCCAGTTGACTAACAGATGCCACAGCAAACTAGCTCAACATGAATCCACCTTTAAGGTCAATCTACCTTCCACAAGAACGGTGGTCTGACTGGTAACTGCTGTGTTCTGCATAGTCACCTTGGAAATATTAAGGCACAAAGCACTCCTCTGGGAGTGTGCGCATCTTATACACCCTTAGCCCCTTAAGTGGGGAGCCAGGGGAATCCCGCTGACTGAAATAGGCCTTTGAGCACCTCTGGGAAGGCAGAAGTTGATTTCCACACCCCTTGCAGTAGTGGATGCATCTTTGGTTCCTGCTCCATGCCTGGAGCATCTGCTAAGCTCAAGGTGAGTAAGACCCTGGGAATCAAAGCCTGCAGTTCTTCCTTCTGGAACTAGCAGATAATGGCCTCCTCACAATCCTCTGCAGAGTGTACTTCACCCATATCAGACATCTGAATCCAAGCCACAGTCCAAAGCAGAGAGATTCCCAGCAAATCCCCATCTCCAGGGGGCATCCTTTGCTGGAGACAGAGAATTGAATAGTGCTTCCACACTCAGCCTGCCCCTCAAGAGACACCGCTCAGGGGAACCCAGAGGCCACAGGGTCTGCATTTCCATGCCAGAATGACCATACCGCTTGCAAAAAGAAAAAATTCTGGGAAGGACAACCTGGACTCAAAGCTCTTCTCATGGAAATCAGCCCCCTACACCAGGGGACAGTCAGTCAATCTCCTAGAGGTCAGGGAGTGGTACAGCATGCTCACCAGAACCTCCAGCTGGCTGGTCATTCTTACCCACAATGCCATCCACCACCTCCTGCCCTTAGGCAGGTAAGACTAGACCAAGTGCATCCCCTGGCATAGAGGGAGAGCAATCTCTCCAGGGACAACTTAGGAGCTGCCATGCTAGAAGAGCAGTCTAGAAGCTGGAGATGAGACACCATGCTTGCCAAAGGCCCAACAATGATTCCTAGAAGACTACATAAGAGTTAATTATCACATCAGTGTGTGTTCTAAGGCTGCAGCATCCTAAAGGCATGCGTTCACTATGGCGTTACAGGTACTAGGTATGAACACACTGGAGCTCCTTGGGCAAAATGCATGTAGACTATGACCTCTAGGTGCACAATAGGAAAAACACTTCTAGTGGGTGCAGAAAACTCCATCGCACCAATGGTCACCAGCAGCCTATCCCAAATTGCATCCCACGGACTGAATTGGGAGCCGCCAAGGACAATGATGAGGTCAAGCCTTGGTATTCACCACCTGAGCACCCCAGGCGGAAGATCCATGCCAAGCCCAGCTCTACTCCCCTGATGTTACACTGGCTTGTGCAGTATTGTATTTAAGGTAGCTGGAAGGCAGATCCCTCTGACATCCTTCTGCAATCTTTGGGCGAGAGCAGGGGGTAACAGGGAGGGAGGGGGCATTGAGGTCGAGGCTGCTGAATTCTTTCAGATCCTTCCAATTTCTGGCTGCACAACAGATAAAGATGTGGAGTTGAGCCAATTTTCCCTCTTATAGCTACTGAAAAAAACAGTCTAGTAGAGTCTCCCCCATATCATACTTGAGTCACTCCTCAAGGTGGTCATTTGAGTGTTTATCAATCTTTCCTCTCAATCTTCAGAATTTTCTTCTGGAGAGGAGAAAATCCATCCACCATCTGCTGGAGACAAAAATACTAAGAGACCTGATGGCCGAGGCAGATAGAATTATAGGAGTAGTATCATGGAATCCTGGGCTTTTCGTTTGCTTTTTGACTCCACCAATCTACGGGTACTGGAACAACCCACTTACTACTACTGATCATTCGTATAGCTCTACAAGGAATATGCAGTGCTGTACAGGCACATGTAAGAAGATGGTCTTAACTAGACTAAGTTCAGAGCAGGGACAAACAGCTAAAGACCCAGAATGCATTCGGGGGTATGGCAAGTAAACATAGGAAACCAAGATGGTCAGGATCCAAAAACAGCCTTGAAGAGGTGAGTTTTCAGCCTAGGATTTGAAAAGGGCCAGAGATGAAGCCTGACTGGTAGTTTTTTTTCCCAGGCGTAAGGCGCATCAAGGCGAAAGGTTTGAAGTCTGGAGTTGGCAGTGGAAGAGCAGGACAGATAGAAGCAATCTGCTGCCAGAAGAGCAGAGTTCATGAAGGGGTGTAAGGAGAGAAGGTAGTGAGAAGCAGCAGAATGAACGCACTTATAGGTCAGTAGGAGAAGTTTGAACTGGAAATGGACGCTGATAGAGAGCCAATGAACCGACTTGTGAAGGGGGTTATATGAGCATATCGGGGCTGGCAGAAGATTAGCCACACAGCTGAGTTTTAAACAGATTGAAGGGGAGAGAGATGATTCAGAGGGAGACCAGCAAGGAGGAGGATGCAATAGTCTAGACCAGAGGTGACTAAAGAGTGGATAAGTAGTAGTGGTGTTTAAAAGGAAGGGGTGAATTTTGCTGATGTTAAAGCTAAAAACGTTTTTTCCTATCAGTTGGATGTGTGAAGAAAAGGAGGAAGAATCAGACTAAGGTTGTAAATCTGGACTAGTATAGCACGACAATACGGGAATCTAAATTTTGGTTGAACTCCAATTACTACTCTGGTACAGCCACCCAGCAGATATATGCACCTAGTTCAATCTCTCTCATATCAATTCTTCAATTATTCTATATTCCATGTTAGTTATAATTATATGATAAATTCTGTTCAGGTATAGCCAACCAGCAGCAGATTTATGTCCATTTTAATCTGAGTTAGACAAAAAAAAATTGTATTTAAATGTTTAAGGGGTCACTTGGTGAACGAAGGTCTGATTTAGTGAAGTGCTCCCAAAAAACACTCCATTTGTACTTAATTACCATCTGGTCTGCCATCAATATGGGCCAGGGTTTGAAGTGCTTTAATGACAAACCCAATGAGTAACTCCTTCCCTCAAGTAGGAGCCAGCTACAGGGACGTGCAAGAACGCCTATACCCCAATTCTGTACCAATCAGTGCCCAAAAAGAGCATATCCCTGCTGTGATCTAGGCAAGGAGGCAGCAGGGGTGCTGCCCATGGGGCAATGAGCAGTGTCCCGTACTTTCTGGAAGGGAGGCCACTCTTCACTGCCCTGGGTCACGCCGTCATGCTCACAGTCTGTCTGGAAGATGCTCGCTGTCCCCAGTTTGTAAAGCGGCTTGAGAGAAACTCCTGAAGCATCCCAAAAGCGGATAGTGCCGTCCTCATGCCTAGGAGGTTAGGAAAAACCTTGCATTACTGTCTAGTGATCTTGCTGAAGGACAGTGGCGGGAGGGGGGGGGTGCACAGGCCAGTAAATGAACTGTACTGGGAAAGGCAAATCAAACAATTCATTAAGTCAGTCGCAGCTGCCTATAGTTAAAAGTTGCATGACATGCAAACCTCCAGATTTTTTTTTATTTACATTCTCTTATATACTGTGCTATTCTGCATCAGTGCGGTTTACATTGAACAAACTGAAATTACATTGAACAGGGCATTATAACTTGGAGATAACTATTTTACAGGGAACATGGGCTATGGAGGGTTAAGTGGCTTGCCCAAGACCACAAGGAGCACTTGTGGGACTAGAAACCCCGACCTTCCGGCCTGAAGTACCTTGCCCCAACCACTAGGCCACGCCTCCACTCCAGATATTTGCAGAACAGATCTCCAAGGATTAGAGACTGCAAGGGAGTATTTTACTAGCATCAGAAGCCTGCACCCCCTCCCCCTCAACCCAAACATACATTAATGGGCCCCCTCAAGTCAGAAAGTTTATGTCACAGCATGTCAGCACACAAGGTTGTGGGGGTGGTGAGGAAGAGAAATGCCCTTGGCTCTCAAATGGGGAAAAAAATTGTCTCCTCTAATATAGCAGAAAAAGCAGCTCAAACTTCATTCTAAATTGTATTTGGATGCAAAGTACATTCAAGAACAAAAACTATATACTACCAACTTCAACCCCCCTAAGTGCCACATGATCCCTGTGATCACAGATTACAGGGGGAGTGAAGATGCAGATTAGTGTTGGGGAACACTACATGAATTCTCCCCCACCCACCACTAACCCTGTCCTCTACACAGCCCAGGTATTGTCAAAAACAACTGTTCCAAGATGCACCATATTAAGCAAAGCACTTATCAGCTCACTCAGAAATTAAAATATGTGCTTCTATCGAAGCTGGGAGCGCTCTAATCTTTTAGTGTCAATTTCTGACCCACTTGCATTTAAAATCATATCTGAACCCATTACACCCCAGCAGGAATGATCCAGTCCCCAGCAATCACCAGTTTCACAGAGAAACAAGCAGGCCCAGATTTTGAAGGGGGGAGGGGGGAGGAAGCCAAAGCTTCTCCTGTACCTACAGTGCATCCACATCTGGAACCAAAAAAAAATTAAGTTCATTAGGATCATCGTGCCCAAAAAAAATTAAGTCAACTTACCCCGTCAAAAGCAATCCTCGCTGTGTAGGCTCCTGGGCAATGTTTCTCCCTCCACTGATTGGCCACTTCTGAAACGAGACCTCACCCCAAAGAGTAGGTGGAACAGAATCATGAGCAAAATATAAAGAATGTTGCTATTGCATATAGGACTATGGCACTAGATGTAGTTACCCTCACTATAGGGAGCTTCCTTCTCCCTCTGAAGATGTAAGATACTCCCTGGCATTCATAGAATACATGTGATTCCATGTGACAGTTCATGCATCTGCTACAGGGTCACACTAGCTGGAGCTACCACATCTCGCTCCATTGATGCTACTTGGGACTGATGATGCATGCGTTCAGCTAGCAGATCAGACCACCACACCTTCCTTACCACAGAGAGCAGCTGTGGGTTCTGTTGCTCCCCAGCACCAATGATCCTCTCCCATAGTTTCAGAGGCACACTGGAGATGTGATAGGCACATGTTATTGCAGAGGAATGAAGGGGAGCCAAGTATGGAGCAGGAATCGTAGGCCACCCAGGGGTTTGCAAGTCAATTACCACCAGCTCCTCTTCCACCAGCACCACCAGCGCACTGGGGTTATCGAACTCTGCAGAGACCAAGAACATGTCATTGAATGAAAACTGCATACATTAAGATGAGGACAGCAGTGGTTTATTCTAACCAGCAAAAGGTAGGCTGCATACCCTCTTCTGGTTCTGTGTTGTATACAGTAAAGAAATCAATGACGCGCGAGGTGAAGTCCAGGGTCACTAGAGCTTTCCCCTGCAGCACAGTCACACAGTGTCTGTCACCATAGCTGGCCCGCGGCATTCCTCCACTGAACACAATAAAATGGTTCCTGGGCACAAGAGAAAAAACAAATGCTTCAGGAAACTGGGGGAGGGAGAAGGAAGAAAACTTCTGTCCTCATACCTAACTGTAGCCATTTAGCAACTGCAGTGGTCAGAAAAGGAGGAAAACTACATCAACACAAACATTTAAGTGATGAAGTCATAGCTGTAGGCAAGAGTTAAGACATAGCAGAGGTTGGGAAAGGAAAGTGAGAATTCAGCTCATGCTCAGTTAAAGGCGAGTTACATTCATGTATGTAGGTACTTTCCTGTCCTCAGAGGGCTCACAATCTAAGCTGTATCTGAGGCAATGGAGGGTTAAGTGACTTGCCCAAGATAATGAGTAGAAGTGGGATTTGCACCTGGCTCTCAGTACCGTTTTAACCACTAGACTGCGAGCAGAAATGGAAAAAGTTTCCCACAGATCCTTTACAAGATACCCAGAACATCTCTAATGACAACATCTTTGTTAGTGATATAGCAGAAGGGCTTTCAGGTAAGCTTTGCCTCTGCGGATGATACCAAAATCTGCAATAGAGTAGATACCCAGGAAGGTGTAGATAACATGAGGGGGGATCTAGCTAAGCTTGAAGAATGGTCTAGAATTTGGCAGCTGGGATTGCATGTTAAACACAAGGTCATGCAATTGGGCTGCAGCAATCCAAGGGAGCAATATAGTATAGGGGGTGAAGTACGTTTGTCCACTAAAGAGCAGGACCTAGGCATGGTTGTGTCTGATTATCTTAAAGTAGCTAAACAGGTAGAAAAGGCAATGGCAAAAGCTAGAAGGATGCTTGGGTGCATACGGAGAGGAATGGCTAGCAGAAAAAAGTGGTGATAGTTCCTCTGTATAAGTCTTTGCATCTTCAATACTCCAAATGAGGTCACACCAGTCTCCAAAATTGCACACTACAGGATATAAACAGGATGGCATCAGTACAGAGGGTGGCTACTAAAATGGTTAGTGGTCTTCATTATAAAGCAGATGAGCACAGACTTAAGGATCTTAATATGTACACCTTAGAGGAAAGGTGGGATAGAGGTGATATGATTGAGATGTTTAAATACCTCTGTGGCATAAATGTACAGGGTGAGAGCCTCTTTCAATTCAAAGGAAGTTCTGCTACAAGGGGACATGGGATGAGGGTGAAGGCGGATAGATTCAGGAGTGATGTGGAACTATTTCTTTACGGAAAGCATGGTGGATCCATGGAATAGTCTCCCAGTGGAGGTGGTAGAGATGAGGACAGTAACTGAATTCAAAAAAGCATGGGACAAACACAGATGATCTCTAAAAGGTAAAAAGGGGACTGCTGTAGTTATGGAAGGACAGACTAGATATGACAGAAAAAGACCACATGGCCTATTTCTATGTTTCTAGGAAAAAAGGGGATTTTTGTAGTTGATATGGAAGGACAGACTAGATAAGCCATGTGGTCTTTCTGTTGTCATATTTCTATGTTTAAGATCTTTACAGATTAAAGGCAAAACAAGTATTAGTTTGCAAACTTTTGTAGGCAAGGTGGCAGGAGAAATGGAACTAGCTACTAATCAGGACACAATATTCACATTTTTCTTAGTGTGAATCAAAAAAATATCCCCATCTGAAGTTGCTCTGAATAAAGATTAGGGATTCATACAAACCATCATATGGAGAAAAAAAAACTATTTGTTAAAGTGCAACATCTTCAGTTAGTGTGGGTCAATTCCAGGCCTATATTTAGGCACATCCATCACAGGCAACTGTCTGGTACCAGCTTCTGATACATGCTGGAACATTGCTGTTGCTGCCTGAAATCCAGGCAGGAGGCCAGTGTCTCCTTAAATCGCTTCGTCCTGGGTCAGCAGCAGTGGCAGCAAGTATACTGCAAAGATTCAGCACAGAGCCTGCTCATGCTCCACATGGGAGGAACGGCAGGGGCACTGCAGGGCCTGTGTGACAGAAGGGCACCTAGTGCTGCAGAGGCAGTCCAAAGCACAAGAGCTTACAAGGCCCAGTGCTGCACCCACGAAAGTGAGCACCTCTGCCCTCCCTCCCCACTGCCTATGAGGAGCCCTTTGACCTTGCACGTAATAAAGTTATCAAAAGCCAAGAGCACAGGTAGAATGTCCTAACATAAGAAAAATCAAACATACCCAGAACCGCACGTTCTCCACTGGATTTTATTGATGGCTTTGCAAGGGAATGGACCTGAAAAAAAAGACCCCCCCCCACAAACACACAATTACTAGATCTGACACCACTTAATATGGTGCTAACAAAGGGCTTTGACCATATCAAAGAGCAAAACCTACCATAACACCCTGAACATCCCTTCTCCCATTGTACTGGGAGACTAATTTGTTCTGACAGCCTCTAGCAAAGCTGAAGTGCTACAAGACAAAGCTGCGTTCTGTTGACATAGAATAGGGCGTGTTAAATCATTTTAGTATGAAGATATCTAAAAGCAGGTACCACCACATGCTACAAAACCTCTCCCCTCCTTCATAAGACAAGGGATCTACAGTTCCAGCTACAACTTAGGTTAAAAAAAATTGTTCTAAGAAAATGGATTCAGCTAACCGTAGTTGGGTCAGAATCAAAGTCTTCCCTTCCTAATAAGCTGATCTATTCATTGCTTTACACTGCTGCACATACAAATTCTGCTTTCCCGAAAGCAGACTACACTTCAAGAAAGCAGGATTGGATTAGCCAGACAGCCTAGTAAAGGGGAGCCAGCTAGCTAATAGCTCTGTACTGTAGAAGGGAACCAGCCAAAAGCAAATGTGTTCAATGTTACAGCCACTATGTTCTTCCACATGCATGTTCCAAATGGGGCTCCAGCCCACTGCCAATACACTGCTGCACATCTGCAATAAAGCCTTTATCCAAGACAAACAGGAAAAAATCTCAACCCACATCTTGACCTTCAGAAAACCAGCCAACCACCCAGCTATCATGTTGCACTACACTGACCAGCTCTTCTGCCAAGTCTAAGTCATCTTTGTGTGATTTGGCCAAACTAGATATTCTTAATTCCCCACATGATCCTCATAAAAGCTCAAAAACCTGGCAAGACCCTTGCAAGGAGGGAGCAGAATGAGGCAATTAAGCACTGTGCATCCCAGTCCAGGATCTGTTGCTCAAGGCCCTGAGCACAAAGATGAAGCATGAGCCAAGTTCAGCACCTGATGTCATGTCAACATTAGGACACCAACAAAATTATTTTCTAATCAATTTCAACACACCACCCCCTCATAAGGGACGACCCCCCCCCCCAATCCTGAAAGCTGTGCACTGGAGGGAAGAGTTGTAAGGCATGTACAGCTGACCAGATGCTTCAGGTCCAGATGGTCCAGCAATATTTTGCAGATATTGCAACACCTATCACAATGAGTGATCTAGAGAACATTTGAACCAGTCCCCCCCTTGGAAAGGATGTGTCGCATTGTCAAGAATGAGAAAGCTTCAGAGCAAGGCATTACAGTGCATACATACATGTAGGAAGAGAAAGCATAGTTACTCACCTGTAATAGGTGAACTCTGGGAACGGCAGAAATTTAGTCTTCACATGTGTGATGTCTACCAACAGAGCCCACATGGGAATGCTTCCCAACAAATTGAAAAGCTTTTGGGAGTACTCCACTGCACCTGTGTGACTGCCTTCCCAACTCCATCAGTTGCGTCTGTAGCTGAGAAAAAAAAAAGTAAATGAAATCCTGTTACTCCTATGGGAGGAGGGTGGACTGTGAAGACTAAATACCTGCTGTTCCTGCAGATCCTGTTAGAGGCAAGTAACTACACTATCTCCAGGAACAAGCAGGAATGTAGTCTTCACATATGGAATTCCCTAGCTCCCAGATGAAGTGACCTAAGAACTGGTAGAGGTTTGCCTCTGAGTAGACTCGAGAGGTCATGGATCCCATATGGATTTCTGGTATCTTCAAAGTTTGGGACGGAGGGTAGGAGTTGCATCTAAGTCTGAAAGAGGTGCTGGAGTACAGTCTGACCAAACATGGCATCCCGATGGGAGTCCTTGTCCAGACAATAACAAGCAACGAAGGTATGGACAGAAGACCAGGCTGCTGCTTTGCAACTGTAGTCGATGGCTATAGAACAGAGGTTTGCCATCGAGGTGGCCATAGCACGAATATTGTGAGCAGTGACGCCCTTCCAGGGAGAGCCCTGCTTTATCATAGGCAAATGAAATGCAGTCTGCTACCCATCTGGAGAGTGTATGCTTAGAAACAGGTAATCCCAGGTGACTAGGGTCAAAAGATGACCTGCGAGGCTTTATGACTGCAAGCGTGTGTTTGCTTTATCTCTAAAGGGCGCAGGGCTGCTTCTGCGCTAGATGCATGTGGTTAAGGAAAGAAAACTGGAAGGTAAAGTGACCGATTTAGATGGAAGGAGAGACCACCATTGGCATAAAGTGTGGGTGAGTCCAAAGGATTCCTTTATCATGGTGGAAGCAGGTATAGAGTGGATCCACCAAAGCTTGAAGTTCATTAATGCATCTAGCTGAAGTGAGAACAATTAGGAAGATCACCTTCCACGACAGGAATTTAAGTGAGATCGTGGCTAATGGTTCAAAAGGACAGCTTGAGGAGCTGCACTAGAACACGGTGGTCCCAAGCTACCAGAGGTGGAATAAAAGGGAGTTTTGGACAGCAGGAGACCTCTCATAAAAACATGCTCCTAGTGGTTGTGTGGAGATAGGCTGTGCACCAAGTAGATGAGAGGCCACAATGGCACTAAGGCAGACTCAGTGTCTTTAGACCTGTCGAGAATATATTCATAAATGACCTGGAAATGGGAACGAGTGAGGTTATCAAATCTGCAGATGAGACAAAATTATTCAAAGTTGTTAAAACCCATGAGTATTGTGGAAAATTGCAAGAGGATCTTCATAAATTGGAAGACTGGGCATCCAAATGGCAGATGAAATTTAATGTGGACAAGTGCAAAGTTATGCATCTAGCAAAGAAGAAAAAAAAAAAGCGTAGTTACTCACCTGTAACAGGTGTTCTCCAGGAGCAGCAGGAATCAGTCCTCACTTATGGGTGACGTCGGCGCCGACGGAGCCCTCGCGGAGCAATTTTCCCCAGCTTTCAAAGAAAGCCTTTGGGAATTGCAGCGCGCATGCGCGGTCGTCTTCCCGCCCGAGGGTGCCATCTTAGCCAGTCAGATGACATAGCTAAAAAAGACAGCATAAAAATTTGCAAAAAGAACATAAGCAGACGATTTGCAACTCCAAGGGGAGGAGGGAGGGTAGTGAGGACTGATTCCTGCTGCTCCTGGAGAACACCTGTTACAGGTGAGTAACTACGCTTTCGCCAGGACCAAGCAGGAAGTCAGTCCTCACTTATGGGACTCCCAAGCTCAAGGCTACCGGAGACCTAAGCACAAAAATGAGCTCCCTCTAGCTCAGCAGCACAGAAGGATAGAATCTTCGCTGAATTATCACCCACCGGTAGCCCACATCCGGGATGGAGGGTAGGAGTTTGCTCAGACCTCAAAGAGATTACGGAGGACTGCCTGTCCGAAAGCACTGTCCCTACGGGACTCCCTCTCGAGACAGTAATGGACCGCAAAAGTCTGGCTCGAAGACCAAGTAGCGGCCCGGCAGATGTCTGCCAGCGGAACAGAGCGGAGGTAAGCCACTGACGTAGCCTTTGCCCGAACGCAATGAGCCGTGACTCGACTTTCTAAGGAGAGTCCGGCTGCCCCATAAGCCCAAGAGATACAGTCCGCAACCCAGATGGACAGAGTACGCTTGGAGACCGGGAGCCCCAATTTATTGGGGTCAAAAGACACAAAAAGCTGAGCAGCTTTACGGTGCTCCCGCGTACGGTCAAGGTAGAAGTTCAATGCCCTTCTACAGTCCAGGGTATGGAGGACCGTTTCAGCTCGGCTGGAGTGTGGTCTGGGAAAGAAGGTTGGAAGTACCACCTCCTGATTGATGTGAAAAGGGGAGACCACTTTAGGCAGAAATTTTGGGTGAGTCCGTAGGACTACCCTATTCTTGTAGAACCTAGTGTAAGGGGGATCAGACACGAGGGCCTGCAATTCACTTACGCGTTCTAGCGGAAGTGAGGGCTATCAAGAACAGTGTTTTCCAAGACAGAAAACGGAGAGAACAGGTAGCCATAGGTTCAAAAGGCGGACAGGTGATCCGCTGCAAAACCACATTCAGGTCCCAGTCAGGCGCTGGCGGGCGCAGAGGTGGTTTAAGTAGAAGGAGACCTCTGAGAAACCTCGCTACGAGAGGGTCGTTGGAGAGAGGTCTGCCGTCCACCGGCACATGATGTGCTGAAAGAGCACTGAGGTGAACTTTGACGGAGTTGGACTTAAGTCCCAGATTAGAGAGGTGCAGCAAGTACTGCAAGATCACCGACACCGGGCAGGAGAAGGGATCCTGAGACTGTTGGGTACACCAGACTGCAAAGCGACGCCATTTAAGGGCGTAGCATTTGCAGGTAGAAGGCCGTCGCAAAGCCAAGACGACCTCCTCCACCTCCGCCGGCAGGAGAAGGGGAGCAAGGACTACCCTCTCAGCAGCCAGGCCATGAGGTTGAGAGACCTGAGGTTTGGGGTGCAGTAGGGACCCCTGATCCTGAGTGAGGAGATCCGGTTGTACCCCCAGAGGGATTGGATCCTCCACCGCCAGTTGCAGCAGGAGCGGAAACCACGGCTGCCTGGGCCAGCGAGGGGCCACCAGGATCATGAAGGCTTTGTCTCGGAGAACCTTGAAAAGAGTCCGAGAGACTAGCGGGATGGGAGGGAAAGCGTACAGAAGGCTCCCCGACCATGAGATCAGAAAGGCGTCCGCCGCAACCCGAAGGGGGTGTGGCTGACGAGAGCAGAAGCGAGGAAGCTGCCGGTTGTGAGGACTGGCAAAGAGATCCACCGTGGGGAGGCCCCACTTGAGGAAGAGCTTCTGAACTACCAAGGGGTCCAGACGCCACTCGTGCGGCTGGAGGACCCTGCTGAGTTTGTCCGCAAGGCAATTTTCTTGGCCCGGGAGATAAACTGCCTTGAGGAGAATGCCGTGACTGACGGCCCAAGAGCAGAGCTTCTGTGCCTCCCGGCAGAGGAGGAAGGAGCCCGTGCCCCCCTGTTTGTTCACGTAGAACATGGCAACTTGATTGTCCGTCTGGACAAGGACGGACTGTTGGGAAGTCAGGTGGGAGAAGGCCTTGAGAGCTAGGCGGATCGCCCTGAGCTCCAGGAAGTTGATCTGCTGAGCAGACTCCCACGTGGTCCAGAGGCCCTGAGTACGTGCTTCTTGGCAATGTGCTCCCCAGCCCAGGAGGGATGCATCGGTGGTCAGCACCCGGGTCGGTTGAGGTGACTGGAAAGGCATTCCGAATATCAGGTTCGGCTGCCGGAGCCACCACCGGAGAGACGAGACCAGCGGCTCGGAGACGCACACTAGGTCTGCTAGGCCGCCTGTGGCTTGTCGCCACCGCTGGCGGAGACACCATTGAGCAGACCGCATATTCAGGCGGGCATTGGGGGTCACATGGACGGTGGAAGCCATATGGCCGAGCAGTCTCAGGAAGCGCCTGGCGGAGATCAGGGGCTGGCTGCGAAAGCGGTCGGCTAGGTCCATGAGCCGTTGAGCCCTGTCGAGCAGTAGGTATGCTCGTGCCTGAGGAGTGTGCAGCCTCGCGCCGATGAACTCGAGATCCTGTGAGGGGAGCAAAGTGGACTTTGCGAAGTTTATAACAAAGCCCAAGTGCTGCAGAAGAGTCACTGTGCGGCACGTGGCGTTGGTGACCTCCTGAGCGGACGCTGCTCTGATGAGCCAGTCGTCGAGGTACGGAAAGACAGAGGCCGTGAAGCCGGAGATGGGCCGCCACGACCGCGAGACATTTTGTGAAGACTCGCGGTGCGGAGGACAGGCCAAAGGGCAGTACTCTGTACTGGTAATGATTTCCTGCCACCACAAACCTTAGGTATTGGCGGTGGCTTGGGTGGATGAGGATGTGCGTGTAGGCATCCTTTAGATCCAAGGAGCATAGCCAATCTCCCTGCTGGAGGTAGGGCAGAAGGATTCCAAGGGTAAGCATTTTGAACTTCTCCCGCACAAGGAACTTGTTGAGGTTGCGCAAGTCCAGGATGGGTCTGAGGCCCCCTGTTCTCTTTGGTATCAGAAAATACCTGGAATAAAAGCCTTGACCTCTCAGGTGGTGGGGCACCGGTTCCACCGCCTGTTTCCTGCAGAAGACCTGCTAACTCCTGAAGGAGTAATTCCCTGTGCAGAGGGGGTCGCGGAGGTTCTCCCGGAAAATTAGGAGGGAGGGACCTGATGGAAGTGGAGAAGATAGCCTTCTCGCACGACTTGAAGCACCCAGGCATCTGCGGTGATGCTGGACCACCTGTGGGCGAAGTGAACCAGCCGGCCTCCGGTGCTGGGAGGAACCAGCGGGGGGGGAGAGGCTATGCTTTGTGAGTCAAAAACCCCCACCCTGCTGAGCAGGGGCTGGTGGTGTAGGCTTGGGGGCTTGCTGCCTACGGGACCCGTTACCCCGTCCCTTGGCCTGCTGGCCCTGTTGGGGAGCTGCAGGGGCCTGATAATGGGGGTATTGTTTGTAGGCAGCCGCCTTCCTCGGGTAAAAGGACTTTTTCCCCGAGCCCTTTTTCTGGGAAGGGGCGGAGGTCTTCCTAGAAAGCCTGGTCCTGGTGAGAGTCTCAGTCTCAATTTGTGCAGCCTTTTCCGCCATGGGCTTGCCAAAGAGGTTTTCGCCTCGGCAGGGGACATCGACCAACTTGTCCTGCACCCAGGGCTCAAGGTCTGACGACTGAAGCCAAGCCTGTCGGCGGGCACCGATGCCGGCTGCGGCCACTCGAGCCGATGCTTCAAAGCCATCATAGGCTGCTTGGGACATGTTTGAGCATTCCCAAATGCCAGTGGACAAGGCCAGGAACCTCCGCAAGGGTTCCTCGGACAAACCAGCGGAGAATCCGGCTAGCTCTTTAGCCAGATCCCGGAGATACATGCCCATGTATAGCTGGTAAGTCTGGACACGACATGCGAGCATAGAGCCCTGGAAACACTTCTTACCAAGGCCATCCAGGTTACGGGCCTCCCTGCCAGGAGGCACCGAGGAGTGCATCTTCTGGCTCTTAAGACGATGCATGGCCGATTCCACTACCATGGAATGGTGTGGTAGCTGTGCCTTTTGAAAGCCAGGGCTCTTGCGGACTCGATAGATAGAATCGACCCGCTTGCTCAGGACCGGCGAGGAGGCCGGACTCTCCCACATGCGGAAGAGTAGTCGTTCCAGCATAGGAGGAACCGGTACAGTAAAGTGTTCCCTCGCGGGAGAGTCATACTGGAGGGCGTCGAGCTCTTCGGCTCGAGGCTCCTCCTCGGGATCTGCAGGGAAGGCCAAAGCCTTGGCCATATCCCTAACGAAGTCCGAGAACCGGGCATCCTCCGGGGGGGACTGCTTCCGAGGCTTGGACTCCGGTGAGTCCGAGGGGACACACCGAGTCCGGAAAGAATCAGGCGACTCTTCCTCTTCAGACTCCCAGACCGACTCCGACGAGGACTCTGTGGGGTCGGCCCGGGCAGGGCGCGGCGCCTGCCGCCCCGACGCCGAGGGAGTCGGCGTCGGCGACCTCGGTACCGAACGGGGAAGGCCGAGGGTGACCTCGCCCGAGGATCGACTCGAGTTCTCATCGACTCGAGGATCGGCTCGGTCTCCGGGGTCGACTTGGACGTCGACGTCCCGGCGGTCGGGGCAGCGGCGCCAGCGAGGCCAGCGAGCAGTGCCCGCTGCTGGTCCATGAAGGCAGACAGTCTGCTCTCCAAGGCCGTCAGCCTGAGTCCGAGCTCAGGTGACCCAGCAGCCCCCGACTCGGGCCCCGACGGCGTCGGGCCCGACGTTGGCTGTCGCGGAGGCGATTCCAGAAGGACTACAGGACTTACCCGAGCAGGCATCTCCGACTCCAGGCGAGGTCGCTTCGGGAGGTGTTCCTTCTCCAAGGACCCGGGGCGGCTATCGGGGCTATGCGACCTGGCCCTCGCGGAACCAGGAGCGTCCACCGACGCCGCCCTCGCGGGTTTTCACCGTCTGACGATGGTCCCCGGAGGGAGAACCCCGGTCGGAGGAACTCCGGCGACGGTCCGAGCTGGAGCCTTTTGACGCGGAGGCCTCCGACGAGGTCCGGGTACGGCTGGGGTCAGCGAAGATTCGATCACGCTGATGCCGCCGACTTCTCAACGCTTTTGAGGACATTTTGCCGCAGGGCCCACAGATCAGTTCCTCATGATCCGGGCCCAGGCAGCGGAGGCAAAAGTCGTGTGTGTCAGTTAGTGACATATTTCGGTCACACTGACCACACCGCTTAAAGCCACTGGCAGCCATCGGGGGAAAAAGGGCCCCTGCGAGGTCAAAGGACCGGGCTGCCAGGGAAAAATCGAAATCGAAAGCTGACAAAGTCAGAAAATCCGAAAAAAAGTAAGAGGACTCGTGACTGGCGTCGCGAGTCCGGGCGGAAAAACGATCGGCGTCGAACCGAAGGAAAAAGAATAAAATAATGAAGAAATCGACTTTTTCGCGGGGACAAGACGGGGACGTCTGTAGGGCTCCGCGGAAAAAAGAAGACTGGCTAAGATGGCACCCTCGGGCGGGGAAGACGACCGCGCATGCGCGCTGCAATTCCCAAAGGCTTTCTTTGAAAGCTGGGGAAAATTGCTCCGCGAGGGCTCCGTCGGCGCCGACGTCACCCATAAGTGAGGACTGACTTCCTGCTTGGTCCTGGAGAACTATGGTTACACAATACAAGGTTCCACATTAGGAATCACCACTCAGGAAAAGGGATTTAAGTGTCATTGTGGATAACATGTTAAAACCCTCGGCCCAGTGTGCAGCAGCAGCCAAAAAAGAAAATAGAATGCTAGATATCATAAGAAAAGGAATGGAGAATAAAACAAAGGATAGTATAATGCCTCTATATCGTTCCATGGTGAGACTGCACCTTGAATATTGTGTGCAATTCTGGTCACCGTATCTTAAAAAGGATATAGCATTATTAGAAAAGGTACAGAAAAGAGCCACCAAAATGGTAAAGGGGATGGAAGGATACCCCTGTGAATAAAGGCTAAAAAGGTTAGGGCTCTTTAACCTGGAAAAGATGGCTGAGGGGAGATTAGAGGTCTATAAATTAATGAATGAGTGTAATGGGTAAAAGTAGATAGTTTATGCCATCAAAATATAGAAAGAGTAGGGGCATGCAATGAAGGTACAGCATAACCTATTTAAGATTATATAAGAGAAAAATTCTCTCATGTAATCAAACTTTGGAATTTGCTACTGGAGGATGTAGTAAAGGCTGTTAGTGTAGCTAGGTTTAAAAAGGTTGACAAGTTCCTGGAGGAAAGGTCCATAAACCATTATTAAAGTGGACCCAGAGTATCTACTGCTTGCCCCAGTACAAGCATTGTGGATCCTGTGTGTTTTGGGGAACTGCTAGGTACTTGTGACCTAGATTAGCCAGTGTTGGAAACAGAATACTGGGCTTGATGGACCTTGGTCTGATCCAGTATGGCATCTCTTATGTTCTTAAGTGGAGGAGATAAGGAGCGACTCCACTGGAGCAAAAAAGGGATTGAGATTCTTCTGGGAACACTAGACCAAGCATCCACACCGCTTAAAGTGTATGACCATCTGGTGGAGGGCTTCCTAAAAGCCAAAAAGAATCTCCTTAACCTCCTGAGTAAGGTCAAAACCTTGTAAAGCTACGCTCAGCAGCCAAGCTGTGAGGCAGAGAGACTGGATGGGGATGGAGCAGAGAGCTGTCCTGGAAGAGAAGGTCTGGCACATATCCCAATCACAGAGGATGAGTCAGATGTAGTAGCAGCAGAGACCATGGTTGCCACAGTCCCAGGGGCTATAACAATCATGGAGCCCTAGTCAGACTGAAGCTTGAAAAGCATCTTGGGTAGGAGGAATATGGGAGGGAATGTATAAAGCAGACCTTGACCCCAGTGCAGGTGGAAAGCATCCACCTGCTGGTTGGTGGATGTCCAGGTTCTTTGCAGAATGTCAAGCTTCCTCATTTCTGCATGAGTCTAACAGATCTATTTCTGGAGTTCCCCAGGTCTGGAAGATGTAGGGCATCGTCTGGATGCCATTGTGGGAAATAATGCGACTCATTGTGTTAAGACATTGGATTCTTCTAGGAAGTACATTGCTTGGAGGTGTATTTGATGAGAAATGGCAAAGGACCAGGAGGCGTACTGTGCCTCCTTACAGAGGGCTCAAGAGCCTGTTCCCCCTGTTTGTTTACATAGAACATGGCAAACCTGATAGTCTGCCTTGACTAGGACCTGTTGTGCTGCAAGGTGGTGTTGAAACACTGGAGGGCATTGGAGATAGCCTGAAGTTCCAGGAGAGTGATCTGGAGTTGACTCCTGTGCTGTCCAGAGCCCCTGTGTAGTCAGGTTGCCCAGATGGTCTCCCCAACCCAGCTTGGAGGCATCTGTCATCAGGGTGCATGGACTTGGAGGCATTTAAAAAGGTGACCCTATGATCAGGTTTTCTGGAGACCACCACCACCACTATTAGAACATAAGAACAAAGATATGCCATACTGGGTCAGACCAAGGTCCATCAAGCCCAGTATTCTGTTTCCAACAGTGGCCAATCTAGGTCATATGTACCTAGCAGTTTCCCCAAGAGACACAAGTTCCACAATGCTGGTACTGGGTCAAGCATTGATATCTTCGGTCACTTCTTAATAATGGTTTATGGACCTTTCCTCCAGGAACTTGTCCAAACCTTTTTTAAACCCAGCTACACTAACAGCCTTTACTACATCCTCCGGTAACAAATTTCAGAGTTTGATTACACGTTGAGTGAAAAAATATTTTCTTTTATTAGTCTTAAATAATTTACCCTGTAGCTTCATTGCATGTCCCCTAGTCTTTCTATATTCTGATAAGGTGAACAATCGATCTACGTTTACCCGTTCCACTCCGTTCATTAATTTACAGACTTCTATCATATCTCCCCTCAGCTGTCTCTTTTCCAGGTTAAAGAGCCCTAACCTTTTTAGCCTCTCTTCATAGGAGTATCCTTCCATCCCCTTTACCATTTTGGTGGCTCTCTGTACCTTTTCTAAAATCGCTATATCCTTTTTAAGATACGGCGACCAGAATTGCACACAATATTCAAGGTGCGGTCTCACCATGGAACGATAGAGGCATTATAATCTCTTGTTTTATTTTCCATTCCTTTCCTTATCATACCTAGCATTCTATTTGCTCTCTTGGCCGCCGCTGCACACTGGGCCAAGGGTTTTAACATGGTATCCACAATGACGCCTAAATCTTTTTCCTGGGTGGTGGTTCCTAATGTGGAACCTTGCATCGTGTAACCATAGTTTGGGTTGTTCTTCCCTAGGTGCATAACCTTGCACTTGTCCACATTAAATTTCATCTGCCATTTTGATGCCCAGTCTTCCAATTTATCAAGATCCTCTTGGGTTTTAACAACTTTAGTTTTGTGTCATCTGCAAATTTGATAATCTCACTCGTTATTCCACTTTCCAGGTCATTTATGAATATGTCAAAAAGCAGCGGACCCAGCACAGATCCCTGGGGTACACCACTATTCACCTTTCTCCATTGGGAAAATTGGCCATTTAGCCCTACCCTCTGCTTTCTATCTTTTAACCAGTTCCTAATCCACAATAGTACACTGCCTCCTATCCCATGACTCTTTAGTTTTGCCAAAAGTCTCTGATGAGGGACCTTGTCAAGGCTTTCTGAAAGTCCAGATACACAATATCAACCGACTCACCTTTGTCCACCTGATTATTCATTCCTTCAAAAAAACATAACAGATTAGTAAGACAAGATCTTCCTTGTCTAAAGCCATGTTGGCTGTCTCCCATTAGGTTCTGACTATCTACATGCTGAGTAGTTTTATTCTTTATGATGGTTTCTACCAGTTTTCCCGGTACTGACATCAGGCTCACCGGTCTGTAGTTTCCCGGATCACCCCTGGAACCCTTTTTAAAAATTGGTGTTACATTGGCGATCCTCCAATCTTCAGGTATTAGAGATGATTTTAATGATAGTTCACAGATTACTGATAGCAGTTCTGCAATCTCATATTTCAGTTTTCAACACCCTTGGATGTATACCATCCGGCCCAGGTGATTTGCTACTCTTCAGTTTATCTAATAGTTGTAAGACATCTTCCCGATGTATCGATATTTCCTTCAATTCTTCCACACCTTTAAATACCACTTCAGTCATGGGTAACATCCCTACATCTTCCTCAGTAAAGACCGAAGCAAAAAATTCATTCAGTCTCTCCGCTATCACCTTGTCGCCTCTTAGTGCTCCTTTAACCCTTTTATCATCTAATGGGGTGTTCCCCAACCCCCGGGCCGCGGACTGGTACCGGTCCGGGGATCAAACGGTACCGGGCCGCCCGAGGAACTTTAAATAATTTCACTGTGGGTCCTCCCGCCTCCTGATTGGACGTAATGAGTGCGCGTGCTCAAGAGCCACCCTGGAAGCTACAGTCTTCCTGCTTCCCAACGAGCGTCTTGCGATAGTTATAGAAAGCGGCAGGTGGGAGGAGGAGCTGCCGCCGCTGCGCGCACGTCTGCTCATGCAGCTCGCTCACAGACAGCGCACGCTCTGCCCCCTCAACTTCTCTGTAGGACAGGAAAGGGGGAGAAGGGGAGCGGCCCATTCTGCGGTTTAATCCGTTTATGTGAGTGGTAATAAAAGGGGTCAGACTTCCCTTTTCACATCTTCCCAAATTAGCAATCCATACCTTCCTTGGGAATTGCCCCTCCTCCAGGGGTTCTCTGGGCATAGGTGCATGGGGGACCCACGTGTCCCGGTTCGGTGTGTTTTACGCTGGAAGTTAGGCACAGGAGTTTCCTGAAGTGTAAGATTGGTACCCCCTCCTAGTCCTGACTTGGTTTTTCAGGTTTGAAAAGGACCAAAATCTAGTCAAAGGAGCCGTCTTTTGGGGGTCGGCCTGGGCCTGAAGGGAAAAGGGGCACTTTACTTTGCAACACGCACATCTGGGGAAACAATGAGACTTAGAATGGTCTTATGTAATTTGTTACATACAGATACACATATATAAATGTATGTAATTTTATATATACAGATTTATAATAATATTTTATAATGTGGAGCAGGTAAAATGGTATCTCAGGTAATTTTATCCACAGGATGTAGCTGGGCTATATAGGAGCCAATAGAAAGAGTGCCCCGGCTATTGCTTGCTAAGAATGATGGTGTGTTTAACAAATTCCTGATCAGGTTGTTTTCCTCATTTTTTAAATATCTAGCTTACTTTGCATTGAACTCTATGAAGCAAGATTTGTAAATAGTTTACTCCTGTTATCCAAGTTATTTGCCCTGTTTTATCTGTAAACTCATACGTGTTATTTGTACTGAGCATTTTTGTTCCATGTAAACCGCGCTGATGCTGAATAGTGTGGTATATAAGAGACTGTAAATAAACTATTTCTGGAAAGGCATGAGCTAAATCCACCATAAAGGAAAAACAAATTTCCCCAGCAATGTTAGTTTAGTGATATTTGTAAACATAAGTGGAAGAGATATTTTGAAATAATTTGGGAGGAGCGCAGGAGTGTCTGGCTCCTGAGACCCTTGTATGCCATGTTGTCAGAGGTGCAGCCCTGCTTCCAGCTCCTCAGGATGGGGTTGGTGGGATCCCCTGGCTCAACAAGCCCAGTCTCCCAAGATCTGTACACCTTCCGGCCAGAGACACCATGCTGTGTCTTTTCGCTTGGGACGGCGCTCTGATATCTGTGATGTGGCGCTAGTGTCTGAGAGAAACCCAGATCTGATCTCCCAGGTCCATGCAGAGATACATGCGGGGAGAGAGAGGAAGGTGGCAGTGGAGACTGGAGAGTTTACATTGTGGACTGCAGCACTCATGGCACTTACATTAATGATGTCCGTGTCCATCGTGGCATGCGGGTGGAGCTGTCGGACAGTGATATGGTGATTTTTGGGCACAAGGAGGCTGAGAACTGGAAGTAGGCTCATGGGGGGGCTTGGACTGGAATTGGGCTGAGTGGAGGGGGAGCTAGGATTTGACATGGGCTGATGGTGGGGCTAGGAAATGACTAGAAATGGTCTGATGGGGGCTAGGATTGGAAATGAGCTGATGAAGGGACTCGGACTGGAAATGGATGGGGGAGCTAGGACTGGAAATGGGCTGATGGGTGGCTAGGACTGGAAATGGGCTGATGCAGGGACTAGAAGGGAATGGAAGCTGGGTGAGACTGGAACTAGAAGGGAGGTGATGTTGGGGGAGGATTAGAATGGGATGGGGTTGGGAGAGTAAAATGGAGAGGGGAAAAATATTTTGTGGGAGGGATGAAAAATCTACAATTGGCTGGGTATTGGGAGAGTAAGGGGGGGGATTGATGATGGAGGGGTAAAATTTGTGTGGATGAAATAGGAATGAGGAAAGAGCAAAAGGAGAAAGATTAGTATGTTAAAGCAGATGTAGAGAGAGAATGGAAAAAAAAAAACTAGGAGAAGAAAGGACAAATGGACAGTCATTGTCTCCTATTACCCCCAGTTGGAACCGTCTCGTTGCAAAGAAACAAGCTCAGGGTTCTCATTGATTTGGAATTCTAGTGAGTTAAATAAAATAAATCACTTTATATTCATTTTTTGGTGTAGCTGTATTTTATTTTGAAGGCATGTTTAAATACAATTAAATTAAAATTATTAAATTAAAACAAGCGGGCCACGGAAAAATTATCAAACGTTTACCGGTCCGCGGCGATAAAAAAGTTGGGGAGCACTGATCTAATGGACCAACTGACTCACAGGATTTTTGCTACGAATGTACTTGAAAAGGTCTTTATTTCGCGTTTTTGCTTCCGCAGCAAGCTTCTTCTCAAATTCTCTTTGCCTGCCTTATCAATGGCCTTGCATTTGACTTGCCAGTGCTTGTGCTGTTTCCAGGTTGTCGTTTGGCTCTTTTTTCCATTTCCTGAAAGATGCTTTTTTGGCAACAGCCTCTCTGACCTCACCTTTAAACCATGCTGGCAGTTTTTTTGGACTTCCTTCCACTTTTCTTAAAGCATGGAATACAGCTGGTCTGGGCTTCCAAGATAGTATTTTTCAACACCCAAGCTTGATGTACGTCTTTAACCTTTGCAACTGCTCCTTTTAGTTTTTTCTTAACTGTTTTTCCTCATTTTATCATAGTCTCCCTTTCGAAAGTTAAAAGGTAGTACTGTGGATTTCCTTACTATCCCTCCTCCACTAATTAAATCAAAGGCGATCATGCTATGATCACTGTTGCCAAGTCGCCCCAACACCCTTATCTCTTGCACTAGATCTGGTGTTCCACTAAGGACTAGGTCTAATATGGCTTCCCATGAAGGGATGTGGTTAGATGGGCAGTGACCTGGATCTCAGAGATGGCCTGAGGCCTGCTTCCACTGGAGGCCAGAGTCCACTGGGCTGTCCACATATGTAGTCAGGCATATAGAACGACATGTACTGTAGAGACCATATGCACAAGGAGCTGCAGCATCTCACAGGCTGTCAGATGGTCTCACGGAAGCATCTGGGATGGTAGACAAACTAGACGGCTACAACGGAGCTGGGGCAGAAACATCCTGGACTGTTGGGTGTCTAGCAGGACTCAAACTCTAGCCTGAGTTGGAGCGAATTGGGATTTTGGGAAGTTTGACAAATCAAGTGTTATAGTACTGTTCTGGTATGATACAAGAACAGAACCTCTTAGGAGGTGTCTGCCTTTATTCGCCAATCGTCAAGTAGGGGAAGACTAATATCCTCAGATACTGGCCATGACTGCCATGCACCTTTGTGAAGACTCTCAGGGCAGAGGCAAGTCTGAAGGGAAGGACTATTGGTAATACTTTCCCTGAAAGGCAAAATGTAGATACTTCCCATGTACTGGATGGATGAGGATGTGTATGCTTCATTTAAGATCTAGAGACTAGAGTTAGTCCCAACTCTTCCCTATCTCCAGAGTCCCAAGAGATCTGGAACATTTCATGGACTAGAAACTTAATGTTTGAGGTCCAGAATGGGCCTCTACCCTCTGGTTCTCTTTGGAATGAGAAAGTAGGGAGAGTAGAAGCCCACTCCCTGTTGGGATGTTGGGACCTCTATGGTGCCTTGAGACAAAAAAAGGATACCTTGTCTTATAGGAGAGCAGTGAGAGGGGGGTTGTGTTTGATACTCCACCTGCAAACTGCTCCCCTGCACATTCAAGGGAAGTCCGTACCCTTCCTGAACTAAGTGTTCACTGCTCTGAGGTGATGAAGTGTCATCTGTGGACATAATGGCAGTCTGCCTGTTATGTGGAGGGGGTGAGGGCCTCCAGAGGCAGGGTGGCAATATTCACTAGGAAAGTCAAAAACTGGGTATAGCCCGTGGCTTCTGATTAGGAGGCTGCTGCCTCTTCCGTGGGGCTGACCCCAATACTGAGAAGCTGTAGGATAGAAAGAAGAATTTTTTTGTAGAAAGACTTATTTGCAGGAGTCTAGCAGGGTCAGCTATTACTCTTTAGGGAAGCATTTTCTGATTCTAATTGCATGGCCTTATCTTGCCAAATAGGTTTTCCCCTGCGCAAGGTATGTCGCCCAGCTTATCTGCTCAAGATCAGAGGCCTGAAGCCATGCAATGTGGCATGCACCAAAGTTGCTGAGGTCCTGCTTGTGCACTCTAAAGCATCGAAGATAGCTCTGACAAACGTCAATACGTTCTGGCTATGCTAAACTAGGGCAAGATAATCTGCTCGTTTATCATCCAGGAGGAGAGGTGCAAAGGCCTCAAGATCCCTGGAGACCTCCTTCAGGAACATTCCCATATAAAGTATGTTGTTGTTGTTAAGTGCTGTCGAGTCGGAGTCAACTCATGGTGACCCTCTGGATAGCTATCCTAAATTGTGTTCGATCTTCAGTCAGGCGGCTCATTGTTGACAGACTGGTACCTGTAGCTGCTGTTATTGTATCGATCCATCTCATTGCTGGCCTTCCTCTTTTGCGTTGACCTTCTATCTTGCCAAGCATGATGTCTTTCTCTAATGATCTCTCTCTCCGCATGATGTGTCCAAAGTATGAAAGTCGAAGTCTTGTCATCTGAGCTTCTAAAGCAAGCTTAGGTTTGATCTCCTCTAGTAGACTTGTTTGTTCTTCGGGCAGTCCATGGTATACACAGTATTCGCCGCCAGCACCATAATTCAAAGGCATCAATTTTCTTCCTGTCTATCTTTTTCACTGTCCAGCTTTCACATCCATATGATGTTATTGAAAATACCATGGCTTGAACAAGTCGAATCTTTGTATGGAGAGACATCTCTGCTCTTGAGAATCTTATCTAGGTCTTTCATAGCCATTCTGCCAAGAGCAATGCGTCGTCTGATTTCTTGACTGCTTGTTGCTTCTTTATTGATAGTTGATCCAAGTAGGTTAAAGTTATTCACGATTTCAATTTCTTCTCCTTCGACAATGAACCTGTTGATTATGCCAGTTGTCATGATCTTTGTCTTCTTTACATTAAGGTGCAGGCCCATTTTTGAGACTATGTTCTTTGATTGTGAGAAGCAAATGTTTCAGATCATCTTCACTTTCCGCCAGTAATGTGGTATCATCAGCATAGCGAAGGTTGTTGAGTCTTCCACCAATCTTCACACCTGTGTTTTCATACAATCCTGCTTCTCTGATGATTTGTTCTGCATATAAATTAAACAGGTAGGGGGAAAGTATGCAGCCTTGTCTTACACCTTTGCTTATTTTAAACCATTCTGTTTCTCCTTGTTCCGTTCGAACTGTTGCTTCTTGATCAATGTACAGATTGTGCAAAAGAACGATCAGGTGTTCTGGTATACCCATGCTTCTTAATGTGGCCCAGAGTTTCTCATGGTTTACACAGTCAAAAGCTTTGCTAAAGTCGATAAATCACAAATAGATATCCTTTTGGTATTCTTTAGTCTTTTCAAGGATCCATCTCACATCCGCAATGATGTCTCTCGTTCCTCGCCCTTTTCTGAACCCTGCTTGCACTTCAGGTAGTTCTCGTTCCAGGTATGATTGTAGTCTCTTTTGAATAATCTTCAGTAGAATTTTGCTGGCATGTGGGATCAGAGCGATTGTGCGATAATTTCCACAGTCAGTTGGATCACCTTTCTTTAGTACTGGTATAAACACAGATCTTTTCCAGTCAGTTTGCCATGATGCTGTCTTCCATATTTCTTGGCAGAGCCTTGTAAGTACGGTAACAGCTGCATCAGATTGCTGTAATACTTCTATGGGAATGCAATCAATGACTGGTGCTTTGTTCTTTGATAAGGTTTTTCAATGCTGCTTCAACTTCTTCTTTCATCACCAATGGTTCCAGATCACAAGGTACAGGTTGAAACGGCTGTTGGTCCACTTGATCTTTAGCATATAAAAACTCTGTATATTCCTTCCATCTTTTCTTGATCTTCTCAGCATCATTCAACATAGAACCTTGAGCATCTTGTAACATTCCAATTCGAGGCTGGAACTTTTTCTTTAACTCTCGTAGCTTTAGGAAAGCTGATCTTGTTCTTCCTCTAATAGTTTCTGCTTCTATTTCCTTGCATGCGTCATTGTAGTACTTTTCCTTGTCCTGTCTTGCTGCACGTTGAAAATCTCTGTTGAGTTCTGTGATTGTCTTTCTTTCTCCTCTGGCTTTAGCTTCTCTGCGTTTCTGGGCAATTTTCAGAGTTTCTTCCGTCATCCATTTTGGCTGTTTTTTCTTTTTTACCTTTTGTAGAGACTTCTCGCTTTCTTCCAACACAACCTTCTTGATGTCATTCCATAACTCTTCTGGAACTCTATCATTTGTATCTAAAGCAGCAAATCGATTTTGCAGGCAGTCTTTACATTCCAGTGGTATATTCTCAAGGTCATATTTTGCTGCATTCATGAGTGGTTTGCTCTTTTTCAGCTTTAGCTTGAGTTTGCATACTAGTAGTTGATCTGTACCACAATCAGCTCCAGGTTTTGTCTTTGTTGATGTTATAGAGCTTTTCCATCGTTGACTTCCACAGATGTAGTCAATTTGATTTTTATACAATCCATTGGGTGAAGTCCATGTGTACAGTCTCCGCTTGTGTTGCTGGAAGAAGGTGTTAGAGATGAATAGATCGTTGGTCTTGCAGAATTCTATCAGTCTTTCTCCAGCTTCATTTCTGTTGCCAAGTCCATATTTTCCAACTACTTTGTCTTCTTCTTTGTTGCCAACCTTTGCGTTCCAATCACCCATGACTATCAGGATATCCTGTTTGCATGTTCTGTCAATTTCAGCTTGTACTTGTTCATAGAACTCTTCAATTTCATTCTCTTCTGCAGCTGTTGGGGCATATACTTGAATTATAGTTGTGTTGATAGGCATTCCTCGTAGACGAATAGAGATTAAACGTTCGCTGACTGCATTGTATTTCGTTACAGTTCTTGCAAGTTTCTTCTTTATTATAAATGCAACACCATTTCTTCTTTGTCTTTCATTTCCAGCATAGTAGACCATGTGATCATCTGATGCAAAGTGCCCGATGCCAGTCCATTTCAGTTCGCTGACACCCAACAGATCAAGTTGTACATGTTCCATTTCATTCTTGACCACCTCCAACTTCCCTTGGCTCATGCTTCGTACGTTCCATGTTCCAATGTGTAAGACATCTTTACAGCTTCTGACTCATTTCATGCGCAGCTACATCAGCAGTCAGACGTCCCGAGGGCTTTGATACAACCACATCATAAATGCTGGCTTTACTCTGAAAGGTCTTCAGCTCTTCCCCAGTAGCTAGTTGAGTGCCTTCCAACCTGGGGGTCTCATCTTCCAGCACTACAGCACAATTTGTTTTGTTGTAACTATCCATTGGGTTTTCATGGCAAGATACAGAAGTAGATTGCCGGGCCTTTCTTCCGTGCAGTTTAAGTTTGGTGTTGTTGCCGTTGTCACAGAAATGTGATCCTCCGCCGTCAACACTATCCCATTCTGCTGCTGCCCAGAAGGGTGGTTTGTCTTGGTCTGGCATCTCAGCTGAGACCTGTCCATCTTGGGAGACCCTGCCAGTAGTTAAACTACCAATAGTTTAGCTCTCAGCATCACTGATGCACACAAGCCCTCACAGCACAACAAGCTGCAAACCAAGTGAGTATGTAGGAGTTAATTCTAGCTGAGATCATTGATGCTTTGAAACATCAATGCCCTAAAGCATTGCGGGTTCTCTATTCCCTACCTGGAGGGTTAGAGGAGCAAGTCTGTGCTTTTGATTCATCACACAGCTGATTCCACTACCAGTGAGTGGTGGGGAAGCTGTGGCTTCTGGAAGCCGGGGCACTCCAGTACATGATACTTGGTATAAAGACGTCTAGACTGGGGTGAGACCGAGGCATCAACATACAGAGCATAAGGTCATGAAGGATGTGGTGCACCAGTAAGGTGGCTGCTTTCTTAGGTGCTGTTGGGTACTGGAGGATTTCTAATTCCTCCAACCCTTGACTCCTCTTCCGATGTCACTGTGATTGAGACCTTTGGCTAGGTCTCAAACTAACTCCTGGAAGGGCATGTCCTCCAGTGGCGACATGTCATTGTTGAAGTGGGGGGGAGGGGAAGAAGGGTCTGAAGGTAGGTCCCAGGGCCCCCATGAATCGAGCTACTCCACATCCAAAATCAGGGGAATACAAATCTGAGGATTCGAAGTACTGACTGCTATGGTGCTGGTACCAATGTTCCAATGTCTGCCTCTGAGCCTTTTGGGCCGCCATTGGTAAGTGTTTCCAGGGAGGGTATGGGAGGGAGTAATGTCTGACATCTGTGGCAGACCCAATGTTGCACCTGGAACCACTGTTGGTCTGTACTGGAACCGGTACCTGTAGCCAAAGGTTTTATAGATTCTGAGGCTGCAAATAAGGCTGCCAAGCTATGCTCTATGGCCAGTATGCACTGGTCTATTGAGGTTGCTGATGCTTGGGTGTCTTGACGGGTATTTGCACCACCCTCCCAGAGCATTACACCAGTAGCTCTCCAGAGGTTGAGGCTTAAGGAGCATCCTGGAGTCCCTCGATGGCTTTTGGAGGACAGGGCCTCCCCGCTGGAACCATTTAGCAGGCTGATCTGCCTCTAAGGCAACCCCTAAGGGATCTTGGTGCTTTGAGCGAGATCTTTCCCTGTATGTGCCTGCAGACTTCAATGTGGCCTTGTGCTTGGACTTCAAGGATACCTGAGATCCATGAGAGAATGATGAGGCCCTCTTCTTTAGTCCCTAGCTGGCATTTAGCGAGAAGGCCATCCTCTCAGCTAATACACTGCTGTAGGTGCCACTGTATCCTGCATTGATCACAATATACTTCCAACCTTAGTAATCCGTGGCAACATTTCTGGCCTCACTGATGGTCACTCTTGGTTCCTTAGGTCTTCAATGAGTTTGAGCATGTTTTCTTTGGTGCCGATTGTTGAACCCTCCGGTGGACAGGCTGCTCTTACCAGAGTTTATATGGCAGCCGACTGGTGTTCATTCTGCAAATGTGGCCAAACCAGTGCAGTCTGCATTTTTGGATTTGTTCTTAGACCGAGGATTGATGTCACACCTTGTCAATTGTCTCGCTTCGATGGCAATCATGAAGAGACAGCCAAAATCTGTCTCAGGCATTGCATTTGAAAGACCGAGTGTTCTAGACAGGTTTGAGCAGAGTCCATATTTCTGATATGTACAGAACTGGCAAGATCAGCTTTCAGAAGATGCATTTTGGTCTTGGGGATATTGGCCTTCTTCCGGAGGCACCATTTGAATGAGGCAAATGCTATTGTTGCCTGGCTAATCCTGCTGAAGACTTCAGTGGTGACGCCATCTTCATCTCCTGTACCAGTGATATCAGGTATTTGAATTCCATAGAGGTGAACAATGGCCTGTGATCCATCTGTGGTCATAACTTTGATCTTGTCCACATTGGGCGATTCGGGCATAATGGAAATGGATGTCTGTGGCCTCTGTATCCATGTCAGCAAATATAGCACTGTTGTCTGCGATCAAGTCAGGAAGTTGTTCACTGTACTATACCCTGCATCTGCCCTTGAATGTTTTCCTCATTGTGTCAATCATATTGAAAAGCAGGGGAGAGGTGACATTTACCTGACAGACTCCAGTTTGGATAGGAAATTTAGATAGCTCATTTTGGATCCACATGCTGCTGGTTGAGCAGCTGTATGATGCTCAAAGTTAGGTGATCTTCAGTGGCACATGTTCATTCTAGAGCCCTCCAGAGGGCAGGCCAGTGAACATAGTCAAACGCAGATTTGAAATCAAAAGATGACAATGGTTTGCTTTCAACACCTGATCCTTTCCCTCCATCAGTTGCCAAAAATCCTGCTTGCTCTTCTCAGCTTGGCCTAGATCCTGCTTGCTCTTCTCAGCTGGTCTGTAGATGTTCCTACAGCCTTGATTGTATGATCTTCATGAACACCTTGCCAGTGATTGAAAGGAGGCCGATGCCATGGTAGTTCTTACATTTCTGGTTATTGCCTCTTTAGGATTGGCACGATGGCTTTCTTCCATGCTTATGGAACTTGTTCCATGCACTAGACGAGTGTTAGGACATGAAGTCACTGCAACAGTATGTCTCCCCCAGCTTTGATTATTTTGGCAGCGACTTGGTCCTCTTCAGGCATCTTTCCATTCAATGATATTGTACATTTCACTTACTGTTGGCTCGGTCAAGGAATGAATTCTCTGGCAGGTCGATGGGTGGTGGCTCTGGTGGCAGTCCCTAGAGCAGACTGGATGTATAGCTGTTGGACAAAGTCTCTCCCACTGTTGCAGGCATTCACCAGGAAAGCTTACAAAGGTGCCATCTGCTCTCTTGATGTCACTGGTTGACTGTTTTGCCACTCAGATGAGGCCCTTGAAGTGTCAGAGGTAAAGAGTGCTCCTAATTTACAAGCCTGGTTCTGTAGGCCTCTTGGGTCATTTTCTGGCAAAGGGGGACAGTCCTTTGGCTGATGGTCTGAGCAGAGGTATTTTAGACACCAGTCATGTCTCAGTCACCAAGATGGTGCTGGCACAGTGCATTTTTTGAACACACTAGTTGGTTTCTCCATACCTTCAAATGTATGAAAAGTATGGTCGGCTTGAGGCCTAAAAGGGCAGACACCCAAGTAGGTTTTTTTTGTTAGAGAAAAATAAGAATGAATAAGAGAACCAGTGACGTCTTAACCAGTACCAGTGTTGACAGGAAGGCAGAGGCGCTATCCACAAACAAGTTCTTCTGCACTGACAGGATTTGCTTCCTGCTGGCTCCATGGAAAACAAAGAACTGAAGAGAGGGATATGGGAAGGCAGGAGGGCAGTTGCACAAGTGCAGTAAAGTGCTCCCAAAAGCTTTCCAATTGGATGCTGGGGAGCGTTCCCGTGCAGGCTCCATCTGTACCGCATCACCCATATGTGAAGACTACATGCCTGCTTGTTCCTGGAGATTAAAGATAGAACCGTTAGTCTTCCCAGTTTTCATTAAAGCATAGTCAGTCTAAAAATCTAGTTCACAATAGGTAGCTTGACTAATGTCAGTCTATGGCCTAATGGTATACAAGGGCCTAGTGCAGAGAACTGTTTCTACTCTAATGTCTAGGAACCAAAGTCATAGAAAAACTGGTCTTCAGTTTCCCCCACCCTGCATGTGGACTCACCATATGGGACCGTTGACATGACTGGCTGAGACGATGTAGGACAGCTTTCATTAATGGACCACACCATATATCCACCATCACTGTGCGAGCTCACTATGTTCTGGCCACTCCGTTCCCAGCTGAGACTTTCCAACTGCTGCAAGAAATGAGACTGGGATGAGCAAAGTCAGAACTCATGACTTCAGCAATAGCCCTGCATTACAGAAGGCAATAAGATGTGGGCTTCTGCTGGGTCTTCAGAACTGTGTAACCACAACATATGCTAATGAAAAATGTTAGATGCAAGAAGCACACCAGCCCAACACTGTCAAAAAACCAAACTGCTGCAAGAACTAAGGTCTTAGCATTACATCTTCCTCAGTTACCCATTTGTGTTACACTGAAGAAATCCAACTTACTTGGTTGCCAAGGAAAAGATGCTCCACACATCTTGTGCTTTGATTCCATACAACCAAGAGACCCCGGCTGTAACCTATAAGGATCTTGGATGCAACCTGTGGATGCTCCTGCAAAGACTCCACTGGACCAAGAGCCTTTCCACATCTGTAATCATCTGGGACACTGTTGAAGAGTCAAGACACAAGCAAAAATTACCTTGTGGAAGTGTACTGGGCCTGACAGCTCAGTGCATTCATTTTGTTAATAGGCCAAAAAACTAGAATTGTGGCTGTAAGTCCTAGACAGCTTTAAATTCAATGTTCAGCAGCGACTGAATAAGGCGCCGGCACAAGTAAAAGTTAACAGCAAATCTCTAAAGAGGCACCATTACACAATGTCGAAGGATGGAAGTTCTTGTTGGGAAGTCACAACTGATGACCAGAAAATCTGAACAGGACAAAAAACTTTGTCAGGATAGTGCTGGGCTGTCACTTGTGCTATAGTGAAACTAGAGAAAGTACAGGAAACAAAGGATGAACATCTCCCCTAAGAAAAAATGCTGAACAGGTTAGGACTTCAGCCTGGAAAGATAAGAGATTAGAGGTCTATAAGACAAGTGGGGTAGAATGGGTAACTAGTGAAAGTTTATTTACCCCTTTCATGCTTGTACTGAGATGGGAGAGCAGCAGATTGAGAACCAGAGAAGGCAGGGTTCAAATCTCAATGCTGCTCTATTGGGCAAGTAACTTAACTCTTCCTGTCTCTGGAGGGCTTACAATCTGTACCTGAGGCAATGGAAATACCTACAGTATCTGAATGTAGTTCGTCTTTCACTTCTAAGATGTGCACTAAATCCAATGCCCCTAAAAATCAAAGCTCCGTGAAACAGGTAGCACATGTAGAACAGTTTTCTTCACGCCAATTTGTTGCCAGAAAAGGAAGTGAAAACAGTTAACATGTAGTACTAAAAAGGGATTTAATAAATACCTGGAGATAAAGCTACAATCAGTTAGCCATGTGTATTTGGAGAAGTCAATGCTCCATACTGAGGCAAAAAGGTTTGGGTCTATTCTTCAGGACTGTGCTGGGTACCTGTGATCTGTATTAACCATTTGAGGCAGGATGCTGGGCTTGGATGTTCACACAAAAGCTAGTCTAAGACATTCATACTTCTGTATATTTAAAAGCACATATCGACTTAGTCTTAAAAAAAAGTATATGAAGAGACCGTCATAGGGCAATGTGCATACATACTTTCAAAGCACTCCTGCAGCCCATGATAAATGATATGGGAATAGACGGTGATGTATCATGGGCTTAGTGCTTTGAAAGTATGTATGCACAATGTATTTTTTTTAATTGAGGTGGCAGAGTTTAAGTGGATATGAGAAAATTAGACTTACCTGCTAATTGTTGTTCCTTAAGGAACTCTAGTCCAGTCCCGGAACCATAGAGTTTAGAACCTCCACCAGCAGCTTTGGAGACTGAAAGATGTCATCGCTTTGATGTCACTGGTATAACTAGGCAAAGACCACCCCCTTTCACCAGTACCTATTGACAAAACAGACTAAGCAGAGCAACAAATAAATAGTTACAGAATTAACCATAACAGAACAGAAGTAGGGAAAAAACTCAGGGACTAAACACCCCCGTAACTTTGCAAAAAACATCCAGCTCAGGAAGACGGAGAAAAACAGTGCTCCAGAACTGACACGGCACTGCTGCGCAAAAAAGGGTCGCCCTGTATTTCTCCTGTGCACCTCCATAAGGCTAAAGTCTCTTCTAAACCCCTTCATGCATTCCGTCTCCCCTATGCACTGGTTACTGTGTCGTTTTGTTGTGTTTTTTTTTGTTTTCTTCTTTTACTCTTCAGGCATCACGCTGCGCAATACCCTGGGAGGGGTCCGGGACTGGACTAGAGTTCCTTAAAGAACAATTAGCAGGTAAGTAATTCTCTTCCTTTGCGTCCCTCTAGTCCAGTCCCGGAACCATAGAGGATGTGACAGAGCAGTGAATATCAACGGGAGGGACCTTGAAGCCCAGCCTGAAGTATTGCTGAACCAAAACGGCCATCCCCTTGCGCCTGTACATCCAGCCGATAGTGCCACGCAAAGGAATGCAGCGAAGACCAAGTCGCCGCTCTACAAATGTCTGACGGGCACTAAACTGAATTCCGTCCACAATGCTGCTTGCACCCTGGTGGAATGCGCCCGCAGACCAACCAGGACCACCTTACCCTTCAACAGGTAGGCCGATGCAATAGCCTCCTTTAGCCACCGCAAAATCAAGGACTTCGCCACTGCCTCTCCCTTCCGCGGACCTCCAAAGGAGACAACCTGTCAGTCTTCCTGAAAGAGGCTGTTCTACGGAGATACTTTAAGCACCCGAACGTCCAAAAGATGCAATCATCTGCCTGACTGGGCCTTCTGCGCCACCGAAAACACTGGCAGAGACACCACCTGATTGACGTGAAAAGCCGAAACCACCTTTGGCAAAAAGGCTGGGACCGTGCGCAACACCAACTTGTGACTGAAAAAAGACAAGTACGGTTTCTTACAGGACAGCGCCTACAACTCTGAAATCCGTCTAGCGGAGCAAATGGCTACCAGGAACACTGTCTTCAAAGTCGAGTCTTTGAGCGAAGCCTTGTCTACCGGCTCAAATGGTGCTCTGATCAGAGCCTCTAACACCACGTTGAGATCCCACAGAGGAATCAAATTTCGCCTCGGCGGCCTCATAAGCAGTACCGCTCTTAGGAAACGCTGGAATATCGCTGTGCGCTCCTACCAGCTGACCCTGAATCTTCCCCCGGAAACAGGAGATGGCCGCCAACTGAACCCGTAAGGAGCTGGCTGCTAACCCCTTTTCCACACCATCCTGCAAAAAGGAAAGAACATGGGGCACCGAAGCCTTCAACAGTCGCACATTATGCTCCGCACACCACGCTTCAAACACACGCCACACACGGATATATGCCAAGTAGACTGCCTTCGCGCCTTCAGTAAGGTAGAAATAACCAAGTATCCCTTGGCAGTCAGCATAGCCCTTTCAATAGCCATGCCGTAAGCGAGAATCGACCCACATTACGCGGCATGCGTAATGGCCCCTGCAGCAACAGATCCTCTCGAAGCGGCAGCTGCCACGGATTGCCCACCAGCAGTCAAATCAAATCTGCATACCATGGTCTTCTGGGCCAATCGGGCGCCACCAGAACCACCAGGCCCCGGTGTTTTCTATGCGTTGGACCACCCTGCCTATGAGCACCCAAGGTGGAAACACAGAAGCCCGTCCACCAGCCACCACTGTGCCAATGCATCGAGGCCTTCCGACATCCGTTCTCTCCGCTGGCTGAAAAACCTTGCTACCTTCGCGGACTCGAAGGTTGCCATCAGATCCATTATCGGGGTCCCCCAGCGCTTTACTACCATTGCAAAGACTTCCGAGTTTAGGCTCCACTCTCCCGGATCCACTCTGCGGCGGCTTAGAAAATCTGCCTCTACATTGTCTACTCTGGCCACGTGCTGTGCCGACAACCCCTTCAAATTTTGTTCGGCCCAGCGCAACAGCTGACTCGCCTCTGCCTCCAGCAATGCACTCCCCGTGCCGCCCTGACGATTGATATAGGCTACTGCCGTCACATTGTCGGAAAGAACTCATACCGCTGCTTGACGCAAGGGCTCCCAAAACTCCAGAAGCGCCAGATACACCGCTCGCATCTCCAACCGGTTTATGGACCACTGCTTTTCCTCCAACAACCATAGCCCCTGGGCAAACCTGCCTTCGCAATGTGCTCCCATCCCGTGAGGCTTGCATCTGTCGTCACCATCCTCCAGGATGGGGAACTCTAGGGATACACCCCCTTCCAGGCTTCCCGGCTGTAACCACCACTGAAGCTCCTGCTACACCTCCGGAGGACACTAGCCGTTGAGACAACACATCCCTCTGATGAGACCACCGCCGCAGCAGCGTGCTCCGCAATGGCCTCATATGAAATCTGGCCCACTGAACGACTTTGATCGTGGCAGCCATCGTTCCAAGCAACTGCAAATACTGCCACGCTGTTGGAGCCGTGCACTCCAGAAACATCTGCATGAGCTCCCTCAACGCGTGTACTCTCTGGGTCGGGAGAAACACTGCTCCGTGCTCCGTCTCGAAGCGCGCTCCCAAGTATTCCAGAGTTTAAGGAAGCAGCTTGCTCTTTGCAAAGTTGACCACCCAACCGAGAGACTTTCCAAGAATCTTACTACCCGAGCGGTGGCCACCTCACTCTTCTCTGGACTTCGCCCAAATTAACCAATCGTCTAGATAAGGAACCAAATCAAAAAAGATAAAATAAAAAGGCAAATAAGCCCCCAAAAGATTAACTTTCAAAAAGCAAGCTCTACTTATATTTGCTCCTACTGAGCCCTGCCCTGGGCTCAGAACCTCCTAGCTGCTAGGAGACTGAAAGTACTGGTGAAAGGGGGTGCGGTCTTTGCCTAGTTATACCAGTGACATCAAAACGATGACATCTTTCAGTCTCCAAAGCTGCTGGTGAAGGTTCTAAACTCTATGGTTCCGGGACTGGACTGGAGGGACGCAAAGGAAATGCGGTTATGTAAATACTACTTCTGTATATTCTATATTAGGGTCTTCTGGGCATGGACATTTGGTCTCACCCAGTATGACCATCTGCCGCAGAAAGGGAAAGCGAGATAGACGAGAGGTAGCAAAGGCCAGATGAGAGAAAAGGGATGAGCTGGGGATTGGAAGGAATCCGGAGGATTGTACAGTGCTTGGTGGCAGGTTATGCAAGACACTGCTGCCAACAAGGAGACCAGTTCTCACGGAAACAGAAACTGAGTGTTTGTCCCTCCAACACACTATAGGCACATTTTTTTGTGGGAGACATCCCCCTTCCCCCCCAAAGCCATTCTACGTTGTGTGCTTTAGTATTAACACATGTATAGCCATTTGTTTGTACTAGTTTTGCATGTGCAAGGCATTGCTCTACTTCTGCAGATTCGATCATAAGATGTCATACTGGGTAAGACCAAAGGTCCATCAAGCCAAGGATCCAGTTTCCAAACAGTGGCCAATCCAAGTCAGGTTTCCAAAAAGGGAGAGATTCCATGCTGCTTATCTCAAGGGTAAGCAGTGGATTCCCCCAGTCCACTTTACATTTATGAACTTTCCCTCCAGGAGCTTGTCTGAACCTCTTAAACCCAGCTACAGTAAGCTTTTACTACATCCTCCAGCAATGAATTAAAGTTGAATTACACACTGGTAAACAGTATAAAAATAAAAAAAGTTGGTAGGAACTGGCCTCCGAGTGACTTAACTGTAGTCCAATTTATTGTGCTTTATGGAGTGATGGAGAAGCCCAATGGCTAAAGCACTAGGCAAAGAACCAGGAAAGGCCGGTTCACATCTCACTGCTACTCTGACCTTGGACAAGTCACTTAACCCTCCATTGTCTAAGGTACAAATTTAAGATTGTAAGCCCTCTGGGGATAGGACGATGCCTACCGTACCTGACTAACTTGCCTTGAGCTAAATCCAAATCCCCATTTTTCTTTATGTAGATTAATAGTATTTTACATGCATGGAAGCTGAAAAAAGTGTACCGTCTTTAAATTTATAACTGTACATTAAAATCTCAAAGCTATGAAGTGAAACGCAACCTGCTTGGAGGATGACCTAGATGGATAAAATCCGATTGGAGTACATAATTTAACTGCCCAAAATAAAGACTCAAGACTTTTTTTAAACTAGTTTAAAACCCCACTTTCCCAATATGAATGAAGTGATGCTTCAAGAACTCTCCAGTAACTAGACTATTGTATCGGAGGCTAGCTGATCAAACAAAAATCAAAGCTTCACTAGTGTGACGTAGCTTCCTCAGACAAGCTCCCCCCTCAGCTATTTACCAGCCAGAAGGTATCCATGGGGATGAGGGGCTACCAGCACATTAAAGTGCTAAACAGCTAAGGGAACCATCAACTAGTGTTGCTTGTCAATGACATGTTAAAGGGCACTCCCACAATATCAAAAGCACTCAAAGCACAACTACAGGGGAATCACGGCTCTTACACGTGTCCTTTGTGATGACCACAAGTCAGCAGCAGATACTGCAGAACTAGTGTATCTAGTGATGGGTGTGTTTAAATATCTGCCCAGGCGACTGAACCCACTCCTGAAGGGCCCTCTACACAGTCACCGTATAGCAGTCTTTAGACACTGCATTCTTCCCAGTTTAATTATCATTTTAATAAGATTAAAAACATGCTATCAGGTTAAAAAGCAGTACCCTCCACATGCAATACTGACTATAGCATTTGAAAAGGAAGAGCAGACAAGATAGACCACATAGCCTATCTCCAGGAACAAGCAGGAAGGAGTCTTCACATATGGGTACGTCGGTACCGACGGAGCCTGCGCGGGAACGCTCCACAGCATCCAATCAGAAAGCTTTTGGGAGCATCCCTCAGCGCCTGTGTGCTGCCTTCCTGCCTTTTCAACTGTGTCTCCTCAGTTTTCGTTTTTCCGCGGAGCCGGCAGGACATCCTCCTGTCACCGCAGAAACTTTTTTCTTTAACTTTTTCTTTTTCTTGTGGTCGCGGCTGTTTTCCTGCCGCCACCGGTACTGCCGGTGGGGTTTTTTATTTTCTTTTTCTCAAACTGAGGGAGAGTTTTCCCTCAGTTTGTCTTACAATTTTTTGGGCCTATAAGGCCTTTCCATCATGGAGCCTTCTTCTCCTAAGAAGTGCCTTCACTGTGGAAATACAGTTCTCTTTAGACTCCAATGACTGGTGTCTAACCTGTTTGGGTCCTGACCCTTTTTCCCCTGAACCGTCAGGCTACAATACTGTAAGAAATTCTTTCGAGTTTCCCTCGATATCGTTTCCCCTCCCTATGGCAGGGCACCAGCCATTTCTTCTCTACAGGATCAGGTAACCCACAGTCTGTTAAGACTAGCCAATCCTTGAGTGGTAAGTCTCATGCTAAGCATGCTGACGGCCCCGGCCTTGCCCTTAAGACCCCATTGGCATTAAAACCCCAGCGGGAGTCTTTGGGCTCCAAAGCATCTCAGGGGTTTCAGGTTGTTCCTGGGGCTCACCCCTCACAGAACATACCTGAGCCATGCTTGGTGGTGGCATCCGCTTTGAGCGGTACCGATACCCCGGCATCGGCACCGGTGTTGAGTGATCTGCTCTTCACCAGGGATCGTCAGCTGGCGTTTGGTACCTTCGGGACCGACTGAAACGTCCCAGATTGACTTTCCAGTATCGGCAATCCTGCCGATACCACCACCGACATCGGTACGGTACCCTCTAGGCATGCATCGATAGACTTGCTTCCTTCGATGCAGAGTCTAGAATCTATTTCTAGTCTAGAGGACTGGGTACCGACGCGTCTCGGAACCGATGTTTGCCGATTCCACATGCACAGTACCAAGGATAATTACCAAGGGTTTTTAGTTGCCTCAGTACCGCTTGAGCAGCCTCCGATGACTGCTTCGGTGTCGGTTTCGCCTTCGATTCCGGCACAGCTACCGGTATTGATGCCGGTACCTGCAGT
The DNA here is from genome assembly GCA_033557465.1 of Ichthyophis bannanicus. NCBI lineage: Eukaryota > Metazoa > Chordata > Amphibia > Gymnophiona > Ichthyophiidae > Ichthyophis > Ichthyophis bannanicus. Next base: position 67,468,918 of record CM066044.1, on the reverse strand, counting down.
ATCATCGGAACCAGCTCCTTCCATGCTTTTTTCACCTGGATTGCTCCTCTATACCTAGTTTGGAGTCGATACCTGGCATGGATGATGTTCTACTGTCTCAACTCATAACTGCCAGTTCCAGTGTCCATTACAAATCCTGTTTTGCACCGTACAGGTACATCCTCCGGTGCCCAGGCTACCTTTTCAAATTTAGCCTGTCCAGGGATGGTTCCCATTGGAGATCCTTCTTTTCAGAAATTTCTCCTTGACATGGCAACCTTCCTTAATATTCCTATCCCTGGCTATGAGTATTCAGGCTTTTTCTGCAGAAAAGGAAAATATAATGCTTCCTTTACATCACTCTTTGCAGAATCTTCTGAGGGTATGGGAAAAACCTTTAAGGGTTTCTTCACCTCCTACAGCAACTGATCTTCTGTATCAGGTGCCCCCCTCTCCAGGATTTCAAAAGCCTCAACTTCCCCATCATTCCATTGTAGTGGAATCAGCAATGAGGAAGGTAAAAAGCAAGAAAACACATTCTTCTTTCCCGCTAGGGCGTGCATCTAGAACACTAGATGCCTTTGGACGTCAAACCTTCCAAACATCTATGCTGGCAACAAGGATTCTCATATATTTTCTATATGAGTCTATCCCTTCAGGAGATCAAAGAAATTCTCTTTTGACTCCTTTTCTATCAGAGCCCAAGGCTGCAGACTATTCCTTACTTCTTAGTCATAGCCAAAATATCTCTTGGTTTCTTTCTCGTGCTTCCCTAGACTCTTTTGAGTCTGTTAGCAGAACTTCTGCTATAGCCATAGGAGCACGTCGTAAAGCCTGGCTCCAAGCATCAGACTTGAGTAGATGGGCACAACAAAGACTGAGTAATACTCCTTGTACTGGAGAAAATCTCTTCAATAAGGAGTCCTTACGTCAGGTTGCTCATTGCTCCACTGACTTTCCTGTTTGAGGGCCATCCTAAGCCTTCTCCTTCCTCAGCAGGTAGGAAATGCCCTACCAAACCTTTCCCTAAAAGAGGTTTTCCTCTTCTCCTGCCCATCATTCGGATGTTCCCAAGCAGGGGAAGTCTCGCCCTGGTCTGAAGAATCCAAACTCTAGCCAGGCTGAACAAACACAGTAACCATAGGTTTCTGATTAATCTTTTATAACTACAGTTAACTTCTTTTCAGCAGAAGTTTTTCACTGTTTTTCCATTCAAAACTCTGCTCAGGGATTCCTATTCTCAGGAAATCCATTTACTCTTCAGTATGCTGAACTGTCAGGATATTCATGTCTAGGTTACAGGGTTTTCCACCTCTTCCTGACTAAAAGAGGTTTAGCAACTATCACATGATAGTTTCTCTGTACCAGCATGAATTTTTTCCTTCCAGGGACTTACCATGTAGTAAGTCCTTCAGCTTTTATCTCTACCCTCTTCACCAGGGTTTCCCCTGTGAGAGTGGTACCATACCATGGAAAGACTGTCTTTTTCACTGTAGAGTTTCTTCTCCTGAGTAAACTCCCTTCTTTATCTGGGCAGCTCTGCAGACAGACAGCTTGCTCTTTGTTCAGTCTGTTCTCTCTGTTTGACACAGACTGACTGTTGTCCTATTCAGTAGTTGCCATGTAGGAGTTCCAGTAATTGACTACTGGTACTTTTCCACAAGTCCCAGTCTGGCCTTAGTAGTGATTCCAAGACAGTTTTCTACATCTTTCTTGGATAATCCTTCTCACTACAGACTTCTTACGCTATCTTCTACTTGCCATCTCCAATCTCTGGGTTTGGCAACATAGTGGACGTGGCTGTCAGTTTTCTCCACCAGCCAATTCTACATCCCAGTTCTCCTGCATAATGCTCTCTGCAATCCTACTGAGAAGCTTTCCACCATGGGCCCTTGCTAGAGAGCATAGAGTTTCTTTAATGACTATTCATCATGGTTGAAAAAGGCTTCTTCAGTCATCCCCTATGACTGAGGGTTCTTCACATTTTTTTTTTTTTTTTTTTTTTTAAAGAAGAGAGGGAAAAAGGACATAAGCCTTCTCCACGTAAAAGTCTAAGAGTTATCCCATTCCTATAGGGAATATTCTCTTTTTACTTGCAGCTTGTCCTCATGGTATCCTAATACTTCAAGGACAGCACATATTAATCTGGAAAACGCCTGATACCTCCTTTGTCCCTCACGTAGGTCAACCTGGTATCTCTTTCTATGCGTTTGTCCTTTTACCATGCTGGAGTTCCACAGGACTCCGGACTTGCTGTTTACAGAATGATATCCTCTTTTCACGTAACCATCCTGGTTATTCACTGGATAGCATTCCTTTACCATCATATCTGGGGGAATAGATTCTCTATATATCTTCTCAAGTAGGTTTCACCTCCTTGTTCTTAGATGAATCTTTTCCCTTCACATCTCCATGTGAATGTCCTGATATGCATAGCTCTGTCTGCTTAGTTGCAGGCATCTATCTTTAGACCTATATATATCTATATATACCTATATACATCTCTGTAGATGTATCTGTCTGTCAGCTAAGTGTGCATATGCTATGCCCTTTAGATCTCATTACAGATATATATACGGGTATATAGATGTGTATATATATATATAGAGATAGAGATATCTATATATCTACATATGTGTGTGTATCTGTCCAGATACTTATAATAGATAGATATGTATTTCCATACTTATCTCTGTCTATGCTCATAAAGGTTTTTACCTTCCTGTATGTTCTGACAGTGGGCTTGCACAGCTTCATACTGTTCCACAGTATGTCTCGCATATTATGCACACAACCACTGCTGTGGTAAAGACAGCCCAACCGTATCCTAGGTTTACGTATCCCTGAAGCTCCATGCCCCAATGTCTTCCTACCTCTCACCAGTTAGGAAAGACATGGTGGATCTTGTAAACGGGGGCGCTGGGCGTGAATGTCCAGTCTTGGCAAAGGCAAAATCCTATTAGGACTTGCAAAGGATTGTGGGGAATGTAGTCCATTCAAACCAGAATCAGCCGTTCACAAAATAATGAGTTGTCTTGCTCGAGTGTAAGCAAAGAAAGCAGTTACTTACCTGTAACAGGTGATCTCTGGGAACAGCAGGAATTAGTCCTCACATATGGGTACGTCGGTACCGATGGAGCCTGAGCGGGAAAGCTCCCCAGCTTCCCAGAAGGAAGCTTTTGGGGCCTCCCACTGCACATGCGCGCTGCCTTCCCGCCTTCCTGACCAGCTCCTCAGTTCGAGTTTATAGCTGAGACAATAGAGAGAGGAAAGGAAGATAGAAGATACAACTCCTAGGGGAGGTGGGTGGGTTGTGAGGACTAATTCCTGCTGTTCCCAGAGATCACCTGTTACAGGTAAGTAACTGTGCTATCTCCAGGAACAAGCAGGAATAAGTCCTCACATATGGGGACTCCCTAGCTAAGATGCCTGGGAGATCCCCTTCCAAGGGTTCGCCATCTTCGTATGGATCTCAGGCATCCATCCTGGGAAGGTGGGCAGGAGTTGTTCAAGTATGGAACAGGTGTTTGAGGACAGCCTGACCAAACAAGGCATCCCGGCGGGAGTCCTTGTTCAAACAGTAATGGGCTGTGAAGGTATGAACCGAGACCCAGGTGGCGGCTCGACAGATCTGATCTATGGATACAGAGTGAAGATGAGCCATAGAAGTGGCCATGGCTCTCACATTGTGAGCTGTGACATGGCCTTCCAGAGAAATGTTTTTACTCTGGTAAGCAAAGGAAATAAACTTAGCAATCCAATTGGAAAGTGTACATTTGGAGACTTGAAGTCCCAAATGAGAAGGATCAAAAGCCACAAAAAGTTGGGAAGACTTTTGATGTGGCTGAGTCCTGTTGAGGTAAAAGGCGAGAGCTCTTTTACAATCTAGAGTATGAAGGTTCCTCTCTGCACTGGATGCATGAGGAGCCGGAAAAAAAGACAGGTAGATATACCTCTTGATTAAGATGAAAAGGCGAGACCACTTTGGGCATAAAGTGGGGATTCGTCCTGAGGACCACCTTATCATAATGAAACCTAGTATAAGGTGGATGAGCCACTAAGGCCTGTAGTTCACTGATGCGGCAAGCCGAAGTGACTGCAATAAGGAAAAGGACCTTCCAGGAAAGAAATTTCGAGGTAGAAACCAACGGTTCAAAAGGTGGCTTCATAAGCTGACCTAGAACTAGGTTCAAATCCCATCCTACCGGAGGAGGTCGGATGGGAGGCTTAGTTAGAGTCAGGCCTCTCATGAACCTTGCAATAAGAGGATGAGAGGAGACAGGTTGTCCATTTATAGGTTAAGGATGCTGCAATAGCACTTAAATGGACTGACTGAATTCATCTTAAGGCCTGCATTAGAAAGATGCAGGAGATAGTCTAGTAGAGAATTCAAGGGAAGTGCCAAAGCGTCAAGACCCTGTTGAGCACACCAAATGGAAAAGCGTTTCCATTTGAAAGCATAGGAACATCTCGTGGAGGGTTTCCTAGAGGCATGAAGGATATCTTGCACTGGTTGAGAAAGATTGAAGTCATGAAGGCTTAGGCCTTCAGTAACCAAGCTCTGAGGTGTAGGGACTTGGGGTTTGGGTGCCACAAAGTCCCTTCCTCCTGAGACAGAAGGTCTGGTGCAGCTCCCAGGTCCAGGGAGGGTCCCTGGGAAAGATGCAGAAGTAGAGGGAACCACACTTGGCGTGGCCAGCGTGGAGCTATGAGGATCATCAATCCGTGATCCCTCTGGAGTTTGAACAGAGTCTTGGGAATCAAAGGAATGGGTGGAAAGGCATATAGGAAGTCCTGACCCCAATGTAGGAGAAAGGCATCGTTGGCCTGAGCTCTGACACGGAGTCCTGGAACAGAAAGCGTAGTTACTCACCTGTAACAGGTGTTCTCCAGGAGCAGCAGGAATCAGTCCTCACTTATGGGTGACGTCGGCGCCGACGGAGCCCTCGCGGAGCAATTTTCCCCAGCTTTCAAAGAAAGCCTTTGGGAATTGCAGCGCGCATGCGCGGTCGTCTTCCCGCCCGAAGGTGCCATCTTAGCCAGTCAGATGACATAGCTAAAAAAGACAGCATAAAAATTTGCAAAAAGAACATAAGCAGACGATTGCAACTCCAAGGGGAGGAGGGAGGGTAGTGAGGACTGATTCCTGCTGCTCCTGGAGAACACCTGTTACAGGTGAGTAACTACGCTTTCTCCAGGACCAAGCAGGAAGTCAGTCCTCACTTATGGGACTCCCAAGCTCAAGGCTACCGGAGACCCTAAGCACAAAAATGAGCTCCCTCTAGCTCAGCAGCACAGAAGGAAAGAATCTTCGCTGAATTATCACCCACCGGTAGCCCACATCCGGGATGGAGGGTAGGAGTTGCTCAGACCTCAAAGAGATTACGGAGGACTGCCTGTCCGAAAGCACTGTCCCTACGGGACTCCCTCTCGAGACAGTAATGGACCGCAAAAGTCTGGCTCGAAGACCAAGTAGCGGCCCGGCAGATGTCTGCCAGCGGAACAGAGCGGAGGTAAGCCACTGACGTGGCCTTTGCCCGAACACAATGAGCCGTGACTCGACTTTCTAAGGAGAGTCCGGCTGCCCCATAAGCCCAAGAGATACAGTCCGCAACCCAGATGGACAGAGTACGCTTGGAGACCGGAGCCCCAATTTATTGGGGTCAAAAGACACAAAAAGCTGAGCAGCTTTACGGTGCTCCCGCGTACGGTCAAGGTAGAAGTTCAATGCCCTTCTACAGTCCAGGGTATGGAGGACCGTCTCAGCTCGGCTGGAGTGTGGTCTGGGAAAGAAGGTTGGAAGTACCACCTCCTGATTCATGTGAAAAGGGGAGACCACTTTAGGCAGAAACTTAGGGTGAGTCCGTAGGACTACCCTATTCTTGTAGAACCGAGTGTAGGGGGGATCAGACACGAGGGCCTGCAACTCACTCACGCGCCTAGCGGAAGTGAGGGCTATCAAGAACAGCGTTTTCCAAGACAGAAAACGGAGGGAACAGGTAGCCATAGGTTCAAAAGGCGGACAGGTGATCCGCTGCAAAAACCACATTCAGGTCCCAGTCAGGTGCTGGCGGGCGCAGAGGTGGTTTAAGTAGAAGGAGACCTCGGAGAAACCTCGCTACGAGAGGGTCGTTGGAGAGAGGTCTGCCGTCCACCGGCACATGATGTGCTGAAAGAGCACTGAGGTGAACTTTGACGGAGTTGGACTTAAGTCCCAGATTAGAGAGGTGTAGCAAGTACTGTAAGATCACCGACACCGGGCAGGAGAAGGGATCCTGAGACTGTTGGGAACACCAGATTGCAAAGCGACGCCATTTAAGGGCGTAGCATTTGCGGGTAGAAGGCCGTCGCGAAGCCAAGACGACCTCCTCCACCTCCGCCGGCAAGAGAAGAGGAGCAAGGACTACCCTCTCAGCAGCCAGGCCATGAGGTTGAGAGACCTGAGGTTGGGGTGCAGTAGGGACCCCTGATCCTGAGTGAGGAGATCCGGTTGTACCCCCAGAGGGAAGGGATCCTCCACCGCCAGTTGCAGCAGGAGCGGAAACCACGGCTGCCTGGGCCAGCGAGGGGCCACCAGGATCATGAAGGCTTTGTCTCGGAGAACCTTGAAAAGAGTCCGAGAGACTAACGGGATGGGAGGGGAAACAGCGTACAGAAGGCTCCCCGACCATGAGATCAGAAAGGCGTCCGCCGCAACCCGAAGGGGGTGTGGCTGACGGGAGCAGAAGCGAGGAAGCTGCCGGGTTGTGAGGACTGGCAAAGAGATCCACCGTGGGGAGACCCCACCTGAGGAAGAGCTTCTGAACGATCAAGGGATCCAGACGCCACTCGTGCGGCTGGAGGACCCTGCTGAGTTTGTCTGCCAGGCAATTTTTCCTGGCCCGGGAGATAGACTGCCTTGAGGAGAATGCCGTGACTGACGGCCCAAGAGCAGAGTTTCTGTGCCTCCCGGCAGAGGAGGAAGGAGCCCGTGCCCCCCTGCTTGTTCACGTAGAACATGGCAACTTGATTGTCCGTCTGGACAAGGACGGACTGTTGGGAGGTCAGGTGGGAGAAGGTTTTGAGAGCTAGGCGGATCGCCCTGAGCTCCAGGAAGTTGATCTGCTGAGCAGACTCCCACTTGGTCCAGAGGCCCTGAGTACGTGCCTCTTGGCAATGTGCTCCCCAGCCCAGGAGGGATGCATCGGTGGTCAGCACCCGGGTCGGCTGAGGTGACTGGAAAGGCATTCCTAATATCAGGTTCGGCTGCCGGAGCCACCACCGGATAGACGAGACCAGCGGCTCGGAGACGCGCACTAGGTCTGCTAGGCCGCCTGTGGCTTGTCGCCACTGCCGGCGGAGACACCATTGAGCAGGCCGCATATTCAGGCGGGCATTGGGGGTCACATGGACGGTGGAAGCCATATGGCCGAGCAGTCTCAGGAAGCGCCTGGCAGAGACCAGGGGCTGGCTGCGAAAGCGGCCGGCTAGGTCCATGAGCCGCTGAGCCCTGTCGAGCGGTAGGTACGCTCGCGCCTGAGGAGTGCGCAGTCTTGCGCCGATGAACTCGAGATCCTGTGAGGGGAGCAAAGTGGACTTTGCGAAGTTTATGACAAAGCCCAAGTGCTGCAGCAGAGTCACCGTGCGGGACGTGGCGTTGGTGACCTCCTGAGCGGACGCTGCTCTGATGAGCCAGTCGTCGAGGTACGGAAAAACATAGAGGCCGTGAAGCCGGAGATGGGCCGCCACGACCGCGAGACATTTTGTGAAGACTCGCGGTGCGGAGGACAGGCCGAAGGGCAGTACTCTGTACTGGTAATGATTTCCTGCCACCACAAACCTTAGGTATTGGCGGTGGCTGGGGTGGATGAGGATGTGCGTGTAGGCATCCTTTAGATCCAAGGAGCATAGCCAATCTCCCTGCTGGAGGTAGGGCAGAAGGATTCCAAGGGTAAGCATTTTGAACTTCTCCCGCACAAGGAACTTGTTGAGGTTGCGCAAGTCCAGGATGGGTCTGAGGCCTCCTGTTCTCTTTGGTATCAGAAAATACCTTGAATAGAAGCCTTGACCTCTCAGGTGGTGTGGCACCGGTTCCACCGCCTGTTCCTGCAGAAGACCTGCTAACTCCTGAAGGAGCAACTCCCTGTGCAGAGGGGGGCGCGGAGGCTCTCCCGGAAAATAGGAGGGAGGGATCTGATGGAAGTGGAGGAGGTAGCCCTCTCGCACGACCTGAAGCACCCAGGCATCTGTGGTGATGCTGGACCACCTGTGGGCGAAGTGAACCAGCCGGCCTCCGGTGCTGGGGGGGACCAGCGGGGGGGGAGAGGCTATGCTGAGCGAGTCAAAAACCCCCACCCTGCTGAGCAGGGGCTGGTGGTGCAGGCTTGGGGGCTTGCTGCCTACGGGACCCGTTACCCCGTCCCTTGGCCTGCTGGCCCTGTTGGGGAGCTGCAGGGGCCTGATAATGGGGGTATTGTTTGTAGGCAGCTGCCTTCCTCGGGTAAAAGGACTTTTTTCCCGAGCCCTTCTTTTTCTGGGAAGGGGCGGAGGTCTTCCTAGAAAGCCTGGTCCTGGTGAGAGTCTCAGTCTCAATTTGTGCAGCCTTTTCCGCCATGGGCTTGCCAAAAGAGGTTTTCGCCTCGGCAGGGGACATCGACCAACTTGTCCTGTACCCAGGGTTTCAAGGTCGGACGACTGAAGCCAAGCCTGTCGGCGGGCACCGATGCCGGCTGCGGCTACTCGAGCCGAGGCTTCAAAGCCATCATAGGCTGCTCGGGACATGAACTTCGAGCATTCCCGAATACCCGTGGACAAGGCCAGGAACCTCCGCAAAGGCTCCTCGGAGAGACCAGCGGAGAATCCGGCTAGCTCTTTAGCCAGATCCCTGAGATACATGCCCATGTATAGCTGGTAAGTCTGGACACGACAGGCGAGCATAGAGCCCTGGAAGCACTTCTTGCCAAGGCCATCCAGGTTACGGGCCTCCCTCCCAGGAGGCACCGAGGAGTGCATCTTCTGGCTCTTAAGACGATGCATGGCCGATTCCACTACCATGGAATGGTGTGGCAACTGCGCCTTTTGAAAGCCAGGGCTCTTGCGGACTCGATAGATAGAATCGACCCGCTTGCTCAGGACCGGCGAGGAGGCCGGACTCTCCCACATGCGGAAGAGTAGTCGTTCCAGCATAGGAGGAACCGGCACAGTAAAGTGTTCCCTCGCGGGAGAGTCATACTGGAGGGCGTCGAGCTCCTCGGCTCGAGGCTCCTCCTCGGGATCCGCAGGGAAGGCCAAAGCCTTGGCCATATCCCTAACGAAGTCCGAGAACCGGGCATCCTCCGGGGGGGACTGCTTCCGAGGCTCGGACTCCGGAGAGTCCGATGGGACACACCGAGTCCGGAAAGAATCAGGTGACTCTTCCTCCTCAGACTCCCAGACCGACTCCGACGAGGGACTCGGTGGGGTCGGCCCGGGCAAGGGAGCGGCGCCCGCCGCCCCGACGCCGAGGGAGTCGGCGTCGGCGACCTCGGTCCCGAACGGGAGGCCGAGGGCGACCTCGACCGAGGATCGACTCGAGTTCTCATCGACTCGAGGATCGGCTCGGTCTCTGGGGTCGACTTGGACGTCGACGTCCCGGCGGTCGGGGCAGCGATGCCAGCGAAGCCAGCGAGCAGTGCCCGCTGCTGGTCCATGAAGGCAGACAGTCTGCTCTCCAAGGCCGTCAACCTGAGTCCGAGCTCAGGTGACCCAGCAGCCCCGACTCGGGCCCCGACGGCGTCGGGCCCGACGTCGGCTGTCGCGGAGGCGAGTCCAGAAGGACTACAGGACTTACCCGGGCAGGCATCTCCGACTCCAGGCGAGGTCGCTTCGGGAGGTGTTCCTTCTCCAAGGACCCGGGGCGGCTGTCGGGGCTATGCGACCTGGCCCTCGCGGAGCCAGGAGCGTCCGACGCCGCCCTCGCGGGTTTTTCCTTCCGACGATGGTCCCCGGAGGGAGAACCCCGGTCGGAGGAGCTCCGGCGACGGTCCGAGCTGGAGCCCTTTGACACGGAGGCCTCCGACGAGGTCCGGGTACGGCTGGGGTCAGCGAAGATTCTTTCGCGCTGATGCCGCAGACTTCTCAACGCCTTCGAGGACAGTTTGCTGCAGGGCCCACAGATCAATTCCTCATGATCCGGGCCCAAGCAGCGGAGGCAAAGGTCGTGTGAGTCGGTTAGTGACATATTTCGGTCACACCGACCACACCGCTTAAAGCCACTGGCAGCCATCGGGGGAAAAAGGGCCCCTGCGAGGTCAAAGGACCGGGCTGCCAGGGAAAACGAAAACGAAAGCTGACTAAGTCAGAAAAACCGAAAAAACGTTAGAGGACTCGAGACCGGCGTCGCGAGTCCGGGCGGGAAAACGATCGGCGTCGAACCGAAAGAAAAAAGTATAAAATAAGAGGAAAATCAACTTTTTCGCGGGGACAAGACGGGGACGTCTGCAGGGCTCCGCGGAAAAAAGAAGACTGGCTAAGATGGCACCTTCGGGCGGGAAGACGACCGCGCATGCGCGCTGCAATTCCCAAAGGCTTTCTTTGAAAGCTGGGGAAAATTGCTCCGCGAGGGCTCCGTCGGCGCCGACGTCACCCATAAGTGAGGACTGACTTCCTGCTTGGTCCTGGAGAACCGGGGAAGTTTGGCATTGCACGGACTTGCAAAGAGGTCTATGTCCGGGGTTCCCCATTCCTGAAAGATTCTGCGTATCTGGTCCATATGCAAGGACCATTCGTGTGGAAGCAGAACTCGACTGAGTCTGTCTGCCCAAGAGTTTTGAACCCCTGGAAGATACACTGCCAGAACATGAATTTGATGCTCTCTGGCGAAGGCCCATAATCTGAGAGCTTCGTTGCAAAGCGACAGAGAGCCTGTCCCTCCTTGTTTGTTTACGTAGAACATGGCCACCTGATTGTCTGTTTGAACTAGGACGGTCAGGTTGACAAGGAGGGTATGGAAGACTGAGGGCAAAGAAGATTGCTCGCAGTTCCAGGAGGTTGATGTGAAGGGTGGTCTCCTGTGGAGACCAAGTACCCTGAGTGGAGAGGTGTTGTAGATGGGCTCCCCACCCTGTTTGGGAGGCATCTGTTGTGAGGGTTGCTTGGGGCAACAAAGGTTGGAAGGGGGCCCCCAACAACAGATTCTTGGTGGACATCCACCATTGGAGGGACCAAAACAGATGCTTTGAGGTGAGTATTTGGTCGGAGAGCGCTCCTGATGCCTGAGTCCACTGGGTGGCCAAGGTCCATTGAGCTGCTCTCATATGAAGACGAGCGTAGGGCACCACGTGTACCGTGGAGGCCATGTGGCCCAGAAGTCACAGCATTTCTCTGGCTGTCAAGTGACTGCTGGACTGAGCTTGGGAGGCCAAGCACACCAGACGTTGGCCCCAGACTTGAGGTAGGTAGGCCCTTGCAGTGGTGGTGTCCAACTGGGCCCCTATGAATTCCAGAGACTGAGTAGGGATAAGTTGAGACTTGGGAAGGTTTATCACCAGTCCCAGATACTGCAGAATGTGCCTTGTGCGGTCCAGGGAAATCTGGGCCTCTGACTGAGATGGAGCTCGGATGAGCCAGTCGTCCAGATATGGGAATACAAAAGTTCCCAGACCTCTTAGAAATGCGGCAACAACTGCCATGCATTTGGTGAACACTCTTGGAGCAGAGGCTAGACCGAAGGGAAGTACTCTGTACTGGAAATGTTTTCCCTGAAACAGAAATCTTAGATATTTTCTGTGGGATGGGTGGATGAGTATATGTGTGTACGCATCCTTGAGATCTAGAGAACAAAGCCAATCCTGACTCTGAAGGTATGGAAGGAGAATGCCTAGAGAAAGCATTTTGAATTTCTCCTTGTACAGAAATCTGTTCAATTCTCTCAGATCTAGGATAGGTCTGAATCCCCCTGTCTTCTTTGGTATGAGAAAATAAGGGGAGTAGAATCCTGTCCCTTGTTGAAGAAGAGGAACCTCTTCTATTGCCCCTTGGGCAAGGAGAGAAGAGATTTCCTGACCCAACAGGCCCAGGAGAGATGGGGGAGAATTTAAGTGCCTCACCATGGTATATGGAGGAAGGTTGGAAAAATGAAGTTTGTAGCCCTCTCTGATGATAGAGAGGGTCCATTGCTCTGATGTAATTTGCCCCCATCTGGGAGCAAAGTGAGCTAACCTTCCGGGAATGGTGAGGGGCTCTGGTTGTTCTAGAGCCAGAAAGGTTAAGTTCTCTAGGGGCAAGTCAAAACCCGAGGGGGTTGAGCCTGCTGAGGAGTGGCAGACACTGCAGGCTTTGACCTTGCCTGTTTAGGCTGCTGCTGTTTAGCAGCAAAGCGAGGCTGAGAAGATTGTTGGCCAGTATTTGTGGAAAATCTGGCCTTCTTGTAGTAAGGCCTCTTGAAAGACTTTCTTGGCAGGAGTAGAGGTAGACTTAGAAAGTCTATCTAATGTAGCATTTTCTGCGTCCATTTGAGTGGCTTTAATTTGCCAGTCTTTACCAAATAAGTTCTCACCTGTACAGGGCAGATTCCGTAAGCCATCCAGGACCCAGGGTTCTAGGTCAGAGGCCTGGAGCCAAGCAAGTCGTCGGGCTGCAATGGCAATGCCCGAAGCTCTACCGGCACCGTCAAAGGAATCAAAGGCTGCTCTGTTGGAGAACTTAGAAACATCTAGAAGCTGTTTCACCAGAAAAATGAACTCCTTTCTATCCTCAGGGATAAATGAGGTAAAATGCCGTACCTTTAGGGCACGTTCCCTTAGAAACATGTCCATATACAGACTGTATGAATTAATCCTGGCTATAAGCATACTAGCCTGGAAGATTTTCCTACCAAGAGTGTCTAGGGTCTTACATTCTCGCCCTGGAGGGGTAGAAGAGTGCCTTTTGGTACTCTTAATCTTTTTCAGCGCAGACTTCACCACAATGGAATGGTGAGGCAGCTGAGTTTTTTGAAAACCAGGAGAAGGAGGGACCCGATACATGGTGTCCAACCTACGAGAATGAGGAGACAATGTTAGAGGAGCCTCCCATAAGTCCATCAAGTGTTCTTTAAGGATTTCATGGATAGGCAGGGTGACTGCCTCTTTAGGAACCTTAGGGTATCCTAAAATATCCAATTTCTTTGATCTAGGTTCTTTTTCAGAGGATGTAGTAATAGAAAGTCCTTTAGCTACTTCTATAATGAAGTCTTGAAAGGACAAATCCTCTGGTGGAGACAGTCTCCTCTTTGGGGAAGAAGGCTCTTCAGGAAGAACCAGAGACAGCTCAGAGTCAGAGGAGTCAAAATCCTCAGAAGAATCAGAGAATCCTCTATTTGCTTCCAACGCACGATACGCATACCGATCGGTATCGACATCAGGCGTACCGGGTATGGGATCGGTATCGGGTGAAAACCCGGATCCGGCATGCAGAACCGATCTGCGTTTGGAAGATGGTCTCGGTTCCGGTATGGAAGACCGCTAGATGCGGTACCGAGGGCGTCGCAGCTTTAATGAAAGCCAGAACGGCCTGCTGCATGGTCTGGACAGTATTGCCCATAGACGCCACTGCTGCCTGGATGTCGGTACCGGCATGGGCCGGTACCCCAGAGCAGTCTAACAGGTGATCAGTCGAGGCCGTGCCATCGATGTCAACCTGTAACCCCATAGATGGTGCTTTGGAAGCCAGAGCTTCCCGCCGGGGTTGTTTGGCTGGGGCAGGATCCTCAGATTCAAAAGTGAGAGCCTCTCGATACTTTGAAGGAGATTTGCTCTTTGAGGACCTGCCCGAAGAAGGTTTGGTTACCTGAGATCCATCCGGAAAGGAAGACCTGGATGACTGTGATGCTGGATTATCTGAAGCAAACAGCACATGGAATTTGTTGGCCTGGTTCTGCAAACCATGTTTAGACATCTGGGAGCAGGATGGGCAGTCCGGAATGGAGTGGTCAGGTCCCAAACATTTAAGACACCAGTCATGGGTGTCTGACAGAAATAACAGCACTACACTTGGTACACTTCTTGAAACCAGGGGCTGGTTTCTCCATGAGGAGAATTTGTGTAGGCCTGAGGCCTAACCGAAGTCACCAAGTTGCTAAGGTTTTTTTTTTTTTTTTTTTGTTTTTAAAGAAAAGAAAAGAGACCGGCGGTACCGGTTTCGGTATGGGGAAGGCAGGTACGCGGTCTAAAACAAACTAAAAAAAAGAATTTCTTCAGCGGTGACAGGAACACGACCTGCTGGCTCCGCGGAAAAAGAGAAACTGAGGAGAGCTGGTCAGGAAGGTGGGAAGGCAGCGCGCATGTGCAGTGGGAGGCCCCAAAAGCTTCCTTCTGGGAAGCTTTGCCGCTCAGGCTCTGTCGGTACCGATGTACCCATATGTGAGGACTTATTCCTGCTTGTTCCTGGAGATAAATATATTTTATTTATGGGGTTAATTCTCCCACACAGATTTACTTGGTAACAAAAGGATACTTGCTTTCAGTATTGTACTTAGGAAAAACAAATCATGGTATCAGCAACTGAACTTCTTAAGCAAGCAATCAAACAATAAAGACCTTGATGGGAAACAGAAAAGGTCTTAAGGGCTCCTGCTAATACTTTTTAGCAGTGCTCCAAAAGCAAAAACAAAACCCAAAAGTAACCAAAAACTGTTCTCTCAAGGATAACTTTCTTCTATTTTCACACACAAACAGTAGTTTCCTTTCAGAGCTCACGTGCAACTGTGCATGGCTTAATTACCAATAATTAGCCAGCTGCAAACCCCTTTGCTGGTTCACTTTCTCTACGTGGCTCAGATCCTACCCTAAAGCTTTTCTTGTAAACTTTTCTGGGTAGATAAAAGAACAAGTTATATTTCCTTTTGATGGTTGTATTTTTGAAAGTATTTTACCACAGCAGCTTATTCAGAGAGCAATCCATGTATTCATTCTGATCATTTAAAATATCTCCTTCAACTATCATAGAATCAATATCATGGTCTGGCTCAGAGGAATTCCTTAATGGAGCACTCAGGACAATACTTGTTTCCCTGCTGTCTTCCAAGTGAAGAGCTAGGGCATAGATCAGTGTTCATACCTGAGCTTCCTTTGTTAGGTTTCCTCTCCAGATAACCTGGCCAGTAAGTAATCCAGCTTTTATGTCCAGCCTTCCAATCCAGATCCCTGGACACTGTGTCTCTCTTCACATACCTTCTTGCACTGGTCTTAGGGCCCCTTCCAAATGCAGCCGTCTCCCTCACAGGTGCCGTCCGGGAATTCCTGGCTCTGTAACCCCACTCCTCTGGTTTCCTCCAGTCCAATGGAGTATGCTTGCCTCTGGAATGACTCCCAACACACGTACTGCTATGGGCTCCTTCTTTAGACCTCCAAGATGTTTTCCTCTTCTTCCTTCCACGTTGATGCTGCTGCTTCCTCTCTCTGTCCTTGAGCTCTGAGTTCAACTGATTCTGTGTAGAATATGTTTTACTTTTAACTTGCTTAGAGGGATACTTCACCCTAGCACAGCTCAGCTGTGCTGAATCAAGCCCTGCCCTTGGAGATGAGTGATTGGGGATTACCTCATAGTTCTGATTGAACACACGTTTCCCCACTTCAGCTCTTCTAGTGGCTGTTTGAAACCTGGTGCATTCTGGGACTGGTAGTCTTATGAAAACATTGTGTTTTAGTATTTCTACCAGCAAAGACAGGTTGCTTGTTCAGAGCCAATTCACCTCCATTATAGCTCCCTCCTGAACTATGATAAGCTTCCTTATCACAATCTTCAGTGGATTTCAGATTCAATTCCTCAAACATCTGTCCTTTCTTGGGAGTATGGGGTTCTTCATACCCTTTCCTCCCTCAAGGACTAGATCTGTTTGTCCAGATCGATCAGTCTTCCTCTTTTGCTCCTACCTCTGAATACTTCTGTAGCCAAAAGAGTTTTCAGCTTTCCATGAAGCTTTCCACTGAAGACCTGCCGTGTTTGTACTACCCCAATTGAATCCTGAGGTCACCTCTCACTTCCAGATGTTGACTTCCACCCTTCACTCCAGTGAGGTCACCTTGAACATTGTACTGGATCCCCAGTAGACTCCATCAGCCTCTCTACTTCCTGCAATCCAGTAGGTGAGCATCATATGGTGATTGTTCATTTCAATATATCTTTTGATAATGATCATACATACAGGGACTCCTTCCGGGTAGTCCTTTCTTAGGTTAGCTGTTTTTTCTGCAGCTCCTCTCTTTTCAACTCCTGCCCTCCATCCTCAGGATGCCTGGCCATATGAGGTGTAGCATGTTTTCAATCTTCAACATGTTAGGGCTCCAGGCATCTTAGCTTGGGAGTCCCCATATGTGAAGACTCATTCCTGCTTGTTCCTGGAGATAGCACAGTTACTTACCTGTAACAGGTGATCTCTGGGAACAGCAGGAATAAGTCTTCACAACCCTCCCACCTCCCCTAGGAGTTGTATTTCTATATCTATCTTTCCTCTTTCTCTTTGTCTCAGCTATGAAACTCAACTGAGGAGAGACAGTTGGAAAGGCAGGAAGGCAGCACGCAGGCGCTGAGGGATGCTCCCAAAAGCTTTCTGATTGGACGCTGGGGAGCGTTCCCGCACAGGCTCCATCGGTACCGACGTACCCATATGTGAAGACTTATTCCTGCTGTTCCCAGAGATCACCTGTTACAGGTAACTGCTTTTTCTGCAGACATGTTTCTATTAACAGAATTTGTCACCTCCCCACTGGGCAAACTAGATGGACCATAATGGTATCTCTGCTGTGATTTACTAACTGCTACTCTATGCACGTTGCTCCCTTTATGCCTTCGTTTAGGGTTGTACCAGCTGCTCTGTGAAAGTTACCCTCCTCTCTATTTCATGAGGTGTAGAAGTTAAGCTTGCTTTGATTCTAATGCAATGTGTGCTGAGTCCGTGCAGACTCCTGGTGACCCAGTAGCTGAGTTCTTGACGAGGTGTACCCACAAGGTGCGACTGGGAGGTAGCTGGAAGGAGACTGCCAGGCCTTAAGGCAAATGGAGGGTCGTGTGATTTGCCCAAGGCCACAAGGAATCTAACCCTAGCATCTTGGTTACCAAGCAGCTGCCCTAACCACTAGGCTACTCCTTTACTTCTCCTCTTGCTTCTGAGATCCTGTGTTGTGTATTTTTATAGCTTATCTGCCTTTAGTTTAAAAGCAGAATATAAGCTTTGTACCTAGGGGACTTCAAGAAGATTTAAGATTTTGCACAAGTTTTTAGAAAATTCTGTGTGCAGTATATTAACATTCTGCATGCATGTGCAGAATTCCATCATAGAACACACTTCTAGATCTCAAATTCCCTCTGTCTTTCATCCTTAGCTTTCCAGCATTCTCCAACCCTTCCTTGCCCCTCCCCCCCAATGCTCTCTCCCTCTAATAAGATCCCTACTTCTGTCTGTCCAAGGCCTATCCTTATGCACTTACCTCCACCTCATCTCGTCTCCCCTCCCCATGCACCAAATCTCTCCCTTACCTCTTTCTTCCCAGGCACATACCTACTCCGTGTTCCTGTCTCCTGCTCCCAGCCACCCAACTCACCAGTGCTTTTCTGCTAGACAGCAGCTGTTTAAATACTTGTACAGCCTTTGTTGCTGCAGCTGTGCTAGATTCTGATGCCTGCACTGCACAGCAGTCCTTCCTATCAAACAGGAAGCTCTTCGGTTTACCTTTCCAACACCAGCATGCAACCTTCTGAAACCTAGCATAGCTGCAGGAGCAAATGGAAGTGCTTCCACAGCTGTGAAAAAACTATCAGTGAGATAGGCTCATGTCCCCCAGCCTGCCTGTCTTGCAGATGCTGGTGCCTGCGTAGAGTTCTGCACAACAAATGCAGAATTCCCCAGGAGTAAAATTCAGCTAGATGTAGTTGCTATTAAAGTGGACCCCATTCCTCCCCCTTAACCAGCTGCCTTCTGGAGAAGATATACACGAGACCCTGTCCACTAGGGTCCCTTCCTAGGAATTGGATTATGTAGCCAGAGCTTCAGGCAGGAATTCCTTTGTTAGGTGGACACTTCCCTCCCAAAATTAATGGGCTGAACTTTTCATTCTAAATTACTTGAATTCTCCTGGTGTAGTAGGCTAGTCCCCACACTCTTATTTCCTTAAAGGGAGCAGCAGCCTAGCTGTTACAGCAGGCTGAAAACCAGCCCAGCCAACACTTCAACACCACTGCCTGCGACTGTGGCAATGAACATAAGAACATAAGATATGCCATACTGGGTCAGACCAAGGTCCATCAAGCCCAGTATTCTGTTCCCAACAGTGGCCAATCTAGGTCATATGTACCTAGCAGTTTCCCCAAGAGAAAAGTTCCACAATGCTTGTACTGGGTCAAGCATTGATATCTTCGGTCACTTCTTAATAATGGTTTATGGACCTTTCCTCCAGGAACGTGTCCAAACCTTTTTTTAAACGCAGCTACACTAACAGCCTTTACTACATCCTCCGGTAACAAATTCCAGAGTTTGATTACACGTTGAGTGAAAAAATATTTTCTTTTATTAGTCTTAAATAGTTTACCCTGTAGCTTCATTGCATGTCCTAGTCTTTCTATATTCTGATAACGTAAACAATCGATCTACGTTTACCCGTTCCACTCCGTTCATTAATTTATAGACTTCTATCATATCTCCCCTCAGCCGTCTCTTTTCCAGGTTAAAGAGCCCTAACCTTTTTAGCCTTTCCTCATAGGAGTATCCTTCCATCCCCTTTACCATTTTGGTGGCTTTTCTCTGAACCTTTTCTAAAATCGCTATATCCTTTTTAAGATACAGCGACCAGAATTGCACACAATATTCAAGGTGCGGTCTCACCATGGAACGATATAGAGGCATTATAATATCTTTTGTTTTATTTTCCATTCCTTTCCTTATCATACCTAACATTCTATTTGCTCTCTTGGCTGCCGCTGCACACTGGGCCGAGGGTTTTAACATGGTATCCACAATGACGCCTAAATCTTTTTCCTGGGTGGTGGTTCCTAATGTGGAACCTTGCATCGTGTAACCATAGTTTGGGTTGTTCTTCCCTAGGTGCATAACCTTGCACTTGTCCACATTAAATTTCATCTGCCATTTTCATGCCCAGTCTTCCAATTTATCAAGATCCTCTTGCAATTTTTCACAATCCTCTTGGGTTTTAACAACTTTAAATAGTTTTGTGTCATCTGCAAATTTGATAACCTCACTCGTTATTCCACTTTCCAGGTCATTTATGAATATGTCAAAAAGCAGCGGACCCAGCACAGATCCCTGGGGTACACCACTATTCACCTTTCTCCATTGGGAAAATTGGCCATTTAGCCCTACCCTCTGCTTTCTATCTTTTAACCAGTTCCTGATCCACAATAGTACACTGCCTCCTATCCCATGACTCTAGTTTTGCCAAAAGTCTCTGATGAGGGACCTTGTCAAAGGCTTTCTGAAAATCCAGATACACAATATCAACCGACTCACCTTTGTCCACCTGTTTATTCACTCCTTCAAAAAAACATAACAGATTAGTAAGACAAGATCTTCCTTGTCTAAAGCCATGTTGGCTGTCTCCCATTAGGTCGTGACTATCTACATGCTGAGTAATTTTATTCTTTATGATGGTTTCTACCATTTTTCCCGGTACTGACGTCAGGCTCACCAGTCTGTAGTTTCCCGGATCACCCCTGGAACCCTTTTTAAAAATTGGTGTTACATTGGCGATCCTCCAATCTGCAGGTAATGAAGGGTTGTGACTTAACAGATTTTAAGCCCTCTTAAGCAAAAAAAAATTAGCTGCAACAGGACAGACACTACCATGAAATAAAGCTCAACCTACCATATCATTAAGGGCTTGCGTTTGATGCTGGCGCTGGAAGAGTAAATGTTCTATAATGGACAACTCATTCCCAGGAGTTTTCACAGCCAAGATTCGATTTGCTCATTTATCAAACAGATCCCATGAAATCCACTCCAATCTTGGGCCCACCCTGATGCAGATGACCAGATTCCAGGCCAACTCACCTCTGCATAATCTGATCCTGCTGAAGAGTTTTGGCCTCCAGCAGCTTTAGACTTGGAAGCTGCAAGAAATACACGCTTCCTCCTTCAGTCCCAAGGCAGGCCGTATCACATGACAACAGTACTAGTATCACGGTCACACGCATCACACTGGGAGGGGAGCTGCCAAAATAAATGGGGATAAAGTGAAGATCCTCAGGTTAGTGATCAGGCGGCCAATTACTCTATGCAGCCCTGAGAGACTAAGCCCTTCACCACACACTCCTGCAGGAGCCTGCAGCGCTTGTAATATACTCTCTCTTCCTCTGAGCTCGGTCCCCTAAAGTAGATCCTCATTCTTGTTTGCTGGTGTTGGTCTATTCCAGTGAATTAAAAACATTTTACCATTAAATGTAAAAATAAATGGGATGTCAGTCACTTCTATACTGTGTAAGCAAAGTTACCTGAACCAAGCAGTTTACAACAAGCAGCCATACAAGAACCTTATGAATTTACACCAGGATGAACATGTAAACGAAAGCCTATTTCAGATCACCTTAGGTGCTGCTTGCATCTGACAAGTTTGAGAAAGCAGGAATCCAAAAAAGTTTTACAATTACACTCCTGCATTTGGTAAAGTACTGGCCATGGATTCAGTCCTTCCTGCAGAGGAGGTAGTTTAGAGTTAGATATGGAGAGGATGTGTGGGCAGTTAAAAGGACTGCCTTGCAGCGCACTGAAGGTCAGCTCAGATTAGATATTCTCTACAGCCTTCAGGAGGTATTTAGAGCTCATGGTTTTGGGGGTTTTCTGCAGATATGCAGATTGTGGTACTATTGAGGCAGAATGCGCTACAGGAGATTAAATGAGTGGATGGTGCTGAATGTGCAGAAGTCCATGCTACTGGCCTCTGGGGACCTGGAAACTGATGGAATGGCCTTGTATTGGAAGTGTTAGGCTGGCATGGAAGGAGGCAAGTCAGAATTTAAGGGTGCTTGTTGAAACAGATTTTGACTGTGTATGCTCAAATTTCAAAAGGTAGCTTGATTAGTGTATGGACAGCTATGCTGATCGTAATGCAAAATACAATCTTAGACTTTTGCAGTTTCCTGTATGTAGAGTCAGATTATATTGATTTGGGAAACCGCAGGTAGTCCACTCCTACACCCTCTCCCAATGTTTGAGGGATGGGAGCTTGAGTTTCTACATGGGCTGCTACAGTAACCAGGAAGGATATTAAGCTCTAGTCAGTTCACTCTTGGCAATCCCATATCACCATGAAATTTGCTTGTAGACAGAGGAAAGAACTTTTGGAACTGCCGCACCTATGGTGGTGTAAAATTAGATTAAGACGAATAGGACGATATTAGTTTTTACATGTTGAAAACCTTTTCCAGGTTAGCAGCACTGGAGGAGTAATTGGTGTTTAGTTTCAGGGGAGCAGGCAGGGTAGGCAGTTCACAATTTCAACTACTATGTTTAATTGTGCTTTTATTTACTTTTTTTACTTTTTTACTGTTTAAGTGGCTGTGTACCACTGTCTTTAGAGATTAGTGGTATAAGCTTTTAAATAAAAAAAGCAAGCTTTAATATTTTGTTAAATCTGGGAACATTTTAAGTGCCTCCTGAAGGATGTGGTCCAACAAAATATATTTAAACACACACACAACTTTGCCTGTATTTAACAGCAAACATCCTCTAAGGCTCTCAAACACTGATGAGCAGAATGGCAGACAGGAGTGGCTTGTGGGGAAATGCAGGGGATGAGAGGCCATGTGCAGACCCTCACTGGCGGGATATCTGCCTAAGGCTGTCATTCCTCAATGGAAGAGCCAGCCCCAGTAACAGACCAGTCTTTCCCACACCACCTATACTGGGAAAGACTCAGGATGCATCACAACATGGATTTTTAGATTACGGGCCAGTTATAAAATCTCTACCCCACACATAGGAGTGCAAATGTTTAGACAAAGGGCTATAAAGATGTTAGGTTCGCAGGATATCCCATTTTGTGACCCTCAAGGGCTCAACATTTGCACTCCTGATTTATAGACCAACAAAAAACACCCCGATTCTAAGCAAGAGCAAGAATGGTACACAGGACCATGGTCCAGGCCCTTTAGAAAGGAGACTGAGACTAGCAAAGTCCTTCCACTCTTGCTTTATCTTCAGGCATCTGTCTGCAGGGAGAAGGACTGCGAGTACGTTACCATGTAATTAAATGCAACTACAGCACATGCCTGAGAAAAAAAAATGCTACATTCTGATCATGTTATTTTTAGGAGACTACTACAGACTAAGCAGCCCTAAAACTGATGTCACCCATGCAGTCTATTGAAGGAAAGCTTAAGTGAATGTGATCCAGGACCCTTAATTTCACTATCAGTCCTGAGAATCTTAATTTCAGTATGAAAGTCATGTAAAAAAAATCTGCATAAATTAAGTTTTCACATATGTTAATTGTAGATGAAAAAACACAAGCTTTTCTGTCTGAGTCCCTGAGACAGGCCTGTGGTTTGCCTGCTCTAGTCTGATAGAGATTAGCAGTCTGATCTATTTGGCACCTGTTGCATGAAACTAATCCACTGATTTTGCACATCTACTCAGGTGACTCAAATGCTTAAATACATACCCTGAAGAAAGGTAGAGATTTTCTTCCAAGCATTTGATATCCTGCTTTAAAGCTGTTAAAGTGGTTTACATAATTCCAACAAAACAAATGGAACAAAAAAAAGAACAGTAGAGGGATGGGGAAAAGGAAGGCAAGCAATGCAACATGGGCCATCAAGCCAATGCTGACTCTTGGTGACAGCCCCTAGGTTTTCTTGGCAAGGTACGAATGAAAGTAGATTGCCAGGCCTTTCTTCCATACAGAAGGTTTACAGCCCCTGGTATTCCAAGGGGGGGAGAGGGGGGGTCACCCATCCAAGTACTAGTCAGGCCCAACCCTGCTTAGCTTCAGGGATCAGTCAACAGCAGGTTCATTCAGGAGAACTAAAGACTCTCTACATTAGCTTTTAACAGAGAGAGAGGAGGGAAGCAGCTGCAGTCAGAAAATAGGAGAGAACTAGGAGAATTATTCTGAAGGCGGTGGAAGTGGGGGAATTGGAAAGGTCAGGTTACTTTTTTTTTTAAAACCTGAGAGAAGGTTCGACAAATGATTTCCAAAGGGAGGAGCCTAGGTAGGAAAAAGGAGTGACAGGAGACTTCCAAGTTGATGGAAGACGGGAGGGGGGGGGGGGGAGACTTGAGGAATGAAAGGAGCATGGGGAGGTCCAGAACATAGGAGTGGAGGAGTAATAAGCACTATGAACAAGGGCAAGTGAGACATACAGAAGCATGAAGCAGACGAAGAGCTATGAGCAGGGGGTGGTGTGGTTGAAACTGCATGCAATGACTGGCTGCCATAGACTGGATCAGTACAGAGGATTACAATATATCCTTTCCCACATTCATCCAAAATCCCAAACCCTCTCTCCACCCCTATTCCAGTCCATCCAACTGTCCCTCCTCCACCCATAAACATCCAGTACACTCCTGTAGTTTATTTCAACTTCAAACATTCTATTTCTGCATCAAAATCCTTAGAATTAGGGCCGGTGCAAGGTTAGACACCCTAGGGAAACCTTCAAACTTGTGCCCCCTCACAATTAGCTTATGGATCCCACGCACCCCCCCCCCCCCCCGAGATTAATAGTTAACTTATAAATCAACACCATACCTCCCAGAAAATCCTAACATATCTGGATATCATACTTTTAGTATTAAAATGTTTATGTTTATTTTATTTGATAAACCGCCTTTCTGAAGCAAGGCAGTGTACAGTGTACAAATAAGCAGGAAAAGGCTCAAGGCCAGTGAAATGGAAAAGAGGTTTTACAATGTTTATAAGAGAGAGAACGAGAGAGAGAGAACAAGGAAATGACAATCTCAGGGAGGGAAGTATAAAATGACAGATTACACAAAAGGGGAAGGAAGGTCGAAAGCCGTGGAGAAGGGGTGGGTTTTCAGGTCCTGTTTGAAGGTGTTATGATGGGGCTCCAGGCGAAGGGATGAGGGGAGGGAATTCGAGGGTTTTGCAAATGAGGAAAATTTCCAAAAACCACTTTCAAGCTTACAGGATTATTTGCGAACTGCCTATTCTTCCTGCAGGTACAAGTACTGATGAGTTTAGGACCAACTGTTTGCTTTGGTTGTTGCCCCCGGAAGCTGCTGCTGCCCTGAGCAACCTCCTAGTTTGTATAGTGGTGGACAGGCCCAACTTGACACTCCTTGAAGACCCAAGTCTTTAAAACTTCCTAAACTTAAATCTGACTGGAGACCGAACACAGTTTAGGGTCAAGAGGGTTAATAAAACATGATTAACAAGAGCAAGACTTCTCCTTGGGGTGTTAGATACTTGAATAATTTGCTTAGTTAATTCTGACCTTCAAAAAGTAACCAACGAACGTAACATTTCTGCAGCTAGATTGACACTAATTTTTTGATCCATATAAATCTATACAGTAGTGCAGTTAACAGACTTGTCAGCTGGGACTACTGCTCAAAAAGAATCTTGTGCTCTTAACTAAGATCTTAGCCAATATGCAAATTTTAATCTAATCCAAGATTGATTCAAATTTACAATTTCGAGATTACTGTCCTCCAGTTAAAAACTCCCAGTGCTTTTACCTCTTACTATAGGAATATTTGTACCACTAACCTCAAAAATTTAATTTCTTAGGCTGAACATCAATACGCTTTTTAAAGTTAAGAGTAAACTAATTTACTAGACATAAGACCAAACCCTTTAAATCAGCAGATTTCATTAGTGGCACAAAATTGAAAATAGTCTGCACAGAAAGCATAATTACTCACCTGTAACAGGTGATCTCCAGGAATTTCAGCACATATGGGAATTTAGTCTTCACATATGGGTATCGTCAGTACCAACGGAGCCTCATGGGAACGCTCCCCAGCGTCCAATAGGAAAGCTTTTGGGAGCAACCCACAGCACCTGCGTGCTGCCTTCCCGCCTTTCCCAACTGTCCCTCTCCAGTTGAGTTTATAGCTGAGACAAAAGAGAGGGAAAGAGAATGAGAACGATAGATACAACTCCTAGGGGAGGTGGGTGGGTTGTGAAGACTAAATTCCTGCTGTTCCCAGAGATCACCTGTTACAGGTGAGTAACTATGCTATCTCCAGGAACAAGCAGGAATGTAGTCCACATATGGGGACTCCCTAGCTGTAGATGCCAGGGAAATGGCCCCAGAAAGTTGTGCCCCCTTGTGAAAGGGCTCCACTTCCCCCCATGGATCTCTGGCATCCTACCAGGGATGGTGGGTAGGAGTTAAGTCTGGAACAGGTGTTGAACAGCCTGACCAAACAAGGCATCCCGGCAGGAGTCCTTGTCTAAGCAGTAATGGGCTGTGAAGATATGAACTGAAGCCCAAGTAGCTGCTCAACGATGTCGTCGACAGACACAGAGTGAAGAAGAGCCATTGAGGCTGCCATGGCTCTCACATTGTGAGCTGTGACATGGCCTTCCAGAGAAAGGTTCTTACTCTCATAGGCAAAAGATATACACTGTGCAATCCATCTGGACAGTGTCCTTTTGGAGACTGGAAGTCCCAAATGACTAGGATCAAAAGCAACAAAAGGTTGAGAGGATTTTCTATGTTGCTATGTCCTTTGCAAGTAAAAGGCCAAAGCTCTTTTACAGTCCAAAGTATGAAGGTTCCTTTCTGCATTTGAGGCATGAGGCCTTGGAAAGAATACAGGAAGGTAAACCGCTTGGTTCAAATGAAAGGGTGAGACCACCTATGGCATAAAGTGTGGATGAGTCCTAAGGACTACCTCATCACGATGGAACCTTGTATAAGGAGGGTCAGCCACCAAGGCTTGCAATTCACTGATGCGACATGCTGATGTGATTGCAATGAGAAAGATACCTTTCCAGGAAAGGAATTTCAAAGAGGTAGTGGCTAATGGTTCAAAGGGCGGTTTCATGAGCTGCCCAAGTACCAGATTCAAGTCCCATGCCACTGGTGGTGGCTTAATGGGAGGCTTCGTTAAAAGAAGGCCTCTCAAATCTCGCTATGAGAGGATGAGAGGAAATAGGTTGTCCATTGAGAGGCTTGAAAGAAGATGCAATAGCACTCAAATGGACTCACTGAATTAGTCTTAAGCCCTGCATTTGATAAATGGAGGTACTCCAGTAATGATTCCAGAGGTAATGCAAGAGGGTTAAGACCCTTCTGCGAGCACCATATGGTAAACCTTTTCCACTTGAATGCATAAAAGCATCTTGTGGAAGGTTTCCTGGAAGCATGAAGGATATCCTTCACCTGCTGGGAAAGGTTCAGACCGTGAAGTTCTAGGCTTTCAGCAACCAGGCCCTGAGATGCAGAGACTGGGGATTGGGATGCCACAGCCATCCTCCTGGGATAGGAGATCTGGAGCAGATCCTAACTCCAGAGGCAGAGCTTGAGAGAGATGTAGGAGCAGAGGGTATCACATTTATCGTGGCCAACGTGGAGCTATGAGGATCATATGACCTCTGTCTCTCTGAAGCTTGAGCAGGGTTTTGGGAATTAGGGGAATGGGTGGAAAGGCATACAGGAAGTCCTGACCCCAATGGAGGAGGAAAGCATCCCTGGCCTGACAACCTCGAGCCGGAATTCTGGAACAGAACAGGGGAAGTTTGGCATTCAGCATGTTTGTTTATATTTAACTTGATATACCGCTCTTCATTACACCAGAGCGGTTTACAAAATATTACAGTGGTGGGCACAAGCCCTCATTGCAAGAAAAGAAATACATAACTGGACAGGAAAGAGGAAAGAAAAAGAGAATACGTAGGAAGGCCGAAACAGAGGGTGAGACACAGGCAAACATGTATAAACCAGGTCAGCTGGCTGCGACTGGGAGATTAAAAGCAGACACAAAGAAATGTGTTTTTAGCAGGGACCGAAAAGAAAGATAATTTTCTTCCAGACGAAGAGGAATAGGTAGCGAATTCCACAGAGCTGGACCATAGAAAAAGAAGGCAGAATGGCAGGTGGCTTGTAAATGTGCACGAGACGGTGAAGGGAGATGAAGCCGGTTAATATGGAGGGAGCGAAGACTATGTGTGGGAGTGGTAAAATGGAGAAGATCGGTAAGATATTGGGGTGTACGTGTGTATAGGGCGCGGTGAACGAGAGTCAATATCTTAAATTTGATACAATGGTCAATGGGGAGCCAATGAAGATGAAGCAATAGGGGGGTAACGTGATCAAAGCGAGAGGAATGGCAAATAAGTCTGGCTGCAGTGTTTTGTATGAGTTGTAATCGATGGAGTTGAACCTTAGTGATACCAGCAAAGACTGAGTTGCAATGATCTATCCGTAATAAGACTGTAGCCAGTGTAAGAGTAGTCAGGGCTGAAGGGGAGAGAAAGGGACGAATAGATCGAATTTGCCGAAGAAAAAAATAAGATGTCTTAGCCAGGTGTGATGTGTTCTTTGAAAGTGAGGTTTGAGTCAAGGAAAACCCCAAGGTATTTGAAAGAAGTAGTGATAGGAATGGTAGAGTGGTCCAGGACTGGGGCGAGAGAGGGACAAGGGCTTCCAAATGTGAACCAGATAGCTGAAGTCTTGGTGACATTGAGATGAAGACAGTTGGAGGACAACCAATTAGAGACGAGGGTAAGACAGGCGTTCAGGGTGAAAGATCTGGAGAAAGTGGATTAGTGTGATGAATGATAATTATGTCAGCATAATAAAAAGCAGACAGGCCAGTCTGCTGAATACAAAGTGCCAGTGGTGTGAGGAAAAGATTAAACAGGAGAGGGGCAAGAACTGAGCCTTGGGGACCACCACAGGGAAGGGGAAAGGCAGTAGTTGGAGGATGCGAAGCTGTAGCAGAAACTATAGAGAAGGAATGAGAAGAAAGATAGGAGTGAAACCAGCAAAGTACAGCACCGTGGAGGCCTGCATCCCATAGCCGAGAAAGAAGAGTGATCAACAAGATCAAAAGCAGAGGAAAGATCGAGGGAGACCACCGAGATATCACCCCGATCATGTGAAGTTCGTTGAGAAGAGCAGTCAAAGTTGTTTCTACACTGTGCCCTTGACGGAAACCAGATTGCCTAGGGTGCAGATAATTGACAGAGTGAAGGTGCTGTGAAAGTTGATCGAAAACAAATTTTTCTAAGACTTTGGAAAGAAAGGAGAGATTGGAAACTGGGCAGCAATGGGCAGGAACCAGGGGATCAAGGACAGGTTGCTAAGAGGTCTATGTCCAGGTTTCCCCAAATTTGAAAAAAATTTGGCCACCTGGTCTTCATGGAGAGACCATTCGTGTGGGAGCAGAACTCAAGTGTCTGCCCAAGAGTTTTGAATGCCTGGAAGATACACTGCAAGGAGATGAATCTGATGCTCTCTGGCAAGGGCCCATAGTCGCAAAGCTTTGTTGCAGAGCGACAGCCTGTTCCACCCTGCTTGTTCACATAGAACATGGCTACGTGATTGTCCATGTGAACTAGGACTGTCTTGTAGCTGAGCTGGGTGTGAAATACTCTAAGAGCAAGGAAGATTGCTCTGAGCTCCAGGAGATTGATATGGAGATAGGTCTCCTGTGGAGTCCAGGTACCCTGGGTAGAGAGGCCTTGCAGGTGGGCTCCCCAACCCACCTGTGAAGCATCTGTTAAAGTGGCTTGGGGTGGGTGTTGCTGAAAAGGAGGCCCCACTAAAAGGTTTTGGGGTGACTGCCACCATTGGAGGGACAAAAGGCGATCTGAGTTTGCTATTTTGTTTGACAGGCGACCTGATGCTCGAGTCCACTGAGTGGATAAGGTCCACTGGGCTGCCCTCATATGGAGGCGAGCATAAGGAACCACATGCACGGTGGATGCCATGTGGCCTAGCAACTAACATTTCCCGAGCAGTGAGGTGAGGTTTTAGCACTGCTTGGGAAACTGCACAATGCGAAGGCAGCGGGGCTGTGGAAGGAAGGCCCTTGTCTGTCTGGTATCCAGAAGAGCTCCTATAAACTCTAGGGATTGAGTGGGAGCAAGAGTGGACTTTGTGAAGTTTATGACAAGTCCCAAATACTGAAGGATGTGCATTGTGCGAGAGAGGGCAACCCTGGCCTCTGGCTCTGAAGGGGCTCGAATGAGCCAGTCATCCAAGTAAGGGAAGACAAATATTCCCAGGGTGCAGAGAAATGCTGCTACCACAGCCATACATTTTGTGAACACGCTTGGTGCAGAGGCCAGGTCAAAAGGAAGACCTCTGTATTGGTAGTGCTTCCCTTGAAACAGAAATCGAAGGAACTTACGGCGAGTTGGATGGATGAGAACATGGGTGTACGCATCCTTGAGATCTAGAGAACAAAGCCAGTCCTGACTCCGAAGGTATGGCAGCAGAGTTCCTAGAGAAATCATTTTGAACTTCTCTGAACAGGAATTTGTTCAATTCTGAGGTCTAGAATGGGTCTGTGTCCTCCTGTTTTCTTTGGAATAAGGAAATAGGGGGAGTAAAACCCTGTACCCCGTTGGGGAATGGGTACCTCTTCAATTGCCCCTTGAGCAAGGAGCACAGTGACTTCTTGACCTAACCGGTTGTTGAGAGAGGTCTGAGAATTGAACTGTCTTACCACTGTAGGAGGGGGCATGCTGAGGAAATGAAGCTTGTACCCCTCTTACAATAGGCAGAGTCCAATTTTCTGCTGTTATCTAACCCCATCTGGGGGCAAAATGACATAACCTTCCTTGGATGGTGGAGGGTTCTGGGCCGTTCAGGGCCAGGAAGGCAAAGTTCTCTAGATAGGAGTCAAAGCCCCCGTGGAGGCTGAGTCTGCTGAGCCGGTTGAGGTTAGCTGCTTTTGGCTTCCTTTGTTGCCTAGGTTGTTGCTGCTGTCCCTTTTGGGCAGACTGACCTCAACGATGTCCCTGCTGGGCATAGGAGGGATAAAACTTCTTGCTGAAGAATGGTTTCTTAGAGGATCTTTTCCTTGCAGGATCAGCTGTAGATTTAGACAGACAATCTATCCAAAGTGATATTACCAGCATCTCATAAGCTTTTTCCTGCCAATTCTTGCCAAAGAGATTCTCTCCTGTGCAAGGTATATTCCCCAGTTTGTCCTATACCCAGATTTCCAAGTCAGATGCCTGGAGCCAGGCAAATCTACATGCACCTATGGCAATAGCAGAGGTTCTGCTTATGCATTCAAAGCAGTCAAAGGCTGCACAATTCAGAAACTTGGAAACATCCTGAGCATGTTTAACGAGAGCAAGATAATCTTGCCTTTTATCATCAGGAAGGAGAGGGCTCATAAGCTCTAAATCTATCTCCTGTGATGACCTCTTTAAGGAACATTTCCATATACAAGATAAAGGAACTGATCCTAGCAGAAAGCATGGAAGCCTGGAAGGATCGACATCCAAAGGCGTCAAGAGTCCTACACTCTCGTCCTGGAGGATTAGATGCATGCCTTTTTGCACTCTTCATCCGTCTCATGGCTGATTCCACCACCATGGAATGGTGTGGTAATTGAGTCTTCTGAAACCCAGGACAAGGAGGAACTGTATATATGGTGTTGTCTTCGAGAGTGAGGAGATGTGGTCAGAGGTGTTTCCCACATCCTTAACATAAGATCATGCAAGATCTCATGAATAGATAAGGTAGCTGCAGGGTATTGTAGGATTTCTAATTTCTTTGCCCTCGGCTCTTTTTCAGGAGCCACTGTGATGGAAAGACCTCGGGCCACATCTCGGATAAAATCCTGAAAGGACATATCCTCTGGGGGAGACATCCTACGCTGAGAAGAGGAATCCTCAGGAAGTACTCTGGTATTGGCAGAATTTTCAGAGTCTTCAGACTCATGAGGATTCGAAGTATCTCCGATCCGGGTGATCGTGCAAGGCACGGTACTGATCGAAGTCAGAATCGGAGTGGTCTAGTACTGACTTATTGATGCCGGATAGAGACGCATGACTCGGTCCCAGTAAAATACCTGTCGGTGTTGATGCAGTCGGTGCCGGTACCAGAGTCAGTGCTGGAGTCGGTGCTGGTTGAATTGTCTGAAGCGGTTTCTGGGGCATTGAGGCCGTGAGAAGAGCTGCCAGACTGCGTTCAATAGCAAAGAACCTCTGGTCTATCGATGCTGCTGATGCTTGGGTATCGGTGCCGGATGAAGCAGCCGGAACCCCAGAGCATGGCACCAGTAGTTCTGCCGAGGCTGAAGCCTCGAGAACATCCTGGAGCCCCATTAGTGCTTTGGAAGCCGAATCCTCCCGCCAGGGCAATTTTGCTGGTGAAAGTCCCTCAAGGGCAACGCCAGAGGCATCTCGATGTTTAGGAGATCTACCCTTTGAGGACTGGCTAGATTTATGTTTAGTTACCTGAGATCCACGGGAGGAAGATGAAACCCCTGGAAGACAGATGCCACTGAGACTGCATCGGAGGGAAAAAGGGTGCTAAGTTTAGCAGCTTGGTTTTGCCGGCCCCTTTGACATCATCCTACAGGCAACACACTCTGAAAGAGTGGTCAGGACCTAAATATTTGAGGTACCACTCATGGGTGTCGGTGACAGAAATGGTAACGCCACATTTAGAACACTTTAAAACCCGAAGCAGGTTTTTTCATTTTGAGGGAAAAAATTGGGCCTAGTGCCCAAAATGCACCCGAGAAGAAATTCACTGGAGAAAGACTCCAGAAACAAAGGTTTGTTTTATTTTTTGAAAGAAAAGAACCAGCAGTACTGGTACAGCGTTGAGGGAAGGCAGACATGACCACAAAAAGGGAAATTTTCTGTGGTGACAGGATGTGTGACCTGTCGGCTCTGTGGAAAACAAAGAACTTGAGGGACAGTTGGGAAAGGCAGGAAGGCAGCACGCAGGCACTGTGGGATGCTCCCAAAAGCTTTCCTATTGGATGCTGGGGAGCATTCCTGTGCAGGCTCCGTTGGTACCGATGATACCCATATGTGAAGACTACATTCCTGCTTGTTCCTGGAGATACAGTGTAAAACCAAAGTGACCAGAGAAATTGTTAGCTGACCAAAAAAAAATGAAAAAAGTACAGGAGAAGTGTGACCCTATGGTTGTCTGACATGACCGACTGCTACTTGCTTAGTATCTCCTGGGCAGCAATGGTGACTTGGGTGTGAAGCTTTTTCAATAAGGGATACCCAATGCCAAAACCTTGGTAAAGCCTGAAAAGCAGAGATCTGATGGGTTCTAGGTATCTCAAGTCAGAACATGAAAGCCCATCACCAATACTAAGAGCAAATAGGAATGTGTCTGACCTATTAGGACCACTGGTGCTGAACTGACTGAAAACATACACCCCCCCCCCTTTCTTCACTTGCAGTTTTAAAAAGCCTTTGGCTTTACAGTAAATGGAAATTACACTAACCTGGTAATTGTAGTTCCTGGAGGGTCCAGTTTAGTCCTCCAACATCGGGTAGTGCCCCTCCTCCTGCAGCCTGGAGACTGGACCAATCAAGTCTTCTGTAGTATATATGCAGACGGAGCTCCCAGAAGCCCCCAGTGTACTAGTAACAAAGCATACTTAACGAAGCAACACATTAGATTAATATACAAAATGACATAATTAAAGAACAATTTGTTTCCCCCCCACAAAAATATCCAACTTTCTCCCCAAAACGAGGAAGTCAGAAAGTGTAGTTACTCACCTGTAACAGGTGTTCTCCAGGAGCAGCAGGAATCAGTCCTCACTTATGGGTGACGTCGGTGCCGACGGAGCCCTCGCGGAGCAATTTTCCCCAGCTTTCAAAGAAAGCCTTTGGGAATTGCAGCGCGCATGCGCGGTCGCCTTCCCCGCCCGAGGGTGCCATCTTAGCCAGTCAGATGACATAGCTAAAAAAGACAGCATAAAAATTTGCAAAAAGAACAGAAGCAGACGATTGCAACTCCAAGGGGAGGAGGGAGGGTAGTGAGGACTGATTCCTGCTGCTCCTGGAGAACACCTGTTACAGGTGAGTAACTACGCTTTCTCCAGGACCAAGCAGGAAGTCAGTCCTCACTTATGGGACTCCCAAGCTCAAGGCTACCGGAGACCCTAAGCACAAAAATGAGCTCCCTCTAGCTCAGCAGCACAGAAGGATAGAATCTTCGCTGAAATATCACCCACCGGTAGCCCACATCCGGGATGGAGGGTAGGAGTTGCTCAGACCTCAAAGAGATTACGGAGGACTGCCTGTCCGAAAGCACTGTCCCTACGGTACTCCCTCTAGAGACAGTAATGGACCGCAAAAGTCTGGCTCGAAGACCAAGTAGCGGCCCGGCAGATGTCTGCCAGCGGAACAGAGCGGAGGTAAGCCACTGACGTGGCCTTTGCCCGAACGCAATGGGCCGTGACTCTACTGTCTAAGGAGAGTCCGGCTGCCCCATAAGCCCAAGAGATACAGTCCGCAACCCAGATGGACAGAGTACGCTTGGAGACCGTGAGCCCCAATCTATTGGGGTCAAAAGACACAAAAAGCTGAGCAGCTTTACGGTGCTCCCGCGTACGGTCAAGGTAGAAGTTCAGAGCCCTTCTACAGTCCAGGGTATGGAGGACCGTCTCAGCTCGGCTGGAGTGTGGTCTGGGAAAGAAGGTTGGAAGTACCACCTCCTGATTGATGTGAAAAGGGGAGACCACTTTAGGCAGAAATTTCGGATGAGTCCGTAGGACCACCCTATTCTTGTAGAACCTAGTGTAAGGGGGATCAGACACGAGGGCCTGCAATTCACTTACGCGTCTAGCGGAAGTGAGGGCTATCAAGAACAGCATTTTCCAAGACAGAAAACGGAGAGAACAGGTAGCCATAGGTTCAAAAGGCGGACAGGTGATCCGCTGCAAAACCACATTCAGGTCCCAGTCAGGCGCTGGCGGGCGCAGAGGTGGTTTAAGTAGAAGGAGACCTCGGAGAAACCTCGCTACGAGAGAGTCACTGGAGAGAGGTCTGCCGTCCACCGGCACATGATGTGCTGAAAGAGCACTGAGGTGAACTTTGACGGAGTTGGACTTAAGTCCCAGATTAGAGAGGTGCAGCAAGTACTGCAAGATCACCGACACCGGGCAGGAGAAGGGATCCTGAGACTGTTGGGTACACCAGACTGCAAAGCGACGCCATTTAAATGCAGTTAAATGCAGTTAAATAAAATTTAAGGGCGTAGCATTTGCGGGTAGAAGGCCGTCGCGAAGCCAAGACGACCTCCTCCACCTCCGCCGGCAGGAGAAGGGGAGCAAGGACTACCCTCTCAGCAGCCAGGCCATGAGGTTGAGACCTGAGGTTGGGGTGCAGGAGGGACCCCTGATCCTGAGTGAGGAGATCCGGTTGTACCCCCAGAGGGATTGGATCCTCCACCGCCAGTTGCAGCAGGAGCGGAAACCACGGCTGCCTGGGCCAGCGAGGGGCCACCAGGATCATGAAGGCTTTTTCTCGGAGAACCTTGAAGAGAGTCCGAGAGACTAGCGGGATGGGAGGGAAAGCGTACAGAAGGCTCCCCGACCACGAGATCAGAAAGGCGTCCGCCGCAACCCGAAGGGGGTGTGGCTGCCGAGAGCAGAAGCGAGGAAGCTGCCGGTTGTGAGGACTGGCAAAGAGATCCACCGTGGGGAGACCCCACTTGAGGAAGAGCTTCTGAACTACCAAGGGATCCAGACGCCACTCGTGCGGCTGGAGGACCCTGCTGAGTTTGTCTGCAAGGCAATTTTCTTGGCCCGGGAGATAAACTGCCTTGAGGAGAATGCCGTGACTGACGGCCCAAGAGCAGAGCTTCTGTGCCTCCCGGCAGAGGAGGAAGGAGCCCGTGCCCCCCTGCTTGTTCACGTAGAACATGGCAACTTGATTGTCCGTCTGGACAAGGACGGACTGTTGGGAAGTCAGGTGGGAGAAGGCCTTGAGAGCTAGGCGGATCGCCCTGAGCTCCAGGAAGTTGATCTGCTGAGCAGACTCCCACGTGGTCCAGAGGCCCTGAGTACATGCCTCTTGGCAATGTGCTCCCCAGCCCAGGAGGGATGCATCGGTGGTTAGCACCCGGGTCGGTTGAGGTGACTGGAAAGGCATTCCGAATATCAGGTTCGGCTGCCGGAGCCACCACCGGAGAGACGAGACCAGCGGCTCGGAAACGCGCACTAGGTCTGCTAGGCCGCCCGTGGCTTGTCGCCACTGCTGGCGGAGACACCATTGAGCAGACCGCATATTCAGGTGGGCATTGGGGGTCACATGGACGGTGGAAGCCATATGGCCGAGCAGTCTCAGGAAGCGCCTGGCGGAGACCAGGGGCTGGCTGCGAAAGCGGTCGGCTAAGTCCATGAGCCGTTGAGCCCTGTCGAGCGGTAGGTACGCTCGCGCCAGAGGAGTGTGCAGCCTTGCGCCGATGAACTCGAGATCCTGTGAGGGGAGCAAAGTGGACTTTGCGAAGTTTATCACAAAGCCCAAGTGCTGCAGCAGAGTCACCGTGCGGCATGTGGCGTTGGTGACCTCCCGAGCGGACGCTGCTCTGATGAGCCAGTCGTCGAGGTACGGAAAGACAGAGGCCGTGAAGCCGGAGATGGGCCGCCACGACCGCGAGACATTTTGTGAAGACTCGCCGGTGCGGAGGACAGGCCAAAGGGCAGTACTCTGTACTGGTAATGATTTCCTGCCACCACAAACCTTAGGTATTGGCGGTGGCTTGGGTGGATGAGGATGTGCGTGTAGGCATCCTTTAGATCCAAGGAGCATAGCCAATCTCCCTGCTGGAGGTAGGGCAGAAGGATTCCAAGGGTAAGCATTTTTGAACTTCTCCCGCACAAGGAACTTGTTGAGGTTGCGCAAGTCAGGATGGGTCTGAGGCCCCCTGTTCTCTTTGGTATCAGAAAATACCTTGAATAAAAGCCTTGACCTCTCAGGTGGTGTGGCACCGGTTCCACCGCCTGTTCCTGCAGAAGACCTGCTAACTCCTGAAGGAGCAACTCCCTGTGCAGAGTGGGGCGCGGAGGTTCTCTGGAAAATAGGAGGGAGGGACCTGATGGAAGTGGAGGAGGTAGCCTTCTCGCACGACCTGAAGCACCCAGGCATCTGCGGTGATGCTGGACCACCTGTGGGCGAAGTGAACCAGCCGGCCTCCGGTGCTGGGAGGAACCAGCGGGGGGGAGAGAGGCTATGCTGAGCGAGTCAAAAGCCCCCACCCTGCTGAGCAGGGGCTGGTGGTGCAGGCTTGGGGGCTTGCTGCCTACGGGACCCGTTACCCCGTCCCTTGGCCTGCTGGCCCTGTTGGGGAGCTGCAGGGGCCTGATAATGGGGGTATTGTTTGTAGGCAGCCGCCTTCCTCGGGTAAAAGGACTTTTTCCCCGAGCCCTTCTTTTCTGGGAAGGGGCGGAGGTCTTCCTAGAAAGCCTGGTCCTGGTGAGAGTCTCAGTCTCAATTTGTGCAGCCTTTTCCGCCATGGGCTTGCCAAAGAGGTTTTTGCCTCGGCAGGGGACATCGACCAACTTGTCCTGTACCCAGGGCTCAAGGTCTGACGACTGAAGCCAAGCCTGTCGGCGGGCACCGATGCCGGCTGCGGCCACTCGAGCCGAGGCCTCAAAGCCATCATAGGCTGCTCGGGACATGAACTTTGAGCATTCCCGAATGCCCGTGGACAAGGCTAGGAACCTCCGCAAGGGCTCCTCGGAGAGACCAGCGGAGAATCCGGCTAGCTCTTTAGCCAGATCCCGGAGATACATGCCCATGTAGAGCTGGTAAGTCTGGACACGACATGCGAGCATAGAGCCCTGGAAGCACTTCTTGCCAAGGCCATCCAGGTTACGGGCCTCCCTTCCAGGAGGCACCGAGGAGTGCATCTTCTGGCTCTTAAGACGATGCATGGCCGATTCCACTACCATGGAATGGTGTGGCAGCTGTGCCTTTTGAAAGCCAGGGCTCTTGCGGACCCGATAGATAGAATCGACCCGCTTGCTCAGGACCGGCGAGGAGGCCGGACTCTCCCACATGCGGAAGAGCAGTCGTTCCAGCATAGGAGGAACCGGCACAGTAAAGTGTTCCCTCGTGGGAGAGTCATACTGGAGGGCGTCGAGCTCTTCGGCTCGAGGCTCCTCCTCGGGATCCGCAGGGAAGGCCAAAGCCTTGGCCATATCCCTAACGAAGTCCGAGAACCGGGCATCCTCCGGGGGGGACTGCTTCCGAGGCTCGGACTCCGGTGAGTCCGATGGGACACACCGAGTCCGGAAAGAATCAGGTGACTCTTCCTCCTCAGACTCCCAGACCGACTCCGACGAGGACTCGGTGGGGTCGGCCTGGGCAGGGTGCGGCGCCAGCCGCCCCGACGCCGAGGGAGTCGGCGTCGGCGACCTCGGTCCCGAACGGGAGGCCGAGGGTGACCTCGACCGAGGATCGACTCGAGTTCTCATCGACTCGAGGATCGGCTCGGTCTCCGGGGTCGACTTGGACGTCGACGTCCCGGCAGTCGGGGCAGCGGCGCCAGCGAAGCCAGCGAGCAGTGCCCTCTGCTGGTCCATGAAGGCAGTCTGCTCTCCAAGGCCGTCAACCTGAGTCCGAGCTCAGGTGACCCAGCAGCCCCCGACTCGGGCCCCGACGGCGTCGGGCCCGACGTCGGCTGTCGTGGAGGCGAGTCCAGAAGGACCACAGGACTTACCCGGGCAGGCATCTCCGACTCCATGCGAGGTCGCTTCGGGATGTGTTCCTTCTCCAAGGACCCGGGGCGGCTGTCGGGGCTATGCGACCTGGCCCTCGCGGAACCAGGAGCGTCCACCGACGCCGCCCTCGCGGGTTTTTCCTTCCGACGATGGTCCCTGGAGGGAGAACCCCGGTCGGAGGAGCTCCGGCGACGGTCCGAGCTGGAGCCTTTCGACGGCGGAGGCCTCCGACGAGGTCCGGGTACGGCTGGGGTCAGCGAAGATTCTCTCACGCTGATGCCGCCGACTTCTCAACGCCTTTGAGGACAGTTTGCTGCAGGGCCCACAGATCAGTTCCTCATGATCCGGGCCCAGGCAGCGGAGGCAAAAGTCGTGTGTGTCGGTTAGTGACATATTTCGGTCACACTGACCACACCGCTTAAACCCACTGGCAGCCATCGGGGGAAAAAGGGCCCCTGCCAGGTCTAAGGACCCGGGTGGCCAGGGGAAACCGAAAACGAAAGCTGACTAAGTCAGAAAAACCGAAAAAAAGTAAGAGGACTCGAGACCGGCGTCGCGAGTCCGGGCGGGAAAACGATCGGCGTCGAACCGAAAGAAAAAAGGATAAAACAAAGAAGAAAATCAACTTTTTTCGCGGGGACAAGACGGGGACGTCTGTAGGGCTCCGCGGAAAAAAGAAGACTGGCTAAGATGGCACCCTCGGGCGGGAAGACGACCGCGCATGCGCGCTGCAATTCCCAAAGGCTTTCTTTGAAAGCTGGGGAAAATTGCTCCGCGAGGGCTCCGTCGGCGCCGACGTCACCCATAAGTGAGGACTGACTTCCTGCTTGGTCCTGGAGAACACTGTATTGCGCTGGAACCAACGCCCCAGAAATCAAAATACAGCTCCGTATCAAATCTCAGGAGCTGACTGAACACCTGAGAAAGAGCCATAGCCAAAAACGCGGCTGCAAAAAAGGTTCGAACGGCAAGAGGAACCGTCTTATGATCCACCGTTCGGAAAGCGCGCCGCATTTTTATAACAGATAGTCGGGAGGGAAGGAGGACTAAACTGGACCCTCCAGGAACTACAATTACCAGGTTAGTGTAAATTCCATTCCTGTTCGGTAATCCAGTTTAGTCCTCCAACATCGGGATGTAACAGAGCAGTTAAGACACCGGGCGGGACCTTGCCATCCGGCACGCAGAACCGCCGAACAAGAGGAATCCCGAGCCGCTGACACATCTAAAACGATAGTGTGTACTGAAAGCATGCAGAGACGACCAGGTGGCCGCCTTACAGATATTGCTGGCGGAACTAGGCTATACTCCGCCCAAGCGGTCGCCTGAGCCCTAGTGGAATGATCCAGTAGCCCCTCCGGAACAGACCGCTGCTGCAACAGATACGCAGACGCGAACGCTTCCTTGAGCCATCTTGCAACGGAAGCCTTAGCCGCCGCTTCCCCTTTACGTGCACCACCGAAGAGCACGAATAGCCGGTCAGTCTTCCGAAAAGATTCGGTAGCCTTCAAATAACGACGAAGTGCACGACCCACATCGAGACGGTGAAGACTTCTGTCCGCCGACCCGACAGAGGGGAAGAAAGAACTGGAAGAAACACTGCCTGATTCACATGAATAGGGGAAACCACCTTCGGCAAAAGGAAGGGACCGGGGAAAAAGACAAAAAAGGTTCTCGGCAGGACAACGCATGTAGATCTGAAATACGCCGTGCCGAACAGATGGCTACAAGAAAAACCGTCTTCAGCGTAAATCTTTCAGAAACGCCCTACTCAGGGTTCAAAAGGTTCACGAACCAGGGCCCGCATCACTAGATTCAAGTCCCCCGGAGGAACGAAAATCCTGCGGGAGGGCTGCAAATGAAAAACAGTCGTAAGAAAACGATGTACGTCCGGATAAGAACCGCGGAGACGGCCTAAAACTTTGCCTCGATAACGAGATAGCCGCCAACTGGACTTTCAGGGAACTAGCTGCAAGGCCCTTATCAAAAGCAACCTGAAGAAACTTAAAACGACGGAAACGGAAACCGTCGCCGCCCGGACTCCACGCCGGGAGCACCAGTCTTCAAAGATCCCCCAAATCCGAACGTAAGTAAGAGAAGTGGATGTTTTCCCCGCCTGCAGTAGGGTAGAAATCACCGCGGAGGGAGTAACCCTTCTTTTTCAGCCGAGCCCTCTCCATGGCCAAACCGTAAGCGAGAATCGACCCACTTGGGGCATCCGCAAGGGTCCCTGAAAAAGAAGATTCGGCAGCGTGGATAGGAGCCAAGGAATGCCGTCGCTCAGCCGGACCAGATCGGCATACCAGGGCCACCCAGGCCAGTCCGGGGCCACCAGTAACACTCGACCCCGATGGCCCTCGATGCGCTGAACGACCCGGCCAATCAGAACCCACGGAGGAAAGACATAAAGAAGGCCGGACGTTGGCCACGGCTGAATGAGAGCGTCGAGCCCCTCGGACATGCGCTCCCTTTGCCTGCTGAAGAAGCGTCCTGTCTCGGCCGATTGAAATGTCGCCATGAGATCCATGAAGGGCGCACCCCCCCCGACAAACTATTTGCGCGTAAACTTGCGGGTTTAGCTCCCACTCTCCGGGGTCCACCCGCACTCTGCAGAGAAAATCGGCCTGAACATTGTCTGTGCCTGCAATAGGCGCTGCCGAGATGGCCGGAAGACGAGACTGCACCCAATTGACCAAGGCCATCGCTTCTGATTCCAGGGCCATGCTGCCGGTGCCCCCTTGGCGAATGATGTAAGCTACGGTGGTCGCAATGTCCGAGAGGCCTCGCACTGGCCGGTCGAGAACTA
The DNA here is from genome assembly GCA_033557465.1 of Ichthyophis bannanicus. Taxonomy (NCBI): domain Eukaryota; kingdom Metazoa; phylum Chordata; class Amphibia; order Gymnophiona; family Ichthyophiidae; genus Ichthyophis; species Ichthyophis bannanicus. The sequence continues at coordinate 67,428,548 of CM066044.1, read as the reverse complement.
GGGCTTTGAGGCCAAGAGGGCTAGCCGCACCGCCCGCAATTCGAGGCGGTTGATCGACCAAGAAGTCTCCAGGGGAGACCATTCCCCTTGAGCGAAGCGGGTCTCGCAGTGAGCCCCCCAGCCGGTTAAGCTGGCATCCGTTGTGAACGGAACCCAAAGTGGAGGCTCCAGGGAATCCCCCGCGCCAGGTTCTCGGAGGAGAGCCACCACCGGAGTGATCGGCGAACCGCCCTTGGGCAAGTCAATCTCCTGTTCGAGTCGAATTGGTTGGACCAACGGCGCAGCAGAGCACTCTGCAGCGGGCACATGTGGAAGCGTGCCCCGGGCACCACCTCCAAGGTTGCTGCCATCGTACCGAGGAGCTGTAGCTATCACCATGCAGACGGAGCGGGCATCCCCCTGAAGAGTCGGACAAGAGACCGAATGCGGCGCTCCGGTAGGCACACCAAGCCCCGTGCTGTGTCGAGGCTCACTCCCAGATACTCGAGATCCTGAGTCGGGCACCGACAACTCTTGCATTCTTTTCACCACCCAGCCGAGGGACCGCAGCAGAGCCACCACCCTGCTCGTGACGTGCACACACTCCCGACTGGACTTTGCCCGAATCCACCAGTTGTCGAGATACGGATGGACCAGGATGCCCTCTTTGCACAAGGCCGCCGCGACCACTACCATCACGTTTGTGAAGGTGCGGGGGGCCGTGGCGAGACCAAACGGCATGGCCGGAAATTGGAAGTGGCCCCACGGAAGAGCGAAGTGGAGAAACCGTTGATGAGACGGCCGGATGGGAATGTGTAATGTGGTCTGGCAGCGGCTGTGGAAGATCCTGCAGCAGGGGCTCTGAGGAGGGGGGAGATAAGGTGCTGAGGGACCCAGCTAGCAACGCAGTGGGTATGGGGAAAGCCTCCGGGATGCAGCGTGCATGTGTAACACAAGCAAGCTATTAATGTACCCTTCGGCTGATTACATTTCACATATAATACAGCCAGAGAAAAAAGCATTGTAGAGACTTAAACCACCTTTCCTCTTCTTGTGTGGGGTTTCATTTATTTATTTATTTAATTTTTTTTTTTTTTTTTTTTTTGCAGAAAACAAAATACTCCCCAGAATCCTAGGGGTGCCCTGAGCAAAATCGCCAGCAAAAGAAACCCCAAAAATGCCAGGGGAACCCGTGCACAAGTGTTAAAAAGTGCCCTTAAAAAGCACATTTTAGAAATCCAAAATGGCCGCCGCACTTTTTCACCCACAATAAAAAATGGCGCTAAAATACAAAGGTAACCAAATAATATGGAAAAGAAAGAAAACGACCCTCTAATACAGGGCAAGCGAAAAAAATCAGGAAAAAGTGCAATTCGGAATCCAGGGGAGCCGACAGAGCCTCTGACAATGCAAAAAACAACAGAGCTGAAAAGATAAAGCAAGGAAAATTCCTACCAGCTCAGGGAACAGCAAGGAACTCAGCCAACTCCTCCAAGTGACAGGCAATGCTGTAGCAGGTATGGCTCTTCCCCGAACAGTCCTGGGGAGAGCTCAACCCAGGTTTCAGATATTCCCAGGCAGGAAGGCAGGAGCCCAATGCAGGTCTGGCTTCCCCCAGGATGTCCCCCGTTTCAATGCCCCTTTTTTTTTTTTTTTTTTTTTTTTTTTTAAAGATACAGCTACCTAGCAAAGAAATGGTAAATAAAGGACCCAAATAAAACCCCAAAAGAACTAACTAACTAGTGTTGCTCCTTCAAGTGTCACTTAGTGTGCCCAGAAAGGGCACAGAAGTCTGCAAGCTGCAAGGAGACTGGACACACTGGGGGCTTCTGGGAGCTCCATCTGCATATATACTACAGAAGACTTGATTGGTCCAGTCTCCAGGCTGCAGGAGGAGGGGCACTACCCGATGTTGGAGGACTAAACTGGATTACCGAACAGGAACTGTACATGTCTCAACATAAGGAGATACCTGGACCCAGCATGTAGGGGACAATCTCAGCCTCACCTACTCTGAAAGGCAGGCAGTTCAGCTATGCAGAAAATGTCAAAAAGCACTACACGTTTAGGAGGAGATGCTGATGAAGTCTGAATGAGGTCTGTTAGCAAGCACTGCTGTGTAGCATCCTCTGATTTCTATTTAACCTTTAGGGTTTCAGATGTCTTGAGCTTGGAGTACACCTGAGGATAAGATTTATAGAGCTAAGTGGTGTGGAATAAGTACCATTTGGAATCTGGGTAACAGACTAGGGGGCATGTCATGAAACCTAGATAGTTTGAGTGTTGACCTGGTGGCAAGCACCACACTGTCATGAAGTCAGTCCCTGGTCTTCTGCTCCCAAGGGAGCATACTGCCATGGTCACTTGTCAAGGGAGAGACCTGGAGGCCATCATAGGGCCCATGATTGCATGGTTCCATTTCAGGTACTCTGGTAACATGGCCCTTAGAACAAGACCAGAAACAGTCCCTGCTTCCCATGCTAAGTACTGTCAAATCTCAACTCCTGGTTACCCTGTGGATAAGTCCATGTTGTCACCACTCCTATACCCCTCCCAATGTGGTAGTGGATCTGTAGCATGAGCTTAAACAAAGCAATTCTACTCCGATAACTGTACTTCCCTCCACAGTGATTTTACAGTAGTTTAGAATTTAAGTTATATGCCCTCCTTGTTCCTGCCAACAGGGTGGTGTTCTAGAGGAATGGGCTTGCATCTGCAAAGGCAGGCAAGAGGCAAGCCACAGAGCCATCCCACACTATGCACAAGATTTGCAAGCAGACCAGCTGAGGAAGCATTTAAGATTCATACAGTGGCAACGCTAGTCTTGTGCACAGACTAGCACTGCAGGCCCATGAGTTTTAAGCGTTTCCTCTGCTGGTCTGCTCACACAAGCAGCACATACCATGTGACAGCTCCATCACTGGCTGCCAAGTGTGCTTCAATTGCTCCAAACTCTACAATCAGCCTAGATCAGCTCTTCACCCAGCCCAGACCTGCTGCTCTCCGGCCTCCAAAACCAGCCATCACTACAATGATAGGCCAAACAAAGATGACTCAATAGCTTGTCCTTCACCACCATCTGCTGGTTCTAAATCAGCCTAAGGCAAGAATGGATGAGTCTGGAAGGAGAAGATATGAACAAGGATGGAAAGAGGCGACATGAACACAGGTGGGGTAGAGTATGAGTGATTCTAGAAGTGCTGCATGGCTGTGTCTGGAGAAGGGGTAGGCACCGAGATGGGAAAGGGAGCATGGAGTGAAGGGCTACTGCATCCACTTAAATCCCCAGCCACACAATGGGCATGCATTCAGACTCTTGTACGTGCTTGTGTTCCGTTAATTGCAAGCCTCAAGTACATGATATTGGAGATCCTACAGCTCAATTAGTGCATTGTTTACCAGTATGATGTGACTGAAATGAGCAACACCTCTAATCCACAAATGCAAGGGCATGGCCAAAACTAAATGCCTCAAAATGTGGCACCTTAACGACTTACCTATCTTCCTGTACTCCTGGTACCATGCTAAAGAGAACTGGGGCAGCTTAAATGGACTATGCCAGTCAACCAGCTTAGAGGAGTTTGCATGCTGAATTTAAACAAAAATCTTCATAGACCTACAACCTGGCTGACAGCCAATGAAATTCAGATGGGAGGAGCCAGTTTGCTCCTAGTCTGCCAAGTTACCTGTCCCCAGCCTGCCCCCACCATCCCCCTCCAAAAAAAAAACTGTCCAGGGGAAAGCACCTCCTGCCTCCCTGATCCCAGTAGTTCCACTCCATGAGATTAGCAGATAAGATGCCTCCCCCCTCCCCCAGGGCCTCCTTCACCCACAACAGCCCCTGCTTAACCTGTGGGAAGACAACCACTGCCTACAGCTGTGCATGTTTCATGCCATCCAAACACCTCCAAAGCCAGTGCCGAGTGTGGTGTGCTCATGCCCTTCACAGGCAGACCACTCCATGCTGTTACATCAAGTTAACAGGGAAGATCAACTTTAACTGGCTTAATTAAATCAGTGTTGAAGTCTCAGGTTTGGAGTCCGAACTTTCCTAGTTCAAATCCAGAGCTCCCCAATCAGGCCATGGTAGTGCAAGCAAGCATGTAACTGTTAAACCGTCATATGCAAAAGTTGCATTTCATGACTGGATTAGATGAAATTCTCAGGGCCAGTACAATGGTATTGGGTGCCCTGGATAGTCTCAGCCTTGCAGCCTCACAATTAGCTTTTAGACCTACTGCTTCCTCCCTCCAGTTGTAAAAACCTCAAACTACCATCCCCTCCAGAGCAATCCTATAAAAATGTATTTAGGCACTTAAATATTGTTTTAGAAATACACGTATAATGGAGATTTCAAAAAGCCACTTACAAGAGTAGACGGACTCTCTGCATGCTGACCATCCTAAAAGTACATTATGACTGAGTGTGGCTGACAGACCCATTCTTCCGTTTTGACTGAAGCTGCTTTTCTGCACCCCTATCCCCACCCCAGAAGCTGCTGTCCTAGATGACTGCCTAGTGGTCAGGCTGGCCCAAGGCTGCTTCGTTTATAAGATGAAGATTAGGCAAGGAGAGAGGTGGTCAGAAATTGTGCTTTTCGTATCAGAAGTTCCTAAACCAGCATCTTTCATTTAGCAGATTCCCAGCAAGCCCCATCTGACAAGCATGTGAGAAGAGAAGTTGCTCAAGTACTTAGTGCTATCGGACCCTGGCCGGCCTGGGAGGGTGAAGCTCCGAGTCTCTTCCAAATGTGAGCACCCATCCTTCTGGTAGATCTCCCACAAATGAAGTGTGTTGTCATCAAGCAACGATAGAAGCCAACCCTGGTGGAGGAAAAGTAAACACAAACAGGGATGTGAAAGGCAGGTCTCCATTTTTTCCCCCTTTGCTGTCAAAAGCATGCAGACCACTTTATGGAAGCAAAATACCTGTCCAGGTAAAAAGTGCATCTGTGTAACTGTTGCAGTCTCTTTATGAAGGCCTGTGAACTCCACTCCTGGGGCTCCATAGCTGTACATGGTGAATGTCAAGGGAAAAGCCAGCAGCTGTAATCTTAAAAATGCTTAATGCTACATACTTTTTCAGGTTGATTTCTGTTCCATATGCAGACTGCTGATCTCTGTTTGCAAAGGAACTACCCACCAAAATTAAGCTTTTAGATCTTGCCACCTTTGTGGCTTGATGAGGCTTTTTCATATGGTTCCATATTTTGAAATTTGTGTAACTTGTTTCGGTGCAAGACTTATTTGCATTCATCGCTGTTTACAAGTCATAGTACTACCTCATACACACCTTCAATTAAATTCCTCAGAAGCTCCCAATATATAAAAGAGGGGGGGGGGGGGGGAAGCAACTTGCCAAGGGCAAATCTGTATAAGCTGTGCAATCAGAAAGGCCCAGTCTTATTCATGTTCTGCATATCCTGAAGAAACAGACTGGTCAGGGGAGAACTTCAGGCCTGGCTTTAGACATATCGAACTAGAAACTTTGATGAAAATTTAAAAATCCAGCCTAAAACATAGGAGTAAACACATGATTACTGAAATAGGAAACTCATGCCGATACCCCAACAGACAGACATTTTGGGGAGCTATGCTGAAGGCTTTAGCTAAGCTTCTTCTGCAATACAAGTATGACCAGGGAAGGAGGGGGGAGGGTCATTCATATTTTTCTACAAAATGTTAACTGAAAGGGGGGGGGGTCACATTTACAGAATGGTTTACAGCTATGCTAAATTTGTGGTAAATCCCAATTTCTTAAGAACAGGTCTCGAGTCTCTGCATACTAGTTGGAGTGCCTATCCTAGTAAACTGAGAATATACCAGTATCAAAATCTTGATCTTAAAATTGAAGCAGCTAACAATGTAGTGAATAAAGATCAGGGTCAGTGACCAGTGGGCATGCAAAATAGCTGCCCCATTCCCTTCCTGTTTATTTATCTCTAACATAAGCTGAATTCATCTCTTCCTTTCTGAACACAGACCCTCTTACATATTGTTCCTCCAGTTCAGACTCCTGGATTGTGCACCAGTTCCAGCAGATGGAGACTGAGCCTATCAGACCTCTGTGAAGTCACAGCACAAGGAAGTGGAACTACCACCCCTCCCCCCTTTAAGTCAGTATATGCTCAGTCTTGAAGGACCACAAAAGGGGACTGCTACTTCTGGAGAGAGATCTGCAATTGTAAGTATTTACCTTCTGGGAATTTTTCTAAATCTTGGGGAAAAAGAATTCTTTAGATTAAAGCTAATTAATCTGTTAACCCAGTGTAATTGTTAAATCTGTCAGGGCCTAGTAGCAGCAAATAGTTTTCAGTTTAAATTTAAAAAGCAGCAGAGCACTTTCTGGTTAAATTTAGAACCCAGGACTCCCTCTATCAAAGCAAGGGCTGTGGGACTCCCCCTGGAGATTGGTCACAGATTACCTTAGAAGCACAGGACAGGATATTGTGTAGAAGCCAGTTTTTAATAAGTCTTCTTTCCCTCCCTTCCCGACACCCACCCACCTCTGGGATAATCGTAGCTTTATAGGTGTTTAAACCTCTTAAAGGAAAGGAGGTGCCATATTCACTCAGATGCAGCAGTTTATTTTCATCAGCATACATTAAGGACCTGAGATTAAACTTCAGGTGAAAAAACTACATTAAACATTAGGTATAGTTTTTAGTATAAGTAAGCCCTTAGTAAGTAAAGAATTTAAATATCTAAACAACCTAAAAACAAAGATGTAGACAGCAGTCCAGCAGCAAGATGGGGCTTTGTCTTGCATCGAGTGTCACATGTATGATTTTCTCCCAGTTGGTGAGAAGTCTTGTGTGCACAAGGTGCAAGGAGCTTTTTGCTCTCATGGAACAAGTGATCTCTGGAGGCTAGAGTAGCAGCCTTGGAAGACATAGGTATATAGACAAGACCTACAGGGATATAGTCCTGAAGTCCCAACTCCAGTCTGGCAGCATCCCTGTTGCCATGGAGGAGAGGTCACATGACAGGAGAGAACCACCCTGGTGTGGCAGGAGGTGATCCTATAGCTAGGTCCTGTCCTCCAGGTGATGTAAAACCCTCTAGCACAGAGGAAGTTTCTCCAGGGCCATGTGCCCATGAGGGAAGGGTTAGGACAGCCGTTATAGTTGGTGAATCAGTCATTAGGCATGTAGATAGCTGGGTGGCTGGTGGACATGAAGATCGCCTGGTAACATGCCTGCCTAGTGTGAAGGTAGCAGACCTCTTGCACCACCTAGACAAGGTCTTAGATCGTGCTGGGAAGGAGTCTGATGTCTTGGTACATGTTGGTACCAATGACAGAAAAATGTGGTAGGAAGGTTCGGGAGGCTAAATTTAGGATTTTAGGTAGGAAGTTGAAATCCAGAACTTCCAGGGTAGCGTTCTCTGAAATACTTCCCGTTCCACGTGCAGGACCCAAAAGGCAGGCAGAGCTCCAGAGTCAATGCGTGGATGAAACAAACAATGGTGCAAGGATGAGGGTTTTGGATTTGTTAGGAACTGGGGAACATTTTGGGGAAAGGAGGGGCTCTTCCGAAGGGATGGATTCATCTTAAATGGGATGGAACCAGTTGCTTTAAAAAGGAGAAAGAGCAGCTTTTAAACTAGATAATAGGAGAGAGCTGACAGTAGCCCAAGAGCATATAGTTTGGAACAATGTATCCTTGAAGGATACTACCAAATAAATGAAGTTAGGGCACATCAGCAGAGATGTTCCAATACCCTTGAGTACAGAGCAAACTGAGCTTAAAGATTCCAAATTGCCCCTGCCTACCGATAACCAGATTAAAATGAATTAAATACAGTCTCTAAAATGCTTGTATGCAAATACTAGAAGTCTAAAAAAAGATGGGAGAGTGAGAATATATAGCACTAAATGAGAAGTTAGATAGAACTGGTATCTCAGACATGGTGGAAGGAGGACAACCAGTGGGACACTGATACCTGGGTACAAACTATATCGTAATGATAGAGCTGATCAAATTGGTGGAGGGGTTGCGCTCTATGTTAGAGAGGGCATTGAGTCAAACGATTAAAGTTTTGCAGGAAACAAAATTTGCTGTAGAATCTATGGATTGAAATTCCATGTAGAAAGGGGAAGGCGATGGCAGTGGGTTTGTACTATCAACCACCTGGCCAGAACGAACAAATGGATGATGAAATACTCAAAGAAATCAGGGAAGCTAACAAAAGTTACAGAACAGTAATAATGGGTGATTTCAATTACCCTGGTATTGACTGGGTCAGTGTCATGGCAGGACATGCTAGGGAGATAAAGTTTCTAGATGAAATAAATGACTGCTTCTTGGAGGAGCTGGTTCATGAACTGACCAGAGGGGAAGCCATATTGGACTTAGTCCTTAGTGGAACACCAGATCTGGTGCAAGAGATAAGGGTGTTGGGGCCACTTGGCAATAGTGATCAATGCATGATTGCGTTTGATTTAATTAATGGAGGAAAGGAAATCCACAATACTACCTTTTAACTTTCAAAAGGGAGACGATAAAAATGAGGAAAGTAGTTAATAAAAAACAAAAGAGGAACAGTTGAAAAGGTCAAAGACTTACATCAAGCTTGGGTGTTTAAAAATACTATCTTGGAAGCCCAGAACAGCTGTATTCCACTTTAAGAAAAATGGAAGGAAGTCCAAAAAACTGCCAGCATGGTTTAAAGGTGAGGTCAGAGGCTGTGCCAAAAAAGCATCTTTCAAGAAATGGAAAAAAAAAGAGCCAAATGACAAACTTTAAACAGCACAAGCACTGGCAAGTTAAATGCAAGGCATTGATAAGGCAGGCAAAGAGCTTGAGAAGAAACTTGCTGTGGAAGCAAAAACACGTGATAAAGACTTTTATAGTACATTAATAGCAAAAAACCTGAGAGGTCAGTTGGACCATTAGATGATAGAGGGGTAAAGGGGGACAGTAAGAGGGGACAAGGCCATAGCAGAGAGACTGAATGAATTCTTTGCTTTGGTCTTTACTGAGGAAGATGTAGGGGATGTTACTCATGACTGAAGTGGTATTTAAAGGTGATACTGTGGAAGAACTGAAAGAAATAACGATACACCATGAAGATGTACTACAACTATTTGATAATACTGAATAGCAGCAAAATTACCTGGACCAGATGGTATGATTTGGTGTCACTTTGTCCTGGTCAAATACCAGCATCATTTAGTCCCATATTATAACAAAAAGTAATCAGAAAAATACTAACAATTAAAAAGGCAAAGACAATTACACTATAATTCTATTTAATCTCATGCATAGTATTTGCAAGGCTGACTTGTTTTTGCTACTACCTATAAGCTATGCTGCCTCGGGCTAAAGGTCCAGCAAGCCCAACATCCCATCTTCTCTGAAAGTGGCCAATCTAAGCACGTTACAAGATCCCTGCAGGACCCTGAAAAACAGATCCAATATTTGGTGGCATAAATACTGTCATGTCTGATCTCCCATTTCTGCTTTAAGGAAAGGGCTTCTGTGCTCTCCCTTGGAGGAGATGCAAGTGTAGAAGCAGGGACCCTACCCCAGCCTGAATACTGAAGCTGGAAAGACGTGCACCAGTTGGCAGCAGGAGCCAGACTTCATGCATGCTCCTCGCTCTGACAGCCCTGAAGCCCTTTGATGAGATCGACCCACATTAACCCCTTGGGGGGAAGTAAATTTGATCCATATTTGTGATTCTTTCATAGGAGCAACTTTATTTTACAAATCTTTTTGGCATTATGCCGTCTCCTCGTCTCTCACATAGTATTCAGTGTAGTCCAGTGCCTGTAGTCATCATGACCCTGAAATGTTTGCAAATCCATACTATTAGCATAGGCTAATGAAGTCAAAATTTTTATGCTGTAAATAAGACTAGGTGCCTTACAGATCTAGCTTAAGTTGTTTTTATTTTTTGAGTAACAAATTTGTGGGAATGTATGGCAAGCTGGTGTATACAATTTAATGCCCGATCAGCTCCTCAAGTGACCATTGTCCCTATGTTTAACATACTCGAAATTGTGATAAATCAAAGTTTTAGGGACTAAAATGACACGGGACTAATGTGGAATGGACAGTACACATTCAAGGGTGTTGAAAGAACTGAAATATGAGATTGCAGACCTGCTTAGTAATCTGTGAACTTTCATTAAAATCATCTGTAATACCTGAAGACTGGAGGATTGCCAATGTAATGCCAATTTTTAAAAAGGGTTCCAGGGGTGATCCGGAAAACTACAGACCAGTGAGCCCGACGTCAGTACCAGGAAAAACTGTAGAAACCATTATAAAGAACAAAATTACTCATGTAGATAGTCATGGCTTAATGGGAGACAGCCAACATGGCTTTAGACAAGGAAGATCTTGCCTTACTAATCTGTTTTTTAAGGTGTGAACAAATAAAGGTGAGTCGGTTGATATAGTGTATCTGGACTTTCAGAAAGCCTTTGACAATGTCCCTCAGAGACTTGACAAAACTAAAGAGTCATGGGATAGGAGGCAGTGTACTACTGTGGATCAGGAACTGGTTAAAAGATAGAAAGCAGAGGGTAGGGCTAAATGGCCAATTTTCCACAATGGAAAAAGGTGAATAGTGCAGTACCACAGGGATCTGTGCTGGGTCTGCTGCTTTGACATTCATAAATGACCTGGAAAAGGGAACGACAAGTGATGTTATGAAATTTGCAGATGACACAAAACTATTTAAAGTTGTTAAAACTCAAGAGGATTGTGGAAAATTGCAAGAGGATCTTGATAAACTGGAAGACTGGGCATCCAAATGGAAGATTAACTTTAATGTGGACAAGTGCAAAGTTATACACCTAGAAAACAACCACCCAAACTATGGTTACACGATGCAAGGTTCCACATTTGGGAACCACTACCCAGGAAAGTGATTTAGGCATCATTGTGGATAACATGTTCAAACTCTCCGCCCAGTGTGCAGCGGCGGCAAAGAGCAAATAAAATGCTAGGTACAAGGAAAGGAATGGAAAATAAAACAAAGGATATTATAATGCCTCTGCAATGTTCCATGGAGCGACCACACCTTGAATATTGTGTGCAATTCTGGTCGCTGTATCTGAAAAAGGATATAGTGTTATTAGAAAAAGGTACAGAGAAGAGCCACCAAAATAGTAAAGGGGATGGAAGGATACTCCTATGAAGAGAGGCTAAAACATTTAGGGCTCTTCAACCTGGAAGAGAGACTGCTGAGGGGAGATATGATAGAAGTCTATAAATTAATGAATGGAGTAGAACAGGTAAATGTAGATTGTTTACATCAGAATACAGAAAGACTAGAGGACATGCAATGAAGCGTCAGGGTAACCTATTTATGACTAATAAGAGAAAATGTTTTTCACTTAACATGTAATCACTCTGAAATTTGTTCCCAGAGGATGTAGTAAAGGCTGTTAGTGTAGCTGGGTTTAAAATAAAGGTTTGGACAAGTTCCTGGAGGAAAGGTCCATAAACCATTATTAAAAGGGACCAAGGATATCGCTGCTTGACCCATTACAAGCATTGTGGAACCTGTGTTCCTTGGGGAAACTGCTAGGTACTTATGACCTAGATTGGCCACTGTTGGAAACAGGATACTGGGCTTGATGGACCTTGGTCTGACCCAGTATGGCTTATCTTATGTTCTTAGTCTCCAGCAGGTGGGAGCAGCTCAGTGCAGTTGGACTGCACTGAGAACAATTGGAGATTAGAAAGTTTCTTTTCAAATCATTAGAGAAGCAGATTTTAGGTTTGGCAGAACAGTTGAGAAAAAAAAAAGCATTAGCTCTTGGCTGAATTTGAGCCTCTGGTCAGCTGCAGCTAACCCCCCCTCCCCCCTAGGAGACAGGGAGGTGAGTTTTGCTGTGGGGTCCTGTTCAGGTCAGGCCTTCCTATTCCCCATGGATCCGTTGTAGGGTGGTACAGTTCCCTTAAGCAGACCCGAGATTCAGTACCCAGAGGCTGCAGAAGCACAGCAGAGGTGAGGTTTGCCATCGGGGTAAGTTTTCAGGCTGGCAGTGTTTGAGGTGGAAAGACTTGCTGGACAGACCCTGTGTTGTGTCAGCCCTGTGTTTTCTGTGCTGTCGGGGGATCGCTTGGGGGCTTTCAGATACACGACTCTTCGGCATGCCCAAAATCAATCTATGCAGCATGTGGTGCATATTAGAACGGTCTGACGTGGGCTTCAGAGGACTATGCTGCTGGCAAAGGACTTTGGGGGGCTGATCAGGCACAAGGTTACTCCTTGGGCCAAGTTCAGCCACAAAATGAGCAGCTTTCCTCAGCCGACAGTCCTGTGATTTTGGCACAAACCATGGCTAATTTTTGATCTCCCAGATTCAGCAGCTTTTAATGGCACTGAAAAGCAGGATTTAGTTCCCCCACTCCCCCAAAGGCAAACAAAGCCAGTTGTGGCACAACAGAGGAAGGATACAGCAGAAAGGGAGACCAGAGTTTCATCTTACTGATTCACAATGCTTTCTGCTTTAAGCAGGGCTTTGGTACTGCAGGGAGAGCTCTTTCTGTGCCTCATCTGAGGTTGCTGATCTCAGCAAGAGCTCCTTGGTCAAAGGAGCAAGATATAGAACACAGATTTGCTGTTTGATCAGGCCTGAGTCAGAGGACTTCTTGGAAGGTCACTCTGGGCTGGAAGCTTCTGGGGGTATGGCATAGCTGGAGGAAGGCACAATTCCTCAAGGCAAGGACCCCTCCATTGTCAGGTTGCTCTGGAGAGAGGAAATGCCACAGCTCATTGTGCAGTCTGAGGCACTGACTACTACATAACCCACCCAGGAGCAGGAGGTGCCATTGGAGGACCCCTTGCTCCAGGGGATTAGACTATCTCAGACTGCCTTTCCAATTCATAGGGCCTTAAAAACAGACTGAACTCAAATGGGAAGTGCCTGAGGTGGTCTTGTAGTGGGGGGAGTGAGCAATGGCTCATCCACATTCCATCCTGGCAGCTGAGACACTCAAAGGTTCCCAAGGTGGATGCCTAGATCACAATGGTGACAGACAACTACCATCCTCGTTGAAGGTGGAGCAACCATCAGGGATGCACAGGATAAATAGAGATGTTGCTGAAAAAGGCCTTCAAGGTGAACACCTTGGTGCTCCAGGCTTCAGTGCTCGGTGCATATGTGGCATGAGCCTGCATGCAGTGGTCACAAGGGCTGCCAGGCACACAGGTTTCACCAGAGACAGCCAAGTTAGGAATCAGGCTGTGCGTATCTGGTGGTTGTGTTTTACAACTTCCTGAGAGCTTCCTCCAAAAGACATGACTTCAGTAGTAGTGGCATGTTTCTCTCTGGCTTTGCAATTGGTCTGCAGATGTCTCCTCAAAAGGCCCGTCTCAGTAGGCTACTGTTTAAGATAACTGGGGAAGCACTGGAAAAGCTTGTTAAAGACCTTGAGAAGACCAAGTCAGTTAGACTGAGGATAAGTTGAAAGGGGATAAGACAGCTTCCTTGGCAAAAGGTCAGTCTAGGGAGTTCCGTTGGCCTAGGTCGAATCGGTTTGTCCCTTACTAGCACAGACGATACCCTGCTCAGGGTCAGTCCTTTCAAGGTAGATCGGGGGATTCTACTCCAGCATGACCACAGGTAACAAATTGCAATAAGATGGGGGGTGGGGGGGGGGGGAGGCAGCCGGCTGTGCCACTTCTACTCCACCTGCGTCCAAATCACATCCAACCAGTGGGTCCTTGAAAGCATTCATGAAGGCTACATGCTGCAGTTTGCACAGCCATCATCTGATGCCTTTGTATCGCCAAGCAGGGTCCAAGCAAGCCACAGGAATACCCTGCAACAGCTACTGCAACTGAGGCAGTAGTCAGTCCCTGAAGACCAGTTAGGTATTGGTCGTTCATCTATTTTGCTGTGCCCAAAAAGGAAGGGTTGTTCAAGGCTAGTCAATCTCAAGCATGTCAGAGCCCTGCGTATGCTGCACTTCCAGATGGAAATGCTGTGCTCTGTGATTGCTGCAGTGCATCAAGAAGAGTTCCTCACAGCATTAGACCCGACAGAGGCATACCTCCATGCAGTGCCATATCTAGCCCTGTGCAAGCAGTGCAGCTGCACAGGGTGCAAAAGATTCAAGGTGCATTTTGGGTTGCTGACCTTGGCTCCCCCACACTGCCTACTGTTCCCCTGCTGCCACCACTTTCTCAGCAGTAGTGACACCAGCTGCAGACTAAACCAGACTTCAGATTAAACACACAGGTCTTTCCTCCACACTTGTACGAAGATTTGAGCCCTCCCTCCCTTCTGATATAGGTTGCATCAGAAAAGGGAGTTTCCAGGCCAGCCATTCAAGCACAGAGTTGCAAAGACCCACGTTTGAATGACTGGTCTGGTCCCTCCTGCCTCTGCATGTGAACCTATGTCAGAGCAGGGAGGGATCAGATCTGTGTACAAGTATGGCTTTAAATTTGATGTCGGGTCTGCTCCACTGCTGCTGGCCTGAAAACCAAAAGTGGCAGCAGCAGGGCAAGGGCAGGCAGCCAGTTGTATGGAGGTATGGATGAGATATGAGGGGGGGGGGGAGAAATGCAAGTCACAGAATGCAATTATGGCTTGGTATGGCCCCACCTCTACGTACCCATTAAGCCTGAAGAGCAGTGATTTCTTTGATTTGCAGTACTGTTGGGTCACTTCATTTCAGACTCTTGTTCAGTCTAGCCACAGCTCCTCACACCTTTACCAAGCTCAGGGTGGTCATGGCAGCAGCCTTGCAACCAAAGGGTGTGTTAGTATATTTTATTTATTTTTTATACCGCACTATTTAGAATCAGTGCGGTTTACATGTATACTAACAGGTACTTTTTTTATTCCCTTGTCCCCGAAGGGCTCACAATCTAAGTGTACCTGAGGCAATGGAGGGTTAAGTGGCTTGCCCAAGGCCACAAGGAGAGGCCATGGGACTAGAGACCCCAGTCCCTCCGGCCTGAGGTTGCTTGTCCCCCATGTGGGAATTGAACCCCTGGCCCCCCTATCTGGATGACTGGTTGATCCAGGTGACGTCTGTTGAGGAGAGAGAGTTGCATGCACTCACCAGGTGATCAATCTCAAGAGCAGATTGACCCCAAACCAGGAGCTCCTGTATTTGAGGGCATGTTTTGATACACTACTGAATGTTTGTATAGCACTACAAGATGTATTCAGCACCCACAAAGACATGTAGAAGACTGTCCCTGCGCATCACAGCTTACAATCTAGTTGAAATACTACACAGTAGCTGTAGACATGGGATATAGCTAGGAGGAGTGGTAAGGAAACAAAGGACATCAGGTGACTCAAGATCCAAAAGTGGCAGAGGAGCAGGCCCAGAAGATACAAGAGCAGATTCAATAGTTCTTATGCCAGACCGCTCCATCAGCCTGGTTCTATCTCTAAGTACGGAGGTTGATGGCTGCGATGTTGGACCTGGTGCTGTGGGCAGGCATGTGCACACAAGGCCATTGCAGAGGTCACACTCCTGTTGCAATGGTCTCTGTAGATTCACTTGCTGCATGAAAAGTTGAACAGCCATCTGGAAGTCAGAACCAGTCTTCAGTGGTGACTGGATTCTAATGAACCTTCTGGCAGGGATGCCTTTGTAGGCTCTGGAAAGGACAGTGGTGACTAGCAATGGGGGGAGGGGGCACACTGCCTCACCAAGGTGACTCAAGGACAGTGATTGGTAGAACAGCAGCCATGGTCCATTAACCATCTAAAGTGGTCTCTGAAAGATTCAATGTTTCAGACACCAGACACCAGTGATGGATCTCATGGCATTTGCAGCAAATGCCAAAAAGGTCTCGCTTCTTCAGTCAATGCCAGGAGACGATGTCTGAGGGCTGACACCATAGTGCAGCTCTGGCCATCAGAGGGGCTTCTTTAGGTTTTCCTGCTGTGGCTGCTCATAGGCAGACAGATTGAAATGCACCAAGGTTTGGTGACACTGATAGCTCTGGATTGGCCTCAGAGACCCTGGTATACAGACTTGACCCAGCTGTTGGTGGGGATGCCTTGGTGCCTACCTGTGTAAGCCAGCCAATCTCTTGTCACAGGGTCTGATCCACATGCCTCAAGTGGATCTATTCTTGCTTATCGCCTGGCTACTGAAAGGGCATGGTTAAGGAAGGAGGAATATTCTTTTCAGTTGATCCTTACCTTGCTACAAAAGCTTTTAAGTGGTCCACCTCTCTGGCATATGCATGTGTGGCAGGTCTTAGAACAGTGTGCAAGCCAGAAAAGCAAGCTCTTGAAGATACTGGCATTTCTGCAGGTTGGAGGGGGAAAAGGGCCTGGCCTTCAATTCTTTGTGGGTGCAGATAGCAGCACTGGATTATCAGGGGGGGGGGGGGGTGTGCAGGGAATCTAACCGTGCACACTATGTAGCTAGGTTGGTGAATGTTTCAGCTGCCAATGTGTGTGGTGGTCCTGGCCTGGAACCTCAATCTGGTCTTGTCTGCCCTGGCAGAAGCACCATTTGAGTCTTTAGGGCAGTGGTTCTCACAGTCCTCTGGGACCCCAGGCCAGTCAAGTTTTCAAGATATCTGCTGATCTCTCATGCATATTCATTGTGGATATCCTGAAAACCAGAGGACTGGGTTGAGAACCACTGCTTTAGGGGTTCAACCCTCAAGGATTTCATCCTCAAGGTCGGTTTCTCTGGTGGAGGAGATTTGCTCAGCTAGGTGCATCTTTGAGTTGCAAGCCCTCTCCTGTCAGGTGCTGTTCCTTGTGTTTACCAAGCAGAAAGTGACTGTGGCCGGTGCTGCTCTTTTTACCCAGAGTGGTTTCTGCTTTCTATGTGAACCAGCCAGTAGTCCTGCCAGCAGTTGCAGAAGCTGGATGTCCACAGAGTGCTTAGCTGCTATCTTTAGCAAACAGATCTTCCATACAGAAGTCCTCCATAGAGGACAGACTAGAAGAGGCAGCCTCTAAGGTGTCCATCTCACTGGGTAGAAAGGAGGCCATTGCATTGGCATACCTTCAGAAGCCATCACTGCTTGCTGGTTTTTAGGCTTACTCTAGAGCACAGGTGTCTTCCTAGGCCGAGTTCAGTCTTGTGCCTACAGCAGAGATCTGCAAAGCAGCTACCTGGGCATTGTTGCATACCTTTGCATGCCACTATTGGTTTGATGTGCATGCATGCTTGGGGGGGAGAGGGGATGAGTGGATCATGGCACGGGGTTTTTGATCTCCCCCTCTTTCTACAAGCCAGCCTCATGGGTCACTCCCTTGCAAATATTACATCCCAGGAGTTTGGACTGGTGAACTCTAGACAGGTGACAAGAGAATGGATGGTGAAATTAGATCTTACCTGCTAATTTTCTTTCCTTAAGTCCCTTCAGTCCAGCCCCCACCCTTTACAAGGGTCTGTGTGAGACTGTCTGGTATGTTACTTACAAGGAGATGCCAGTGGCCCGATTGGGTGTCAGTCAACACTGGTGGGGTTTTTTTTTTTTTTTGGAGATCCCTGGTAGGACACTGGTTGCTAGCAGACCATTCTTCAGGAGGATGCTTATACCTAAAAGGGGAGTTTGTAGATAGGCATTACGTTTTGAGTTCAGCTGTTCTGCTTTGCCATATGCTAGCCATATGCTACTGACTTAAGTGGGGTAGTTGTTCCCTTATACTGTGATATCATAGAAATCCAATAGGCTCAATTGTCATCTGCTGGAACTGGTGCACAACCTGAGGAGTTTGGATTGGACTGGACTGGACTGGAGGGACTCAGAAAATTTGCAGGTAAGGTCTAATTTCACCATCCATTCTCTTGTCACCTCCTGCCTAGAGTATTGCAACCTCCTCATTGCTGGTCTTCCTCTGAATCATCGCCTCACTTCAAATCTGTCAGCACTCAGCTGCACAGCTAATCTGCAGTGTTGCTATGCTTCCATCAGCCCTCTTCAAGTCATTTCATTGGCTCTCTATCCATTTCCACATCCAGTTCAGACTTCACCTGTAAGTGCCTTCCTCTGGCAACTCCTACCTGCCTTCTCTCCCTACACCTCTCCTCGTGAACGTCACTCTTCTGGCAGATCCCTTCTGTGATCTTCTCTTCCACTGCCAACCCCAGACTGATCTGCCTACCTTGCTGCTCTTTGTCTGGCTCTATCTGTGGCCTTGTTCAAATCCAGACTACAAACTCACTTTGAGATTGCTTTTGGATCGCAATCCTAGTCTCCTGTTCACCTCCTATGTTCCCTTACCATTCTCTAGATATTTAATTTCTCTTCTATACCACGCTATTCAAATCAGTGCGGTTTACATATAACAGAACCATATACAATGCAGTCGGGCTGTATTGTATTTACAATGAACAGGGACTATCACTTGGACATAACTGGGGTAACTATTTACAAACACTAGTAACAATCTGCAGTGCTTATATCCTAATCCCCACTTTGTGTTGTCTGTCTTGATTAGTTTAAGCTCATGAGCATGGACTGTGTCTGGTGCTGTATAATTGATTAGTAGGAGACAGAGGGACATGAAAGCAAGTCTCATGCAAGGAGAAAGCTACCTGTCCACCAGGTACGACTGCCAGCTGTACCAAACTCATATCTTGAGTTTCACAGAAACCAACTGTCATCTAGAGGTAGCCCAACTTAATTTACAAAGTCAAAAGATAAGATTTGGAGTAGAGGACATGTTAACACAGTGAGAACTCTCAGTATTTGAGGGATACACAAAAGTAAACATGAACATAAGTTTTTCTTCATGTCTGACCAAGTTGCCAGTCTACCACCTGCCAATCTTAAACCACCTATTTTCCCAAACCAGTACAAAAGGCTGATGCCCCTTGGTGATGACAGTATGTAGAGATCTGTAGTAGTCCAGTCTGTTTTCTTTTTCCAGAAGATGCTATTTGCCCTGCTGCTTTTCAGAGCACTGTTGGCCTGATGGAACCAGGATGCCGCTGACCCATAAAGAATCAATTCTTTTCCAGTCCTTGGTGACAAGGCTCATCTGCACAGCCTAATGCCAATGTGTGAGATCAGACTGGTACTCTTGGAAGAGGATGTGGAGAGCTTGACCTTCCATATCAAGGATATG
The DNA here is from genome assembly GCA_033557465.1 of Ichthyophis bannanicus. Classification (NCBI taxonomy): domain Eukaryota; kingdom Metazoa; phylum Chordata; class Amphibia; order Gymnophiona; family Ichthyophiidae; genus Ichthyophis; species Ichthyophis bannanicus. The sequence goes on along the minus strand of CM066044.1, from coordinate 67,409,537 downwards.
AAATTCTTTTTGCTATTTTATGGCCCTGCATTGAAGGTGGAAAAACAACCTGTTCTCTGGTACAGATATGCCAAGGGCAAACCATCCCAAAGAGCAAGATTGATGTCCAAACAGATTTTTTTCAGCCAGTGTATCCAGGGTACAAATCTAGAAAGGTTTACATGTAGTGTTTGCCAATGAAAAATGCAGCATAAAAAAAAGCTGCTTTTCTGTGAAGCCTCTGAAAGGAAAGGATAGAGTGGAGGCAATATGGGTAAATTCTTTAGGCTGAAATGTTGCGCCGCTCAGTGGCCAAAGGTATGTGCAGAGGTTTCACAGCTCCTGTAGTTACAGGTACAGGGAAACAAGGTGCAGGAAGGGACAGGTCAGGAAAGCACTCCGGTTTCTTCCTACTGGCTGGATTACTTTGTTTTTTCTCTTAGGCTTGTCACTCATGAAAGCGATGACCTGAATCTATGCATCAGCCCTGATGCTCGAGACAAGGGACTCAGTGCAAGAGCCTTCAATCAAATAACACTGCTAAGAGTGAGATGTGGCATCTGTTGATCTCTGTACCCAAAGCTGATCATATGGGGATTCTGAGACATCTCCATGAGCTGTCATTGTGTACGTTTTCCTTTGTCAGGTGCCCATTATTCTGTCCTCTGCTTTTCTTCCAATATTCATGCTATGCTGCCTTTTCACATCTGTAAAAGCACAGGAACGGTAGAAAAAGATCAACTGGCCTAGATATTCCTGCCAAAGCTTAGACATGCAAGTATTGTGGGATATCACTCCTAAACCAAGTTGGGTTTCGTTGTCTTCCTCCACCATCCTGGAGAGATGCGGACAGCAGCTACTTGTGACTCAGTTGCAAAAAACACAGCTTAAAAAAAAAAAGTCTGGCAAGAGGAAAATCACAAGCACATTGGCTTATGCTGTCATGGAGCCAGGTCTCACCATAAGCTGTCCAATTCCACAGCTCAGACTCTGCCCCATGTCAGCAGGAGATGTGCTGGAGTGCTTCTGGCTGCCACCTCTGGAATGGAGGACGAACAAGTCAGGAGATGGCACAACCGTGCTGCTGGAGGCAAATTGTGCTTGCAGTTCTTACCTCCCACAAGTCTCAACAGGGGCTTATAGCTTTATCTGGAAGAGTGGGGAAGGGACGAGTGTTCCCCCTACACCCCGTTATGGGTTCTCTGCAAAAATATTGCACTTGGGGGGCCTGTAATTTTAAAATTATGTTAAATAAGGTTACCAGATGTCCCTAATTTTCAGGGATTGTCCCCAGTTTTAGAGCTATGTCCTTGACTCTGGTCTTGTCTGCCCTGGCAGAAGCACCATTTGAGTCTTTAGGGCAGTGGCAACCCAATCCTCTGGGACCCCCAGGCCAGTCAGGTTGGTGTGCACAGACCAGAAGGATTTGAAATGTTTCGGAGGATCTCAAGGTGGCAAATCAATGTGACAAGGCAGTGGCCAAAGCCAGAAGGATGCTGCGTTGCATACAGAGGAATAACCAGCAGAAAAAGGAGGTATTAATGCCCCTGTACAAGTCGCTTGTGAGGCCTCACTGAGTATGTTCAGTTTGAGACCATATCTCCCAAACAGTTCAGAGGAAGGTGACCAAAATGATTTGGAGCCTGCGCCAGAAGATGCATGAGGAGATTTGAGACCTAAATATGTCTACTCTAGAGAGGAAGGGCAGGGGAGATGATACAGATAGAGGGACTATGCCCAAGGAGTCAAAAACTCCCCCCTGACTGAACCATAGCTGGTGTTGGGGCCTTGGGAATCCTCTGCTTGTGTGGGGCCTGTGTGCCCTTTGGTATGCTGCCTCTGCTGTGGAGCCTGGGAAGGCCAGCACTGCTCTGTAGGCCGATCCCTGCCTCAGGTAGGGTAGCTTCCCTCCGAGGCCTTCTGCTTGGGCAGAGTGGTGGCCTTATCAAAGTCAAGTTCTTGTCAGGAACTCAGACAAGCTCTGCAGCCTTGCCTGACATGGGCTTACCAAAGGTTCTCCCCTTGGCATGGGACATTGACAAGTTGGTCTTGGACCCATTGCTCCAGGTCCAAGGACTGGAGTCAGGCCTGGCATCAGGCACCAATGCCTGCTACAATCACCTGGGCTTTGGACTTGAAGCATTTGTAGGCCTTTGACCAAGTTCCAGAATGGTTGGAGGGGCTCCTTAGAGGGGCTGGCAAAGAATCTGGCAAGCTCCCGCTCTGGGTCTTAGATTCATACCCATATGTAGCTGGTATACCTGGATCCAACAGGCTAGCAATGAGCCCTGGCAGCACTTCCTGCTGAGGGTGTCAATGCTTCCTTTTAAGCCGATGCATATCAGACTCCACCATGGAGTTGTGTGGAAGCTGAGCCTTCCTGAAGCCTGAGCACCAGCAGACTCTGTACATGGAGTCGATGACCGACTATGGGCACAGAAGGCAGCAACTCCCACTTTTGGAGTAGCAGCCTTTCCAGAATGGCTGGGATGGGCACCGACTCCTTTGGTGTGGACTCATATTGGAGGATTTTTAGCTCCTTTGTGCAAGGGTCCTCCAAGTCAGTGGGTAATGTCAATGCCTTGAACATGTCCTGCACAAATTCAAGGAATGCTGTCCCCTCTGGCAGTGACTGGTGCCTGACCTCAGGTGGAGACAGGTCCGATGGCATGTCAGTGTTTGCAAGTGTCTGGTGATGTCTCATCCTCTGACTCCCAATCTGAGTACAGTACTCTAGAGGACTATGGTGGGCTGTGCCAGTGATGGGCCTAGGGCCAGTGGTCCATGGGCCTTTCAGACTGCATGGCTGGAGCCATGAGTACTGGTTGAGGAAGATAGACAGCCTGAGGAAAGGGACCATGATAGAGACCACAAGCTCAAGAGGATCGGCTTGACAACCAGGGAAGTCCTCCCAAGTCGAGGTCCCTGTAGTCTGGGTCGAGCCAGACAACTGTGTCCACTGCATCTCCAGGAAGGCAGACCGGCTGCGTTCCAGGGACTGACTCCAGTCCAGATGGTACTGCAGCCTTTGGTGCTGATGCTGGGATAGCCAGGTCTGGTGCTGGCAAGGAGGGAGTGTGACATCGATGGCCTCAGAGGTCAGATTGCCAGGAGCTGACGATTCCTTCCTGGGGACCTCAGATGCCTGCTCCTGCTCTGACACCTCGGGTCTTCTTTGGGGGCTAAGGGATCTGGCACGGGGCTTGTACACTTGCCATCCCATGAAGAGGTCTGAAGATCTTTTTGCTTTCCTGGTCCGAGGAACCCTTGTCAGAGGACCTGCATGCTGGGGTCAGTTGCCATGGGATCATTATGTGATTCTGGGGTCTGATAGGGCCCTGAATCATGGGGGTCACATAGGACTCTGGGGCACAGTCTGAGCCAGAGAAACATTTGGTCATGCTTCTGCTGATTGAGTGATTGCTTTGCTGGATCTCTCTGCTTGCAGAGGCCACAAACCTCCAGATCATGGTCAGGACCAAGACAATGGAGGCAGCAATCATGTGTGTTGGTGAGACATTTTTGGAGCACTGATCATTCTTAAAGCTGCTGGCCATCAGGGGAAAAAGTACTCCGGCAAGGTCAAAAACCTGAGGAACTGTCAGCCAGCAAAAAAAAGGCATGAAGCAGTGCCAAGGGGAAAACCAGAACTTTAGGGGAAGAAAAAAAAATGGCCCAAGATGTGATGAAGAGGCAAGTGAACTTAAGAGACAGGAAAGGAACTGGTTGCAGCCAGAGAAAAAATCCCAAATACTATAGGATGAATTTTAACTGCTTTTACCAGGGAAATCAGACATGTCTGGTGAGCTCTTGTGAGGGGGGGTTGGGAGGGGGAAATATATAGATAAAGATTGAGCAAGACAGCACCCTTGGGCAGGAAGAGGACCACACGTGTGGTACATCTCCCAAAGGCTCTTTGAAAGCTGGGAAGATGCTGCCATACAGGGCTCAGTCAGCACTGTCATCTACTTGAGGACCGACTTCCTGGAGTGCTACCAGGTATACATAGCACGAGACCTTGTTCCTGGACTGTGCACATTGCATTTAGCTTCAGTGTCTACTATTCTAAAGACCTGAAACATGCAAGTTTAGTCAAAACAAGATTAGCAACAGGAGGGATCATAACCAGAAACCACCATTTCAAGTTAGTTTGTTGTACTGGTAGTTCCCCCTCCCCTCCCTCCTCCCCCCCCCCCAAAAAAAAGGACTCTCTGCCCTTTCCAGAGTCATTTGTATTGTATGTTAAAGCCATCTTCTGCTGCAATAAAGCTTTGCAAAAGGTGGGTCTGTCAATCCATGCTGCATTCAGGTGCTGTGGGTGTACCACACTTGTCCTCTAGAAGCCAACTGCCAAGCTGCACCACACAAAACCTCCAGCAGATAAGTAGCTCTGTGGTCAAAGGCTTCCAGGCACAGGTAAAAACCCTGCCTACTCTAACTTCAGCTTCAGTTTCCTCTCCTAGAAAAAGACATTTGGGCACAGGGTATAACTGATGCATTTAAAGTGGGGATGGAAGACGTGAAAGTGCTCTGTGCTGTTTTCCCACTGTCACACAGCATAACAAAAACTTAACTTTCACTGGAAACCATTTCTGGAGCTAGCCAGGCTTTAATCCTATGCATTTAGGGTTTGCGTTCAGCTTCACTACATCAATTACCAATAAGTGTCAAAAATGTTTGGATTGCAACACTATGGAAAAAAGTATGCCTTAATACGATAGAATCCTCAGGACAGCAGCATGCCAAAACTATATCCAGCCCAATTTGATTTTTCTTCAAAGGACTCCTCACCTTTTAAACAATTAAAAAACAACAAAAAAAAAAAAACAAAACAAAACTTAGAACTCATGGAAAACCATGTCTCCTTGAGAACATACAGCTATAGCTAGGATGGTGTCCTTGGGATTCCTGCACTTCAGGGCCGCCTGTACAGCTGTTTTTAATCTGGACATCCTACCACAGTGCAGTTAAACGTTGGTTGTCTGATGGGCTCTGAAACCACTGCTCTGTTTTGTTAGTAACCATGAGAGGATCCTGATGAGATGGTGGGCCTAAGAGGAGCCAAGAAGGTAATTAATCCAGCCTGCTCCCCTTCCTCCAAACATCCCTAGCCTGTGTCACCTGGTGTAACACTAACCATGTCTGTCTCCAGTCACAGGAGGGAGGTTAAGACTTCACAAGTCTAACCACAATCCAAGGAACACTAACACTGGGGTTATTTTTACTGCTACAAAAATTTAAGGAAAAAGCCCCTGTCTGGATGTGAAAAACTCCCCAACACACATATCCCCAAGGACAGACATGAGGACAGTTACATTTTGCACTGAACTGTGCATACAGGGAACCAGAGAAGACAGCCAGCACTCCGCAGTGCACCAGGTAACTAATGAGCCCTTGTAGGAGTAACTGACCACTGCAATGTGCAATGCTGCTTCATAAAGAGATGGACAACGGACCCTTGAGAATACACATTCCAACTTGGCATATGAATGCAGAGCTGGTTTCTGGGAATCATTCAGGTCTCAGCATTTTTTGGTCCTTTATAAAACCTGGTAGCCTGGTCTTGCTAAATTTTTGCTTAGCATGTTTGAGCAGCTTAACCTGATGCAATTGCTGAGCCACTTATTTAGAAGCCCTGGCAAAAGCAGAGCATAAGTGGCAGTGCCCCTCAAGGCTCTAACACACCACTTGGCACCAAGAAAGCAGTTAAAAACCTGTCACTGGCATAGATCATAAACATGTAGGTACAATGCAGGTTCCTTGGAGTGGAAAGACTAGCACTCACTAGAAATATAATCCCTCTGAAAAGGCTTAATCCTGCTAATCAATGCTCTGCTGCAATGAATCATCTTCCCAAAATGCTTAATGCTTTCTAATCCAGATACCACCTTTAAAGAGGCAAAAGCAGCTACTTTATAAAAGTTACCCTGCAGGTTTAACAGTCAGAACTCCAGGTGCCTGCGTAAGACACAGCCACTACCCACAGTAGTCTTCCAAAATTCTCAAACTACTCCAGGGCAGCTATGAAGACCACCTACTGGGACATCTAGGATTAGATGTTTGCTCCATGGACATGCAGGCGGAGTCTGCTACAGATAGCACCATAAACAGATACTCTAAAGCCCAGAAAGTTTAGGGCCAAGCATGTGCAGCCCACTTTCTAGCTCGCTTTTCAGATCCTGCTGCTTCATGTCTCCCTCTGTTTTACTGCTCTTCAAAAGTCTCTATTCTTGCTGGGATTTTTTCCTCTTATATTTGTACTTTCCTGAAGCAGATGGGGGGGGGGGGGGGGAGTAGGACTTACTAAGCTCAGGAAACCACCAGCAGTAGCTAGAGCCAACACCCCCCCCCTCCCACCAATACCTCCCACTTTGTGGTGTGCAGCCCTGCATCAGATTCTGTCTTAAGCTCTGGGATGCTTGGATAAGGTAGCACACTTGCATACTTGTGACTGCTGATGGATGGCCAGACTCCTCCAGAGATCTTGCTGGTGCACAGGGAATCACTAAACAAATACCACTCCCAGGTGAATCTGGTGCCTTGCAAACCCACACTGATGGACCCAGATAATGGATCCTTGAAGCACTCCCTACATCATCTATGCCAGTGCTTTGGCTCCCTATGTACCCCCAGACATGGGTCTTCTATCAAATTTTCCAGACAGCAGATTTCATGCTGTGCTAAGCCTCCAGCATATTGGAAAGATGCAGACTTGCCTGAACCTAAACACTAATAGCTTTACTCTCCCCTTGGCAGAGGCCCATCTGTGCAGACTGTCCTGCTGTTTGTCTGCACAAACTACCTCACTAACACCTGGGCAGCTGGTGGTATCCTATGGTCAAGGGTTTCTGGCTCCCCCTTACTGCAATGCTTGTGGCCCAATGGCAGCATCTTAGGTGTTGGGGAAGTTTCAAGAGCCAGGTCCTCTAGGGACCTGCCATGAAGATGGAGCATCACACCCTCCTCGCTTTACTCTGAACTAATGCCAAACATTCCAGCAGCATCCTGTGCAGTCTGTCAGACTACCTACACATTCCCTATTCTGGCAGTCAGTACTGAATTAGCCAGGCTACTGGCATAAAGACTTCTCTGCAGGCTCCCAATAGCACAGGCCAACAGTGATTGATTGTGCTAAAGTGTTCAGCTGATATACATGCGCCCATCCTTGGCAGAGCTACAGGGCAAAGTTAACGGTGTTTGTCACAGCTGCCCTCTGGTACTATTATGAGCATCAAATAAGCAGTACTGTGTCCTGTGCAGCATGACATTACTATGAGACTGCACTGTGGTATTGAGCACAAGGCAGGCCCTTCAATCAGGCTTCCAAGGTGACTGATCTCTGCTTGCAGCCCTTATGGATCATTCTGGCAAGTCCCTTGAATTGCTGTCAGTGCTTGTCACCTGCCCACCTTTGGTGCTCTTTGCAAAGCTGCACCCTCCGGCTCTAAACATACTGCAGCAAACCAAACTTCATGGTGCAAACTATCACAATCCTTCTCCTGTGCAGCACTGAAACCAGTCAAGCAGTTCTCCACCCTCCACTACATGAACTCAGTATCCCTAAAGAAGCAGGTGGTACAGGGTTTAATCCCCATCTTTCCCCACTAACATCCCTCAATCTTGGACAGCTCACCCCTACTGCCACCTGCTCTCTGCCGATCCACAGGACATTCCAAGCCCATCTTAGCAGCATGCTTTGGAGTATGTAGCACCAGTACTACCTGCAGACATAGGCAATTGCCCAAGGTGTCCAATACCCAGGGAAAACAGGAGTCTGTACCCACCTTTTCCAAGCAGATATGCAGATGTAGCTTCAAGGCCCCACCCCTACTTGATATCTATAGTGCCCCCCCCCCCCATTTTCTCTTTGGGCTCTCCTATCCTCAAGGGCCCTACAACCTGGGACCAGCGATCAGGTCCTGCCCTTGGGTGTAAGATGCCAATGCTTCAATCCCCCTTGCTGGATCTCTTCCACTACCCTGCCCCCCTCCTCTCAGGTCGGCTACTGGTGTTGCACTCTTATACAGTCCCCATCTATGCTGGTCCCAAGCCTTTGGCAGTCTTTCCCCATCTGCATAGTCATGTGGTACCTCCTACATATCACAAGACATCTATCAGAGATAGTGTTATGGTAGGTGTTGGCAGAAAGACCAAACACTGCCCTGCCTGCCACTGTAATGGCCTGGGCTACAACAGCTGCCTTATATCTGCTAATATGCCTTCTAAAGTTCTTGAGAAATTGTTTTTTCACTCAACTTGCTGATCACTTGGAAAAGACTCACACCCTTCATCCACACAAATCTGGCTTTCACCCTGGACACAGCACAGACTGTCCTCTCCTCCTTGCTTTAGTGAGGTGCACCAAGCCCGATTGTGGTGATGCCTCTTGATCTTTCCTCAGCCTTTGAATTAAATGACCATGCTGTTTATCTCCTTCATGATACTAGGATTAGGAGGTTCTCTCATTGGCTTTGTTCATTTCTTGTATGGTAAGAAACAAAGGAAATCGGGCAAGTCAAGATCTGAAAGCAGCAAAGGTGAGTTTTCAGCCTAGATTTGAAGAGAGTCAGAAGGTGCCTGGCGTAGACTCGTGTAGTTTGTTCCAGGTGCAGCAAGGTGAAAGGAGCGAAGTCTAGAGTTAGCAATAGAAGAGAAGGGCACAGATAGAGGCAATCTGCCAGAAGAGCAGAGTTCGAGATGGGGTGTAGGGAGGTATAAGAGGAAAGTTAGTGAGGAGCTGCAGAGTGAATGCACTTATAGGTCAGAGGGAGAAGTTTGAACTGGATGCAGAAACAGGGAACCAATGAAGTGACTTGAGAAGAGGGGTAATATGGGCATGACGAGGCTGGCAGAAGATTAGCTGTGCAGCAGAGTGATGAACTGATTGAAGGGGAGAGAGATGATTCAGAGGGAGACCAGAAAAGGAGAAGGTTACAGTAGTCAAGACAGGAGGAGGTTTAAAAAGAGTGAATAAGCATCTTAGTGGTGTGTTCAGAAAGGAATGGGTGGATTTTGTTGATGTTCTAGAGAAAAAAAACAAGACAGCAGGTCTTAGCTATCAGATGGATGTGTATGGAGAAGGAGAGGAAGCAAAGATGACCCCAATGTTGTGAGCCAAGGAAGCCAGGAGGAGCAGAGTTGTCAGACTGAGAAAGGAGGAAGGGGAGAGAAGGTTTAAGGGGGGGGGAGCAGCTCAGTTTTGGCCATGTTCAATTTCAAGCAGCAGTGAGACAGGTAGGCAGATCTGGGTCTGGACTGCCAGAGATTTCAGGTATATAGAGAGATCTGGGAGTCATCAGCATACTGAAAGCCATGGGAAGAGATGAGTGCACCAAGGGACTGGGTATAGCCAGAAAAGGAGTGGACCCCCAAGACAGATCCTTTGAGTACACCAACTGAGCAGGATAGCAGAGGAGGATCCACCAAAACACTGAGAAAGCAATGGGAGAGGAAAGCCAGGATAGTACAGAGCCCTTATTGCTATGCTGATAGTCTTATTCTACACTCAATGGCCCCTGATCTTACTCCTATGAGGAGTTGCTTCTGCTGTGGCCTGGCTGGACAACCACTTGCTGCTTAATCTCAAAAACTGCTGCAGTTTGGCTCTTCTCCCGATTCTTCTACTGTAGCCCCCTTACTTATGAACTCCCCCATTATCTGGTTTCCACTCACTTATCTTGGGGTCATTTTGGATTCGACAGCACTGGTGCGATTGTGAAGAGACCCAATTAAGAACTCCTATTTTTCTCTCCAGATCCATTCCTTCCTTCCTCCTGCAGCACTTGCCACCCATTCTGAGCCTTAAGCCACCTTGACTACTGCAATGTCATCTAGGCTGGTCTTCCTAAGCATGAACTCATTACAAATCTAAAGCTGCCATCCAGATGCTTGCCCACGCTTCCAGGTTTGACCACATTACTCTTATGAATCATTAGCTTTCCATCCAGTTTGGGATTCAGTATAACACTGACCCCACAGGGTCCTCCACTCTGATTTCCCTTCATACCCCTTATTGGGTTCTATGGTCCCTCCACAGCAATCACCTTCACTTGCCCTCTGCTTCCCTAGACTACTAGGCATGCCACCTACTTTCTGGCTCCCAAACTCTAAAACAATCTGCCTCCTGACCATCTAACATGTAACAGGGTGAACAAAAGAGGGGGGGGTCTTCATTATAGCAAAAACTGAATTCCAATACCGAACGATCCTATCTAGAAGCACACAACTAGACAATCACCATCTCAAATAAATACAGCACTATCAACCTTATTTATAGGGCTCCAAGCTCGTCATCCGAAGAACTATCCAGCATAATTGACTTAGCTTGCAATCCTGAAAACCCAGAACAAATTGGCTACTGGGCGATTTCAATCTCGCATCCGTCCAACCCGCCTTAACACCTTCCTCGATGCAATGTCCAACCTCAACTACAAATTGTAAACAATCCCACCCACCAATGTGGGAATGCTCTCGATCTTTTGTCCCACCCACTGAAGCATCCACAAAATGCAAGTTAGATCTCTCCATCACCCCAGTCCCCTGGTCAGATCACAGCCTGATTTCATTCAATAGGCCATCACAACAAGACACAATCAGCCATACAAAGATATGGTCAACAGCTAAGTCAGCACGATTCAAACCATTTGACAAGAATGAATTTATGAAACACGTACTCCCAAAACTCGCCCTGCCATCAGCCAACATCAACGACATGGTTGCAAATTGGAATGACACCCTTGACCAGTACTCTAAACTACTTCCCGCCTACAAACATTCATCAGATAACCGTGAAGATAAAAGGCCGTCAGCACCATGCTTATCTCCAGAACTAAGGAAGTCCCTTCTTCTCTTGAGGAAACTAAAGAGAAAATGGCATAAATCTCATACCACCACAGGTCAAGCCACATACTTAACCCACCTGAAAACTCATCATGAAGCAAGCTGGGACAAGAGAAAAGCCTTCCATTCCGAGCTCCTCAACCGTTCTTTAAACAAGCCACGAGAACTCTTCAACCTAGTAAAAGCTCTAACTACAGAACCATCACCACCACAAGAACATATACATCCCCAAATCTATGCCAACTATATCCAATCCAAAGCCATCAAAACAGCCTCCTCCTCAAAACCTACCCAGCCTCATGGGAATCAGAACACTCTTCAAGCTCTCATCTCCTTCCGCAAAAAGCATTGAAGACATTATCACCAACAAACACCACCACTGCACCAAACGACCCTTGCCCAGCACACTGGATAAGAGCTATGCGTTCCGAACTCAGCCCAATCATATCTGAAATCATAAATCAGTCCTTCTCAACAGGAATATTCCCATCAGCTCTTAAGCAGACGTCCATCAGACCACTGCTAAAGAACCACCAACTAGACCCAACAAAGGAGAAATCCTACCGACTGATCTCCAGTATCCCACTTCTATCTAAAATCATAGAGAAGCTGACCCAGAGTCAGATCCAACTACATATAAATACCGCATCACCACTAGACCCCAGCCAACATGGTTTCAGGGAAGCTCATGGAGTTGAAACACTTCTGACCTCCCTAACGTGCTCAGTGGGATTGATATCAAGACAGGCTTCGCGCTAATATTCCTTGACATTTCCACAGCATTTGATTCAGTGGACCATGACAAACTCCTAACCAGACTCCATGACAAGGGAATCCATGGGCTAGCATGGGACTGGTGCAAATCTTACCTAGAAGAGCAATGGCAACAAATTCGGATTGGAGCAAGTACTTCAGAACCTTTCCAGCTAAAGCAAGGTGTACCCCAAGGCTCCTCCCTCTCAGCGCTGCTCTTTAAATATATATATGCAGCCGATCTGCGAAATCACTCGCTCATATGGTATATATCTTGTCTAAAAAAAAAAAAAGTTTATATGTATATATTGCTCTGCTAATTGCTTGTATTTTTGCGATCTCTATGTACAATTATAACCTCTCTGGTTGCTCAATCTGTAATTTATTGAATAATCAATTGTATAACTTGATCTGGTGGTTGTTAGTCCCCCCTACCGTAATCATACTGTATTCCTAAATTTATGCTGTACATATTCCCTTGTCTTGTCCACCTAAGGACCGCTTCTGATCGCTGGAAGGAGCGGTGTATAAATTTATGCCAAATAAATCTATGCAGATGTGTTATTTACACCAATTAACGTCATGCTCCCAGATTATACAGTACTAGTGGAATGCTTCAACGCAATAGACTGGCTCCTCACTCAAAATATGCAAATAAATCTCAAAGACCAAAGTCCTAATCGTCACGAAAAACAAAGAATTTGCACCCCCGGCTACCCTAAATGTACGGGACGCAGAGCTTCCAATCAAGTCCACCATAAGATACCTAGGCGTAACACTAGATCGACTGGACTTCAAAGAACATAAACCGCACTGTAAAAATCATTTACTTCAAGATTAGGACCCTCCGACACCTGAAAAACATGCTCGACCCTAACTTCCGAACTAATTCCAAGCGATAGCCACACCCCACTTTGACTACACAAACATAATACTCCATGGCCTCCCAAAACACACCCTAAATATGCTACAATTAGCCATGAATGCCGCTGCCCGCGTCCTGTATGGAGCATCAAGGAGAGACCACAGAACCCCCATCCTAAGGGAACTACACTGGCTCCCTATAAGCTGCAGGATTGCATATAAAGTCCTTCTCATTACCTTCAAAGCCATTAACAAAATAGACCCCCCCTCAACACTCCTCAATCACACCCCCAAAGAGATCAGCAGCATCTAATACTCTAAGCATACCGACAGAATACACAAGATGCACACGTGCAACTACAGACAGAGCATTTGCACACTACGCCCCCAGACGCTGGAACAACCTTCCACCCACCGTCAGATCAATCACGGACCTCAAGCAATTTAGAAAAGCCCTAAAGCATCACCTGTTCCTTCTACACTTCCCAATACCATGACCCCTCACTGACTCCCAACACAACCCAATCCCGCAAGATAAGTAGTAATGTTCTGTCGCATGCCACACATTATGTAAATACCCTATCACTATATATAGTTGTATACATTTATGTACAAAGTTTCCCAAAGTTGAATCCTGGTTAATTTCACTGTTATAAGTAAACTCATGACAGCTTGTTGCTTTCCGTGAGTATTTTTGTTCACTGTAAACCACACTGATAATAAAGAGCGTGGTATAAAAGAACTGTAAATAAATCTTGAGCTCTTACCCCCAAGGTTCAAGTTCAAGAGACTCATCGGTTTCATACTGCTTTTTCCATACCATCCGACTGCCACTGCCCGATTGTCTTCTCTTCTCCCCTGGCTTTTGTCATTCTTTTGCGAGACTGGGTGTCTAATTTGTAGTGTTCCTTTTCCCCTTTAATTTTAATATTGTAAGCTATCTTGCTGCTTCAATCTGGAGGGCATGCTTCCTCACACTAAGGTTTCTTTGTACTCCATAGAGTATTAGCTTAGCCTCCATTTACCACCTTCCTAGTTTGTATAGTGCTACAAAGTCTAGAGGAATTGTAAGGAAATCCATAGAAGGTGAACAGGAGACCATATTGCAGAGCATGTCATCTACAGCTTTTGAAGATTTGCCTGCCTTGTTGTGCGATCTATGAGCCTTCATGCTATAGTGTGGTTGATCTCTGCAGCTGCCCTGTGACTAATGCTGCAAAAAAATGGAGGGGGAGGGCAAAGCCCTTTCTTCAACCATGGCAGCCTGGGACACATTCCCTTATCCCCACAGCCAACACATCCAATTATTACACCCTGACAGGGCAGGTAGACAACCTGTGGGTGTCATTTTCCTTGAGCTACCACTAGCAAGGCTTTAGTCCCTGCACAAAATAAAGAAATACACGTCTGTGGATAACACCATGGAAAGCCTAAAGAATCTGTCAGCAGGGACTACCATCCACCGGCCCATCATGACCCATCTGGGATTCCTTCCCATTTCACATTCTCCATGTGTCCCTGGATCTCAGGTGACCCATAACAGACTGCTGTCCATGATCTCCAAAAGCAACCAGTTATCACCTCTTTTGGTCAGTTCCTTCCTGATCTGGCCTGTTGCCTTTGCCACTCTCCTCTATGTATTCATCTCAGAGAGCATGCTTACCCACTCAGAATTCAAGGACTACATCTCCCAGCTTTACCATATGTTCCTGAGCACGCCTATGCTTCCCAAGCTCCAGCACTAAGCTTCCTATAACTTGATTTTTTGGTGTATCATACAATAAGGATGGCTTTCTACATTAGGCATTAACTATCAAAGCTGATTAACAGCAATCCAGATGAATACATTCAGTATAGTAGTTATACATCTCTATTACAATTTGATCATTTCTTCAATAATGCATCCCTTCCTTCAATGAATGTCAAGAAGCTTGCTCCTTGAAGAGAGCTACTCAAAATAATTTGGGCAACACCATCTAGCCTTCAGGATCGCTGCTCCAGTCCCACCATGCTTAGGATGATGTTCTAAGGTAGACTATCCATTAAGTACAACTTTTTCCTGATGCATCCAACCTCTGCATTGGAACCTGCAATAGTCTATAGGGATCTCTTGCCTTTCCATACCCAGGTACTGGAAACTGTATCAGAGTCAACCCCATGTTAGTGTAGTGTCCTGTACACCCAAGGCTATGCCCAAACAGTGGGCAATTATCATCCAGATACCATTGCCTATGCCAGACATGGAATCTCTCACCTTCCAATGTTTCCCTAGCCATGTAGAACCCGTGAATAAAAACATGACTGCAGAAAAAGGACCATGTGGCCTATCTAGTTCACCCTTCCATATCAACTACAACAGTCCCTTTTTCCTTTAGAAATCCTGTGCCTGTCCCATGCTTTGAATTCAGATACTATCCTCATCTCTACCACCTCCACTGGGAGACTATTCCACAGATCCGCCACTCTTTCCATAAAGCAGTTACTTACCTGTAACAGGTGATCTCTGGGAACAGCAGGAATAAGTCTTCACATATGGGTACGTCTGTACCGACGGAGCCTGCACGGGAATGCTCCCCAGCATCCAATCAAAGCTTTTGGGAGCATCCCTCAGCGCCTGCGCACTGCCTTCCTGCCTTTTCCACTGCCTCTCCTCAGTTGAGTTTCATAGCTGAGACAAAAGGAGAGAAAGAGGAAAGGAAGATAGAAAGATAATACAACTCCTAGGGGAGGTGGGTGGGTTGTGAAGACTTATTCCTGCTGTTCCCAGAGATCACCTGTTACAGGTAAGTAACTGTGCTATCTCCAGGAACAAGCAGGAATGAGTCTTCACATATGGGGACTCCCAAGCTGAGATGCCTGGAGCCCTAACATGTTGAAGGTTGAAAACATGCTACCCCTCATATGGCCAGGCATCCTGAGGATGGAGGGCAGGAGTTGAAAAGAGAGGAGCTGTTGAAAAAACAGCTAAGTTAAGAAAGGACTACCCGGAAGGAGTCCCTGTATGTATGATCATTATCAAAAGATATATTGAAATGAACAATCAGAATAATATTGGAATGATCACCATATGATGCTCACCTACTGGATTGCAGGAAGTAGAGAGGCTGATGGAGTGTACTGGGGATCCAGTAGAATAATGTTCAAGGTGACCTCACTGGAGTGAAGGTGGAGGTCCACATCTGGAAGTGAGAGGTGACCCCAGGATTTAATTGGGGTAACAAACACTGCAGGTCTTCAGTGGGAAGCTTTATGGAAAGCTGAAAACTTTTGGCTACAGAATTATTTAGAGGTAGGAGCAAAATAGGAAGACTGACCAATCTTGACAAACAGACCTAGTCCTTGAGGGAGGAAAGGGTATGAGAAGAACCCTATACTCCTAGAAAGGACAGATGCTTGAGGAATTGAATCTGAAATCCACTGAAGATCCACCATGTCTTTCCTAACTGGTGAGAGGTAGGAAGACATTGGGGCATGGAGCTTCAGGGATACGTAAACCTAGGATACGGTAGGGCTGTCAGTACCACAGCAGTGATTGTGTGCAAAATATCTGAAACATACTGTGGAACAGTATGAAGCTGTGCAAGCCCACTGTCAGAACATGCAGGAAGGTAAAAACCTTTATGAGCATAGACAGTAAGGAGATAAGTATGGAAATACATATCTACCTAAAATATCTGGACAGATACACATATATAGAAACATAGAAATATGACGACAGAAAAAGACCACATGGCCTATCTAGTCTGTCCTTCCATAACAACTACAACAGTCCACTTTTTGCCTTTAGAGATCCTCTGTGTTGGTCCCATGCTTTCTTGAATTCAGTTACTGTCCTCATCTCTACCACCTCCACTGGGAGACTATTCCACGGATCCACTACTCTTTCCGTAAAGAAATATTTCCGCATATCACTCCTGAATCTATCTCCCTTCACCCTCATCCCATGTCCCCTCGTAGCAGAACTTGCTTTCAATTGAAAGAGGCTCTCTCCCTGAACATTTATGCCACGGAGGTATTTAAACATCTCAATCATATCACCTCTATCCCGCCTTTCCTCTAAGGTGTACATATTAAGATCCTTAAGTCTGTCCTCATATGCTTTATAATGAAGCCCATTAATCATTTTGGTAGCAACCCTCTGCACCGACTCCATCCTGTTCACATCCTTTTGAAGGTGCGGTCTCCAGAATTGCACACCATACTCCAAATGAGGTCGCACCAAAGACTTATACAGAGGCATTATCACCTCCTTTTTTCTGCTAGCCATTCCTCTCCGTATGCACCCAAGCATCCTTCTAGCTTTTGCTGTCGCCTTTTCCACCTGTTTAGCTACTTTAAGATCATCAGACAACCACGCCTAGGTCCCGCTCTTCTTTAGTGGACAAAAGTACTTCACCTCCTATACTGTATTGCTCCCTTGGATTGCTGCAGCCCAAATGCATGACCTTACATTTTTTAACATTAAATCCCAGCTGCCAAATTCTAGACCATTCTTCAAGCTTAGCTAGATCCCTCCTCATGTTATCTACCCCTTCCTGGGTGTCTACTCTATTGCAGATTTTGGTATCATCCGCAAAGAGGCAAACCTTACCCGACAGCCCTTCCGCTATATCACTAACAAAGATGTTAAAAAGAATTGGACCAAGGACAGATCCCTGGGGCACACCACTGGTAACATCCTTCTCCTCAGAGTGAGCTCCATTTACTTGTACTCTTTGTCGCCTCCCACCCAACCAATTTCTAACCCAAGCAGTAACTTTAGGGTCCATCCCTAGGGTGCTCAGTTTGTTTATAAGTCGCCTGTGAGGAACAGTGTCAAAGGCTTTACGGAAATCTAAATACACCACATCTAGAGCTCTCCCTCGGTCCAACTCCCTGGTCACCCAGTCAAAAAAATCAATCAGATTTGTCTGACAAGACCTGCCTCTGGTGAATCCATGCTGCCTCGGATCCTGTAATCCGCTGGACTCCAGAAACCTCACTATTTTCTCTTTCAGCAGCGTTTCCAATAATTTACTCACCACCGAAGTTAAACTACCGGCCTGTAGTTTTCAACCACATCCTTACTTCCGCTTTTGTGTAAAGGCACCACATGAGCCTCTCTCCAGTCCTTTGGCACCACTCCTGACTCCAACAAGGCATTGAAAAGGTCAGTCAGTGGAGCTGCTAGAACGTCCCCAAGTTCCCTAAAGGGCGTAGCATATGCACGATATAGATATATATACCTGAATATATAGGTCTAAAGATAGATGCCTGCAATAAGCAGAGTTATGCATATCAGGACATTCACATGGAGATGTGAAGGGAAAAGATTCATCGAAGAACAAGGAGGTGAAACCTACTTGAGAAAATATATAATCTATTCCCCCAGGAATGATAAAGGAATGCTATCCAGTGAATTACCAGGATGGTTATGTGAAAAAACAGAGGATAATATTAGTCTGTAAACAGCAAGTCCGGAGTCCTGTGGAACTCCAGCATGGTAAAAGGACAGAAACGCATAGAATGAGATACCAGGTTGACCTACATGAGGGACAAGGGAGGTATCAGGTGTTTTTCAGAGTAATATGATCTGTCCTTGAAGTATTAGGATACCATGAGGACAAGCTGTAAGAAAAAAAAAAAAGGAAATTAAAAAAAAAAAAAAAAAAAAAAATTTATATTCCCTAAGGGATGGAATAACTCAGACTTTCATGTGGAGAAGGCGTATGTCCTTCTCCCTCTTTTTTTTTTAAAAGAAGATAGCAGGGTATGAAGAACCCTCAGTCATAGGGGATGACTGAGGAAGCACTTTTCAACCACGATGGATAGTCATTCGAGAAACTCTATGCTCTCTAGCAAGGGCCCATAGTGGAAAGCTTCTCAGCAGGATTGCAGAGAGCATTATGCAGGAGAACTGGGATGTAGAACTGGCTGATGGAGAAAACTGACAGCCACATCCATAACGTGCCAAACTCAGAGATTGGAGATGGCAAGGGTAAAAGATAGTGTAAGAAGCCTGTAGTGAAAAAGATTATCCAAGAAAGATGTAGAAAACTGTCTTGGAATCACTACCAAGGCCAGACAGGAGTGGTGGAAGACAAGACTGGGACTTGTGGAAAAGTACCAGTAGGCAAGCACTGGAACTCCTGCATGGGCAGCTACTAAAAAGGACAGAGAGAGTCGGTCTGTCTGTGTCAAACAGAGAACAGACTGAATAAAGATAGCAAGCTGTCTGTCTGCAGAGCTGCCCAGATAAAGAAAGGAGTTTATTCAGGAGAAGAAACTCTACAGTGAAAAGAAAGACAAGAAAAGTCTTTCAATGGTAAGGTACCACTCGTACAGGGGAAAAACCTGGCGAAGAGGGTAGATAGAAGCTGAAGGACTTACCACATGGTAAGTCCATGGAAGGAAACAAATTCATGCTGGTACAGAGAAACTATCATGTGATAGTTGCTAAACCTCTCTTCTAGTCTGGAAGAGGTGGAGAACTAACTTAGACATGAATAACCTGACAGTTCAGCATAGTGAAGAGTAAATGGATTTCCTGAGAATAGGAATCCATGAGCAGAGTTTTGAATGGAAAAACAGTGAAAAACTTCTGCTGAAAAGAAACTGTAGTTATAAAAAGATAATCAGAAACCTATGTTACTGTTTTTATTCTGCCTGGCTAGAGTTTGGATTCTTCAGACCAGGGCGAGACTTCCCCTGCTTGGGAACATCCGAATGATGGGCAGGTGAAGAGGAAAACCTCTTTCTTTTAGGGAAAGAAGGTTTGGTAGGGCATTTTCTACCTGCTGAGGAAGGAGAGGGCTTAGGATGGCCCTCAGAAACAGGAAAGTCAGTGGAGCAATGAGCAACCTGATGTGAGGACTCCTTATTGAAGAGATTGTCTCCAGTACAAGGAGTATTTCCCAGCCTTTGTTGTGCCCATCTATTTAAGTCAGATGCTTGGAGCCAGGCTTTACGACATGCTCCTATGGCTATAGCAGAAGTTCTGCTAACAGACTCGAACGAGTCTAGGGAAGCACGAGAAGCCAAGAGATATTTTGGCTATGACTAAGTAGTAAGGAATAGTCTGCAGCCTTGGGCTCTGATAGAAAAGGAGTCAAAAGAGAATTTCTGTGTGACCTCCTGAAGGGATAGATTCATAAAAAATATGAGAGAATCCTTGCTGCCAGCATAGATGTTTGGAAGGTTCGACGTCCAAAGGCATCTAGTGTTCTAGATACACGCCCTGGCGGGAAAGAATGTTTTTTTCTTGCTTTTTACCTTCCTCATTGCTGATTTCACTACAATGGAATGATGGGGAAGTTGAGGCTTTTGAAATCCTGGAGAGGGGGCACCTGATACAGAAGATCAGTTGCTGTAGGAGGTGAAGAAACCCTTAAAGGTTTTTCCCATACCCTCAGAAGAAGATTCTGCAAAGAGTGATGTAAAGGAAGCATTATATTTTCCTTTCCTGCAGAAAAGCCCTGAGAAGACACATAGCCAGGGATAGGAATATTAAGGAAGGTTGCTATGTCAAGGAGAAATTTCTGAAAAGAAGAATCTCCAATAGGAACCATCCCTGGACAGGCTAAATTTGAAAAGGTAGACTGGGCACCGGAGGATGTACCTGTCCGGTGTAGAACAGGATTTGTAATAGATGGACACTGGAACTGGCAATTATGAGTTGAGACAGTCAGTAGTGCATCGTCCATGCCAGGTATTGACTCCAAACTAGGTATAGAGAGGAGCAATCCAGGTGAAAAAAGCATGGAAGGAGCTGGTTCCAATGATACTGTAGGTACCGGCATCGATAGATACTGGTGGTTGCGCCACCATCGAAGGCGAAACAGACACCAAAGCAGTCAGAGGCAGCTCAAGCGGTACCGAGGTGATTATCCTCGGTATAGTGTATTTGGAATTGGTAAATAAATATCGGTTCCGAGACGCGTCGGTACCCAGTCGTCTAGACTAGATATCAATTCCAGACTCAGCATCGAAGGGAGCGAGTCTATCGATGCATGTCTCGAGGGTACCGAGGTCGGTGATGGTATCAGTGAACTTGCCGATACAGGAAAATCAATCTAGGTCGTATCGTTCGGTCCCAAAGGTACCGAGGACGCCTGATGACGATCCTTGGTGAAGAGTGAATCACTCAACACCGGTGCCGATGCCGGGGTATCGGTACCGCTCGAAGCAGATGCCACCACCAAGCATGGCTCAGGTATGTCCTGTGAGGGGTGAGCCCCAGGAACAACCTGAAACCCCTGAAATGCTTTGGAGCCCGGAGACTCCCGCCGGGGTTTTTAATGCCAATGGGGTCTTGAGGGCAAGGCCGGAGCCATCATCATGCTTGGCATGAGACCTACCACTCAAGAATTGGCTAGTCTTAACAGAGTGTTTGTGGGTTACCTGATCCTGTAGAGAAGAAAAAACCGGTGCCCGTACTTCGGGAGGGAAAACGGTATCGAGGGAAACTCTAAAGAGGGAAGGTCTTCTCACAGTTTTGCAGCCTGATTGCTCAGGGGAAAAAGGGTCAGGACCCAAACAGGTTAGACACCAGGAATTGGAGTCTAAAAGGAAAACTGTTTCCACAGTGAAGGCACTTCTTAGGAGAAGGCGGCTCCATGATGGAGAGGCCTTGCAGGCCCAAAACATTCAAGACAGAAATAGAGGGAAAAATTCCCTGAATTTAAGAAAGAACACACCGGCGGTACCGGTGGCGGCGGGAAAAACAGCCGTGACCACAAGAAAACAAGAAATAGAATTTGAAGAAAAAAGGTTCTGTGGTGACAGGACATCCTGCTGGCTCCGTGGAAAAACGAAAACTGACGAGAAGCAGTGGAAAAGGCAGGAAAGCAGTGCGCAGGCACGAGGGATGCTCCCAAAAGCTTTCTGATTGGATGCTGGGGAGCATTCCCGTGCAGGCTCCGTCGGTACCGACGTACCCATATGTGAAGACCCATTCCTGCTTGTTCCTGGAGATAGAAATATTTCCACATTTTACTCCTGAGTCTACCCCCTTTCAACTTCATCCTATGTCCCCTCATAGCAGAGCTTGCTTTCAATCGAAAGAGGCTCTCCCCCTGTGCATTTATGCCACGGAGATATTTAAATGTCAGTCACCTCTGTCCTGCCTTCCCTCTAAAGTAAGAGTCCCTGTTTTAGAACCTCTCAAGGTTTGGAGATCATTTTGCAAAAAAAAAAAAGAGCTTGTAAAGTGCAGTCCATTGTGACTTCTACACATTTTATCACAATGCTTGATGCTTTGATAGTTCATCCAGCAACTTGGATGGCAACTATGGATGTGACAGCACTGTATATGAATACTGATCAGGTTGAGGCGCTTTGTTGCTGATAAATCTTTTGATGCTTTTGCAATTGGTTCTTAAATTTTGTTATGATTCTCAAATTTTATTCAGGTCTTTTGTAATAGACATGGGGCTACTGTGGCCCCCTCGTTGGCAACCCTCTATGGACAAATCTGAAAGTGAATTTATTTATCCTTCTTTGTTTGATCATATTCCATTTTGGGTCTATTTTTTGGATGATTTTCTTGTGGGATGGTCCAGTACAAGATTTACAGTTTTCCGATTGGATAAATACATTAAAATCTAATATCCAGTTTACTTTGAAGTTTCATATGATATGGATTGAATTTTTAGACCTCACTGTTTACCGCCAGGATGGGAAGTTACATATTAATCATACCACAAGCCAGTTCAAAGGAATAATTTATTGCGCTATCATAGTTTTCACCGCCACTATGGCCTACCTATGGGTCAACCTCTTTGGTTGTGTGTCAGATTTGCACTACTTCTCAGGAGTTTTTTTTTAAATAATTCATCTGATCTTAACACTTAAGAGATTGGGGCATTCTCTCCATGTTTTCAAAAAGAACTAATGGTGGCTTTTTCTAGGGGCCGGAATATCCGTGACTGGGCAGTTCAAACGTCCCCCTCCAATCACAGTGGATTCCAATCCTGGGCATTGCACTTTGATCACTGATTTTTGCTCCCAGGCTCTAATTGGGAAATAATGGACCTATTCCCACACTTCTAAAACATACTGCACTGTGGCATACCACATGTGATACTTGTATATTTGATTTGCCCCTGCAACTTTATGTTGGATGGATCACCTGTTCAGCATTACATGTTTGGTAGAGCACAGGTCACGTTTTCACAAAACAGGTGACGTCTGCACCTATTGTGCCCTATTGTATAGAAAAAAAAAAGTCATTTTTATCAACTTACCTGGCGTATTGATTTTGTTCCACCTCTTGTTCGGGGAGGAGATGAAAAAGCTTATCTCCAGACTTGTGAGCAGTGGATTTTTCTTTTGAATTCTATTAGTCCATCTGGACTAAAATTTAGAAAGACTGGTGGAGTGTTATTTGATCAGTTACATCACATCTCACTTTTGGTGATTTTTTTGGAAGGCCTGGGTGTCTTGCTTTTCACGTCATGACAGAGTGCATTTAAAGAACATTTAGTCTAGACTTCTCAGATTCTGACATTCAATTGTTCTGGCACTGATTTGAGCTTAATCTCTGGCCTCAAGCAGAGCCCTCATGTGAGCATTGGGCTCGAAACTTATTTTTGGATTACAACTTACTGTATCTTCGGGCATCATTCATTGGATTACCACTCACTGAAACTTTGGGCATTAGATGCCTTTTCTGAAGAATTTACATTTCTACTACCGTAAAGGACAAGTATTGGGATCTTCTGAGCTAAGTGAATTATAGGTTCACATTCTACTAAGAATATTTGTGACAGTTTTCTGTTATGGCTCACTAAGTGGTTTTTCACACATCTGGTGCTTTGTAGCATCACCACTGAGAATAAAAAGGAAGCTGTTTCATGAGAAGCTTGACTTCTCTATACAAGATTCCCAACAAAAGATAGTGAGGTGATTTATTACACTTTTCAGGCTTTTGTTTTTCCTGGCTATATTTTTGGATTTGGCTGGGTGACTGGTGATTTTTGTTTTCCTCTAAAGTAAAAATATTAAGGTCCTTAAGTCTGTCATTATTTATATGAAAGATCACTGACCATTTTAGTAGCTACCCTCTGTACCAACTCTAACCCATTTATATCCTTTTGAAGGTGGTCTCCAGAATTGCATACAACACTCCAAATGAGTTCACACCAAAGACGTATACAGAGGCACTATCACCTCTTTCTACTGGCCATTCCTCTCCCTATGCACCCAAGCATCCTTCTAGCTTTTGCTGTCACCTTTTCTACCTGTTCAGCTACTTTGAGACAGTCGGACAATCACAACTAGGTCCTGTTCTTTCATGGACAGAAGTACATCAACTGCTATACTGTACTGCTCCCTTGGATTGTTGCAGCCCAAATGCATGACCCTACATTTAAGCATTAAAATCTCAGCTGCCAAATTCTAGAGCATTCAAGCTTAGCTAGATCCCTCTCATGTTATCTACACCTTCCTGGGTGTCTGTTGCAAATTTTGGTATCATCCACAAAGAGGCAACACTTACCCGACAGCCCTTCCATAATATCACTAACAAAGATGTTGAGACTATCCTAGTGAAGGCACCACATGACTCCCAAGAACATACATAAGATAT
Organism: Ichthyophis bannanicus; assembly: GCA_033557465.1. Taxonomy (NCBI): domain Eukaryota; kingdom Metazoa; phylum Chordata; class Amphibia; order Gymnophiona; family Ichthyophiidae; genus Ichthyophis; species Ichthyophis bannanicus. Next base: position 67,385,536 of record CM066044.1, on the reverse strand, counting down.
GCCATACTGGGTCAGACCAAGGTCCATCAAGCCCAGTATTGTTTCCAACAGTGGCCAATCTATGTCATATGTATCTAGCAGTTTCCCCAAGAGACAGGTTCCACAATGCTTGTACTGGGTCAAGCATTGATATCCTGGGTCCCTTCTTAATAATGGTTTATGGACCTTTCCTCCAGGAACTTGTCCAAACCTTTTTTAAAGCCAGCTACACTAACAGCCTTTACTACATCCTTCGGTAAGAAATTCCAGAGTTTGATTACACGTTGAGTGAAAAAATATTCTTTTATTAGTCTTAAATAGTTTACCCTGTAGCTTCATCGCATGTCCCCTAGTCTTTCTATATTCTGAAAAGGTAAACAATCGATCTACGTTTACCCGTTCCACTCCGTTCATTAATTTATAGACTTCTATCATATCTCCCCTCAGCCGTCTCTTTTCCAGGTTAAAGAGCCCCAACCTTTCTAGCCTTTCATAGGAGTATCCTTCCATCCCCTTTACCATTTTGGTGGCTCTTCTCTGAACCTTTTCTAAAATCGCTATATCCTTTTTAAGATACAGCGACCAGAATTGCACACAATATTCAAGGTGCAGTCTCACCATGAAACAATATAGAGGCATTATAATATCTTATTTTCCATTCCTTTCCTTATCATACCTAGCATTCTATTTGCTCTCTTGGCCGCCGCTGCACACTGGGCCAAGGGTTTTAACATGGTATCCACAATGACACCTACATCTTTTTCCTGGGTGGTGGTTCCTAATGTGGAACCTTGCATCGTGTAACCATAGTTTGGGTTGTTCTTCCCTAGGTGCATAACCTTGCACTTGTCCACATTAAATTTCATCTGCCATTTTGATGCCCAGTCTTCCAATTTATCAAGATCCTCTTGCAATTTTCCATAATCCTCTTGGGTTTTAACAACTTTAGTTTTGTGTCATCTGCAAATTTGATAACCTCACTCGTTATTCCACTTTCCAGGTCATTTAGGAATATGCCAAAAAGCAGCAGACCCAGCACAGATCCCTGGGGTACACCACTATTCACCTTTCTCCATTGGGAAAATTGGCCATTTAGCCCTACCCTCTGCTTTCTATCTTTTAACCAGTTCCTGATCCACAATAGTACACTGCCTCCTATCCCAGGGTAGGACAGCAGCCCCACACTAGACAGGGAGCTCAGTTCCTTCTCTCATCCCATGAAAAGTGGGGACAGGCATTCCACCACAGACCCTCTCCATCTTATCAAGTGTCAGGACTAGGGGATCCATGGCCCAAATCGGTACAGTCCCAATGCCTTAGTAACCATGCTCCCATACCTGAAACAGTTATTGCTGGAAGATCCATTCTGCCTTTCATTGGCTGTTCTCGTTGACCATGTCACCAGCGAGCCTCAAGCTCAAGGCAGTACACATTCAACCCTGGGAAAACCACAGTGCTGAAATCCACACATGAGGTGTCTGCTGGGGTTGCCTTCAATGGTTTAGCAAAGGTTGGGGGGGGGATTAATCACTGGTTCTCAACCCAGTCCTCTGGGACCCCCAGGCTAGTCAGGTTTTCAGGATATCCACACTGAATATGCATGAGACTGGAAGCAGTGCATGCAGATCTCCCATGCATTATTCAGTGTGGATATCCTAAAAACATGACTAGCTTCAGGGTCCTAGGACTGGTTTGAACCACTGATCATGTAACCTCACACCTATCCTTTATACTCAAGGGTTCAAGCCTACCATCTACAGCAACCTTTACACTCTGACTGGATTTTACATTCTATACTGAAAATGGTTTCTTCACTGAACCCCTGCCACTTATGATACAAGCTGCCCTGCCATCACCTCTGCAAGTCAAACTCTTAAAAGCTGCTACAATGCATCTACCCTCCATGGCATGAGAATTGGGGGGGGGGGGGCTGTTTGCTCAAACTCAGGGCCTCCTGAACCTCCTTTGGCTGTTTTTAAAGCTCCATGCACATGGGTGGCCCTTAGAACTGGATAGTAGTTTGCCTCTGACGACCCCCCCCCCAATCCCCAAGCAGTGCCAGCTTTTAGCCCTTGTTCACATCACTTGGATCAGTCACTAACACAATCCGCACTGCTATTTTCACCTCCCCTATATGGTGAAAACCTGTGCCCTGCTTAGAGGGTTCCATAGTTTATGGCCTACCCTGACCTTAACCACACACACATTCTCTACCTCAGCCTGCTATATAGGCTGTAAAAGGGTGAACTCTGCACAACGCCTCTTCACAGCCTTCTTTGTGGGAATCACCTATGTGTGGTTGGCTCATCTTGCTCGCCATGGAGAGCCGTTATGGGTAACGCCATTATCTCCATGGGCAAACCAGTCCACCACAGAATCCCACTCACCTCCCCTCTAGGATGAGCCTGTTACAGCTTAACAAGGTGGAAAGGGATGGGGAGACATGCTCGGTGAAGTCTCCTAGGCTTTATAGGAGAGCTAATCCTTTCATGCTGCCACTAGGTAACCATCACTTGTGTGGCTGACTTATTGTGCAGTACATGGAGAACCTGTTACAGGTAATAACTGCTTAGTCTTCCCAAGACCTGGCTTCAAACAGGACCTCTGTTAACACAACTGTTACTTCTTTATAAAAGCTGCATGGCAAAGTTAGCACAATTACCTCAACTAGCAACAAAATGACTAACAGAGCAATGTAACCTGAAGATGTATGATGTCTGCTTTATATTAAAGTTGTAACAAAGCTTAAGTCTGGAGAGAGGCAGAAAGGAACAAGACCATAACCTTTTTAATCCTCCACTTTCAAATATTGCTGCTGACCTTGGAAGTTTGTCTCCCTCCTCTTCCCCTGCTTGGACACTAGTTGTGCAGTTTCTGAAAGACCCCAATGTCTTGCTGCCCCCAACCCAGATTTCCAGCTGTCAGAGGAAGTGCCCCAATTCCAAGATATGGAAGAGCAGAAGTGCTCTGCAGATGAAGCCCACTATTGCTAAAAAGGGAGAGACACAAATGCAGCAAAACAGTTAAGTTACTGTAAGTGCAGAATGAAGCTACAGACCCCACAACACGTTCTGGAAATGGCCTGAAATCAGCTTTGTGGGTCATCCTGCAGCAGTCGTGAATACCAGCAGTGGAGCAGCCTATGCACAGAAGTCAAAACTTGATCACATTAAGAAATACTTAAATGAAATGGGGATTTTTGCAATTATGAATAAAGTGGGAGAGGGGCACCTAGCTATGTACCCTACAGCTGTTACTCCCATTAATCATAACCTGGTATTTTAGTGTACCAAGGTCTGCAGAAAGCTACATGCACATGTTCTGCACGCTTTCCATCCTAAATGCTATACAGCATAAAAGCAACTTAAAGTTGGCATTAAGCTGCAAGACATCACTACCAAGGTGCCATCTTATGTAGCCAGTTTGTCTAGATGTCTAAGATCGTTCAGCCGTACTTCTAGTATTATCCTTAGCTGTAACATTGAGATGTTTGTCAGTGCTTTAAGGGCTTAAAGCAGAAATCCTGCACTAGAGTCTAATACTAAGGATCTATAGTCCAGGGCTTAATACAAGCGTCATGCTGCTGTTTGCTCAGTAATGCTGTAAACAGCTTGCAAATAAGATACATGCCAACAGTCTTCACTAAGCAAGGAGTGAGCCTGATGTCCACAGGGTCTGTGCTACTAGCACCTATATCCCATGTTTAGACATGCTGTCCAAAAAAGGTCAGCTGAGGACTGAAGCCTAGATCAACTGTATGTCTGCCAATGCTGCTATATGATCACTGATGACCCAGTGGCCCTGAACTCCCTTCCCCCCCTAAAAACCCTTAAGAGAATGTACTTTGTGGCTCAGTAGCCCCTACCCCACACCCTACAAATATGGAAAGCATTTGTGGCTCAAGTACCCACTGCACCCCCCCCCCAATCCCCTGCTCCAATGCCCATGGTAGCTCCCTTGGAGGAAAGAGTATGTGGGCATCACTCATGCCCCCAGCACCATCTCGAAAAAACAGTGCCTGACCCCATGTGGGTGCATACTGGGATGCACTGAGCAGGGCCAGACTGCTATAAGATAAAGCTAGCTCATATGGTAGACTGAACCAACCCTCCCCCCACTGCAATCCTGGGAGACACAGCAAGGGGTCAGACCGATCCTGCACTCTGCATCTTAAGATGCACCATGTGGAGGTCAGGTACTGCCTTTTTCCAAAGCTGACAGGAATGATGCCCACATGCTTCTATCTGCCAATGGAGGGTGGTACCAGGGGAGAATGGGAGGGGGTGTGGAAGTGTACTGGCAACTTTAGTCACCAATATTTGTCAGGTGCATGCAATGGGGAGTAGGGGCCACCAGCAATTGTATGGCAGTTTTGGTGGGCAAGTGACTGTGTTCTGAGCCTTTGGCATCTGGAGGTGAAGTGTCAAACTGCACTTCAGATGATCCCTTTGCTCCAACTTTTCCTGCTACTGTTCTAAAAAAGGCAGACAAGGTCAATATAACCTGCTAGCTTATAGGTCACCCTTGATAAAGCAATTACTCACCTGTAACAGGTGTTCTGGGGACAGCAGGAAAAGCAGTTACTTACCTGTAACAGGTGATCTCCGGAACAGCAGGAATTAGTCTTCACATATGGGGTTCGTCGGCGCCGACAGAGCCCACATGGGAATGCTCCCCAGCATCCAATCATAAAGCTTTTGGGAGCATCCCTCACGCCTGCGCGGTAGCTTCCCGCCCTTCCCACTGCTTCTCCCCAGTTGCGTTTCATAGCTGAGACAGAAGGAGAAGGAGAGGAAGGTAGTGAGAGAGAGAGAGAGAGAGAGAGAGAGAGAGAGAGAGAGAGAGAGAGAGAGAGAGAGAGAGAGAGAGAGAGAGAGAGAGAGAGAGAGAGAGAGAGAGAGAGAGAGAGAGAGAGAGAGAGAGAGAGAGAGAGAGAGAGAGAGAGAGAGAGAGAGAGAGAAGAGAGAATTACAACTCCTAGGGGATGTGGGTGGGTTGTGAAGATTAATTCCTGCTGTTCCGGAGATCACCTGTTACGGGTAAGTAACTGTGCTATCTCCAGGAACAAGCAGGAATGAGTCTTCACATATGGGGACTCCCTAGCTGAGGGTCGCCCCTGGACAGGGCGGCATCGCCCAACCTGGATCCCCGGAGGGATGGAGGGTAGGAGTTGAGAAGAGTTGCCAAGGCACAGCAACCGAAGACTACAGGTGGAGTCTTCAAAACCACGTCAAACATCATTAAACCGTTAATGATCTAGCACAATCTAGAGTTTACCTACTGGATTGTAGATGGCAGAGCTGCGACGGGTACTGTAGAAGCAGTAGCGAAGTCTTCAAGGGAACTTCACCGCAGAGAGGATGAAGTTCCCAGTCCGGGCGGGCTGAGACGCAGGTGTCAACCGGCACCAGAAGGACGGCAAGTCTTCACGAGGAGCTCTAAGAGAAGCTGAGAACTCCAGTAGGAGCAGAGTCCCCAATCCGGAGGACTAAGCAGAAGACTGACCGATCTGGGAGAACCCAGCCCGGAGAAGAACAGGAGTGTACCCCGGGATACCGAGGGGTACACTGTCTACCCTAGCCGGCAAGGGATAGGAAGACATTGGGTTCGAAAACCTCCAGACAAGGAGGTGCAAACCAAGAGGCTGTTGACTTCACAGCAAGTTTAAGCATAACCGGTCCGAGCACCCGAGCCGCAGAACGCAGGCAAGCGGACCGGCCGGACCCCGTAACAAAACGTCAGTACTGACAATTGGGAGATAGTCGGTAAGACACGGGGCGCTATAACATTTCCCAAAAGCACCCACCTGTACCGATATATATCCAACAACAGGTATAGATGTATATCAGGCTATAGGTGGGTCCAGGAACGCCCACCCAGGTTACTAAACCGGTATGCAGGGGACATGCACATGTGAGAACGATACTGCCAACTCGGACCGGCCCTTGCTCCACAGGAGGGCGCCCACCTGGAAGGTGGCAGGGGAAGGGCCATCCAAGTGATGGGCCGATGTGCATGGTGCAGGGCAGATTGGCGAGAGTAGCAATATGGTTGCGTGACTGCCAGATCAGTTGGGGAGGAGCACATCAGGAGTATGTAGGCCCCTGAGGCGTTCACCTGACAGCCACGCAGAAAAATGTGTCCTCCGTACCACAGGGAAGCAAGGAGGATAGAAAACTCTATAGCAACGGTGTGACCGTGGGGGTCATCTCCGGCATATATAAAAAAAACCCCTCGGGGGTAGGGCCAATGCCCTCCGCCGCTCCGAGGAGTGCAGGGAGCGGAGCCGGGGATCGACATGGGTCAGTGGGACTCCTGTCCACCGTAACCTGACAGACCCAGGGGTTTCTCCGCGAGAGCAGAGACACAGACCAGAGGGCGGGGGTGGTCCGGCCCTGTCGAGGATTAGTTCGGGCCATGCTCGGAGAGTAGCGGCCAAGGCCTACACTGGGAGAAGGAGATTTGGTGCGCGATCCCCTCAATCCGGGGGAACCAGGCAGAGGGGAATTCGAGGGACGTACCCGAGGGTAAGTCCGAAGAAGACTAGCATAGCCCTGAGGAGCCAGGCTAACCTAGTGTGGGAAGGGTCCCCCCCCCAGGGAGGGGGCTCCATAGCTCCAATCAAGCAGCCGAACCACTTGTCATACTGAAAAGAACCCCAGTGTAGAACTGGACAGTAACTTCTGGTAAGAGGAGTTAAGCACAAACTGCTGCATACCGGAGCCTAAGGCTGCTTGGCATGGGCAGCCTGGCGCGAGCCCTGGCACCACTGACTGGTGTGAGATGTCCCTGGCATGGGTGCACCCGGCAGGTGGGCAGAGGGATGAAGCTTCCTCTTCTTCGGAAAGGAGGGTCGGGAAGGACATTTCCTACCCCCGGGAGAGGGGGAGGGCTGCAGGCGGCCAGCGCCAAACAGGTCGGCGGAGTACTGAGCAACCTGACGCAAAGCCTCGCCATTGAAGAGGTTCTCCCCGGTGCACGGGGAATTACCCAGATTATGTTATGCCCAGCTGCACAAGTCGGAAGCCTGCAACCAGGCTGTACGTCGCGCCCCTATGGCGACAGCAGAGGACCTAACTGACTCAAAAGAGTCCACGGCAGCACGAGAAAGAAACCAAAGATATTCCTGCAATGGTAAAGAAGCAAGGAATAGTCAGGGGCCCGAGGGGCCAACACAAAGGGAGACAAGAGATAACCTCGGTGACCTCCCGAAGCACCAGGCTCATATAGAAAATATATGAGAGAATCCTGGAAGCCAACATGGACGTCAGGAAGGTTCGCCACCTAAAGTTGTCCAGAGCTTTAGACGCACGATTCGGGGGGCGGGAAGAGTGCTTCTTCTCACTTCCGACCTTCCTCAGGGCCGATTCCACCACAATGGAATGATGGGGAAGCTGGTGCATCTGGAAACCTGGAGAGGGGGGCACCCAATACAGGGCATGCATGGCTGTAGGCGGCGCCGGTACCTGTAAGGGCGAGCGCCAAATCCCGAGCAGGAGATCCCGCAGGGAGGGATGTAGAGGAAGCATTATGGCTGCCTGTTCCGCAGGACCCGGACTTAGCGAAGGGCCCGGGATAGGAATGGCGAGCAAGTCCACCATGTCAAGGAGGAAGTCCTGAAAAGACGGCTCTCCCAGAGGGGCTATTCCAGGGGAGGGCGAGGTGGAGGGGCCCGCTTGAACACCAGGGCACCCACCGTGCTGGTGCACGGGAGGAAATCGCTCTAAACAGAGGAGGGTAATGACAGTCCCAATTCGAGGCAGTTGGTACTGCATCGTCAGAGCCTGGGATTGATTCCAAGCGGGGCATCGAAGGGAGCGACGTCCCTGACGGGCCCGTGGGACTCTGCCTTGGCCCTGACTCCGGGGGCGGGGCCGCCCCCGGGGCAATCTGCAAGGGCGGCTGGAGTGGTGCCAAGGCAGCTGGAGAGCAGGCAAGCGCAGCACTGCGCCGTCGGAAGAGACCGGGGTCGGATCCAAAATGCGTCGGAGCCACGCTTTCCAAACTGGAGATCGATTTGAGGCTGGGCATCGAACCGAGCGATACCTCCGTAGGGGGCCCCGGTGTCGGCAGCCGCGCCGGTGCTGCCACTCCCGAGAATCGAGTCGGGGTCGCGACGATCGGTGCCGAGGGCAATGAGGGCTTCCCAGGCTGAAATTCGGTGAAGAGGGAAACACCCGAAGTCGGCTCCAACGCTGGGGTTCTTCCTGCGCCTGTTTTATTGAGCGGGAAACCCTTACGGGGCATACTACGCGGCCTCGAGGGTACCCAGGTAACCCGCCGACAAGCCCCGGCGGGGAGCGAGACGCACAGCCCCGGCTCCGCGGCCGCGGCGCTTCTTTGGGTCGACTCGACCGAAGGTCCTGGGTCCCGCGGGCAAACTCTAGGGACGAGTGGAGCACTCGACGCCCGCGTAGATGCCGGGAGGTCAGTGGTGTCCAGGGCGGGGCCCCGGCCCCGCGCAAGAAGGGGGTGCTGACCCGCCCGACCAGGATAGATCGATCGGCTCCACAGATGGAGCCCGGTGGCGACCCCTGGCGAATAACGGGGCCCTCGTTCCCGAGACTGCCACCGGAGGGGCGGAGCCGCTCAAGGCCAGTACCGCCCCCGCGGAAGCCAGGGACGAGTCGAATGGCCCTGACTGAGCCGAGGGCATCCGGTGCCGATCCCCGGCAGCGAGTGGAGCCACCGACTCCGATGCCGAGGACTTGGTCCCGCTCAAAGCGGTCACCACCTCCGCGCATGGCAGGGGTGTGGGCACGCCATACCAGGTCAGGTTGGTCCGACGATCCCCGGTGAAGAGTGGAACACTCGACACCGATGCCGGGGAATCGGCACCGCCGAAAGCGGGTACCGCCCCTGCGCAGGGCCGGGATGCCGTAGAGCCAGACTGGGTCGAGTCGATTGGCCCCGAAGGCACCGAGGACACCAGCTGACAGTCCCTGGCGAAGAGTGGAACACTCAATGCCGGCGCCGATGCATCTGCACCGCTCGAAGCGGGTGCCACCCTCGGGCATGGCTCGGGAATGTTCTGTGAGGAGCGAACCTCAGGAACAACCCGAAACCCCGTGGAGGCTCTTGAGCCCGAAGACTCCCTCCGGGGTGTAAGGGACTGGAGGGGGAGGCCTGAGCCGTCGTCATGCAGCGCATGAGACTCTCCCCTCAAGGCTCGGTTAGTCTTAACAGACTGTTGTTGGGTTACCTGATCCTGGCGAAGAGAGAAAGCCGACGACCGCACCTCAGAGGGAAAGACGTCAAGGGACACTCGAAACAGGGAGGGTCTTCTCCCGACGCTGAAGCCTGGGGAACCAGGGGAGAAGGGGTCAGGGCCCAAACAGGAGAGACACCAGGCGTTGGAGTCGAAGAAGACAACGTCTCCACAGTGGGGGCACTTCTTAGGGGAAGGAGGCTCCATGCTGGAAAGCCCGGTAGGCCTCAGAATAACACGAGGAGGATGCTCCTCGAAGGAAAATAAAGGAAAACAAAAAATAAGGAAAAAAGGGAGGCACCAGCGGTGCCAGAGTCAGCGGGAAAAAACCCACGACCACAGGAAACAAGAAAAAGAAGAAAAGTTTCTGCGGTGACAGGAGGTACGTCCTGTCGGCTCCGTGGAAAAACGAAAACTGGGGAGAGGCAGTGGGAAGGGCAGGAAGCTACCGCACAGGCGTGAGGGATGCTCCCAAAAGCCTTCTGATTGGATGCTGGGGAGCATTCCCATGTGGGCTCCATCGGCGCCGACGAACCCCATATGTGAAGACTCATTCCTGCTTGTTCCTGGAGATTCCATCATGTGTGATGTTGGCACTGACTGAGCCCATGCAGTAACCTCTCCAGCTTTCAATGAAAGCCTTTGGGAGATATACCATGCATGCGTGGTCCCCGTCCCGCCTAAGGGTGCCATCTTGCAGCTGTATGATAACAGCACAAGACTGCAAAAAAGAAAAGCAACTCCACAGGGAGGAAAGAGGGCTGAGAGGACTGAGGACTGATATCCCCAGGGAACACCTGTTACAGGTGAGTAACTACACTCTGGAACAAGCACATATGGACTTCAGCTACAGGTGACCAGAAAAAAAAAAAAGTGAACCATGAGAAGCAGCAATTGAGTTGACAAACACCAGACCCATGGACGGCCCAAGTGCCAAGCTAGGAATCAGGTCCCTGGTAGCCTGAAAACAAAGAGCCAGAGGACAGGAGTTGCCTTATACCCACTGTTCCCTCTAAGCTGTGCGCGTGCGCACACACCTCACCGAGCGAGCGCACATACTTTATAACAGAGCGCACAAAAATTACGGTTCTGATTCTGATAGAAAACACAGACATCTTAAAATTTAAAAGTTGTGTATTTACAGTTTTCACAAGTTCTACAATATTATCTAGTGCAATCAATGTGGTGTACATACTGTATTCTGACATGTAGTCAAATTTTAAAGTATGGAACTCCGAGTGTTATGTGACGCACAAAAATTTAACCTTCCTTCAAAAGCTGCACAGCTGAAATTTTATGCACACACAGCCTACAGAAAATTAGAGGGAACATTGCTTATACCCCAAACAAATGGTGGAGTACTGCCTGGCCAAAGGTTGTCCTGGCAGGGCTCCCTCTCCAGACAGTAATGAGCTGCAAAAAGTATGGACAGAGGATCAGGTGGCAACCTAGCAGATCTCCAAAGGAACAGAGTGCAGCTTCACCAGAGGCTGCCATGGCCTAGATGCTGTGTGTCATAACCAGGCACTCCAGCAAAAGACCAGCCTGCTCATAAGCTAAGGCAATGCAGGCCACAACCCAATTGAACAGAGTATGTTGTCCCCAGCAGATTCAGCCTGTACAAGATGAAGAGCAGCAGTGAACCCAGGTATGCTCCAAGTAGAAGGACAAGGCACAATTGCAGTCCAAAGTGTGAAGTGTTGCTTCTGCCCTGCTTGCATGGGGCTGTGGAAAAAGTGTGGAAAGTACCACCTTCTGGCTGAGGTGAAAGAGACACTACCTTTGGGAGAAACTTGGTGGGTGAAGCATGACCCTGTTATTGTAGAACTTTGTATAAGGTGGGTGAGTCACCAGGGCTGGAGCTTGCTGACCCTGTGAGCTGAGCATCAAAAGGAAGACCACCTTCCAGGATAGATACTGAGATGGCACAAGCAGAGAGGCTCAAACTGTGGTGCAGTGAGTTTTGAAAGCACTATGTTGAAATGCCATTCTGCCACTGGGGGCAGACCAGTGGCTTAAAGGAGTAGGCTCCTCAGGAATCTAGTCATCAGGGGCTGAGCAGAGGGCTTGCCCTTGATCAGGTAATGTGTGCTGAAAGCATGCAGAGGTGAAATGAGTTGGACTTTAGCCCTGCTTGGGACAGGTGGTCCAGCTTGTATTCCAGTATCTGCTACAAACAGGAGGTGGTAGGTCACCTCTGAGAACCTCTGCCACTTGAAGGTGTAGGCTTGGCAGGTGAAAAGCTTGTGGGAAGACAAGGACTGCTTCCACCTTGCTGGAGATACTGAAGTTTGCCAAGGCTACCCCTTTCAGCAGCCAAGTTGTCAGAGAAAGGGACCCCAGGTTGGTGTGCAGGAGGGAGCAGTCTTCTTGTGAAGCAGCTTGGGTTGCATCCTGGAGGGACCAGGGCTGACTGAGACAGGCAGAGGAGCAGCAGAACCACAGCTGCTGGGCCCACTGAGGAGCCACAGTATCAATGTGGTTCTGTTGGGCTGAACCTTGAACAGGGTCTTTGATCAGCAATGTGGGCAGGAAAGGTACACAAGGCTGCCTTCTGTCCACAGGAGGAATGCATCTGGAGCAGAAGTGGGCTAGTGAGCATTGGCTGGGCTGGCAAAGAGGTCAACCTGTGGGAGCCCCCAGAGGCAGAACAGTTGACTGGCCACACTGGGGTCCAGCCACCGCTTGTGTGATTGGAAGACACTGCTGAACTGATCCACCAGGCTGTTTTATTTATTTATTTACATTCTCTTATATGCCGTGCTATTCTGCATCAGTGCGGTTTACATTGAACAAACTGAAATTACATTAAACAGGGCATTATAACTTGGAGATAACTATTTTACAGAGAACATGGGCTATGGAGGGTTAAGTGGCTTGCCCAGAACCACAAGGAGCACCTGTGGGACTAGAAACCCCAGTCCTTCCGGCCCAAGGTTGCTGTCCTCTAGTGGGATTTGAACCCCCGACCTTCCGGCCTGAAGTACCTTGCCCCAACCACTAGGCCACTCCTCCACTCCACTGTTGTCCTGGCACAGGAGGTAGACTGCCCCAGAAGCATCAGCTCACCACTCCCTGGCACAGGATGGACAAACCTGTCTCTTCCTGACTGGATGTAGAACATTGCCACCTGGTTGTCTTCTGGATTAGGACCGCTTGGTGCTGAAGATGGTGATGGAAAGCCTAGGGGCAAGTGCTTTTGCCCAGAGCTCAGGAGGTTGATCTGCTGGAGGCTCTCCCCATAACCAGCTACCATGGGTGCAGAAGATGTGCAGTGAGCTCCAGTCCAGTTTAGACATCTGTGGTAATGATCCGGGGGGGGGGGGGGGCAGAGACTTGGAAGGGCATCCCAGCCTGAAAGTACTAGGACTACTACCACCAGCCAAGGGAGTCTGCCAGAGTGCATCATGACCACTGCCCCATAGGCAACTTGTTGCTTGCAACCATTGGGAGCTCAGAGCCCACTGGTCCAGCTGAATGTGCAAGTGGGCATCTAGGGTGACATACTTTGGACATCATGTGGTCCAGCAGGTGCAGTATGGAGGTGGACAGAGTATGAACCCTGGACATGCCCTGCTAGTGCCTGGAGGTAGGAAGGCCTTTGCCTGGAGTGTCCAGCACTGCCCCATGAACTCCAGGTGTTGTGTCAGGTGGAGACAGGACTGGGTAGTTTATGATAAATTCAAATGTTTCAGAATGAGAATGGTGTGGGCCATTGCCTCATGGGACTCTGCGGTGGCACTGCCCTTTATGAGCCAGTCATCCAGGTACAGGAAGATGAACACCCTCCTGGAGATACAGAAAGGCAGCAACCACTGTTAGGCAACTTTGTGAATATCTTCAGGACAGAGGCCAGACCAAAAAGAGTAGAATCCTGTACAGATAATGGCAGCCTCCAACCATGAAGCAGAGGTATTGCCTGTGAAGGGGGTGGATAAGGATGTGTATAGGCATCCTTTAGATCCAGTGGGCATAGCCAGTCTCCCTGCCTGAGGTAAGGCAGCAATGTTCCAAGGAACAGCACCTTTAATTTCTCCCTCACTAGGGACTGGTTGAGGTCTTGCAAGTCTAGGATGTGCTGAACCCCTCCCCCGTGTTGGAGATGGGTTCCATCACCCTGTCTGCCATAAGGTTTGAGAGTTCCTACTGAAGTAAGTCCCAGTGAAGGGAATGCATTGGGAGTTCTCCTGGAAAGAATGGCAAGAGTGTTGAGGTGGAAGAGGTGCCCCTTCACCACCTGCAAGATCCACACATCAGTGGTGATTGCAGGCCAGCGATTGGGGTGTGGTCTGTGGCTTGGGGGCCTTAGGCTTACAAGGGCTGTGCCCTTGTCCCTTGGCCCCATTAGGGAGCTGAGAAGACAGTGCTGAGGGTAGTTTGCATAAATTGTCCTCAGTATAGGGGCTTTTTACCCAATGCCTTCCTTTGGGAAGATCAGTGGTCTTTGAGAACCTGGCCCTGATCATGAACCAACTCCAGCTCTGTGGCCTTGTCTGTCATAGGTTTGCTGAATAGGCTCCCTCCCCCAGCAAGGGACATGGAGCAATGGGTACAGGACAAATTGGTCAAAGTTGGAAGAATGTAGCCAGGCATGGTGGTGGGCACTAATGCCCACTGCTGCTACTCTAGTCACCCAAGTCAAACTTTGAGCACTCTCCAACTGTTGGGACCAGGATCTGAAACCACTGGAGGGGGTTCCTCTGAGAAACCAGCTGAAAACCCAATGAAGTTCCCTCACTGTGTCCTGCAGATATGTGCCCATGTACAGCAGGTAGGTCTGGATCCAGTTAATGAGCATTGAGCCCTGGAAGCACTTCCTGTCCAGGGTGTTCATGGCATAGGCCTCCCTACTTAGGGGCAATGAGAAGTGCGGTTTCTGGCTCTTGAGCCTACACAAGGCCAACTCCACCACCATGGAGTGGGGCAGTTGAGTTTCTTCGAAGCCAGGGCTCCAGTATATAGAGTCCAGCTGTTTGCTCACAAAAGGAGCAGAGGCCAGGGTCTCCCAAATGCAGACGAGCAGCTGCTCCAGGATAGGAGGAACAAGCACTGTAAGGGTGTGGGGGGAGGCTTGTACTGGAGGATTGAGGTCCTCTGCCCTAGGCTCCTTGGGCTCTGAAGGCAAGGGCCTTTGTCATATCACTCAAAGTCCAGGAAGGCCAAGTCCTCTGGTGGGGACCAGCACTGGGCATTTGGAGGAGAAGGGTCTGGAGGGAACATCCCTGTGGAGCTGGGTATCTGGGGACTTTGTCCTGTCTCCCAGTCAGACCTTGAGGATACCCCGGGCCTCAGGCTAGCACCCCAGCCATGATGCCCTAGTGGTCCCAATGCCCCTGCACTCTTGAGTCGTGTGTTGTGGGGTGAAGTTATTGGTCCTGAACAGGCCTGGGGAGCCTCTCAAAGCAGATGGTGCTCAAGGATTGGCCACCTCTGAAGCCGCCCTTGCTGTGGAGGGGCTGATGGTTGGGAGTGATGATCCAGAGGAACCAGGCAGAGCCTGCTGTTGGGTCATGAAGCTAGAGAAACTGTTTTAAGGCTGCTATCCTGGCCTTAACAATTGCTCTGCAGCCACCAGCAGGGCACCATGTTCCTCAGGTCCAATGCTGGCTCTGTTGAGGGGGTGTCAGATTAAGATGGCCTTGGAGGACAGAAATCAATCCTCAGATGTGTTTTTCTGCTGGGGCAGCTTTGAGGGCTGCTCCCAGCCTTCACCCTCAGCCTTGTATCAAGGGCTTTGAGGCTGGGTGCCATAGGACTTCCACACAGTCCTGAACTAACCTGATGAGGCCATCAACTATGTCAGACTCTTCAAGGGGTATCCCTCCTCAAGGGAGCCCTGGCTTGATGCTTCGTGACAGAGGCTGAGGCAGCACGGTCACAAAACATGGCCCTTGAGGGTGCTGGTCCTGTGGATGACTCTGGGGCCAAGTTGATCTTGTGAAAAACTGACTTATGCTGCTTCTTGTGGCCTCTGAGGGCCTTGGGCTCATCTGCTGGCAGAGACCACATGTCAAGGCAACATGATCCAGCCTGAGGCACTGAAAACAGTCATCCATGTGTGACATATGAGTGCAACAGTCACAGGGCTTGAAGCCACCGAGTGAGTCCATGGCAGGGAAGCTGGTTCCCGTGAGGTCAAACATGTGAAACCCACACTGGAGGAAAAAACTGAAGAAAAACATGACAAAAAGCAAGTGGAATCAGTAGACTGGAGGGAACCGGTATGTGACTGGAGAAAAGTAAAGACCAGAACAACATTTTCAAGGGGGGAGGGGACAGACATCTGATGGGCTCTGTAGGGAAAAAAGGAGACTGAGGCAAGATGGAACCCTTAGGTGGTTAGGAGACCACACATACATGGTATATCTCCTAAAGGCTCCCTTTGAAAGCCGAGGCGAGGTTACCATGCAGGCTCAGTCGGCACAGACACCCATACAGTATGAGGACTTGACTTCCTGCTTGTTCCTGGAAACATTTCCATTAACTCAAGTTGATTGCTGCTCTCCTTGCTTTTGCCACTAAAGATACTATATGTTTATCCAATGATTTTCTGGATTCCATTAGTATGGGTAAGTTCATATGCTCCCCTCCTCCCACTGATTCCCCTGAAACTGCTCCATTAAAAGACTTCAAAATCAGTAGAGCCAGATCATTTCAAGATTCTGGCCACTACTTTAACACAGCCTCATGCTCCATTTAATATATTAGAAGTCAACACAAATTTAAAGTTTATACACTGCCCTATTATAACGCCCACATACATGCATGCAATCTGCTCCTTCAACATCTCTTGCGTGATTTATGCAGATGTTCTACTCTTCATCCCATTCACTATCGACCAGACTTCTCTTCACTAGTAAAATGCTTTGATGCCGTCACTGACTGGCTCCACTCAGTCTCAAGATAAACTTCAGCAAGACAGAAGTTCTGTTCATCACGAGAAACCAAACCTCCCCACTGGCAACATTAGACGAGACGCCGAGCTCTCGAGTCAATCTACCATCCACTACCTAGGAGTCACACTGGACCAGCACCTCGACTTGAAAGCACACATAGGCAACACCATCAAGAAAATCTACCATAACAGGACATTTTGACATCTTCAACCCTTGCTGCCAGACAACTTCCGAACAGTTTTCCAGGCACTAGTAACCCCCCCACTTTGACTATGCCAATATGATCCTTCATGGACTCCCTAAACCCACTACAGTTAGCAATGAACGCTGCTGCCGCTTCCTACACGGGGCCTCTAGAAGGGACCACATTACTCCAATCCTAAAAGACCAGCACTGGCTACCAATCTACTGCCAGCTCACCTACAAAGTAGTACCGTTAACATTCAAGGCCATCAACAAAACAACCTCTAGCTCCTTGATGAACCTTATCCACCCCACACCTGCAACCACAGCAAGAAGGTACTTTGCCACCACCACACTAACCCCCAGCGAAGTAACAAAATGCACTCAGGCAACAAAAAACAGAGCCTTCACGTTCTACACACCTACCTGCTGGAATGAGCTCCCAGTGACCATCCGCGCAATCACTGACCTTGCCCAATTCAGAAAGGCACTAAAGCACCACCCTTCTCCTACACTACGCCCAGGCCAACAACAAGTCCTCACCTGACAACTCTACAACCTAACCATAAAAAACAGAGACAGACAACCCAGTAAATAAATTACATCCCTGTACATAGCTCCCAGGGCAAGCCATGTCACTACAACTGCAAAGCAACTTTCTGCCTAGACTGTATATAGTATCCCCTGTTCTAAATCCGAAGTTGTATTATCCGTTCGATGTAAGTGCAGGGCAGGCTCTTCCTGCTCTCTACAAAATGTTATCTGTAAACCGCACTGATTTTAAAGAGCACTGTATATAAAAGCATTAAATAAAACTGCCTTTTCAGGCTGTCAAGCTGTTTCAAAGCAAATTGTGTAAAGTTTGTCACACCACTGAACCTAATGCCGCACAAATGGAAATACAACGGTAATTTACAGCTTATCAACTAGAGATCATTTATCTAAATCCCAAAATAAACTCCATCCTAATCAATTACCTGGGAAAAAACTGAAGATTAATGAAGTAGCCCTGGCCATGAACTTCAGTATCATCCCTAGTGTCCAACACCACCATATGTTGCAAAACTTTGGTAATACGACCCTCAATAGCGCAAGACCTTTTCCCACTTAGATGCCATTACAATATATGTATTTTCACTTTGCTGGACACTGGATACTGTTTGAAAGGATTTACGAATTTGACGTTAGCTTAAGCAAATGTCATAAAACTACCTATGGCATAAAGCCCAATTGTCAAAGGCTCAAACAAATCTTCAGATATAAATCAGAGAAGGACAGCCATGTATGTGCAGGTATGACTGAACAAGATTTTCCTTTCATATCTAAAGGTGGAAGGTCCCAGAAAGCCTCCTAACAGCCAGCCTGCCCCCCTCCTTGGCTGGAGCACAGAATTCAGCAGAATGGTATCACGTTCTCTTTTCTAAAGGCAGCTTGTGCCTGTGCCCTTAAATGCCCAGAACGAGGCAGCATAGTTTAAGGTTAAACCAGCTTGGAAGCCAGTGTAAATATTCTGTAGATGGAATCACCCCATAGCTAAACTGGCACTCCCTGGCAGCGCTATATTAAAGGGCCACAATAACCGAAGTAGTTAGAATACAGACCACCACTGTTTTACAGCTAGTCGAGTGGCTACAACACAGGAGTAGCTGCTTAACTAGTCTCACTGGTGAGTAAGGCAATTTTGCTCCCCACTATGAGGGTCAAGTCCAAAATGGCTATGTTTGCCAGTGGCTAGAGCACTATATCCAAACTAGGGGTGGCATTTTCTACTAAAGGCAAATTGCCAACTGCAAATTTGTTAAACAAATGGCCAAGTTCACTTACACACTAATTTGGAGTTATACAGATAACCAGTGGATGCATCAAGGAAACCCCCAAAGTTGAAATGCATTACAGGGTGTGTACTAAAAGTTTCTAATCACATGCCCCCACTATCACCTTGCCCCACCCTCTTTAAAAAGCTGTGGAGCCCTGGTCCTCCCACCCCATCCCAACCTGTTCAGCTTGCCAGTCCATGGAAACTGCTCCCCCACCTAGAATTTGACTGTTAATATTAAGACACTAACAGCAGCTACGGGTACCAGTCTCAACAATGAGCCGCCTGACTGAAGGCCAAACAATTTAGGATAGCTATCCAGAGGGTCGCCATGAGTCGACTCCGACTAGACAACACTTAAGAAACTGCATCTGAGTTTCAGTTAAGGATGCTTTAAGATTACATACTGCAGTGGACTCTCATTGGCTGTCTGATGGTATCCTTGTCCAGTGGTGACTGTGCCTGACTTTAAGGCAGCTTACTACCAACTTGTTAGAACAGATTACCGGAACACCACAGATGAACTGACAAGCTGTGGTAGGTGATGAGGGCACCACACGTTGTGCCATTTCCTACACTAACATACTGGCATTATGTTTTCAAACCACATCCTTGCATAAATGTTCACATGATCAAGGGCCCAGTGGGACACTGAGTTCAGCAATGTTTTGAGAACCCTTTGATGGATAAGGGCCAACCACATTTCCATTTTTGCTCCTGGACTCAGGGGCCTAATGGTTACATCTACTAACGAGATACTGCAATACTATAGATTACAATCAGACCACATCAAAACTACAGATTCCTAACCGTTATGTGGAATCACCAAATGAAACTAACACGATTAGCTGACCGGTTTCCTTAACAAAACATTTAAACACCAATAGGTCACATCTGGCTAATCAGATTTCACAAGTTAAAGTTCCAATTAGAAAGGGTTTTACAATTAGATTGTTTGGAGCCATTCTGGATCTTTGAATTGGGGTCATTTAGTATAAATATAGCTATGGACAGTGTCTTAAGATTAGAGACCCAACATGTTTCTTTTATGCTTTTCAAAAAGTTATAGGTCAATACTGTGAAGGAGTTTAATCACATAGCACAATACTGCCCCTGAGAATTGGTATATTACATGGCTTTTTATTCTTTTCAAAAGCAGGTGGAAGTTATACATAAGGGGGTGGAGTGTATCTGGGGCAAAATAATTACAAAAATCGTGGTAAAGTTCAGCATGGAGGAAGCACCAGTGAAAGACAAGTTCAAAAATGGGTCACACTGAACTGGGGTTCCAGAGAAAGAAATTCCCCAAAGTTATAAAAGATGAAAAAAGGGAGGGTAGAAGTGCAAACAAGACTGCTGAAAACCCCAAAGCAAGGTGATATGGCTTCATGTACATCGAGGAAAGGAGAAAGATCAGGAAGTAGAATAAGTGTAAAGAGGTGGTGAGCAGCGGCATAGAGGGTGGTGAGGAAAAAAGGTGGAAACATTTAATATGGCCAAAGCCATGGGGCCAGAGGAGACATTTTTAGTTTTACTAAAGTGACCTCAGGAGATCCTAGTGTCTGAAGGGTATGTAAGCGAGTGATGAGCAAAATGTAGTCACTTGGCATAGAAACAGGACCAAAGGCTGGAACCAGAGTTGAGAAGCAATAGTGAACTAACCTTTCAGTGGCATTTTCCATCTGAGACAGAATGATTTTACCAGAGGCAGCTTGTGCCTGATTCAATTGACTGGTGTGACCAAGAATTAGATGCATGTATGCACTGGCTGTGGTTTACATGGGGGATTTCGATGCCCACAACAGTCTCCAATAGGAGGCTCATGAATAAATTGAGCAGGCTGGCAAACTGGATTAGAAATTGGTTGATGAGACCATTTGATGATAAATGCACTCAAGGCAAGGAGTGGTGTGCTAGGATCTGCCCCAAAACTGGTTCTGGTCTCTTACTGAGCAATATTGACAAAGGGTTAGAAGGAAATTTGACAGACATCTGCAAAAGTCAGACAAATTCTACAGTTTATCCAGACTTTAAAGTCTAGTATTAGATTACAGTATGTCGTCGTATTTTGACCTGCCTGTTCTGTTTGAACCCTGCAGGTGGGCCACTGTTCTGAGCTGCCTCAATGCATGTCACATCTTCCATTCTCAACCAGTGAAGCAAGCGCTTTTTGCAAGTTAACGCAGCGTTATATTCAGGTACAGTGGATTTCCCTGTCCCACAATCTAAGTCAGTATACAAGGCAGCAGATGGTTAAGTGAATTGTTAAAGGTCACGAGGAGCAGTGACCCCAGCAGGATTTGAACCCCAAGCTCACTGGTTCTCCATCCACACTAACTACTAGGTTACTCCCTTCCACTTAGTTGACATTTTGTTCAAAGGTTTAACATAACATACAGAATAGAATGACTGGACTATATTTGAATGGAGCAAACCACAGGTGACAGCAGATTTAAGACTTGCTATGGCTCCCTTTAGGGCAGGGGTTCTCAACCCTGTCCTCAGGACCCACCTAGCCAGTCAGGTTTTCAGGATAACCACAATGAATATGTATGAGTTGCATACACTGCCTCCATTATATGCAAATGTCTCCTATGCATATTCATTGTGGTTATCCTGAAAACCTGACTGGCTAGGTGGGTCCCAAGGACAGGGTTGAGAACCCTTGTTCTAGGGACTATCATTCTCAGTGGCTGGAGCCTTGCAATGGGCAGATCCACAGATCTTAGTCAAAAAGCTGATTTCACATTTTCTACTTGTATATTTAGATATCTGTCCCTTTAATTTGGAGTCAGTTTAGCTTTGAGTTTATTTGAAAGTACATTTACAAATGCAATATTGCATTTTGTCAATTGATACCTGCTTGTGGTGTTTATATACATGTTTTATATAGCACCTACCTGCAGTCCTACATGTTAGGAAAAAAGTATTAAATCAAGTAGATTTTCATGCAAGAAGTGTAGACATCTCAGCTCCGAGACAACTGAGGGGAGGGTGTAGTGGCTGATAGCACAGCTATCAAGAGCAAAACTGGTCAAGGCTGGGTCCAAAGCCAGGAGGACACCAAACATACCAAGAAGCATAAGTAGCAGAAAGGAGCAAGTAATAAACCCTGGACAGGGAACTGGTTAGGAACATTGTGCCCAAGGATAGACTACTCATTTACATAATACCTCAAGGCATACGCTGTGAAGATGTAAGACTGTCCCTGCTCATGAACACTTACAATCTAATATAGACTAACACAAGTGGTGAACAAGAACGATGGGCTAGAAGCAGCCCAGAGAAAAGCAATCAAAATAACATGGGATCCACACAAAAGAGGATATGACTTCAGGACCCAACTCCTGTGACTGGGGGGGGCGGGGGCGAGAGGAACCAAAACAGGAGAAATATTCACTCTTGTATGTTTGAATAAAAAGGTATCATGCAACTCCTCACATCTTTCCCAAAAGCAGCTGGAGAACTAGGGCACATGATATGAAGCTGCATGGTGGCAGCCTCAAGCATCAGGAAAGTCTTCACTGAAGAGGGCAGTGATGCCATACTTTCTGAATTCCAGCAGTTCCTTGAAGCTTCATATCACGCGCCCTAGTTCTCCAGCTTTTTGGGAAAGATGTGAGTTGCATGATACCTTTTTATTCAAACATACAAGAGTGAATATATATACCCCCTTATGGCAAGGAAATGATAGAAAGCATTGGTGTCTTCAGACCAGCAGCTAAAGAGTTTTGCATTTTTACAAGCAAGAGGGGACAACTTGAAGCCAGTTACAATCCTAAGCTCCTTAGAGAGCATGAATGGGCCATTTTAGCTTTACTTGCCATCTACTCTTACTATGTGCTAATACACCACCTCCCCAACCATTCCCTTCTCTAGACAGCCGGGGTGAAATCCATTTGGTTGCAGCACACCGAATGATCATTAGTGTTGGGTAATTAGAAAACAAGCAAATATGGTTCTAGTAGATTAACTACCTTGAGCATATGCAGAAAGACCAGGAATTAACTGAATAGCTTCACCAAATGCTTTACAGATACAACTTACGAGCTCCAGAATTACTTGGAAGTGTTCCTAAAGTGTATTTCACTGTCTCTGTAAGCTACTTCAGTTATCCTTCCATACCCTAGATTGCCTTCTGTCTTCCCACCCATAATGGTGGCTTGTCAGCCTGTGACTGTCTCCTCCTCTGTGCCAATTGGCTAAGCAGGACAGAACAGCACATTAACCTCCTCCCCTATCAGGTACCATATTTTCTTGTTGTGACAATGCAGAAAGTGGAAGTTGCATTTGGAAAGTAACAAAAGCTGACAGGGCTGTCAGAAAACATCTGGCCAAGATGATTCAGGAGCTCCCACTCAGGGGAGAGGATTTCAAAAATAAAAAATCAGAGTTCAACACTAGGTATACCACTCACATGACAGATCAACAGCATGCCAACGATCACTTAGCTGGAATTCAAGGCAATCAGCACCTCCCGAGACCTTCCAAAAGCTCAAGTTATACTTTAGTTCACGTAAACGACCACCTTTGGTTAAATCATCAGAAGACACCAACTGGACTGAGACAGTTGGTCTTTGTGGAAACAAGGTAAGGAGTCAGACTACCTGCTTGGAAGGGCAGTACCCATTAAGGTCTGTAGTGATAACTAGTTCTATGCATGCTCCCCTCCCTCAATTAAATGGGTATGTGTCTTAGTTTCTAGCTAAGCCAAAACATTCATCTCAGTTTCCACCTTTTACATATACCTATTGTTCCAGAGGGGTTTTAAGCGCCCTCAAGTCCTGGCGACCCAGCAGCCTCTGGGTTTTCTTGGCAAGGTATGACCAAAGTCTTCACATATGGGTATCGTCGGTACCGACGGAGCCTGCGCGGGAACGCTCCCCAGCGTCCTGAAAAAGCTTTTGGGAGCAATCCACAGCGCCTGTGCTCTGCCTTCCCGCCTTTCCCAACTGCCTCTCTCCAGTTCGAGTTTTAAAGCTGAGAAAGAGAGAGAGGAAAGAAAAGAGAGATACAACTCCTAGGGGAGGTGGGTGGGTTGTGAAGACTTATTCCTGCTGTTCCCAGAGATCACCTGTTACAGGTAAGTAACTGTGCTATCTCCAGGAACAAGCAGGAATGAGTCTTCACATATGGGGACCACTGTTCCCTCTAAGCTGTGCACGTGTGCGCGCGCACACACCTCGCTGAGTGAGCGCACATACTTTACAACAGAGCGCACAAAAATTACTGTTCTGATTCTGATAGAAAACACAGACGTCTTAAAATTTAAAAGTTGTTGTGTATTTACGGTTTTTACAAGTTCTACAATATTTTCTAGTGCAATCAATGTGGTGTACATACTGTATTCTGACATGTAGTCAAATTTTAAAGTATATAACTCCGAGTGTCGTTATGTGGCGCACAAAAATTTAACCTTCCTTCAAAAGCTGCACAGCTGATATTTTATGCGCACACATCCTACAGAAAATTAGAGGGAACATTGATGGGGACTCCCCAGCTAGAGATGCCTGGGAGATCACCCAGACTGAGTCCCAGGGAAGGGCTCTACCTCTACTCATGAATCTCAGGCATCCAATTCAGGGATGGAGGGTAGGAGTTGATTAGGTATGGAACAGGTGTTTGAGAACAGCCTGACCAAACAAGGCATCCCGGCGGGAGTCCTTGTCCAAGCAGTAATGGGCTGTGAAGGTATGAACCGATGCCCAGGGGGCCGCTTGACAGATTTGGTCAATGGACACAGAGTTTAGATGAGCCATAGAGGTTGCCATGGCCCCTCACATTGTGAGCTGTGACATGGCCCTCCAGAGAAAGGTTCTTACTTTGGTAGGCGAAGGAAATACATTGAACAATCCAATTGGACAGAGTTCTCTTAGAGACTGGAAGTCCTAAATGAGAAGGATCAAAAGCAACAAAAAGTTGAGAGGACTTTCTATGCTGCTGTGTCTTGTGTAAGTAGAAAGCAAGTGCTCTTTTACAATCCAGGGTATGAAGATTCCTCTCTGCACTTGATGCATGAGGTCCTGGAAAAAAAACAGGTAAAAACCTCCTGATTCAGATGAAAAGGTGAGACCACTTTAGGCATAAAGTGTGGATTAGTTTTGAGGACTACCTTGTCATGATGGAACCTTGTATAAGGAGGATTAGCCACTAAAGCTTGCAACTCACTGATACGGTGAGCTGAGGTGACTGCAATGAGAAAAATAACCTTCCAGGAAAGGAATTTTAAAGGAGGTAGTGGCTAAGGGTTCAAAGGGTGGCTTCATAAGCTGGCCAAGAACCAGATTCAAGTCCCAGGCCACTGGAGATGGTCTAATGGGAGGTTTAGTCAAAAGAAGGCCTCTCATGAATCTTGCTATAAGAGGATGAGAGGAAATAGGTTGTCCATTGAGAGGCTTAAGGGATGCTGCAATAGCACTCAAATGGACTCTGATTGAATTTGTTTTAAGGCCTGCATGGGATAAATGCAGCAAATAGTCTAGTAAAGAATGCAAAGGTATTGCAAGAGGTTGAGACCCTTCTGTGCACACCAAATGGAAAACCTTTTCCATTTAAAAGCATATGAACGTCTGGTGGAAGGCTTTCTGGAAGCATGAAGGATATCCTTCACTTGCTGAGAAAGTTGTAAATCTTGAAGGTCGAGGTCTTCAGCAACCAGGTCCTGAGATGGAGACTGAGGATTTGGGTGCCACAAGGTTCCCTCCTCCAGGTCTAGGGGGGGAGCTTGAGAGAGATGTAGAAGTAGAGGGTACCACACTTGGCATGGCCAAAGTGGTGCTATGAGGATCATAGTTCCTTTGTCTCTCTGAAGCTTGAACAGAGTCTTGGGGATTAGGGGAATAGGTGGAAAGGCATAGAGGAAGTCTTGCCCCCAATGAAGGAGGAAGGCATCCTTGGCCTGAACTCCTTGACATGGAATCCTGGAACAGAACCGGGGAAGTTTGGCATTCCACGGACTTGCAAACAGGTCTATGTCTGGGGTACCCCAAACCCGAAAAATTCTGGCTATCTGGTCCCCATGGAGGGACCATTCGTGCGGAAGCAGAACTCGACTGAGTCTGTCTGCCCAAGAGTTTTGAACTCCTGGAAGATATACTGCCATGAGATGGATTTGATGCTCTCTGGCGAAGGCCCACAATCTCAGAGCTTCGTTGCAAAGTGACAGAGAGCCAGTTCCTCCCTGCTTGTTCACGTAGAACATAGCTACCTGGTTGTCCGTGTGGATGAGGACTGTCTTGTAGCTGAGCAGGGTGTGGAAGACAGAGCCAGAAAGATTGCTCTGAGCTCTAAGAGGTTGATATGAAGATATGTCTCCTGTGAAGACCAGATGCCCTGGGTCGAGAGATCTTGTAGATGAGCCCCCAACCCTTTGGAGAGGCATCTGTTGTAAGGGTTGCTTGGGGCAACACCTGTTGAAAGGGGGACCCCAGCAACAGATTCTGAATGGACTTCCACCAGTGGAGGGATGAAAATAGGCAACTGGAGGTTGCTATCTTGTCTGACAAGCAACCTGATGCCTGGGTCCATTGGGTGGATAGGGTCCACTGAGCTGCTCTCATGTGAAGGCGAGCATAGGGAACCACATGCACCGTGGATGCCATGTGGCCTAAAAGTTGCAACATCTCTCGAGCAGTTAAATGGGATTTTAACTGAATCTGGGAGGCTAACTGCACCAAGCGTAGGCAACGGGCCTGGGGAAGATAGGCCCTTGCAGTTGTGGTATCCAGTAAGGCCCCTATGAACTCTAGAGACTGAGTAGGGGTAAGATGGGATTTTGGAATGTTGATTACCAGTCCAAGATACTGAAGAACACGCCTTGTGCAGGCTAGAGAAGTCTGGGCCTCTGACTGGGATGGAGCTTGGATGAGCCAGTCGTCCAGATATGGGAATACGAATATTCCCAGAGTGCGTAGAAATGCAGCTACTACTGCCATGCATTTTGTGAACACTCTTGGAGCAGATGCCAGACCGAAAGGAAGCACTTTGTATTGGTAGTGCTTTCCTTGGTACAGGAAGTGAAGGAATCTGTGTGTTGGATGGATGAGAACATGGGTGTACGCATCCTTGAGATCTAGGGAACAAAGCCAGTCCTGACTCTGGAGGTATGGAAGGTGAGTTCTGAGAGAAGTCATCTTGAATTTCTCCTTGCATAGAAACTTGTTTAGTTCTGAGATCTAATATGGGTCTGTAGCCCCCTGTTTTCTTTGGAATGAGAAAATAGGGGGAATAGAACCCTGAGCCCTGTTGAAGGGGTACTTTTTCTATTGCCCCTTGGGCAAGAAGGGTAGCAATCTCCTGATCTAGAAGGTTGAGGAGAGATGTTGGAGAATTTAACTGTTTCACCATGGTGTGAGGAGGAAGGTTTAAGAAATGAAGTTTGTACCCTTCCCTTATAATGGAGAGGGTCCATTGCTCTGCTGTGATTTGTTCCCATCTGGGAGCAAAGTGAGCTAACCTTCCTGGGATGGTGAGGGGCTCTGGATTTTCTAGAGCCAGAAAGGCTAAGTTCTCTAGTGGAAAGTCAAAGGCCCTGAGGAGGCTGAGGCTGTCGGGCCGTGGCAGTCCTCGTAGCCTGGTTTTTGGCCTGTTTTGGTTGTTGCTGTCTTTGTAGCAAAACGACCTTGAGAAGAGCCCTGACCATAAGAAAATTTCCCTTTCTTTGGGAAAGATCCCTTTTTTGAACAACCACTTTTTGAAAGGAACAGTAGTAGACTTTGAAAGTCTATCTAAAGCAGAATTTTCAGCATCCATCTGGTTGGCCTTTGCTTGCCAATCTTTGCCAAACAGGTTTTCGCCTGTACAGGGAAGGTTACCTAGACCATTCTGTACCAAGGATTCCAAATCAGAGGCTTGCAACCAAGCAACTCTGCGTGTACCTATGGCAATAGCTGAGGCTCTACTGGCTCCCTCGAAGAGTCAAAGGCTGCACGGTTGGAAAACTTGGATACATCCTGTGCCTGTTTAAGCCAGGTGATATATTCTTCTCTTATCTTCTGACATAAAAGGAGATAAGGTTTGCAGACGATCTGTAACTTCTTTTAGAAACATCCCCATATAGAGACTATAGGAGTTGATTCTGGCTACAAGCATACTGTCCTGGAAGATTTTCCTGCCAAAGGCATCTAGGGTTCTGCATTCTCTTCCTGGAGGAGCAGAGTGGTGCCTTTTTGTACTCTTGATCTTTTTCATAGCAGACTCTACCACAATGGAGTGGTGAGGAAGCTGAGTTTTATGAAACCAGGTAAAGGAGGAACACGATACATGGTGTCCAACCGCCTGGA
Source organism: Ichthyophis bannanicus (assembly GCA_033557465.1). NCBI lineage: Eukaryota > Metazoa > Chordata > Amphibia > Gymnophiona > Ichthyophiidae > Ichthyophis > Ichthyophis bannanicus. The sequence goes on along the minus strand of CM066044.1, from coordinate 67,358,173 downwards.
ATGAGGGGAGGTGGAAAGAGGAGTCTCCCATATGCCCAGCATGTGATCGTAAAGAATCTCATGTATTGGTAAGGTGGCTGCCTCTTTAGGAGCCTTAGGATATTGTAGGATATCTAATTTTTTGGCTCTAGGTTCAGTCTCAGAGGTCACTGAGATGGACAGGCCTTTGGCCACCTCCCTAATAAAGTCCTGAAAAGACAAGTCTTCAGGAGGAGACATTCTCCTTTTTGGAGAAGAGGGTTCCTGAGGAAGGATCCCTGATGCTTCAATTGAGGCCTCTGAAGAATCAGAGTCTTCAGAATAATCGAAGTATCGACTGTCTGGATGCTCTCGTAGAGCCCGATAAGCGTACCGGGAGGTATCGACATCAGGAGTAATCGGTACCGGGCCGGTACTGATAGGCATCACTGGATAGCATACTGCTGCCGTCGATGCTGATGTCGATGCAAGCGGTACTGGTATCGGAACCGGAATCGGTACAGGTACTGACAAGGGGGTTTGTTGCGGTACCGTAGGCATTGCAGCTTGAATGAATGCCGTGATGGCACGCTGCATGGTCAGAATATTCTGATCCATTGACGCCACCAATGTCTGGATATCGGTACCAGTAGAGACAGCCGGTACCCCAGAACATTTTAACAGGTGATCGGTCGAGGCCGAGCCATCGATATCAACCTGTGACCCCATAGGTAGTGCTTTGGAAGCTGGAGCCTCCCGCTGGGGTAATTTTGCCGGTGTGGTATCCTCAAGAGTAAGCCCGGGGGCATCTTGATACTTAGAGGGATATGAACTCTGAGGACCGGCCAGATTTAAGTTTGGTTACCTGAGATCCATGGGATGAAGAAGCAGCCCTGGAAGACGTTGATGCCACAGAAGCTGCATCAGAGGGAACAGGGTACTGAGCTTAGCTGCCCGATTCTGTAACCCTCTTTTGGACATCATGGAACAGGACTCACAATCTGCAATGGAGTGGTCAGGACCTAAACATTTTAGACACCAGTCATGGGTGTCGGTAACAGAAATAGTGCTACTGCACTTTGTGCATTTTTTAAACCCGGAGGCGGGTTTTTCCATGAGGGAAAAATCTCTGTAGGCCTAAGACCCCAGAAGAAAATGCACTGAAAAGAGTAGAAATTTTTTTTTTTTTTTAAAGAAAGAAAAAGAACCGGTGGTACCGGTGCGGAATTGAGAAGGCAGTCACGCGACTAAAGAAAAAGAAAAGAAAATAAGAAATTCTTCAGCGGTGACAGGAAACACGACCTGCTGGCTCCGCAGAAAAGAAGAACTGAAGAGAGGCAGTTGGGAAAGGCGGGAAGGCAGCGCGCAGGCACTGTGGGATGCTCCCAAAAGCTCTTTCAGGACGCTGGGGAGCATTCCCACACAGGCTCCGTCGGTACCGACGATAACCATATGTGAAGACTCATTCCTGCTTGTTCCTGGAGATAGTGACTTGCCCAAGATCACAAGGGGTGCCAGTGTGAATCAAACTAAGACAGTGCAAGGCTGTTTGAAGTTCTTGAATGTACAATTCTCCACTACAGTCTTTAATTTCTCTCCTCTCAATCCCTCCTTGACCCATTTCAATCTTGTTTTTGTCCCTGTCATTCTACCGAGTGTGCTCTTGCCAGAGGTCTGCAGTGATTTGTTCCAGGCTAAATCCAGAGGCCTCCCTCAGTTCTCATCGATCTTTCTGCTGCTTTTGATACTGTTGACCATTCCTCATTGTCCTCTTGGTTTCAGAGGCCCTGTATTGTCCTGGTTAGTCTTCCCTCAAATTGCTCTTTCAGTGTTTGTTCTGGCGGCTCCTCCTCCTCTCCCATCCCTCCGTGTACTCCAGGTGTCTGTTCTAGGTCCCTTCATCTCTTCCCATGCTGTCTATTTTTTATGCTGATTACTCAAATCTACACCTGAAGTTTCTCCTCTCCAAGCTTGTCTGCCTGTTTATCAGATGCTGCTGCCTGGATGTCTCATTGCTGTCTGAAACTGAATGCGACAAACTGAACTCCCCTAAACCCTCCTCCCCCTTCACTATCACTGTTGAAAACAGTCTTCTTCCTGTTACATTTGCCTGCAACTTTGGGTCATCTGACCCTTTTCCTTCTCCTCAAATATCCAAATGGCTAAAAAGTCACTTAACAAAATTTGCCCATTCCTCTGAGACCACCACTAAACCTCTTGTCCACTCCTTGTCTCCTCCTGTCTTGACTATTGCAATCTTCTCCTTGTTGGTCTCCCTCAGTCTCATCTCTCTCCTCTCCCATCTGTCCAGAAATCTGCTGCACTGCTAATCTTCCATCAACCCCATCACATTCTTGTTACCCCTCTTCTGGTCACTTCACTGGCTCCCCTTCCCTTTCTGCATCCAACTGAAACGTCTCAACAAATTTTTTGTTTATTCTTCTGCTCTTCCCCCCCTCCCCCATTACCTTTCCTCTCCCTACACCCCTCCTCATGAACTCTATTCCTCTTCTGGTTTTCTCCTTCCTCTTTGTTGTTAAGTGCCATCGAGTTGGAGTCGACTCATGGCGACCCTCTGGATAGCTATCCTAAATTGAGTTTGGTCTTGAGTCAGGCAGCTCATTGTTGGCAGACTGGTACCCGTAGCTGCTGTTATTGTATCGATCCATCTCATTGCTGGCCTTCCTCTTTTGCATTGACCTATCTTGCCAAGCATGATGTCTCTTCCACTACCAGCTCCAAGAACTTTGGTGTTCTCATCTTGCTGCTTCTTATGCCTGGAACAAAACTCACTGAATCTCTACATCAAATCTCTTCTCTTCCTCAAATCCCTGCTGAAAGATTTTGTAGCTGCTTTTGGATCCCAGTCCCTTATTCTCCTTGTCTCCTTTCCCTATTGAACCCCTTGTTTCTCTTGTTCTGTACTGTGTCTTGATTAGACTAAGCAGGGACTGTGTCTTGTTCAGCTATGTATGCCTTGTAGCGCATGCTTAATAGTAGTAGGCTACTCTTCCTCTTGTTCCAGAGACACACATGTAAACCATTTCTAAAAAAGCTATGCAACTGCAAAGCAATTCAGGACCACACCTAGTTCTGGCCTATGACCATAACTGGCAAAAGTTAATCCATTTAGCTGTCAAGGATAGGTGTAGCTTTGTGGCATTGATCTGCCATATGTTCAACTATGAAGAAAAGAATGTGGCGGAGAGACCACGTGACGCATGAGCGAGTGAGAGGTCTCTCTGCTCGCTCCGGGGCTGCCCGACTCTTAATGATTCGTTGCTGAGAGCCTTTCTACCCATTCGCTATTCTACGAACACGGGCAGGACGGTCTCACGCTCGAGAAGCGGTAAACACAAAATCTCCTGCTACTATGCCTTTAGCCGCCCGCAAAGAGCGAGAGAAGGCGCCGAGGGGTGGGCCCTCCTCAGCGGGGAAGCCGCCGCCTGGTGTAACACAGCCGACCTCGCCGGGAGCAGAGAGTGTGGAATCGGGCTCCGAGGAGCTTGCACGGGAGGTTGCCAAACTGCTGGAGCCGAAGTTCGACCTGATTCTCTCCAAACTGGAAACAATGGGAGAGACCTTGACGGAATTTGGGCAACGGGTGGACGAGTTGGAACATCGTGTCTCAGCACTGGAGGACTCTGAAGGTAGTCAGGCCCGAACACAAGCCACGATGCAAAAAACTATTGCAATGCTCTGTGACAAAGTGGAGGACCTAGAAAATCGCTCCCGAAGAAATAATCTGCGTTTGGTAGGAGTCCCGGAGTCCCACACAGAAGCAATGCTACTCCCTTTGGTGGAGAACTGGCTCCCCAGAGAACTCGGGCTGGAAGACCTCGTGGGGGATCTGAAGGTGGAACGGGTGCATCGTCTTGGGCCCAAGCAAGAGAACAACCAGCGGCCCCGAGTGATTATAGCCCGTATCTTGAATTTTCACCATAAGTGGAGGGTACTGCAAGCTTACCGGAAGCAGCGGTCCTTGATGATCGATGATCATAAAGTGCTCATCTTCCAGGACTACTCTGCAGCGGTGGCGGCGAAAAGGAAGGAATTTTCCCCGATTTGCTCGGCGCTCTTCCAGAAGCAACTGCGCTTCACTCTGGCTTTCCCGGCCACGCTCCGCGTGCTTTCTGAAGGCAAGAATCATGTTTTGCCGACGGTTGCTGCGGCGCGAAAATTCCTGGAGGACCTGGAACAATCCGAGCTGCAGAAGAGGAGAGCGATCTGAGCAGAGACATTTTCTCAAGTGTTGTACACCTGTAATGTTCTCCTCGAAGAGTCCACGCGACGGTTGTGAGACATGGGACATTGCCTTGATGCATAAAGAGCAGCTCTGTATGTTTTTTCTAGGGACCCCCTGTCTTAGGCTATTGCTCCGGGAGCGCCGGCCCGGTAAGGCTGCACTCACGCGCTGGCGGGGGGCCCTGATGAGATTTGAAAGGACTCTATGTTCCAGTTAACTGCATTTGCGGTAATGTTTGCTCTGATCTGTTTTGGGGTGTTATCGGTGTTGGGGTGTTTTCTGTTTTGGGGAGACTGTATAAGGAGGTGGAGGGTGCGCTGAGAAAAGTCTTGGGTTGGGGGTGGGTCCGGACCCCAGTACTGTGGAGGGCTCGAAGACGGGAGTCTTCTCCCGGCTGCAATATTGCATGGAAGATGGGAGTGGGGCAGCCCTGCTGCGCACAAGAGTGGACTCCACGTCTCGTAGACGAGGCTGGGAATAGAAGGGATAGTATTTTTTATGAGGGTAGGGGTTTATTGCAGGGGGAGGTTGGGGTTTCGGGGGAGGGGGGGGGGGTAAGGAGGGAGTTGGGAAGGCAAGGGGGAGCAACTGGGCTAGCGTATTGGGGGGTGCGGGGGAGGGGGGGTGGGGGGTGGTCTTGGGTGGGGGGAGTGCTGATCCCACTACGGTTTCGAGTAATAGGTCCGAGGGGCTTAATTTTTCAGGGAAGGCTAGGGGGAGGTGGAGGTTGGGAGCTGAGGCTGGGCAGCTCACAACATGTTAGGGGTCTGAGGTATAACCCTTTCCTTTCTGTGGCGTAGTAGTGGCTGATGGGGACTGATTTGTGTTTTGTTTCCTGGAATGTGGGGGGTCTAGGCTCCCCGATAAAACGCACCAAAGTTCTGCAGGCTTTAAGGAAGGAGGGGGCCCATATCGCGCTTTTGCAGGAAACGCATCTCAGTGACAAGGAACATGCCAAACTAAAAAGAGCATGGGTGGGCCAGGTTTATGCAGCGGCGGACCCTGGGGGCAGGAGGCGGGGTGTGGCCATCTGTTTCCACCGGCATCTTAAAGTAGAGCTGATTAGGGAGGAACGGGACCCTCTGGGGCGTTTCATCTGGGTACATGCGAAGATAAATGGCGAGGAATTACTGCTGGGAAATGTTTATGCCCCCAATGCCTATAATCATGGGTTCTTTAGGTCCCTGGGGCAGAGATTGGGCATCGCCCCTGGCCGGCCTGTAGTTCTAGCGGGGGATTTTAATTGTACGCATGACCCCTTGCTGGACAAGTCGGTGCCCCCTCCGAAGGGAGGCGACTGGAAATCTCGGGGTATCTCTTACTTGTGCCAGGTGGGAGGGTTGCTTGATGTATGGAGAGCTCTGCATGGCGGGGAGAGAGACTACACACATCTGTCTCGAGCCCACCAGACCTGGTCTCGAATTGATTATGTACTGGTGACTCAAGCAGATTTTGGCAGGGTTCGCACCGCTGAGATTGGCCCCATACATGTCTCTGATCATGCGATGGTTAGCATACACTGGAGAGGGCGATACCCCCTTGGGGGCAGATGGGCGTTTCCGCGCCAACTCTGGAACAGACAGGGTTTTCGAGAATTTGTGCGAGAGAACTCGGGGGAATACCTGACTGATAATGAAGGCAGTGTAACCTCTGAGGCTACTCTATTGGAGGCCGGGAAGGCGGTTATGAGGGGCCAGATTATCGCCTATGTTGCTGTGGAACGGAAGCGGGTGTGAATGCTGAGGTAGTGCGGTTAGCACAGGAACTGCAGGAGGCTAAGCGGGCGTCGGTTCTAAGACCTCGCGGGGGGGAACTGAGGAAGTATTTCGAGATTCAGAAACAGCTGAATATCATTTTACAGGACCGGGCGGTTTTCGACATGCAGTACTACCGTCACCGACTGTTTCGCTTTAGTAACCGCACGGGAACGTTATTAGCGCGGCTCGTGCGTGATGCGAGAGGCTCTCATCTGGTTACTGCCCTTCGGACGCCTAACGGGGTTAAGGTTACGGATTCGGCTGCGATTGTACAGGAATTCCGGAGATTCTATTGCGAGCTATATACGCCTGGGCCAGAGGATCGCGAGCAGGAACGTTGCTTTTTAGATGGTCTGTCCCTCCCGCAAGTGACCCAACAGGAGTTAGCGGCCTTAAACTGCCCAATAACGGGAGCTGAGATCCAGTGGGCTATCCGGCGGGGGAAAATACACAAGGCGCCCGGCCCCGATGGCTATGGGTCTGAATTTTACAAAATCCTTGAGGAACGGGTGATACCTCTCTTAGCAGGAGTATATGCCGAGGCTCTGGATACGGGGAGCTTCCCGCGGGATATGTGCACGGCTTCTATCTCGCTCATTTACAAGCCGGGGAAAGACCCGGAGGACCCCGCCTCTTACAGGCCGATTTCTCTTATCAATTTCGATATGAAAATGCTGGCTTCCATCCTGGCGGAGAGAGCACAGCAGGTATTAGGTCGACTTATTGGGGACCATCAGGCGGGCTTCGTTAGGGGCAGGGGAGCGGCCTGCAATATCGCGAAGGTCCTGCTGGGCATTGATGTCTGCTTTCAGCGAGATTTACCCCTACTGCTCGCCAGCTTAGACGCCGAAAAGGCATTTGATCGGGTCTCCTGGGACTACATGTTTGAAGCGCTGCGGCGTTTTGGTTTTACAGGGCAGTTTGTGGGTTGGATCCGCGCGCTCTACACGGAACCGCGTGCGTTCATTGCGGTGGGGGGCGAGCGCTCGGCGCCTTTTGTGTTGCAAAGGGGGACCAGGCAGGGTTGCCCCTTGTCGCCTCTCCTCTTTATCTTACACTTGGAGCCTTTACTGCTAAAGCTACTACGACAGGCGGAGGTGACTGGAGTTACCTGGCCGACGGGCACGCTTAAACTTAGTGCCTTTGCAGATGATATGCTCCTATGCTTAACAAATCCGCAGCAATCGCTGGAGGGGGCGCTCGCCACCATAGCCTCTTTTGGGACTTTTTCGGGTTTGAAAATCAACACTGCCAAGTCTTTAGGCTTGGATGTGGGTGGACGTAGCCGGGCGGGATGGCGAGGAGATTTCCCCTTAGTATGGGCGGAGGGGCAGATTCGCTACCTGGGTGTACAGATCCCGGCGAGTCTGGACCAACTCTATAAGGTGAATATCCTGACCCTTCTTGAGGGGACTCTGGAGCGACTGAGGAGATGGTGCCCGCTGCCGCTATCTCTCAGTGGGCGGATTGCTTTGTTTAATATGGTCGAGTTTCCACGGTGGGTATACGTGTTGCGACACTTGCCTATCTGGCTGCGACAGCGGGAGATCCGGCTTTTACAGCACCACTTAGCGCGCTTTTTGTGGAAGGGCCGGCGGGCGCGTATAGCGATGGCGGTCTTGATTCTACCCAAAGATCAGGGGGGAGCTGGCCTACTATCGGTGCAGGGGTATAACCTGGTTTGTTGGGCTCGGATCCTCCGCGATATGGTGGAGGGCAGTTCGGGGGTGGCGCCGCTTAGTCTTTTGGACGCTATGGCAGCCCCATCTCATCGGATGACAATACTGCAGGAGGCAAAGGGCTTGGCCCCGGTGAGTTGCCAAAAGTCGGTCTTCTGGCAAGCGGCAGGGCAGGCTTGGCGGGCCCTCTGTCGCAAAAGAGGGGTCTCGTGGCGTTTGACGGACTGTGTCCCTTTGATGGGCAACAGGGATTTTGCCCCGGGGCTGGCTTCCGTGGTGGCTAGACGATGGGCTGGCAGGGGCCTTTGCTACTTGGGGCAACTTCGGGGGGAGGGGAGTGTGACGGTGGATTCCTTTGCATCGTTGCAAAAGCGGTACGCGCTCGGTACACATGACCTTTTCTTCTATTTTCAGGCCCGTCACTATTTTCTTGGGCTTAATAAGGAGCATGGTCACCTGGGCGGGCAGGGGGGGATGCTAGAGTTGTTCACTAGGCTGGAGGGGAAAATCACTTTGGGGGGCTTGTCCAGAGAACTGTACCCAGAAGGGGGTGCTTCGCGTCTCGAGGCCTTAGCGGAGCGGTGGCAAAGGGATGGGGTTCCACAAGGCACGGCGGGGCGGTTGCGGACGGCTTTTGCCGCGATTAAGAAAATCTCAGAAACGATGCAATTGCAGGAAATCCAATACAAATTTCTTTGGCGGGCGTATGTGCATAATGTTTGGGCAGCTAAGATGGGCTTGGCAATGACAGATGTGTGTGGTCTCTGCAGGGCGGAAAAGGGGGGCCTGGCACATCGATTTTGGGTTTGTCCCCATATTCAAGGGTTATGGCGGGAGATTGGGCAGATGTTGGGGAGATGGCTACAAGAGGAATTAGACATGTGTCCAGAATGGTGTCTGTTCGATGCCTGCGAGCGGCAGCCCCCCCTGAGGGGCGCGGCACGTAGGCTTTGTACCAAGGGGTTTGTGGTAGTTAAACAAGTCATTCTTCGACACTGGCTGGACGATGCAGCGCCATCGGTGGGGGAGTGGAAGCGAGCTATGTGGGATTTACGGGAGATGGAGCGGCGCTCAGCCCAAGCTCAAGGGGGGCAACAATGGGAACATTTCTTGGAAACTTGGGGCCCAGCTAGCGAAGTAGAACACTCGGGGTTAGACGAGGGGGGTCGCTCTTGGGACCAACCTATGTGATGGGGTTTTGAGTGTGGATCAGCAGGGGGGGAAGGGGGGGTAGGGGGGGAGGGTGCGGGGTGGGAGTGGGCTAAATGGTGGGGAGGTGGGGTAGACGGGCACCTATCTACAAGGTTTAACACATCAGATGACTCTTTTCCAGTACTTTTAGCTAGCGTCATGTTTTGTCTTAGATACCTTTCTGGTCGGCAGCCGAGTGCCGGTGTTGGCCATGGGGAGGTTAATACTGACTGTGTACCTGTTAGCTCTGTTTCCGTTGTGTGTGCCAGTTTCTTGCACTTAAGTGTACTTTCTTTTTTTATGCACAATAAAAATGATTTTCTTAAGAATGTGGCTACATAAATTCAATGGGAAAGCTCCATTTTGCCTATATCCATAAGTTACAGGACACTGCAGTATAGCTAGGAATGACTACAAAAAACTGCTGTAGCTCATGGGCACAAAGCAGACACTAAAATGAGCTGAACACAAAGGCAGATTAAATCTGAACTAGGTTTGAATGTAAAGGCCTGAGGGTTAACATTTATTTTATTTAGACAGTTTTGTATACCACCTTATCCTTCAAAGTGGTCACAACACAACTGAGGGATACATTTAACATGAGGGGATATGAGACACATACACTAATACTTACAGGGAACATGGGCAATGGAGGGTTAAGTGGCTTGCCCAAGACCACAAGGAGCACCTGTGGGATGAGAAATCCCAGTCCTTCTGGCCCAGGGTTGCTGTCCTCTAGTGGGATTTGAACCCCTGACCTTTCGGCCTGAGGTAACTTGCCCCAACCACTAGGCCACTCCTCCCATATGAAGCCAGTGCACAAACTTGTCACTAGCATCTCCCTCACCAAAAGCTAGCAGGCATACATCAATACCAAATCAAAAATCAGATGTTCAGGGAGGGCTGGAAGCAGCTCTAGTGAGCTGATGCCAGGCCACGCTGCTCTACAATTCATATCAAAGTGGTCACAACACTTGGCAGCATGTCAGTTCTGGCTCCTCCATATCCACACCCTTCCCCCAAGAGAAGGGCATGCCAGAAGGATCATCACTCTCAGCCCTATTGTTCAATGTTTACATGCAACCCATCTGCACCCTCATCCGATCCTTCAACATTAATTGCCTAATATACACTGACGCCATTCTGATGTACATGCCAATATCCACAGAGCATCCAGACCTCTCTCAGCTGTCTACCTGCCTTGATGCAGTCACGGATTGGCTACACACAGCTCAAAATAAAACTCAAAAAGACGGATGTTCTCTTCATTAGCAAGAACCAGGCATTCACTCCACCCTCATCACTGAAGGTATGCGATGCAGAGTTCCTCACCAAGCCTATGATATGATACCTCAGTATCACGCTCAATCTAATCATGAATGCCCAGATAACCAACATGGTAAAGGTGATATACCATAAAATTCGGATATATCGCCACATGAGACAGCTGCTAGAGCCAAAAGACTTCCAGTCTATCAAGCACTAGTAATGTCACATTTTGACTACGCTAATTCCATTCTGCACAGCCTTCCAAAAAGCTCGTTGAACCCCTTGCAGCTCGATGAACGCTGCAGCCAGAATCCTGCATGGAGCATCTAGAAAGGACCATATCACCCCAGTCCGAACACATCTGCACTGGCTCCCTGTCCACGGCAGGATTTCCTTTAAGATCTTAACAATGACATTTAAGGCCATCAACAAGTGTACATACATCTCCCTCTCAGACCTCATCCAGACCACCCCCCTTCAACAGGCTGAGATCAGCCTCCACCAACACTCTGCTACTCCCAAGAGCAATCATCAAATGCTCCGAGGCTACGAGAAACCGAGCCTTTGCACTCTATGCACCTTCCTGCTGGAACACCCTGCCACCAGACATCTGGGCCATCAACCACCCCCCAGTTCAGAAAGGCACTGAAGCACCGTTTCTCCAGTACTTTACCAATTCAGACATCACACAGCCTCCCACACCTTGTGCCCAAGCCAACATCCCCCAGAGTACCCACCTCACACACACACACCCCCCTTTCAGATCACCTAAGTCAGGGGTTCTCAACCCTGTCCTCAGGACCCACATAGCCAGTCGCGTTTTCAGAATAACCACAATGAATAGGTATGAGAGAGATTTGCATACACTGCCCCCATTATATGCAAATCTCTCCCATGCATATTCAAGGCCTGTAGTTCACTGATGCGGCGAGCCGAAGTGACTGCAATAAGGAAAAGGACCTTCCAGGAAAGAAATTTCAAGGAGGTAGAAACCAACGGTTCAAAAGGTGGCTTCATAAGCTGACCTAGAACTAGGTTCAAGTCCCATGCTACCGGAGGAGATCGGATGGGATGCTTAGAGTCAGGCCTCTCATGAACCTTGCAACAAGCGGATGAGAGGAGACAGGTTGTCCATTTATAGGTTTTAAGGATGCTGCAATAGCACTCAAATGGACTCTTACTGAATTCGTCTTAAGGCCTGCATTAAAAAGATGCAGGAGATAGTCTAGTAGAGAATTTAAAGGAAGTGCTAGAGGGTCAAGACCCTGTTGAGCACACCAAGTGGAAAAACGTTTCCATTTGAAAGCATAGGAACGCCTCGTGGAGGGTTTCCTAGAGGCATGAAGGATATCTTTCACTGGTTGAGAAAGATTGAAGTCATGAAGGCTTAGGCCTTCAGTAACCAAGCTCTGAGGTGTAGGGACTTGGGGTTTGGGTGCCACAAAGTCCCTTTCTCCTGAGAGAGGAGGTCTGGCGCAGCTCCCAGGTCCAGGGAGGGTCCCTGGGAGAGATGCAGAAGTAGAGGGAACCACACTTGGCGTGGCCAGCCTGCAGCTATGAGGATCATCGATCCGTGATCCCTCTGGAGTTTGAACAGAGTCTTGGGAATCAAAGGAATGGGTGGAAAGGCATATAGGAATTCCTGACCCCAATGCAGGAGAAAGGCGTCGTTGGCCTGAGCTCCCTGACACGGAATCCTGGAACAGAACCGGGGAAGTTTGGCATTCCACAGACTTGCAAAGAGGTCTATGTCCGGGGTTCCCCATTCCTGAAAGATTCTGCCTATCTGGTCCATATGTAGGGACCATTCGTGTGGAAGCAGAACTCGACTGAGTGTCTGCCCGAGAGTTTTGAACCCCTGGAAGATATACTGCCAGAAGATGAATTTGATGCTCTCTGGCTAAGGCCCATAATCTGAGAGCTTCGTTGCAAAGCGACAGAGAGCCTGTCCCTCCTTGTTTGTTTACGTAGAACATGGCCACCTGATTGTCTGTCTGAACTAGGACGGTCAGGTTGACAAGGAGGGTATGGAAGACTTTGAGGGCAAAGAAGATTGCTCGCAGTTCCAGGAGGTTGATGTGAAGGGTGGTCTCCTGTGGAGACCAAGTACCCTGAGTGGAGAGGGTTTGTAGATGGGCTCCCCACCCTGTTTGGGAGGCATCTGTTGTGAGGGTTGCTTGGGGCAACAAAGGTTGGAAGGGGGCCCCCAACAACAGATTCTTGGTGGACATCCACCATTGGAGGGACCAAAACAGACGGTTTGAGGTGAGTATTTGGTCGGAGAGCGCTCCTGATGCCTGAGTCCACTGGGTGGCCAAGGTCCATTGAGCTGCTCTCATATGAAGACGAGCGTAGGGCACCATGTGTACCGTGGAGGCCATGTGGCTCAGAAGTCGCAGCATTTCTCTGGCTGTCAAGTGACTGCTGGACTGAGCTTGGGAGGCCAAGCACAGCAGACGTTGGCCCCGGACTTGAGGTAGGTAGGCCCTTGCAGTGGTGGTGTCCAACTGGGCCCCTATGAATTCTAGAGACTGAGTAGGGGTAAGTTGAGACTTGGGAAGGTTTACCACCAGTCCCAGATACTGCAGAAGGTGCCTTGTGCGGTCCAGGGAAATCTGGGCCTCTGACTGAGATGGAGCTCGGATGAGCCAGTCGTCCAGATATGGGAATACAAAAATTCCCAAACCTCTTAGAAATGTGGCAACAACTGCCATGCATTTGGTGAACACTCTTGGAGCAGAGGCTAGACCGAAGGGAAGTACTCTGTACTGGAAATGTTTTCCCTGAAACAGAAATCTTAGATATTTTCTGTGGGATGGGTGGATGAGTATATGTGTGTACGCATCCTTGAGATCTAGAGAACAAAGCCAATCCTGACTCTGAAGGTATGGAAGGAGAATGCCTAGAGAAAGCATTTTGAATTTCTCCTTGTACAGAAATTTGTTCAATTCTCTCAGATCTAGGATAGGTCTGAATCCCCCTGTCTTTTTTGTTATGAGAAAATAAGGGGAGTAGAATCCTGTCCCTTGTTGAAGAGGAACCTCTTCTATTGCCCCTTGGGCAAGGAGAGAAGAGACTTCCTGATCCAACAGGTCCAGGAGAAATGGGGGAGAATTGAAGTGCCTCACCATGGTATATGGAGGAAGGTTGGAAAAATGAAGTTTGTAGCCCTCTGATGATAGAGAGGGTCCATTGCTCTGATGTGATTTGCTCCCATCTGGGAGCAAAGTGAGCTAACCTTCCGGGAATGGTGAGGGGCTCTGGTTGTTCTAGAGCCAGAAATGTTAAGTTCTCTAGGGGCAAGTCAAAACCCCTGAGGGGGTTGAGCCTGCTGAGAAGTGGTAGACGCTGCAGGCTTTGACTTTGCCTGTTTAGATTGCTGACGTTTAGCAACAAAGCGAGGCTGAGAAGATTGTTGGCCAGTATTTGTGGAAAATCTGGCCTTCTTGTAGTAAGGCCTCATGAAAGACTTTCTTGGCAGGAGTAGAGGTAGACTTAGAAAGTCTATCCAAGGTAGCTTTTTCTGCGTCCATTTGAGTGGCTTTAATTTGCCAGTCCTTACCAAATAAGTTCTCACCTGTACAGGGCAGATTCCGTAAGCCAACCAGGACCCAGGGTTCTAGGTCAGAGGCCTGGAGCCAAGCAAGTCGTCAGGCTGCAATAGCAATGCCCGAAGCTCTACCGGCACCCTCAAAGGAATCAAAAGCTGCTCTGTTGGAGAACTTAGAAACATCTAGAAGCTGTTTCACCAGAGAAATGAACTCCTCTTTTCTATCCTCAGGGATAAAGGAGGCAAAATGTCGTATCTTTAGGGCAAGTTCCCTGAGAAACATGCCCATATACAGACTAAGAATTAATCCTGGCTATAAGCATAGTAGCCTGGAAAATTTTCTTGCCAAAAGAGTCTAGGGTCTTACATTCTCGTCCTGGAGGGGTAGAAGAGTGCCTTTTGGTACTCTTAATCTTTCAGTGCAGACTTCACCACAATGGAATGGTGAGGCAACTGAGTCTTTTGAAAACCAGGAGGAGGGAGGACCCGGTACATGGTGTCCAACCTACGAGAATAAGGAGACAACGTTAGAGGAGCCTCCCATAAGTCCATCAAGTGTTCTTGAAGGATTTCATGGATAGGCAGGGTGACTGCCTCTTTAGGAACCTTAGGGTATCCTAAAATATCCAATTTCTTTGACCTAGGTTCTTTTTCAGAGGATGTGGTAATAGAAAGTCCTTTAGCTAGTTCAATAATGAAGAAAGGAAAAATCCTCTGGTGGAGACATTCTCCTCTTTGGGGAAGAGGGGTCTTCATGAAGAACTAGAGACAGCTCATCAGAGTCCTCAGAGGAGTCAAAATCCTCAGAAGAAGCAGAGTATTCTCTATTTGCTTCCAACGCACGATACGCATACCGATCGGTATCGACATCGGGCGTACCGGGTATGGGATCGGTATCGGGTGAAAACCCGGATCCGACATGCAGAACCGATCTGCATTTGGAAGTCGATGGTCTCGGTTCCGGTATGGGAGACGATACTGGACCCGGTACCGCTGAACGTGGTACTGAGGGCGTCGCAGCATTAATAAAAGCCAGCATGGCCTGCTGCATGGTCTGAACAGTATTGCTCATAGACACCACTGCTGCCTGGATGTCGGTACCGGTATGGGCTGGTACCCCAGAGCAGTCCAACAGGTGATCAGTCGAGGCCGTGCCATCGATGTCAACCTGTAACCCCATAGATGGTGCTTTGGAAGCCAGAGCTTCCCGCCGGGGTTGTTTGGCTGGGGCAGGATCCTCAGACTCAAAAGTGAGAGCCTCTCGATGCTTTGAAGGAGATTTGCTCTTTGAGAACCTGCCTGCAGAGGGTTTGGTTACCTGAGATCCATCCGGAGAGTAAGACCTGGATGACTGTGATGCTGGATTATCTGAAGCAAACAGCACATGGAATTTGTTGGCCCGGTTCTGCAACCCACGTTTAGACATCTGGGAGCAGGATGGGCAGTCCGGAATGGAGTGGTCAGGTCCCAAACACTTAAGACACCATTCATGGGTGTCTGACAGAAACAACAGCACTACACTTGGTACACTTCTTAAAACCAGGGGCTGGTTTCTCCATGAGGAGAATTTGTTTAGGCCTGAGGCCTAACCGAAGTCACCAAGTTGTGCAGAATAAAGATTTTTTTTTTTTTTTTTTAAAGAAAGAAAAGAGACCGGCGGTACCGGTTTCGGTATGGGGAAGGCAGGTACGCGGTCTAAAGAAACAAACTAAAACAATAATTTCTTCAGCGGTGACAGGAACACAACCTGCTGGCTCTGCGGAAAAAGAGAAACTGCGGGAAGGCAGCACACATGTGCAGTGGGAGGCCCCAAAAGCTTCCTTCTGGGAAGCTGGGGAGCTTTCCCGCGCAGGCTCCGTCGGTACCGACGTACCCATATGTGAGGACTTATTCCTGCTTGTTCCTGGAGAGTTAGAAGTAGCCATCCAGTTTCTTCCCTGTCACATCAATGCATGGGATCACCAGGCTGTACAACCATATGGCATTAACACTACCCCAGTGCTAAGTACAACTCATTAATGGGGTTATTTAAATGTTTTATTTGCTCCTTATGCTCCATCTCAGGTTGACAATGCAATCACCCTCCTCTTTAACCCCCATCCCAAATATACACCATTGGCCACCCTTTGGAACAAAGATTGAAGCAGATTTTAGAAGAGAAATGGCTTTTGCTTTAATATTTAGCCTTCAGCATCTTGTGCTATTTTTTGACTTGCCACCATGCACTTAAGCCTCCACTCTGAAGTTGACCAAGAACCCTGGCAAATGTGTCCAAAACACTGCTTCCCAGCCACCCACCCCTGAGCAAGTCTGCCAGCAACACTATACTGAGCTGGCAGGTATTAGCCAAGCCCCTTTAGTTTCCACAGGGCCCAAGCACATGCTGGATCAAGGTCTTGTGCTTGGTGCAGAGCTGCGTGAAGTTATTCTGGAGATCATGTTACCTCTGTTGGGGTGAAATCCCCAGACCCTGGGAAAGAGGGGAGAAATGGCATTTACTCTAGTGGAATTAGAGCTAACAGATCAGTGCTCCTAATCTGTAGAGCTGGTTTCTCCAAGCCTGCTACTTTTAAGTTCACTGGAGGCAGGATTGCAGAGTCGGGGATCTTTCCAGTTTCAAGCTCCTTCTAAAGTCACCCATCACAATCCATTTGCTAGTTGAGCTCTCAAAAGAAAGGTTTCTAAGCACGAGCAGAATTGTATGGTAGCTACCCTGCATGTCAAATGCAGAAGTGAATCACTACCAGGAAAACTACTGAAACCAGTTCCTTCCTCTTAAGCAGAAGGATTTTATGTGCAGGATCTGAAAGCAAACAGTGCACTATGAAATGTCAGACTTCAGCATCTTCCTGCAGAAAGACACTAGGCTTCAAGAGTCTTGTCTAAATGAACTCAGTCCTTGTACAGGGATTAGCGAGGGAGGTGACACTAGGGGCTTAGAAATTAACTGAAAACCACATTGCCATCTCAGACTATTTGGTCACATGACATTACCATGGCAAGGACTGTCACCACTTATTTGACTTACCTGGGCACAAGACATGCATTGTGTGTGTCTTATTCCACCTATTGCTGAGACAAAGCATGCAGTCACCGGCCCTGGGGATGAATCTGGAGAAAGGGCCAGCAAGAACTTAGTAGTTTGAGCCTTTGAAACAAGACTCATCTGAGCCCTTCTAAAATGAGCTAGAGAGACTATTTACAGGGAAGTGACCACTGGTCTGTCATAGCTTCTACTGAAGGGGGGGACCCTCAACATTCACGGATCGTGGTGCAATTCCCCCAGATCAAACAAAATGAAAATTCTAGTTAGAGGAATCTAAACTAAAAAAAAAACATGTCTTATTTTAGACAGAACTAAAATAAAACTTCAGAAGTTAGATTACTACCCTGGCATGACAAATTTTGCATGTGCTTTAAGTTACAAAACAGTAAAAAAGTTTAATACATTAAGAACATAAGAACTGCCATACTGAGTCAGACCAAGGTCCATCAAGCCCAGTATTCTGTTTCCAACAGTGGCCAATCTGGGTCATATGTACCTAGCAGTTTCCCCAAGAGACAAGTTCCACAATGCTTGTACTGGGTGAAGCATTGATATCTTCGGTCACTTCTTAATGGTTTATGGACCTTTCCTCCAGTAACTTGTCCAAACTTTTTTAAGCCCAGCTACACTAACAGCCTTTACTACATCCTCCGGTAACAAATTCCAGAGTTTGATTACACGTTGAGTGAAAAAATATTTATTAGTCTTAAATAGTTTACCCTGTAGCTTCATTGCATGTCCTAGTCTTTCTATATTCTGAAAACGTAAACAATCGATCTATGTTTACCCTTCTACTCCGTTCATTAATTTATAGACTATCATATCTCCCCTCAGCCGTCTCTTTTCCAGGTTAAAGAGCCCTAACCTTTTTAGCCTTTCATAGGAGTATCCTTCCATCCCCTTTACCATTTTGGTGGCTCTTCTCTGAACCTTTTCTAAAATCACTATATCCTTTTTAAGATACGGCGACCAGAATTGCACACAATATTCAAGGTGCGGTCTCACCATGGAACGATAGAGGCATTATAATATCCTTTGTTTTATTTTCCATTCCTTTCCTTATCATACCTAGCATTCTATTTGCTCTCTTGGCTGCTGCTGCACACTGGGCCGAGGGTTTTAACATGGTATCCACAATGACGACTAAATCTTTTTCCTGGGTGGTGGCTCCTAATGTGGAACCTTGCATCGTGTAACCATAGTTTGGGTTGTTCTTCCCTAGGTGCATAACCTTGCACTTGTCCACATTAAATTTCATCTGCCATTTTGATGCCCAGTCTTCCAATTTTTCACAATCCTCTTGGGTTTTAACAACTTTAAATAGGTTTGTCTCATTTGCAAATTTGATAACCTCACTCGTTATTCCACTTTCCAGGTCATTAAAAACTTTATATAATGAACAAAGCACCACTTGAGTTGGCAGCAGCCTCACCAGAAGTATGAACAGTCAGTTATCCTCTCTCTCTATCTCTCTCAATAGGAAACCGTCACATTTGGAAGAGGTCCTTCAAAATTTAACAGCTTAGAAGCACTGAATTAAGTTACAGCTTAAGCTGTGTACAGCAAAGTTACACCATACCTCTGGTAAGTTAAATATGCAGGAATCATAACCCAGACTGCATATAACAAATACAAAGCACCATGCTCTAATATGAGCAATACCATTTGTTATGCACATGTTTAAGAGAAGCACACAGATTAAGCAAGCGTTACTTTTCATAGGGAAGAAACCTCACTCTGGCGTTTTTCCTTCTAAGCTAGGAAGTGCAGGGGCTTTTCCTGGGGAACAGGTGAGTTGACACCTGCCGGCCCACAGTGAAGGCAGCAAAATGGTGGTGCTTTCAGGTTATCCCTAATGAATCTGCAGGAGACCTGGATGCCCGTTCCCTCACATGATCTGTTCTGCACCTTAACTGGGGGTTTTCCCCATAGACTGCAGGTTTGATCAGGCACACAAGAATGACATTAAACATTGGTGAGATGAACAGCTCTCCCAGAGCTCAGAACCATATGGTGTTCTGAAAATGCAGAGCCCTTGTTGCATGCAGCAATCGCCTCAGTTTGCCATTTGATTCCAAAGCTCAAGCCAACTCTTGAGCAAGAGGTAGATAATCTGCCCGATAGCAACCTTCAGTCTATGGAAAACCCCATTACAGGTCGGTGCCAATGTTTTGAGCAGGATTTGAGTCTGGCACAAATCTCAGGCTTAAGTCTCCCCCACTTATACCCTTCATCTCTCTTCTCTATCCCTTTCACTGCTATCCTATCCATGGTATGGTACTCCTGTCCTTTTCTTTTACAGTCTTTTTTTTGTTTTTAAACTGCTCTGATGAGATTTGCCCAAGCGGTATATTAAGAGACTCCAATAAAGTCTGAACCTCAGAGCTGCTCAGTTAATCCACTGTCCAGGAAGAGACTTAGTAACTAACAGCTCGACCAGCACAGCTCAGCAAAATGCAGTGTGATTGGCTTGGTCCAAGCAGTACAAATGAAGCAAGGACCAAGTTGCTGCTTTGCACATTATGCTATTTAGCAAAAGTAGATTGAGAGTGTTACATTAACAATAGTGGCTTCAATTTGACATGTCATTCCCCCAACCTCAGAAAACAGTTTAGGTGTCAGATTTGATTTTAACCATGGAGGTAACAACTGAGGTGGTGAAAAACTTCACACTGGATATTAAGACTAATTCTTATTTACTGGGATCTAATTTGAATTATGTTGCCATATTGCAGTAATCTAGCTTTGAAGTTGTGTATAACAGCTCTAGACTGCAATTCTGAATACCACAGCCAAGATAATCATGAATGCCAGGAAACAGGCCTGAGCCTGAGGAGTAGCCTAGTGGTTGGGGCAAGGAACTTCAGGCCGGAAGGTCGGGGGTTCAAATCCCACTAGAGGACAGCAACCTTGGGCCGGAAGGACTGGGGTTTCTAGTCCCACAGGTGCTCCTTGTGGTCTTGGGCAAGCCACTTAACCCTCCATAGCCCATGTTCCCTGTAAAATAGTTATCTCCAAGTTATAATACCCTGTTCAATGTAATTTCAGTTTGTTCAATGTAAACCGCACTGATGCAGAATAGCGCGGTATATAAGAGAATGTAAATAAATAAATAAATAAATCCCACTATTACTACAATTACCATCTGCCGGAGCAGACAGGACTTGCCCCCAGAGCTGGTTCAAGGTGTTGGTGCCTTAGGCAAACTAAGCCTTACACCCCCTCCCAGCTGTCGGACTATTGTTTAGCTTTGTTTGCCTCACACTGCCACCCACCAGAAGATGCCACCCTAGGCAATCACCTAGCTTGCCTCATGACTGAGCCAGCCCCGAGTGCAGAGTATCAGATTTAAGTTAGCAGTGACTTATAAGACTGTCTAAGGTTTAAGGCCATGGTACCTAAAATTTAAGTGTGTATTCACCATGGTTGAGAATGCAGAGTTTACTAGCTAATTAACCTCCTTAGTCTATCCAGCAAGTATTTTTAAAGATTGAGGTTAAGGCCTCAATTCACTTACATGAGCGACAGTCTGCACTGTAACTATGGCAATATGCACCACTTGTTCTGTTATTAGGAAAAGCTTGTGGATGAATGCGCTACTGAATTAAGGCCTTGTCATCTTCCTTGAGAGAGGGGATTTTATTCAGCTGACTGACCGATGGGAGTTTGATAGTAATTGTTGGGCATGATTACTGTATCTTGTGATGTGCCATACTGAATACCTGAAATATATTAAGGCTACTTGTACACTGATATTTATTCTTCTATTTAACATGCTCAAGCTGGTTCGACGTGGGGTATAAAACCTTTAAACTTTACTGGTTAGAGAAGTACCAGGTTATACTAGCACTAACTGGTACAGCGCCAAAGTATGAAATGGCTACAAAGGTTCTGATTTGATTGCGTTAAGGTAGCAAGCGACCCTTTTACAGTGCAGAGTGAAGAGATCTCGCACGATCTGAAGTTCAGAGGAAAACATAAGGAGAACCATTTCCTTACTGATGGGAGAAAAATACAGTTACCTTTGCTAAGGACTTAGCACAACTATGTAGGACTATTTTCTTCAGTCAGAATGGCACATGTTCATAGGTGACCATGCCCTGAAGATCACTTATTCCAAAGAGAAGCTGCTACAAGAAAAAGCATTTTCCAGGTAACCTGCTTGTGTGTAGCAGACTCCATTTGTTCAAAAAGGTGGCTTCATGAAAGAGTCCAGAACATTAAGGTCCCACAACAGATAACTTCTGTAGTGGTAGCCTGACCTGAAACAGACCTCATGAAATCAAGGAATGGTTGGCGCTTGAAAAGCCAGGAGCTCAGTGAAGCGATCGCCTAAGAGCACAGACATACTCTGGTCAACGACATTTGCAAACGCAGGAGGATAAGACTGTTAGTCTAGTATCTTACTTTTAGTCTAATCTGTCCTTCCATATCAACTGCTACAAGAGTCCCCTTCCCCCCCCCCCCTTTAGAGATCCTGTATTTGTCCCATGCTTTTTTGAATTTAGATACTGCCCTCATCTCTACCACCTCCATTGGGAGACACTTCCACGCATCTATTACTCTTTCCATAAAGAAATGTCCACATATTACTCCTGAGTCTATTCCCTTTCACCTTCATACTATGTCCCCTTGTAGAAGAGCTTGCTTTCAATCTAAAGAGGCTCTCCTCTTGTGCATTTACACCACAGGTATTTAAACGTCTCATATTGTCTAGTTTAAGGAAGTTGACAGAAGTCAGTCAAGCTAAGGAACAATAAAATGACCTCACCTGTACAGGTAAGCAGTCATTGCCACACAAAACAGCATTTGATAAAAAGATATATTGCATGCACACCCTGCTTCATTCTGTCTGGCATACACAACTACCACCACCAGTACAAGGTCCTTCCTTTGAGACCAGTGAAAGATTCTAAGTGCAGGGCATTTGATTCACTGAGCACAGGCAGCATCCTTTTGTCAAGCAGGTGAGACTGAATGGAAGTGCCTTTATTTTGATCTCCCTGCAGAGAATAAATTTGGCCCCTCAGATCTTGGATGGGACATAGGAACTCTGACTCCTCTCCTAAAGTGAAAAAGGTTCAACTTGACTGTATTTAACTGTAGGAGACATGCAATTTCTTCCTGAAGGAGTTGGAACATTCTTGCTGACCACTGATATGCTAGCCCATTTTAATGGCCAGCTGCGACTGCAGCAGAGTCAGCCAAAAGGGTACCACTGCCTTAGTTGGAGGATAGATTGTCTACTTTGGTTGTTTTTGATGACTAGGTTTAATAGCAAAAACTATAAAGCTGGGTTTGTTGTGGTTACTTAATAGGCAACAAGTCTGTGGTAAACTGCTTTGGTATTGGAATGTACTTGTTTGTCCAGAGGATTAGGTAGATGGTG
Organism: Ichthyophis bannanicus; assembly: GCA_033557465.1. Classification (NCBI taxonomy): domain Eukaryota; kingdom Metazoa; phylum Chordata; class Amphibia; order Gymnophiona; family Ichthyophiidae; genus Ichthyophis; species Ichthyophis bannanicus. Next base: position 67,336,088 of record CM066044.1, on the reverse strand, counting down.
GCAACACCAAGGAATGCATTAGTGTAGAACAATGCTTTGATGTGCCTTACTTCTATTGAAGTCTCAATTACATTTGATCTGCTAGTCTCATGTGACTATCATGGAAGCCACATGCATGTAGCCATACCTGGTAAATAGTGAAGTTGAGATCCTGTATTTAACATTTCTTATATACTACCTTTCAAGGGTTATCAAGGCAGTTTACATTTATTTACATTCTCTTATATACCACGCTATTCTGCATCAGTACAGTTTACATTGAACAAACTGAAATTACACTGAACTGGGCATTATAACTTGGAGGTAACTATTTTACAGGGAACATGGGCTATGGAGGGTTAAGTGGCTTGCCCAAGACCACAAGGAGCACCTGTTGGACTAGAAACCCCAGTCCTTCTGGCCCAAGGTTGCTGTCCTCTAGTGGGATTTGAACCCCCGACCTTCTGGCCTGAAGTACCTTGCCCCAACCACTAGGCCACTCCTCCTACATTGAACACAACAGAACTTAAGTTACATAGAACAATTAGAGGAAGAAGTGTAAACAGATAACAGGGTTTGATAACTATCACAGGAAGGACAGGGGGTAGGTTAAACCGAATACAGTAGGAAACAGTAGGACTCGTTCTTAGTGTAATAGGGGTCATTTGGCTACGATAAGATTTTAAGTATCTGTCCCACAGCATTCTTGGAAAATGTGTTTTGAGATTTACTGAACTCAATTTTCTATTGCTTGGAAGGGAATTCCATAAGGCTGGACTGTAGATGGAGAATGTGTATTAACATGTTTGAGTGCTGGACGTTGTGTTTGTGGTTTAGCCTCTTCATGGTCTGCTAGCCAAGGTTGGGTGAATGAGGGACCCCAAGCACTCTGCAGTTAAGTTGAGTATACTCAAAATGTGTTGAGTGATTTGTATTTGATGCTTGCTTGGATGAGTAGCCAGTGTAGCTCTTTCAGGACCAGGGTATATGCTCTTGTCAAGATGTCTGAGATTGTGTGAGTTGCAGAGTTTTGGGCAATTTGTAATGGGAGGTGTGTACATTTTGTTAGACCCTTGAAGTATAGAATTACAATAATCCAAGTGACAGGTGATCATCACTTGGCAAACTGTGCAGAATAGATTGTTCAATAGTGGGTGGAGGCTGTGAAGGATCTTTCTTTGATATGTCACTGTAGTTGCTTTCTTAATGCGAGTTTGGAAATTGTTTCTGGTCTAGCAACACACCAAGATATTTGGCCTCAGACCTAATGGGGATATCTTAATTGTTGATTGTGATCCTCTGGTGGTATGAAGGAGTCTTAACTAATGCCTCGATTTTGCTGAAATTTAATATAAGATTGGCTACATGAACAATGGGTCATTTCATTAAGACATGGAACTAGAGTGGAGAAGTCTGATTCCTTGTAGCAAATGGAGTATATAACAATGTTATCTGCATAAATGTGATACCTTATCCTGTACTTGGAGGATGTGACATGGGATGGATGTATAGGTTAAATAGGAGGGCAAAGAGGGCTGATCCTTGACAATCCTTTATGTATTTGAAAAGGTTTTGAGGTCTTGTTTCAGTTTGACTTAGTGTGCGTTCAGTTAACAGAACAGTATTTAGGAAAGTCCCATTTACCCCCAATTTCTATGAGGCGATCAATGTGTTTTCTGTGATTTATGGGGTCAAACGTTGCTGCGAGATGAAAATGAGGATCAAGGCTTCATCTTGGACACCTTGCTAAAGGGACTTGAAAGGTCCAAGTGGGAGGTGAGACGTGTTTCTATGCCATGACTAGACAGGTTCTGACAAGTTTACCTCTACAAAGTCCTGTAGCTGTAGCTGAACGGCTCTATTTTAGACAAGAGTGGGTTACTAGAGATGGGTCTGTAATGTGGATAAGTCAGGGTCAGCTGAGGCGTTCTTTAGAGTAGGTCTGATGGAGGAAAGCTTCGGCCCTTGAGAGAAGTGTTTGAGCAGTGGCAAGGTTAGCTCTTTTCTGGCTGTTTTGATCCATGCTGTTGGACATGGGTCCAATGGAGAAATGGTGGTTTATCATGGATAGGATTTGATCTAGTTGATCAATTTTAAACATAGTTCCATTTGGGTGAGCTGTTTGTCACATTTGCTGTTATCTGATCTAGTTGATTTATCAGCTTATTGTAGTCCTCTTGATTGGTAAAGCACAGTTACTTACCTGTAACAGGTGATCTCTGGGAACAGCAGGATTAGTCCTCACTTATGGGTACGTCGGTACCGACGGAGCCTGCGTGGGAAAGCTCCCCAGCTTCCCAGAAGGAAGCTTTTGGGGCCTCCCACTGCACATGCGTGCTGCCTTCCCGCCTTCCTGACCAGCTCTCCTCAGTTCGAGTTTATAGCTGAGACAATAGAGAGAGGAAAGGAAGATAGATAGAAGATACAACTCCTAGGGGAGGTGGGTGGGTTGTGAGGACTATTCCTGCTGTTCCCAGAGATCACCTGTTACAGGTAAGTAACTGTGCTATCTCCAGGAACAAGCAGGAATAAGTCCTCACATATGGGGACTCCCTAGCTAAGATGCCTGGGAGATCCCCTTCCAAGGGTTTGCCATCTTCGTATGGATCTCAGGCATCCATCCTGGGAAGGTGGGCAGGAGTTGTTCAAGTATGGAACAGGTGTTTGAGGACAGCCTGACCAAACAAGGCATCCTGGCGGGAGTCCTTGTCCAAACAGTAATGGGCTGTGAAGGTATGAACCGAGGCCCATGTAGCGGCTCGACAGATCTGATCTATGGATACAGAGTGAAGATGAGCCATAGAAGTGGCCATGGCTCACATTGTGAGCTGTGACATAGCCTTCCAGAGAAATATTTTTACTCTGGTAAGCAAAGGAAATACACTGAGCAATCCAATTGGAAAGTGTACGTTTGGAGACTGGAAGTCCCAAATGAGAAGGATCAAAAGCCACGAAAAGCTGGGAAGACTTTCGATGTGGCTGAGTCCTGTTGAGGTAAAAGGCAAGAGCTCTTTTACAATCTAAAGTATGAAGGTTCCTCTCTGCACTGGATGCATGAGGAGCTGGAAAAAAGACAGGTAGATATACCTCTTAAGATGAAAAGGCGAGACCACTTTGGGCATAAAGTGGGGATTCGTCCTAAGGATCACCTTATCATGATGAAACCTGGTATAAGGTGGATGAGCCACTAAGGCCTGTAGTTCACTGATACGGTGAGCCGAAGTGACTGCAATAAGGAAAAGGACCTTCCAGGAAAGAAATTTCAAGGAGGTAGAAACCAACGGTTCAAAAGGTGGCTTCATAAGCTGACCCAGAACTAGGTTCAAGTCCCATGCTACCGGAGGAGGTCGGATGGGAGGCTTAGTCAGGCCTCTCATGAACCTTGCAACAAGCGGATGAGAGGAGACAGGTTGTCCATTTATAGGTTTTAAGGATGCTGCAATAGCACTCAAATGGACTCTTACTGAATTCATATTAAGGCCTGCATTAGAAAGATGCAGGAGATAGTCTAGTAGAGAATTAAAAGGAAGTGCTAGAGGGTCAAGACCCTGTTGAACACACCAAATGGAAAAGCGTTTCCATTTGAAAGCATAGGAACGCCTCGTGGAGGGTTTCCTAGAGGCATGAAGGATATCTTTCACTGGTTGAGAAAGATTAAAGTCATGAAGGCTTAGGCCTTCAGTAACCAAGCTCTGAGGTGTAGGGACTTGGGGTTTCAGTGCCACAAAGTCCCTTCCTCCCGAGAGAGAAGGTCTGGCGCAGCTCCCAGGTCCAGGGAGGGTCCCTGGGAGAGATGCAGAAGTAGAGGGAACCACACTTGGCGTGGCCAGCGTGGAGCTATGAGGATCATTGATCCGTGATCCCTCTGGAGTTTGAACAGAGTCTTGGGAATCAAAGGATGGGTGGAAAGGCATATAGGAATTCCTGACCCCAATGTAGGAGAAAGGCGTCGTTGGCCTGAGCTCTCTGACACGGAGTCCTGGAACAGAACCGGGGAAGTTTGGCATTCCACGGACTTGCAAAGAGGTCTATGTCCGGGGTTCCCCATTCCTGAAAGATTCTGTTTATCTGGTCCATATGTAGGGACCATTCGTGTGGAAGCAGAACTCGACTGAGTCTGTCTGCCCAAGAGTTTTGAACCCCTGGAAGATAGACTGCCAGAAGATGAATTTGATGCTCTCTGGCGAAGGCCCATAATCTGAGAGCTTCGTTGCAAAGCGACAGAGAGCCTGTCCCTCCTTGTTTGTTTATGTAGAACATGGCCACCTGATTGTCTGTCTGGACTAGGACGGTCTGATTGACTAGGAGGGTATGGAAGACTTTGAGGGCAAAGAAGATTGCTTGCAGTTCCAGGAGGTTGATGTGAAGGGTGGTCTCTTGTGGAGACCAAGTACCCTGAGTGGAGAGGTGTTGAAGATGGGCTCCCCACCCTGTTTGGGAGGCATCTGTTGTGAGGGTTGCTTGGGGCAACAAAGGTTGGAAGGGGGTCCCCAACAACAGATTCTTGGTGAATATCCACCATTGGAGGGACCAAAACAGACGCTTTGAGGTGAGTATTTGGTCGGAGAGCACTCCTGATGCTTGAGTCCACTGGGTGGCCAAGGTCCATTGAGCTGCTCTCATATGAAGACGAGCGTAGGGCACCATGTGTACCGTGGAGGCCATGTGGCCCAGAAGTCGTAGCATTTCTCTGGCTGTCAAGTGACTGCTGGACTGAGCTTGGGAGGCCAAGCACATCAGATGTTGGCCCCGGACTTGAGGTAGGTAGGCCCTTGCAGTGGTGGTGTCCAACTGGGCCCCTATGAATTCTAGAGACTGAGTAGGGGTAAGTTGAGACTTGTGAAGGTTTACCACCAGTCCCAGATACTGCAGAAGGTGCCTTGTGCAGTCCAGGGAAATCTGGGCCTCTGACTGAGATGGAGCTCGGATGAGCCAGTCGTCCAGATATGGGAATACAAAAATTCCCAGACCTCTTAGAAATGCAGCCACCACTGCCATGCATTTGGTGAACACTCTTGGAGCAGAGGCTAGACCGAAGGGAAGTACTCTGTACTGGAAATGTTTTCCCTGAAACAGAAATCTTAGATATTTTCTGTGGGATGGGTGGATGAGTATATGTGTGTACGCATCCTTGAGATCTAGAGAACAAAGCCAATCCTGACTCTGAAGGTATGGAAGGAGAATGCCTAGAGAAAGCATTTTGAATTTCTCCTTGTATAGAAATTTGATCAATTCTCTCAGATCTAGGATGGGTCTGAATCCCCCTGTCTTCTTTGTTATGAGAAAATAAGGGGAGTAGAATCCTGTCCCTTGTTGAAGAAGAGGAACCTCTTCTATTGCCCCTTGGGCAAGGAGAGAAGAGACCTCCTGATCCAACAGGCCCAGGAGAGATGGGGGAGAATTGAAGTGCCTCACCATGGTATATGGAGGAAGGTTGGAAAAATGAAGTTTGTAGCCCTCTCTGATGATAGAGAGGGTCCAGTGCTCTGATGTAATTTGCCCCCATCTGGGAGCAAAGTGAGCTAACCTTCCGGGAATGGTGAGGGGCCTCTGGTTGTTCTAGAGCCAGAAATGTTAAGTTCTCTAGGGGCAAGTCAAAACCCCTGAGGAGGTTGAGCCTGCTGAGGAGTGGCAGACGCTGCAGGCTTTGACCTTGCCTGTTTAGGTTGCTGACGTTTAGCAGCAAAGCGAGGCTGAGAAGATTGTTGGCCAGTATTTGTGGAAAATCTGGCCTTCTTGTAGTAAGGCCTCTTGAAAGACTTTTTCTTGGCAGGAGTAGAGGTAGACTTAGAAAGTATCTAATGTAGCATTTTCTGTGTCCATTTGAGTGGCTTTAATTTGCCAGTCCTTACCAAATAAGTTCTCACCTGTACAGGGCAGATTCCGTAAGCCATCCAGGACCCAGGGTTCTAGGTCAGAGGCCTGGAGCCAAGCAAGTCGTCGGGCTGCAATAGCAATGCCCGAAGCTCTACCGGCACCCTCAAAGGAATCAAAAGCTGCTCTGTTGGAGAACTTAGAAACATCTAGAAGCTGTTTCACCAGAGACATGAACTCCTCCTTTCTATCCTCAGGGATAAAGGAGGCAAAATGCTGTACCTTTAGGGCAAGTTCCCTGAGAAACATGCCCATATACAGACTAAGAATTGATCCTGGCTATAAGCATACTAGCCTGGAAGATCTTTCTACCAAAAGAGTCTAGGGTCTTACATTCTCGCCCTGGAGGGGTAGAAGAGTGCCTTTTGGTGCTCTTAATCTTTTTCAGCGCAGACTTCACCACAATGGAATGGTGAGGCAGCTGAGTCTTTTGAAACCCAGGAGAAGGAGGGACCCGGTACATGGTGTCCAACCTACGAGAATAAGGAGACAACGTTAGAGGAGCCTCCCATAAGTCCATCAAGTGTTCTTGAAGGATTTCATGGATAGGCAGGGTGACTGCCTCTTTAGGAACCTTAGGGTATCCTAAAATATCCAATTTCTTTGACCTAGGTTCTTTTTCAGAGGATGTGGTAATAGAAAGTCCTTTAGCTAGTTCAATAATGAAGAAAGGAAAAATCCTCTGGTGGAGACATTCTCCTCTTTGGGGAAGAAGGGTCTTCATGAAGAACTAGAGACAGCTCATCAGAGTCCTCAGAGGAGTCAAAATCCTCAGAAGAATCAGAGTATTCTCTGTTTGCTTCCAACGCACGATACGCATACCGATCGGTATCGACATCGGGCGTACCGGGTATGGGATCGGTATCGGGTGAAAACCCGGATCCGGCATGCGGAACCGATCTGCGTTTGGAAGTCGATGGTCTCGGTTCCGGTATGGGAGACGATACCGGAACCGGACCCGGTACCGCTGAACGCGGTACTGAGGGCGTCGCAGCTGTAATAAAAGCCAGCATGGCCTGCTGCATGGTCTGAACAGTATTGCTCATAGACGCCACTGCTGCCTGGATGTCGGTACCAGTATGGGCCGGTACCCCAGAGCAGATTAACAGGTGATCAGTCGAGGCCGTGCCATCGATGTCAACCTGTAACCCCATAGATGGTGCTTTGGAAGCCAGAGCTTCCCGCCGGGGTTGTTTGGCTGGGGCAGGATCCTCAGATTCAAAAGTGAGAGCCTCTCGATGCTTTGAAGGAGATTTGCTCTTTGAGGACCTGCCCGAAGAAGGTTTGGTTACCTGAAATCCATCCGGAGAGGAAGACCTGGATGACTGATGCTGGATTATCTGAAGCAAACAGCACATGGAATTTGTTGGCCCAGTTCTGCAAACCACGTTTAGACATCTGGGAGCAGGATGGGCAGTCCGGAATGGAGTGGTCAGGTCCCAAACATTTAAGACACCATTCATGGGTGTCTGACAGAAATAACAGCACTACACTTGGTACACTTCTTGAAACCAGGGGCTGGTTTCTCCATGAGGAGAATTTGTGTAGGCCTGAGGCCTAACCGAAGTCACCAAGTTGTGCAAAGAAAGATTTTTTTTTTTTTTTTTTAAAGAAAAAGAGAGACCGGCGGTACCGGTTTCGGTATGGGGAAGGCAGGTACGCGGTCTAAAGAAACAAACTAAAACAATAATTTCTTCAGCGGTGACAGGAACACGACCTGCTGGCTCCGTGGAAAAAGAGAAACTGAGGAGAGCTGGTCAGGAAGGCAGCGCGCATATGCAGTGGGAGGCCCCAAAAGCTTCCTTCTGGGAAGCTGGGGAGCTTTCCCGCGCAGGCTCCGTCGGTACCAACGTACCCATAAGTGAGGACTTATTCCTGCTTGTTCCTGGAGATTGCAGTCATGCTGGTGTTCAGGGTTTTGTTCTACACCATCTTTGTTCTAGTTGTCTCAGTTTGACTTTTGCTTCCTTTATGGTCTCAAATACAAGAGTGCTGTGGAGCTTCATCTCAATGCTCACTTTGGAATACTGCAACATTTACTGTACTCCCCCCAATCTACTAGTTTTGTGAGATCTGATGGAGGCGAGGTATTCAAGCAGAGCTTCCTTGTTGAGTTCAGAATCTGCACACTCCCTGGCTTTGATGTTCCCTTGTGGTTAGTCTGGGGCGGTGGCAGCTCAAATGAGATCATGTGGTGGTCTGAACATGGTAACTAGTCATTGTTTTCTTAGGTATGAATACCATGTCTAGAGTATTTCTTCCTTTGTGTGTGAGCGCTTATGATTTGCAATAGGTCCAGTACATCTATAGCTTCAAAGAAGAAGAAGAAAAAAAAAAAAAGAGCCCGTTTGTAGGTTTCCTAACAGGATGAATGGCTTATCCCTTGATTGGGAGCATGCTAGCTATCTGTGAAGCTAGGTTATTGGTTGTTGAAGTTGACAGGGGATCTATAAGCTAAGCATATGCAGAAAGGTCATTTTGGATCAGGGTGTTAGGGTTGTAGATACCTGATGTTTGTGGTCTTTGCTGGTGAGAATGAATATCCCTCTTGTTTATCTGTGAACAGTTATGTAAGTCCATCTTTGCTGTGAGCACCTGATCTGTTTTGGTGAACCATGACTGTTACAGTGTCCAGATTGTCATTAAGGTGGATCTTGCATGTAGAATGTGCGTTTGCTAATGCACATTTCATGTACCTGAGAGGATGGGGTAGTTTTGTTGGTCATTTGAGTAGGATGATATATTTAGTCTTGATTGCTGTCTAGGTATATTTGTGACTTGCTGGCACAGAGTGAGGTTCCTTTGGTTATGTATTATTGGTACGATTCCAGTCAGAATGATGGCAGTATTAGTTCTTATCAAACTGAGCATAAGTACAAGTAGGATAAGCACTTGAGAAGTTAACCATGTCATGTTGCTCTGCCTTCTATCCTTGTCTAAGATTTGGGCTTCTCTGCAACAGCAGCAGTTGGGTTTGTGAGGCTTGATTTGGTGGGTTTACTAGCAGTGTTGCTTGCTAGAGACCAAGTGGCGTTTGTGGTTTGCATCCTTAGACTTGGATGTGTTTTACTATGCAGTTTCCTAGTTTACCTGTTGGGTTGTTTGTTGTGTTTGCCATTCTCTGATGTTTCTTGTAGGTCCCTGTTAATTGCTGTCTTGTGGGTACCTGCAGCTCCTTCCTTGGGCCATGCCAAAGGGTCCTCAGGTATAGGCCCACTAGGCACAGGCATACCTGAAGTGGCTTGTTTTAAAGCCTGGTTGCAGAGGCTTGGATGGGGAGCAGGGAGGGGCTTCACCTACCCATTCCCTTCTGTGATGGCAGTAAGATACGCTGAAATGTATAGGATAAGGCTCACATTAAGTCTGCTTTGGCCACAATGAAAGCTGGCTCAGAGTGACTGAGGAGCAAGGCTACAAACCCTTTCATCCACTGGAAGGTTACATGCATAATATTTGAACCATGTAAAACTGAATGGCTACAATTCAGGCAGATCGCACGTCCTGGAATACGCCCCTGCCTATCACCTCTGGTCCGATTCTCACACTTGCTTACTCTTTACTGCACCCTTCTCCAGATCTTGATCCTTCCTTTCCAGTAATCTTCTCTTACTGGGGTCCAGTTTCTCTACATCTTGTCTGACACCTAGAAGCATGCACCATCACCAATCCCTCAAGTTTAAACTTTGATCCGTCTTGCTTATCACATTTACATCCCATTTCCAATCTTTTGGACATGAGTCCTCATGCAGCTCTCCTTTTCTAGATCAATTTCACATTACATTCCAGGCAAGTAGACATCTGCGTCAGTCACAGCACAGAAGCCCTCACTGCAAGGCACAAAATATCTGCTCTGGTCTATTGCAACTGTTACAGTCATTTTCTCTCAACTTGTCTTTTCACTACTGATTCCACTGCTCATCTACATGAGCCCTGTAGCTGTGCCGGTCTTTAAATGGTTCACCTCCAACCTGAATGGCTACTCCTACCAAGTCTAATGCACCTCCCTCTCCTCATCCTACCCCATCTCTTGTCAAGTCCCATGCAAATCATTGCTGGCTCCCAACCTTTTCATTTTTCTCCTTATCCAATCCTGCAGTCCCTACCCAACAGTGAGATCTTCATGATCCAACATTGCCTCTGCCAACATCTTCCCTCAGCAAATCCTTCCTCTGGGCTGACAGCCAGTGGCTCCATGATTAACACTACTAAATGGAAGGCCATTCACTCTTCGTTTCCATTCTGTTCCCCTCTCCTTTAAATTGATGGTATCAGCCATAATAAAAACCTGATTCTTGGAGTGTTAGGGACACCAATTCGTCCTTTAAAATCCCAGTACATGGTACATATCTTCTGCTAATATCAAGCCACAACTGTTTGATCACTGCCTAGGCTTGTCACCACAATCCTCTCCAATTACAATACTGGCTCCCCAGCTCCACTCAAATTTCTATATTCTGCATTAAAGAGATTAAATCTTAAGTCATTTTGCATGTCAGAACAAAGCTTCTCTAACCTGTAGCCTAAACTCCACAGCAAATGAAGCTGCTGCAAGATTGGAGAAATGTGATTGACATTAAGCATCTGATGTACCTGCCCAAAGTACTCCTCTGCCGTTTTACTAGCCAGTTTAGGTGTTAGGCTCTCAGAACTAATACCTGCTGAATGAGCCCTTCAAGTAGCCAGACTTGGACAAAGAATTGTGCTCTTGCATGGAGCCAAACAAAAACAAAACCAACCACCACACTTTGGAAAAAGGTTGCTGGATTACCTTTAAGTGACTGATGTTCTGATTTTAGGAAGGCTACTGAAAGCACTGGTCTTTAGCAAGGCATTTAATAAGTCAAATAAAATTAGATTTTGCTATACAGCGTAGTGTGTATGCGTATTATGCTTTGTTTGCTTATCTGTTGTCCTCAGCAGGTTACAAATAACTTTAAATATGGATTTTAGCTCACTGTTCAGACATCTCTCGTTATCCTTGCATACCACCAGATCTCTTTGCTCTTCCCAGGTTTCTTCTTTGTGCTTTCGCCTTGAAATCTCCTGGAACTCTGCCTTCCATCTTTGCTCAGCCTTAGCCTTGTGGAACATACGTCCCATACAGCCATAAAGATCTACCCCTTCCCCAGTTCAAAAAGCTATCAAGTCCTGTCTGTTGAAGCATTTAGTAGCGTATCCAAGCATCTCCAATCTTTGATGCTGTGTGACATCTCCCTGGGAGATTGATCTTTATTAAAAAAGGAAAAAAGTTTTTAAATTTAGTTCATGATTTTATGTAAAAGATGTGTTTTGCCTATATTTGTTTACAGAAATTGTATCTTGTTTGCTAACATTGCCATACTGCTTGTTTGAAAGCTATACCTCTATGCAGACTTCAACAAAAACATGTTGGGCTTTACCCAAGTTAGACCTTGGAGCATTTTTAATGTTTGTATAGTATTTGTTTTGCATGCATTTTCATTAAGTTATCCTAAAGACTTCTGGCTGGTTCAGTGTTTTGGACCACCACTATTTTCTGAGTACGTTATGTTACACCAGCGGTAGTTTTGGAAGGAGGCTTCTCTGGCAGAGGAGAGGAGACAGATGATCAGCCTTAAGGCTAGTGGTCAAGGCAGATGCCACTGGAAGCTGATCAGTTGGCCACCGTGTAGGACATGATGCGCAGAAAAGCTGACGTGTGCTGGGCCTGTGCAGTCTGCAAGATCTATGCTGCTGTGAGTCAGTGGTTTGTGCACGGAAGTAAAATTTGCTCCTTCATGGATAAGCAGGGGTTGAACAGTCAGGGGTAGACATCCTCACCACCCATGCTGGAAAGAAGTGATCTCCAAAAGCTTAGGAAGGCTTGGGTGAGCACTGCCCTGAGCATATGCAGTGGTTACCGCATTCAATCCTGTGCTGCTCATATTACCCCCCCCCCACCCCTTTTCACTAATTTGCATCCACACAGACCTGCTGACATGCACTGCAACTTTTAAACTATGATAAAGGACTATCACCACCCTCCACAACGAAGTTAGAACCAGCCAAGTCTTTGCCAGTATTATCCCAGAGCAGTGTTATTTGGTATCCCTGCTTCTATCCACTGAAGTCTATGCTGCATGTTCCAGTGCATGAGGATGTGCCCAATTCAGGGCTGGACTAAATCCCCCCTCCTGAAGTGCAGTTGCCCAGTTACCCATTTCCAAGAGTGAGATTTATTTTGCCAATTCCAGCTTTAGAGTTTGCATTGCCATGCAGTATGGTATTTGTAGTCCCTAATTTTGCCCATTGGGATCACTGCTGCAGGTCCCATAATCCACGGATTAGAGATCCAAGACCGACTTAAAATCTCACTCCTGGAACTGGGTAATTTAGCAGCTCAGACCAACAGGATCGCTTGTGCCCATTACAGGAAAATGGGATCAATACTGAGGCATGGGCCACTGCAATAGTGACCACAAATTGCTGCCCTGAGAGTTTAGCTACATAGTGGATCCTAGGCAAACAGGTTTTTGTCCACCTCCATGTGGAACAGCTTAAAGGTCCCATAAATGGAGCCCCACCACTGTTAGCTTGGAGAAAACCTTGGTGGAAGCAGCAGGTGTGAAGTTTTGTTCTGCCACCACTTATTTACATACTACAAGGTGTACACAGCACTGTACAAATACAGGATGTAAGACAGTCCCTGCTCAGAGCTTACAATCTAATCAAGATGAATCTCACCACAAAACTGGGGACTAGAGTACAAGAAGATACATAAGTGGTGAACAAGGGTGAGGAGCCTCAGGATCCAAAGGCAGCCTTAAAGAGGTGGATTTTTAGGCTGGGATTTGAATAGGGCCAGAGAAGGCACTTGACAGTCAGGTAGTTTGTTCCAGGCACTTGGAGCAGCAGGGTGGAATGAACAAAGTCTGGAATTGGCAGTGGCAGAGAAGGGCACAAAATAAAAAGGATCTGCCAGAGAAGCAGCTCCCAAAGAGGGGTGTAAGGTGAGAGAAAAGGTAGTGAGGAGCTGCAGAATGAACGAGCTTATAAGTAGATGCTTGAACTGAGTGTGGAAATGGATAGGAGCCAGTGTAGTGCCTTAAGAGGTATTACATGAGCACAGACACGGGTGGAAGATCAGCCATGCAGCTGAGTTTTGTACAGACTGAAGGGGACAAAGATGATTCAGAGGGAGACCAGCAAGGAGCAGGTTACAGTAGTCAAGACTGAAGGTAACTAGTGAATGGATAAGCAGAGGACAATGTACTCTTGGGTGGAAAAAAATAAAGCAGACCTTGAAGGGGGAGGGGGAGCCTATCCCTACCCCCTCCCTTTGCCAACTTACCAGGACAAAATCCTACCTCAAGCACCATTTAACACATCATGTCTGAGGGGGGCCCTGGGCATATATCTAGTTCCTATGCCTTAATCCTGCCCTGCTCCGAAGCCACTAAGACAAGGTCCAGTTTAAATCCACATGATTGAACCTTGGGGGGGAAATGATAGGTATTGCAGAGAAGCCAGCTGGCAAAAAAGGTACTTGCTACTCTCCATCTGGGTTATAGACTAGGATAAGTGGCACAAGAGCAAACACTTCCAAATGAGCATGAGGATCAATGCACCATAAAGACTAGTAACCAACCATGGGTTCTCTCAAAGATGACTTATTTATTACAGTTGCTTATATACTGCACTATTCGGTATCAGCGCGGTTTACAGTATAACAAAACGACCAAGACACTGTTTTGAAAGTGCCAAAAAAAACACCCCACCACAACCCCCCCCCCCCAAAAAAAAGCCACAACAACTAAAAAGGATACATTTTGACTGCTCCTGATTTTGTGCCCACTGCCATGATTCGTAGTTTAGGGTCAAAGGCGAGAGAGCTTGGCTGGTTAGGAAATCCATGTTCTACTGTCTACAAAAAGAAGGAAAAGAAAAAATAAAGTTAGATCTCTGATATCACTACAAGTGAAAGCCAAGCCCAAAACCACCTAGTCAGAGCTAACCCACTGGGGTCATTCTCCCACCTCCCACCCCCATCTCCTTTAAGGATTGTGGGACATCTGAAAAATAAACTCAGTTACTGAATAAAGTTCTTACTCCTTGGGTCAAAAGGCACTGAAGACACTGCTGGTAGTAATCGGCCTCTCAGAATGCTGGTTATCATTTAACACCCAGATGGTCCAATACGCCAGCCAGGCAGCTCTAAGTGACGGCTCCTGCTGTTAGATGCCTGGGGCACAGACCTGTATGGCATTGCACCTGCAGCAGGCCATGAGCTTGGCACACATGTTCTGCCCTACCCAACCCAGCTGTCCCTCCCCCAACCCTGCCAACATTGGCAGCAGCAGGGGGCTCTGCATGGGGGAGTGGCATGGCCAGGACGTCTGCCTGGGGTGGCAGAAGCCTTTGGGCTGGCCCTGTTCTGACCAACTTGGAAATCATGCAAAACAAGATGCAACATGAAAAAAGAAAAGTTAGACAGGTTTGTGCACCACAAACCACCATACAGGGAGCCCCTAGAGACCTTCATGTTTATACATAGACTAATTTACATGAATAAACTAAAGCAGCAAGTATTACCCATAATGCATCAAAAAACAAAGATCGCCCTACACATCACCCCCCTTGGTCAATCTTTTAACCCACTTCAAAAGTGACACTCAAACATTCTCCAAGCTAACCACCACTTCTTACCTTGATCTGTGACCAGTTAATTGGATAAAAGCAATAATCTCTGATCATTTATCCTTCCATCTCTCCCTTCAGAGCAGGTATTTACCAGCCTCCCTTAAACACACACATCCACCTCATCTTGAAAACCACCATCGGCAAAACTCCCATACTATCTATATCAAATTATAAAATACTTTTATCAACTCAAATCAATGACATTGCCTCTTCATATCTATCCAAACTCATCTTTAAGGAAACCTACAATCGCATTCAACACAACCAGAACGAAGATAAACTTGTTATACCAATGGATTTCAGGAAATCCAGAAATAAAGCATTTTCCCACACCACCCCTAACCTTTGGGATGTTCCCAGACAACCTTAGAGAATTAAATTACCTCCACAACTTCAAAAAACACAAAACTCACCTATTTACCCTCCATTTTGGCACACAAGATGAATACAATACTTCTGATACAACACCAGCATCCTCCTAAAACTAACCAAGAGCCTTACTACTCTACCTCACACACAGCTGTATATAGTTAATATTTCTGCACCATTAAGCTATGTCACTTATGCACATAGTTTAATGTATCCTGCGCTATTGTATATAGTTTTACAATGTTCCTTGTAACCATGTACCTGTTTTTGTACTATTCAAATTGTACATTGTAAACTGAGCTTGATCTTTTGGAAGATGCAGTGTAGAAATTTTTAGTAAATAAAATAATTTTGGTGAACCAGAAGCAATGTGCACTGCACATCCCTGCCGCTAAATGACAAAAAACCCAACCACAAAGAGTACCTTGGCAGCATGACTGGCAATAAGGCAGCTTCAGGACAAGTATTTCCTTGGCTATGCAGGTTGCAAACTCACCTGTCCTGCATCAGGCTGCTTCACAGCCAGCCTGACCAGAGATCACAACCACAAGTCCGTTACATAAACCTTCAGGTGCACACGGCACCGATATCCCTGAAAAAGCATATTTACCACTACCTTACATTTTATGCAATATCCACCCCCCTCCCAAGTTAGTCTCCAAATGAATGACTCTATTTGGAATTAGTCTTAGTCTTGTATTCCCACAGGTTTGGATAGTGGATTCATGCTCTGTATTCCCAAAGAGGCTACAGAAGGAGGTTGCATTTGTCACATATATAACTGATGTGGTCTAAGTTTTTGCTTATTCCGACTCCAGACGAGTCATGTCAGCAAATTCCAGTGCTGTTAACTCAAGTGTCTGCAGTGTAGAGGAAGCAAGAAAAATGGCCAAATCTGAAATCCTAGTGCTACAAAGTCTTTCATAATCATGGCCAATCTCATCTACAGATTCAGGTCCAACTGCCTGCCCACCTGGCCTTTCATCCCCCACCCTGCTCAAAGTAAGGCCAGATCCCCTTAGGGCATCAATCACTTTTTAACCCTACTACCTAGGTCTTTCTGCTTCTGTGCCTGCAAACAATTGCATAACACTATAAGCAGCAATCAGAAAATGTGGAAACCTGTCCTGCCCATGAAGTCTAATTACAGTGCTAGGCAGTGTCACAACAACTTCACACTTGTTTGCAAATATTTAAACGTTTCCAGATCAAATTTACCGACACTTTACACATCCTGACCAGGTCCAAAATGACAAGTTTACAAAGCGTTTACAAGCAGTCTTGTATAGATAAGCCGGGCAAGGTCCCTCTAAGCCAGTCTGCCCCTTGCTTTCAAGTACCCAATTTGTACTGGCATTAGCAATAAGTGATCAAACACTGCACTCTACTGTACAGAGAAAACTGATTCTATTCTTGTATCTACTTGTCTGTTGTCCAGGCTGGTCAGTACCAGGGATGCTATAGCAAAAGCTGCCTCGGTCTGGGAATGAAAACAGACCACCTGGCACAGAGGCTGATTTATAAAGCCACGACCCCATGATTGCAGAGGCCCCAGCTAAACACTAGACCAAGTAGAAGTAGGAGTGGGGGTTATAAGGGGAAAAGTCTCCAGGTAAGCAAAGGTGCCTGAATACAGTCTAGATGCTGGTTCTGATTTAGCCGACAAAATTAGAGCAAATCTTTGCAATAGTGAAAAACAGTGTTAGCTAGATCCTGAATAAGGGATGCCACAAGAACTACAGTTTTACGCAATGGATTCATGAGATCTTGAAACCATATTAAAATGTTTCAGTACTGTTGTGTCAGTGTGATGGCATTAGACAGTCTCAGAGTACCCTGCACACAAACCGTGCTATAGAACGCAATGTTCCCCCAGCTGACCCAGGGCTGGAAGCAGCCATGTAGATGAGGGGTTGACTGCTTAAGGATGTCTATTGCAGTATCTCCTGGACAGAAGAGCAGGGAACAGTGTCAACTACCTCTACACACAGCAGCCTTGTTAAAATAGAGCATGCATCTGAGCTAATACACTAAGCTACCCAAAGGCAAGTATCATCTTTGACAAGGTCTCAAGAGACTCTTTGGGAAATTAGGAAGACATTGGATACGAGACAGTGTCCTATTAAAGGCTGACTATTTAGCCCTACTTTTACTATGGAGAAAAGGGAAAATAGTGACACCCCTGAGATCTGTGCTAGGCTCACTCCTCTAACCTAAGCTAGTGGTAATCAAATCTGCAGACAAACATTTCAAGTTGTTAAATCAAGAGGCTAGTCAGAAATTTGGACACAGGGCATGCAAATGCCAGCTGATATTTAAGTGTACAGTTATGCATAAGAACAAAATGCCATACTGGGTCAGACCAAGGGTCCATCAAGCCTGGTATCCTGTTTCCAACAGTGGCCAATCCAAATTGTCACGTTGCCAAAAAAGGTAGATTCCATGCTGCTTGTCTCAGGGGTAAGCAGTGGATTGCCACTCCTTAGTGGTTTGTGGACTTTCCTCCAAAACTTGTCCAAATCTTAAAAGCTGTTTAGTTTATTTGTATTTGATATACCGCCCTATGTCATGTCATGTCAGGGCAGTTTACAATTAACAATGAGAACGAGGCACAAGGTCAGGAAAAAGGAAGAGGAACTACAAATCATGACAGAAAAGGAAAAAATACAGATTCAAACATAAATAAACCAGGTCACGCTTGAGAAACTTGAAGATTGAAAGCCTAGCTGTTTAGTGTAGCTGGATTTACGTTACTAGCTCTGCCTGAGAGCTCTTAAATGGTTTTGGTACATTTAACATTTTTCTTTTTGGTGCTTTAGTTCAAAAAGGGAAACTATAGTCTTTAGTGGTGTAGGTTTAACACATTGCTTTTAGTATCTCAGCACTTTGAAGCTACTGACACCTCAGGTGTTGGTTCCTTCCCTGCCCCTTCCCCTAACTCCCACCCACCTCATGTGAGCCATCTTGCTTTATAGGGCACCTCCCCCAATTAGTACTACAGAGGGACTTGGAATCAGCACATTTAGAAGGTTAACTGCTCCCCCCCAAAGGACAGCTGGGAAACAGGCTGGTATGTTGGTAGGTGTCTTGCTACAGACACCTAAGCTCCACCAACTGAACAATGGCTGGGGAAAGTATTGCCAAAGCTGTTGTCCCTATTACAGCTTCTGCCTCTGTCCAGACAGAGATCCCAATGCCAGTTGGACTGGTTCCATGTGCAGGATGCCTGCATGCTGAAGCTCTCAGGAAACAAGTGGATAACTCAGAAGGTGGCAAGGCTGAGAAGAATTCAAGACAGTGAGGAGTACATTGATGAGATGCTTCCTGCAACATCCAAGCTCTCCAGCAGAGGAGAAGATGGGAGCCTACAGAATGATGAAGGTTGGACACAAGTCACCAGGGCCTGCAAAATCAGCACTCCAACTCCTCCGGCCCTTGAATTGAAGAATCATTATGCAGCCCTGAAGTGGAGGTGAAAGCATCCCTGGAAAGGAAAGAACCAGAGCTCAAGCACCCCAAAGTCACAGAATCAGTGACCACAAGGAAGCAAAGGGTAGTGATGGTAGGTGACTGAGGGATCCATCTGCCAAGAAGACTTGATGTCCAGGGAGGTATGCTGTCTGCCAGGTGCCAAAATCTGAGATGTTATGGAGAGAGAGTTTGCCAAGACTCAAGCCCACTGACTATTACCCAATGTTGCTCATCCATGTTGGCACAAATGATACTTCCAGGTATTTGAGTGTATCAATAGTAACTTCATGGCTCTGGGACAGAAGATGAAGCAAATAGGGACGCAGGTGGTGTTCTCTTCAATTCTCCCCATTGAGTGTAAAGACCAAGGTAGAGAAGCTCGCATCCTGGAGATGAATGCATGGCTGTGTGGATGGTGTCAGAGTTTTGGTTTCCTGGACCATGGTGTCCATCTGTCCAAGAAGGGTCAATGTGCCTTCAGTAGCAGATTAAAGCCCTCTTCAGTAGGTTAGCCAAACTAGATGTGTTGGGGATGGGTGAAGAAACCCCCCAGGTAAGTGAAACGTTAAATACTTTTATAGAAATAGGTAAAAGGGGCAATTTCTGGAAGGCAGAGTCTAAGTGCTTGTAGCATGGGAAATAGGATCCCAGATGTTGAGGCTTGCTTTAAATGGGAGAGACTGTCCATTATTCAGGAGGAGGGGCACCATATGTAAAAAGTTAAAGCTATAGAAATACAGGGCTTAAAAAGGGAGAGAGGCGGCACTGTGGGTTAAACTAGAGGGAAAAGAAATTTATTTGCATTGGCATGATATACAGATCTCCCACACAGGACGACGAGATGGCATTAACTGAAGACATATGCAGCATTGCCAAGAAAGGAATGGAAAATAAAAACAAAAGATATTATAATGCCTCTATATCATTCCATGGTGAGACCGCACCTTGAATATTGTGTGCAATTCTGGTTGCCGTATCTTAAAAAGGATATAGCGATTTTAGAAAAGGAACAGAGAAAAGCCACCAAAATGGTAAAGGGGATGGAAGGATACTCCTATGAAGAAAGGCTAAAAAGGTTAGGGCTCTTTAACCTGGAAAAGAGACGGCTGAGGGGAGATATCATAGAAGTCTATAAATTAATGAACGGAGTGGAACGGGTAAACGTAGATCAATTGTTTACCTTATCAGAATATAGAAAGACTAGGGGACATGCAATGAAGCTACAGGGTAAACTATTTAAGACTAATAAAAGAAAATATTTTTTCACTCAACGTGTAATCAAACTCTGGAATTTGTTACCAGAGTATGTAGTAAAGGCTGTTAGTGTAGCTGGGTTTAAAAAAGGTTTGGACAAGTTCCTGGAGGAAAGGTCCATAAACCATTAAGAAGTGACCGAAGATATCAATGCTTGACCCAGTACAAGCATTGTGGAACACGTCTCTTGGGGAAACTGCTAGGTACATATGACCTAGATTGGCCACTGTTGGAAACAGAATACTGGGCTTGATGGACCTTGGTCTGACCCAGTATGGCATCTCTTATGTTCTTAACATCTAGAAGTAAGGAGATCCTAGATTCTCTACAGGGAGAACTATTCTGGCAACTGATAACAGAACCCACATGAAGGAGCCATACTGGACTTGGTGCTTACCAATGGTGAAAGTGTTTCTAATGTTAGTGGTAGATCATTTTGCATCTGGTGATCACCAGATGGTGTGGTTCAGCATTTGGACTAGGGCTGATAAAATATATTCAAAAGCGGGGGTCTTAAACTTTAGGAAAACTAACTTTGCCAAGATGGGCAGATACCTCAGGAGTTGTTAGTGGTATGGGAACACCTGGGGGGGGGGATGTAGAACAGTGGGCAAAACTGAAAGGGGATATTTTAAGGGCAACCAACCTTTCTTAAATGGTAACTAAAGGTAAAAGGAAACAAACTGCTATGTTTTTTAAAAGGAGTAGCTGAAAAGGTGAAAGTGGGAGGCCTCCGTGAAATACAAGAGATCAGAGGATGACCAGCATCTATTTGGAAAAAGCTTAAAGCTAGCAAAGTAGTCAGGAAAGCAAAGATTCAGAAAGAGGAGGAAACAGCCAATGCAATAAAATGGCATAAGACATTTTTCAGATATGTTAGTGAGAGGAGGAAGGGCAAAAGTGGTATTGTCAGACTCAAGGTTGAAAGGGAGGGATATGTAGAAGCTGATGAGAATAAAGCAGAACTGCTTAATATTTGTTCTGTGTTCACAGATGAAGAACCAGGAGCAGGACCTCAGGAAAACACCCAAACAGGAACAGAAGTGAGGGGCATCTTGAACAATTTTCAGAAGACTGAGAAACTAGCTAAATCTTAAAGTAGAAGATACACCCTATTATACTGAGGGAAATTGGGGATGTTCTAGCAGCTCCGACTGACCTTTTTAATGCCTTGGAGTCAGGAGTGGTACCAGAGGACTGGCAAGAGGCACATGTGGTCCATTTACACAAAAGCAGAAGGATGTAGTTGAAAACTATAGACTGGTTAGTTTAACCTCAGTGGTGAGTAAATTATTGGAAGCGCTGCTGAAAGAGAAAATAGTGAGGTTTCTGGAGTCCAACAGATTACTGGATCTGAGGCAGCATGGATTCAGAGGCAGGTCTTGTCAAACAAATCTGATTGATTTATTTGACTGGGTGACCGAGAGTTGGACTGAGGGAGAGCCCTAGATGGTATATTTCAATTTCAGTAAAGCCTTTGACACTGTTCCACTCAGACAACTCGTAAATAAACTGAGCACCCTAGGGATGGACCCTGAAGTTACTGCTTGGGTTAGAAACTAGTTGAGTGGGAGGTGACAAAGGGTACAGGTAAACTGAGCTCATTCTGAGGAGAGGGATCTGTCCTTGTTCCGATTCTTTAAAAAGTTTGTGATATTGCAGAAGGGCTTTAGATAAGGTTTGCCTCTGCGGATGATACCAAAATCTGCAATAGAGTAGACATCCAGGAAGGTGTAGATAACATGGAGGGATCTAGCTAAGCTTGAAGAATGGTCTATAATTTGGCAGTTGAGATTTAATGTTAAAAAATGCAAGGTCATGCTTTTGGGCTGCAGCAATCCAAGGGAGCAATATAGTATGGGGGTGAAGTACTTCTCTTGTGGACAGAATAGGACCTAGGCACGATTGTGTCTGATCTTAAAGTAGCTGAACAGGTAGAAAAGGTGACAGCAAAAGTTAGAAGGATGCTTGGGTACATAGGGAGAGGAATGGCCAGCAAAAAGGGAGGTGTTCATGCCTCTCGTGCAGCCTCATTTGGAGTCATGTGCGCAATTATGGAGTACTGCACCTTCAGAAGGTTATAACAGGCTGGAGTTGGTACACAGGGTGGCTACCAAAATGATTAGTGATCTTCATTATACAGCATATGAGGACAGACTTAAGCTTTACAATAGAGATTAAAGATCCTTAACTGCCCTTTGTAAAATAGCTGTGTAGAGTTGCAAATATGCAGCAGCTGAAGCCAGAAAACAGAAAAGGAACTACAATTTTGGCAGGAAAGGAAGACATTAGAGAAGAGGAGAGCAGAGCGAAGCAGTCTTACAAATTAGGGGAGTTTAGGCTAGACAGAAAACGTGCATCTTGAAGAATCTTAAATTTGAGGTAGGATTGTTCTTGGCAGAGAGTGAGGGGGAAGTGAGCTCCAAAGAGGGGGCCAGAAAGAAGAATGCAGCATGGTGGATCTGTTCCAACCAGACATGAGTGGGGGATGGGATATGCAAATGGTAGTTGTGGACCGAATGGAGAGTGTGGGGCATTGAGCAGTATTTGCAGATGACAAACTATTTAAAGTTGTTAAAACCCATGAGGATTGTGGAAAATTGCAAGAGGATCTTGATAAATTGGAAGACTGGGCATCCAAATGGCAGATGAAACTTAATATGGACAAGTGCAAAGTTATGCACCTAGGAAAGAACCATCCAAACTATGGTTACATGATACAAGGTTCCAATCTCCACCCAGGAAAGAGATTTAGGCGTCATTGTGGATAACATGTTAAAACCCTCTGCCCAGTGTGCAGCAGCAGCCAAGAGAGCATATAGAATGCTAGGAACCATAAGGAAAGCAATGGAAAACAAAACAAAGGATATTATGCCTCTTGTTCCATGGTGAGACCACATCTTGTATATTGTTTGCAATTCTGGCTGCTGTATCTTTAAAAGGACAGAGTTTAGAAAAGGTACAGAGAAGAGCCACCAAAATGGAAAAGGGGATGGGAGGATACCCCTATGAAGAGGGGTTAAAAAGGTTAGGTCTTCAACCTGGAAAAGACAGCTGAGGGGGAGATATGATAGAGGTCTATAAATTAATGATTTGAGTGGAACGGGTGAACAGATAGTCAGAATATAGAAAGGACTAGGGGACATGCAACGAAGCTACAGGGTAACCTATAAGGCTAAGAGAAAAATTTTTTCACTCAGTGTAAGCAAACTCTGGAATTTGTTACTAGAGAACATAGTAAAAGCTGTTAGTGTAGCTGGGTTTAAAAAAAGGTTTGGACAAGTTCCTGGAGGAAAGGTCCACAAACCATTATTTAAAGGGACCTGGGATATCACTGCTTGACCCAATACAAGCATTGTGGAACCTGTGTCTTTTGGGGAAACTGCTAGGTATGTGATCTAGATTGGCCACTGTTGGAAACAGGATACTGGGCTTGATGGACCTTGGTCTGATCCAGTATGGCATCTCTTATGTTATCAGCTAGGTATTGTGGAGTTTGAGTATGGAGGGCCTTATGGGTGAGAATCAGGAGCTTATATAGGTAATGCAATATGGAACAGGCAGCCAGTGTAAGTTGATGAGATGGGGCAATATGAACAAAAATGGGTGGTATGTGAAAGAATCCTTGTTGCAATATTCTGGATTAATTGAAGGTGATTAAACTGGTGTTGAGGAAGGCCTGCGAAGATGTGACAATCAATCCACGAAGTTACTAGAGTAAGCAGAAGGGTGATGAGGGCAAGATATCACGAACAGCATGGATCTGATGGGGGAAGAAATGTGAACAATGGGTAATGGCGGACGATAAAGCAGAGTCCAGGATCACCCTGAGGTAGTGAATGGAGGACACTAATAGGACTGGAGCACCAAGAAGAGTAGTGAAGAGCACTGGAGGGGGTGTGTCAAAGGAGAACCACACTGGAGGTCTTGTCAGGGTTAAGATGCAAGAGGTTTATACCCAGCTAATCTGCAACATTGCATAAGTGGTTGTTGAGGGGAGATGTCTGCATCTGAGGAAACGCAGGATAAAGGTGATATGATTGAGATGTTTAAGAACTACTGTGGCATAAATGCACAGGAGGAGCGCCTTTTTTGATTGAAAGCTCTATGAGGGGACACAGGATGAGGGTGAAAGGGGAAAGAATATGTGGAAATCTTTATGGAAAGAGTGGTAGATGCGTGGCATAGTCTTCCAGTGGATGCGTTAGAGATAACAGTATCCGAATTCAAAAAAGCATGGATCTCAAAAAGGGAAAAAGGGGACTATTATAGTTGATATAGAAGAGTAGATTAGATAGAAACATGACTGCAGAAAGACCACATGGCCTATGTTTCAAATCCAGCTATACTAAACAGCTTTTACTACATTCTCTGGTAAGTAATTCCAAAGCTCGATTACATGTTATGTGAAAAAAATATTCAAATTTGTCTTAAAATGTGCTACATTGTACCTTCATTGAGTGTTCCCTGGTCTACCTTTTGAAGGAGTACAAAGCCAAAATGCATTTACTTGTTTCACTCCACTCATTACAGATCTTCCCTCAGCCATCCTTTCCAAGTTGAAGAACCCTAACCTTTTAAGCCTCTCCTCATAGGGGTATCCTTCCATCCCCTTTACCATTTTGATGGCAGTTCTCTGCCTTTTCTAATTCAGCTATGTCCTTTAAGATATGCACTTAAGAGCCAACACCCCAACTATTATAAACTACACAGGGTTCCATATTTGGATCCTGTTCCTGAATGATGGCTCCTTGTCATGAATACATTAAAATGGTCTGCTCAGTGACAGCCAAGAAAGCAAATGAAGTGCTAGAATTAAGAAAGCAAATGGAGAACAAGACTAAGGATATCATAATGACTATGAAGCTCCATGGTGCGAATGGACCTCGAGTACTGTAAGCTGGAAAAGGTATAAAGAGCAACTGATGAGTATCCTTCCACCCCCTTGATGGAGGAAAGGCTTAAAAGGTTAGGGCTCTTCGGCCTGAAGCAGCAGCTATGGGGAGATAAAGGTCTAGAAAATGAGCCGAGTAAAGAAAGTGTTAAATCTAGCTACTCAAAAAACACACTAGGGAATATATACTCAATATGTATTTCAGCTCTGGAATTAGTTGCCAGAGGATGTAGTATTTTAATTTAAAAGGATTTTTAATACTGCTTTATTATTTCAGTCAAAGTGATTTACATTGTAAGTTAAACTTGATAATGTACATTAGATCATGACATGGATTTTTCTGAGACAATGGAGGATTGTCAAAGTTAAGTGACTTACCCAAGGCCTAAAAGTGGGAATTGAACCTGGGTCTCTTGGTTCCAAGCCAGTACTGTATTGGGCTACTCTTCCACTCCTTGAGGAAATGTCCATAAACCATAATTAAAGACAACTGGGGAGATTTCCACATTTACCCTGGGACAAGCAGCATGGATTGAGCCTACCATCTGGGATACCGACAGGTACTTGTGATCTGGATAAGCTACTGTTGGAAACTGGATACTGGGCTTGGACTTTGGTCTGACACAGTACAACATAAATACACACAACTTAAGTTCCTAGAAAGGTACCTCAGGGCTGGCCTGCCCACTAGATTGCTGCCATCCATCTGAGCTGGCTGCCCTAAGCAGTGGAATACATGGGCACAGCTGCTGCCAATTGTTTGGGAAGGGCAGCAGCTGTATTTCCAAAAACAGTGGCAAAATCATTTGTAATACCTGAAGATTGGAGGATGGCGAACGTAACGCCAATTTTTAGAAAGGGTTCCAGGGCTGACCTGGCAAACGTCAGGCTCACCGGCCTGTAGTCAGTACTGGGAAAAAAGGTAGAAAGCATCATAAAGAACAAAATTGCTGAACATGCAGATAGTCATGGCTTAATGGGAGACAGCCAACATGGCTTTAGACAAGGAAGATCTTGTCTTACTAATCTTATTTTTTTTTGAAGGTGTGAATAAACAGGTAGACAAAGGTGAGTCGGTTGATATAGTGTATTTGGACTTTCAGAAAGCCTTTAACAAGGACCCTCAGAGACTTTTGGCAAAACTAAAGAATCATGGGATAGGAGGCAGTGTACTATTGTGGATCAGGAACTGGTTAAAAAAAAAGATAGAAAGCAGAGGGTAGGGCTAAATGGCCTATTTTCCCAATGGAGAAAGGTGAACCGTGGTGTACAACGAGGCAAGAGACGTGGATGAACAGATGCCTTTATTAAGTGGGGACTTAAAGGCATCTGTGTTCATCCACATCTCTTGCCTAGTTGTGTTCCTGTTGGATTAGCAAGAGCAACCTGCTCTTTTTGTGTCTGAACAGTGGTGTACCCCAGGGATCTGTGTTGGGTCCACTGCTTTGACATTCATAAATGATCTGAAAAAGGGAACAAGTGAGGTTATCAAATTTGCAGATGACAAAACTATTTAAAGTTGTTAAAACCCAAGAGGATTGTAGAAAATTGCAAGAGGATCTTGAGAAATTGGAAGACTGGGCATCAAAATGGCAGATGAAATTTAATGTGGACAAGTGCAAAGTTATGCACCTAGAGAAGAACCCAAACTATGGTTACACGATGCAAGGTTCCACATTAGGAACCAACCAGGAAAAAGATTTAGGCGTCATTGTGGATAACATGTTAAAACCCTCGGCCCAGTATGCAGTGGCAGCCAAGAGAGCAAATAGAATGCTAGGTATCATAAGGAAAGGAATGGAAAATAAAAGATATGTCTATCATTCCATGGTGAGACTGCACCTTGAATATTGTGTGCAATTCTGGTCGCAGTATCTTAAAGAGGATATAGTGTTATTAGAAAAGGTTCAGAGAAGAGCCAAAATGGTAAAGGGGATGGAAGGATACTCCTATGAAGAAAGGCTTAAGTTAGGGCTCTTTAACTTGGAAAAGAGACGGCTGAGGGGAGATATGATAGAAGTCTAAATTAATGAACGGAGTGGAACGGGAAAATGTAGATCAATTGCTTACGACATCAGAATATAGAAAGACTAGGGGACATGCAATGAAGCTACAGGGTAAACTATTTGAGACTAAAAATATTTTTTTCACTCAACATGTAATCAAACTCTGGAATTTGTTACCGGAGGATGTAGTAAAGGCTGTTAAGTGTAGCTGGGTTTAAAAAAGGTCTGGAGAAGTTCCTGGAGGAAAGGTCCATAAGCCATTAAGAAGGGACCCAGGATATCAATACTTGACCCAATACAAGCATTGTGGAACCTGTGTCTTTTGGGGAACTGCTAGGTACGTATGACCTAGATTGGCCACTGTTGGAAACAGAATACTGGGCTTGATGGACCTTGGTCTGACCCAGTATGGCATCTCTTCTGTTCAAAAAGTTGACACTTTTGGAAATGCTGCCTGCCTCCCCTCCTGAGGTGGCCGAAACCCTTGGGCCGGCCCCAATGCATCCACTAACCAAATTGTAGGCCTAGGGCAATCTTTCACATCAAAAAGACTTTATGGCAGACAACACTGGAGGCCATTCCATCATTTAGAAGAGATTAACCAGAGCTCTGGTAGGAAGGTGCTGGTTCTGTGGGTATGGCTAAATGCTCAGATCTTCCACATGAAAAGCAAGAATGGCTCACTCTGATCAGTGTCCCCTTCCCAAATCTGATCTATAGTATGAGGGGGCACAGCTTCCACTAGGCAGCTGCCTAGAGTGGCAGATCTGTGGGCAGCAGGCCATATGCTTTGGCACACAATCTACTGCTCATCCCCCTGCATGCTGAGCTGTGCTGCCCCACACTGATGCCCCCTGCTTCTGCCAATGGGGGGTGGGGGGAAGCTAAGCTTGGCAGCAGGCCATGTGCTTCAGCACCAATGTTATGCTAGAGGAGGGTCAGAAGCGGCAGGCCATGTGTACCAAGCACATGGCCTGCCTTTGAGTTGAGCCCCTGCAACCCTAGAATCAGCAGTGGCATGGCTCGGTGCAGGGGGGCAGCATGGCTCAGGGGGTGTCACAACTCAGGCTTCTGTCTAAGGTGGCAGAAAACCTTGGGCTGGCCCTGTAGGAGGCATGGCTTCAGGGGCCTGCCAATTTTTATCTCCCAGAGGTCCACTCCCTCAAGGGCAAAAGCAGAGATGGTTCTGAAGAGATACTGCACCCCAGCACTGAGTGATAGCCCCCTTCTCCTGTTCAAAAGGCGGCACCGAATACTGCACATATCTGATTTTCTGGACTGGACATGAGAAACTATTGTTTGGCTCATTAAAATCTATTTAAAGTTTCATGGTTGTGCTTGAAGAGACCCGACTGCAGATCAAACAGTATACAGAATGCTCCCAGTAAATACCTCTGTAGAAATGGGTAATAGGGACATCTGGAAAGTGGTGTGAATAAATGCCTATAGTATGAGAAATAAGTTCCTAGATGTTGAGACTTTAATAGAGGATGCTGACTTGGATTTAGTGGCAGTTACAACAGCCATGATTAGGATGTAATTATACTGGGTTATACTTTAGCCAGGAACGCAGGGTAGGAAGGGGAGGAGTTGCACTTTAAAAAAATATATAGCTACAGAATTATAGGGCTTACAAGGGAGTGAGGAGGCATTGTGGGTTAAGCCAGAAAGAGGGGACAGGAAATCCATAAGCACTGGTGTGATGAATAAAATTACATGCACTTATATACCGTGCTATTTTCCATCAATGCGGTTTACATAGAACCAGTTAAATACACATCTCAAAACATTCGATTTGTGTTTACAATTAACAGGCAGAAGTGGAGAGATTTAATAGAAGATCTACTCAGTATTGCCATGAAGTGAGAAGTGCTACTGATAGGCGATTTCAATATACCAGATGTTCATTGGAACATCCCTGCTGCAATGTCATCTAGAAGTAAGGAGATCCTGGATTCTCTACAGGGAGAACTATTCCAGCAACTGCTAACAGAACCCACATGCGAAGGGGCCATAGTGAACCTACCTGGTTCTTACCAATGGGAAAGTGTTTGTCAGTGGGAGATCCTCACATCCAGTGATTGCCAGATTCTTCAGTATTAGGACTAGGGCTGATAAAATCCATTCAAAAAACGAGGGCCTTCGACTTTAGGAAAACTAACTTTACCAAGATGGGACAATACCTCAAGGAGTTATAGCAGGTTGGGAAAAGCCAGGGATGTAGAAAAGCAAAGCAATGAGCAAAACTGAAAAGGGATATTTTAAGGGCAACAAACCTTTGTTAGCAAGGTAAACAAAAGAACGGAGGCCACTGGTTCTTAAAAGTAGCTGAATAGGTGAAGAGGGTGGCCTTCATAAAATACAGGAGGAGATCACAGAAAGAGGAAGACCAGCATCAATATTTGGACAAAAAACAAAACTAGGAAAGTAAAGAAAGCAAAGATACAAAAATAGCCAATGCAGTGTGTGAACATCTCAGATGTCAGCTAGAGGAGGAAGTGGTACTGTCAGACTAGGGTGAAGGGGAGGAATATGTAGAAGCTGAGGATAAAGCAGAATTGCTTAATATTTTGTGTTGTGTTCACAGATCAAGGGACATGAGCAAGACCTCAGAAAACACCTACAAATAGGAACAGAAGCAAAAGGGGGATCTTCAATTGATGGGGAAAATGCAGTTATGAATTCAAAATGACATAAGAGTGTATCATCTATCTATCTATCTATATATATCTCAAGGAGGATAAAGCAAACAGATTTTTAGACTTCAAGAGGGGAGTTGACCTTCACAAAGCAACAGGTACAACCATAAAAGCAAGCATAGAGGGGGGGGGGGAGTGACCTGCATGGAGCAGCAGGTACAGCCACTCCAGCCGCCTTACTGGGCAGACTAGATGGGTCATACTGGTCTTTATCTCCCATCATGTACTATGTTAATATGCAAGATGACCATTTGTGAGGAACAGCTAAACTAAAGACAGATAGGGCTGGATGGAATACATCTGAGAGGTATCAGCTCTGTGACCCGACTTTCAATGCTTCTTTAGAATCAAGAATGGTCCCAGATGTCCCAGTGGTCCTAGGAGTAAAGGACTAAAAGGTTAGGGTTCAACTTGGAAAACAGACAGCTGAAAGGAGATATGAGGTGTCTATAAATTAATGAGTAAAATGGGTAAGTGCGGATAGGTAGCTTATTCCATCAAAAAGTAGAAAGGGAACATGCAATGAAGCTACAATGTAACCCATTTAAGACTAAGACTCTTTTCACTCAATGTATAACTAAATTCATGACCAGAGGATGTAGTAAAAGCTGTTAAGTATAGCTAGGTTTCAAAGGTTTGGACAAGTAGTAAGTTCCTAGAGGAAAGGTCCATAAATTATGAAGACACTCAGGAAATCCACTGCTTACCCTAAGTTAAGCATTATGGAACCCATGTACCTTTTTGGGAATTTGCCATGTAACTGACCTGGATTTGCCTCTGTTGGAAACAGGATACTAGGCTTGATGGACCTTTGACTCAGTATGGAATTTATGTTATCAAGACTGCAGAAAGGTGCATGTGCTCCCTTTACACAAGTGGAAATAAGGATGAGGTTGAGAACTACTGTACAGGCAGGTTAATCTAACCTCTGTGGCAAGTAAACTAACAGAAAGGCTGCTAAAACAGTGAGGGTTCTGAAGTCCAATAGATTACAGGATCTGAGGCAACATGGGTTTACTAGAGGCAAGTCTTGTCTGACAAATCTGATTGATTTGACTGGGCAACCAGAGAAATGGACTGAGGGAGAGCCCTGGATGTGGTGTACTTAAGATTTCAGAAAAGGCCTTTTGACACGGTTCTGCACAGGAAACTTATGAATTAAGCACCATGGGGATGGGGCCTAAAGTGACTGGGTTAGAAATTGGTTGAATGGGAAGCACAGGGTATATAGGTAAATGGTGCTCACCGAGAATGTTTACCAATGGTGTGCTGCAGGGATTTGTCATTGGTCTGATTAAGATGGTGATTGCAGAAGGGCTGTTGGGTAAAGTTTGCCTTTGCAGATGATACCAACATCTGCAGTAGACACTCAGGAGTAGATAACACATGGAGGGATCCAGCTAAGCTTGAAGAATGCTTGAGAATTTGACAACAGATTTTAAAGCTAAAAAAGCTCAGCCATGGTTTCCACCCCCACTTGCCTGTATCAAAACTACCAGTGATGCTCCAGCTCCACATAAAAGCAGCGCCTCTGCAGGCATGCCTGTGCTGAAGGGACTCTGCAACGCCAAAGGACAAGGGAGGTAAGCTCCAGGCACACTCCCTTGCACCTTTCACCACTCTGCTCTGGCCCCTCACACCTCATACAGAAAAGCAGAGCCCATCAAAAATGAGACTCACTACCCATCCATTACAAACACTACTACTCCTCACTTACTCATGGATAATGCAGTAATTGTTCCACACAATGGCATCATACCTATCATACAACCAAAGGAAACTTACAACATGCAACCCCAACCTGTATTGAACTCCTGTCTTTCTGATGTAGCCAATTGGCTAACACAACTGTCTCCACCTGAACCTAGCCAAGACAATCGCCATTTGGTTTTCTCACGGTAGTCCACCTCCTTCGGTGGCCCCCTCTTTCTCCGGCACCCCCGTCCCTTTAGTCACTACCTTCCGATACCTTGGTGTACATTTTGATTCTGATCTATCATTTCATGCACATCTCGCACATTACTAAGACCTCTTTTCTTTCTCCGTCAAATTCGGGCAATCCGTCCTTTCCTTTCCCCATCAGCCCTCACTACTCTGATATCTTTAGTCATGTCACGGGTGGACTTCTCCAATTCGGTTTTCACTGGTCTCCCCAAATCCCAATTGCTGCGAATTCAGCGGATTCAAAAACACTGCAGCTCGTCTTGTTACTCACTCCACTCTCCGGGATCACGTCACTCCCCTGCTGTTCCGCTTCCACTGGCTGCCTATCCCCTTCCGCACTCAATTCAAACTGCTCACTTTAGTTCATAAAGCTCTCCACACCAGTACCCCACAATACTTAACAGATCTTCTTTCCTTCCACTCCCCCAGGCACACTCCTTGCTCGTTCCATCTTAATCGCCTTTCCCTTCCCTCTCCCTCCCGTGCTCGCCTCCAATCCACCCGGTCCTCTGCCTTTTTTGCTGGCCCCGCTCTGTGGAATTCTCTCCCCACTTCCCTCCGCTTAGAACGCCAGTATACCACTTTCAAACGAAATCTAAAGACTCACCTCTTCTCCCTGGCCTTTGACCTCCCTTCCCCCTTTGTGCGATATCCTCCCTCCCTCTTCTTATCTCCCCCCCCCCAGGATTTTCTACCTACTAATTGTCCTGTCTTGTCTCTCTATTTCTTTTATTCTCCTATCAGAACATTGTAAACTTTACTTTCTATTTCATTGGCCATTGGCCTCCTTTTGTTTTTAATTGTACACCGCCTTGATTGTCAGAGAAAGGCGGTTTTTATCAAATGAACAAACATAATTCTAACAGCTACAAGAAACAAACCAAATAAAACTTCTACACTCGTACCTCAACCCAACACCTACCTAGATGATAAAATGTGGTCTTATGCATGTGTCACTGCATGCTCTTCCAGAAAACAAAGCCACACAATAGCTGACTATGTACATGATCATAATCTAGATATCATGGGTGAACCATGTTTGACATGTTGCACTCCCTCCACAACTGTCCTAGAACAAACAGGAAAGGCAGATTTATCTTCATCCTAAGCAATAAACTAAACCTCTCCACTTTTACCTCCATCTCAGATGATTCATACCACTCCAACACCAAAGATCTTTCCACCCTGCTAGAAAGAGCTTGCATCCATACAGCAAAACCAACCTTTCATTCTGCTTAGTGATCTGAACTTCCCTTCAGCCCCCACCAACCAAGCCAATTCATTCCTGGAACCATGGATGCACTAGGACTCACCCAACTACTTGACATGCCCACCCACAAAAAATATATATATATTTTTTTTTGTGGGTGGTCATGTTAAGTAGTTGGGCATCCATGGTTCCAGGAATGAATTGGTTTGGTTGGTGGCTTTGTTTTCTGGAAGAGCATGCATTTTTTTATTTATAAATAAATAGGAGGTACAAGGTGTTCCCTCTTATTTGCACCCACTGAGCTCATCTTACACACACACCACCCAATCTACCCATCCCAAATCAAAGTAACCCCAATCCCAAGGTTGGACCACCATATGGAACAGTGTTGCATATCTAACCAGTACAATCAGCCCCACAGTACATGAATATTTAAATTCAATAAGCAATCATTGTTAACCCACATTACTCCAAGACTGAACAGCAACTCCAACAGCATTGGTCAACTGGAATAATACAATAGCACCAAAATGGAAGAGCACAAACAAGCAGCTCCTTGGTACTCCTCTGAAATAAGACATACCAAACACCTTAAAGCAGACTGAATGACAGACAATGGAGATGCTCAAGAGATCCATTCCTCACTGAATACTCAAACAAACCAAACAACCACCTTGCCAAAAGAACCATACAAACCTAATCCTAAACTCATTGAATCACCCCAGAGAACTATTTGATATAGTTAAATCCCTCTCAGGACCCGCCAAAAAAAAAAAACCCTAACTGGGACCACAAGAGACAGCTCTTCCTGCAGAACAAAAACCTGGATTTTGACCTCAACCCTCACCCACCCTCAAAAAAACTCCAACAATTACAGAGATGGACAACCTGACAGTTTCAGCCAAATGGCTAGAACATACCTTCATCTCCCCACTTGATCCATGCCGTCTCATGGATCAAGATAGGTAGACATGAGCTCTCCCAAATCATACTCAAGGCTACATGCTGACCAATCTTGAACACCACCTCCCTTGACCAACCTAAGCTCCTACAGACCCCATTGCAAGCATCCCCTTTCTAAACAAGGTAAACACTTTACAACTCTAATTACAGGAATACAGCAACACATCTGTCCCCCCCCCCCCTTGATCCCCAGCAACATGATTTTAGACCAGGTCCAAGAAATGGGAAACTGAACAAGGCTCTACTAATATTTGATCTCTCAGCAGCATTCAATTGCATAAACAAGCTCATTGAGCACCTTAAGGAAATTGGAATATCAAACTTTAACATGGTTTCCCTCCTACCTCAGGCTGCACTCAAGTCAAGATGGGAACCCAAATTACGGTCATCTTCAAACACTTAAGGAATACCCCAAGGCTCCTCACTATGTGCACTCCTTTTCGACCTCTACCTGCAACCAACCGCCACATACTTTACCACCTCTAAGCAAACAACCTGGTGTTATACATCCTTCTCCATGAAAAACCTGGTCCACATGCCGATCAGGGGGCTTCAAGGCAGTCGTGGTGGCTGACTGCAAACTACAGCAAAACAAGTTCTACATAACTGGCCATCCAGCCTGCATACCCCCAGCAATGATCAAGATTGATGTCGGATTTACTTTTATTTCATAGACTAGACCAACTTTAAAACTCCCAAGTATTAGACAAACTTCCAACCCCACATTAAAAAAACCTACCTCAGTCTTCCATAAAAATCAGGATCCTCCACAATGGACATTATGTCAAGCACTAATAACTCCCCATTTAGGCTTTTGCAACTAGTCTCCATGGCCTCCCAAAAACTGCAATACAGTCTCTACAACTAGCCCAAAACACAGCCGCTTCCCTAAT
Organism: Ichthyophis bannanicus; assembly: GCA_033557465.1. Taxonomy (NCBI): domain Eukaryota; kingdom Metazoa; phylum Chordata; class Amphibia; order Gymnophiona; family Ichthyophiidae; genus Ichthyophis; species Ichthyophis bannanicus. The sequence goes on along the minus strand of CM066044.1, from coordinate 67,301,874 downwards.
CACCGAAACAGACAAGACCATATCATGCCTACCCTTAGGGCCCTACACCAATCCAAGCTCACATCAAGTACAAAAAAATATGTTCAAGGCTATTCACAACCTATCAGTGGAATATCTGCACTCTCCTTCAGAAGGATCGGACACCAGAGCAAGGCAACTGCATCAAAACCTACCCACTCACAAAACCAGAAGTTCAGACCACCTGCAATAGAACCTTCTCTATACAGACCTGCAAACTGGAATACCCTTCCAAGCAACTTAAGCCATCAATGACCTAACAGAATTCTGAAGGAAGCTTGATACACTCCTTTCAAGACTCCCTTGGAACAGACATCCAAACATCCCCCCAAAAAAACTCCCAACTCAAACCCACCTCAACCATACAAATGTACTGTACTTAAGCTGACTGTTTAAAGTTATGTTCCCAGCAAAACATTCCCCTAACATTCCCTGTATCAAGTTCTTCTAAGCTGCTTTGATAAACTTTATGTACTGCTTTTCAAGTTAAATAATGTGTCATGGCCTAGAGCCGGAGCAGTGTTAGTATTTAGACCGTACTTCCCTTAACCCTGAAAAGAACCCAGCATGCAGAGAAAGCTCCTGAGGTTCCCCAAAGCTTTAGTCATCTCATGCCTAGGAGTACAACCTGGGAGTAAATGCAGTCAAGGTTTGCAACACTATCTAAGCTCTCTGGCATGTACTGCAAGGACAACATCCCCTCCCCCTTAACTACAGGGCTATAGGGTCAGCTGTGAAGAAATTCTAGCAGCAATCCTCTATCACTCATCTGGAAGAGGGGGGGGGGAGTCAAGAAACTCAATTAGTCTGGGGGTGTTAAGACTGCAGTGAAACTCTTGCACTAGTATATCAGTCCTTAGGCGCACAGCTGAAATACCCTTTTAGCATCTGTTTCCCCAAGCATATACCAAACCTGGCCACACACCTTAAGACACAATGCCCAAGGTCCACGTAAGTTAAGGTCCCTTGACATCACTCACCAGCTGTATTTGTTATGCATTATCCAACATCTCTAAAGATTAAAAAAGCAGACCAAATGCTCTATCAAAGTTAAATGTGGAGGCAAGCCAAATACTTTAGTGTAAGGCAGCTAAAGCCTCAAAGGACTGGCTACAGAAGCATGTGGCCAGTCCAGCAATCGTCCTGGCAAAGGGAGATTGTTAGAACTGGTCTTCCAATTACTATTCTGCTCCCTTACTCAAGGAAATCCTATGAAAAATACACAGAAGTTTAAGCTTCCAGTGATTTAAGGATTAGCAGCCCGTTCTTACTATGGTGCACTATTCTTTTCAACCCAATATTCTGAAAGAAGGGGCTGAAACCTCCTTCTGGCAAAAATATTTAATTACATGAGGGGGGGGTGGAATACCTGCAGTGAAAAGTTAATGGGCAAGAACAGACCATCCCACAGATCACTTCATAAGAAATAGCCCAATGCACTTATGTGAAAAGCAGTTCCAGCTTCTGCAGAAACTTTGCTATAGTGAAAACAGCGATTTGCTCCTTGCAAGACAGCTTCTTCCTTCTCTATTCTGTCAAACTGGAGGCACATGGGGACTAAAAAATCATTCCCATCCTTGGACTGTTTTTAGAGATTCTGGTGTATACTTGCTGTGCTGATGCCATTGTAAAACCTATGGATCAGCTCCTATTATAAATTACGGTCCACTTTAGTAGGGCGTGAATAGATCTCTATTAAAAAATGATACGTCCAAAACTCTCCATATATGTAAGAAATATATTTTATTAATCCTTTTCACTTATTTTCATTTTTCTCTGTTTTTCAAATTTTTCATATGCTGTAAATATCATCCACAATAGTCAGGCACTTATTGAATTTCTCTTCAGTGACTTTCAACGTTCAATGTATTTACTCTTCGGTAACTTTCAATGTTCAATGTATTTACTCTTGTAAAAATTCTTAGGGAAACTATGTGCCACCATTTAAAACCATCAGAACATTTTCTCTCCTAGGCATGCGCGGTGTTTCTCTGTAATGAATTGAAAGAGGAGGAACGCGGGCAGCAGATTAGAATGATAATGGTCTCCTGATGAAAATAAATTTTGAAACGCCTAGAGGCGCCGAAGCTGTGTGTTGAGACCTGAGACCTAGGAGAGAAAATGTTCTGATGGTTTTAAATGGTGGCACATAGTTTCCCTAAGAATTTTTACAAGAGTAAATACATTGAACATTGAAAGTTACCGAAGAGTAAATACATTGAACGTTGAAAGTCACTGAAGAGAAATTCAATAAGTGCCTGACTATTGTGGATGATATATACAGCATATGAAAAATTTGAAAAACAGAGAAAAATGAAAATAAGTGAAAAGGATTAATAAAATATATTTCTTACATATATGGAGAGTTTTGGACGTATCATTTTTTAATAGAGATTGTAAAACCTATGACAACCATCGTTTAGTTTGTGTGTACTTTGGCACAGTTGCACCATGTGGTTAAAACTAAAATCCATTCACTGAAAATTGTCTGTTTCTGCTAATGAGTTCATATCATTTACTTTTTAAAGAGCTGTCTGGCTTAGAAAGTAACTGTACAGTTTCAAGCCTCCCTCTGTCTTAAGTCAACTACATACAAAGGTGGGGAAAGCATTTCAGCCATCTTATCACCACTTACCAAAGTAGCTTGTTCTGAACTTACCCCACTTAAGTCAGTTCTCACACAAGGCTATATGCCCACCACCACACTGGATCCAGATGTCTCTAGTTTACCCCTCCTTACAAAAGATTGAAAAAAAGAGTTGTACAACTGCAGCTTCAAGACTGTCAATTCACATGCACCCCTAGAACAGCACAGATTCAGGCCCAATCACTGCATAGAAATCCTTCTAACTGCTCAATGTATTCAGAATTTTCCTGGACATCACATCTGCCCTTCATTCAGTCTGACACTATTATGCCTACAACCCATAGGATTAGGCAACGAGACTTTAAAACTTGTTCAGTTCCTACTTAAGAGCACCAACAGCATGCAACAGGAATTAGATCTTCTCCAAACAACCTGCAGAAAAGGGTTCCTCAAGGACCTGCACTTCACTCCTGTTCAGCTATCTACAGCCCATCTGCACAATTGTACAAGCACATGTTTTATATTTACATGGACAATCCTGTATGTCCTTCACTTTACTAATAAAATGCTTTACACTCACTATCAGAGCATAACCTATTTGTGAACTATAAGAAAAACAGGTCCTCCACATCACAAGGGACATGGACTTCAAGCCACCCAATGTACATAAAGATACCAGGAGCACTAGTGAAATCTGAAGTGTGTTACTTAGGAGCTGGTTAAGGATTATTCCTACCATGTTTACACCATTACTCATACCACAAAATGAGCACAGTGACCCTTACTAAGCATCCAATGGCTTCCATAGAGTATTTCAAGCCTCCGTCTTCCAGCACTTGTAATATCCTACATGTTTTGCCCTTTAGTTGGCCTGGAACACTGCCACCCAGATGCTTAATGGAGCACCCAGAACACCCATCCCAATCCTTAGACAATCACACTAGCTTCCCATTGCAGCCTGCACAAAGGACAAGGCCTTGCTGACTATTCTCAAAGTATTCCACAACCTTTCCTTGAGTTACGTACAATCTACTACACAAGAGATAAGAACCAATGCACAAAAATATCATTCCTGTGTCAAATATGAAAAGCAACTAGACCATCTATTGAGCCTTCTCCCTCTGTGCCAACCATATGGAATGCACACCAATAGCCTATGATCCATACATGCCCTTGCCAATGTCCGCAAGAAGCTAAAATGCATATGTTCATTGAACAGTTTGGTAACCAAGGCTAGCTATCTTAGAACAAGTTAAAGACCAATCCTCTACATGCCACATCACTGAAGTCTGGCCACTTGATATCTACCCTAAGTGCTACTTTAATCAGCTAATTTTACACTACCCATCCTGGGGTTTTTTTGTTTGTTTGTTTTTCCCACACTTACACCATGTATACCACTTTCCCACACTGTTTTCCTATGTTTATACTCATGTTTGCATGTCACATGGATAAGCGCACAGGCTTAGAAGGTAAACTTATTTAACCTGTAAAATGCTTCCATATTTTGATAAGGTGGTATATAAAATAGTTACGTAAATACTCATGCTCTGTATGCTTTTCCCCAACTTGTTCTAAGATCATTTGTGCTATGCTGCAAGGGCTCCTAACCTCCTCCTGCATTCAGGATTGGTTTCTCTCATTTCCTGTTGACCATCCCAAGCCCTGGGATTCTTCCTTCATTCGCTTCTCTATACTGCAATTGTAAGCCATTTAGGCTAGGAACCTACAGTACATGGCACAACACAAATACAGAGTTTTACAATCCTAGTCTTCAGTTTAGCTGAAGACTTAAGTGAAAACATTCCTTTTATTAACTAACCATTATTTCATATGAACATATTTGGTAGGAACACGAGATTTTTAAAAAAGGTACAAGAACTGTCCTAGTGTCATCTGAAAGAAAAAAAAAAAGAAAAAAAAAATAAAAATAAAAAAAAAAGAGTCGGTCCTTGCTGCATGGATAACAATTGACATACCGGGTCAGATCAAAGGTTAAGGGAGTGGTGGCTCAGTGGTTGAGACAGGTTACCTCAGGGCAGGGACTCAATTACCACATAAAGGACAAGTAACCTCAGGCTGGTGGGGACTGGGATCTCTAGTCCCATGGCCACTGCACTTAATCCTCCATTGCCTCAGGTATGCTTAGATTTTATTCCCTTGTCCCCAAAGGGCTCAAAGTGCCTGTTAGAATATATCTGTAAACTGCTCTGATACATACAGTAAAGGGTGGTATATCAAGTGGCATAAACCATTAAGCCGAGTATCCTCCTTCCAGCAGCAACAAATGCTAGTCACACCCACTTAGAATCTCACAATGCATTGCTGGGGGGGGGGGGGAGGGGGGGGGAGAAGAGGAGAAACTTGGAAATGTTGCTTCAGTGTTTATGGACTTTTCCTCCAGTAGGTGTTGCCAGGTCAAATGTGGGTTTAAATAACCCACACAGTGAACCACTCCCCCTTCCTTTTCCCGACTGGCTGGTCTGGCAGCTTCAGGTCGTGCCATGCCTACTTTAGCACTTGGCCCTACCTTCCCTGAATGGCTGGAATATTCCAGCCACCCGTTCCCATCCTACCACATCTCATTGGTCAGCTGCCAATTTGCTGCTCTTGGACCTAAGCATCTATCAGATGCAGTCAAGGGCTGTGACCTTAGAAGCCAGAGTTTACCTTCTCCCCCAAACACTTATTTGCTATAATTTTCTTCAGTTTTTGCCCGAAGTAGCATGGGCCAAAAGTTGAATTTGGTGGAAAAGCCACACAATGGCAACAGTGCCTCCAGAACTTCTAACTTAGGCTAATTGCTTTTACCACATCCTCCAGCAATAAATTCCAGAGCTTCACTTGAATGGAAAAAGTCTCTTGGTCTTCACTCTTGGGAAAAACTATCACACGATTAGCATTTACCCTTTTTACGCCACTCATCTTTCCTCAACTTGAGAAAAAAAAAAAGTGACTTAGGCTTTCCAGACCCTTTGGTCATTGTCATCCATCTCTATTCTTTAGCGCCATTATATCTTTGGAGATGTGGCGTCTACAGTTGCATAATCCTTGTGTAGCTGCGTCACCAAGCAAGAGGCTCTCTGCATGCCCCATTCCGAACACTCCATTTGCCCTCTGTCCATTGCCATGTACTGAGCAGAAGTTTAGTGTATCATCCACAATGATTCCTTTGACCTTTTGAATGGTGACTCCTAATATTAGAGTTATTCTTCTCTTCACACACCACTTTGCACTTGTCCATATTAAATTTAGTCTGCCATTGGATGTCCCAACTCTGTAGTCCTACAATTTCTCAGTATCCACTGTATTTGAACTTTTTTTCTATACCGCCCCTTCCAAAAGATCAGGGGCATTTACATCAGTTACTATATATAGTTATGTTCTCTAACTTAAAACAATGTAGTGGTTGAATAGGGAATTTATTCAAAGTTATTAAATTACATTTAGAAATCTGATCCTCACTTGTTGCTATTTCTGAATTATACATAAAGCACAGTTACTTACCTGTAACAGGTGATCTCTGGGAACAGCAGGAATTAGTCCTCACTTATGGGTACGTCGGAACCGACAGAGCCTGCGCGGGAAAGCTCCCCAGCTTCCCAGGAAGGAAGCTTTTGGGGCCTCCCACTGCACATGCGCACTGCCTTCCCGCCTTCCTGACCAGCTCTCCTCAGTTCGAGTTTATAGCTGAGACAATAGAGAGAGGAAAGGAAGATAGATAGAAGATACAACTCCTAGGGGAGGTGGGTGGGTTGTGAGGACTAATTCCTGCTGTTCCCAGAGATCACCTGTTACAGGTAAGTAACTGTGCTATCTCCAGGAACAAGCAGGAATAAGTCCTCACTTATGGGGACTCCCTAGCTAAGATGCCTGGGAGATCCCCTTCCAAGGGTTTGCCATCTTCGTATGGACCTCAGGCAACCATCCTGGGAAGGTGGGCAGGAGTTGTTCAAGTATGGAACATGTGTTTGAGGACAGCCTGACCAAACAAGGCATCCCGGCGGGAGTCCTTGTCCAAGCAGTAATGGGCTGTGAAGGTATGAACCGAGGCCCATGTGGCGGCTCAACAGATCTGATCTATGGATACAGAGTGAAGATGAGCCATAGAAGTGGCCATGGCTCTCACATTGTGAGCTGTGACATGGCCTTCCAGAGAAATATTTACACTCTGGTAAGCAAAGGAAATACACTGAGCAATCCAATTGGAAAGTGTACGTTTGGAGACTGGAAGTCCCAAATGAGAAGGATCAAAAGCCACGAAAAGCTGGGAAGACTTTTGATGTGGCTGAGTCCTGTTGAGGTAAAAGGCAAGAGCTTTTTTACAATCTAAAGTATGAAGGTTCCTCTCTGCACTGGATGCATGAGGAGCTGGAAAAAAAAAAAGACAGGTAGATATACCTCTTGATTAAGATGAAAAGGCGAGACCACTTTGGGCATAAAGTGGGGATTTGTCCTAAGGACCACCTTATCATGATGAAAACCTGGTATAAGGTGGATGAGCCACTAAGGCCTGTAGTTCACTGATGCGGCGAGCTGAAGTGACTGCAATAAGGAAAAAGGACCTTCCAGGAAAGAAATTTCAAGGAGGTAGAAACCAACGGTTTAAAAGGTGGCTTCATAAGCTGACCCAGAACTAGGTTTAAGTCCCATGCTACCGGAGGAGGTCGGATGGGAGGCTTAGAGTCAGGCCTCTCATGAACCTTGCAACAAGCGGATGAGAGGAGACAGGTTGTCCATTTATAGGTTTTAAGGATGCTGCAATAGCACTCAAATGGACTCTTACGGAATTCGTCTTAAGGCCTGCATTAGAAAGATGCAGGAGATAGTCTAGTAGAGAATTCAAAGGAAGTGCTAGAGGGTCAAGACCCTGTTGAGCACACCAAATGGAAAAGCGTTTCCATTTGAAAGCATAGGAACGCCTCGTGGAGGGTTTCCTAGAGGCATGAAGGATATCTTTCACTGGTTGAGAAAGATTGAAGTCATGAAGGCTTAGGCCTTCAGTAACCAAGCTCGGAGGTGTAGGGACTTGGGGTTTGGGTGCCACAATGTCCCCTCTTCCTGAGACAGGTCTGGCGCAGCTCCCAGGTCCAGAGAGGGTTCCTGGGAGAGATGCAGAAGTAGAGGGAACCACACTTGGCGTGGCCAGCGTGGAGCTATGAGGATCATCGATCCGTGATCCCTCTGGAGTTTGAACAGAGTCTTGGGAATCAAAGGAATGGGTGGAAAGGCATATAGGAATTCCTGACCCCAATGCAGGAGAAAGGCATCGTTGGCCTGAGCCTCCTGACATGGATTCCTGGAACAGAACCGGGGAAGTTTGGCATTCCACGGACTTGCAAAGAGGTCTATGTCTGGGGTTCCCCATTCCTGAAAGATTCTGCGTATCTGGTCCATATGTAGGGACCATTCGTGTGGAAGCAGAACTCGACTGAGTGTCTGCCCGAGAGTTTTGAACCCCTGGAAGATAGACTGTCAGAAGATGAATTTGATGCTCTCTGGCGAAGGCCCATAATCTGAGAGCTTCGTTGGAAAGCGACAGAGAGCCTGTCCCTCCTTGTTTGTTTATGTAGAACATGGCTACCCGATTGTCTGGACTAGGACGGTCAGGTTGACTAGGAGGGTATGGAAGACTTTGAGGGCAAAGAAGATTGCTCGCAGTTCCAGGAGGTTGATGTGAAGGGTGGTCTCTTGGGGAGACCAAGTACCCTGAGTGGAGAGGTGTTGAAGATGGGCTCCCCACCCTGTTTGGGAGGCATCTGTTGTGAGGGTTGCTTGGGGCAACAAAGGTTGGAAGGGGGTCCCCAACAACAGATTCTTGGTGGACATCCACCATTGGAGGGACCAAAACAGACGCTTTGAGGTGAGTATTTGGTCGGAGAGCACTCCTGATGCTTGAGTCGACTGGGTGGCCAAGGTCCATTGAGCTGCTCTCATATGAAGACGAGCGTAGGGCACCACGTGTACCGTGGAGGCCATGTGGCCCAGAAGTCGTAGCATTTCTCTGGCTGTCAAGTGACTGCTGGATTGAGCTTGGGAGGCCAAGCACATCAGACGTTGGCCCTGGACTTGAGGTAGGTAGGCCCTTGCAGTGGCGGTGTCCAACTGGGCCCCTATGAATTCCAGAGAATGAGTAGGGGTAAGTTGAGACTTGGGAAGGTTTACCACCAGTCCCAGATACTGCAGAATGTGCCTGGTGCGGTCCAGGGAAATATGAGGCCTGTGACTGAGATGGAGCTCGGATGAGCCAGTCGTCCAGATATGGGAATACAAAAATTCCCAGACCTCTTAGAAATGCAGCCACCACTGCCATGCATTTGGTGAACACTCTTGGAGCAGAGGCCAGACCGAAGGGAAGTACTCTGTACTGGAAATGTTTTCCCTGAAACAGAAAGTCTTAGATATTTTCTGTGGGATGGGTGGATGAGTATATGTGTGTATGCATCCTTGAGATCTAGAGAACAAAGCCAATCCTGACTCTGAAGGTATGGAAGGAGAATGCCTAGAGAAAGCATTTTGAATTTCTCCTTGTACAGAAATTTGTTCAATTCTCTCAGATCTAGGATAGGTCTGAATACCCCTGTCTTCTTTGGTATGAGAAAATAAGGGGAGTAGAATCCTGTCCCTTGTTGAAGAAGAGGAACCTCTTCTATTGCCCCTTGGGCAAGGAGAGAAGAGATTTCCTGACCCAACAGGTCCAGGAGAGATGGGGGAGAATTGAAATGCCTCACCATGGTATGTGGAGGAAGGTTGGAAAAATGAAGTTTGTAGCCCTCTCTGATGATAGAGAGGGTCCAGTGCTCTGATGTAATTTGCCCCCATCTGGGAGCAAAGTGAGCTAACCTTCCGGGAATGGTGAGGGGCTCTGGTTGTTCTAGAGCCAGAAATGTTAAGTTCTCTAGGGGCAAGTCAAAACCCCTGAGGGGGTTGAGCCTCCTGAGGAGTGGTAGACGCTGCAGGCTTTGACCTTGCCTGTTTAGGTTGCTGACGTTTAGCAGCAAAGCGAGGCTGAGAAGATTGTTGGCCAGTATTTGTGGAAAATCTGGCCTTCTTGTAGTAAGGCCTCTTGAAAGACTTTCTTGGCAGGAGTAGAGGTAGACTTAGAAAGTCTATCCAATGTAGCATTTTCTGCGTCCATTTGAGTGGCTTTAATTTGCCAGTCTTTACCAAATAAGTTCTCACCTGTACAGGGCAGATTCCGTAAGCCATCCTTGACCCAGGGTTCTAGGTCAGAGGCCTGGAGCCAAGCAAGTCGTCGGGCTGCAATGGCAATGCCCGAAGCTCTACCGGCACCTTCAAAGGAATCAAAGGTTGCTCTGTTGGAGAACTTAGAAACATCTAGAAGCTGTTTCACTATAGAAATGAACTCCTTTCTATCCTCCGGGATAAAGGGGGCAAAATGCCGTACCTTTAGGGCAAGTTCCCTGAGAAACATGCCCATATACAGACTATAAGAATTAATCCTGGCTATAAGCATACTAGCCTGGAAAAGTTTCCTGCCAAAAGAGTCTAGGGTCTTACATTCTCGCCCTGGAGGGGTAGAAGAGTGCCTTTTGGTGCTCTTAATCTTTTTCAGCACAGACTTCACCACAATGGAATGGTGAGGCAGCTGAGTCTTTTGAAACCCAGGAGGAGGAGGGACCCGGTACATGGTGTCCAACCTACGAGAGTAAGGAGACAACGTTAGAGGAGCCTCCCATAAGTCCATCAAGTGTTCTTGAAGGATTTCATGGATAGGCAGGGTGACTGCCTCTTTAGGAACCTTAGGGTATCCTAAAATATCCAATTTCTTTGACCTAGGTTCTTTTTCAGAGGATGTGGTAATAGAAAGTCCTTTAGCTAGCTCTATAATGAAGTCTTGAAAGGACAAATCCTCTGGTGGAGACAGTCTCCTCTTTGGGGAAGAAGGGTCTTCATGAAGAACTAGAGACAGCTCATCAGAGTCCTCAGAGGAGTCAAAATCCTCAGAAGAATCAGAGTATTCTCTATTTGCTTCCAACGCACGATACGCATACCGATCGGTATAGACATCGGGCGTACCAGGTATGGGATCGGTATCGGGTGAAAACCTGGATCCGGCATGCGGAACCGATCTGCGTTTGGAAGTCGATGGTCTCGGTTCTGGTATGGGAGACGATACCGGAACCGGACCCAGTACCACTGAACGCGGTACCGAGGGCGTCGCAGCTTTAATAAAAGCCAGCATGGCCTGCTGCATGGTCTGAACAGTATTGCTCATAGACGCCACTGCTGACTGGATGTCGGTACCAGTATGGGCCGATACCCCAGAGCAGTCTAACAGGTGATCAGTCGAGGCCGTGCCATCGATGTCAACCTGTAACCCCATAGATGGTGCTTTGGAAGCCAGAGCTTCCCGCCGGGGTTGTTTGGCTGGGGCAGGATCCTCGGATTCAAAAGAGAGCCTCTCGATGCTTTGAAGGAGATTTGCTCTTTGAGGACCTGCCCGAAGGAGGTTTGGTTACCTGAGATCCATCCGGAGAGGAAGACCTGGATGACTGTGATGCTGGATTATCTGAAGCAAACAGCACATGGAATTTGTTGGCCCGGTTCTGCAAACCACGTTTAGACATCTGGGAGCAGGATGGGCAGTCCGGAATGGAGTGGTCAGGTCCCAAACATTTAAGACACCATTCATGGGTGTCTGTGACAGAAACAACAGCACTACACTTGGTACACTTCTTAAAACCAGGGGCTGGTTTCTCCATGAGGAGAATTTGTGTAGGCCTGAGGCCTAACCGAAGTCACCAAGTTGTGCAAAGATAAAGTTGGGTTTTTTTGTTTTGTTTTTTTAAGAAAAAAAAAAAAAAAAAGAGAGAGACCGGCGGTACCGGTTTCGGTATGGGGAAGGCAGGTACGCGGTCTAAAGAAACAAACTAAAACAATTTCTTCAGCGGTGACAGGAACACGACCTGCTGGCTCCGCGGAAAAAGAGAAACTGAGGAGAGCTGGTCAGGAAGGCGGGAAGGCAGCGCGCATGTGCAGTGGGAGGCCCCAAAAGCTTCCTTCCTGGGAAGCTGGGGAGCTTTCCCGCGCAGGCTCCGTCGGTTCCGACGTACCCATAAGTGAGGACTTATTCTTGCTTGTTCCTGGAGATAACATGCTAAAAAGGCAGCGGCTCAGTAAAGATCCCTTACATCCCTGTTTGTGCATAAAAGCATTTGCATCCAGTATTAGATAGTAGTCAAAACCAATTCCAGGGAATTCTATTTAAGGATAGGCCGTGACTTACCACAATAAGCTTCAGCTCCCTGTGGTACTGGCATGCAAGAAAGCTGTTTGGTGGGTATGGGTGGGGGATGTGTGTGTTTAAGTCACTGACTCCTGGTGACCCAGCAGCAACTGTTTTCTTGGCAGTGTGATCAGAAGCAGATTGCCAGGCCTTTCAGAGGCAAGGGGAGGGTTAAGTGACTTGTCCAAGGCCACAGGGAATGATGGTGGAAATCTAGCACCGATCTCTTGGTTACTAAGCCAGTGCTTTGACCATTAGGCTACTCCACTCAAATCCATTACCTCATTCTGAAAGAAGCCAAGCTGCTACTGCAGGATCCCTCTGCTGAGGGCACCCAGAGAAGGGAGTTACAGTGCTGTATAGCACAGCCAAGGATCATGTTTTCCTGGTGAAGGCGGCACATTCAAAGGCCAACCAGATCACCTCAGCAAGGCTGTCACAAGCCATGCATTTCCTGACCCCCACAAACAATTATAAATCTCACCATAGTGTGTCTTAAGCATAAACAGACTAGAAATGGATCCTTTGAACACCCAAGTTTCCTTTCACACCATATAGTTTAGAATCAGTTGGATAATGCACCCAAAGCTAGGTTTCAAGACCTTGGAAGAGCCACCTGCTCTTACTGGTATCTGCATATGAAAGATGTGTCCAGAATTCAGCAACTTCAACCCAAGGTGGCTTGTCTGAGAACACACCGATTATAGACCCCTGAAGACTGCACATGCTAGTGGGGGTGGTGGTCACCCTACACAGTGCCACTGCCCTCCACAAACAGGTATTTAGTTAAGGTACAGTCATTCAGAAAAAAGCCTCCCCATGGGAGGTGAGCAAGCTTCCCCAATACATTAAACCACCACAGTACAGGTGGTTTATGACGGAAAGACAATGTATCCATGCCTAGAACAAAGCCCCTCTTACAGTACGTTTAATGCCAAGACATCAAAATCAAACATCTCCATGTGGGGCTACCCCTCCCTTCCCAAAAGCACTGCTTGACATTAAACACAAGACCCCCTACCCTACCACATACCTGGAAATAGTACTTCCTGTTTTTGAAGTTGATTGCAAGGAGTTGAAACTAAACTCAAAAGTTACCCCTTCTTGGGCACAGTAAAGTTTACAAGTGTTTCCTTTCCATGAATCCTACTATGACAGATGCAGGCAGTAAACTGTTCTTCTGTGATATTAGGTATATCCCTGGGGCAGTACAGAAGCCAATATGAAGCTTCCCAAAACTGTAACAAAGTAAAAATATATAAAATAAAAAGATAATCCAACCATAACTTTGGGGGGGGGGGGGAGTTGGAGGCCTCCCCTGAGCTTGATACCACCTTAGTTCTGGCAACCCCCTGAGATGCCTGTGGAACATGTAGGAAAAATGTGGCCAAGGTGTTTCCTAAAGGGCTTGTGCTGGCTGGAACATCTGGGACTGCATCAGGGCCCATAGCTTTGGGCAAGTCAGCAGTTGCAGATTAGCACTCAGAGGCACATACCAATAAAAATCAAAGATAGTGGTTTGACTTTGCTTCTTTACACTTGGCTGGAAGAGATGAAAAACAGATGGTTTGGGGGAGAGAGATGCTGGCCAATCTGTTGGACCTAAGCTGCAATTGGCAAGACCAGGGCCAGCCCATCCACTAGTCAGACCCTGGTGGGCAGCTTCTCTAATCCAAACAGTTAGACTATTGCTTCAGCACCCCCACCCCCACCCCCACGTGCAGTTCTGGCATGCCCTCCAAGAAAGCTGCACTAGAGGGGGGCAGGGGTGGCATGCTGTGGGTGGGCATGCGCTTGGGCACTTTAAGGCCTGACAGTGCTAAAACAGTTGAGCTGCTGCCGTTTCAGTGGAGTGCAATGGGCTGGAGGGAAGTTCAGAAATCTTGTGCCACCACTGACCAAGGTCTAAACAATTTAATTCTGAAACTTCATGGAAAGGTCAGAGTACCTTAGAATTCTGTCTAAAGCTGGTCAGTTACTGAAACCGAGTAAAGTCACTCAGACTACATCAAGATGACTGGGGGAAATCCCAGAAGGGTTGCCCAGCCACCCCTGCAGGCCTAAGAAGCTATATTCATTTGAAGCTCCTTTATTAAAAGCTAACAAGAGCCAAAATAGACTAAAGAATGGCAAAAGAAAGCTACATCTCAAAAGGACAGCAAGAGGATAGGGGGCTCTGGGCCCAAACTTGCCAACCCCCTCCTCAGAGACTCCATTAAGTCCCCCTGTCTGCTCTCCAGCCCACCAGTGCCAGAACCTGTGAGTAACAGCACTAGACAGGACAGCTGTTGGCTTGAGATGACGTGTACCCAAGCTCTGAGCAAACATTCAGCCTACAGGTCTCAGTCACACAGGATGGAGGCCTCTCTCCCTTGGCCTAGGCTGAACTGACTGGCACAGCATGCAGATAAACCATGCCACTTAGAGGCTAATACTGGCTTCGGTTCTGTACCAATAGGCTCACCAAATGACATCAATGCTTCCACCTGCTGGAGCATAATCCACTTGTCTGGACTGGTCTAGCAGGATGTTAGAGAAAGGAGTTCTCAATATCAAGAGTGCTTTAGGATCCACAGAGCTGGCATCTATTTATGGTTTAGTCCTTATATTAGCAACGTGTTCTCTGCTATGTCAAGTCCAATGGTGGTGCTATAATTATAGATCAGTAGCAATAAAGCCAAGTGCTCGCTAGAGCCCAGAGACTGCAAGTAGGTGAAGTAACACTCAAGTAACATCTCTACCTGCTGCCAGTATTTAAGTGAAATTTAGAGGTTCCAGAGCAGTTCTTAAAAAGGGTGAAGGGCCCTGGATCCAGCCACTAGGTATCCTTCCCTCTGCTAACTGCCTCTGCAGACACTGCACCAGTCAACCCAAGGTACAGAAGAGCTTGACCCAGGAATCTAAACCAGATCCTTCTGTGTGCAGCAGAGTTGGATTTAAACTTCTGGTAAGCAAGACCAGAGAGCAGAGAGTGGAGGGGTATCAAGGATACAAAATATCAGAGCCAGGGAGGAGCCAGTGTGGTTATGCTGCCACCGTGGTGCCCTTGGAAGCATTTACACATGGTCCTCAAGTGAGCATGCTCAGGCCTGTCTGGTCTGCACATTTTGCACTCAAGATTTGTCAATCCATCATTTGCATGTGCTCTGCCCGATTCTAAGCCTTTGGGCAGGGCACAGTGCTGCTGCTGAACTTGCCAGGCCAACCCACACAGAAGGTAGTGCTGGGGGGGGGGGGGGGAGACAGAAAGGAGTCCACAATGCAGAGAAGCGCCTCCCACCTATGCATTAAGGGGCAATCTAGCAATCCAGAAACAGATAAGATCATAGGTTCCTCAGTGGGGGAGATTAGTTGTGATGACAGGAACAGGGTATAAACAATCTTCCATGGGCTGCAATCAGAAGATAAGATCTGAAATAATGGGTTGCAGCGACATGAAGATTGCGATCTCAAGACTAAAATGAAGAAAAAATAAACCCCTCTTTGTCTTATGGGCCACTTTAATGTTTATTAAACCAAACCTAACAAAAACCCTTGGAGAGAGATGGCCCCAGACTTAAAGTAAAATGTATGGACTTTATAGCTTCAACAATGGGCATTCTGCAGATATGAAGTCTCACTTCCTATAAACACCTCACTTCAGTTTCTGTGCACTGTTTAGTCTATGCTGCTAAACCCAAACTCTCAGCACTCAAGAGCCCACAGGTGAGATGAATGCCATCTATCCCATCCAAACATATCTAGTTGTATTAAAGCACTCCCTTAACTGCTTTTGAAGGATGTTTTTTTCAGGCCTATTCAAGTTTAATTGTTCCATCCCAGCCACCAAAGGGGGCTGCAGCAAAGGCCGGCCCACTGTCCCACATCTGTTCACTTATTCCTGTCTACACCAGCAAGATGGCTTCCCATGCGGAAGCAAAAACGCAAAATAAAGACCTTTTCAAGTACATTCGTAGCAAAAAACCCGTGAGAGAGTCAGTTGGTCCATTAGATGATAAAGGGGTTAAAGGAGCACTAAGAGGCGACAAGGCGATAGCGGAGAGACTGAATGACATCTTTGCTTCGGTCTTTACTGAGGAAGATGTAGGGATGTTACCCACGACTGAAGTGGTATTTAAAGGTGTGGAAGAATTGAAGGAAATATCGATACATCGGGAAGATGTCCTACAACTATTAGATAAACTGAAGAGTAGCAAATCACCTGGGCCAGATGGTATACATCCAAGGGTGTTGAAAGAACTGAAATTTGAGATTGCAGACCTGCTATCAGTAATCTGTGAACTATCATTAAAATCATCTCTAATACCTGAGGATTGGAGGATCGCCAATGTAACACCAATTTTTAAAAAGGGTTCGAGGGGTGATCCGGGAAACTACAGACCGGTGAGCCTGACATCAGTACCGGGAAAAATGGTAGAAACCATCATAAAGAATAAAATTACTCAGCATATAGATAGTCATGACCTAATGGGAGACAGCCAACATGGCTTTAGACAAGGAAGATCTTGTCTTACTAATCTGTTATGTTTTTTTGAAGGAGTGAATAAACAGGTGGACAAAGGTGAGTCGGTTGATATTGTGTATCTGGACTTTCAGAAAGCCTTTGACAAGGTCCCTCATGAGAGACTTTTGGCAAAACTAAAGAGTCATGGGATAGGAGGCAGTGTACTACTGTGGATCAGGAACTGGTTAAAAGATAGAAAGCAGAGGGTAGGGCTAAATGGCCAATTTTCCCAATGGAGAAAGGTGAATAGTGGTGTACCCCAGGGATCTGTGCTGGGTCCGCTGCTTTTTGACATATTCATAAATGACCTGGACAGTGGAATAACGAGTGAGGTTATCAAATTTGCTGATGACACAAAACTATTTAAAGTTGTTAAAACCCAGGAGGATTGTGGAAAATTGCAAGAGGATCTTGATAAATTGGAAGACTGGGCATCAAAATGGCAGATGAAATTTAATGTGGAGAAGTGCAAGGTTATGCACCTAGGGAAGAACAACCCAAACTATGGTTACACGATGCAAGGTTCCACATTAGGAACCACCACCCAAGAAAAAGATTTAGGCGTCCTTGTGGATACCATGTTAAAACCCTCGGCCCAGTGTGCAGCGGCGGCCAAGAGAGCAAATAGAATGCTAGGTATGATAAGGAAAGGAATGGAAAATAAAACAAAAGATATTATAATGCCTCTATATCGTTCCATGGTGAGACCGCACCTTGAATATTGTGTGCAATTATGGTCGCCATATCTTAAAAAGGATATAGCAATTTTAGAAAAGGTTCAGAGAAGAGCCACCAAAATGGTAAAGGGGATGGAAGGCTACTCCTATGAAGAAAGGCTAAAAAGGTTGGGGCTCTTTAACCTGGAAAAGAGACGGCTGAGGGGAGATATGATAGAAGTCTATAAATTAATGAACGGAGTGGAACGGGTAAACGTAGATCGATTGTTTACCTTATCAGAATATAGAAAGACTAGGGGACATGCAATGAAGCTACAGGGTAAACTATTTAAGACTAATAAAAGAAAATATTTTTTCACTCAACGTGTAATCAAACTCTGGAATTTGTTACCGGAGGATGTAGTAAAGGCTGTTAGTGTAGCTGGGTTTAAAAAAGGTTTGGACAAGTTCCTGGAGGAAAGGTCCATAAACCATTATTAAGAAGGGACCCAGGATATCAATCCTTGAACCAATACAAGCATTGTGGAACCTGTGTCCCTTGGGGAAACTGCTAGGTACGTATGACCTAGATTGGCCACTGTTGGAAACAGAATACTGGGCTTGATGGACCTTGGTCTGACCCAGTATGGCATATCTTATGTTCTTATGTTCATCTATCAACTGGACAAGCCTTGCCACTCCTAAAATCTCAAACCTTTCTCCCTCATTGCTTCTAATATCTGAGAGGGTATAAGCACACAAAATACCAGAAACTAGTGTCATCTGGGCACCTGAACTTTGACACCCATCACCTAAGGATTCAGACCCAAGACAGACCTGTTTAAAAAAGCCACAGAGAAGCTGCGAAGTAGTAACTAAAGGAAAGTACACTTTGGATCCTAAAAAAGAAGGACTGGTACCTATGTTTTCAAAGTTTCTTAACCCTGCAAGATACTATCCTTAGCCCAACCCCCAGTATCTTACCAGAGCTCAATCTAAATAGTTGCCAGAACTAGCAAGTCTGCTATCATCCAGCACCCCAGGTCCCTGTGGCTTTGCTGTTTCCAATAACCTGTAGCATGCTGGTACCAGACTGGACACCCCAAGGTCAGTAGTGTTACTACCCCGTGCTGCCTGATCCAGTCTTCTCCCTATTACCTCTACCTCTGTTCTTGAGGTGGTGAATTTGGACTGTCTGCAGATTGTACCTCCAAACACTGTTCCTACCCCCACCCCAGACAATATAAGTATTAATTTGAGCCATCTCCTGAAGTTCAGTGCTGGTACAATAGCATAAGCCTGAGCTGATCCCCATGAGGGGGATCTCTATTAGACCCTTGTGTTAATTTTTGTCCTTACAGCACAGTTACTTACCTGTAACAGGTGATCTCTGGGAACAGCAAGAATTAGTCTAAACATATGGGTATCGTCGGTACTGACGGAGCCTGCGCGGGAATGCACCCCAGCTCCCAAAAGCTTTCCTTTGACGCATTCCACAGCGCCTGCACGCTGCCTTCCCGCCTTTCCCAACAGTCTCTCTCCAGTTCGAGTTTTAAAGCTGAGAAAGAGAGAGAGGAAAGGAAAGATAGATAGAGAGATACAAATCCTAGGGGAGGTGGGAGGGTTGTGAAGACTAATTCCTGCTGTTCACAGTTACCTGTAACAGGTGATCTCTGGGCTATCTCTAGGAACAAGCAGGAATGAGTCTTCACATATGGGGACTCCCCAGCTAGAGATGCCTGGGAGATCACCCAGATTGTGAGTCCCTGGAGGGCTCCATCTCCACCTATGAATCTCAGGCATCCAGTGAGGGATGGAGGGCAGGAGTTGATTAGGTATGGAACAGGTGTTTGAGAACAGCCTGACCAAACAAGGCATCCCGGCGGAAATCCTTGTCCAAGCAGTAATGGGCTGTGAAGGTATGAACCGAGGCCCAGGTGGCTGCTCGACAGATTTGGTCGATGGACACAGTTTAGATGAGCCATAGAGGCTGCCATGGCCCTCACATTGTGAGCTGTGACATGGCCTTCCAGAGAAAGATTCCTACTCTGGTAGGTGAAGGAAATACACTGAGCAATCCAATTGAACAGAGTTCTCTTAGAGACTGGAAGTCCTAAATGGGAAGGATCAAAAGCAACAAAAAGTTGAGAGGACTTTCTATGTTGCTGTGTTTTTTGTAAATAGAAAGCAAGTGCTCTTTTGCAATCCAGGGTATGAAGACTCCTCTCTGCACTTGATGCATGAGTTCCTGGAAAGAAGACAGGTAAATATACCTCCTGGTTCAGATGAAAAGGTGAGACCACTTTAGGCATAAAGTGTGGATTAGTTCTGAGAACTACCTTGTCATGATGGAACCTTGTATAAGGAGGATTAGCCACTAGAGCTTGTAACTCACTGATATGGCGAGCTGAGGTGAGTGTAATGAGAAAAATAACCTTCCAGGAAAGGAATTTCAAGGAGGTAGTGGCTAAGGGTTCAAAGGGTGGCTTCATAAGCTGGCCAAGAACCAGATTTAAGTCCCATACCACTGGAGGTGGTCTAATGGGAGGTTTAATTAAAAGAAGGCCTCATGAATCTTGCTATAAGAGGATGAGAGGAAATGGGTTGTCCATTAAGAGGCTTCAGGGATGCTGCAATAGCACTCAAATGGACCCTGATTGAATTTGTTTTAAGGCCTGCATGGGATAAATGCAGCAAATAGTCCAGTAACGAATTCAAAGGTATTGCAGAAGGGTTAAGGACCATTTTCTGCACACCAAATGGAAAACCTTTTCCATTTAAAAGCATAAGAGCGTCTGGTGGAAGGCTTTCTGGAAGTTTGAAGGATGTCCTTCACTTGCTGAGAAAGGTGTAAATCTTGAAGGTCTAGGCCTTCAGCAACCAGGCTTTGAGATGGAGACTGAGGATTTGGATGCCACAGGGTTCCCTCCTCTTGGGAGAGGAGATCTGGAGCAGACCCCAGGTCCAGGGAGGGAGCTTGAGAGAGATGCAGAAGTAGAGGGTACCACACTTGGCATGGCCAATGTGGTGCTATGAGGATCATAGACCCCCTGTCTCTCTGAAGCTTGAACAGAGTCTTGGGGATTAGGGGAATAGGTGGAAAGGCATAAAGGAAGTCTTGCCCCCAGTGAAGGAGGAAGGCATCCCTGGCCTCAACTCCCTGACATGGAATCCTGGAACAAAACCGGGGAAGTTTGGCATTCCACAGACTTGCAAACAGGTATATGTCTGGGGTACCCCAAATCTGAAAAATTCTGGCTATCTGGTCCCCATGGAGGGACCATTCGTGTGGAAGCAGAACTCGACTGAGTCTGTCTGCCCAAGAGTTTTGAACCCCTGGAAGATATACTGCCATGAGATGGATTTGATGCTCTCTGGCGAAGGCCCACAATCTCAGAGCTTCGTTGCAAAGCGACAGAGCCCGTCCCCCCCTGCTTGTTCACATTGTCCGTATGGATGAGGACTGTCTTGTAGCTGAGCAGGGTGTGAAATACTCTGAGAGCCAAGAAGATTGCTCTGAGCTCTAAGAGGTTGATATGAAGAGATGTCTCCTGTGGAGACCAGATGCCTTGAGTGGAGAGATCTTGAAGATGAGCTCCCCAACCCTTTGGAGAGGCATCTGTTGTAAGGGTTGCTTGGGGTAGCACCTGTTGAAAGGGGGACCCCAACAGATTGAGTGGACTTCCACCAGTGGAGGGACCAAAAGAGGCGACTGGAGGTTGCTACTTTGACAGGCAACCTGATGCCTGGGTCCATTGGGAGGATAGAGTCCACTGAGCTGCCCTCATGTGAAGGCAAGCATAAAGGAACCACATGCACTGTGGATGCCATGTGGCCTAAGAGTTGCAACATTTCGAGCAGTTAAATGGAATTTTAACTGAGTCTGGGAGGCTAACTGCACCAGGCGTAGACAACGGGCCTGGGGAAGATAGGCCCTTGCAGTTGTGGTATCCAGTAAGGCCCCTATGAACTCTAGAGACTGAGTAGGGGTGAGATGGGATTTTGGAATGTTGATTACAAGTCCCAGATACTGAAGAACATGCCTTGTGCAGGCCAGGGAAGTCTGGGCCTCTGATTGGGATGGAGCTCGGATGAGCCAGTCCAGATATGGGAATACGAATATCCCCAGAGTGCGCAGAAATGCAGCTACTACTGCCATGCATTTGGTTAACACTCTTGGAGCCGAGGCCAGACCGAAAGGAAGCACTCTGTACTGGTAGTGCTTTCCTTGGTAAAGGAACCGAAGGAACCTTCTGTGTGTTGGATGGATGAGGACATGGGTGTACGCATCCTTGAGGTCTAGAGAACAAAGCCAATCCTGAGTCTGGAGGTATGGAAGGAGTGTACCAAGAGAAATCTTGAATTTCTCCTTGCAGAGAAACTTGTTCAACTCTGAGATCTAGGATGGGTCTGTAGCCCCCTGTTTTCTTTGGGATGAGAAAATAGGGGGGAGTAGAACCCTGAGCCCTGTTGAAGTAGGGGTACTTCTATTGCCCCTTGGGCAAGAAGGGTAGAAATCTCTTGACCTAGAAGGTCGAGAAGAGAAGTTGGAGAGTTGAACTGTTTCACCATGGTGTGAGGAGGAAGGTTTAAGAAATGTAGCTTGTATCCCTCCCTTATAATGGAGAGGGTCCATTGCTCTGCTGTGATTTGTTCCCATCTGGGAGCAAAGTGAGCTAACCTTCCTGGGATGGTGAGAGGCTCTGGATGTTCTAGAGCCAGAAATGCTAAGTTCTCTAGTGGAAAGTCAAAGGCCCTGAGGAGGCTGAGGCTGTTGGGCCGTAGCAGTCCTCGCAGCCTGAGGCTTGGCCTGTTTTGGTTGTTGCTATCTTTGTAGCAAAACGACCCTGAGAAGAGGCCTGAGTATAACCAGAAGAAAAATTTCCCTTTTTTTGGGAAAGATCCTTTCCTGAATAGCCTCTTCTTGAAAGGAGTAGTAGTAGACTTAAAGTCTATCTAAAGCAGAATTTTCAGCATCCATCTGGGTGGCTTTTGCTTGCCAATCAGGTTTTCCCCTGTACAGGGAAGGTTGCCCAGACCATCCTGTACCCAGGATTCCAAATCAGAGGCTTGCAACCAAGCTACTCTGTGTGCACCTATGGCAATAGCCGAAGCTCTACTGGCACCCTCAAAGGAGTCAAAAGCTGCACGATTGGAAAACTTGGATACATCCTGTGCATGTTTAAGCCAGGTAATATATTCTTCTCTTATCTTCTGACATAAAAGGAGATAAGGTGTGTAGGTGGTCTGTAACCTCTTTTAGAAACATCACCATTAGATACTATAGGAGTCGATTCTGGCTACAAGCATACTGGCCTGGAAGATTTTCCTGCCAAAAGCATCTAAGGTTCTGCATTCTCTTCCTGGAGGAGCAGAGGAATGTCTTTGTGCTCTTGATTTTTTTCATAGCAGACTACCACAATAGAGTGGTGAGGAAGCCGAGTCTTATGAAATCCAGGACAAGGAGGAACACGATACATGGTGTCCAACCTACGAGAAAAGGGAGAGGTGGTAAGAGGAGTTTCCCATATACCTAACATGTGGTCATAAAGAAACTCATGTATAGGTAAAATGGCTGCCTCTTTAGGAGCCTTAGGATATTGAAGAATATCCAATTTTTTGGCTCTGGGTTCAGTTTCAGAGGCTACTGCAATGGACAGGCTTCTGGCCACCTCCCTGATGAAGTCCTGGAAAGACCTCAGGAGGAGACACTCCTTTTTGGAGAAGAGGGTTCCTGAGGACGGATCTCCGATGCTTCGATGGAAGCCTGATGCATCAGAGGAATCGAAGTATCGACTGTCTGGATGCTCTCGTAGAGCCCGATACGAGTACAGAGGGGTATCGACATTGGGAGTCATTGGTACCGGATCGGTACTAATAGGCATCACTGGATACCGTATCGCTGCTTTCGGTGCTGATGCCGATGCAAGCGGTACTGGTATCTGAACCGAAGATGGAATCGGTATCGACAATGGGGTTTGTTGTTGTACCGTGGGCGTTGCAGCTTGTATGAAGGCCGTAATGGCACGCTGCATGGTCAGAATGTTCTGATCCATCGACGCCACCAATGTCTGGATGTCGGTACTGGGAACCGCCGGTACCCCAGAACATTGTAACAGGTGATCGGTCGAGGCCGTGCCATCGATGTCAACCTGTGACCCCATAGATAATGCTTTGGAAGCCGGAGCCTCCTGCCGGGGTAATTTTGCCGGTGTGGATTCCTCAATGGTAATGTCGGGAACATCGATACTTAGAGGGAGATGTACCCTTTGAGGACCGACCGGCCTTAGTTTTGTTACCTGAGATCCATGGGATGAAGAAGCAGCCCTGGAAGACGTTGATGCCACCAAAGCTGCATCGGAGGGAAACAGGGTACTGAGCTTGGCTGCCCGATTCTGTAACCCTCTTTTAGACATCATGGAGCAGGACTCACAATCCACGATGGAATGGTCAGGACCTAAACATTTTAGACACCAATCATGGGTGTCTGACAAATAGTGCCACTGCACTTTGTGCACTTTTTAAACCCGGAGGCGGGCTTTTCCATGAGGAAATAGACTGTAGGCCTAGGGCCAAAGAAAATGCACTGAGGCAAAAAGGGGGTTTTTGTGGGTTTTTTTAAAGAAAAAAGACCGGCGGTACCGGTCTTCGAGAAGGCAGACACACGACTAAAGAAAAGAAGAAAACAAGAAAATAGAAATTCTTCAGCGGTGACAGGAAACATGACCTGCTGGCTCTGTGGAAAAGAAGAACTGGAGAGAGACGGTTGGGAAAGGCGGGAAGGCAGCGAGCAGGCACTGTGGAATGCTCCCAAAAGCTTTCCTTTTGGACACTGGGGAGTGTTCCCGTGCAGGCTCCGTCGGTACCGACGATATCCATATGTGAAGACTCATTCCTGCTTGTTCCTAGAGATCACCCTTCCAGCAAGGTTGCTCCGATTCCACTCCTCTAAAGCCAATACTATTGCTTCTTGTCCCACAGTAGTTCTTTTGCAACTATCTACTTCGTGCTAAAAACATACCTCTAAGGCATCTAAAATGTCCACTTAGTGCAGTATCTACACCAAAAGTGGAGACTAGACTATTTTGGTAGCCTCCTGAGCACCTCCATATTCTCTGAAGAATGTCCTCCAGAACTGGACAATATTCAAGACAAGGTCTCAAACCCTGCAGCGGCATCACCTCATTCCTGCTGATTATGCTTTTCTGTGTACACCAGTCACCTCACCACATCATTTCAGCACTACGATCGCGCATGTATGAGCAAGGAGAGACCTGGGTTAAGTCAGTTGCTTGTCCCCCTCCCCTCCATGGTACAGTGCTCCCTTGGATTTCTTCCTCCTACCACCCTTTTGCTAAAAAACTGCCACGTTTCCACATACTGCAAGCTTTACACCACATCATTGTGCCTATTCTACTATAGAACATGAAATCCAGAACATGCACATTAAACTTCTCAGCCTTCCAAGTAGCTGGAGACAAGAACCACAGCATCTGTAGGCATTTCCCTAGCCTCAGATCTTAGGATTTAAGTTTATACCTGAGGCAATGGAGGTTAAGTGACTAAAGCCACAAGGTGCAGCAGTAGAACTCACAGCTTCCCTGGTTCTCAGCCTGCTGCTTTAACCACTAGGTGGACCTTGCAGTGCAAGAGGCAAGACATTTCCTTCTAACCCTTCCACAACTTATTGTTTAGATCATTTGATAAACTGCCTTTATTGTAAACAAAGTATTTTTCCCCTACAGCAGCCGCTTTTGGTTTCTGATCCACCTACAGTAGATGGCAGAAAGATCAGCATGATCCATCTAGTCCAGGGGTCTCAAACTCAAATTGCTTTGAGGGCCAAATGAGGACTTGTAGAGTAACCCGGGGGCCGCACAAGACGCAGGCCTCATTTGCATAAGGGCATCATTTGCATAAATATTTGCATAATGTTACCATACACTAACTTTGAGTAAACATGCCTCTTAATGAGTGTATGGATAAAGACTAAAAGATTTCTACATTACTATAAACCAGTGCCAACCGCCAGGCACATTAGGAACTACTAGAAACACTGCTCATTTAGAACCCATAGCAAACCTGCCATGTCCTAACAGCACTACCAGGACTCACAAAGCACCATACCCTAACTATCAAAAGGCAACACTGCAAATATTAAATCAACACATTTCAGAGAATAACAATACATGACCTACTCGGGAAAGAGAACAAGTGGCAATGTCAAATACGAATTACATAAACAGAATACCTCAGCTCAGTTACACATGCAGAACATACACCATCACCAAACAAGGAATCACAATTTAGAAACAGGAAGACAATTAAACTGGGAACCCCAAAAGCCAAACTTAGAATGTACAACACTGTAGAAATAAAACTATACATTGATTTCCTCTTGTATTAAATAAAGTGCAGACGTTAAAGATGCACATTTCCAAGAGCTGACATATTTCAGTTAATAAATTCAAAATAAAGAGATATTTTTCTACCTTTTGTGCATTTTTTTTTCAGTTGCAATTGTTCCAGCCACTTTCTTCTGGTTTCTTTGTGTCTTCTGCTAACTCTCCATCGTCTGCTGTCCATTTGTCCTTTCTTCTTTCCCAGTTTTTTTCCATTCTCTCTACATCTGCTTTAACATACTAATCATTCTCCTTTTGCTCTTTCCTCATTCCTATTTCATCCACTCAAATTTTACCCCTCCATCCTCAATCCCCACTTACTCTCCCAATACCCGGCCAATTGTAGATTTTTCTTCCCTCCCACACAAAATATATTTCCCCTCTCCATTTCACTCTCCCAGCCCCATCCCATTCTAATCGTCCCCCAACATCAACTCCCTTCTAGCTCCTGCCCCACCCAGCATCCGCTCCCTTCTAGTCCCCGCATCATCAGCCCATTTCCAGTCCTAGCTCCCTCCCCTCACAGCCCATTTCCTTTCCAAGCCCCCCTCCCCATCAGCCCATTTCCATTCCAAGCCCCTTCCACTCAGCCCATTACCATTCCAAGACCCTGTCCCCATCAGCTATTTGCAGTTCAAGCTCCCCCTTCTACTCGGCCCATTTCCAGTCATAGCACCCCCCCCCCAGTCCATTACCAGTTCTAGCCCCACCCCCCCATAGCCCATTATCAGTCCTAAGCCCTCCAACAGCCCACTTCCAGGTCTAACCCTTCCATCGCCCCATCTTCATTCTTAGCCCCCCAATCAGACCACCTCCAGTCCTAACCCCCATCTGTCCATTACCAGTACTATCCCCCCCCATCACCCCATTTCCAGTCCTACCCCCCAGCAGCCCACATCAAGTCCTGCTCCCCCCCCCAGCAGCCCACATCAAGTCCTGCTCCCCCCCCAGCAGCCCACATCAATCCTGCTCCCCCCCCACAGCAGCCCACATCAATCCTGCTCCCCCCCCCAGCAGCCCACATCAATCCTGCTCCCCCCCCAGCAGCCCACATCAATCCTGCTCCCCCCCCCCCCGGGAAACTTAAACTTTAGAAAACAGCTGGCTGCTGCTCCTGCCGCTGCCGCGGCGGTAGCAGCAATACCGCATGTCCCGCGGCCCCCCCCTTGCCTGTCAGTTCTTCTCTGCTTCTCTGCTTATGGGAAATTTCCCATCTGCCCCGGCGAGCTTAACAGAGTCGCGAGGGAGAAGCTCTCCCTTCGCGGCTCTGAAAGCCGAAGCAGAGAAGAACTGACAGGCAAGCAGGAAGGGATCGGGGGGGGGGGGGGCCGCAGGACATGCGGTATTGCTGCTATTGCCGGGCAGATGGGAAGGGGCCGCGGGACAGTTGATTCTGCCGCTGCCACGGCAGCGGCAGCCGAAGCCGGGGGTTTTTTTCCCCCCTGTGTATCGCGGGCCGCACAAAGGTCTCTCGCGGGCCGCGTGTTTGAGACCCCTGATCTAGTCTGCCCAGCAAGGTAGCTGTTCTGTGCAGGTCACCCCTCCCCCATGCCTTTGTTTAGGGGTGAACCCACTGCTCTGTGCAGGTCACCCCTATTTATCTTATATCAACAAGTTAGCTTTAATTTGCTTTTATCCCGTTGCTATAAAAGGGATCCAATGTCTGGATTATGCCATTTTGAATTCTGTCATTTGCCCCCACCACTTCCATCAGGAGGGCATTCCCTCACTTGGACTACTGCAATAGTCTTACTGGGTCTACCTAAAAAAACACAATCCACTTGCTACAACTAGCACAAAATGTAACTGCTAGGATTATTTCCAAATCAAACATTACCGACCACGTCACCCCTATACTCTAACCTCCATTGGCTCCCCATATCATCCAGAATAAAAAAAATTAAAATATTGTGAAGTTTAAAAGTTAAGATCATCCCTTCCTACCTATCCACCCTGATCCAATCTCAACCTGATACTAGAATGAGAAGAGCAAGTACAAAAGACCTCCTAGCCCTACCCCGCCTCGTAAGAAAAACCAAAAAAGCGACCAGAGCCTTCAGGTATTCCGCCCCTACTCTGGAACTCCCTCCCAGATCAGATCAACTAAAGACATTTCAAGCACTCCTAAAAACACTTCAGATTACAACCCTTTGATTCCCCCACCCCCTCTCCCACCTCACTAATCAACACATCTTCACCCCACCCTGATACAATTGCATCTCCATAGCCTGTTCTGTTATAATCATGTATATAGTTCAGATGCAGCTTTGACGATACTTCTGTATTAGTCCCTAGCTGACCTGTATATAGTTTTATTGTACTATAGTTCAAGTGTTCTGTTCTCTAACCAGGTTTTGGAAAATCTCTTCAATGTAAACTGCCCCTGATCAATAGTAGGGGCGGTATATAAGAAGTGTTAAATAAAACTCCAAGCATCCACCACCCTTTCAGTGAAAGTATTTCCTGATGTTGTCTTGGTTTACCCCCCTTGCAGCTTCACGTTATGCCCTCTAGTTTTATGGCTTACCCATCTTTGAAAAGGGTATTAATTTATGAAAAAATCATTTTAAATATTTAAAGACCGGTATCATCTCTTATTCCTCCACTTCTCTAGCATAGATATTTAGGTCGTCTTGTCTTCTGGCACAGACTCCAAATCATTTGCCATCTTCTAAACAGTTTCCAGTTTTTATATCCTTTGAGATGGTCTCCAAAACAGAATACACCAAGTGAGGCCTCACCAGCATCTTGTCCACCAGGAAGAGGGGCAGCACCTGCCACATAGATAAGCGTAGCAACCAAGACACAAAATGTAGGCAGTATACAAACTTTTATTGGTCCGTATATGATTAAAAAAGGGGGGCCAAACCCAACACAGGCTGTGTTTCGTGGTACTTCGTCAGGGGTGAGGCACACCACAAACTACAAAACAAAAAATATGATAAACACAAAATACACAATACAACATACCAATAATCATACACAAGTAATTAGTACCAATTTAAAAATAAAAAAAGAGCAAAAAGAGTGAACATGAATAATCATAAAACAAATGTATTACAAAGATAATCTATTGCACCACATAGAAAGTCATATTTATGTTACTGAATAAAGTAACAAATCATGTAATGTTACTAAGTAATAAAACCAAACAATTATAACAGTACATAAACAAGAAATAATTTACAATATGATGAGGAACAAGCAAAAACAGATACCAATGAACAGTCATGAGGTCATATAAAAGCATCAAAGAAAAATATGCATAACTATTAAAACAATGAAACCATAAGAACTTAAAAACTTTAAAGAGGAGAAATCCAAAAGAGGGTGTAATCCGTGTATCACTCAGATAAGCGGGTTAAAAGTCATGTGAACTACTAGCAGAGAAACAGGAGCGAAGAAGAAACCAAGTTACCTTGGACCAGGAATTAGCACAGCACAGGACGAACAATCTGTGAGATGGTAAATGAACCGTGTACTGTAGAATGATGAAACTAAAAACAAAAAGAAACTAAGAACAATGAATGTCACATGGTGAACATAAAACCATCAAAATACTATAAAACGGGGCCAAATTGAGCCAAAGCAAATGTGAGAACCATCCAAACACTTAGAACTAAAAAAAACCTGAAAAACGTATGCTGTAAGAAACCAGTAAACAGTTTTCACACCGTGTTATGGGCACACCAGCACGAAGGATATTGTATCCAACCCATGTCAGTACATCTTCCAGATGAGGAAACAAAGTTACTGCTGAAAGCAAAAAAAAAGCTGTTCAAATCGCAACAAAGTAAGATTAAATGTGCAGAAATAGTATTATGGAAAAAGGGGGATTCGTACCTTTCACTGAAAACAAAACTGACCAACACCTCTGGTGACTGGATGAACGAACATCTTTCATACCGGTAACACATGAACGCAGACAGAGCAATGGCCACATTGATAGACCCTTGTGTGGATAACATCTTCCTTTCTGTAAAGGCGGACGGGACTAAAAGATTGCACAAGTTGACATTGCGCCTTTACAGAAAGGAAGATGTTATCTGCGTTCGTGTGTTACGGTATGAAAGGTGCTCATTCATCCAGTCACTGGAGCCAAATTTTACATTCAAGACTTTGCAAATTGTGATACACAGACATTTAATAACAGATAACATGTGTGGTAACATGTGGGTAAAACTAGTCGGGCTGTTCGATGGATAAAGGACAGACCTATGGATTTAAAATCTGTCGTCATTAAGGTTATTCATAATTGGAGAGGAGGTGATATTGATAACACACTTCTCCGTTTAGAACAGAGATATATATTTTCCTTTAACACGTTGGTCCCCCATGGACTGAATTCAGAACACGATTTTTCTGTATTTCTCTGATGTTTCTTGGAATTGGTTTATTTAGTCATTTACCTATTTATTCATTTGTTTTATTGACACCTTGTAGGTATTTATGTTGCCTGTGGTCTAATTCATGGCTGTAATATGAGTTTAATAGTTAATGTGATGTTTATTTGCATCATGAGCCCATCTGTCTTTGTTGTGCCCAGGTGTTTACAGTATGTTTCCAATGAGATATGAAAACATCTCTTCCTCCATTTGTTGATCATCATTTCTTAACCATTTTATACATTCACCGTTTTTCTATTTGTCCCGTCACCCACAGGGTGGCTCTTGACCCTCTTATGTAGGATTTTTACCCGTAGGGTCTTATTTTTATTATTTATTCTATTAGTGCTTTTAATGGTTTTTATGGTGTTTGGGGACTAATTCATGGCAGCACTATGTTTATTCCTTATAGTGATGGTTTGTTTTGCATTATGAGTCTATTTGTCTCTGGGTTGTCCAAATATTTTGTTAAAGGTTTTTCTGCTTATTGTCTTTTCTATTAAGAGATAAAAGGACTTTTCTCCCCTTCCGATTGATTCATATATCTTATAAATATATATTTCGTGCTCTTTGCATTTCTTTACATTGGTTGTCTTCGTGCATGGTTTTATCTGAGATCTATTTTTGTTATGTCGCTTTATGCCTTCCTGATGAGTTCATACCATATTTATTTTTCTGTCTATTCTTTATTTTATGTTCTTATTGTATTTTTTTCGGCAAGTTTTAATATTCGCATTTGTTTTTGGTTTGTTTGCAATGCAGGTAACGCGCTTCTATGCGATGGCTTAGTTTGCATCCTGAGCCCCATCGGTCTTTGGCTTCCTTAAGAGGCTGTCTTTACTTTAATATAGGAAGTTTTCCTTTTTTAATTTTGGTTTTTTACATATGTAATCACACATAACTGGTATGCTTTTGCCCCCTTTGGATTCGTTGAGTTTTGCGGCTTCACGTCGCGTATGGCTTTTTCTTGCCTATGCAGGTCCACGTTTTTTCACATGAGCCTCTACACATTTATGTCAGGTTGATTTGTTTATATACAATACAAAAAATAGTGTTGAAATTCTTGTATGTTATTTTTCCCACGGTTTTGGCGACTATTTAACACACGCATGCGTCTGCGTCTTTTTAATCAATACAAGAAAGCCGCCACGTTCTTGAAGGTGTTGTTCAGTTTGTTTTCAGTGAAAGGTACAAATTCCCCTTTCCATAATACTTTGTTGCGATTTGAACAGCCTTTTTGCTTTCAGCGGTAACTTTGTTTCCTCATCTGGAAGATGTACTGACATGGGTTGGATACAATATCCTTCGTGCTGGTGTGCCCATAACACGGTGTGAAAACTGTTTACTGGTTTTACGGCATACAACGTTTTTCAGGTTTTTTAGTTCTAAGTGTTTGGATGGTTCTCACATTTGCTTTGGCTCAATTTGGCCCCGTTTTATAGTATTTTGATGGTTTTATGCTCACCATGTGACATTCATTGTTCTTAGTTTCTTTCTTTGATTTTAGTTTCATCATTCTACAGTACACGGTTCATTTACCATCTCACAGTAGATTGTTCGTCCTGTGCTGTGCTAATTCCTGGTCCAAGGTAACTTGGTTTCTTCTTCGCTCCTATTTCTCTACTAGTAGTTCACATGACTTAACCCCCTTATCTGAGTGATACACAGATTACACCCCCTTTTGGATTTCTCCTCTTTAAAGTTTTTAAGTTCTTATGGTTTCATTGTTTTAATAGTTATGCATATTTCTTTGATGCTTTTATATGTCCTCATGACTGTTCATTGGTATCTATGTTTTTGCTTGTTCCTCATCATATTGTTATTTCTTGTTTATATGTACTATTATAATTGTTATGATTGGTTTTATTACTTATTTAGTAACATTACATGGTTTATTACTTTATTCAGTAACGTAAATATGACTGTGGTGCAATAGATTAAAAAGATTTTTTAGTGTACCTGTGTAAACTGCCTCTAATGTTTCGATTGATTTTTACGTTTTTTGGTTACCAGATTTGGATTCAGTGCACCAATTTGCTCCATCACGTACAGATTTTTTGCTACATTGGGTTAGCAGTTTGAGGTGAACGTTTCAGATTGAGTGCGATCGAGAAAAGTTTCTTGGATGAATTCTTTATACTAATTGTTTAGTAGTTATTCAAATAAGAATAAAGAAAATTGTAACAAGGCAGCACATAAGAATAGAGTAATGTCAACAAAACACTGATGGTAGCAAAATTGTCTGCACTTAAAACAGCCACATACATGTGCACAAACATTGAGCATATAAGAGCAAGGTTAGACACAAAGCAAAGCAATGTGCAAAAAATGTTGTACAGGTATGTATGTAAGAATAGAAAACGCAAACCGCACCATTGCAATACATGAAGACAAACACCCGATGGTGTGAAAATAAAATTCTAATAAATGAGATCCGACACTGTGGTAATAACTAGCAAATTTTTTATTTCAAAGTTTAGTAAAAACACGATATTTGTCAACACAGTTTAGATTTTAAAGTCATTCTTGGGTCAATCTCCTGGTGGGCCCGTTTCTTCTTCCCCCGAATGCTTCTCTTGGTGCGCTGCTTGGCGTATTTTTTCATCTGGGGTTTCCCGCAGCAGCAACCAGCAGAAATCAGCCATCATAGTGGTGTTCCATCTTCCTTGGTACCTTCTCTCTGCGTCCTTGATGTCCTGGTGAAACCTTTCACCTTGTTCTTCACTGTACGCCCCCAAGTTTTTCGGGAAAGTAGTTCACATGGGAGTGCAAGAAATGGACTTTCAGGCTCATGTTACAGCCTTGTTCTTTGAAGGCATTGAGCATCCTGGCAACAATATCCTTATAGTTCTCATCCCGCCTGTTCCGCAAGAATTTGAGAACATCCTTGAAGGAATCCCAGGCTTCGTTTTCCTTCAGACATCGTTTCAGCGAATGCTCCATCTGAAATGAGTTTCCTTATATCAGGGCCAACAAACACTCCTTCCTTTAGCTTTGCTTCAGAAAGTCGGGGGAACTTTGAGCAAAGGTACCAAAAGCACTCACCATCTTTTGGAAGGGACTTGATGAATTGCTTAATGAGACCCAACTTAATGTGGAGAGGTGGTAATAGAATTTTATCATCACGAGGTACCAAGCTCTCATGAACATTTTTTCTCACGGGTCTCAAATACTCCCGAATTGGCCAGTCTTTTTTCCCCCAGTGTAGGTCGCGGGCCCGGCAATCCCACAAGCAAAGGAAGCAGGGATATTTGGTGAAACCGGATTGCTGCCCTAATAGCATGGATAGAATTTTAAAGTCTCCACAAATCATCCACTTATGCTCATAACGAATCTTCTGAAGAATCAGGGCCAAATTCTCGTATTTTTCTTGGAGAACAACAGAGTGAGCAATAGGAACTGAAGCAAATGTGTTGCCAATATGAAGAACACCTTTTATGCTGTCTTTTGACGAATCAATGAACAGCCGCCATTCAGCAGGATCATACTTGAGTTTAAACTTTTCCATCACTCCGTATATATCGTTGCAAAATACCAAATCTTCCTCTTTGCTGAAATACTTCAAAAATTGTGTCTCGCGGTTGCGGTACCAATAAAAAGTTGTTCCTGGTGACAATAGATTTTTCTGTTTAAGCCGAGAACCTAGCAGTTGGGCAGCATCTTTTGGGAGTCCTACATCCCAGACTAAATCATTCAATTCAGCTTGAGAGAAAAGTTCAGGTTTCGGATCTAGTTCAGTTTCAAATTCGGAAGTACTGGACTCATCGGGAAAAGCCATCTGATGAGTCTCATCATGATCAGAACCGTCCACACAAATATGATCCAAAGATTTTGGTGGTTCAGGCACAAGTACTTCGTTGCTATGAGGCATAGACCTAATTGCTGAGGGAAGGTTGGGGTAACTTATTACGTTCTTATTTTTTAAGTTGTATCCCTTCACAATGCAAGAGCAAAAATAGCAGTCACTGCTGTGGTCTCTTTGTTCACGCCACATCATAGGTATTCCGAAACGAAATGCTTGTTTACCTTTCATCCATAAGCGTAGATCTTCCTCACATGTCTTGCACACTTTGTGAGGAGCCCACGGTTTGTCTTGATCGCCTAACTTCAAACCGAAATAGGCGAAATATACTTTAATAAATGCAGAAATGTTCTTCTGCCGCTTTTTCACGGTATATTCCCCACAAATAAAACAAAAACTGTCCGGAGAATTGACGCAACCTCTGGCTCTGTGAGCCATCACAAATACACAGCACTGCAAACTACAACTGTAGTGAACCACTTCGGAATAAAGCTGGATTACGACCGAGCAAACAAAAGGTAATAATGAACTTGCAAGAAACTGAAATTTGACAGGAATGTTCATGTCGCAACCACCGTGTTTGAGCGAGCGAACGAGGCGAGGCGAACAGGAAAGAACATGCTCCAGCGCGAGTACTGGATTTAGCCCCCCGCCTCCCAATTGTCCTGTTAATGTATAAAATGAATACAAAACACTCTAAAATATCATGAGGGAGTGTTTCTAGTTAGTTAACCATTACAACCTCTATTTTGGGCCAAGAAAATAAACTGCAGTCGGCTAAAAAGAAATTATGTGAACATTCCTTATATGGGTAAGAAATCTAATTTTGCAAGAAAACGTGACGTGATGGAACATTTTGGCTATTTTTCCTGGATTCAGCACCCCAAAATCTATAGGAATCAGTTGCAAAACTGGAGGCAGTTTTTTGGTAGTGTACCTGTGTTATCTTTGTAATACATTTGTTTATGATTATTCATGTTCTTTACTCATCTTTTATTGCTTTTAAATTGGTACTAATTACTTGTGTATTTATGATTATTGGTATGTTGTACTGTTTTTTTTTTATCATAATATTTATTTTTTGTTTTGTTGTTTGTGGTGTGCCTCACCCCTGACGAAGTACCCACAAAACACAGCCTGTGTTGGGTTTGGCCCCCCTTTTTTAATCATATACGGACCAATAAACGTTTGTGTACTGCCTATGTTTTGTGTCTTGGTCGCCTCACCAGCAACTTGTATAGTGGCATTAGTACCTCTTCCTTTCTGTCGTCAATTCCTCTGTATGCAACCCAGCATCCTTCTGGCTTTTGCCATTATCTTGTCACACTGTTTCGCCACCTTGAGATCCTCAAACAAATCACTCAAGGTCCTTCTCCTTGTCTGTGCACACTAACTTATTGCCCTCTCATACATTTCCCTTGGATTTCTGCTTCAAGTGCATGACACTGCACTTCACATTAAATCTTAACTGCCAAGAATTAGATCATTCTTCCAGCTTTTGTAGGTCTTTCCTCATGTTATCCACTCCCTCAGGGGTGTCCACTCTGTTGCAAATTTCTCATCTGCAAAAAAGACTTTTCCATTCAGTCCTTCAGCAATATCACCTCAAATACATTGAACAGTACCGGTCCCAGGACTGAACCCTGGGGCACACCGCTAATCACCTTCCTTTCATCTAGTGAGTTCTGTTTACTGTCACCTTCTGTTGTCTGTCAGTCAACCAATTTCTGATCCAGTTCACAACCATGGGACCCATCCCCAAGCTGTTTAGCTTATTGATAAGCCTCCTATGAGGAACAGTATCAAAGGCTTTGCTGAAATCTAGGTAGATCACATCCTTTGCATGCCCTTGATCTATGCATTTCCTTACCATTTCCCTAGATATATGCTTGTCCTCAGCTGTTGGCCTGTCAGTCTTAACTAGATTTGTAAGCTCATGAGCAGGGAGTCTTACATGGTTTCTGTATCACGGTGTATACTTCATAGTACTATACAAATCAATAGTAGCAACAGTAGTAAAGTCATACAATGAAGGTGGACATGGACAGAAAAAGTTACAATACAGCATGTTTCAAAAAGAATGACCCGATTCTGAAATGTTATATTGATTAAAGTGCGTTACAATAATGGAACAAAGTGCAAAATACTAATATAGAGCATTTGTAATTGAAACTATTATATGTCCATCAGCAGCACAGACATAAAGACGATATCTTGCGAAAAGTGTGGGATGAGTTTAGCTAACTTCAACTGAATTCACTGCTGCTGATATCCTGTTGAGGTTGTCTAGGTCATGAGGTAACAGTGGAACAAAAACCATGTTCCTTGACATATCCCTACAAGAAGTTGCATGGGGTCATATCTGGAGATCTTGGAGGCCAAGAGTGTAGGGCAATGTCTTGGGGTCCCATGTGCCCTATCCAGCGTTGAGGCAGTGTGTCATTGAGGAATTGCCATACATTGTTGTGCCAGTGTGGTGGGGCTCCATCCTACTGGAATACGAAATCAGAGTCCTCATGAAGTTTTGGTAAAAGCCGGGTCCGCAGCATTTCAAGATAGCTCAGTCCCGTCACTGTGTTTCCCTCAAAAGAGAATGGCCCATAAGTCTTTGAATGAGAAATCGCACAAAAATGTTTACTTTTGGTGAATCTCGCTCATGCTCTATGATTTCATGAGGATTCTGTCCAACATGTGGAGTGGCATCTAGCGTCAGTTTGCTAAAACTCTAGGCCACGCCCATTTGAGCAACACACCTTTCATTCAGTTAGTTGTTCTATAAACGTAACATTTTATAAATCGGGTCATTTTTGAAACACGCTGTATATTTGGAAAGTATAAAGGAAGACTTGGGAGGCTCAACAGTAAGCCCTTAGTTGAAGGAACAAAGACAAACCTATATAACCATTGGAGGGGGGGGGGGGGAGTGTTTTAATCCTTTAAGATCAATAGTGAAAGAATTCCAGAGCAAAGTCCCAAAAACTCAATATGTTGCATTAATTCTAGTCTGATATTAGTTGGATGAGGAAGATTAGCAAGATCTCAAACAGCAGAAAGGACAGTATGGAAGAATTATAAGTAGAGGAAAGCCTGAGACCATATACAGGCCGGCACCGAATATCTGGGGTCATTGTACAGTCTGCAGAAGCTGACCTCTACCTGTGGGCACTAACTGGGCAGCAACTCAAATATCACTGCTGCCTATTTAGTGACTGGCAATGCCCCCTGGAACATCCACATGCTCTATTGCTAAGCGGTTAGCACTAGGGCATGTAGCAGAGATAAATGGGGATATTCAGCACCACCAACTGTTAGTGCCACTGAATAATCTCTCATGCTGATTTGCAGGTCTGTAAACTCCTTTGAATACTGGGCCCTTGGGACTTAAGCCTGGAGGCAGCAGACAGCATTTCTTTCAGAAAAGGGGAGACGATCAGTTCTCTTTGCATTGTATAGTAGTTTGATGCCTGGATTTTGAATAAGCTAGTCTGCCAGTGTTGTACCTCCATCAGTAGAATTACAATCAAGTCTGTTCATGACAAGCATGAAAGAGTTCCAGGATCCACAAAGACTTACTAATCTAGTTCTCCCCTCAGGAAAAAGCGATTAGAGCAAATACCTGGGAACCCACAGTAAGCTGACCATCCAGACCAACCCCCCCATAATCTCTCATATGTATCATTCCAGCTATGGCTGGTCACCTACTGCTGTTAGATATTAAATGGAACCAGCCCCAAGATCAGTATCCAAGGCACTCCCCCTATCATCTTTTTCTCCAAGTGACTCCCATGTACTGCCCCCCTCTTAATATGCAACCAGTTTCTAATCTGGTGCATAACTTCAGGTCCCCCCTCAAAGCTGCTCAGTTCAAGCTTATGTAGGGCAAGATCAGAAGTTCTGTATAATACAAACACCACCACCTCTGGCTGCTGCCCTCATTTCAATCCTCTAGTCACCTAACCAAAGAAAATGATCCGATTTGTTGGACATGATCTCCCTCTGGTAAGGGACCACGCTTCCATGCATCTGCACCCACTACATTCTAAAGTACATCACTATCTTTCCCCAGGAAGTATTTCAGCTACCCAAGTCTAACCAGTCAGTGATTTAAGCCTTCTCAAATCGCCACTTAGAGGGCCAACATCTACCCCTCTCCTGTCCCATCCAAAAAGGTAACTCAAAAACCATACATAAAAAGTTGTCTTTTGCATCTGTGTAAATGTAGGCCATTTGACATGGGAAAGTAGTAAGAAGTTCAGCCTGGATTTGGGCCAGTGCTGTACACATCCCCAGTGTTACCCACACCAGTCAAAGTTCTACCAAAGATATTCAGTGGACCAGCAGAACCACAGTGGAGGCACAGCCTTATGCTTAGAGCAACAGGTGGAGAATGAGGAAA
The DNA here is from genome assembly GCA_033557465.1 of Ichthyophis bannanicus. Taxonomy (NCBI): domain Eukaryota; kingdom Metazoa; phylum Chordata; class Amphibia; order Gymnophiona; family Ichthyophiidae; genus Ichthyophis; species Ichthyophis bannanicus. Next base: position 67,263,874 of record CM066044.1, on the reverse strand, counting down.
GCCAGAGTTAAAATCCCACTGCTGCTCCTTGTGATGTAGGGTAAAAATCACTGAACTCTCATCTTGGGCTTCCGTAGCTAGTGATCTTTGCAGTTTTCTGGGTCATGCTGTGTCTTTGTAACTGGAAGAGATGTGTCTTTCTTCAGTATGATGGCTGACAGTATGGTGCCAAACCATCTGTTCCAGTTACTAAGATGCAGGATGATGTGGAAAACTGCAAGTCAGTCACTTAACCCTTTGCAGTCTTCAGGAAAAATGTAAAAGCCCTCTGCAGACAGAAAGATACCTACTCTCTAAATACAACTCTTGAGCTTCTGAGAAAGGTGTGTGCTAAATCCAATTCCCTTACATTGCTTTGCAGTTTAATCTCATGACATGACCCAAGTTTTGTTCACATGAAGTTTTACTGGCTCCAGACAATGCCTTTCTGCAAGTGTGCAAATCAGTGGTCCTTTTCCAGACTGCTTCTGTTAATACTAAAATGAAAGTTATTGGGGGAGGGATTTCTGTCTCTTCCCCCTTTTGGGGTCTACCAATCTCTATACCTATATATTTATATCTATTTTTTTTTTATTTAGCAATACTTATTTACTGCTTTTCACTGGGTCAAAGCGGTGTATATTCAGGTACAGTACATATTTCCCTTGTCCCTGAAGGGTTAATCTTTGTTACCTGAGGCAGAGGGTTAAGTGGCTTGCTCAAGGCCACAAGGAGCAACTGTGGGACTAGAAACCCGTCCCTTCAGCCCAAGGTTGCCATCCTCCACTGGGATTCAAACCCCCAGCACTCCAACCTGAGGCAATTTGCCCCAACCACTAAGCCACTCCTCCCTCCTGGTGGGGGGAGGGGGGGGGAAGAGGGTGTTTTGCTTTATCATCTTAAGGTCTTCTGCTCTTGCCTTTGCAGTTATGGCCACTTCCTGTGTGCCTCACTGATCTTACACTTTAGTATTTAGCTCATGTTTTTCCAGGTTAAAAAGCTATTTCAGCTGTTAATTTGAAGCAACGCCTGTGTCACTTTCCTAGATTACTGCACTTCTAGCCCCTTTCATAAGATCCCACCTGCCAGTCACCAAGACTTCCATGCTTTAACAAGTCTGGCATCTGAGGTCGAGGGCTTTGATTTGTGTAACCCCTCTGCTTCTTTATATTAACCACCTGTTATCAAGTCCACAATAGCCACCGCGCCCCCCGCCCCTGCACCACTATGCCTGAAGATCATCCCTTAACATTCAAACCACTTCCAATTCTGCAAATGGGATGGCTGATTCCAAGTCATGTTTAAGAAGCCCTACACTATACAATTTTTGTTTTGAACAGCCACAATGAATATGCATGATGTAAGTACATGTATTGAGTTTCCAATAAATGCAAAATTCTCATGCATATTAGCTGTGGATATCCTGAAAGCTTGACTGGCTGTGGGGTTGCCTTAGACAGTCAGGAAAGTCTTTATTTAATCAAGTGCCGGCAGATTAGACTTCCATCAACACCCTTCTGCCTTCCCTCTGACCCAGTGTATTGCAAACTAAATCATGATCCGATTGTTATATGCTAAAGGGCTGTAGATCACTCCAGGGTAGAGCCGCCACATGTTTCCAAAAAGCAAGCATAAAATGCTCTCATTTACCTTTTTCTTTCTGAAGGGAAAAGACTGTCACGGGACTCACTGAACTATGTTTGAGACCCAGATGTGTTTACCTAGGCTTCCAAAAGTAGAATTTTATTAACTATACTACTATAAAGCTCCTTGTACAAGTGCCAAGTTCAGGCATTTACTCACAAGTTCACACTGCAGCTCACTACCAGTTCTGCACCATATGCCTGTGATGCTGTATGACCAAAACAGACTTCCTGAGTAGAAAGCATCACAGATGCTCTGGCTATGTTCAAAAGCCATCCTGAAAACCCATTTGAGGCTACTTCTAAAGACTATCCTCAGTTCTGCTGCTTTGATCATGTGCCGTAACAGTTTATATTTTGTTTGTTTACTTACAGGACTTGGCATCCCTATAGGCAGAATATCTAAGCAGTTATGATAAACCAAAACAAGACAAAATAAACAAATTACAAACAGAAGTAACCCCCCCATCATAAGCACAACCACCAGAAAAATCAAATAGAAAGCTTCTTAAATAAGTCTTCAAAGCCTTCCAGAAGTATAACATCCCACAGACTGAGGCAAGGAGTTCCAGATTATAGGCCCTCGAGGAAAAAAAGTGCACACGATTATGTGTAAGCATCTTACGTACCTGGAACAGATATACCCCTCTGTCTTCTTTGCTGAAAGGCTTATGAACATAAATGACAGTGCAGTGCAAGAGTGTACCACTACCTTGTAATCAAAGTAGTGCACTTAAATTGAAGCCCATCTAACTGTCAGCCAATACAGGCATGTGCCCGACCTACACAAGACCACAACGCAGAGTTCTATACCATTGGCAATGGGCATAAACGAGTTATGAACTAACAGCAGCAAAACTACAATACTCAAAGTAACAAAACCATAGAGTGAACAGTCCTGAAGTCCACAGGATCCAGCATAAATGTTAAAGTTAAACATATGCTATGGATGGTACAGCCTTTAAGTCACTACACCACATTTGTATAGTACTACAATACCTACACAGCACTGCACAGACATGCAAGACTGTCCCTTCTCAGAGCTTAGTCTAGTCCAGACAGAGAAATTACTTACCTGCTAATTGTTCCTTGAGGCATTCCAGTCTCATCCTGCACCTCTGGATAGTGTACCTCTTCCAGCAGCTTGGAGACTGAGCATGTCATCTTTCTGACACCAGTGTACTTATGCACCACCTACCAATCCCAGTACCTACTAACAAAGCAGACTCACAGGGCAACAAGTCAGTAGAAAAACATGACTGACTTTATGCCCAAACTAGTATCCCCTCCATCCCGTCCCCCCCCTCCAGGATGAGGAAACTGTGTTGAGCGTCCGAGTGACCAACTGGCAGGGAACACACAACTCACAGCTCTACCAGTCTGTCCCCCAACCGCTGAGTACATCCCACTCCTTGGGTCCTCCTAGGCACTTCCTCCAAACCAGCTTCAGGACCGGGATGTGCACAGATTATCACAGAAAGCACTCAAAGGGTTCCAGGACTGGACTGGGGTTCGAGGAACAATTAGCAAGTAATTTCTCTTTCCTTATCCCCCCTCTAGTCCAGTCCCGCATCTCTGGGATGCATCAGAGCAGTAAACCTAACGGGAGGAACCACCAACCAGCCTGAAACCCCACCGATCTGTAATGAGCGTCCCCTGCCACCTGGACATCCATGCAAAAAAGCTTAGAGAAAGTATGCAGTGACAAGCTTATTGGTTCCACCAGGTAAGATCGGTAGGGAGGCAAACTATACTCTGCCCATGAGGCTGCCTGAGCTCTTGTGAAATGCACCTGCTTTACCTTTCCAGATGTATGCCAACACCCTTACCTCCCTGATCCATGGAGGTCTTAGCTGCCGCATCGCTTCTGCATGACCTGCCAGGGAGAACAGGCAGATGGTCCGACCTCCCAAAAGAGGATGCCTAGTCACATACCTTCAGAGCTCATAACATCCAGGCAGTGCAGCTGCAGAGAGGCAGGGCCTGCATCTGCGCTTGCTAAAGCTGGCAAGAGAACTGTCTGAAATACATGCAATGCTGACGCCACCCTGGGCAAAAAATGAAGGTACTGGGTGCTGAACCACTTCCTCCTTTGAGAAGGAAAGAAATTGCTCCTGGCACAACGAGGCTTGAAGCTCCAAAAATCTGCTTGCTGAGCAAAAGCCACACCAGGAACACTGTTAAGAGTCCAATCCTTCCAGGAAGCTCAACTCAATGACTCAAAGGATACCCCAGACAGAGCTGTCAGCTGCAGATTGAGATCAAGGTGGTACCACTGCCCTCCTCGGCAGACAGATGTGGACACTGCCCTTAGAAATCTCAGCATGTCTGTGTGCCCAATGCCACCTGTGGCCTTCCCTGCAACAGGAAATTGCTGCCAGTTGCACCTTCCAGAAACTGGCGAGTAGGCCCTTATCAAAACCAAACTGCAAAACCATCAAGCTGTCTGGGACTGAGGCAGTGGAAGGACATGCACCCACCTTTCGCTGCACCATGCTCCAAAGATGTGCCACCTGCAGGTGTACACCAGGCTCAGACCTCCTCCGGGCCTGTAGCAATGTCTCTCACCAAGCTCAAATCTTTTCTACTTCAACTTTGTTCTTTCACAGCCAAGCCCTTACCACGAATGGATCCACCTGGGGACTGCAAAGTGGCCCCTGCGTCCAAAGACCCTTCTGAACCAGAAAGCGCTATGGTTGATCTGCCAGCATTGGAATCTGCTCAGCATAACAGGCACCTTGGCCAGTCTGTTGCCACCAGAAGTAGTAATCCCCAGTGTGCCTGTTGTACTACCCAGCTTATGAGCATCCATCGAGGAAGGGGGAGAACAAAATCCCTCTACACCCCGAGAGACCACCCCCTTGAATGCACTGCTGAATAGAGCATTTAGGCCCTCTGACATCCTCTCCACTTCTACGGAAAAGGCTAGCAGGCCTTGGCAGACTAATGTTGCCATTAGTTCCATGCTCATAGTACTTCACCAGCAAACTGCCTGCTTGAACATCCCCTGGTTGAGCTACCACTCTCCAGGCGTCACAGGCAGTTGGCCGAGTTAGTCTGTCATAGTCAACTCCCACTATGAGTGCTGCTGCTAACATAGAAAAATGACAGAAAGACCACATGGCCTATCTAGTCTGTCCTTCCATGTCAACTTCAACAGTCCATTTTTCCTTTAGAGATCCTGTTTGTCCTATGATTCTTTGAATTGTTACTGTCCTCATCTCTACCACCTCCACTGGGAGACTATTCCACAGATCCACCACTCTGTAAAGAAATATTTCCGCATATCACTCCTGAATCTCCCTTCACCCTCATCCCATGTCCCCTCGTAGCAGAACCTGCTTTCAATTGAAAGAGGCTCTCCCCCTGTGCATTTATGCCACGGAGGTATTTAAACATCTCAATCATATCACCTCTATCCCGCCTTTCCTCTAAGGTGTACATATTAAGATCTTTAAGTCTGTCCTCATATGCTTTATAATGAAGCCCAACCATTTTAGTAGCCATCCTCTGTACCGACTCCCTCCTGTTCACATCCTTTTGAAGGTACGGTCTCCAGAATTGCCCACAATACTCCAAATGAGGTCGCACCAAAGACTTAGAGAGGCACTATCACCTTTTTTCTGCTAGCCATTCCTTGCTGTATGCACCCAAGCATCTTTCTAGCCTTTGCTGTTGCCTTTTCTACCCGTTTAGGTTCTTTAAGATCAAACGACCATGCCTAGGTCCCGCTCTTTAGTGGACAAAAGTACTGTACTTCACCCTCTATACTATATTGCTAGCTTAGATTACTGCAGCCCAAATGCACGACCTTGTGTTTAACATGCAATCCCAGCTACCAAATTCTAGACCATTCTTCAAGCTTAGCTAGATCCCTCCTCATGTTATCTACACCTTCCTGGGTGTCCACTCTATTGCAGATTTTGGTATCATCCTCAAAAGAGGCAAACCTTACCCAACAGCCCTTCTGCTATATCACTAACAAAGATGTTGAAAAGAATCGGACCAAGGACAGATTCATAGGGCACACCACTGGTAAATTCAACGCCTCAAGACGAGTCTCCAGCAAGCCTTTCAGCCTCCTTCTCCAGGGCTGCACTGTCCATACCTCCTTGATGTTATAAGCCACTGTGGTTGCATTGTCTGAGAGGACTCAGACTGCCTTCCCCTGCAACCAAGGCTCAAAACTCCTTAGCCCCAAGGACACCACTTGCATCGAGCCTGTTGATCAACCACAGGGCCTGCTGTAGACTCCACAGTCCCTGAGCCAAGCAGCTGCCACAAGCTTGACAGACTGGCACCAGTCATTTGTGGAGCCCATACCAGGAACTTGTGGCATGCCCCTCTTCCAGGCTCCCTGGATGCAGTCACCAGAAGGCTCCCCTGGTGCTCCGCAGGCAGGGGAGTACTTGGGACAGGGTTGATCCTGATGGGACCACTGCCGGTGCAGTCACATGTGCCCAAGGGACTAGCTTGAGTGGCCACCATGGTCCACTGAACCTGCAGCTATTGCCATGCTGATAGTCTTGCCAACTTCAGGGACTGCTGTATCAACTGTTGTAGCTCCTGTGCCCAGCAATCTGGCAAGAAAATCCCTGCCCATGCAGACCCTGGGATGCTGCTGCCAAACACCCCCTCCCATGTGCTGGGGGGGGGGGAGATATTTGGAAGACCTCAAAGCATGCTCAACTACTCCAGCTCCGAGGCCAGCCATAACTGACTCTTGGCCAGGATGACCACCCAACCAAGACAGAGGAATTCCAGCTCCCACACTATTGCTCTTTCACAGTCATCCCAGTACTTTGCCTGATCAGCCCATTATCTAGGTACAGGTGGGTGAAAAAACTTTCCTTGCGGAGGGCTGCCGCCACCACCACCCCCACCAAGACCTTAGGGAAGGTATGGGGGATGGTCACCAGTCTGCAGGACAATATTTGAAAGTGAAAAAGGCCTTATGGTTCTGCCAAACCTGGAGAGACTACTGATGTTCTGGATGGATGGGAATGTGCAAATACACCCCAGTGATGGTTGAGATGACATTCTCTGCCCCTTACTGCCACTGTTACTAATCTCAGTTTTTCCATGTGGAAATGCAGTACCCTGTGGCAGCCGTGCATGCCCTTGAGATAGAGAATCGGGTGAAAAGGAACCTTCCCTTTTTGGTCATCACCAATAACTGGAGTACCAAAGTTATACTGGTCTCATGGAACCGGAACCACAGCTCTTAGCTGCATGAGATGACAGGTCTCCCTCTGCCGTTGATACTGCCACATCCACACTGGGCAATCGAAGCAGCTCTCATTCTTGCTCTGGCAGCAGATACAGGTATGTCATAGATTGCACCCCTCTAAGACAGACCTCATCCTGGATCACCAGCCATGTACCGGGAAGAGAATCCATGATTCCCACACTGCCTGCAGTGTAGCCCTCAGAGCCCGTTCCTTGGCCAGGAGATTAGCAGGTGTATTCAGAGCCTTGAAGGACTAACGCCAGCAGCTGCTTCCGTTGGAGCACCCAAACAATCCTGGCCAGCTCTAAAACTGCTGGCTTTTGGGTTTTCATTTTTCCTCTTTCCTCATAGACAGATGCTGGTCTCAAACTAATGTCCTTTAGATTGGAAGGCAGGCATCTTGCAGATGAGCCCCACTTCTGCATACCTTACAACTCCTCCCTGCAGAGCTGGCCCTGTGTTGAGGTACTCCCCATCCAGCCCCTCCGACAATGGTGATGGTTGCCACTCCTCTGGGCATCTAGCCTGCTTGGTCACCACTGCCCCCGACACAGGCTCTTTTGCATCTGATGCCCTCCTAGCCCCATGTTCTGGGATTGAGGAGCTGCTTGTCAAGCCCTGCTGATATACTTTTTCATAAGGTGTTTGGCTAAGAAACTCCAGTGAGAACTCCCCTGGGAACCTTGCACCCTGGGCTTGAGGGGTAGATGATCTGGGCCCTCTTCCCCCCCCCCCCTCCCCAGAATGAGGCGGCTTATCTATGGAGTGTTCAGACTGACAGCTGTCCTGGTCAGCCCCCAGATGCCACCCCCCACATGCTCCCAGACCCTCCTGGCTACTGATGCCAACCAGGTAGTCCTATTGAGGCCTGGGACTATACAGCATCCTCAGTGACCACACACAGGGAGGATCCAGGACTGGAGCAAGTTAAAGGAACAATTAGCAGGTAAGTCTAATTTCACCTTATTGTCCCTCCAGTCCAGTTCTGCACCTCTGGGATGTAATGGAGCAGTTAAAAACAGGAGGGATCCGCAATACTGGTCTGAGACTGCTGAATCAAAACTGACACCACCTGCCACCTGGACATCTAGGCAATAATGCTTTTGCAAACGTATTAGGTGAGGACCATGTAGCTGGCCATGTGGCAGACCTCCACTGGCAGTACTAAACTATGTCCTGCCCAAGAGGCTGCTTGAACCCTTGTGGAATGTGTGCGCAAACCTGTCAGCACTGGCTTACCCTTCAATAGGGGTGTCAATGCAACTGCGTCACTGATCCATCTTGAAATGGAGGCTTTTGCTGCTGCCTCCCCTTTGATTGAATAGTTTGCTATTTGGGGAGCCAATTTCCAGAATGCTGTCCTTTCAAAAAAAGCCACCACAGGACTCTTGACATCCAAGAGGCTCAACTGTGGATTGACTGAGCCCATTTCAGTGTTCTCCAGAGCTGGCAAGGAAACCGATTCAAGTGAAAAGCCAAAGCTACTTTAGGTAAAGGCAGGCATTGGTCTAAGAACTTCCTTCTCCCTTGAATGACAAATGGCTCCTGGCAGGATAGGGCTTTGAAATCCTGTGTGCTGAGCAAATCTCTACCAGTAATAGTGTCTTCAGGGTCAAGTCCTTCAGTGAAGCGCAACAATGGTTCAAAGGGCTCAACAGTAAGGGTTATAGTACCTAATTGCCATGAACTGGACCCTCAAGGAACTAGCAGCTAAGCCCTTATCAAAGCCCGTCTGCAGAAACTCCAGGATGATCAGAATGGATGCTGTGAATAGGGGGAACAGGTCTGTCCCCACACCATGACTCCAATGCACCATACCCAGATGCATGCCAGACAAGTTGACCTCTTCCATGCCTTCAAGGTTGCTATCACTGGACCAAAATAACCTTTATTGGCAGTGCCCTTTCAAGAGCCATGCTGTAAGTGAGAATCTATCCACCTGAGGCATGAGTACTGGCCCCTGTGTCAAGGGATCCTCAAGCCAGAAGCTGCCATGGATGGTCCATTAGAATCTGCACCAGGTCAGCATACCATGGGCACCTTGGCCAATCTGGAGCAATCAAACACTACCAGCCCTCTGTGAGCCTCTGCTGCATGACCTGGCCTATTAGTGCCCATGAAAGGGGGGGGGGACATACAAAATCCCCTCCATGGGCCACCTTTGTACTAGGGCATCCAAGCCCTCCGACATCCTCTACCTGCTGAAAAACTGGCTGGCCTTGGCTTATGAAAGAGTCACCATTAGGTCCATGACTGGCAAACAGGGGTGTCCTACACAGAGCGGTGTGTTCACCCCTAAACAAAGACATGGAGGGGTGACCTGCACGAGCAGCAGGTGCACCTACTCTTGCCATCTTACTGAGCAGACTAGATGGACCATACTGGTCTTTATCTGCTGTCATTTACTAAGTTACTATGCCCCAGAGGTGTACCACTTGCTTGGAAAAGCCATCTGGTTTAAATTCCACTTGCCAGGGTCCACGTGAACTCTGCTCAGGTAGTATATCACATTGTCAACTCCTGCTACATGCGCCACTGATAATACCTGGAGATTCCTTTCCACCCAGTTAACAGTCTCTGGGCCTCCTCCTCCAAGGCTATGCTGCCTGTGCCACCCTGGCGGTTGATGTAGGCCACCATGGTTGCATTGTCTGATATAGACTGCTTTCCCCTGCAAACAGGTCTGGAAGCTCTTTAGTGCCAGGACCACAGCCTGTATTTCCAGTCTGTTGATTGACCAAACGGCCTCTTGTGGGCTCCATTGCCCTTTGCAATGGGCTCCCCAACTGGACAGGCTGGCATTGGTCATCAGGGGTATCCATCTTGGCAACTTGACGGGCATGCCCCATTCTAGACTTCCCCTGCAAAGCCACCAACATGGTCCTCAGCAGGCAGGGGAGAAACTTGGATAAGGCTGGCTCTGGTGGGACCACCTCTGGAGCAGAGCTCTGCAAAGCTTGCATGTATGCTGACCCGTGGGACTAGTTAGAGAGTGGCTACCATGGTTCCCAGAACCTGCAGATAGTTTCTGGAAATGTTAGAACCGTCAGCCTGGCACCAAGACCAGCCGTTGCAGTCCCTGCACCCAATGTTCCAGCAGTAAGACCTTTCCCATGCAGGTGTCAAAGCATGCTCCCAGATATTCCAGTTCCTGGGACAGAATCAACTGACTTTTGGCCATGTTGACCACCCAACCAAGACTTTGAAGGAACTGCACCCCCCCATTTTGTTGCAATCTTGACTTTGGATTTCACCTGATCAGCTGGTCGTTGATGCAGGTGAACGAGAATGCCTTCCTTGCATAGCACTGCTACCACCATGACCTCTGAAGATATGCGGAACCATTGCCAAACCTAACAGCAATGCCCAAAACTGGAAATGCCCCATCAGTACCACAAAGCAAATAAACTGCTGATGTTCCTGTCGGATGGGAATGTGCAGGTACACCTCCATAAGATCAAGAGGTTAAAAACCTGCTGCTTTGTACTGCTACTATGATGGACTACAAGGTTTCCATGTGAAAATGTGACATGTATGCCAAGGTTCATGCCCTTGAGATGGAGTATTGGGCAAAAGGAACCTTCCTTTTTGAGCACCATGAAATAAATGGAGTATCGACTGCAACTGTCTTGTTCTCTGGGAACCAGTACCATGGCCTTCAGTTGCAGGAGCCATGCTAAGGTGTCCCTGCTTTGCCCACACCTTGCATGGAGATCAAACAAAGGCATGGCCCACTGGACAGGTCCACTTGAGGGCACAGCCTTCCTAGATAACCTCCAGAACCCACTGTCAAGAAGTGATCTGGACCCAGGCAGAGTAGAAATCCTGCAGCCAACCTCCCACAGGTTGCACTGCCACCTGGGGCCTCCTTGCTTCATTGCAATTTTCTAGGACCAGAGGTCAAGGTGGTGCCACAACCTTGGCCTACTTCTCAAAACCTCATCCCCTGAAGGAAAATCTGCCCCTCTGGTAAGGGATAAAGTGGAAAGTACAAACCACTTGAAGTCTCGTGTTTGACCAAGTTGAAGGTGGGGTGTGGCTCTGCTTTTGTTTGTTTCTTTTTGGGCAGATATCCCCCTTGGACTCTCCCAAATCCTTGACCAACTTATCAAGCCCCTCCCTGAAGAGAAGCTTCCTCTTAAAGAGCAGTTTATTTGGAAGGAGGCCATACTCCTAGAAAGCCCCAAGGACATAGTGGGTCTACTACACTAGTGGAAAAAGTTGTGGATACACCTGTAAGAATTTGAGCTCTCCGTGATATCTGTCTTATGTTAAGTATTCTATATATTAGACACTATATGCAGATTGTAATATGTTCCCAAATGTTATGGCAACAAGTGAATATCAACATTTATCAGAAAAAACTTCTATTTGGAATCAGACAAGGTAATTGATGTCTCAGGAAAATGATATTTTTCATGAAACTGTCGATCCACTAAGCAGGTTTTATGCAGAATCTCATGTATAAGCTGACGCTTCAGATAATGTGTGCTATACTGCCAGGTGTATACAAGCTGTATCAGTCATATCTGTGCTTTTGTTGTTTACAAAATTTTATTTAACGAACAAATTTAAAAAAAGACAAATGCTTAATAAAGTTTCCAATTTGGAATATGTTGTATTTTATTTTTTATATTAGTTTTTATATACCACTATCATTTCAAATGAAGCAGTTTACATTGTAACAAACTTGGTAAATGTACATTAAACAGGGACATTGATAACTTGGATTTTTTTGAGCAATGGAGGGTTAAGTGACTGCCCAAGGCCACAAGGAGTACTAGTGGGAATTAAACCCTGGTCTCTTGGTTCCCAAGCCAGCGCTCTAACCACTAGGCTACTCCTCCACTCCAAGATCGATCTTTTTCATTCTTGGAATTCTTGCCCTCAGACCTGCGTTGAGTAGCCTGTTTTGAACAGGTCGATCAGTAAACGGATGCACCAAGATCCATAAGTTCCCGATTGGAGTCCTTGGCAGATTTACAATATTTTTAAAGCCAACCTAACAATCATTCTGTCAGTTTTTGGAGTTGTAGACTTTTCCTTCCTCTTCCCTTCTGAGTTGCAACACTTTCAGTGACTGAAGTGAGCACACAACTTTTGTACATCAGATGCTGTCACTCCATGGCCCATCTTCTGAAAGATTTCACAAAAAGCTGTACCCCTCATTTCTCAAAGTAATGGCTGTTGCTCTCGTTAGGAGACCAGTCAACCCTCTTTGTTGCTGCCATCATTAAATCTACAAAATACAACATATTCCAAATTGGAAACTTTATTAAGCATTTGTCTTTTTTTACATTTTTTCGTTAAATAAAATAAATTTGTAAACAAAAGCACAAATATGACTGATATAGCTTGTATACACCTGGCAGTATAGCACACATTATCTGAAGCGTCAGCTTATACATGAGATTCTGCATAAAACCTGCTTAGTGGATCGACAGTTTCATGAAAAATATCATTTTCCTGAGAAAGACATCAATTACCTTGTCTGACTCCAAATAGAAGCTTTTTCTGATAAATGTTGATATTCATTTGTAATATGTTACCAAATGTTATGGCAACAATCTGCATAGTGTGTCTAATATATAGACTACTTAATTAACGTAAGACATATCACGGAGAGCTCAAATTTTACAGGTGTATCCACATTTTCCGCTAGTGTATGTAGGCTGCTCCTGATTCCAGTTTGGCTGCCTCCCCAGGAATGTACTTCCCTGGTTCATCTGGTTGATGGACCCACTGACCAGCAGAGGCAGGCCCTGGCCGCCCAGGCCCCACAAATGGAGGCTTGCAGGGATAGGGCATCTATATCAAATACCTGCTTCAGGGTGTCCGACTTCCTATCTTGGGCATCCGAGTGCTACACTCCCTTCTACTGGGATTGTCATCTTTGTCAGCACCAACCATGCTGCATCCAACTTAGGCAAGCAAAAAACTGTTCTTTCCTGCTCTGGAAGCAGGTATAGGCATGACATGGCCAACACCCCCTAGAGGCCAGCCACTCTGGCAGATCCCCACTCATCCTGGATCATCTGTCAGACCACTCTATGCATGGGAAATACTTTCAGCATCACCTGGAGCAGAGGATCCTCCAGAGTCATCTGCTGCTAGGTGGCTAGTAGGCATATTAAGGGCCTTCAAGGACTCCATGAGCACTAGCAGCTCCTCCCATGGAAACCCATATAATCTGTGATGAGATCCTGGAGCGACCAACATTCCAATTCTTCACCTTGCCAATCCAGCTTTATGTCCAAATAGTCTTTATCTGGCCCCTCAGAATACAGCATTCTCCCGGCTATCCTCTGAGAGGTGTGGTCTTTTACTTGCTGCTATCTAGGTCTTGCTCTGTGTCTACTGCCCTTAGACCCTCGTTCAATGCTGAGGTGCAGTCACCCGACCTCTGTTGGTGCATACAAAACACCTGGAGTGGAAGGAGGACAAACTGACAAAAAAAAAAGTCACCCATGAGCCCCACCATCTCCCTCTTCTGCGAAGTAGAGGACCCAGGAATGGCTGGGAGATCGGGAGCTGGCTCCAGAGTGCCCACTGTGACCCCACCTTGTCTTGTGACTCCTGTGACAGAAAGGAACTGTCTAGGCTGATCTTCAATATCCTGCACCAAAGACGTGACTTCTTGCAAGTAGTCCTGACAAATGCCAGCCTCCGAGACTGCTCCATGCTGGGTACCACACACCAAGCACTGTGGCCTGGCTGGCATGATGGGAAGGTGCTGGCCTAGGGCCCCCCAAATACCACAGGTACTTACAATAGCAGCCCTTTAATGTGCTGAAAGAAAAAGAAAGCAAATAATTCATTTTAGTTTCTTTTTCTTAAGCCCAAAATAAAGAGCTTCACTCAGACTCAAATACAAAAGCAGGAAAGAGAGGCCAGGAGTTAGACTCCATTGTAACCTGTAGATGGGGAAATATACCTATATACAGCTGCTGAGGAAATTCTCCTTCATAACCCTCGGGGCGAGCAGAGAAGGCAAGGAAAGATAGTGCCGCAGTTGACAATGAACCCTGTGCAGGGCTGTTGGTGGGAAGACAAATGCCTCTGCTCTCCTTCCTGCGCAGCTGCAAGTCCTCCACGCGGTTTTAGGCTGCACAGATGCCGTGTGCTTCCCCCAATCTGTCCTGGCACCTGCAGCTAAAAATTAAATTTGTGCTGTACCTCAAAAGCCTGCTCACTTGACCTGGCTTGAGTGCACTGCCCCCGTGTACACTCACTCCCCCCCCCTCCCCCACACGCTCAGTCAACCTCCAGCTTTGATGGCGAGAGGCTGTCCGGGAAGCTGACAATCTGCTCTGTGTCTACTGCAGTAGCTCCCCATCTATTTCAGGAGCTGCCTGAATCACCCAGACACTGAAGGTTTGGGGTTTTTTTTTTAAGACACCATGGAGGGGGGGGGGGTACTCTGCCCTCCTCCTCCAGCTTCTCCTTTGAAACTGGGCAAAGCTCTTTATTCCAACTGAAAGTAAAATAGAGGGAATTAAGTCTACACTAAACCTATGCTCTTTAGTTGTCCCTCAGTGAGCCCAGCACCCTGGCTCACTACCTCCTCCAGCTGCTTGGAGACAGAGCATACTGGGGCTGGTAGGTGGTGCCAGCTGCATATTCTCTATCTCTATCAGAGTCCTCAAAGAGATGACATGCTCAGTCTCCAAGCTGCTGGAAGAGGTACACTACCTAGAGGTGTGGGACTGGACTGAAGGGACGATAAGGAACAGCAGGTTTTAGCTATAAGTTGGATGTGTGTGGAGAAAGCAGGAGGAAGAGAAACTATCAAGGTTGCGAGCTGAGGAGACAGGGAGTAGAGAGTTATCCAGAGACTGAGAAAGGAGGACGGGGAGAGGAAGGTTTAAGGGGAAAAATAAGTAGCTCAGTTTTGGCCATGTTCAATTTCAAGTGGCAGCAAGACATCCAAACAATCCAGGCCTGGATTACTGTAGCGTTAGTTCTGGGAGTCATCAGCATAAAGATGGTACTGAAAGCCATGAAAAAAGCCCCACTCATGGATCCAAAATTTGTTCGCAAAACCATCCAGCCACTGTTTAAATCAACTTTGCAAAAAAACAAAAAGTGAAGAAACCTGCTGATAAGACTAGAAGTGCTCATGAACAAAGCCTTTGATACTTGAGACTAAGCCCTCCTTAAGCAATGCAGTTCACACAAGAGCCAAGATACTCTCCTTTAGACTGCATTATAGCTACAGAAAAATCCAGTACACAAAAAAGAAAGTAGGGTGAAGGACAATGACATCCAAGGATAACTCAGAGTAAAAACAGATGAGTTCTGAAGACCAAGTTATGCCCAAGTTCCACAAAACTGGCCTGAGGCATCAGTGACTTTGGTGAAGTTTATTTTATTTCTATTTATTGCTTTTATAAACTGCACTCTTTAAAATCAGTGTGGTTTACATATAACATTGTGTACAACACAGGCCTGTTATGTACTTACATTGAATGGGTTATGTGGGAGGAGTGGCCTAGTGGTTAGGACAAGGTACTTCGGGCTGAGGGTTCACGTCCCACCTGGGGACAGCAATCTCAGGCCAGAGGGACTGGGATTTCTAGTCCTATAGGTACTCCTTGTGGTCTTGGGCAAGCCACTTAACCCTCCATTGCCAATGTTCCCTGTAAGTATTAGCGTATGTGTGTCATATCCCCTCGTGTTAAATGTATCTCCCAATTGACCACTTTGACCCAGTGAAAAGCGGGATATAAATACAGCTAAATAAAAAATAAATAAATAGGTAATTGCCCCGATTAGAGCATTATACAGCTTCTCTATACTGCAGCATTGAGCATGTGAACATTATGCTATAGCTCTCCTTATCCTACTCATCACCTACCCTTCCATGTATTTGGGGACAGCTTTGCCAGGCACCCCATACACAGGGGCCAATGCAGGTAACGTGCAAAGCTTAGCTCACATATTTTGTGCATTACCAATGCAGGAACATGTCTTGTGCATGAGCTAAGAGTACAAAGCTTCAAAACGGTATGCACTGCATCTAAATCTATGGTAATGATGCAATTAGCTATGAAGCACAAATGCAGAGAAGGGTGCAAGACCAAAAGGCTGAACGCAACACTAGCATTTCAATGTGAGGTCCCAGAAGTAAAGCATCAATTCAGAGGATTGCGGTCAGAACAAATTCCTCACCGGCACTTTCTGGCTTTACTGCAGGAAGTGGTAGAGAGATGTACTTGGAACAATGTTATGTACATCTGCTGGAATGCTATCCAGTGCATAACAGGTACACTAAAAAAAAATTTTTTTAAACTGTCTCTAATGTTTCAATTGATTTTTACGTTTTTTGGTGCGCTGAATCCAAATCTGGTAACCAATTTGCTCCATCATGTACAGATTTTTGCTCCATTGGGTTAGCAGTTTGAGGTGAACGTTTCAGATTGAGTGCGATCGAGATAAAAGTTTCTTGGATGAATTCTTTATACTAATTGTTTAGTAGTTATTCAAATAAGAAGAAAATTGTAACAAGGCAGCACATAAGAATAGAGTAGAGTAATGTCAAAAAAAACACACTGATGGTAGCAAAATTGTCTGCACTTAAAACAGCCACATACATGTGCACAAACATTGAGCATATAAGAGCGAGGTTAGACACAAAGCAAAGCAAAGAAATGTGCAAAAAATGTTGTACAGGTATGTATGTAAGAATAGAAAATGCAAACCGCACCATTGCAATACATGAAGACAAACACCCGATGGTGTGAAAATAAAATTCTAATAATGAGATCCGACACTGTGGTAATAACTAGCAAATTTTTATTTCAAAGTTTAGTAAAAACACGATATTTGTCAACACAGTTTAGATTTTAAAGTCATTCTTGGGTCAATCAATCTCCTGGTGGGCCCGTTTCTTCTTCCCCCGAATGCTTCTCTTGGTGCGCTGCTTGGCGTATTTTTCATCTGGGGTTTCCCGCAGCAGCAACCAGCAGAAATCAGCCATCATAGTGGTGTTCCATCTTCCTTGGTACCTTCTCTCTGCGTCCTTGATGTCCTGGTGAAACCTTTCACCTTGTTCTTCACTGTACGCCCCCAAGTTTTCGGGAAAGTAGTTCACATGGGAATGCAAGAAATGGACTTTCAGGCTCATGTTACAGCCTTGTTCTTTGAAGGCCTTGAGCATCCTGGCAACAATATCCTGATCGTTCTCATCCCGCCTGTTCCCCAAGAATTGATGCACCCTATCCTAGAAGGAATCCCAGGCTTCTTTTTCCTTCTCAGACATCGTTTCAGCGAATGCTCCATCTGAAATGAGTTTCCTTATATCAGGGGCCAAAACACACACTCCTTCCTTTAGCTTTGCTTCAGAAAGTCGGGGGAACTTTGAGCAAAGGTACCGAAAGCACTCACCATCTTTTTTGGAAGGGACTTGATGAATTGCTTAATGAGACCCAACTTAATGTGGAGAGGTGGTAATAGAATTTTATCACGAGGTACCAAGCTCTCATGAAGAACATTTTTCTCACCGGGTCTCAAATACTCCCGAATTGGCCAGTCTTTTTCCCCCCCAGTGTAGGTCGCGGGCCCAGCTATCCCACAAGCAAAGGAAGCAGGGATATTTGGTGAAACCGGATTGCTGCCCTAATAGCATGGATAGAATTTTAAAGACTCCACAAATCATCCACTTATGCTCATCATAACGAATCTTCTGAAGAATCAGGGACAAATTCTCCTATTTTTCTTGGAGAATAACAGAGTGAGCAATAGGAACTGAAGCAAATGTGTTGCCATTATGAAGAACACCTTTTATGCTGTCTTTTGACGAATCAATGAACAGCCGCCATTCAGCAGGATCATACTTGAGTTTAAACTTTTCCATCACTCCGTATATATCGTTTGCAAAATACCAAATCTTCCTCTTTGCTGAAATACTTCAAAAATTGTGTCTCGCGGTTGCGGTACCAATAAAAAGTTGTTCCAGGTGACAATAGATTTTTCTGTTTAAGCCGAGAACCTAGCAGTTGGGCAGCATCTTTTGGGAGTCCTACATCCCGGACTAAATCATTCAATTCAGCTTGAGAGAAAAGTTCAGGTTTCGGATCTGGTTCAGTTTCAAACTCGGAAGTACTGGACTCATCAGGAAAAGCCATCTGATGACTCTCATCATGATCAGAACCGTCCACACAAATATGATCCAAAGATTTTGGTGGTTCAGGCACAGGTACTTCGTTGCTATGAGGCATAGGCCTAATTGCTGAGGGAAGGTTGGGGTAACTTATTACGTTCTTATTTTTTTAAGTTGTATCCCTTCACAATGCAAGAGCAAAAATAGCAGTCACTGCTGTGGTCTCTTTGTTCACGCCACATCATAGGTATTCCGAAACGAAATGCTTGTTTACCTTTCATCCATAAGCATAGATCTTCCTCACATGTCTTGCACACTTTGAGGAGCCCACGGTTTGTCTTGATCGCCTAACTTCAAACCGAAATAGGCGAAATATACTTTAATAAATGCAGAGATGTTCCTCTGCCGCTTTTTCACGGTATATTCCCCACAAATAAAACAAAAACTGTCCGGAGAGTTGACGCAACCTCTGGCTCTGTGAGCCATCACAAATACACAGCACTGCAAACTACAACTGTAGTGAACCACTTTGGAATAAAGCTGGATTACAACTGAGCAAACAAAAAGGTAATAATGAACTTGCAAGAAACTGAAATTTGACAGGAACGTTCATGTCGCAACCACCGTGTTTGAGCGAGCGAACGAGGCGAGGCGAACAGGAAAGAACATGCGCCAGCGCGAGTACTGGATTTAGCCCCCCGCCTCCCAATTGTCCTGTTAATGTATAAAATGAATACAAAACCCTCTAAAATATCATGAGGGAGTGTTTCTAGTTAGTTAAACCATTACAACCTCTATTTTGGGCCAAGAAAATAAACTGCAGTCGGCTAAAAAGAAATTATGTGAACATTCCTTATATGGGTAAGAAATCTAATTTTGCAAGAAAACGTGACGTGATGGAACATTTTGGCTATTTTTCCTGGATTCAGCACCCCAAAATCTATAGGAATCAGTTGCAAAACTGGAGGCAGTTTTTTGGTAGTGTACCTGTGTAATCAATACTCTGCAGAAGTTAACATTCCAACACATGCAAATGCCAAACTGTGCAAGACACATGTGCTGCTACTAACATAGCTATAAGAACACAAGATAAAACACAGCAGCTATACCAGGTCAAACCAAAAGATCTAACAGTGGCCAATCCAGTCAACTACTTGCCAAATCCCAAAGAGTAGCCAGTTCTATGCTACTTATTCCCGGGGATATGTATGTTCTCAGACTACATTATCTGTTTTGAACTTTTCCTCCAGGAATTTGCCAAATTTTTTTAACCAACCTACATTACCTGTTTTAACATCATCCGCCAGCAATGAGTTCCAAAGACCCATACATTTCAGAGAAAAAGGTTTTAAATGTACTCTTTATAGCTTCATGGCATGCCCTAGTCCTAGGTTCCCTTATTTAGTTAAAACACACGTGTGTCTAATACATACCATGTCATTCAGTATTTTATACACATCCATTATATCTCCACTTAGGGCCCTACAGCGTGAAGAGATGTAACCAGGGGCAGCTCAAGGCAGTCTGCTGCCCGAGGTGAAGGATGAGATGGTGGAAATGCAAGATGTTTGCACACCAAGGAACTAGAAGAGCAAGAACCACAGCACAGATTATAGAACTAAATTATAACTCGTTTTTTATATTATAAACGCATTATGGTTCTTGTTTTTTCTTTTTGAACATAGTTTGCATCTGTAGAACCCTCTTCAGTGGGTGCAGAGTAGGGTCGGGACATTCACCCACAGAACTCAATATCTTTAAAAAAAAGTGATCCGATTCTGATCATATCACTAACATTCACCAGTACCAGGCATATTGAACTTATACAAACTCTACAAGTCACCGAGTATCTATAGAGCAAATCTACCATACCATATCAGCACCAACTTACAAAACTCACATAATGAGCCCACCCAAAAAAAAGCATTACTAAATACTACAGTGGGCCCTGGAACATCCAAACACCTATTTGAAAAGCTGAACAATTCAGACTACTACACACAAACTCCATGTTAACAGAACATCTGGTCTGGTCAAACACTCATAACAGACCCTCACCAAGTACAGAATAAGTGACGATAACCTAGAAATAAACACATGTAGATAATTAAACTGCAACCCTAAGAAGCCAGATTCTGCATACAGTGTAATACCAGAGAAATAGAAAGATGCATTTCCATGTACTGAATATAAAGATAGCACCAAGTCAGATAATTACATTGAAAATAAAATTCTTTGAACTCTGACCATTTTATTCTCTGATCATGTAGGTCCTAATACGAGGTTTCCGTTTTCCCCTATCTCCCAGTGATGTAGGGCCCTGCTTGGAGACTCACTGCAGCATCATGCACATAAGTTTAGTACACTGTATTTTTAAACATATGCCACCAATCTAAAATCCTAGGTGCAATTTAGCATAACAGATGTTACAAAACATAAAATTTGATTAATGAAAAGCCACTTCCACAGCCCCTTCCCCCATCAAACCATTATAAGTATCTGCAAATCAGATTTTATTTTGCTATGACCAGATTGATGAGGAGGGAAGATATAAAGTGAGAAACTAATCCTGGTAGCCATGAATTCAAATGCTGGATTGGATTGTGCTAGAGCTGGAAGAGTCCAGAATTCAGCTTCAGGCTGCTAAACAAAATTAAACTGAGACATTCCCTTAAAATTTGAGTTTCATTGAATCTGAACTGAAAAGATTTTAAAGTTACAGTCTGGCAGCATAATGAACACAAAACTGCAAATCTCAAAGATACATATTCCCCCCCAAACCAACAACCTACAGTTGACCTCACCAATGGGTGCAGAGCAGAAGTAGGACATTCACCCACAGAACAATATATTTTAAACAAATCTGATTGCCATCTTGCTAACAAACATTCAGTACCAGGCATTCCAGGAACTAATACAAAACCTTATAGAAGTCTAAGATCTACAAAGCCAAGTCTACCATATACCAGCATAAACTTCCTAAACTCAAAGGGACCTACCCAGAAAAAAGCAGCACTATAAATACTGCAGCAGGCCCTAGATCATCATACTCCTATCTGAAAAGCTGAACATCAAAATTACTACAGTATAGTATAGATCCCTATGTACAAACTCCATGTTAACAGAACACCTGGCCTCAGTCACTCAGAACACAGACCCTCATCAAGTACAGAATAAGTGACTACAAAGTAAAAATGAAAATATGTAGACAAAAATTAAACTGAAACCCCAAGAAGCCAGACTCCACATGCAGTGCAACATCAGCTAAGAGATGCAGTTCCCCATGCTGTGTAAAATATAAAGCTAGCACAAAGTCCAATCAGTAAAATTAAAATACAATTCCTACTTTGACCATTTTCTGTTCATGCTGATCCTGATCCGAGGCTTCTGCTTTCCTGTCCTCTCTTAGCTCTCTATGGTCCATCTGCCATTTCTTATCTCTTTTTCACTTCCTTCCATCAGCCTATCTCCAGTCCCAGTAATCCTCCCCAGTACCTTCTAATGTCAACCGCCTTGCATTCCCAGGACTGCCACTGGTGTCCATTCCCTTCCAGTTGTCTGTCCTCACTGTCTACCCCTTCTAGTCCAAATACCATACCAGGTATTAGCTCACTTCCACTCCCAGTGCCATCCCCATGTCAGCTCCCTTCCAGTCACCCTACCCTCTGTCCATCCCCCTTCCAGTGCCATCCTCACAGCAGCTCCCTTCCAGCCCTAGTGCCCCCTCCCTTCCAGTCTCTTCCCCATTACCCAGCCACCCACCAGTACCATCCCCAGGTATCAGCTCCCTTCCCGCCCCCTCCTTTCCACCCCCCCCCCCATGTCAGCTCCTTTCCTGCCTCCTCCTCCACCTGGCAGACCCCATCATTTGCTCACTTCCAATCCCATTCGCCCATCCCCCTGCATCAGCCCTAGACACTAGTTGTCTTCCAGGGCCAGCCGCTCTCCTCCCCTCCCCCCCCATATCAGTCAATTTCCAGTTCTAGCCCCCAGTCTTCTTCCAGTGCCAGCAGCTCTCCTCTGCCCCCAACCCCACCCCATTTCCAGTTCTAGACCCCCATATCAGCCCAGCCTTGCTCAGCACATTTTCAGTCCAAGCCCCCCCTGGGGGAAGAGCCCTGCTGACCACCACCCCAGCTCACCTTTGCAGAGCTGTGAGAAGAACAGTGCTCTGTTAAAGTTTACCCTCAGTGTCAGCAGGCTCAACTTTAACAGCTGTTGTAAAGAAGGGAAACTCTTTTCCTTCTTGTAGCTCTGCAAAGGTGAGCAGGGGTGCCGGTCAGGCAACTGCAGGGCTCTTCCGGGGCAGTGGAGGGGGGGGGGTGTGGGGCAATTGATTCCGATGCTGCCAATGCAGTTTGTCTAGCCCTTTTTTGTTTAAATTTTGAAGGCCAAGTGAGGTGGCCTTTTTGGGGCATTTTTGCCACCCCCAAAAGTTGCCACCTGAGGCGACTGCCTCATTTGGTCTCAGAACATCCCCTCGATGTAACTTCTTTAGCCTCATAGGAGAGGCACTCTTTTTTCTGATGCAGAGACCAAAATTGCACAAAAGGTGCAGTCACACTATGGAGCGATACAGAGACATATCCTTTGTTTATTCCTTTCTTTATGATTCCTAACAGGTGGCTTCTTTGGCCACCACACCCTGAACAGACGGCTTCAATGTATTGTCTACAATCACACCTAGGTCCTATTCTTGGACGAGACCAATGTGGAACCTAGTATTGTGTACCTGTAGTTGGGATTATTCTCTACATACACCACTTTGCTGCCCAATCTCCCAAGGTCCTTCTACAGTTTCTCACAATCCACATGTGATTTCACAACTGAATAATTTGGTGTTTGCAAATTTAGTCACCTCCAGATCATTTCTAAAATGTTAAAAAGCACCAGTCCCAGTACAGATCCCTGGGGTGCTCTACTATTCACCTTCCTCCATTGAGAAAATTGGCCATTTATCCCTCCTCTCTCAACCAGTCTAGTCCACAATAGAACACTGCCTCTTATGCCATAATAGTTTTAAACTCCCACAGGAGTTTCCAATGCAGAGCTTTGACAAATGCTTTTTGAAAGTCTAAATATTGCATCAGATGGCTCACCTTTATCCACGTTTATTCAAGACTTCAGCCAAAAGGCAGCATCTCACCAATCTGCTCCATTTCTTTGAAGGCATGTTTACTTTGTCCATTAAACTATGTCTATCCAAGTGACCAGTGATTGCTTTTAATACTGATTTCCACCATTTTGCCTGGTACTGACATTAGGCTCACTGGTCTGTAGCTCCCAGGATTACCTCAGCACCCTCTTCAAAATAGAGGATGTTAGCCACCCTCCAATCTTTTGGTACCATAGATTTTAATGATAGGTTAAAAATCAATAGTGGATGACAATATTCGCCTAAAAAAGACATTGGTTTTGTCTGCTTAAGATAAGTACTGTTTGCAGTGAAAATACATAAGGTGATTGGGCACGCTGTGGCCTTTTTGATTAAAAGGGTTCTTTCGGTAATGAGGGGAATGGTGTAGTCCTTCCTCTCCAACCGATAGCCCCCGACACAAAAACAGAGGTTGTGGGATTTATTAATCTCCAGTGGTAGCTACTGGTGGGGATGTTCAATGACTTTCTTTTTTCTCTGAGTAAAAATCAATAGTAGCTCTGCAATTCCATCTCAGTTCTCAGCACTCTTGGGTATACCATCTAGTGCAGGTGATTTGTTATTCTAGTTTAAGAGTTTGCTCAACTACATCTTCCAGGTTCACTGATTTTTCATTGTTCTCAACGTTAATTTTGCCATGGGTAGCTTCCTCATATCTTCAGAAAAGGCTGAAGCAAAGAAACCGTTTAGTCTGAGCTACAGCCTCGTCCTCCTTGAGTGCCCCTTTTACCCTTGATCATATAATGGTCCAACCGATTCCTCCCCCAGCTTCTTGCTTCATGTGAAGTTTGCTAGTTTTGATGCTTATGGCATGTTTCTTTAACTTTTTTGCCTCTTATCTGTGCCTTGCATTTAACTCAGTGCTTATGCTGTTTCCTATTTTCTTCATTTGGTCCCTTGACATTTTTTTGTCTCTAATAGCCTTTCACCTCACCTTTTAACCAAGGCAAGCTCTTTGGCTTTCCTTCTGCCTTTTAATGCATGGGTTACAATCTTGTAAGCCCAGATCAGATGTATGTTTAAGCATCATCAATGCCAGATGTAAACCTCTTGACCTTTGCAGCTGCTCTTTTTTCCTCATTTTATTATAGCCTCACTTTTGAAAGTTAACCACCAGCACAGTAGGATTTCCTTTGCATACACACTCCAATTATGCAGTTAAATGTGATCACCATTGCCAAATGGTCCCTTTACCAAATACTATGTTCTGCAGAGGACTACTCTGTAGTACCTTTTCTAGCTAGTTCCTAAACCAGCTGCTCCATGAAGCAGACATTTCTTTCATCTAGAAAGTCACCTCTAGCATGCCCCGACATGACATTTATCCAGTTAATATTGGTGTAATTGATAACAGTTATGGGAATATCAAATTAGGGAAGCTAATGAAATGTTGCCAATTTTAACTCTGCTCATTCAGTCAACGCACTGGTAGGGATTTACTCCCATTTCCTTCTTTCACACATGGAATTTCTATCATAAAGATTCGACAGCATTTCCTGTAGAACGTATTCGAATTAACTCAATTCTCTAACAGCATCACCCCTCCAATTTAATCCATCCTATTGTGATATAATTTATACCTTGGTATGACAGCGTCCCATTGATTATCCTCAAACCTCTTAACATCTCTTTATTTAGTGCTATATATGCTAATTCTATTTAAGAATCTAGCATCCCCATTTTAAGAGTCAAGCAAAATGTACCTAGAAATACTTATCTTCATAGCATTTGACAGGGATAATTGGTAAGTTCTCTTTCTGGTCTTTAAAGGCACATGGGCTATTTCAGACTTCACTGCAACCTCTATTGGGGTGCTTTAACGTCCCTGTTACAATGGCATCTTTCACCGATACTTGTTCCAAACCCAGGACTGGTCCCAGAGTTGGTGCCTTAGGCACACCTTAAGCCTTACACCACTCCTCTCCCCCACCTACTCCCAGCTTTCAAATGCCCTGTTATTTGCCACCCCCAGAAGCTGCCACTTAGGGCTGGCTGAACCATTAGACAAACTAGGCAGTTACCTAACCAGACCCGAGCGACTGTCCGCTTCCCTCCCGATTCTCACTTAACAGCTTCTTCCTCCTTTTTGAATGTTGGTGCCAGCAGCCCAGTACCACCCCAGTTAGGGTGAAGGTCATCTTTGCTTAATAGGCTCCCCCTTCCTCAGAAAGTAGCCCAGGTCCTAACAAACCTAAAACCTTCCTCCTATACTACTTCTCACCCATGCAGCGAGACTCTGGAGCTCTGCCTGTCTCTTGGGTCCTGCATCGCTTAAATCCTTTTGAATGTGCCTTTTTTTAACTTTCTGCCAAAAGCCTAAATTTGGTTTGCAGAACCTTCCTCCCATATGTTCTTATGTCACTAATACCAATATGTACCAGGACAGCCAGTTCCTCCCTAGTACCGTCTAAAACAGTATCTAGGTTGCATGTGAGGTCTGACATTTGTGCCAGGCAAGTCTCACATTCACCAGCCACTCAGCTAGGTACATGGGTAATGACTGAATCACCAATAGCCATCCTAATCCTTCCCTCCTGGGTATGGGTCTGGCTTACTCACTTTGTTCAGGGAAGGCTTTTTGCCTGCATTCTTGTTTGCATGCAGCATTGGTGAGCAGAACTTCTGCATTAACCTTGTATTAGGAAATCCTGTACGAGTTTTGACAGGGTTCCTGCATCAGCCCCACAGACTTGTGCTCTAACTACTAACTACCAGCCCAGTTTCACCATCCCCTCAGCTAGTTTGGGGTTTGACAACCTATAAGACTGAATTGTTCAGACAGGACCTTAGTTCCTGCTTTAGAGGTAAGGCTACAAGATTGTACCATAGAGATTGCTTCCATGTATTGCCCCAACCCACAACAATCACTTCTATTCTAGTTCTTTGGCTACGTATTAAAAACATTTTAGTGTGACATCACCTATCCTCCCATCTGTACCATACACATGTTAACGCCTTTAAATTTTACTGCTCTTGTTTGCTCTATAGAGCAATTCTGAATACCGGAGCTTTACTACACAAATTTCACATAGGCAGATTATGGTGCCCAACAGAAAATGGCACCCACCTTTATTTAGCTCTGCTTATATACTACTAAATCTAAGAGTCAAAGCAGTTTACATAGAATAGGCCAACATGGCTTTACAAAGAATAACCTAAGATAGGGTTAATTAGGTAGGAGAAAGTAAAAAGACAATAAGTAGAAGAGCAGTACATCAGAAACTCATTTATATAGGCAACTGAATGCACTGAGTGTGTAAGGTCTCATCAGCAAAGCATTCGAGGAAAAGACGTTTCTTTATACCCTCCTTTCTCCAATGATACTACTAGTGAGGCTTGAATCCCAGCCAGCCAAGAACCCCAGGAGATTTTACCTTGTTACTTTACAAAGTCCGACTAACGCCAAGCCCATTACTTTGCTAATAAAGTTCACTCACCAACCTTTTAAGAGCACGGTGCTCATCAACCCCCCCCCCCCCCCCCAAAGGTCAGTAGTTTAACTGATGCAGTGCACCCTCAGATGTCTCCTCTATACACTTTAGAGCCAAGCTGTGCATCAGAGGCTCCTAATCCTAGGTCACACCCTAAAAAAAGACATAGCAGACATAAAATAAAGGAGCAATGTACAGGACTGTTAGTTTAACTGCCAATATCCTACAAGTACAAAGCATTCTGGCACAAACCCATCTAAAATTTTAAGTTTGACATTTTATGTTGAAAACAGTCAAGAGTTAGAGCTCCAGAAGAGAAAAATGATACGTTATCTCTTCTTACAACACCGTTTGTGGCATACTTATATGTACTTTACATCTTCATTCGGTCCCACTAGTTTCCGATAAAGTCATGTGCGCGGCACAAAGGATGTTAGAGCTAGTAACTGATGCACATCTATGTAAAGCTATATATTTTTATTTTATTTAATCCAGACCTTTTTCCAGTAGTAATTCAAGAGACACTACATTCGGGTACAACAGATATTTCCCTGCCCCACCAAATGGCGAGCAGCACAGCAGCACCCTGCAATAGCTCGCCTAGGAGAGAGTGAAGCAGCAGCAGCATTACATGCCAATAGGACCTTAGGAAAAGGGAACTGGCGTAAAGGCCGAGGAGGGTCTAGCCCGTTAGCTGCGAACGGAAACGCCTAAGCTGCGCGTAAATACCGCGCAGCTAGGAAGAGCGCTAGGGACGTGCGACGCGAAGAGTCTCGAGCTGAAGTTTCCAGCGCGCGCACAATAGTCCAACTCGAGTCCCGGCGCCCGCGCAGCCCAGCAGACGACGGAAGGACCGCGGGAGCCGCTCACCGCAACGCTGGCGAGGGCCGCGAATAACGAGAGCGCGGGGAGCTCCGGCAGCACCGTTACTCCGCCGAGGAGGGAACCCCAACCCGGGGGCCTCACCTTATTGAAGGCGAAGAGCTCCTGCTTCAGCTTCTCGCGCTGAGGGTCGTTGCCCTGCCGCCTGAAGCGAAACTTCATCATGGTGCCGCCGGCTACAGCAAGAGGAGCGACAGCAGCCGGGAAAAGCGAGCACGAGCGCAACAATGTAAGCGCCCCGGGCGCTCGCGGGCCCCTTCACACACCCCAGCGCTGAGTGACGGGCCGCTCGACCAATCGCCTGCCGCCTCAAACTTGCTCGAACAATAAAGGGGAAAGGGCTGGGGCTCGAGGGAGGCGGCGATCTGCGCATGCCTTCGCCAACAGGGGGCTCGGATGGGGTTCTGGGATGTGTAGTGTGTCAGTCTCTAAATTGTAGCTGTGCGCTTGATGGCTACAATTAACATCAGCCTAAGCTGTGACACAAGAAATAGTCTGTAGTGTAGCACATTGCACTATTAGTAATAGTAGTAGTATGAAGAAATGGTGTTGCATTTATAATTAAGAAAAAACTTGCAAGAACTGTAATGAAATTCATTGAAATCAATGAACACTTAATTTCTGTTCCTCTATGGGGCATGCCTATCGACACAACTATTATTCAGGTATATGCCCCAACAACAGCTGCAGAAGAGGATGACGTTGATGAGTTCTATGAACAAGTACCAAGCTGAAATAGACAGAACATGCTAACAGGATAGTCATGGGTGACTGGAACACAGACGCTGGCAACAAAGAAGAAGGCAAAGTGGTTGGAAAATATGAACTTGCAACAGAAATGAAGCTGGAGAAAGACTATTCATCTCAAACACCTTCTTCCAGCAACACAAGCGGTGACTGTACACATGGATGTCACCCAATGGATTGTACAAAAAAATCGAATTGACTACATCTATTGAAGTCAACGATGGAAAAGTTCAATAACATTGAGTTGAAAGCACAACCCACAATTCGATACTTGGGAATTATATTAGATCAACAGCTTAATATGGCAGCCCACATTAAGAAAACAACGAGTGCAATCTACCACAAGATACGATCATTACGTAATCTCCGACCTTTACTTAACTACTCCGACTTCCGTACCATATTCCAAGCACTGGTACTACCACACTTGGATTTCGCCAATATCATTCTACACGGTCTCCCGCAATCCACCATAAATCCCCTCCGTCTAGCCATGAATGCAGCCGTGAGAATCCTCGTAGGTGCTCCACGATCAGAGCACATAACCCCAATATTGATGAGCTTACATTGGCTACCCCTACAAGCCAGAACTCTATACAAGACCCTGGTCATGACTTTTAAAGCATCAAAGTGCCCATCTCAATCACCTCTCAGCAATATGATTCATATCACCCCAAATAACAGATCCAGGAGATCTGTTACATTAAACTCCATCGACCTACCAAAAGTCATCACAAAATGTTCTAAAACAACAGCCTCTAGAGCTTTCTCTCTGTTTTCACCCAGAGCCTGGAATGCCCTTCCACCCGAAATCAGAGCTATCTCAAGTCTGATTAAGTTCAGAAAGGCACTGAAGCACTATTTGTTCCTAACATACTACCCCGAAGCTACTCCATCCGAAGCTACTCCATCTGAAAACAGCTCTCATGCAGATCATTCATATTTGACCCTGTAGAGAATGGATAATTACGATGATTATTAACTGCTCACTATAGGACATATTTATTCTCACTATATTTAGTATATTTACTCCTTAATTTAATTAAACTTCTTATCCACGGCATTAATAATTAACCAAAATATCCATGTATATAGTTGCCATGTATATAGTTATTTATATATAATTACCATGTTTTACCAAGTTTATTTACCTTGTTCATTGTAAAAAAACCAATGCTGTTTGTACCATTGTGTTTATATTTGTTCATGTGTAAACCGCACTGATTTAAGAGCGCGGTATATAAGAAAAATAAATAAATAAATAAATAAATAACATCAACAAAGACAAACACAGAGCAGACTGTGGTACAGATCAACAACTACTAGTATGCAAACTCAAGCTAAAGCTGAAAAAGAGCAAGCCACTCATGATCGTAGCAAAATATGACCTTGAGAATATACCACCAAAATGTAAAGACTGCACCAAAAGTGTTATGGGATGACATAAAGAAAATTGTGCTCGAAGAAAGTGTGAAGTCTCTACAAAAAATGAAAAAGCGAAAAAGGCCAAAATAGATGATTGAAGATACTCTAAAAATTGCCCAAAAATGCAGAGAAGCTAAAGCCAGAGGAGAAAGACAGGCAATCACAGAACTCAACAGAGATTTCCAACATGCAGCAAGACAAGGAGAAGTACTACAATGATGCATACAATAAAATTGAATCAGAAACTATTAGAGGAAGAACAAGATCAGCTTTCCTAAAACTACGGGAATTAAAGAGAAAATTACAGCCTGGACATGGAATGTTACAAGATGCTCAAGGATCCATGTTGAATGATGCTGAGAAGATCAAGAAAAATGAAAAGAATATACAGAGTCATTATACCATAAAGATCAAGTGGACCAACAGTTGTTTCAACCTTATGATCAGGAACCATTGGTGATGAAAGAAGAAGTCCAAGCAGCATTGAAAGCATTATCAAAGAACAAAGCTCCTGGCACTGATGGCATTCCCACTCATACCAACTAGACACACACGTTCATTGTATAATATTGTTTAAGTACCCTCATGTTAAATGTAACTCTCCAATTGTGCTGACTAAATGTTGTTAAGTACCCTCATGTTAAGTGAAACCCTCCAATTGTGATGTGACCACTTTGATTGAAGGATAAGGTGGTATACAAATCTGTCTAAATAAATAAATAAATTCCCATTGAAGTATTACAGCAACTGGACGCGACTGTTGCCATACTTACAAGGCTCTGCCAAGAAATTGGGAAGACAACATCATGGCCAGCTGAATGGAAAAGATCTGTGTTTATACCAATACTGAAGAAAGCTGATCCGACTGCCTGTGGAAATTATCACACAATCGCTCTGATCCCACATGCCAGCAAGATTCTAGTCAAGATCATCCAGCAGAGACTACAACCATATCTGGAACGAGAACTGCCTGAAGTGCAAACAGGGTTCAGGAAAGGGCGAGGAACAAGATGTGAGATGGCTCCTAGACAAGACAAAAGAATACCAAAATGAATCTATATGTGTTTTATTGACTACAGCAAGGCTTTTGACTATGTAAATCATGAGAAACTCTGGGCCACATTAAAGAAACATGGGTATACCAGAACAACTGATCATTCTCTTGCACAACCTTTACATTGATCAAGAAGCAACAGTTCAAATGGAACAAGGAGAAACAAAATGGTTTAAAATCAGCAAAGGTGTAAGACAAGGCTGCATACTTTCCCCCTACTTGTTTAATTTATATGCAGAACAAATTATCTGAGAAGCAGGACTGCATGAAGACAACTGAGGTGTGAAGATTGGTGGAAGACTCATCAACAACCTTCGCTATGCTGATGATACCACAATACTGACTGAAAGTGAAGACAGCTGAGACATTTGCTTATCAAGATCAAGGAACATACCGTATTTTTCGGACCATAAGACGCACTTTTTCTTCACCAAAAAGTGGGAGGAAAAGTGCCTGCGTCTTATGGTGCGAATAGAAGAAGTTGCAGAGCAGCAGCGGGTCCCCCGGGACCTTCCGTGTCCCTGGGGACTGCATAGCTAATCCTAAACAAATTGTGTGCTGCCATCTAATGGCCACTTTAAATTACAGCATCTCTTTTTCATAGGGAAGAATAAGTACCGCGAAGTAGTATTTGCCCCTAGAACTGTGCACAGCCGGCGCAAGAACAGATGCCCTGCCTGTCAGCGCAAGACGGCTGATCACGGAGATTCTCCGGAGGGAGGATTTTGCAAGACGCAAAACCCCCTAAGGCCTCCTGCCCAGTTTGGATTGTGGCGGAGGCTAGAGCAGTGAAGTCTATCCAAGCGAGAATTACCTTTAAGACCTTGCTTCTAGCCTTCAAAGCTCAAAAAGGGCTTGCTCCTCCTTCACTTTCGGAGTTAATCCTACCAATTCCTTCCAACAGGAGTAGAAGAACCACTGAACTAAACATGCTAAGAGTTCCAAAAGAATCCTTAAGATACAACTCCGCAACTGTAAACCGATCCTTCAGTTTATGTGCTCCAAAGCTATGGAACACCCTCCCACCACAAATTAGAACCATCACTGACCTCTTCCAATTTAGAAAGGCCTTGAAGCATCACCTTTTCATCAAATATTTCCCAGAAAACACAATAACACAAGATCACTCAATAGCACCAGTTCCGTTCTTAACACGCCACCTCTGCTAACCCAATAACTTTTCACACCTCTCTCTCATACTATGAAAATTCTTTTAGGCTTTATTCCATTCATATGTAAATAGCCAATGTGTTGTATTCATTGTAAATAATTGCCCCGGTTATCCAAGTTTTTGTTCCTTGTTCTATGTAAAAAACAGATAACATGTACCTTATCTGATGTTTTCTTGTTCTATGTAAACCGCGCTGATTATAAATAGAGTGGTATATAAAAGATGTTAAATAAATAAATAAAATAAATAAATAAATAAGTCTCAGACCTGCGGCCCGCGAGGTCCCTCCGTGCGGCCCGCGAGACTCTACCCCGGTGCGGCCCGCCAAGGCAAACTCACCGACTCCTTCCATGTCAGCTCCCTCCCTTCTTCTGCAGCCGCGGCTCCCTGCCTCTTAGGGAACCGCGGCTGTGCTTGTAAACTCATCGCGGAGCCCTTCCTGTCTTGACGGGCTCCGTGCAGCATTGTCCCGCCTCCAAAGGACAGGACAGGAAGGGCTCCGCGATGAGTTTACAAGCACAGCCGCGGTTCCCTAAGAGGCAGGGAGCCGCGGCTGCAGAAGAAGGGAGGGAGCTGACATAGAATAAGCAAAGTACAGGTATTGTCACAGAGCAGACTCTCTAGAGCCCCCTGTGGAGCTAAAAAACACTACTCCTCAAGTAAACAGTGACGTGTGGAGAGAGCACATGACACAAGGGTATCAGAATGAGTATAAGGGAGTGAGGTCACAAGCCTGGAATTATCACCCAGCCAGTAGGGAGGCAAGGAAGGTCCCACCTGACCCCAATAGGCTAGGGTGTGGTGCAGCTGGGGATTACGTAAATAATCAGCACAGCTCACAGAAGAGAGAAGCAGAGAGAGCTGAGGAACCTGAGAGACGAAGGAGATTAAGAGAATCAAAGCAACCAAGAGAGTTGAAAGACCCAAGGAGAAAGGATATTCCCAGGCAGAGGAGATATCCAGAGTGGGAAGGACACAGACATCCCAGGTCTCTACAGCAAGGCAGAAGGCACTGGCTGAATGAAAGTCTGAGTGAGTCTGATGAACAATTAAGTGAAAGAGATGAGCAACTGAATTCAGACAGGGACAGTGTATGCAGCAGCCTTGATAGAAGCTATGCCCTAAGACACAAGTTACAAGCTAGGAAAAGCTATTCTGAGCCAGAGAGGAGAAATGCTAAGCTGAGCTATGAGAGGCATTTGTATGAGAAACAAAAGCCCTATAATGCTAACTTAATGAAAGCAGGAAAACTTCAGAATCTGGGTTACAGACAGAATATAGAACAAAGCTTGTTACCTGTGAGAGAGAACCCTTCAGAGGGATATAACTGGCATAAGCCTTCTCAGAAACTGCCGTTGGAGACAACAGCTGTTTGCAAAGCTCCTGTTAAAACAAAACCCCGAACAAAGGTTCCACTCTCTAATAGCTGGGCAGCTAACTGCTTTACTCTGCCTGATAACCAGAGGCAGAGGAAAGGCTCCTGGTTGAGCAACTCCAGAGAATATGGTAAAACCAAACAGATACATTCTGTAGAGAGTCAAGTACGTCACAAGCTGGAAAGTTTGTTGAACAAGCTACCTCAGGAGAGAAGTGACGAAGCATCTGTACCTGACAGTGTTCCCATGCAGTATGAGCCTTATGTAATAGAGGATAACACTGAATTGCCTGTTGAACAGATGGACTGTAGTTTGATACTAGCTGACCAAATAGAGTCTCTCAGATAGAAGGCTGAACCGCTCCAGAGAAGCCTTTATCTGGAAACCTGACAAGCTGTATTTCTGTTTTCATTCCTATTTTGTTTGCTGAAAGGAAAGCTATTTTTTGTTATAGTTCCTTTTTGTTTACCCGAGAAGGGTCATGTTGATTTGAGTGTTATACTTTTGAAAGAATCCTACGGGACGGGGAATAAAACCCAGTTAAACCGATTTCGGTGTCACAACTTATTTGTGTACTGGCAAGGACTATAAATATTGAAAAGGCCAGTACTTTACACCCGGGTGCAGTACCAGCTGTGACCAGCAGGAGGCGCTGCACGACAAAGGGGTGACAGTATGAGCAGGTTTTTTTTTCGCGGGGGGGGGGTGCGGCCCGCGAGTCTGCCGGTAGTCGGCTGTGCGGCCCGCGGCCCTCTGGAGGTTGGTGACCCCTGGCCTAAGCGAAGGAGTTGAGAGGGGAAGTCCGGCTAAGGTAAGGAGGCCCGAGTAGATTTTGTGCTTCGCAGCCGTCATCATTTTTTGGCGCGAAACAGGTCTGGCCGCAGTCCAGGAGGCATAATAGCAGTGTCGGGCTGGGCAGAAAGAATTTTCTTCAGTGGGGGGAGTATCTTTTAGCTAATTAGCGAGGGCTCCCTTGATTTGTGAGGAATTACCTTTTGGAGATCCGTTGAGAGTTGAGAGTTTAAAAATAAAAAAGGAAGAAGATGATTGAAAAGTATTAAAACTGTATATTCTGTTAAACACCCTTTGAAGTTCAGAAAAAGATTGTTACCGTATCTCAAACATTTGAACTGCTCAAACACCAGAAGAATAAGTGGCTTTAGGACTGGACTCTGAATATTATGTGCAGCTCTGGCTACCCTCTCTCACAAATGATGTATTTGGTTCAGAATATTTTTTTTCCTATTTTTCTCCTCTAAAAACCAGGTGCGTCTTATGGTCCGGTGCGTCTTATGGTGCGAAAAATACGGTAGTCTTAAATTGGGCCTGCACCTTAGCATAAAAAAGACAAATATCCTAACAACTGGTAAAATCAATAAGTTCATTGTTGATGGAGATGAAATTGAAATAGTGGACAACTTTAATTTACTTGGATCAACTATCAATAAAGAAAAACAAGCAGTTAAGAAATTTGATGACGCATTGCTCTTGGCAGAATGACTAAGAAGGACCTAGACAAGATTCTCAAGAGCAGAGATGTCTCTCTTCATACAAAGATTCCACTTGTCCAAGCCAGTCCTCCCCAAGTTTTTGCTGGGGAGGACTGGAAGGGGCTGATACTGGGGGCTGGGGAACTGAAAGGGGCAGATGCTGGGGTCAGTGTGGAGAAAAAGGAGTGAGGTTGGGGAGGGGGCAGATATTTTGTGTAGGAGTGAAGAAACAAGTCATACAGAGTGAAAGGTTGAGACGGATTCTGGGATAAGGAGGAGAAAAGGCAGAGTTAATGAATATCGGAGAAGGAAGTAGCTGGACGGGTGTGGAGTTGGGACATATGAGGGAGGAGGGTAGGTACAGGGGAGAGGGAGATGAGAGAGAGCAGGCACTGGGATTTAAGCGGAGACTTTAAAATTGGGTGGGAGAAAAGAAGATGACCAACTCTAAGATTGGCTGGGTATTGGAAGGGTAAGTGGGGATTCAGGGGGTGGGCCCAGGGCCAGCGCAGCTCACTGTGCATGCAGCCCCGGCAGCAGAAAGATCGCAGTGTCCTGTGGCACCATCTCAAGCTTCTTCTTTCTTTCTGCAAGTCAGTGACAGTTGCCACTCCAGCCGTAGTCTTCACTTCCAGTACATGGGACCATTGCACTGTGCATGCAGCCCCGGCAGCAGAAAGATCGCGGTGTCCTGTGGCACCATCTCAAGCTTCTTCTTTCTTTCTGCAAGTCAGTGACAGTCGCCACTCCAGCCGTAGTCTTCACTTCCAGTACATGGGACCATTGCACTGTGCACCATAAGTGAATGCTACAGGCAGCACTGGCTGCAACATGCTGACTGAGAGAAAGAAAGATGACGCCAGGGACGGTGCCGCACAATATTTTTGTCATGGTGCAGAGGGGGGAAACAGAGAGGGAGATTTTGGTTTATGAGAGAGCGAAGAATAACATAGTATATGATGGCAGATAAAGACCAGCATGGTCCATCTAGTCTGCCCAGAAAGGTGGCAAGAGTAGGTGCACCTGCTGCTCCGTGCAGGTCACCCCTCCCCATGCCTTTGTTTAGGGGTGTACCCACCGCTCCGTGTAGGGCACCCCTGTTTGTTGAGATATAAGAAATAGTTATGCTTATTTTGATTTTATCCTGTTGCTATAAAGGGATCCACTGTGTCTGTCCCATGCCATTTTGAATTCTGTCACTGTATTTGCCCCCACCACTTCCATCATAAGAACATAAGATAAGCCATACTGGGTCAGACCAAGGTCCATCAAGCCCAGTATCCTGTTTCCAACAGTGGCCAATCTAGGTCATATGTACCTAGCAGTTTCCCCAAAAGACACAGGTTCCAAAATGCTTGTACTAGGTCAAGCATTGATATCCTGGGTCCCTTCTTAATAATGGTTTATGGACCTTTCCTCCAGGAACTTGTCCAAACCTTTTTTAAACCCAGCTACATTAATAGCCTTTACTACATCCTCCGGTAACAAATTCCAGAGTTTGATTACACTTTGAGTGAAAAAATATTTTCTTTTATTAGTCTTAAATAGTTTACCCTGTAGCTTGTCAGACGGCTGCCTGGGGTGAGAACTTACACAATCTTGACGATGCATATATTCATATGATTCTTGCAAGGTATTGTGGGTAATGTAGTTCATTCACTCCCAAACACAGCTGAAGACAATAATTGAGTTGTGAAACCAGTGGTAAGGCCAATAAAATACTTCTTTTATTGATGGGGTTTAATTCACCCAGCACAAATATGCTTGGTAGCAATATAAATGAGGTTACTTGCTTGCAGTGTTTAAATGGATAACATAAAGTCACAAAGCAAACCAGAAAACAACCTTCAGCTTGTCAGGCAATTAGCTAATGTTTTCTTAGCAAATAATTACCAAATAAAAAGGCACAAAGAAATGAATAAACTTTGCTTGTTAGGTTAACTTCTGCTTATTTTCCACGCAGATCCCAGCAGTGATTCTCCCTTGCTCACACACACAATCAGGTGCAGCTTTAATTACTATCAATTGACCAGCTGAAAGCCTTTAGCTGGCTGGCTGCTACTGTGTGAACCCAAATCCTGCTTTAAGAGCTGTTTGCAGTGGAAATAAAGAACAAAGTTAGGTTACTTTGTGATGGCTGATGTGTTTGCTCACAGAAAGCTAGCAATAGCATTTAGATAGAGAACAGTCCATGTAATTAATAGTTTCATCTGCTGTAACTCCCCCTTCATCGATCAGCATAGGGTCACTATCATACATTGGCACAGACGAGTCTTTCAATAAGGCACTATCATGAGAATGCTTATTCCCTTGCTGCCATTCACTATTATAGATAGGGTCTGGATCAGTGTTCATACCTGAGCCTCTCCTGCTATCATAATTCCTCTCTGTATAGCCTGGCCAGTATGTAATCCAATTCTGATGTCCAGCCTTCCAATCTTGATCCCTGGACACTGGATCTCCTCTCACATACCTTCTGGCCTTGGTCTGAAAGTCCTTTCCACGTGCAGTCTTCTCTCTTCCAGGTAGCCACTGGTGATTCCTATCTCTGCCATTCCATTCCTCTGGCTGACTCCAGTCCAATGGACTCTGCTGGCATTTGGAATACCTCCCAGACCTTCCAATGGCCTTTCTTCTCTTCCTTCCAGAGAGTGTCCTTCTTTCTCTATCCGCTTGGCTTGGCTTCTGTTTCTCCAGGTGATGCTTAAACCTGTAGCTGGGCTGGAGCTTGTAGCCGTTGCTGAAGCTCTCCCTGAAGCTGTTATCTGTAGAATAAGCTCTATTCTTATTCTGTCTTAATGTGTGCTCTTCCCTAACACAGGTCAGCTGTGTTGAATCAGGCCCTGCCCTTTGAGATGAGTGCTTAGGGATTACCTCATAGCTCTCTTGATTGCACACACATTTTCTCACTTCAGCCCCTCTCATGGCTGCTGGAAACCTGGTGCATTCTGGGACTGGTAGTCTTTTATGTGAAAACTCTGTTTTCTTACTTCTACCAGAACTAACAGGTTGCTTGTTCAGAGTCACATCATCTTTTCTATAGCTCCTACCTGAGCTATGATAAGCTTCCTTATCACAAGCTTCATTGCATGTCCCCTAGTCTTTCTATATTCTGATAAGGTAAACAATCGATCTACGTTTACCCGTTCCACTCCGTTCATTAATTTATAGACTTCTGTCATATCTCCCCTCAGCCGTCTCTTTTCCAGGTTAAAGAGCCCTAACCTTTTTAGCCTTTCTTCATAGGAGTATCCTTCCATCCGCTTTACCATTTTGGTGGCTCTTTGAACCTTTTCTAATAATGCTATATCCTTTTTAAGATACGGCGACCAGAATTGCATAAAATATTCAAGGTGTGGTCTCAGGAAAGCATTGCATCCACCACCCTTTCAGTGAAGAAGTATTTAATGATGTTGCCTTTCAGTTTACCCTCTTGCAGCTTCATGTTATGCCCTCTAGTTTTTCAGCTTCCCCATCTTTGGAAGTTTGTTTGTTCATTAATACTATCCCTCCTCTCCTCCAGAGTGTACATATTTAGGTCTTCAAGTCTCTTCTCATAAGTCTTCTGACACAGGCTCTAAATCATTTGGTCGCCTTCCTCTGAACAATTTCCAGTCTTTTTATTTCCTTTGCCAGATACGGTCTCCAAAACTGAACTTAGTATTCAAAGTGAGGCCTCACCAGCGACTTGTACAGTGGCATTAGTACCTCTTCCTTTCTACTGGTAATTCCTCTCTGTATGCAACCCAGCATCCTTCTGGCTTTTGCCACTGCCTTGTCGCACTGTTTCGCCACCTTGAGATCCTCAGAAATAATCACACCCAGGTCCTTCTCCTGGTCCGTGCACACCAACCTCTTGCCCCCTATCGCAAATATTTCCTTTGGATTTATGCTTCCCAAGTGCATGACTCTGCACTTATTCACATTAAATCTTAACTCCCAAGCATTAGACTATTCTTCCAGCTTTTGAAGATCTTTCCTCGTGTTCTCCACTCCCTCGGGGGAGTCCACTCGGTTGCAAATTTTCGTGTCATCTGCAAAAAGGAGATGTATTGGTTTTCTATGAGTTGTATTTGTTTTATATTTTCAGTACTGCCTTTTGATAAGTAGGGTTTGGTGCTGTGTGAGTCCTGGTTGTGCTGTTATGGTATGGCAGGTTTGCTGCTGTGGGTTCTAAATGAGCAGGGTTTTGTAGTACTTCCTACTGTACCTAGCAATGTGACACTGGAGGATAGTAATGTAGAAATACGGTAGCCTTTCTTTATCGTCACTGTCCATGCAAATGGTATTAAGACACTCATTAAGAGACATGTTTACTAAAGGATAATGCGTATTCATAAATGTTAACATGCACTAATTGCAGCAACACCCATTTATTTCTATGGGCATAGTGGCATTTAACACACATGAATGTTTAGTAAACATGTCCCTAATTCATTGCTGGGACAAAAGAGAGGTTTGTGAAAGGCTCTTTTGGAAGTCTCCTAAAATTTTAGATGGGCAGCATATAAATTCTAAAATTAAATGCATGCAAATGAGGCTCAGTGGATATGTAAATATTTAAGCAAACAAGGTCCCGCAAAGAGTCATTGCACATGGTCCCGCATCATCCTTGGGCCACCCCTGCCTACTGGGTGCACCATGTTGGTCTTTACCTGCTGTTATTTACTATAGGCCCCATGCAGAATCGTGGGTTGCGGGGCTGCATGTTGCAGTGGGATGTGCAGCCCCTCAAGCCGTCCTGGCCCAATTTCCTCTCTGGCTTTCCCCGCACGTCCTGAGCAACAGGACTGGCAGAGCTGGCAGGGGGTGAGAGGGGGCAGAGTGGGGGCGGGCCAGCCCGGCAGGATGTACAGGGCCAATTCAGGTCACAACCCTGTATGTCCTGCCGGGTCAAAGGCCTTTGAGGTGAAATAAGCAGCACTGATCTGGCGAGTGGGCCCAGACGTATCCCTCTGGGAATCGGGCTCCATGTCACTATAATGTTAACAGATGCACTCAGCACTTTTGTATCATTGTTTATTTATTTAATAAGATTTACAAGCCAATATTTAAAGACCGCAGTCAGCATTTAAATGTAATCTGGATATTTACTGCTATCGGGATAGCAGTGATATTATAATAAATAAATAAATAAATAATTCAAAGCAGCTACATAAAGCAATTAAAATATCAAAACAACCATTAATTGCCAATATATTACTTAATTTGGTTTAATGCCATACAAAACGAAAGAGAAAATCATATTAAAGTGACAAAAGGTTGATATTCTTTGTAGATATTTTGAAATCTCTTGGCTGGCTGCTGAGTCTACCAGCAGAAGGTTTGATTAGTAATAGTTGTTTTGTCATATGGACCCTCTGTCCACTGAGAAATGACCTTCATCCAAGAAGCTAATAAATGCCGAACAATAATTACCTAGCCATCCAGAACAAGTCCTTAAATCTGAGCACTGGGCACTTCTGCGCCCAACGAAAAAAGTCTCCCCCTGTTATTACAGCCGATTGGATGGATGGGTGAGGAGATAAAGACCAAAACAAAAAAGGAAGGGATGGATGGTGAGAAAAGAAAAGGAGAGAAGGGAAGGAAAGTATAACCCTGACAAGGCAGGCTGAGGGACTGCTCTCACTCGCCCAAGGCTCATGGAATTAGGGTGGGGGCATCTCATGTCCTTCATGAAACCCCATTAGGACTGCCTAGTGCCTGAGAGACCTTACTGGAGTCACCTGTGTGAGCCCCTAGCAGCCTGAGCATGAGATGAAGTGCCCTGTAACACCATGACACACAGCTTGTAGTCCAGTGAAAAATCATCTGAAAGTTTCAAATTCGCATAAAAACGAAGCTTAGAGAAGAACTGGCATTCCACGACTCTGAGGCTCTGCTCCGCAGGAGGGTCCAGAGAAGGCAGTGCCCATCATCCCAGAATATGCTGAACTAGCGGATAGCTTCTCTTTTTGTTTTCTTTACTTTTATTTGGAAAATGATGACTCACGTTCATTCCAAAACATCTCCTCATCCAGATCGCACTTTGCACAATACTCGCGCTTACATTGGTTCTCTCAGGCTCCCACACTGACAACATGGATGGGCTGCACAATCTCCTCTCTTGTGGTTCAGGCCACTGACTTGCAGGGGTGGATTTCCCTGCATGGGACAGCTGTTCTGCCACTGCAAGTCACCCCCAGCACCATAAGTAATACTGCTGAGCAGGTCCATCATTAATGTGTGAAGGCTGGTCAAATTGGACTCATTGGGGGATACCCTAGACCCACCCAAAACATATGATTTCAGAAGGGGACCCCCGCCACCTGGCTCTGATTTCACAGCCTAGGGGAAGCCAGAGGGTTAAATCCACCACTGCTGACATTGCGAAGTAAATTATAGTGTGAAAGTGTTCCACTGAATGAGACAAGAGCATTTCTGTCAACCTTTCACCATGGTCACATTCAGGATTTATGCAGGGATGAGACCTGAATACTAATACCCTGACAGTGCTTCTATTTTCTTTTTTTTTGGACTCAGCAGTTTCTTCCTGCTCCTTTGGGTTTCCAGCACAAGCAGAACCAGAGTTGGCATCCAGCCAGTGATAATTACAAAAAATAAAGTTTCTTCACCTCTTCCATTCCAGCTGTAATAGAGAAAAGGAAACGGGTTCAAAAAAGGTTCCTGGATTTAGCACCATGAGCCTCTGGAACTACCCAGTGGCGTAGCGTGAGTTGT
This sequence comes from Ichthyophis bannanicus, assembly GCA_033557465.1. Classification (NCBI taxonomy): domain Eukaryota; kingdom Metazoa; phylum Chordata; class Amphibia; order Gymnophiona; family Ichthyophiidae; genus Ichthyophis; species Ichthyophis bannanicus. The sequence goes on along the minus strand of CM066044.1, from coordinate 67,222,470 downwards.
CAGCACCCGGGGCAAGGCAAGTAATTTGCGCCCCCTAACCCGTGGATTTTAGCCGCCGGGGAGTTTCTTTGCGCGGGGGAGCCGACCGTGATCCTACCCCGGGAGGGAGCGATCGTCAGCACTGACCTCGCTGAGCCGGAGTCCAGGGAAACGAACAGCACAGCAGCAAGAGTCCGACAAGCATGGTTAAACGCCCAACAGCAGGGAAGAGGAGGAGATCCGGAACCAGAAACTCCGCCTTCTCGAGCGCACAGGGCGATCCGACCCCAACCCCAGCTTTACATTGAGATTGCGGGGTGACGACGCAATAAACAGTCCCCCTCCCACCCCACCCCGGCAGCTTGTGTGAAATAGCTACCTAGAGGGGGTCAATCGCATCGCCTGCGCTTTGTTGCCGAGGGTTTGCCAAGAACAATGCGACTCCCAGGACTGCGGGCTCGAGGGCTATAGCGCAAACCTCTTTGCAGTGCCACCACCAGATGGCGTACGCGCCAACATGTAACATAGGGACCTGCCTTTCCCCCTCATCGGCAACAGAGAGCTGCGAGTGCGAGCGCCCCCCCCCATGTTGCGCCCGGTGCGGCCGGCCCCCCCTGCACCCCCCACACTACGCCTCTGCAACTACCCAGAGGTTTTTCCTTTATTTTTTTACCCTCCTCCCAATTAACTTTAGGCCATGCACCAGCATATTTTCGGAAACTCTACAATTGCAGACTACATCCAGCCACTGGGTGTCACCATTCTATAGAGACTATGACGTTCTCCATCCCAATGCCCATCCCACTCCCACAGGTGCTGTCAGCATTGTTTCTGTAGCATTCCCAGTCCTGGACAAACCAACCTGAGGCGTGAGTAGATGGAAAGACAGAGTCCTTTATTAAACCTTAGGCCGCCCGACACAGCCGTGTTTCGTCACCCTTCGTCAGGGGCTAGCCAGGCACAGAAACTAAAATCATAAATAGCAACCATTAACAACCATTAAAAACAAAGAAACAGACTGACAAACTCATAAAACATCATACATATTAATACTTAATAACATTAAAAACATCAAAAACTGAACAATGTACAATCCAATAAGGTTAATAAATAATATAAAATAAATAGAAGATAAAAGTGCTCAAAGGCTCAGATACACATCAAATCACATAAATACATAAAAATACATTAATTTACCAACCTCTGTTGTGGGTTCTAAAAAGTATTACACCACGCTTATGCAGAAAAGTCTAAAGAAACATTGTTACTAAAAAACAAAAACAAGGTAATTAAAAAACGTATAATTTAAATTAATATCCTTCAAAAACACAAAATGAAAGAAAAGAAGGTGGAATAAGGAGTGAGGAGAAAAAGGACAGGATATGAGATAACTACACAGTCTGGTAAATAACTACACAGGAATATGTGCTTAAAGAATAATAGTAGCAGGAGTGAGCCAGGAGATCACTATCAATAGTAATGAGCCAAGATATAAAATGTTTAAAGGACATTACTAATTAATCTGTACAAATCTAACACGTGTGCAAAAAGCGAAAAAAATGTTTTAGAATCCAGCCATATAGGCCTACATAGAACGAATGTGACATAAAACCAATAAGAGCCATATTTTTAACCGCAAAAAAACACGGTATATAGAAAGTGCTATATATGGAATAAATCAAAAAGAAACCAAAATATTTATATGAATATAAAAACCTAAAATAAAATAAATCTGCACCTAAACGGCAGGCCATTGTAACCCGCTGGGTCACTTATGGGAACCAACTGACAAGACATGAATAAATAAATAAATAGATAAAAACTAAGTGAATTAAAATAGCAATACGTGAAAAGTGACATCCAAAGAACCATCTTATAAAATCACACAATCAATATAGTAAAAACATCTAAAAATTAAAAAATTAAAAACTAAAAACCCGGGGACCAAATTGGCAGATTTGGAAACAAAGGCCTCGACTGAGGTCAAACTATAGTGACCCAGCGGGTTACAATGGCCTGCCGTTTAGGTGCAGATTTATTTTATTTTAGGTTTTTATATTCATATAGGTGTTTTTTATAAGCAACCCAGAGAGTTACATCGGCCAGACGGTACCTTTTAACATATTGATTAGAGTTGGCGATCTTGACGCCTTGTTGCGTGGTTATGGGTTTTGTATAGTTTGTTTTCGGTAACCCTCTTGTCTTATTTTAGTTTTACTATATTTATTTACTTATTCGCTGCTTTCTTAGTTATTTAAGTTCATACTGTGACCGTTCATTTTAAATGCCATATTCACGACTGCTGTTTTAGCTTTTTATTCACATACGGTTATGTCCGGTATTTTTTATCAGTAGCATCTTGCATCCTTCCTAGGTAATCTTCTAAACTCAATTATCATTTTTTTTTTTTTTATTGAAAGGCAGCCATGGAGTACAGAAAAACATAAACCATAAGCATATTACAGCTTCAAAAGGCAATAAAGCCAAAGTCACAAACAAACAAGAAACTCAAGGCAAGCCAACGAAACGCCTTCTTTTGTTTTTGTGTTATGAAGGTGCTACTCTTCCCCCTCCCCTCTTCTCCCACCCCCTCACCCATCGTTAAACCACAAAAAGCACCCCCAAATGGAACATCAACCCCACACCTTCTAGCACCCCCTCCCATCCCCCACCCACCCACCCTAACCAAACCTATCGCTTCCTCCCCCCCCACCCACTACCACCCAATACTAAGGAAAGAAAGGCAGCCATTCAGCACCCATAGAGCAAAAGGCAGTTCTCCAGAACAGCATCGCGTGGCACAGCATGTGACCCGCAAGCTTCCAGGACGTACAGCGCACTAAAGCAATCCGGAACCATAACGTAGGACAAAGGGTTCCCACACCTGCTCAAAGCGTGTCAAACGCATCCTACCGGCAGCCACCCCGCACTCCATTGTGTATGTGTCCCACATCCATTCTAACCAGACAGAAAAAGACGGTGGGAGAACCTGTTTCCAGGCAAAGGCTATAGATATCCGAGCTGCGTTCAGACCATGGCGTAGCAAAGCCAGCTGGGGGCTACGTGCCCCTGGTACCGCAACCCCGAAAAGAAAAATACCCGGATCCCATGGAATGCTCACCCCAATAAGTTGCTGTAAACAAGCTTGAATCCCCCTCCAAAAGGTTCGGACGCGAGGACAAGACCACCCCATGTGCTCCAAAGCACCCTCCTACCCACATCTCCTCCAGCACAAGCCCGAAACCCCCGGATAAGCGCGAGCTATCCGCACTGGAGTCATGTACCAGCGATATAGTAGTTTATAGTTAGTTTCACGGACATTAATCGCAACCAAACTCTTCCACAGTCTACCCTCCACCCGTTTCCACTGCTGCTCAGAATAAGGAAGGTTCAGATCAGAGTTCCAATGTTCCCTATGCTTGCCACAACGCAGCTGCTGCTTCCGCAGCTGAGCATACAAGGTAGCTATAAGACCTTTTGTGGTAGTGCATCCCTCGCAGTAACGCTCCAGATCTGTCAAATCTCGGGCCACATGAGGCTGAACGGTTCTAGTCTGAACCCAGTGAGCCACTTGTGTATATTGGAAGATGTGATTATTTGGAAGGTCAAATTCTTTCTGAAGTGTACAAAATGGTAGCAGCTTACCCTCATCAAACAGTTGTCCAGCACGGCTAAGGCCCTTATGTCCCCAAGTTCGGAAAACCAGATCAGCCATCCCTGGGGGAAACGAGGCATTGTCCACTATAGGTGCCAGATGGGTCAGGTCCATCCCGCGAGGCAAAAAGAATTGGTCCCAGCAGCGGAGGGTATGAAGGATGTAGGGATTACTTAAACGCTTTCCACTACGTAGTTTAGGACCAAGCCACAACCGATCCCCTAATCCCGCTCCCCCCGCAATATTCATTTCCAATTGCACCCATCGTTTGGAGCTATCCGCGATCATCCACTCCACCCCGGCACGACACTGCGCCGCCGCATAGTACCAATGAAGATTAGGGGCCCCCAGAGCATGTACGGGTATAGAGAATGCGGCGCGCCAACGCGGCCGACGCTACTGCCATATAAACTTCATGAGCATGGTTTGCCAAGTGGTCAGTATTCCCCGAGCCAACGGTATAGGAAGAACCTGGAAGAGGTACAAGAATCGGGGAACGACCACCATCTTAACCACCGCAATGCGCCCAAACCAGTATAGTGTCAGGCTATTCCAGGTCTCCAAATCTCGCCGAACCTGCCGAAGTAGCGGTTCATAGTTGGCCTTAAAAAGCGCCGCCCGCTCCACCGTCATATTCACACCTAGATAGCGTAGAGCACCCGCCACCCAGCGAAAGGGGTAGGCGAGTCTGAGCGCCTCACAAACCTCTTCTGAAACCCCAACATTAAGAACTTCGGATTTATTGTAATTGATTTTGAATCCAGATACCCGGGAGAAGGTCTCAAAGAGCTGCATAGCAGCAGAGAGGGACGCAGCAGGTTTCACCAGAGATAATATGATATCATCCGCAAATAGCGCAATCCAGTAATCCGCGGGGCCCACGCGAACGCCCCATATACCCGGATGTTCATGAAAGCTTTGCGCCAAGGGTTCCATCCCCAGGGCAAACAGCAGCGGCGACAGAGGGCATCCCTGTCGAGTGCCTCTTTCCAGTGAGAAAGTTCTCGATTGGCCCCCATTTGCCCGGACACACGCCTTAGGGTCTTGATATAAGCTATGAACCCAGCGGATGAAATTAGGTCCAAAGCCCATCATATCTAACACGCACCAAAGGTAACCCCAGCTAATGCGGTCGAAGGCCTTCTCGGTGTCAACCCCCACCACAAGGGTCGGTTGCGAGTCTTGCTGCGCTGCGTAAATAACCTGCAACATTCGCCGAATATTATCTGCCGCCTGGCGGCCCGGCACAAACCCAACCTGGTCCGGATGTACCAATGTTGGGAGAGCCCGGTTCAACCGCGCAGCCAATGCGGAAGCGAGTATTTTGACGTCCGTATTTAGTAGGGAAATGGGACGGTACGAAGCCGCATCCTGCAGAGGCTTGCCTGGCTTAGGGAGCATTACTATCACAGCCTCACGTTGAGATGGGGGGAGAGGTGTCCCCCGGAGAACCTCAATTATCATTTTTGATAATACTTATGGTGGAGTAATGATTTTCCTTGGTTTGGTATGCACGTCACTATCCCGCCAAGTAGCTAACTCCGCCCCCTTCTCTTTGTTGATTAGCGCATGTGCCGGCGTCTTTCTCTGTAAAGTTGCATGTCCAAAGGTTTCGGACGGCGGTTGCTCTAAGGTAGTTTATCTCATTTACTCTTTATTTTATGTATACATCTTTTTATTTCATCATTTGTTTATAAGGTAGTAATGTGATGGCTTTATTTGACACTTTTATTGTTCATTTTATGGTTACTTTACAACGTTTGGCATTTGTCCCCCAGTAGCACTACCTTTACGTCTCTCCGAGAATTTCCTTTAAATTCTTGCTCAATTTACTATTATCCTGGTAGTTCTTTTCCCTGTTTGGCACCTTTTCTTTTACAAGCAGTATTTTTATGTCCCCCTTCAGAGACAATTTTAAAATTTGGTTAACATTTATGGCTATACCTCTGGTGGCGGTAATCAACAATAAGACGGTGGCTCTACAATTTTTTCTTTTATTCTGCCGTCTCTATTGTTTTTATAAAGGGTGGACTTAAATATTTTGGTTTCCTTTTGATTTATTCCATATATAGCACTTTCTATATACCGCGTTTTTTTGCGGTTAAAAATATGGCACTTATTGGTTTTATGTCACATTCGTTCTATGTAGGCCTATATGGCTGGATTCTAAAACATTTTTTTCGCTTTTTGCACACGTGTTAGATTTGTACAGATGAATTAGTAATGTCCTTTAAACATTTTATATCTTGGCTCATTACTATTGATAGTGATCTCCTGGCTCACTCCTGCTACTATTATTCTTTAAGCACATATTCCTGTGTAGTTATTTACCAGACTGTGTAGTTATCTCATATCCTGTCCTTTTTCTCCTCACTCCTTATTCCACCTTCTTTTTCTTTCATTTTGTGTTTTTGAAGGATATTAATTTAAATTATAAGTTTTTTAATTACCTTGTTTTTGTTTTTTAGTAACAATGTTTCTTTAGACTTTTCTGCATAAGCGTGGTGTAATACTTTTTAGAACCCACAACAGAGGTTGGTAAATTAATTTATTTTTATGTATTTATGTGATTTGATGTGTATCTGAGCCTTTGAGCACTTTTATCTTCTATTTATTTTATATTATTTATTAACCTTATTGGATTTGTGATAAGGAAGCTTATCATAGCTCAGGAAGGGGCTATAGAAAAGGTGAAGTGTCTCTGAACAAGCAACCTGTCAGTGCTGGTAGAAATGAGAAAACAGAATTTTGCCATAAAAGACTACCAGTCCCAGAATGCACCAGGTTTCCAACAGTCATGAGAGGAGCTGAAGTGAGAAAACATGTGTTCATTCAAAAGGGCTATGAGGTAATCCCCAAGCACTCATTGCAAAGGGCAGGGCTTGATTCAGCACAGCTGCGCTGTGCTAGGATGGAACACTCATCTCAAAGGGCAAGGCCTGATTCAGCACAGCTGCGCTGTGCTAAGGTGGAGCACTCATCAAGGCAGAATAAAGATAGAGTCTATTCTACAGAGAATCATCCAGAGATGGGATGTCATGATCCTTGGTATCTTGATCAGCATGGAGATCCTGATCTTCATTCTCATCAGAAGCAGAGGTCAGAACGGACGGACAGAGAGAGCAAGAAGCCCTTTAAAAGAAGGAAGAGAAAAGCCTCTGGGAAGTCTAAAGGAGTCCAGCACAATACGTATACTGGGAGACAGACAAGAGGCCAGCATACACCATTGGACTGGGGGAGACCAGAGGAGTGGTATTGCAGAGGCAGGAATCTCCAGACGGCACCTGTGAGGGAAACAGCTGCACGTGGAAGGGACCCTAAGACCCATGCCAGAAGGTATGTGAAGAGAGATCCAGTGTCCAGGGATCTAGAGTGGAAGGCTGGACACAGAAACTGGACTACATATTGGCCAGGCTATTTAAAGGGGAACTCTAACAGCAATGGAAGCTCAGGTATGAACACTGATCTATGCCCTAGCTATAACTTTGAAAGGAAGCAGGGAAATGATTATTCTCCTGGTAGTGCTCCATTGAGAAATTCCTTTGTGCCAAGCCAAGATATTGAACCTATGATTATTGAAGAAAGGGGAGAGGTCTTAGAACCAGAATGTGAATATATGGACTGCTCTCTGTCCAAACTCAAATGGTAGTTTTCTGTTACAAAGTGCAACAACCCTCACAAAGAAATACCAACTTGTTCTTTAATCTACTCAGAAAACCTTCTGAGTAAGATTTTGAGCTACACAGTGAAAGCAAGCCAGCTAAGGGGTTTCAGCTGGGTGATTGCTAGCAATTGAGCTTACCTAATTGCTTGTGTGCTCTGAAGGGAATCACTTCTGAATTTATATGTAAAGATATAAGAAGTTAACCTGAAGAAAAGAACATTTTTCCTACTTTGTGGGTTTATTTGGTTGCTTACTGCATTGCTAAGACATTATTTGCTAAAGCCTACAAGAAAGACCAGTTTGTTGCCAACCAGGTCTTTAATCCTTTGCTTTAATTACCTGACAAGTTCAGATGTTGTTTTTTTCCTGATTTTGTTTTCCTAACTTTAAAACTGCAAGCAAGTATCCTGAGTTCTGTGCTACCAAGCATTATCTGTGTTGGGAGAACCCCCTCATAAATAAAATCTTATTTGCTTTACCCTTGAGCAAGTATAATTAATTATTGGTCACGGCTGTGTCTGGAATGAATGGACTACATTACCCACAAATCCTTGCAAATCATATAGAGGTATGCTTTTGCCAAGACTGTGAACATTCTCACCCAGGCGGCCGTCTGACAGATTGTACATTGTTCAGTTTTTGATGTTTTTAATGTTATTAAGTATTAATATGTATGATGTTTTATGAGTTTGTCAGTCTGTTTCTTTGTTTTTAATGGTTGTTAATGGTTGCTATTTATGATTTTAGTTTCTGTGCCTGGCTAGTCCCTGACGAAGGGTGACGAAACACGGCTGTGTCGGGCGGCCTAAGGTTTAATAAAGGACTCTGTCTTTCCATCTACTCACACCTCAGGTTGGTTTGTTCTTAGCTCTGCGTGACTACTGCTCCCTAGTGTTGTGCATTCCCAGTCCTGGGCAGTCCAAGGAGCAGGAAATCTGACCCACAAATTGAACCCAGGCCGCTCTGCATTGACTGAGTTGCCTAGATTTTTATTGGCCTAACTTTAGCTGGTTTAATTAACTGCTTAGTGGCTGAATATCGTTGTTAACCAGTTAATCTTAGGTGCCAGCCCCGCTCCACCCCTAGAATGCCCCAGCACCAGTGGCATAAGTTACAATGGGGAGCCCCCCAAGCAAAACTTGGCTGAAAGCCCCCCATGATGGCGGTGGCACCCCCCCCCCCATGCAGCTGCAGCAGCGGCATACTTACCTCATTGTGTTTGTACATTGCTCTGCTCTGGAAGTTTGCCGCAGACCCAGCTGCTGTTCCCCACCGGGCCAAAGTCTCACGGTGTGGCTGTTATCACAAGATTTTGGTCTTGTGAGGAACAGCTGCTGGTCCTGCAGGAACTTACAAGAGCGGAGCAGCCCGGCAAACATGATAAAGTAAGGTTGCCGTGCTACTGTTGTCGCCGCTGTCTGGGCCCCATTTTTGCTCGGGCCCCCCACATTGCAGGGCCTGCTTGGGCAGAATTTACACCACTGCCCATTGGGGCATTCAGTGGCACTAAGGGGGATATTCAGTGGCTTAAACTGGGTATGTACTGCTGAATGTCCTGCTCAGTAAAACTAATGTGGATAACAGATCGGCTGATCGCATTCATCCTGATGTTCTCGACTATGCAAACCACTATAAACATGCACTACACTAAAACCAAAAAGTGAGCATGAGGTGCTTTCTGCCCAGGTCTGGGCTGATCCAGTTCTGATTTTGTCTCATTGCCTCTAGGGACCTGCATGTTCAGTGTTTTTCAAAAGAACAAAACTCAGGTAGAACCAGGACCATGCTGACATTGGTACCATGTTGACACACTTTATCATGGCGCACCGTAGAAAAACAGTGCGACAAGGCAGTGACAAAAGCCAGGAGGATGTTGGGCTGCATACAAAGAGGAATTACCAGCAGAAAGGAAAAGGTACTTATGCCACTGTACAAGACACTGGTGAGGCCTCACTTGGAATACTGTGTTCAGTTTTGGAGACCGTATCTTGCAAAGGATGTAAAAATACTGGAAACTGTTCAGAGGAAGGCGACCAAAATGATTTGGAGCCTGCGTCAGAAGCCTTATGAGAAGAGACTTGAAGACCTAAATATGTACACTCTGGAGGAGAGGAGGGATAGGGGAGATATGATTCAGACCTTTAAATACTTAAAAAGAAATAATGAACAAGCAAACCTCTTCCAAAGACGGAGAAGCTGCAAAACTAGAGGACATAACGTGAAGCTGCAAGGGAGTAAATTTAAAGGCAATGTCAGGAAATACTTTTTCACGGAAAGGATGGTGGATGCTTGCAATGCCCTCCCGATGGAAGTGGTGGGGGCAAACACAGTGACGGAGTTCAAAAGGGCATGGGACGGACACAGTGGATCACTTTATAGAAACAGGATAAAATCAAAATAAACAACTATAATGGGCAGACTAGATGGACCATACTGGTCTTTATCTGCCGTCATTTACTATGTTACTATATTAAAATGGCAATCGACTGACAATAGCGAACCAGCAAATTTAACATTAGACTGTGTGTGCAGAAAGAAATAGACTGGAATGGAAAAAAACATGATCAAACCAAACTTAGCTTTGCAGAAAAGTGCCGCATGCTTTTTATTTAGATTACAGTGCTCAGCTTTTTGTTATTAGTGGAGTTTATGGTTTTTCTGCCTCTGTCAGATGCAAGATTCGTACGTGCTGTAACATTTCTGGCTTAGCCTTGTTGCTGGGGGAATTCCAAAAGCCGTGGGTAGAAAATTTACCAAGATCTCTCTTGCTTCAGTGGAAAAAACTGTGGCACATCTCAGAATTAATGATCCACTGACAGTTGTCAGACCTGCACATCTGTATACAATCCTGTCCCCCCCCTTTCTCCACATGAATAACTTTAAAGGCTTGGGACATCCCCACAGCCTTTGGAGGGGAAACAACCACCTAGAAAACAGGTAAAATGCCTACAATTTCCTCTACAGTGCTTTCCAAGCCTGTCCTGGAGGCTCCTCAGCCAGTTAGGTTTTCAGGATATCTAAATGAATATGCATGAAGAGATTTGCATACAATAGAGGCAGTGCATGCAAATCTTGCTCATGCATATTCATTTTGGCATCCTAAAACTCTGACTGGCTAGGGAGCCCCCAGGACAGATTTGGGAAGCACTACTCCAATATTTATTTATATTCTCTTATATACTGTGCTATTCTGCATCAGTGCGGTTTACATTGAACAAACTGAAATTACATTGAACAGGGCATTATAACTTGGAGATAACTATTTTACAGGGAACATGGGCTATGGAGGGTTAAGTGGCTTGCCCAAGACCACAAGGAGCACCTGCGGGACTAGAAACCCCAGTCCTTCCGGCCCAAGGTTGCTGTCCTCTAGTGGGATTTGAACCCCCAACCTTCCGGTCTGAAGTACCTTGCCCCAACCACTAGGCCACTCCTCCACTCCTCCACATCAATATCTGTGATCCCGCTGTTCTTCCCAGTCTCTGATATGCACAGGACCTCCCCCCCCCCCAAAAAAAAGGGGGTTTCAGGGCAAGATGGTGCAGAGGAAAATAGTTTAAACCAGCGGTTCCAAAATTTGTCCTGGGGGATCCCCGGGCAGTTGCGTTTTCGGGACATCCATAATTAATAAGATAAATTTATATGTATGCAAGGAAGCTGTATATGCAAAGCTATTTCATACTTATTCATTGTGGATATCCTGAAAATCCAACTGGTTGGGGATCCCCCAGGACAGATCTGGGAACCATTAATTAAAAGATATGGGGTTATATTTAACCCAGTAGTACTGAAGTGCAGTAAGGTTTTCAGGATATCCCCAATCAGGGCTTTTTTGAAGGGGTGTGTGGGGACATGGAGTACCAGCACCTTTTTCATGCTTGCTAAAATTGACCCATAGTCCTCATGTATTAATGAAAGAGCCCTGCATATGAGTTTTGACACCTTTTTTCTAGAAAGAATGCACTGCCCCCAATGAATATTCATCATTTGCATGCATTACCTCTATTGTATGCACAACATATCTCATGCATATTCATTAGGGACATTCTGAAAATCTGACCGGCTTGTGGCCCTTCGGGATTGCAATTTAACACATTGTAATTTAACCTCCAAGGCACATTCTTTAATAATAAAAAGTACCACACACATATTTCTTATGCATATTCATTAAAGATAGCCTGAAAACCAGATTCCAGAATTGCAGATTGACACTCGTAGTCTAGGTTTTAACATAGCAGTCTGTAGAAATAATGCTTTAAGTAGACAGAAGGTTACAGGGCCCAGGACCCTACCAAGTTAGAAATGCGGACTGTGTGTCGTCCCCTCCCCCCCCCCTCCAGCCACATGCAGTAACTCATTATTTTTGAGCTTCCTGGAAGCCCCTTTCTTACTTGCGCCCTGTGTGGCCACACCGCTCACACAGCCCTAGGTACAGCTCTGACAGGGCCACCCAAGGTGAACCTTCAGCTACGCGGGGCTGCCCTCTCTCCATGTCCAGCATCATCCTTTTCCTTTCTCTTCACTTCCTTATCCCCTCCCCGCCAAAGTGTCAACTATCTTCCTTCCCTACCATCACCCCTGTTGGGCCCCTCCCCGGCCTGCTTCTTCCCTTCATCGCATCTGTATATCATCACCCTTGTACCTCTTCCCGGGCATCCTGCAGTTCTCAGGCACAGACCTATGCTCAAGGTCGGCCATGTTCCCCCCACTGACACAAACGTCCTGTGGGAGGGGGTAGGATATGGCAGAGCTCGGGTGCTGGAAGACTGTACACCACCCTTCTGGCTTTAAAGTGCTGCTGCCTCAACCCTGCCACACCAGAGCTGCACTGGTGCTGTCCCTGAATTCTGCAGCCCTAGACAGGCACCTAGTCTGTCTAGTGGTGGGGCCGGCCCTTGAAGGTTACTAGCAGCAGTAAAGTGATTAATATTGAATCCATAACCTGTATAGCTCTTGAATCCACTCTAGAAAAGAGGTTTGGTTCCAATGTCTTCTTTTGGGGAGTTCATGGCAGGTGTATCTATTACAGGGACCCTCAAGGGTCACAAACTAGTCAGGTTTTCAGAATATCCGTAAGATAAAAGCAGGAGAGAGATTTGCGTAAACCGGAGACAATGGGCATGCAAATCTTCCTCATACTGAGTCCCAACTGGTTAGAGCTCTTGAGGACCAGAGTTTGAAGCCCTGCTCCATTATTATGGTGCAATTCAAACCCTAAATCAAAATAGTTGTTCCTAGCTGGGGGGCTTTTCCTTTAGCTTATTTCTTGGTGGTGTGTGCATGGAGACAATTTTGCTGTTGTTCTATTGAATCCATGGATTTGTTTCAGTTTTTTTTGTTTGGATTTATATGATTTATTTTTCTGTAAAGCCGCAAAACAAAATAAAGTGGAACATCCTTGTGCAATATTACAGATGTAATATTGCTAAAATCCCAAACAAATGACCCAATAGTCTAACCGCAAGGGCCACAAGCCAGTCGGGGTTTCAGGATTTCCACAAAGAATCCATTTGTATACAATGGAGGCAATGCATGCAAATAATCTCATACATATTCAGTGTGGAAATCCAGAGAGCCTTGGTCTATACCTTCTTCCATGGCGATGTACCCGTGAACCTCGAACGCCTCTGCAGCTCAAGATGGGATGAGTGGCAGACCCCGCTCCTTCCTCCCTGGCCAGGTGAAACAGCGTCTTTTCTTTTTTGCCTCTTCACTGGTTCCTCTACTTTTCTTTGAGGTACAGATCCATAGCGAAGCATCTGAACAACCTGGAGACCCATATGGTTAACTTCAAGAGAGTCACAAGAGTTAACACATTATTTAAGAATGTTGTCAGGAGACAATTCATTTCCCAGTTGCATTGTGTATTCTGCAACACTTTAAAGTGCGAGTGGGATGGGGGGTTAACCAGTCTGACAAGTATTCATCATAGCAAACAGAGCTTGTAAAAGCAGTGACCAGAGAGGATAGCAAACATTTCTCCTTGGACAAGCAGAATTTGTCAGCCACACCTGGTGACGTCCTCCAACGGCATCGTTCATGGAAGTACTCTAATGATAGAGCTGATCAAATTGGTGGAGGGGTTGCTCTCTATGTTAGAGAGGGCATTGAGTCAGAAAGGATTAAAGTTTTGCAGGAAACAAAATCTGCTGTAGAATCTATATGGATTGAAATTCCATGTAAAAGGGGGAAGGCAATGGCAGTGGGGGTGTACTATCGAGCGCCTTGCCAGAATGACCAAATGGATGATGAAATGCTCAAAGAAATCAAGGAAGCTAACAAAAGTTACAGCGCAGTAATAATAATGGATGACTTCAACTACCCCGGTATCGACTGGGTCAGTGTCACGTCAGGACATGCTAGGGAGATAAAGTTCCTAGATGAAATAAATGACTGCTTCTTGGAGCAGCTGGTTCGTGAACCGACCAGAGGGGAAGCCATATTAGACCTAGTCCTTAGTGGAACACCAGATCTAGTGCAAGAGATAAGGTTGTTGGGGCCACTTGGCAATAGTGATCATAGCATGATCGCCTTTGATTTAATTAGAGGAGGAGGGATAGTAAGGAAATCCACAGTACTACCTTTTAACTTTCGAAAGGGAAACTATGATAAAATGAGGAAAACAGTTAAGAAAAAACTAAAAGGAGCAGTTGCAAAGGTTAAAGACGTACATCAGGCTTGGCTGTTGTCGAAAAATACTATCTTGGAAGCCCAGACCAGCTGTATTCCATGCTTTAAGAAAAGTGGAAGGAAGTCCAAAAAACTGCCAGCATGGTTTAAAGGTGAGGTCAAAGAGGCTGTTGTTGCCAAAAAAGCATCTTTCAGGAAATGGAAAAAAGAGCCAAACGACAAAACCTGGAAACAGCACAAGCACTGACAAGTCAAATGCAAGGCATTGATAAGGCAGGCAAAGGGAGAATTTGAGAAGAAGCTTGCTGCGGAAGCAAAAACGCGAAGTAAAGACCTTTTCAAGTACATTCGTAGCAAAAAACCTGTGAGAGAGTCAGTTGGTCCATTAGATGATAAAGGGGTTAAAGGAGCACTAAGAGGCGACAAGGCGATAGCGGAGAGATTGAATGAATTCTTTGCTTCAGTCTTTACTGAGGAAGATGTAGGGATGTTACCCATGACTGAAGTGGTATTTAAAGGTGCGGAAGAATTGAAGGAAATATCGATACATTGGGAAGATGTATTACAACTATTAGATAAACTGAAGAGTAGCAAATCACCTGGGCCGGATGGTATACATCCAAGGGTGTTGAAAGAACTGAAATACGAGATTGCAGACCTGCTATTAGTAATCTGTGAATTATCATTAAAATCATCTCTAATACCTGAAGATTGGAGGATCGCCAATGTAACACCAATTTTTAAAAAGGGTTCCAGGGGTGATCCGGGAAACTACAGACCGGAGAGCCTGACATCAGTACCGGGAAAAATGGTAGAAACCATCATAAAGAATAAAATTACTCAGCATGTAGATAGTCATGACCTAATGGGAGACATCCAACATGGCTTTAGACAAGGAAGATCTTGTCTTACTAATCTGTTATGTTTTTTTGAAGGAGTGAATAATCAGGTGGACAAAGGTGAGTCGGTTGATATTGTGTATCTGGACTTTCAGAAAGCCTTTGACAAGGTCCCTCATCAGAGACTTTTGGCAAAACTAAAGAGTCATGGGATAGGAGGCAGTGTACTATTGTGGATCAGGAACTGGTTAAAAGATAGAAAGCAGAGGGTAGGGCTAAATGGCCAATTTTCCCAATGGAGAAAGGTGAATAGTGGTGTACCCCAGGGATCTGTGCTGGGTCCGCTGCTTTTTGACATATTCATAAATGACCTGGAAAGTGGAATAATGAGTGAGGTTATCAAATTTTCAGATGACATAAAACTATTTAAAGTTGTTAAAACCCAAGAGGATTGTGGAAAATTGCAAGAGGATCTTGATAAATTGGAAGACTGGGCATCAAAATGGCAGATGAAATTTAATGTGGACAAGTGCAAGGTTATGCACCTAGGGAAGAACAACCCAAACTATGGTTACACAATGCAAGGTTCCACATTAGGAACCACCACCCAGGAAAAAGATTTAGGCGTCATTGTGGATACCATGTTAAAACCCTCGGCCCAGTGTGCAGCAGCGGCCAAGAGAGCAAATAGAATGCTAGGTATGATAAGGAAAGGAATGGAAAATAAAACAAAAGATATTATAATGCCTCTATATCGTTCCATGGTGAGACCGCACCTTGAATATTGTGTGCAATTCTGGTCGCCGTATCTTAAAAAGGATATAGCGATTTTAGAAAAGGTTCAGAGAAGAGCTACCAAAATGGTAAAGGGAATGGAAGGATACTCCTATGAAGAAAGGCTAAAAAGGTTGGGGCTCTTTAACCTGGAAAAGAGACGGCTGAGGGGAGATATGATAGAAGTCTATAAATTAATGAACGGAGTGGAACGGGTAAACGTAGATCGATTGTTTACCTTATCAGAATATAGAAAGACTAGGGGACATGCAATGAAGCTACAGGGTAAACTATTTAAGACTAATAAAAGAAAATATTTTTTCACTCAACGTGTAATCAAACTCTGGAATTTGTTACCGGAGGATGTAGTAAAGGCTGTTAGTGTAGCTGGGTTTAAAAAAGGTTTGGACAAGTTCCTGGAGGAAAGGTCCATAAACCATTATTAAGAAGGGACCAGGATATCAATGCTTGAACCAATACAAGCATTGTGGAACCTGTGTCCCTTGGGGAAACTGCTAGGTACTTATGACCTAGATTGGCCACTGTTGGAAACAGAATACTGGGCTTGATGGACCTTGGTCTGACCCAGTATGGCATATCTTATGATCTTATGTTCTTACTCTCTAGAGCTCAGAAACCTTCTGAGCATGAGCCAGAGACCCAACCCACTAGCCTGCCTCTAGCTGACCCGTCTTTTTCTTTCAGCCGTGCCTACCTCACGTTTCCTGCTATCTCTCTAGCCAGAGACTTAAAAAAGAACACTTACCTGACGAAGATCAACATTCTACAATGCCAAAACCAGTAAAACCAGGCTTCAAGAAATGCACACGGTGCACCAGGAAGATGAGCAGCACCGATTCCCATGAAGTCTGCCTGCGCTGTTTCGGGACTAATCACCAGGTCGCTGACTGCCCACACTGTGCGGAAATGTCCCCCAGAGCCCGCAGATCCAGAGGTAGGGTTGCCAACTGGCTCCAGATGCGCCCGACAGGCTTGATCCAGTCCTTGGTTTACTCCATTGCATGCAGGGACACGTAGTTCTGATTTCTCCATTGTACTCCATAAGAAAAGCAAGACTACAAGTCCCTGCATGCACTGGGGTAAACACAGGACTGGATCAAGCCTGTCGGGCGCATCTGGAGCCAGTTGGCAACCCTATCCAGAGGCCACGCTCTGCAGGACTTCCTGGCTGCCCGGCCGTCTCCGGAGACCACCCTCCCTGCTCAATTGCCTGCTCATCTGCCGCCGATCCGGGATGCGCCTATGGAGGCCTCCATCCTCAATCGCGCGATCCTTGAGACCTCCGCTGCCGCTTCTGCCTCCGTTCACCCCCTCGAGACTCCAGCTGGTCTTCAGGCCACCCTGAGCCATGTTTCTCATGGGGGCAGCCATCTTGGAAACCTGCACTGATCCGCCCAATTGCATGCCATTGGACGACATCATCAGGAGGCTGGCCAACATCACCATGAAGCTCCAGCCACTCCTGGCGCCGACACTGGACACTCCCCCCTCAGGGAATCCCTGTCAGGGCAGAGACATGCCAGGAGGGAGTCCCCTTTCAAGTGCCATTCGGGTTAACGCCGGAGCCGCAATCGGAGCAGAAGCAGGAGCCATGAACGGGGCAGGGACCGCGGCTCATCCCGGAAACGCCATCGCAGACCCTCTCACAGCCCCGATGTCAGTGAAAAGAGCAGGAGGCACCGGCACCACCACAAAGAGCGCCGCCCTACAGGTTTTGAGGCTAACACCACACCGGTGGATGCTGGGACCAGCTATGGGGCCAACACTGCTAACAACAGCTCTGTTCCTCCTCCTGCACCTGCAAAACCTGACAACTTCAAGCAAGCTCTCCCCAACCAAGGGGCAATATTGATGCTGCTATCCAATCTCACCTGTCTTTTACAAGAAGGTATCCAGTCTGCCTCTGCATCTCCGGACGGCCAAACCACGAGCCCCGAGTGGAATAACGAGAATACACAGCGCAGCAATCACACCGACTACTCCGAGCCCCCGTCCCTCCTCAGCTCGGGATAGGAAAAGGAAGAGGATGGAGCAGCGCCTCTGGGCTCTGAACCCCCAGACAAGGACCCCTGCCGTTGCAACAGCCTCAACCTCAAAGGAGGGGTCCACTGTGGCCTTGAGCACAGGCACTGGCACTCCCTCAGCAACACCGACCGCAGAGGACCTCACATATCCCAGGTTCCTGCATAAGGTGGCATCCACCCTCACCCTTACGCCATCTGACCCTCCGGATCAAGCCGGACCTGAAGTCTTCATGTACATCAATGCATCAAAGCTGCCTGTCTCCCTTCCAGTCCACCAGCGCCTGTTGGACACACAGGCAAAAATCTGGCAGAGCCCGGCCTCCACACTTGCTTGCCCACGCAAACTCGACACCAAATACAAAGTCGGACAAGCACCAGGCTTCGGAAAGAATCAATTCCCTCACCATTCCATTGTTGTGTCCTCTGCCTTGAAGTGCATAAAGTCATCGAGCACCCATGCAAACTCCCCACCGGGGAGAGACCCCCAAACTACTGGACGACGTGGGAAAGAAAGTCTTCCAGGGGTCCATGCTAAATGCCAGGATTGCTACGCATCAATTCCAGCATATCCTGTTCTAGAAATCACTACTGGGAACCCTCAAAGAGACCATGGCTTCCCTCCCACCGGAAGCCCAAGCAACAGCTACGTCCACTCTCGGCGTCCTCAAGGAATGCAGCAAACACCTAATAAGTACAGTGTATGATGTTTTCGAGACAGCCACCCGCACCGTGGGTACTGCCATCTCCACCAGGAGAATAGCGTGGCTGCATGCATCGGGACTCCGTGAGGATACACATGAGCGAATAACTGATGACCCCTGCAACGGTGAGTCCCTCTTTGGGGAAAAAGTCACTGATACTGTCAATGACATGAAGGAACACTGTACCACCCTCCAAACCCTCGCTGAGGATGGGCTGGAACACTCATCCAATACGAAAGGCAACTTCAACCACAAGCCCTACCCTTCACACAAGAAGTATAACTCTTATAACTCTTACTGAAAATGGCAACCTCAGTGTTACAAACAGACGGCTTTCCAACCCTCATATGGCACACCCCAGCACCAGAAGCACCAAAGGGGCAGGAAACAGAAGAAACAGCCACCCGCCCAAGGGAAAAGTGGCCCTTCCTTTTGTCAAACAGCAACAGGGGGTGCGATCCGCGTTTTCGTTGGGGGGCAGATTGTCCGCTTTCTCCGAACACTGGCAACATATCTCCACCTACAGATCATTCAAAAAGGCTACCACTTGCGCTTCCAGTCCTCTCCTTACCAGCGGGCAGTTCCAGCACAAGCCAACCTCGGAGAGGGACCCCTGCAGATGCATGAAGAATTGATCCGTCTCCTGGGGTCAGAAGCAATAGAACCCGTCCCGGACAATCAAATCAACCAAGGCTTCTACTCCAGATTCTTCCTGGTGCCCAAGAAGTCGGAAGGGGTACGCCCCATCCTCGACCTCAGGAACCTCAACAAATTCATCCACACAGAGAGATTCCATATATATTCGCTGGGCTCGATCCTACCTCTCCTGCAGCTCGGCGACTGGATGGCAGCGTTGGATCTCCAGGATGCCTACACCCATGTTCCAATCCACCCAAGTGACAGAAAATATCTACGTTTTTGGGTCCTGGAAGGCCACTACCAGTACAGAGCCCTGCCATTTGGCCTATCCCCGGCCCCTCGGGTATTCACCAAGTGCGTGGCAGTGGCAGCTGCACACCTGCGCAAACAGGGCATTCATGTCTTCCCGTACTTGGACAACTGGCTCATATCATCGCCATCGGCGAAGGGAACCCAAGCAGCAGTCGAAAAGACAATCCACCTGCTCAGCTCCCTAGGGTTCCTAATCAACTACCAGAAGTTGCACCTCACCCCAACACAACAACTGGAGTTCATTGGAGCCTACATAGACATGGTGGAGTTGAAGGCTTTTCTTCCTGCTTCCCGTGCGGAGAGGATATCTGTTCTAGCCCGGGAAGTCACCTCACAGATGACAACAACTGCCCGGAATCTCTTACGGCTCCTGGGCCACATGGCTGCCACCACTCAAGTTCTGCCCTTTGCGCGGCTACACATGCGCACCCTTCAATGGCGCATGAGGTCCTGCTGGAATCAACACATACAGCCCCTGTCCACACGCGTAACTCTGAACGCAAGTACCAAGCTGAGCCTCTGATGGTGGATCAACAAACAGAACCTCACAGTGGGGAGATGCCTCCAGCACCCCAGCCACAAGGTCACTATTACCACGGATGCATCACCGACTGGATGGGGAGCCCACATGTTCCAACTTCGCACACAAGGTGCCTGGACGAAGTCAGAGGTGTCCTGCCACATAAATCTCCTGGAACTCAGGGCCATCAGATATGCCCTGCAAGCCTTCCAGCTACACATCAAGAACAAATCTGTGCTCATCCAGACAGACAACCAAGTGGCCATGTTCTATATCAACAAGCAAGGAGGAACTGGATCACAACCCCTGTGCAAGGATGCTCTCACCATCTGGTCCCTAGCCCTTGCACACCGTTGCTGGCTGCAAGCGTCATACCTCCCGGGCGAGGAGAACACGCTAGCAGACAGGTTGAACCAACAATTGAGCCCCCACGAATGGACTCTGGACCCCGGGATTGCAAACAACATTTTTCTCCGCTGGGGCCAGCTACAGATCAACCTCTTTGCCACAGAACAGAACAGGAAGTGCCACCTATTCTGCTCGAAACGCCCATCAGCCCTCAGCGTAGCCTCGGATGCCTTTGACGTGTGCTGGGGGGAGTGGTGTCTCGTGTATGCATTCCCTCCCACTCCCCTGATCTCCAAAATGCTGCAGAAGGTGGTCCAGGACAAGGCCCACATAATCCTGGTGGTTCCATACTGGCCCAGGCAGATAAAGTTCCCAACCCTCGCCCGCCTGGCACAAGCTCAACCACGCCACATTCATCTCCACTCATCCCTTCTCTCCCAGGACAACGGGCACACCCTGCACCCCAACCTGAAGGCGCTTGCTCTGACAGCTTGGAGATTGAGAGGGTAAACCTCTCCTCCCTCAATATACCTGAGGAGGTCCAACACATTATCCTTGCTGCCAGGTGACCTTCCACGAGAAAGTCTTATGGCCTGAAATGGAAACAATTCAGCCTGTGGTGTACTTCAAAAGGGTTAAACCCGACTATATGTCCAGTACCACACATTCTATAGTACCTCACCTTTTTCTCTGATCAAGGACTCAAAACTACCTCCATTTGGGTGCATCTCTCCGCAATTGCAGCTCTTCACGACCGGATAGGAAGCGACACCATTTCCTCCCTACCCCTAGTGGGCAGCTTTATGAAAGGACTGAACAACTTGAAGGAGGAGAGGCCTAGTGGTTGGGGCAAGTTACCTAAGGTCAGGGGTTCAAATCCCACTAGAGGACAGCAACCTTGGGCCAGAAAGACTGGGACTTCCTTGTGGCCTTGGGCAAGCCACTTAATCCTCCATTGCCCATGTTCCCTGTAAAATAGTTATCTCCAAGTTATAATGCCCTGTTCAATGTAATTTCAGTTTATTCAATGTAAACCACCTTGATATCATGAAAGGCAGTATATAAGAAATGTTAAATAAACAAATAAAGCCTCCAGTCCGCACACCCATCCCATCTTGGGACCTCAACCTGGTCCTGCACCAGTTGACACAGCCACCCTTCAAGCCCATCCTCTCAGGATCCTTGAAACACCTGACCTGGAAAACACTTTTCCTTATTGCCATCACATCGGCATGAGGATCAGTGAACTACAAGCTCTCATGTCACACCCTCCATACACGCAGCTTCTCCATGACAGGGCTACCCTGCGTACGCACCCCCAAGTTCATACCCAAGGTAGCATCGGTTTTTCACATCAACCAAACTATTGAGCTGCCCACGTTTTACCCGGAGCCCCACTCCTCTCTGGAAGAGCAAAGGCTTCACA
The DNA here is from genome assembly GCA_033557465.1 of Ichthyophis bannanicus. Classification (NCBI taxonomy): domain Eukaryota; kingdom Metazoa; phylum Chordata; class Amphibia; order Gymnophiona; family Ichthyophiidae; genus Ichthyophis; species Ichthyophis bannanicus. The sequence continues at coordinate 67,200,938 of CM066044.1, read as the reverse complement.
CCCTGGACTGCACCAGAGCACTCCGCATCTACCTTCTGAAAACACACCCACTACAAAAGGGCTCCCAGCTGTTTGTCTCTTACGACCCCAACAGGCCAGGACAGCCTGTCACGAGACACACAGTGGCCCACTAGATTTCTGACTGCATCACATTCTGCCACCACCAGGCAGTGGCCACAAGGCGCAGAACATCGGGCCTCACCTGCGCTCTGTCCCTATTATGGACATCTGCAGAGCCGCAACTTGGTCCTCCACCCACACTTTTCAGAAGCACTATTGTTTGGACCTAGACACCCACGCGCAATGCGCGTTTGGCCAGGCGGTCCTCGCCACCGCCACCAATGAAGGGTGGAGGACTATCCAGCAGTGAGCTCTACGCTCCCTCTTCCTGATGAACATTGAGACAAATCTTGATTAACTGTTATAACTGAGTGTTTTCATCATAGTTCGGCCGCACCGGCCGCTTATGTTCGGCCATGTTGGCTTTTGTGAGTTCTACGTTCTTGGGCCATGTTGGCTCCAATGCACTACTATGCTATCTTACACAATGCTTCCTGCACTGTTGTTTATGATACCTTGCACTGTTACTGATTCCTTGCACTGTCACTGACACCCTGCACTGTCAATTATAGCATGCTGCAATAAAAGAGATAATACTTCACTTGGTCTTGGCCTCCCTCTCCACTGCAACACCACGCTATCGCGCAGCTAGGGAGGCACCAGGTGTGGCTGACTAATCCTGCTTGTCCAAGGAGAAAACGGGGTTACTTACCTGTAACGGTAGTTCTCCGTGGACAGCAGGATAAGTCACAGTCCAACAAAAAAGCACTGATCCACGTGCCACTCAACAAACCCAGTCAAAAACGTGGAAGGCAAGGAAGGAACTCTTTTTATTATTCACTCTTGTTTCACAAAGCCAGGCCTGACACAGGCCATGTTTCGCTTATGTCTTCATCAGGGGCTTTGGCTGTATGGTTTACTTATTACCTTGCCACTCTGTGAATTACTCCACCCTTGATCTATTTAGGGCTCAAATTGTCAAAACCACAGCGCTACACATGCTAGCAAGTGAGTCACGGTCAGCAAGCATTCTCTCCAATTTACAAATATTGTTTACAGAATCTGGTGGCAGATAGTGACTTTGCTGGCAGCGGGTCAGAATACTACATGTTGTAGCGCTGCGGTTTTGACAATTTGAGCCCTAAATAGATCAAGAGTGGAGTAATTCAAAGAGTGGCAAGGTAATAAGTAAACCATACAGCCAAAGCCCCTGATGAAGACATAAGCGAAACACGGCCTGTGTCGGGCCTGGCTTTGTGAAACAAGAGTGAATAATAAAAAGAGTTCCTTCCTTGCCTTCCACGTTTTCAGCAGGATAAGTCAGCCACACTATCCCACCCACCTCCCCAGGCTGAGTACGGCCTCCGCTTGCCCCCTAGCTACTTTTGTGCTAGCGCTCAGCTAGGGACACACTGGCCAGCTAGGGGCAGGCTAGTGGGTTGGGCCTCTGGCTCATACTCAGAAGGTTTCTCAGCTCTGGAGAGCACCTCCGTGTATGGCACCGTCGGAGAACATCACCAAGTGTGGCTGACTTATCCTGCTGTCCACGGAGAACTACCGTTACAGGTAAGTAACCCCGTTTTCTCTGAATGAGAAACCTTTACCAGAAAAGCCCTTCAGGGGACACAAGGCCTCTGATTTAGAAGTCAGCTGTACAGGGCTAGCCCAGCTGCTCAGTGTCAGTGCTGCCCAACCAGTCACAGCTCAGGTCTTTTTGCTCCCCACGTCAGCTGCTGCAGAGGGAACACCCACAGCCCCTCCAGGGGAGAAAGCCACAATCATTGTGCAATACTGTATCAGGGGCTGAATTTAGGAAAGGAGATCAACCAAAAACCTTCACTGCTGTGTCTGGATTAAAGTAAGTTGCAATGGGTTACTTAATGGGGGAAAGTCCCCAGATATTTATTGTACAAATAAAGGCTCCTGGTGTCAGATGCTAGCTCTGGTTCCAGAGGGGCTGAAGGGTCAGAGGAACAGCGGAGAACTACTGTGAAAAAAATCAGCTGTCCATATAACATAAGACATACATCTGTGTTTCTTATTGTCAGTGCCTCTTCCAGCAGCTCTAAGACGTTAGGAAGATTAGGCAGTGAGCAAACCCACAAAGTGTCCTGAACTCCCACAATCCCACCTGATTCCCAGTATATTTCTACTAAATGTGTCTTGTCTTGAATGATATGCAAATTTCTTTCATTATCCCCATGTGCTTCAAGAGCACCAAAACAACTGGACCTGGTTAATTAGCCTAATGGTTAGAGCACTGGCTTAGGAACCAAGAGACCAGGGCTCAATTCTCACTGGCACACGTTGTGGCCTTGGAAAAACCACTTAACCCTAAAAAGGGACCCAGGATATCAATGCTTGACCCAATACAAGCATTGTGGAACCTGTGTCTTTTGGGGAAACTGCTAGGCACATACGACCTAGATTGGCCACTGTTGGCAACAGGATACTGGGCTTGATGGACCTTGGTCTGACCCAGTATGGCATATCTTATGTTCATTGTCTCAGAAAAATCCAAGTTTTCAATGTTCCTGTTTAATGTACTTTGCCAAGTTTAAGTTACAATGTAAACCACTTTGACTGAAATGATCAAGTGGTATAAAAAACCTGATAAATAAATAAACACATATATGTGAAATTAGTCATGGAAGCCTATACCAATAGGGTACAGTGTGGGCCCTCTGGGCAGTCTCCTCTGAGTTATTAAAGCTGGGGCCTCAGGCCTAGCAAGGACACAGACTAAACACTAAGCTCCAGCCTAAGCAGTTTTCCTGGGATTTTCTGTAAACAGAGCATCAGATGATGTGAGAGAGACGTGCAGCTACGAAGGTGTTACTAGAGACAGTCAGAGAGAGGTGGAAAAGTTGATGAAGACACCAGTAAGTATCTTTGTAATCAGAAGGGCTGGAACTGCTTTGATTTCCGAGGAAACTGGAGAGGGCAGAGAACAGGACATGAGCTGAGCCTCCAGGCATAAGCACCACACATGCAGAATTCTTGGTTTATACAGATGTAGCCCGTTTGGCAACAATTCTTCCATCTCTGGAACTGTTTAATAACAAACAGAAAATATGTTTGCAGTTTTCTGAGGAGTCTACGGGCAGCTAAGACTGTTATTGTTGTGGGATAGGAGCCAGCTAGTGAGCTCATCCTCTCTCTTCCCTTGGACGCTCACCAGCAGTCACCCCTTTTGTGTGGGCTGAGAAAACAAAGACAGAAGGCTGGGATTATCCAGAAAGGACTTGCATGGGATAACTCTGAAATATCAGTTCTCGTATCATTAGATGTAATTCCACTGTATTCAGTTTTCAATGACGTATGGCTACAGGTTTCTGTTCCGCTTCCTCTGTGTCTGAGTCCATGAAATGTCATAAGAAAGGGGACGTAAGTGAAGCAGTGTGATCAGCTTTTTAACCATCAAACTCAGATTTCTCTCACTGATGAGCAGGTTACAAGTTGCCCAGTTCCAGGAGTGAGATTTTTTGCTAGTTCTGGTTTTAAATTTGCATTGCAATGCAGTATGGTATTAATATTCCATGATTTTACCCATTGGAATCAGTGCTGCAGGTCCCATAATGTCCTCAGAGTGGAGGAGTGGCCTAGTGGTTGGGGCAAAGTACTTCAGGCCAGAAGGTCAGGGGTTCAAATCCTTCTAGAGGACAGCAACCTTGGGCCGGAAGGACTGGGGTTTCTAGTCCCACAGGTGCTCCTTGTGGTCTTGGGCAAGCCACTTAACCCTCCATAGCCCATGTTCCCTGTAAAATAGTTATCTCCAAGTTATAATGCCCTGTTCAATGTAATTTCAGTTTGTTCAATGTAAACCACACTGATGCAGAATAGCATGGTATATAAAAGAATATAAAATAAAATAAATAAATAAATAATGCATCAAGATGAGCTTGTCAGCAATCCAGGACTGGCTTAAAATCTCACTCCAGGAACTAGATAACTTGGCAACTTTGGATCTGCATGTCAGGCCTCCTGGGTTGTCCTTGTCCCACACTGTGCAGGGTCCCTTAAGAAATGAACAGGTTAAAAGGTGTTGCGTGGCTTTTCAACATAATCATGGATATCAGATCTAGTCGAGCAGGGGTTCTCAACCCAGTCCTCAGGGACTGCTTGGTCAGTTAAGTTTTCAGGATATTCACACTGAAAATGTATGAGATAGATCTGCATACAATGGAGGTGGTGCACACAAATCTCCCTCCCTGCATATTCACTCTAGATAACCTGAAAACCCAAGTGGCCAAGAGGTCCCTGAGGACTGAGTTGAGAACACGGTGGTAGAGCATCTCCATTTTCACTTAACAACTTGAAGATGGAAGCAATTTTTGACCTTTCACAGGGTCTATTTTTCTTCTGTTCCTGCAGGAAACCACTGATCTCTCCTGATAACCATGCTGGTCCTCATGGCAAGATCTGGGAGTCATGCTTGGGCTACTCCATCTCCTTGTTGGCATTCCCAGGCGTGCTGTTAACTTATCTATTTTCACAAAGACGTTAGGGTCCGATATTTGAAAGGGCTTCTGCAGTTCAGGGTTTATGTGGTCAGCAGCACCTGTTAATGGCATAAACCCTGCTGTGTCCAATATTCAGCGGTACCAACAGGCCAGTGCCACTGAATATCCCCAAAGGCCGCCTTAGCATAATCCAAATGGTGCCAGGGCAGTCGGCAAACCGGATAGGTAACCGCATAAAGTTAGGACAGGTCAATGATTGTCCTGATCCTGGTTAGTGGCTGGATAGCAATGGAGGTAGGAGGGGAAAGCAGATATTCCGTGCCGGTGGATATCCAGGTGGCATATCCGGTTTAACCTTGGCCTGCGATGGCCAGGTGCTCTACAAGCACTGATCGCCCTGGGCTGAATATTGGGCTCATGTTGCATAGCATTGGACTTTTTTTTAAACTTTTTATTTCTCATTTTAAACAAAAATACAAGCTAACGTATTAGACTTGACAGGCAATCAAGAAGGCAGAAACACAATCTACAATCAGTAGAAATAAGGAAAATACATACATCAATATTTAAGCCAAAACAGCTTACTGACCTTTTCCCCAGCCCCCAATAGGGGGGCAGAAACCAAAGGAAATCCAACGAAATCCAAACAAGCAAGAAAACAGGCAGGCGTAAGGCCAGGATTGTACTCTGCATTCACGCAGTGGGGGAATTCTCAACGACAATAGCCATAGGTAGATTCAGAAATGCCAACAGTTGGGATGGATCAATAAAAATATAGGATATTGACTGCAGTTTAACCATACATTTGCATGGATATTTAAGGAAAAATTGTCCACCCAATTGTTGCACACCGGGATCTGAGCAGGAAAAATTCCATCTTTCTTCTCTGTGTCGCCCGTGATAAATCTGAAAATACACGTACAGTCAACCCCTTAAACAGAATATTCCTTTTGCAAAAAAGAAAAAACAATCTCTATTCAGAGATAGGGCAAAAGTAACCAACAGAGAAGATGGACTAAAAATTTCAGACCCAGATCTTTCCAACAAAGTGGAGACATTAGGGGAATCAGTCGTTGTACTGCAGGAATTTCTCCGTAGCAGAAGATCTCCGCCCAGTGGGTGCATAATAAATCTTAGTTACCGGAAGATGAGACTCACTCAGAACACCGAATACCTCAGTTAAATGTAATTGAATCCGTTCTCTGGCACTAGTAGCATAAGATCTGGGATAACTGGTAAGTCTTAAATTTTGATATCAGGAAGCATTTTCTAGTGATTCAATCCTTGCCTGCTTAATGAGAACTCGGTAAAGAGGAAATAATTTCCGCATGTTTTTGAAGGAGCCCCTGAGTTTGAACAGCCATTGCTTGTACCTGAGGAAATAAAGTTTCCCCCAGTTTAGCTATTTCAGTCCAAATAGTTTCTAATGTAAAAACGTCAGGCCACACAAGAGTGAAGGCTCAAGAAGTTCCAGCCGCTTGCCATCCGGTTTCTGTAGCTTATAGCAACATTGGAGGTACAACCAACTGGGCTGAGTAAACAGTTGAGTCTCCCAAGAAACATTATGAAGATTGACTACTGGTGCGGTGACCCGGAAGAGCCACCTCATGCTCTTCTCACCTCCACTCTGGGGCCATCCCTCCTGCAGACAGGAGTTCACCACTCCGGGAAAGAACTGGTGACACCAAGCCCTTGGAGCTATCTTGCAGCTATCCAGCAGAGCAGCTATCGAGGGACGCCACTACACCGGCGATGAGGTCTCTAGTCCCAAGCTACTCAATGAGCCAACCTGTTCTGTCAAGATGCCAGTGGGACTCTGCAACATCGGTAGTCCTGGCTGCTGCTGTGTGCAAAGAGGAAAGTAGTTCAATGGGCCCACTAACGGTAAGGAAGAGGAAGCCATGCATTGGACATTTTATTTTCACTGGGCAGAGAGTGTGAAGGGTGCTCTGTTTGTTGCTTTTGTTTGACTGGCCCTACATCAGCAAGGATATTAAACTGTTGAGAGTAGTTGGGATAAGATCGCCTTTGATAACTCAGCAGATGTTCTTTAGAACTGGTCAGTTTTTCTCACTTGGGTAGAGCAAACGCAGCACCAGAGTAACATAAGAGGGGCACAGAGGGTCCTGACCATGTCTGGGTAGTCAGACATGGTGGAGCTCATGCCATAGACTAAGGAAGGGCCCCTCCAATTTCCTCTCCTCCCCTATCGCCCCCCGAGATCCAACATCTCTCCAATTCCCCCCTGCTCTGGTGTCCGGCTTCTTTCCTTACATTCCTTAGCTTTCCTCCCTGGTGTCCAGCATTGCCCTTTCCCTCCTTCTCCCCCCCCCCCCTCGTGTCCAGCATCACCCAATTCAGATTCAGATGACTTTATTGGTAGGACAATTTTACACATATTGCCACAGTAATACATTAAGTAGTTGGGGTTAGGGGTCATAGAAATGGGGCTGCTCCCTCTACTGTGGTCCAGTAGTCTGCTGCTGCTGCCTTTACGATTTGGAGAAGTGAAGGGAGGAGGAAGTGGATGAGAGGGGAATGGAGGTTTTCTAATTTGCTCTCACCGTCTGAGGTCACGTGACTCTTGAAGTGTTTAAATGGGGTTTGGGAAGCGCTGAGTAAAATTATACGGGGCATGTTCAAGACCTGCTAACCTGCAGTTGGCAGGATATTCAGTGGCAGGAAAGCATTTAGGTGCTGTTAACCACTTAGCGTTCAGCTGTTATAGGTGTTAGCCTGTCTGCAGGGCCGGCCCGTCCATTGAGCGAGAATGTTTTTTGCACAGGGCCCCGCGTTTCAGGGGGCCCCGCGCAAAAAACATTCTGATCTAAAAGTAAAATTTAAAAAAAAAAAAAAGCTGTCTGCTGCCGCTGCCGGGGCCGCCGCGGCAGAATTGAGTATGCCGCGGGGCCACCCCCCTGCCCAGCAGAGCCTGCCCTCCCTTGTATCACCTCTCTCTTTACAGCTGCAGTCACACGCGCCGGCTTTCAGAGCGCGAGGGGAGAGTTTCTCCCTCGCTGCTCTGTTAAGCCCGCGGGGGCTGATGAGAAGTTCCCATCAGCCCCGGCAGGCTTAACAGAGCCGCGAAAGGGAAACTAGTTCCTTCGTGCTCTGAAAGCCGGCGCGTGTGACTGCAGCTTCAAAGAGAGAGGTGATACAGGGGAGGGAAGGCTCTGCTGGGCAGAGGGGGCCCCGCGGCACACTCGATTCTGCTGCGGCAGCCCTGGCAGCGGCAGCAGACAGCTTTTTTAAAAAAACAATTTCCCTAGGCTAGGCTGGGCTGGGCTGGGCTGAGCTGGGCTGGGGGGGGGGGGGTAGGAGTGGTGATGGGCTGGGGGGGGGTTAGGAGTGGTGATGGGCTATGGGGAGCTAAGTATGTATATGGGCTGATGGAATTAGAACTGGAAGTGGGTTGATGGGGGGTTAGGACTGGAGGTTAGGACTGGTAATGGGGTATGGGGGGGGGCTTAAACTGAAAATTAGGTGATGGGGGATTAGGACTGGAAATGGTCTGGTGGGATTAGGACTGGGAGTGGGCTATGGGGGGCTAGGACTGGTAATGGGTTGGGGAGGTTGCTAGGACTGGAAATGGGCTGGGGGGATTAAGACTGGAGGTGGGCTGATGGGGTTAAGACGTAATGGGCTGTGGGCTGTTGGGGGGGGGGTTAGGACTGGTAATGGGCTATGGGGGGCTAGGACAGGAAATGGGCTGATGGGGGGGTTAAGACTGGAGGTGGGCTGATGGGGTTAGGACTGGTAATGGGCTATGGGGGGCCAGGACGGGACAGGGGCGGATGGGGGGGTTAAGACTGGAGGTGGGCTGATGGGGTTAGGACTGGTAATGGGCTGTGGGCTGATGGGGGTTAGGACTGGTAATGGGCTATGGGGGGTTAGGAATGATAATGGGCTATGGGGGGGCTAGGACATGAAATGGGCTGATGGGGAGGGGTTAGGACTTGAGGTGGGCTGATGGGGTTAGGACTGGTAATGGGCTGTGGGCTGTTGGGGGGGGTTAGAACTGGTAATGGGCTATGGGGGGGTTAAGCCTGGTAACGGGCCGTTGGCTGATGGGGGCTGTCTGGTAATGGGCTATGGAGGGGTTAGGACTGATAATGGGCTATGGGGGGGGCTAGGACAGGAAATGGGCTGATGGGGAGGGTTAGGACTTGAGGTGGGCTGATGGGGTTAGGACTGGTAATGGGCTGTGGGCTGATGGGGGGTTAGGACTGGCAATGGGCTATGGGGGGCTGACTGGAAATGGGTTGATGGGGTTAGGACTGGAAGTGGGCTGATGGGGGGGTTAGGACTGGTAATGGGTTATAGGGGGGGCTTAAACTGAAAATGGGGTGATGGGGGGTTAGGACTGGAAGTGGGTTGATGGGGGGGGCTAGGACTGGTATTGGGTTGGGGGGTTGCTAGGACTGGAAATGGGCCGATGGGGGGCTAGGACTGGAAATGGGCTGATGCAGGGACTAGAAGGGAATGGATGCTGGGTGAGGCTGGAACTAGAAGGGAGCTGATGTTGGGGGAGGATTAGAATGGGATGGGGCTGGGAGAGTAAAATGGAGAGGGGAAAAATATTTTGTGTGGGAGGGATAAAAATCTACAATTGGCCGGGTATTGGGAGAGTAAGTGGGGATTGAGGATGGAGGGGTAAAATTTGAGTGGATGAAATAGGAATGAGGAAAGAGCAAAAGGAGAAAGATTAGTATGTTAAAGCAGATGTAGAGAGAGAATGGAAAAAAACTAGAAGAGAGAAGAAAGGACAAATGGACAGCAGACGATGGAGAGTTAGCAGAAGACACAAAGAAACCAGAAGAAAGTGGCTGGAGCAATTGCAGCTGAAAAAAAATGCACAAAAGGTAGAAAAATATCTCTTTATTTTGAATTTATTAATTGGAATATGTCAGCTCTGGTAAATGTGCATCATTAACATCTGCGCTTTGTTTAGTACAAGAGCAAATTAATGTATAGTTTTATTTCTACAGTGTTGTACATTCCAAGTTTGGCTTTTGGGATTCCCAGTTTAATTATTGTCTTCCTGTTTCTAAACTGTGATTCCTTGTTTGGTGATGGTCTATGTTCTGCATGTGTAACTGAGCTGAGGTATTCTGTTTATGTAATTCCTATTTGACATTGCCACTTGTTCTCTTTCCCCAGTAGGTCATGTATTGTTATTCTCTGAAATGTATTGGTTTAATATTTGCAGTGTTTCCTTTTGATAGGTAGGGTCTGGTGCTTTGTGAGTCCTGATAGTGCTGTTAGGATACGGCGGGTTTGCTATGGGTTCTAAATGGGCAGCGTTTGTAGTAGTTCCTAATGTGTCTGGTGGTTGGCACTGATTTATAGTAATGTAGAAATCTTTTAGTCTTTCTTTATCCATACACTCATTAAGAGGCATGTTTACTAAAAGTTAGTATATGGTAACATTATGCAAATATTTATGCAAATGAGGCCCCTTATGCAAATGAGGCCCCACACCGAGTCTCCGCACATGGCCCCGCACCCCCCTTGGGCCGCCCCTGCCTGTCTGTGGCCGGTTAACCCTAACCAGCTAAAGTTAGAGCAGAAAAGCTAGCCATGCTTTAGCCGGTTTGAATATCGCCTCTTATTGGGTAGCTAACCCGGTATTCAGTGCCAGTGGCTAGATGTGGCCCCAGTTTTGAATATCCAGATTTAAAGTGGCAACGGCTGACCACCACTGCCGAATATGTGTTGCCCCCAGTGAACAGAGGGCAATAGAAAGAATATATCTCAGGTGCTGGTCTGTATTGTCCCACGTCTGGTTACATTTCTTACCTGGTGGCGGGATACAATGGGGGAGGGGTGCAGGGGGGGGTGATATTCAGCAGTAGTGGCTAGCTGTCGGCACTGAACTTTAAACCCAGATATTCAATGCCAAGGGTATATCTGGCCCCAGCATTAAATATCCAGATAGCCCAGATTGCCAGGAAGCTAACCGGACCGTGGCGATATTCAGCTGCTGTCCGGTTAGCTTTTACGGTGAACGTTAGGCCAGCCTTCGCCGCGCCTTACTTTCTGTGCTTTGCCATTACCGGGCAGCGGCTCAATATCACTGTTGCCCGGTTATTGCCAGGTGCCGCTCCTGGCATGCCGCGATGCTAACCAGTTAAACACCAGGGCATGTAACGGCAGCACCCTTGAATATAACCATGTTAATGCCACAGAATATCCTGGATAAGGGCATTAAGACCGTGCTGCTAACCATGTTAATCCCTTTGAATGTCCCCCTCTCCGATGGACTGTATTTTGCTGTTGTAGCCGCTGTGTCTTCTCCTTCCCCAGGGATTATATACAGTTTTCCCCACTCGTTCTTTTGATTTTCTCTGTTAGTTTTGGGAAATGTGAATCTCTGATGTCTTTGCGTTTGCACACGGCAGGAGAAAATGCATTTCTGTTTCTCCAGCATTGCATTGAAGGCAGAGTCTGGCCTCTTGCGGTTTCCAGTTTAGCTTTTGCTTGCATCTTTCTATTCCTAGACTGTGGTCCCTTATGATGTATTTAGTGAGTGCCTGTTTGTGTTTTGCATGTGTGACTAAGGTCCAGCATGTTGCTAGTGTGTAGTTTCTGTGCAGGGATCGATAGCAGTTCAGCTGGTTTGGTTTTCCAGACTACACCTCCCACAGGTGTAGTATTGATGTTCTAGGACCCATTGCAGTGTCTGCATTGCCTGTTTTCATAGGCAGGGTGGTCGCCGTTTGGGTTCGGGATGATAATATTGCTTTGGCAGGGCAAGTTTGCTATATATAGGTTCAGAGTATTTTTTTCCAGGATTTTGTGTTACTTCATAGTGTTCCTGGTAGTGGAGGGAGTTTCTGTTGCTGTTCTTGAGATGACACCAGAATTTGTAGATTCTCTTTTCTATTGTGAGCAGCAAGGGGGAAACAGCCTAGTTCTGCTCTGCAGCCATTTTTGCAGGTATGTCTGTGCATGTGGAGAATCTGTGTACAGAACTGGTGATGCAGGTTTTCTGTTGGGGATTTGTCCCATTCTGTGTGGTTTTGAGTTAGTGTCAGACCTTCCCTTCCCCCCACTATGATGCTTTGTCTACATCACTCATTCTCTTTCCTACAACCCGTTACCCACACTGGATCCAGCATCTTCCCCCTCATCCATTCACCCTGACAGGCTGGACCTGCCCTATCACATCCTTTACAAAAAATTAAAGTGCTGCCAAGTTTCAGCCAGAGGAGAGGGAAGGGAAGGAGTGAAGTATAGTGCCAACCTCCCAGTGGGGTACAAAGTCTCACACTCCTGAGGACTCTATAAACAAAACTGCCTTGCCAACCAGGGGATTTATCAGGGACCAGCTGCACAATGCACAGATAGCTGACATGCTAGATAACAAAGAGACATATTATTGTCTTCCTTTAAGATGCACACGCCATAGAGAACAAAGTAACATCTCCACTTTCAGGACCGGACCACTGCCTGAATGACTTTATGATCAGGCTCTAACTGTGAACACACAACAGGCAAATAACTTAAGATATCTGAAGTTAAAATGGAGCAAAGGCGGAGGGCTTAGACCAAGGGGGTCATTATAAAAGGCTTAGTCGTAATTTAGGATGTTAAAATCATTGAGACGTCTCCAAAGCCATTCCACAAATGACGTTTACAGACGTCTCCAAGTAAACAGGGGGTGTGGTGGGGCATCTCTGGGGAGCTGCTACGGACTTACATGTCCCCATTTGATTTCAGGAACGACGGGGACATCGGCAGGCAAGTCCATGTTTAGACCTGCTGCAGGCACAAATGAGCATCAGGAAAGTGTTTGCTTTGGACTTAAAACATCCAGAGAGTGGAGGGAAGATGGAGAGTTAAGTGACCCACTTCCTGCTCCCAACCCATTTTCACCATTATGCTATTTAGACATCCCTGTTCCGAGATGTTATTCTGGGGACACCTATAACCTCCTTATCAGGCACATCCACGGTTCTGAAATCGTTACTTCTTTTGTGCCTTCACAATTACCAGATGTCCCCGAGTTTGAAACGCCTAATTCTATGGATTATAATCATTTTCTGTCCCCCATTTTCAGTGGGGACAGAAGCATAGGACTTCGCTTCTCCGACCTACCCCTCTGATGCAGTCTTCTCGATCCTAGTAGGAAAAGATGTAAAATTAATCTATTTTCTGAAAAAAAGAGGGGGAAATGTAGAAAATATTTATTTAAGCCGATATGTATGGATGCATACTTATAGCCTAAGAAGAGCTGCTACTGTATTTTTCAAACCTTTGAAATTCTTGAATGGGACCTAGACTGGTCATTTCAAAACCTATGGGGAAAAGATGCCTGAGGAGAGAGCTCCTGCAACACCCAGCCCAGCTCAGTCCTGTCCAGATAGCCTAGATGTGCTCTCCCAAAATCTGGCAACCCTAACTTAGACACAGGCTTTTTAAACACTTCCCCTCTGAAACACAAAATGCTGCTGCTGCTGCTGGTAACACCACAAACCCTGCCCTTTCCCTGTTATTAACATTTGAACACTATGTCCTACCCTATAGCACTCAAAGCAAGCTACAATGAACATTCAACCATGTCGTTTTTGGCAATGTTATTTTCAGCTCCTTGCATTTTTCAGACCTTGTTATGAGGGTATCAGCTCCTAAAATTTACTGGACTCAAGCAATAGATTAAGCAAGTCCAATAAAAAGGTATCAGTGCCCACTGTTTTTTCTCTGTGCATCTGTTCCTTAGGAAAACCGTACACAACATGTGATTGGCTTTATTGAAAAGTGATGCATTCAAGCTCTTTAAAATGGATCTACCTAAAGCGACCAAGCCAATAACTTTTTTTTAGTGCAGAAAAGGATTTGAAAAAAGATTGTGTAAAATAGGAGGACATGCTCTCATTATAAAATGACATAAGATCATCATTGATAATAGTTTTATCATTTTGTACTATATCCCAGCCAAACAGCAAAAGTCATGTCATGTTAGCATACAGTATGCCCAAGTGTTTCAGCATCTACGTTGCAAAAATATAGCACAGGTTAAACAAAATGAATGAAATGACAGAATAGAAACATAAACCCCAAACACCACACACACGCAGAAACATTTTTCCCTGCACACTGTACAAAATACATCTCCTGTGACCGCCAGCTTCAAAGTGCTATTTGCAGAGATTGCCTTAGGAATGCACAAACAGGAGATCGCTGAGCAGGACTCCAAAGGGCAGGGAAGACATTTATTTGAAGCTGCTCTTTGGGCTCTTATGTTTATCCCTGCTGTGTTTCTTCAGGATGAGCATCAATCATCCAACCGTAGGGGTCGTTGCATCCCAGTAGAGATCAAGAGGACGGAGGAGAGCGCAGAGCGAACTGGCACATTTTGCTGTGTCTTCTACACATTGGTACCATCTAGGGAACGTGTCCATGAGCAGACCCTAGGTGAATGTCTTAGTGGGAGTGAGAGGATGTGGAGGAGGCTGTCTCCGGTGAGCAGATGGGGGTAGAAGAGGCAGCAAAGCACCAGCTCCCTTCAAGGATTTACCAGCAGGAAGGGCACAAAGGACTTGTGCCTGCAGTTGTGCTTCTCGCCTTTAACTTACTCAAGCTGTTTCTAGATGTGCCCAACTGCGAGAGTGGTAAGAAGACAAGGGTAAATCAACCAGTGCTTAATTCAGACGGCCATAGGAGAAAAGGAGCTGCCAAGGAGAGATTCAAGTCCTGGAGTATAAGGTAGCAAAAACGTCCTGGGAGAGTCAGGAATCCCACTGACGCTCCAGAGGAAGCCCAACATCCACTAGTAGCAAAGGAGAGTCTTCCAACCATGCATATAGTTTATTGGTAATATTTAGCTCACACCTTTCCAGTGGTAGTTCAAGACAAGGGAGGGAGGAGTGGCTCAGTGGTTGGGACAGGTTACCTCAGGCCAGAAGTTCAATTCCCACATGGGGACAAGCAACCTCAGGCCGGAGGGACTGGGGTCTCTAGTCCCATGGCCACTCCTTGTGGCCTTGGGCAAGCCACTTAACCCTCCACTGCCTCAGGTACACTTAGATTGTGAGCCCTTCAGCGACAAGGGAATAAAAAGTACCTGTTAGTATACATGTAAACCGCACTGATTCTAAAGAGCGCAGTATATATATATTAAAAAAAAATTACAATCGGGTACTATAAATATTTGTGAAACTGCTTTGGAACCCATTGCCATTGACCATCTGTTCTGAAGAAACTTTATGTGGTAAAGACTTATTCTGGAACATCAAACACCCCTCAGTCTCCCAATGAACTAGAAATCATGCTCCTTGGCCCTCGAAGAGGAGTAAATTCTCCCTATTCCTTTCTACTTCCAGCTCACTCAGAACTGGGCTATGATCTGGTATCACAAGCCTTCAATCACAACTACCCCATGTATTTTACTCCTAGCTTATACTCTTCTTCTTCATGCAGGCTGCCATTGCATCAGTGACCCTGAATCAGGCGGCCACATAAGCACGTGTCCTGCAGTGTGCAGTCATGGATCCTGAGTTTGACTGCTAGGTGTCGCTATTGAGCAACTGTGAAGAGAGGCTTCATTCCCTCAGGGGCTGTAGTTGCTGCCTCTGCTCCATCTCCAGACTGACTTGAGTAGACTCTGACTTGAGAATTAATCCCAGAACCTCTGCTTGACAGCACATGGGTAGCTCTGCCTTTGAGTCTATTGTACCATTGCCACAGTCTAAAACGCCATCATCCTGTACACATTGGTACAAGTCCTGCTTCCATACTACGGTTTGTTGACCAGCTCCCAGATGCTTTCCAAGCCATCCCAGTAGAGAAGTGGTATCAGCTCAACGCCACCCTATCCAAGGAATATAGATGTGGTACTAAGACTCAGAGGACCTACAGTAACATTTCAAAGAGCTTCTTCATGTTGTATCCATCCTTTTGAATGCTGCAGCATCAGGCTTTGGCCAGAATAGAAGCATGACAGTTACTTTAAGTATGGTAAACCTTGTCAGACGCTTGCTATCCTTGTCCTTATTAGGCGGTCACCTAGGGCGTGTGGTGCAAGCTGCCTTTGTAAAGAAAACGCTGTAGCCGTGTTTAAGGCAAAATTATAATGATGAGGATTTATTCCCTTTCCCGTGTGGATTTTCTGGTTTTCTCATACAGCAAACAAAGGATTAAACAAACTGTTTCTTCACAGCAAAATAACCAAAAATGCACCGTCTTTCAAAAACATGTGCAACAATGCTCTTGTTTCCTTGATTAACATAAAGAGGTAATCTCATCCGATATACAGAGCGTGCAATCCATTGGGCTATAATCAATGTCCTGATTAGTGCTCTCCCATTGCATCTGCTCAGTGTCTAAACTTGTAAGTGGGTAACACTTTCCACATCTATCATTCGCAGAACTCTCTCGAGAGGTAGCAGCTCTTGGGGCAAGGAACTGTTCTGTATAAGGGAAAGCCCGGGGACCTGTACTGGAGCCTATTTCTCTTGGGCTTCCTTTTTCCTTCCACCAAGAGT
The DNA here is from genome assembly GCA_033557465.1 of Ichthyophis bannanicus. NCBI lineage: Eukaryota > Metazoa > Chordata > Amphibia > Gymnophiona > Ichthyophiidae > Ichthyophis > Ichthyophis bannanicus. The sequence goes on along the minus strand of CM066044.1, from coordinate 67,184,929 downwards.
TTTCCTTCCACCAATTAGCCTTCCTCTCTTAACCGGGCACCTTTACTTGGGCTGTAGCCTGCTTTGCCATGAGAGTTCCCCTCAGCAATTGTCTGGACTGGGCTCTGGTAACCTCCAGGAAAGGCTTCCTTTCTGCTGTTCCTTACTGCAGGGACACACCCGATGCTTCCTGGTCCCAGCAAGCTCTCCTGCTTGTGACCTCCGCCCTCCAGCTGCTTACTCACTCTCCTTGGGACGATGTCCCCTCTGGCTTGGGAGACCTGTGCACAAACACCTCCTTTGCCTTCCAATGCACCTCCCTTCACTGCTCCTCCTGTGGCACCTCCCCCTACTGGGATTTCCCAGCCACTTTTATCCCCCTGGCTCCTGCACGTTGTATGTTCCTCCTGGCCCAGGTGGACGTGATTAGTTTCCTGGCTTTGTACTGCGTCACAGCAAGTGTAGGGAAAGTTTGTTCTACTACTTTCTGGAACCTTACAAACTGAATATGCTTTCTGGCTTTCTGCTGCATCACACTCAGTGCAGGGAAAGCTTGTTCCACCATTCTCTGGCTTCTCATAACCTGAACCTGCTTTCTGCCCAGGTGACTGCAAGGTAAGCTCTTCCTTTTTTCCTGTACCCAGGGGTTCTGTGCTGGCCATTGTATCACATATCCCCCCCTTAAGATATTACGGGCTGGGGGACTCATGTCCTTACAGCACGTAATACCCGAATGGGTCTGGAGCTTAACCTTTACCCGGCCAAAAGCCACTGTCCTTTCTCTCCAGGGTTTCAAAATATTAATGTGGTACACCTGACAGCACCCCCTGTCGGTCTCTACCACGTAGGAGACCGGTCCCTTATGATCCACTATGATGTAGGGTCCCCTCCACTGGGCTTCAAATTTTGGCCAAGGGTCTGCCACCATTACAACTACCCTTTCACCTATGGCCAATTGACGGGGTTTCTTCCCCCAGTCATAGTATCGCTTCTGTTGCTGTTGACTGTCCTGTAAGTGACGCTCAGCGGCCTACGAAGCTCTCTGTAATCAGGACCTTAATTCTTGCAGAAACTGCGGTACTCCTACCTCTTCCTCTTTCAGCTCTGCCCACTGTTCCCTTAAAATATCCAGGATTCCTCTTGGGGCACGGCCAAACATTAACTCATAGGGAGAGGCTCCCAATGAGGCTTGTGTGCGCTCCCTATTGGCGTATAAAACAAATGGGAGCATTATGTCCCAGTCAGCCATTTTCCCATCCAGCCCCCTCCTCAACATTTGCTTGAGGGTCTGGTTGAAGCGTTCTACCAACCCGTTAGATTGTGGATGGTAAGCTGCTGTTTTTATGTGTTGTATTCCGAAGGTGTCCCATACCTGCGCCAGGTATCGCGACAGGAAATTACTGCCTCTGTCTGTTAACATCTCCTTCGGAAACCCTATCTCACAAAACAATTTAATTAATTCCCCCGCTATGGTCTTGGCCGAAATGTTTCTTAGTGGCACTGCCCAGGGGAAACGGGTGGCCTGATCCATAATTACTAGGATGTACTGAAATCCCCTGGGGGTTTTCACTAGAGGACCTACTATATCCATCGCCATCCGGCATACTGTTTCTGATATAGTAGGGGTAGGTATCATAGGGACACCTTTTGGTTTTGCAGCCGATACCCTCTGACACGAGGGGCATGCCTCGCAAAAGCGTTTTGTCTCTTTGAATACCCCGGGCCAGTAAAAGCGGGCCAATATCTGATCGAGGGTACCTAAAACACCCTTGTGCCCACCCACCGGGTGATCATGGGCCAGTCTCATCACGACGGCTTTGAAGGCCGTTGGTACCACTAGCTGCTTTCTAACAGTTCCTGTCTGGGGATCATTACTCTCCCGATATAAGATATCTCCCTCCATCAAGAATCTGGGGAGAATATCTCTATCCGACTGGGAGTATTCGAAGGCGTGCTTTAACGTGGGATCCGCCTTCTGTTCTTTTGGGAACGATGGGAATCTTTTGACTAGGTCCGCCGGGACCCAGGGAATACCTAACCCATCCTCGGCTCCAGCCCTCAACTGAGCCCTGTGGTGGCGTTCCCGTCGCTTTTCTCCCTTACTTTTCTTACAGGTTTTTGCAGGGGGGACTGACCAAATCCTCGTGTTGGGGTAGCTCTCCTAAAGTTTCATCTAGGGGCCTATCCTCCCCTTCCAGAGATTCTGTCTCCTCCTCTGCAGAGTGGGCAGTGTCCCCCGGGGGCTCCGTCTGCACCCCTGAACCTTAGGCCTGGGACCTCGTAGATACCAGCCCCTTTTTCCCCTGTATGCCCTCTCCTAGGCTCTTATAGAAGAGCGGCCAATCTCAGCCTAAAACTAGGTCATAAGGCAACCTGGGTATCACTGCCACTAGGACCCTTCTCCGGGCTCCTAAACCTTTTATCGTAACCCTATAGAGAGGGTAGTAGGTGGAGGACCCGTGCACACAGCGGATACCCAAATAAGCTGTTGCATTGGTACAAGGACAGGGGCAGTCAATGAATTTATTAGATCCCGAGTGCTCTACAGTTGGAGATTCTGGAGGTAAAGGGAAGACTGAGGAAATAAACAGCTTCGGGACAGGAGGCTACAGTACAGCTATAACTAGATCAACTGAACCTCCCCATCTGGAAACTACGAAACAAACATCTATTATCTTTCAGACCACGAAAACTGAAAGACAGAACTGATGAACAACTGCGAGCATCCTCCTGCAACTAAACAATTTCTATTTACCATCCAGCAAAGCAGGGACACTGCAGATGTGCTGATGGATGTGTAATGAAGCCAACAACTAACCACAGGGAGGCATTTCTCTGTCATACTGCTCACGGGTTGAGCATGTGGCTACAGAATGTGGACGTACCAGTGATATAAAAAAGAAAAGCAGTCACCAAAGAGGCCAGACAAATCTGATTGATTTGTTTGACTGGGTGAACAGGGAGTAGGACAGAGGGAGAGCCCTAGATGTGATGTACTTAGATTTCAGTGCTACACAGGTACTTATAAACAAACTGAGCACCCTAGGGATGAACCCTAAAGTGACTGACTGGGTTATAAATTGGTTGAGTAGGAGGCAACAAAGGGTACACGTAAATGTGCTCACTCTGAAGAGGAGGTGGTTACCAGTGGTGTGCCGCAGGAATCTGTCCTTGGTCTGATTCTTTTTAAAATCTTTGTTAGTGATATTGCGGAAGGGCTGTCGGGTAAGGTTTGCTTGTTTATGGATGATACCAAAATCTGCAATAGAGTAGACACACAGGAAGGTGTAGATAACATGAGGAGGGATCTAGCAAAGCTTGAAGAATGGTCTAGAATTTGGCAGCTGAGATTTAATGCTAAAAAACTGCAGGGTCATGCATTTGGGCTGAAAAAATCCAAGGGAGGGGTACAGTGTAGGGGGTTAAGTACTTCTGTCCATGAAACAAGAGTGGGACCTGGATGTGGTTGTTTCTGATGATCTTAAGGTGACTAGACACGTAGAAAAGGCGATGGTGAAAGCTAGAAGGATGCTTGGGTGCACAGGGAGAGGAATGGCCAGCAGAAAAAAGAGGTGATAGTGCCTCTGTATAAGTCTCTGGTGCAACCTCATTTATTTATTTAGCTGTACTTTTATACTGCTTTTCAGTGGATCAAGGTAGGTTTACAAACAACTCAAAGTTACAATAAAACATGGAATATATACATTAACTATGTACAAATAACTATTTACAATGATTTGCATTTGTTGGGGTGCATGGGGGAGTGGGATTATGTTACAGGAGCATAGTATTCGATGAACAGATGAGTCTTCAGATGCTTTCTGAATGAGGAAAGGTCTTTGATGCTCCTGATGGTGATGGGGAGAGAATTCCATAGGGTTGGTGCATATAGTTCAAAAGACCTTGAGCAAGCCTGCTGAGTGCTCTTAGTTTTTGAGTGGGGGACATTCAGAGTGCTGCTGTTGGATTGGCAGTTGTCTCTATTCAGTTGAAAGGGATGGATAAGACTGAGAATATGTGAGGAGGAGAGACCAGATAGTGCTTTGTGGGTTGTCATCAGTGTTTTGTATTTGATGCAGCTGTTGAGGGGAAGCCAGTGGAGTTGATTGAGGATAGGGGTGAAGTGTTCTTGTTTGGGGGCTTTTAGAAGAGTACATGCGGCAGTATAGAGAGCCGTATGAAATGGGTGAAAGATTTTTTTTTTTTTTTTATTTAGTAGGACTTCTATACCGCTTTTTCTTACAATCAAAGCAGTTTACAGTATAACAAACAGTTTTTACATAAAACAGTGGGAGCAGGGGCATGCATGAGCATAGTTCAACTATTTACTGGATGAGCTAGTTCCATTATATTACAAGTGAGGAGAGAGGTTAGGTGGGGTGTTAGGAGGGATAGGAGGAAATCGCTTTTAGGGGTAAGGGCTTGTTTTTGTACTGTCATGTAATGTCTCCAAAATGCTCCACGTAGAGAGCAGTTTTCATTCTTTTCCAGAAGTCCTTGGAGTCAGAGGTAGCTCTTAGTTCGTCTAGGAGGGCATTTCATAGCACAGGGGCTGCTAGGGATATAGCTCTTCCGGATGTTGATTGATTGGATTTGGTGTATCCGCTGGGCTGCTGATTGTATCATTGGTGGTGCGTCTTCTGGGTCTTGAGCTGTTGTTCATGTTAATGAGATTCTGCAATATGTCCACTGATATGGATTGCTTGATTTTAAAATGTTTAGTGCAGATTTATATTTGATCCAAGAGCTGATAGGGAGCCAGTGAAGGTGATTCAAGAAGGGAGTGATGTGGTCATATTTAGAAGAGCCAGTTATAATATGGGCAGCAGTATTCTGTACCATCTGTAGTGGGCGGAGAGTTTGTTTGTGTAGGCCTAGGTATATGGGGTTGCAGTAATCCAGAATGGGCATGATTATGGCCTGGAGCATAGTGCGGAAGTGTTCTGGGCTGAGTAGTGGTTTGAGCCATCTGATGACACCCAATTTGTAGTAGGCACTTCTGGTTGTCTTGTTTATATGGGACTGTAGGTTCAGTTCACAGTCCAGGGTGACTCCGAGGTACTTCACTTCTCTTTTGATGGGTATGGCGTGGTTTTTGAGCTGGATTGAGTCTGGTGGAGTGAATCCTGTGTTTCGTGTGATTAGGAGGGCCTCGGTTTTAGTGTAATTGATGTTAAGGTTATTTTGGGTTAGCCAATTTATCATTTCTTCTAGGCAGTTCGTCACTTTCGTGTAGTCTGGGTTGTCAAGGTTAATTGGAGAGTAGATCATTATGTCGTCCGCGTATATGGTGTAGTGGACCTTGTTCTATTTAATGATTGCGCAGATGGGCTGAATAAATAGGTTGAATAAAAGGGCAGACAAGGAGGATCCTTGGGGTATTCCTGGTTTTGGCTGGAACGGGGTAGAGGTGGTTGTTCCACATTTTTACTTGCATTTGTCAGTGGTTGAGGTAGGAAGAGAACCAGCTGATAATGGTGTTGTGTAGACCAAGGTGAAATTAGACTTACCTGCTAATTGTAGTTCCTTGAGGAACTCCAGTCTAGTCCCGACATCAAGCACCTCCTCCAGCAGCTATGGAGACTGAGAAACGTCATTTTTCTGATGACCCTGGTACAAATACCGCTAGGACCACCTCCTCTGTCCAGTAATCTATTGACAAAGCAGACTCACCAGAGCAACAATCAAGTAGCCAAAAACATAACTCATTGAACTTAACCTAAACTTAATTAACTTAAATATCTAACTAACTAACGGCCACCCAAACTCCCGTTGTAATTTAGATGAACTAAACGATTGTAATTATGTATAGGAACCTGTGCTAAGGAAGCCCACACTTCCCCGCTCCCTGAAAAATCCAGACGCAATTCGGATCCCTCTCTTTTCTTGCAAACTCCTCACTCCGGCATGGCCCACACGCTTCCCCTAGATTCATCGTCCTTTGCTTCTGCCGCAAAGCGTACTTCAGGCCCACTGCAAGCCCTAATCAGGGAGGGATACGGGACTAGACTGGAGTTCCTCAAGGAACTAAAATTAGCAGGTAAGTCTAATTTCACCTTCCTTATCGTTCCTCCAGTCTAGTCCCAACATCTAGGGATGTAACAGAGCAGTGAAAGATTTCCCTTTATCGGGAGGGACCTACTAGCCCAGCCTGAAGCACTGCTGTGCCAAAGACAGTATCCCTTTCCGCCTGCACATTGAGACGGTAATGCTTAATAAAGGTATTAAAGGATGACCAAGTCGCCGCCCTACATATATCAATAGCTGGCACTAGTCTGTACTCAGCCCACGCCGCCGCCTGCGCTCTCGTCGAATGAGCTCTAATGCCTTCAGGCACTGACTTCCCTTTCAGAATGTAAGCTGACGCTATAGCTTCTTTAAGTCAGCGCGCAATGGAAGCTTTACTCGCCGCTTCCCCCTTACACGCTCCCCCAAAAAGGACAAAGAGCCTATCCATATTTCTGAAACTTGCCATCCTTCGAAGATATTTTTTCAGTGTTCGACGCACATCCAGCGAGTGGGAAGACCCTGAACTCGACTGTCCTTCCGAATTGACAAATACTGGCAGCGAAATGGCTTGATTGACATGAAATGCCGATACTACTTTGGGCAAGAAAGATGGCACTGGCCTCAAAACCACTTTATTATCATAAAAGGTCAGGAACGGCTCCCGACAGGATAGAGTCTAAAGCTCCGAAATTCTACGCGCTGATGAAATCGCCACCAAAAATACCGTCTTGAGCATCAGATCCTTATCCGACGCTCTCGCCACTGGCTCAAATGGTTCCTGCGATAAGGCGTCCAACACCAAACCCAAATCCCAGCGAGGAACTGGAGATCTACACGGTGGCCTCAGGAGAGACACCGCTCGCAAAAACCGCTTGACATCTGGATGCGTTCCCAGTGTTTGCCCTTTTATCTTTCCCCGATAACATGCTAGAGCTGCTACCTGTACCCGCAAAGAGGCAGCCACCAAACCCTTGTCAAAACCATCCTGCAACAAGGCCAACACGTGCGACACCGCCGCACTCAATGCCTGAACCTTCCTGTCTGAACACCATCCTTCAAAGATCCGCCAGATATGTACATACGCTAGCGACGTCGATCTCCTCCTAGCCTTTAACATTGTAGCAATCACGGCTGTGGTATAACCTCTCGCTCTCAGCCTCTCCCTTTCAAGAGCCAAGCCGTAAGCGAGAACCAATCCACCTGGGGCATAAGTATAGGACCTTGAAACAACAGGTCCTTCCAAACCGGCAACCGCCAGGACCGGTCCACTAACAGTCTGACTAGGTCCGCGTACCACGGCCTTCTCGGCCAATCTGGAGCTATCAGAATTACAGTTCCCTTGTGAACCTCTATCCTCTGCATAACTCGACCTATTAACACCCAAGGGGGAAAGACGTACAGGAGCTGGCCCTTCAGCACCCTTGAATGAGAGCATCAAGGCCTTCCAACATTCTTTCCTTTCTTCTGCTGAAAAATCTGTTTGCTTTTGCTGACTCCAACGTCGCTATTAGATCCATTACCGGCCGACCCCAGCGGTCCACTATCAACTCGAACACCTCTGGATGCAGAACCCACTCTGCTGGGTCCACCTTGACCCGACTCAGAAAATCGGCCATTACATTGTCCACTCCTGCCACATGCGTCGCCGACAGTGCCAGAAGATGAGCTTCGGCCCACTCCAACAGGAGATCAGCCTCAGCCTCTAGTGGCGCACTGCCAGTGCCACCCTGCCAATTGATGTAGGCCACTGCGGTTGCGTTGTCATAAAATACACGCACCGCTCTGCGCTCCAGGGAAGACTGAAATTCTCTCAGCGCTAGAGCCACCGCTCTCATCTCCAATCTGTTGATGGACCAAGCCTTCTCCACATCGGTCCACTAACCCTGAGCAAATGTTTGTTCGATGTGCACCCCCCATCCCAAGAGACTGGCGTCCGTCGTTAGCAATACCCAGCTGGGGGCCTCTAGAGGCACACCCCTCTCCAGCACCCCTGGCCGTAACCACCATTGTAACACCTCCCTCGTCTCCGGCCAACATGGGAGCCCCCAGGACAGAGGATCATTTTGGTGTGACCATCGTCTGAGCAATGCCCTCTGCAGTGGTCGCATATGCGCCCTCGCCCACGGCACCAATTCTAGCGTCGCCTCCATCGTACCTAGCAACTGCAGATAATGCCATGCCGTGGGAATCTTTTGGCTTAGAAAGGCTGTGACTAGGCCTCTCAGACCCTGAGCCCTCACTCGAGGCAGGAACACCTTCCCCCCCTGTGTATCATAATGGGCTCCGAGATATTCCAGGCTTTGCGAAGGTTCCAGTCTGCTCTTCGCTCTGTTTATCACCCAGCCTAGGCTCTGAAGGATCTCCACCACTCTGGCAGTTGCCACCTTGCTCTCTTCCCTGGACTTTGCCCGTATCAACCAATTGTCCAAATACGGGTGTACCAGAATTCCTTCTTTCCACAATGCCGCTACTACTACCACCATGACCTTGGTGAATGTCTGAGGAGCCGTTGCTAAACCGAACGGCAAGGCGCAGAATTGAAAATGCCCCATCGGGAGTGCAAATCTGAGGAACCTCTGATGCTCTTGACGAATAGGTATGTGAAGATACGCTTCTGACAAATCCAGGGTGGTGAGAAACTCCCCTGCCGACGGCCACAATAACCGATCTCAGTGTTTCCATCCGAAAATGCTATATGCGAAGACTTCGATTTACCTTTTTGAGATCCAAGATGGGATGAAAGGATCCCTCCTTCTTTGGTTCTACAAAATAAATGGAGTATCGACCATACCCGCACTGTTCCTTTGGCACCGGAACCACCGCGTTGAGACTCAGAAGTCGTCGTAACGTCTCTCGCATTGCCTGAACTTTCAGAGGCATTTTGCATGGTGATTGAACGTAAGCATCGGCCACTGGGTGTTGGAACTCGAGAGCATAGCCCTCTTGAATGATTTCCAACACCCACCGATCTGTAGTAATCCGGGCCCAAGCAGGATAAAACTCTTGTAATCGCCCTCCTACGGCCACCAGTTCCTCTTGGGCCCCCCTGGCTTCATTGTGACTTTCTAATATTCGAGGGGGAGGGAGCTGCAAAAACTCTGTTTGCTCTCCTAAACCCTCGAAACCCTTGATTTCTATAGGAGAAACGTCCCCTTTGAAATTGACCAAACCGGGTTGGTCGGAAACGATGAAAATCTCTCTGCTGATTTCTGTTAGCTGGCAACGGTCTCTGCTGCTGCTGCTGCTTATCCTCTGGGAGTCTCCCTTCTTTGGACTCCCCCAAATCTTTTACCAACTTATCCAAATCTTCTCCAAACAGCAATTTCCCCCTAAAAGGCAACTTACTTAATCTCGACTTTGAGGAACCATCCGCCACCCAATTACGCAGCCAAAGATAATGCCGAGCCGCTATTACCGACCCCATACTCTTAGACAGACTCTTAATCAGGTCATAATGAATGTCCACTAGGTAAGCAGTCCCGGACTCTAACTTTGATGCTTCCCCTTCAGTCTCCTCCGCTTGGTCTCCCTGAACATGTTGTGACCACCGGAGACAGGCGCGCGCCACTCAGGCCCCACAAACCGATGCCTGTAAGGAAAGCGCACAGATGTCAAATACCTGTTTCAACAAGGTATCCAGCTTCCTTATCTTGCACATCCTTAAGGGCGGCACTACCTTCCACCGGGATTGTCATCTTCTTGGTTACTGCCGATACCGCGGCATCTACCTTCAGCGACTTAAATAATTCATGATCCTGATCTACCAGCGGATACAGGCGAGCCATAATCCGGGAACCTTTCAGTCCTGCTTCAGGCATGTCCCATTCTTCCTGAATTATTTACCGCATCATTCTATGAACCGGGAAAGCTCTCTGTGTCTTTCGAAATGCCTGTAATAAAGGGTCCTCTAAGGCTGTATCCTCTGCCGGTCCTGCAGCCGGTATATTCAGTGCCTTTAGAGTTTCCCTTATTAACACCGGTAACTCGTCCCGTCTGAAGACTCTGACCACTCGTGCTTGATCTTCATGTTCCGCCAACTCTCCTTCCTCTAACTCCTCCTGAACTTCTGTGTCCTGTTCTCTGTCCTCTGAAAAAGGACTCTCGGAGGCTATTGATTGCTCCCGCAAATTCTTTTCCTTTCGTGCCCTCTTTGAAGGAACCTCCATTAGCCCCAAGCCCAGAGGGGTCCCTGGTCGCTTTTCGCCCACGTTCATTTCTAGCGAAGGCGCTTCTGTGCTCTTATCACTGCACTTTAAGACCTGTTGCAAAAGGGCCATGAAATCCTGTGAAAAAATTGCTTCTAACCCACTAGGCAAAGCGGGCAGAGCCCCAGACTTATCCGAAGCCGAGGAAGGCCCGGCCACTGGTTCCAGCACCAGAACAAAGGGAGATGCAGGAACCGGCAAAACTCCTTTCGGCCCCTCTCCAGCCACCTCTACTAGGGGTTCCATAGAGAGGGCTTCCAGAGAGCAAGACTTGCAAGCCCCTGCTTCTGACACTGAGCCCTTTCTAAGACCGCAGAACAGACAAAGCTGCTTAGAAGGCATCTCACCTCCAACCTGTGGACCAACTGAAAAAAAAATCTTTCTATCTCTAACTAGGCTGCCAGCCCTATCAGAGAAAGATCTCCCCAGCTATAAACAGATCTTGTTAGGGGACAGATTGAATTTGGAGTCTGCCAAATTAAAACAAGAAGTAAAGTTGTTGGATGAAAATTTGCGTTCAAAGGTTACAAAGGATCATTTTAAATCACAAATGCAGGACATACAATTGCAGTTGGATCAGTATTATGATTATAAGAAATCCATTAACATTAAGAAGTTTAACAGGGATAAAAAAGATTATGATCTTGACCAGGTTTACACTTGGATGAAGAAAGGGGACGTATCACAAAAGAAGATGTCTTTTGATTCTTTTGAAATATCATCGGATGATTCCGATTATGGGGGGCGTTCTTGTTCATCTACCCCCCCCTAACCAACGACAGGAACAGGTTTTTCAGCGCGGCCGTTTTCGGGGGCGAGGTCGCAATTGGCGATGGAATCACAGGGCCAATTATCAACCCGATCACCTGTGGAAGCCGTCGGACAATTACCAGCAGGACACCGTTCAGGGTCCGGTTACCCGGAATCGTTCCAAACAACAATAGTTAACATCTCCAGGACTCAGTTAACTACTGAGCAACAGTTCCTTTTGAATCTGGGGTTGTCTTTTGTCCCGGTTATCCATTATGTAAACCGCACTGATGCAGAATAGCGCGGTATATAAGAGAATATAAATAAATAAATAAATATGACCCTTTTCGAATGCGATTGGCCTTACACCGTTTTTTTAGAAAACTATTGGTCACTCATTTTTGTGCTACCCATGAAATGGGCGCTGATATTTCAGTGGTCCGTGCACCTTCTAAATGGATACATTCTGGTGCTGTGGATCCCTTCATTCAGACGTACCAAAAATTGGTCCTTCATGATTTGGATGTTTTGGAAGGATCGGGCCTGAGATCTCGTTAAAAAGGAGACAGAGCAGCTTTTAAACTAGATATTAGGGGAAAGCCGACAGTCGCCCAAGAGCGGATGGTTCGGAAGAATGTATCTTTGAAGGATACAACCAAAAGCAGAGAGGTTCCACAAAAGAGTAAAGTAGCCCAAATGCCCTCAAGTATGGAGCAGACAGAGCTTAAAGATCCCAAATTACCCATGTCTAACAATAGCCAAATTAATATGAATAAAATACATTCTCTAAAATGCTTGTATGCAAATGCTAGAAGTCTAAAAAATAAGATGGGAGAGTTAGAATATATAGCACTAAATGAAAGGTTAGATATGATTGGAATATCAGAAACATGGTGGAAGGAGGACAACCAGTGGGACACTGTGATACCTGGGTACAAACTATATCGTAATGATAGAGCTGATCAAATTGGTGGAAGGGTTGCTCTCTATGTTAGAGAGGGCACTGAGTCAGAAAGGATTAAAGTTTTGCAGGAAAAAAAAATTGTTGTAGAATCTATATGGATTGAAATTCCATGTAAAAGGGGGAAGGCAATGGCAGTGGGGTTGTACTATCGAGCGCCTGGCCAGAATGACCAAATGGATGATGAAATGCTCAAAGAAATCAAGGAAGCTAACAAAAGTTACAGCATGGTAATAATAATGGGTGATTTCAATTACCCCAGTATCGACTGGGTCAGTGTCATGTCAGGACATGCTAGGGAGATAAAGTTCCTAGATGAAATAAATGACTGCTTCTTGGAGCAGCTGGTTCATGAACCGACCAGAGGGGAAGCCATATTAGACCTAGTCCTTAGTGGAACACCAGATCTAGTGCAAGAGATAAGGGTGTTGGGGCCACTTGGCAATAGTGATCATAGCATGATCGCCTTTGATTTAATTAGTGGAGGAGGGATAGTAAGGAAATCTACAGTTCTACCTTTTAACTTTCGAAAGGGAGACTATGATAAAATAAGGAAAACAGTTAAGAAAAAACTAAAAGGAGCAGTTGTAAAGGTTAAAGACGTACATCAAGCTTGGGTGTTGTTGAAAAATACTATCTTGGAAGTCCAGACCAGCTGTATTCCATGCTTTAAGAAAAGTGGAAGGAAGTCCAAAAAACTGCCAGCATGGTTTAAAGGTGAGGTCAGAGAGGCTGTTGTTGCCAAAAAAGCATCTTTCAGGAAATGGAAAAAAGAGCCAAACGATGAAACCTGGAAACAGCACAAGCACTGGCAAGTCAAATGCAAGGCATTGATAAGGCAGGCAAAGAGAGAATTTGAGAAGAAGCTTGCTGCGGAAGCAAAAACGCGAAATAAAGACCTTTTCAAGTACATTCGTAGCAAAAAACCTGTGAGAGAGTCAGTTGGTCCATTAGATGATCAAGGGGTTAAAGGAGCACTAAGAGGCGACAAGGCAATAGTGGAGAGACTGAATGAATTCTTTGCTTTGGTCTTTACTGAGGAAGATGCAAGGATGTTACCCATGACTGAAGTGGTATTTAAAGGTGCGGAAGAATTGAACGAAATATTGATACATCGGGAAGATGTATTACAACTATTAGATAAACTGAAGAGTAGCAAATCACCTGGGCTGGATGGTATACATCCAAGGGTGTTGAAAGAACTGAAATATGAGATTGCAGACCTGCTATTAGTAATCTGTGAACTATCATTAAAATCATCTCTAATACCTGAAGATTGGAGGATCGCCAATGTAACACCAATTTTTAAAAAGGGTTCCAGGGGTGATCCGGGAAACTACAGACCGGTGAGCCTGACATCAGTACCGGGAAAAATGGTAGAAACCATCATAAAGTATAAAATTACTCAGCATGTAGATAGTCATGACCTAATGAGAGACAGCCAACATGGCTTTAGACAAGGAAGATCTTGTCTTATTAATCTGTTATATTTTTTTGAAGGAATGAATAAACAAGTGGATAAATGTGAGTCGGTTGATATTGTGTATCTGGACTTTCAGAAAGCCTTTGACAAGGTCCCTTATCAGAGACTTTTGGCAAAACTAAAGAGTCATGGGATAGGAGGCAGTGTACTATTGTGGATCAGGAACTGGTTAAAAGATAGAAAGCAGAGGGTAGGGCTAAATGGCCAATTTTCCCAATGGAGAAAGGTGAATAGTGGTGTACCCCAGGGATCTGTGCTGGGTCCGCTGCTTTTTGACATATTCATAAATGACCTGGAAAGTGGAATAACGAGTGAGGTTATCAAATTTGCAGATGACACAAAACTATTTAAAGTTGTGAAAACCCAAGAGGATTGTGGAAAATTGCAAGAGGATCTTGATAAACTGGAAGACTGGGCATCAAAATGGCAGATGAAATTTAATGTAGACAAGTGCAAGGTTATGCACCTAGGGAAGAACAACCCAAACTATGGTTACACGATGCAAGGTTCCACATTAGGAACCACCACCCAGGAAAAAGATTTAGGCGTCGTTGTGGATACCATGTTAAAACCCTCGGCCCAGTGTGCAGCGGCGGCCAAGAGAGCAAATAGAATGCTAGGTATCATAAGGAAAGGAATGGAAAATAAAACAAAATATATTATAATGCCTCTATATCGTTCCATGGTGAGACCGCACCTTGAATATTGTGTGCAGCCATGTGCTCGGCTTGTGCCTTCGTTTTTGAGAGATTCTACTGAATTTATCACCAAACTTCAACAGATTCATGGTGATGTCAGTTCCTGGTGGGTGGTTTCATTAGATGTTACTGCGATGTACACCAACATTGATCAAGAACAAGCCCTATCGGTTATTTCTCGATTGAATATTCCTTTGCCTGATCGCATTCCCCGTTCGTTTTTTATGGAGTTATTGAATCTGGTGCTTACTAGGAATTATTTACAATTTGAGCAACAGTTTTATCATCAAATTCGGGGTATTGCAATGGGGGCCACAGTGGCTCCATCTGTGGCTACATTGTATATGGCTGATTTTGAAGAGTCCCAGATTTATTCATCATTGTGGTTTGAGAATATACCTTTATGGGTTCGGTTCCTGGATGACATTTTTTTCTTATGGAATGATACGGAGGATTCTTTACAGTTGTTTTTACAATGGTTAAATTCCTTGAGATCTAATTTATCTTTTACCATGCACCATCATCTATGTCAATTGGAATTCCTTGATGTTTTGGTTAAATGTCAAGATTCATTCCATACTACGTTATTGAGGAAATCAGTGCAACGAAACACATTGCTTACTTTTACTAGTTTTCATCCTCTGCCTTTAAAGAAAGGTCTTCCTTTTGGCCAATTCCTCAGGATTAGACGAATTTGTTCTGACTTTGATGAGTTCCTTAGGCATGCTCATGATCTTTCGGCTCGACTTGCTCAAAGAGGTTACCCTAAGAAGATTATCAAACAAGCATTTTTGAGAGCCAAATATGTTTACAGAGAATGGTTGTTTCCCCCGTTTACTTTGGAGCGTCCATGTGATCAGCATATAGCCACTCATTTTGAAGGGGTTGTGGCAATACTTCCATATATGTCGCATACTGACTCTATTAGAAAGATTCTTTTAAAGCATTGGCATGTTTTACAACTGCACCCGTGTTTTCAGGGGCGATTGCGGATAGCGCATTCTAGGGGCTCTAATCTTCGAGATTTTGTGGGGGTTACATCTTCCCCTTTAGATAGATATACATTGGTATCACCCTTGGAAGTGGGTCATTTTATATGTACTTCCTGTAAGTTTTGCTCTCAAGCTATAACGGGCAATGAATGGCTGGTACCTAATTCTACTATAGTCCACAGGGCTCGATGGCACACTACCTGTCTAACGTCTTTTGTGGTGTATGTGCTGGTTTGTCCTTGTGGTCTATTATATATTGGACGGACGATCCGTCCTGTGCATATCAGGTTGAGTGAACATGCCTCTAGACTCAAGAATTCCATACTTACAGCCCCGCTGGTGCAGCATTGTTTGGACTTTAATCATACATTTGCGGAGTTCACTTGGCGAATTTTGGATATGATTCCTGAGAATCCTCGGGGTGGTGATTGTGAGCAATTACTCCAAAAGCTTGAACAAAAGTGGATCTTTACTTGGGACACTGTTGCACCATCGGGTCTCAATAAAGAACTGGACTGGATCAGTATCCTTTAACTTTTGACAGTTCTGGGGACACTGTTTACTTCACAGCTATTGGTTCCTGATGCTATTTAATCTTTGGGACTTGCTGCTTGGCTTGGATCACTAATGAGCATGCGTCGGCGTCTCAGAGAGGTGGAGAGGCTGTATCAACACTTTTTGGCAGTCCGCTCAAGCGTTGAAACAGGGCATGTAAAGCATATATTTGCCCGAAACGCAGTGCTGTGTAAATGAGCATGCGTTGGCGTCTCGGAGAGGTGGAGAGGCTGTGTCAACACTTTTTGGCAGTCCGCTCAAGCATTGAACCAGGGCATGTAAAGCATATATTCGCCCAAAACGCAGTGCTGTGTACTTTTTGGTAACTGCTGCCGTTGATCATTGGATCAGAAGTGAGACTGGACATTTCAAGATTGTTGTCACTGTCTGTTCTCCCGTGAAGGTGAATTAAAGACGGGGAGACAGCGGTTGAGATAAGTACCACTTTTTGCTTTGCATTCGTATAAATCAAAAAATTCTTTTAAATTTTTGATTTTGGTGTAGGTGACATCCAATTGTGGTGTTTTTACCTTATTTGCGGCTCCGTTGTGGGCCTATTGAATGGTTTAAATAAAACTGAGTAAAATGGAAGTCACAGCTTCGAGAGGCTAGTTTGATCCTCAGGGCTGATCTTCCGACAAAAATACATTCACACGCTAGCTCACATATTTGTTTTTTCACTCTATTTTGATTTAGGGTTAATTTGGGTAGAGTAGGGTTATTTTGTTTAATTTTGATAAACAGATCTATGGCAGTTCCACGAATTCATGCACAGCTATATATATCTACATATATCCATTTATCTATCTATATTTTTATAAATATATATATATATATCTCTACATATCCATTTATCTATCTGTATCTCCTTATATGTATATATAAATATACCTTCTCTCCCAGCATCTAATTCAAGGCTAAATCGCTGAAGAAAACCTTCTGACTTCTCTGTACCGCAATGAAATCACTCCGAAACAGGATTCCCCGCGAAAAGCTCTCCCCCCTGGAGCTTTTTGCCGGCCCGAAACTCATGCGGCCTTCCCGCGCTTCAGACACGCAGTCGCGGCCTTCTGCTCTTCGTTGAGCCCCCCTCCAGCAAAAATCCGCCGCTTACCTGGGACTCAGCTAGCTGAGCTGATGTGTCATGCGTCTCCCCGTACTCAGCCGAACCGCGGCTTCCGCAATGGGAAAGAGACGCCTTCAGAGGAGCCAGAAGTTTTTGGCATTAGTGGTCCTGCCACGCGTTCCTTCCACACATGCTGCAGACTGCTGCTGTGTTCGTGTGCTCACTGCCGGTTCCTCACCCACCCGTGGGTTCAGGAACCAGAGCCTGGCCCTGGAACTCTGCAATACGCCTTCCTCCCCTGCCATCTGCCCGAAGAGAGGAGGGAGATAGGAAGGGGGCCTTAGCACAGCTTCGACGTTTATCCGGTAAATCTCCTCTTTTCTTTCTTTCTTTCTTTCAATAAGAATAAATTGAACAGACACCACTATCCTTTCTAAACTAATATCCTTAACTGTTTCTCCAGTGAGCCTACCAACCTCCAGCTGCTATGGAGGCTCACCAACCTCCAGCACCTATGGAGACTGAGATTAAAGGACAGAGGAGGCAGTCCCAGTGGTATTTGTACCAGGGTCATCAGAAGAATGACGTTTCTCAGTCTCCATAGCTGCTGGAGGAGGTGCTTAAATCCTAGATGTTGGGACTAGACTGGAGGGACGATAAGGAATGGCTTTTAGTCTGTCTTGTAGGATGGGGTGGGAGACCGTGTCGAAAGATGAGGATATATCTATGAATATTAGGAGAAAGCCCATTTTGATGTTATCAATACCTCTGATCAAGTTGTCAAGTAAGTAGATGAGTAGAGTTTCGACATTATGGTAAGGCCGAAAGCCATGTTGGTGGGGATCCAGAGGAGCATGCGCGTCAATGTAGTCCTGTAGTTGGCGTTGGACGATTTTCTCGATGACCTTTGTGAGGAAGGGGAGGCTTGAGATGGGGCAGTATGTTGCAGGGTCATCTTTCCTTGCGGTTGAGGTTTTGGGAAGTGGTTGGACTGTAGCAAGCTTGAGGGCACTTGGCATTTAGCTTTGAGATAAGGATTGTTTCAGTGTTGTGAATGAAATGGCCCAGTTCTCCCAATGGAGCGGTGCTGGCATTTAGCTCTGAGATGATTTGTGTTATCTGATTGGTAGATGGTATGCTGAACTTTGCCCAGAACTGAAAGATGGATTGTGGGAGTCCTTGATAAATGGAGTTGCAGTAGTCAAGGATTGGAAGTATTGCTGTTTGGAGTATAGTGTGCAACTCTAGGGATCACACTTTAAAAAAAGACAAATAGGATAGAGTCAGCACAGAGGGTGGCTACTAAAATGGTTAGTGGTCTTCGTTATAAAATATATGAGACAAACTTAAAGATCTTAATATGTATACTTTAGAGAAAAAGTAGGGTAGAGGAGATTTGATAGACACATTTAAATATCTCCATGGCATAAATGCACAAAAGGAGACCTTTTTTCGATTGAAAGCAAGTTCTGCTACGAGGGGACATGGGATGAGGGCAAAAGGGGATAGATTCAGGAGTAATATGCGGAAATATTTCTTTATGGAAAGAGTGGTGGATCCATGGAATAGTCTCCCAGTGGACGTAGTAGAGATGAGGACAGTAACTGGGACAAACACAGAGGATCTGTAAAGGGAAAGAAGGGACTTTAGCATTTGATATGGAAGGACAGACTAGATAGAAACATGATGGCAGAAAAGGACCACATAGCCTATATTTCTAAGTTTAACCTTCAGCAAATTCCCCATGGTGAGGTCATTATCTATTTCTGTGATTGGATAGAGCACTAATTTAATACACAGTGTCTCAAAGGGTTGGAATTTAGAAGCACTGTTTTGTGGGAATTTTGGTATTTATTAGATATGTTTGAGCTGTAGTGATCCACAGCAGGCCACATAACAAACTTCATGTGCTAGAATTGTTCCAAGGACCTGTTTGGAAGCAGGGTCATCCATTGCAGGGGGAGGGATGGGGTAGGCTCATTACAGAGGTTATGCACTTGTGGGAGCCCCCTACGACCAGCAAAAGAGCTCTGAGCTTGATATCCAACATTGTGTGGAAGTACTGGTGGGTCAGATGCAGCAGCTGCCCCCACGACAGAAATAATCAGTATCAGGTCAGAAGATACACCTGCCCCATCTTGCTGGTTCGTCAGCTGAATTACCCTAGAGCCAGCCCTGAATGGAAGGACACAGGTATAAACAGAAGGGAAAATAAGGAGACTGTGCTAGGAGAGGAGAGTAGAGAAAGACAGAAAAGATTCTGCTAGGGGCTGACATTGGGAGGGAGGTGGAAGAGGGGAAAACTTTGGGGCAAGTGAAAAGGGAATGCTGTTGGGAGAAAAGAAAGAGGAGAAAGTCGAGATTCTGCTGTGGCTGGGTGGAAAGAGAAGGGAGAAACGGTTTGGAAACAAATACTGCTCTGGGGAGGAAAGGAAATGCTGCTGGGATGAGACAAAATGGAGATATTGTAAGGGAAGAGGTGGCAATATGCTGCTGGGAGGGAACAGAAAATTTGCACAACACGGAGAGAAGAAATGCTGCAGCAGACAGGGGGAGATTCTGGTGGGGTGGAAGAGGAGAACTTAGATCCTGGGAGAGGTAGAAGACGGAGGTGATGCTTGTGTGGAAAAGAAAAGAAAGATATGTTGCTTAAGGGAGAGTGAAGAGATGGGAGTCCTGTAGTAAGAGGGGCTATAGGACTAGTTGGGTGGGGGGAGAGGGAAGGAAAGAATATGTTGCAGGGAGGAAAGGCTAAGGAGACAAAACCAGATGCTCTTGGTGCAAAAGAAGAGAGAAACAGGCTCCGGGCCAGTGCAAACTCTCATTCTTGCCATGCCCCTGCTCCCACCCTCACGCCGGCCTGCAGTGACATCAGTGACACAGGCAGCAATACCTGAAGCTCTGTGTGCTAGTGCTGCACTCGGAAAGATCAGTCGCTTCCATCCCCATGGAAACCGGAAGTCTGTGTCGGAGGCGTTGGAATCAGCTGGATTTCAGTGCGGCAGCACATACCGGTTTGGGCTCTGCTAAGCCCTTTCTGTTTTATGGTTATTGCCACAGCTGCAGCTCCCGGAAAGATGTGGCAGTGGAAGAAACAGCAGGAATGGGCTACTCTTTCAAGTTTGGCGCTCTAGGTGGCCATATAGTTTGCTTAATGGTAGCACCATCCTTGGGTAGCCTCCTGCCAAAGAAGAAGGGGAGACATGGTTGTTTTGAAATGGAAGACAGTGAAATACCCCAAGGAGAAGAAAATGTAGATGCTGTTCGAGATTGGGGGGGAGGCATGCGGCCAGGTAGAAGAGTGGGAAAATATTGCTGTGGAGAAAGAGGGCGTTCTACTGGTGGAATGAAGAGAACAGGGAGAATGATGGGGGGGGGAGGTGGGGGGAGATTGGAAATGCTGCGGTGGAAAGAAAGAATGAGACTTATCACCGCTGCAGACAACCCTATATATCCAGGAGTGGGTAGAGGATAGGAAAAAAACAACACCAGTCACCGGTCAACATTGAAATCGTTACTGACTTTAAAAGGCCCTAATCTGTAGTATCTTGGTGAGCTGAACACTCTCGTTTTGAAGATATTGCATGTAGTTCATTTTTGACGTTTCACCGTGTAAATTTATCCAGTAGGACATCAACATCATCCCAAATAAGCCTTGAATGATGTAATATTGCATCACATTGCATAATACCAGCATGCGCACATCATCCAGAGTTGATTGCATCATTTTCTGATGCAATGCAATACTACTACCAGACGGCTGCTGAAGCCATCTGACGTCAGCAGTGTACTATACGCAGTCGGAAAGGTTGAGCATTTAAAATATTTCAGACTGTGTGCGAGACAGTTTAAGCTACTGTTACATGTAACTTTTATTAATCATATAATTTTAGCCATTTAGGTACAATACAGAACAGTAATGCCGTGAAAGTGCGTTAATACCGTTGACAATTTCTGCTTCATTTGTGGGGAAGTGACATTTGCCAACCAGAAGAAAAGTATCACTTCTCAACTGAAGAAGGCATATCATCTTTACTTTGGATGCAAGATTGGCGACCAAGACAAGCCTTGGGCCCCGCATATATGCTGCGCTACATGTACAACACAGCTTTCACAGTGGTTGAATTGCAAAAGACCATCAATGCCGTTTGCAGTCCCCATGGTGTGGAGAGAGCCAAGCAACCACATAAATGACTGTTACTTCTGCTTGGTTCCTCCTCTTTCCAGCGGAATAATGAAGCAAAATAAGTCGAATATAGTCTACCCAAACATTCCGTCTGCATTGAGACCAGTTCCACATGGTGAGGGACTTCCTATTCCAGAACCTCCATCAGAATATTCTCTTGATTCATCTGATGAGGACAAGGGTGAGCCGACCTGTTCTTCTCCTGGTCCGTCATCATGCAGTGACCCAGATATTCATTGGGATGCATATCAACTCCACACAGAATAACACAGGAAAAACTAAATGACCTGATTTGTAATTTGGACTTATCCAAGAACAAGGCAGAATTGCTAGGATCAAGACTCCAACAATGGAATCTTCTAGAAGAAGATGTCAACATTACTTCATATCAAAAGCGCCACCAGCAGTTGGAGCCTTTCTTCAGAAAGGAAAGTAATCTGGTATTCTGTTCCGATATTGAAAGCCTCATGAATGCCTTAAAAATCACTCATGACCCACAAGACTGGAGATTATTTATAGACTCTTCGAAACTGAGTCTGAAGGCTGTGCTTTTGAACAATGGAAACCGTCTTCCATCTATTCCAGTAGCGCATGCCGTCCACATGAAAGAGACATACGATAACTTAAAGCATCTACTGACTTCCATTAACTATAACAAGTACAGCTGGCACCTCTATGGTGACTTGAAGGTAGTTGCCCTTTTAATGGGACTGCAGCAGGGATATATAAAATATATGTGTTTCTTATGTGAGTGGGATAGCCGAGCAAGGGATTGGCACTACTTGCGGAAGGAATGAAATCGCAGACAAAATGTAACAGTTAGAGAGAAGAATATCCAGCACCCAGCTCTGGCTGAGGCTCACAAAATCCTGCTACCACCCCTTCACATCAAACTAGGTTTGATGAAAAACTTTGTGAAAGCCATGGACCGCACTTCACCAGCTTTTCAATACCTGCATGAAAATTTCCCTCGACTCAGCGAAGCAAAGATTAAAGAGGGAGTTTTTGTGGGTCCTCAGATTCGACAGCTCTTCAAAGATGACCGGTTCAACAACTTGCTGCAGGGTGATGCGAAACAAGCATGGAATGCTTTTCGCCTAGTGTCAACAAACTTTCTCGGGAATGTTAGGGCAGAAAACTACAAGGAACTAGTAGAAGACATGCTGATGCAGTATCAGAAACCTGGCTGCAATATGTCTCTAAAGATCCATTTCCTAGATTCCCATCTCGATTTCTTTCCTGACAACTGTGTTATGGTTAGTGATGAACAGGGTGAACATTTTCACCAGGATATCGCAACGATGGAGCAAAGATACCAGGGAAAATGGTCCACTACAATGCTGGCTGACTACTGCTGGACACTCCCCAGAGAAGCTCCCGAACAGCTGTACAAGAGACAGCGAAAAAAATCTAAGAAGTAGTCTATGACTTGGGTTTTTACAGGTATTAACCGAAGGCCTATTATATTTACTATTGACATGCATTTCGTGATGTAAACATTAATTCTTGTAGATTACAAAAAAACTAGAGCCAACTTTGCAATTTCACTGTCATATTCGTGTTCAGCATATAAAAATTGATAAGAAATGACAATTTTTATTTCAGTAACATTACTTTTGTAAAAGTTTGTTGACCAGTGTTACCTTTGCCTTTAGCTCCACCTTGTGGAGTACAGGGTAATTGCAGCTGATGGGATCCACTGGCATACTTGGCCTAGCTAGAGACTTAGAGGCATATTTACTTAAGATTAACATATGTTAAGTAAAGTTCACGTGCATTAAGTGCTGCAATGACCATAGAAATCAATGTGCAGTGGCAACACTTAACACACGTGAACTTTACTTAACATGTGTTAATCTTTAGTAAACATGCCCCTTAGAATTGCTGCTAACAAATTTCTGAGCCTTTATTTTTATGCAAACAGCGCACAAGTTAATAAATAGGAGTCTCTTTCTGGAAGCCTGAAGAAATTTCTAGAGCCTTTACATCCATGTCTAATGGAGGAAGACTTCTTCAGAATGCAGAGCAAAAAAGGAACTCGCCAGAATGGGTTCTGCAGATAAGTAACACTTAGTTGTGGGATTGTTTTTCCTTGCAGCTCGATAACTTACAGCAGAGTTCCAGAAGCTAGAGCCAAAATTCCTAGGTTCAGAACTGTAGGGAAGATGCAATTTATTGTGCCTAGGAAAGAATTTACATCTGTATCCCTCCAGATATAATAACTGTCCAGCTAAGAGACAGCTAAGAATGGGTTTCAGGTTTGTAATGATTTATTTAAAAAATAAAGTACACTACCACTTAGCAAAGTAAGAACATAAGAGATGCCAAACTGGGTCAGACCAAAGTCCATCAAGCCCAGTATCCTGTTTCCAACAGTGGCCAATGCAGGTCACAAATTCCTGGCAGATTCCCAAAAAGGCACATAGGTTCCACAATGCTTGTCCCGGGGCAAGCAGTGGATTTCCTGGGTCCTCTTTAATAATGGCTTATGGACCATTCCTCCAGGAACTTGTCCAAACCTTTTTTAAACCCAGCTACACTGACAGTTTTTACTACATCCTCCGATAACAAATTCCAGAGTTTCATTATGCATGGAATGAAAAAATATTTTCTCTTATTAAATGTCTTAAATGCATTACGTCGTAGCTTCATTCCATGTCCACTAGTCTTTCTACTTTTTGATGGCGTAAACAACCAATCTACCTCTTCCATTCCATTCATTGATTGAAAACATAGAAACATGATGGCAGAAAAAGACCACATGGCCTATCTAGTCTGCCCTTCCATATCAACCACTACAACAGTCCCCTTTTTCCCTTTAGAGATCCTGTGTTTGTCCCATGCTTTTTTGAATCCAGATACTGTCCTCTCCTCTACATCATCTACTGGGAGACTATTCCACGCATCTACCACTCTTTCCATAAAGAAATATTTCCACATATTACTCCCGAGTCTGTCCCCTTTCACCCTCATCCTATGTCCCCTTGTAACAGAGCTTGCTTTCAATCGAAAGAGGCTCTCCCCCTGTGCATTTATGCTACGGAGGTATTTAAACGTCTCAATCCTATCACCTCTATCCCACCTTTCCTCTAAAGTACACATATTAAGATCCTAAAGTCTTTCCTCATATGCTTTATAATGAAGACCACTAATCATATTAGTAACCACCCTCTGTATTGACTCCAGCCTGTTTATATCCTTTTGAAGGTGCGGTCTCCAGAATTGCACACTATACTCCAAATGAGGTCGCACCAAAGACTTATACAGAGGCATTATCACCTCCTTTTTTCTGCGAGCCATTCCTCTCCGTATGCACCCAAGCATCCTTCTAGCTTTTGCCGTTGCCTTTTCTACCTGTTTAGCTACTTTAAGATCATCAGACACAATCACGCCCAGTGGACAGAAGTACATCACCCCCTATACTATATCTCTCCCTTGGATTGCTGCAGCCCAAATGCATGACCTTGCATTTTTTTGCCAACTTTTTTTTTTTTTAATTTTAAGGTTTTATTAATTTTTTCACAGGCAGAATACATCACATTACATTCAACAATTAACATCAATGCATTAACCTGTAACATTTGCCCCCAGACCTGCCCGTTACCGCATCCCTGTCCCTCCCCTTACCTATACCCCGCCATCTTTTACTGCGCTCCTTAAAGTTCCCTCCCCTACTCCTCTTCCCTTCCCCATCCTCCCTCCCTTCCCCCTACTCCCCTCCTACTATGTACAACCTCACCTACCACTATCCTAACCCTACCCCCACTCCCTCCTCCCCTCCCCCTCCACGACTACTCCATCTTTCCACATAGTCTCTCTTAACCATCTCCATACCCCCTTCCCACCGTTTCTCCATTTGTCCCCCCACCCTGTTTCCCCCCCGTGATTTTATACATAAGTTCAATGTAAACCGTGCTGATGTCTAATAGTGCGGTATATAAGAATTGTTAATAAATAAAATAAATAAATAAATAAGATAAATACCCAACATTCTCTTAGCATAACTGTCCATAGATGGCAGAATCATTCTATTCCAGTGCCAGGTTATTTTGCATCTGGCCGCCGTGACACAAAACCAAATGATATTCTACTCTCCTTCCCACTGCCCGTCCTTCTTCTGCAGGAGACACACTTCAGGAGTCAGTTCTATTGTTGCTCCCACAATCCTTTCAATATTATCCCCAACTTTCCCCCAGTACCTCTGAACTACTGGGCATGACCACCACATATGCATCCATGTGCCCTCTTCACCACACTCATTCGTCTTCAAAACCCCCGCTTTATACAGCCTCTCCGATGTGAGATACCACCTACTCAGCACCTTGAACCCATTCTCACGTAGCGCCGTGGCAATAGTGAATTTGACTATGCCCATCGCCACTCCCTCCCACTCCTCCACCCCCCATTCCACCCCCAAATCCCTCTCCCACGCTTCCATGTAGCTCAGTTTCCCGACTCCCCTCGCTATTAACCCTTTGTAGATTCAAGATATCATGCCCTTCTGCCCCATGGACCCCAGACATGCCCCTTCAAACCATTCCACTCCCCCCACCCTCCTGCCCCCTCTTCCTTTTTCTAATCAGTGACCTCATTTGCTCATACGCATACCTATCTGTTTACTGCAACTGATACACATCTTGAATACCCTCAAAACCACTTACCTCCTTCCCCACTAATATCTGTGACACCTGACTTAATCCCTGCTCCACCCATCTTCACAGACCTACTCTACTTGGTCCCACCCGCTTTTCACAACACGCCTGAAGGGACATCATATGTGACGATTTCTTATCCCCCACCATCCTCTGCCTATGTTGTTGCCATACATTTAGAGTATGCAACACCCCCCTCTCCCCCTTCCCCCCCTCCCAAACTAACCTTTCTAGCTCTCCGGGACCAAACTCTGCTGCTTCCATCATCACCCATTGCTTTAATGGTTCCCTTAACCATGCATACACCGCCCGGAGCTGCGCTGCCATGTAGTACATTGCAAAGTTAAGGACACCCCTCCCTCCCCCTCTGTTCCCTGCACTTGTAGTGTCTGTGCCGCCACCCTTGGCTTTTTACCCCCCTAAATAAACCCTTCCACTTGTTTGTGTACCTTCCTTAATATTCCTCTCGGTATCGCTATTGGTAAGACTTGGAAGTAGAACAGGAACTGAGGAAGCAGCATCATCTTGATAATCGCCATCCACCCAAACCATGAGTAGTACCCCCTGCTCCAGCCCCTCAACTGTGACTCCAGTTGCCCTAAGATTTTTTTATAATTTAATAGAACCTTCGCTTTCTACGCCCCAAGGTGCTGGAACAGTCTCCCCCTACACATCAGATCAATCAAGGACCTGAGTCAATTTAGGAAAGCCCTTAAGCATCATCTGTTCATTTTACACTTTGCACAGCCAAACTCACTCAAGCCACACCTAACTCATCTACTACCTGACTTACACAAACCAAACAACTGATCCATCCATCAGGCTCCTTAATCATATGCTGATAATTCATAATTGTTACTGTAATAATTGTAAAGACCCAGTCCCAACCATTCAGTTCAGGTCTAATGTATAACCTGTAAATAGTTACCTGCCACAGTTTGAGTGGCTGGATTTGTAAATAGTTCTCCTAGTTGCAGTTCCAAGTTATTGATCCTGTTTCAATGTATGCACGAGGCTGTTCCCTTTGTCTTGGCAAGAATTTGTTATTTGTAAACCGCATTGATACTGAAGAACACGGTATAGAAAAGCTGCTAAATAAGTAAATAAATAAATAATTCCTCCAAGGTCCTCCCCACCTGCACCCCCAGATGCCTAATCGACCTCTTAGCCCACCGAAAAGGGAAGCGCCGCTGAAGCTCCCTCTGTTGTTCCTCCTCCCCCACCACATTTAAAATTTCTGACTTCCCCCAGTTAATTCGGAACCCCGCCACATTCCCATAGTTCTCTATCTCCCCCATTATGGCTGGCGGCGTTTCCCTTGGATTTGTGATTGTCAATAAAATGTCATCTGCAAAAAGTGACATACTCTCTCTGTCCCACCCGCACCCCCTTTATCTCTTGACTTGCCCTTATCCGCACTGCCAAGGGCTCCAACGTGAGCGCAAAGAGCAATGGCGATAGTGGGCAGCCCTGCCACGTTCCCCTCCCCAGAGGAAAGAACCGTGAGTTCCCTCCATTTACTCTCACGCATGCTTTGGGACTTGCATACAAAGCCTTTATCCAATTCACAAACTCTGCCCCAAACCCCATGGCCTCTAATACCGAGAATAGAAATTTCCATGACACTTGATTGAATGCTTTTTCAGCATCCAGCAATACCAGCAGCACAGGGTCCCCCGAGCGCTTTGCTGCCCAAATCACATTGAGGACCTTTCTAATATTATCTGCCACCTGTCTCCCCGGTATAAAGCCTGCCTGGGCCTCATGCACTAACTTCCCTAGGATTTTATTAAGCCTAGTCGAAAGAATCTTTGCCAGCAATTTCGCATCATGGTTTAGAAGCGAAATTGGCCTATAGCAGCGTTTTTCAACTAGTGTGCCGTGAGATATTGTCTGGTGTGCCGTGGGAAAAATTCCAATTTCATCCGTAACATGTGGCCTCGGCTCACAAATTAGGGTTGCCAACCGGCCGGTTTTCAGCCGGCCTGGCCGGTTTTTCCATGGCCAGGCCGGCTGCCGGCACAGTTGTAAAACCGGCCATTGAAAAGCCGGTTTTTTGCTCTGGCCGCAAGTTCGGGAGCAGCCAGAGCAAAAAACCGGCTTTTGTGGCGAAGTCCGCGGCGCGAACGCGATCGCGATTCCCTATAGCAGTGCAGCTGCTGGTTCTGCTTTGTACAGAGCAGCGGCTGCACTACACTTACATTGAAAAGTAAAGAGAAACTGTGTCAGGAGCCCTCCGATCACGCAGAGCCTGAGGAAGTGATGTCATGGGGCGGGCTCCTCACAGGCTGTCTTTCCTTTTCAAATTAACTTTAGCTGCAATAAAGTTAATTTGAAAAGGAAAGACAGCCTGTGAGGAGCCCGCCCCCATGACATCACTTCCTCGGGCTCTGCGATGACCGGAGGGCTCCTGACACAGTTTCTCTTTACTTTTCAATGTAAGTGTAGTGCAGCCGCTGCTCTGTACAAAGCAGAAGCAGCGGCTTGGGCAGAGGGGGTGTGTGTGTGTGTGTGTGTGTGTGTGTGTGTGAGTGAACCAGCAAGGGGGGGGGGGAGTGTGAGTGAACCAGCAGTGGAGGGGGGGGGTGGTGTGAGTGAACCAGCAAGGGGGGGGGGGGGCGATGGTGTGAGTGAACCAGCAGGGGAGGGGGGGTAAGTGTGGGAGTGACCCAGCAGGAGGGGGGAGGGACAGGGGGGTGGGTGAGTGAACCAGAAGTGGAGGGGGGGGGGTGGTGAGTGAACCAGCAGGGGAGGGGGGTTGGTGTGAGTGTTTGATTCCTATTCAAGAGAATTACTTTATATATAGTCAATATAGGCACAGAGGTAAATTTTTTTAACATTTTCTAATGGTGGTGTGCCTCGTGATTTTTTTCATGAAAAAAGTGTGCCTTTGCACAAAAAAGGTTGAAAAACACTGGCCTATAGGACGCACACTCCTGCGGATCTTTCCCTACCTTATGTATAAGGGTGATGCCTGCCCAGCCCATCGTATCCGTCAACTGCTCCCCCCGTCACGTTCTATTGAATACTGATGTTAATGGTTGAAGCAGCAAACTCCCAAATTTCTTATAAAAGCTCGCTGTCGACCCGTCTAAGCCCGGGGCTTTCCCTAGCTTCATCTCCTTAATTGCCCGTCGCACTTCCTCTGCTCCAATCTCTCTATCAAGATTCTGCTGCTCCCGTCCTCCAACCATGGCAGTCCCACTTAAGAACATAAGAACATAAGACATGCCATACTGGGTCAGACCGAGGTCCATCAAGCCCAGTATCCTGTTTCCAACAGTGGCCAATCTAGGTCATACGTACCTAGCAATATCCCCAAAAGATACAGGTTCCACAATGCTTGTACTGGGTCAAGCATCGATATCCTGGGTCCCTTTTTAATAGTGGTTTATGGACCTTTCCTCCAGGAACTTGTCCAAACCTTTTTTAAACCCAGCTATACTAACAGCCCTTACTACATCCTCCGGTAACAGATTCAAGAGTTTGATTACACGTTGAGTGAAAAATATTTTCTCTTATTTTGTCCTTAAATAGTTTACCCTGTAGCTTCATTACATGTCCCCTAGTCTTTCTATATTCTGATAGCGTAAACAATTGATCCACATTTATCCGTTCCACTCCATTCATTAATTTATAGACCTCTATCATATCTCCCCTCAGCCGTCTCTTTTCCAGGTTAAAGAGCCCTAACCTTTTTAGCCACTCTTCATAGGAGTAGCCTTCCATCCCCTTCACCAATTTGGTGGCTCTTCTCTGTACTTTTTCTAATAATGCTATGTCCTTTTTAAGATACGGTGACCAGAATTGCACACAATATTCAAGGTGCGGTCGTACCATGGAGCGATACAGAGGCATTATAATATCCTTTGTTTTATTCTCCATCCCTTTCCTTATGATACCTAGCATTCTATTTGCTTTCTTGGCCGCAGCTGCACACTGGGCGGAGGGTTTTTAACATGTTATCCACGATGACTCCTAAATCTTTTTCCTGGGTGGTGGTTTCTAATGTGGAGCCTTGCATCGTGTAACTATAGTGTGGGTTGTTCTTTCCTAGGTGCATAACTTTGCACTTGTCCACATTAAATTTCATCTGCCATTTGGATGCCCAGTCTTCCAATTTATCCAGATCCTCCTGCAGTTTTCCACAATCCTCTTGGGTTTTAACAACTTTAAATAGTTTTGTGTCATCTGCAAATTTGATAACCTCACTAGTTATTCCCTTTTCCAGGTCATTTATGAATATGTCAAAAAGTAGCGGACCCAGTACAGATCCCTGGGTACACCACTATTCACCTTCTTCCATTGGGAATATTGGCCATTTAGCCCTACCCTCTGCTTTCTATCTTTTAACCAGTTCCCGATCCACAATAGTACACTGCCTCCTATCCCATGACTTTTTAGCTTCGCCAAAAGTCTCTGATGGGGGACCTTGTCAAAAGCTTTCTGAAAGTCCAGATATACTATATCAACCGACTCACCTTTGTCTACCTGTTTATGCACACCTTCAAAAAACATATCAGATTAGTAAGACAAGATCTTCCTTGTCTAAAGCCATGTTGGCTGTCTCCCATTAGGCCATGACTATCTACATGCTGTGTAATTTTGTTCTTTATGATGGTTTCTACCATTTTCCCTGGTACTGACGTCAGGCTCACCGGTCTGTAATTTCCCGGGTCACCCCTGGAACCCTTTTTAAAAATTGGTGTTACGTTGGCGACCCTCCAATCTTCAGGTATTACAGATGATTTTAATGAAAGTTCACAGATTACCAATAGCAGGTCTGCAATCTCATATTTCAGTTCTTTCAACACTCTGGGATGTATACCATCCGGTCCAGGTGATTTGCTACTATTCAGTTTATCAAATAGTTGTAATATATCTTCCCGGTGTAGCGATATTTCTCTCAATTCCTCTGCAGTATCACCTTTAAATACCACTTCAGTCTTGGGTAACATCCCTACATCTTCCTCAGTAAAGACTGAAGCAAAGAATTCATTCAGTCTCTCTGCTATAGCCTTGTCTCCTCTTACTGCCCCTTTTACCCCTCTATCATCTAATGGTCCAATTGACTCTCTCACGGGCCTTTTGCTACGAATGTACTTGAAAAAGTCTTTATTTTGTGTTTTTGCTTCCATAGCAAGTTTCTTCTCAAATTCCCGCTTTGCCTGCCTTATCAATGCATTGCATTTAACTTGCCAGTGCTTGTGCTGTTTCCAGTTTTCATCATTTGGCTCTTTTTTCCATTTCCTGAAGGTTGCTTTTTTGGCAGCAACAGCCTCTCTGACCTCACCTTTAAACCATGCTGGCAGTTTTTTGGACTTTTCTTTCTTCCACTTTTCTTAATGCGTGGAATACAGCTGGTCTGGGCTTCGAGGATAGTATTTTTAAATAACACCCAAGCTTGCTGTAAGTCTTTAACCTTTGGAACCGCTCCTTTTAGTTTTTTCCTAACTATATTCCTCATTCTATCATAGTCTCCCTTTTGAAAGTTAAAAGGTAGTACTGTGGATGCCTTTACTATCTGTCCTCCACTAATTAAATCAAACATGATCATACTATGATCACTATTGCCAAGTGGTCCCAACACCCTTATTTCTTGCACCAGATCTGGCGTTCCACTAAGGACTAGGTCCAGTATGGCTTCCCCTTGGTCGGTTCATGAACCAGCTGCTCCAAGAAGCAGTCATTTATTCCATCTAGAAACTTTATCTCTTTAGCTTGTCCTGCTGTGACACTGACCCAGTCGATACCGGGGTAATTGAAATCACCCATTATTACTACTCTGTTGTGACTTTTGTTAGCTTCCTTGATTTCTTTGAGCATTTCATCATCCATTTGTTCATTCTGGCCAGGTGGTCGATAGTATACTCCCACTGCCATCACCTTCCCCTTCATAAATGGAATTTCAATCCATAGAGATTCTACAGCAAATTTTGTTCCCTGCAAAACTTTAATCCTTTCTGACTCAATGCCCTCTCTAACATAGAGCGCAATCCCTCCACCAATTTGATCAGCTCTATCATTACGATGTAGTTTGTATCCAGGTATCACAGTGTCCCACTGGTTATCCTCCTTCCACCATGTCTCTGAGAGTGCAATCATATCTAACCTCTCATTTAGTGCTATATATTCTAACTCTCCCATCTTATTGTTTAGACTTCTAGCATTGGCATACAAGCATTTTAGAGACCGTATTTTATTCATATTAATCTGGCTCTTGGTAGGCAGGGGTAATTTGGAATCTTTATGCTCTGTCTGCTCCTTACTCAAGGACATTTGGGCTACTATACTCCCTTTTGGAACCTCACTGCTTTTGGTAGTATCCTTCAAGGATACCTTCGTCCGAACCATGCACTCCTGGGTGACTGTCGGCTTTCCCCTATTTTCTAGTTTAAAAGCTTCTCCCAGGTATTTATTGATTGCGTCCTCAGTTCCCTCTGCCTGGCCTGCATATAGCTGCTGGTAGAACGCTACAAACTCTTCTCTGATCTGGTGATCCTCCCACACTACCCCCCCCCTTACCTCTAATCTGAATGATACGATTCCATTCCTTTCTCTTTTTTAACTGCCGAGCCAGGTACTTCCACGCTTTATTACCCCCTTCAAAGACGTTCTGCCTCAGTAACTGCAGGCTATGCCTTATCCGCCCCGCCTCCAATGCATTTAGTTTAGCCCTCGTCTCTAATACCGCTCCCCTAGATATCCCCCACCCCCCTGAGCATCTTTCTCCTCCAGCTCCATTAGTTGATGCCTTAGTTGCAATTCCTGCTCCTCCCTTTCCCTTTTTATCCGCGCTCCCCACTTTACCAACACCCCCCCTTACCTCAGCTTTGAACGCATCCCATACCACTCCCTCTTGTACCTCTCTGTCCCCATTCTGTTCAAAGTACTCCGGTATTAACCGTTCCACCTCCCTCACTACTCTAGTATCCTCCAACAAGCCTTCATTGAGCTTCCAGTATTGCCCCCCCTTACTTCCCCTCCTCACCCTCACCTGTACTACCACTGGCGCATGGTCCGACCACGTAATAGGCTCATTTTCTCCTCCCTTTACCCTACCCACCAACTCTTTCCCTACCCAGATAACATCTAGTCTTGAGCTGCTGAGAAGAAGGAAAACTGTCGCCTACCTGGGTTCATCAATCTCCATGCATCTATCAAATCATTCTCATTCACAAACCTGTGATATCTCTGTCTATCCGCCCTTCCCTCTTGCCCGTCGTATCTCTCCTCACCTCCCAAGGCATGTTAAAGTCCCCTCCACAAATCAGCCCTCCCTCCCCCATTACCCCTACCTGCTTACCTAACTCCTCCCAAAATTCTTTCTGGGATCCCGTGGGCGCATAAACATTCACCACACAAAACCACTCCTCCCCGACTTTCACCTGCAGTAGCAGGTATCTCCCCCCCTTGTCCCTCGTCACCAACTGAACTTTACGCTCTCCAGTGATGAAAACCGCCACCCCCTCCTTTCTTCCTTTCCCATAAGTTTGATGCAGAAATGCACTCTCTATAACCCTTTGGTTGTTTTTTTTATTTTTATTTTTTACATTCTCTTATATACCGCGCTATTCTGCATCAGTGCGGTTTACATTGAACAAACTGAAATTACATTGAACAGGGCATTATAACTTGGAGATAACTATTTTACAGGCAACATGGGCTATGGAGGGTTAAGTGGCTTGCCCAAGACCACAAGGAGCACCTGTGGGACTAGAAATCCCAGTCCTTCCGGCCCAAGGTTGCTGTCCTCTAGTGGGATTTGAACCCCCGACCTTCCGGCCTGAAGTACCTTGCCCCAACCACTAGGCCACTCCTCCATGGGTTTTTTTGTAAATGTGTCTCCTGCTGCATTACAATCGCTGCTTTGTGTCTTGTTAATTCTTTATACAATTTTTGTCTCTTCTAGGGTGAATTCAACCCTTTCACATTCAATGTTACAATTTTCAAAGCTTCCTCCATCCGTGCTTCTCCCTTCCTCCCAGCTTTTTGCCCGCCCCTCCCTCCCTCCTCTTCCCCCTCACCTCCCTTCCCCCCTGCCTCCCTACCACCCCCCCTGCCCCACCCCCTCCCTTCCTTCTGAGCCTCCCCTCATCTGTCTCCCTCCCCTTCCTTCCTTTCCCCCTCCCCCCCAACCTTCTTCTCTGAACCGGAGATTTGACTTCCATAACGGTGTCCTAGGATCGGACCACCACCTACTCCCCCCTCTTCCCCCTCCCCCCCAACTTCCTTCCAAGCTCCGTCTACCCCGTTTCCACCTACCCTCCCCCTCCACTCTGCCCCTACCCTTCTAACCTCCCCCCACCTTCATTCATTACTTAGTATTATCCCCCAAAATCTTTTCCACAATGCAAGTCAACTGGTTCAAGTCCATGTGCTATCTGCTGCTTCAACCTGCATCCTCTTCAATCTCCTTTCCTCGCTGCCGCTCCTTTACCAATCTCGCCAATCTCCTACCGCCTTCTGCTGCTCTATGACACCTTGAACTCTCCGCCTTAGTGTTATTGGCGGTGCTGTCCGTTGGTTTAGCTGAACTGCTGGCGGTAGATTTGCAGCTGCTAAGTCTCTCAACGCTCTCCAAGCTTCTGCATTTGTCTTTACTTTCCTCGACCTCCCTTGTACCGTGATCAATATCCAAATGGGTACAGCCACTTATATCTCAGGTCGGCCCTCCTCAAGTAGGCCGTGACCTCTTATCTCTCGTCTACGCTGCAGCGTCCCCTGGGACAGATTCTGAAACAGTTCCAATTTGTGTCCTTCCCACTGGAAGTGCCTTAGCCTTCGCGCTGCTCCCAGTAGATGTTCTTTCAACTTGTAGGAAGCCAGGCAAACTACGTCGTCTCTCGGACGACTGTCCCTTATGGGCCCCAGCCCTCTATGAGCCCTTTCTATTTTCATCTGATCACCGTCCTCCTCCTCTGTGCGCTCCCCTCCTCCTCTTTTAAGAGTTCTCCAAATATTTTTTGTACCACCACTTCACTGTTCCTATATTTGGGATCCTCCGGGACTCCCCGCACTCTAATGTTGCATCTTCTCGAGCGGTCCTCCAAGTCTGCCATTTTTGCCTTCAGCTCCTCTTGAGCCTCTCTCATCTCCTCCCATCCTTTCTGGATTTGCTCCACCGCTGCCCCGTGTTGTTCCAATTGATTCTCTGCCTCCTCTACGTGCTCTTCCAGTTCCGTGATGTCTTGCTTGATTGTTTGCAAAGCCTCTTTTAACTCATTTTTTACTCCTCCAATTCCTTCCTTTAAATCCTCCTTTAGCTCCATAAGCCACTGCTTGATTTTCTCAGCCATTCCCGAGCTCTCCTCTCCTTATGTCTCTTCCTCACTCCCCGGCAAGAGGTCCCCCAATGTCTTGCCCATCTTCTCACCCTCCTTTCCCCCTCTTGATGACACATATGAGGAGCGAAATTCTGCCAATTTTTTCTTTACTGCCCCTTCTCTTTTCGCTTTCTCCATGTTTTATTGTTAGTGATTTCCACTCTGCAGGCAGCGGCTTCTTTATCTATTTCCACTGTTCTCCCCCACCCAGTGGGGTATTATTCAAACAGTAAATCGCTTCTCAGTCTTTTCCCTCTGACTTTGGCACTGCTATTCCTCCTGTCTGGATCTGCCACTGCAATTCCGATTTATTCTGTCCCAGCCTGTATGCTGGCTTCCTGGGCCCCTCCCGACGTGGCCTAGAGCTTGTCCTCCTGGGCTGCCCCTCTCTACTGCTGTTCCGTTGCTCCTTTAGCCCTGGTGCTCTATGGGCTGTCTGGGCTTTGTGTTTCCCCTCTTCCTAGTGCAAGCTGTGCTGTTTTGCTCTGTGCTCAGCCGTCCTCTCAGCCCATTGGGCCTTCTTCTGCTCTCTTCCCAGCCTTGTGCTCTCCCCACACTCGGCTTCACACTCTGGCCTCGACTCACTGCCTGTACAGCTGCTCTTCTCGGGCTCCGCTATTGCCCTGCCTCCAGCTCACCTCCGAACCACACCGCCTCCACTCCCCACCGCTCCAGCTCACCACACTCTGTCACGGGCTCCCGTTCAGCCCTCCTGCATCACTAGTGGGTCTCACTGGCTTGTTCTGCTCTCCCCGATCAGCACTCTCTGCTCTTTGGTTGCCGCAGGCAGATACCGCAGCTCACGGCCGCTTTAATTCCTGGTGTGGGATCTTCCTCCCCTTGCCCCTGTACTCCTCACCACTTGCACTCCGCAGCCCTCCTGCCACTGTTATTTTCCCTGAGGCCTCCACGTCCGCTATATTTCTTGGCCAAGTGGCCCCCCGCTCTGTCGCTTCTCTCCGCCACGGCTGCTTGGGTAAGGGATGTGCACGGCCCGCTCTTGCTTCCGCATAAGATGGGGATTATATTTTCTCTCTGCCCCTACATTCCACTACAACTTCGTAGCATTTAAAGTTGTTTTTTTTGCCCTTTTGGCAGGCATTGGCGGCGGAGCTCCACTAGTTCACCGCCATCCGATCCGCTGACGTCACCGGAAGACGACCTTGCATTTTTTAACATTAAATCTTAGCTGCCAAATTCTAGACCAAGCTTAGCTAGATCCCTTCTCATGGTATCTACACCTTCCTGGGTGTCTACTGCAGATTTTGGTGTCATCCACAAAGAGGCAAACCTTTCCCGAAAGCCCTTCCACAATATCACTAACAAAGATGTTAAAAAGAATCAGACCAAGGACAGATCCCTAGGGCACACTACTAGTAACCTCCTTCTCCTCAGAGTGAGCTCCATTTACCTGTACTCTTTGTCACCTCCCACTCAACCAGTTTCTAACCCAAGCAGTAACGTTAGGGTCCATCCCTAGGGTGCTCAGTTTGTTTATAAGTCGCCTGTGAGGAACAGTGTCAAAAGCTTTACTGAAATCTAAATACACCACATCTAGGGCTCTCCCTCGGTCCAACTCCCTGGTCATCCAGTCAAAGAAATCAATCAGATTTGTCTGACAAGACCTGCCTCTGGTGAATCCATGCTGCCTCAAATCCAGTAATCCTTTGGACTCCAGAAACCTCACTATTTTCTCTTTCAGCAGCGTTTCCAATAATTTACTCACCACCGAGGTTAAACACATCCTTACTTCCGCTTTTGTGTAAAGGGACCACATGAGCCTCTCTCCAGTCCTCTGGCACCACTCCCAACGCTGAGGCATTGAAAAGGTCAGTCAGTGGAGCTGCTAGAACATCCCCAAGCTCCTTCAGTATTCTCTGGTGTATCCCATTTGGTCCCATTGCTTTGTCTACTTTAAGTTTAGCTAGTTCCTCATGAACACAGTCTTCTGAAAATTGTTCAAGATGCCCCTTGCTTCTGTTCCTGTTTGTGGGTGTTTTCTGAGGTCCTGCTCCTGGTTCTTCATCTGTGAACACAGAACAGAAATATTTGTTAAGCCAATTCCGCTTTATCCTCATCAGCTTCTACATATTCCTTCCCTTCACCCTCAAGTCTGACAATACCACTTTTGCCCTTCCTCTTCTTATTAACATATCTGAAAAATGTCTTATCCCCCATTTTATTGCATTGACTATTTCCTCCTCTTTTGACTCTTTGCTTTCCTGACTACTTTTCTAGCTTCTCTAAGTTTTTCCAAATATAAATGTCTGTCTTCCTCTCTCTGTGATCTCTTGTATTTCATGTTTATGTTCATTTATTTGATATACCACCCTACTTTAGCAATCAAAACGGTTCACAATTAACAACAATTCAAAAATGGGCACAAGGCCAGAAAGATGAAAGGAAATTACAATCATTGATAGGACAGTAATAGTGAGTAGACATACAGGACTGTACTTGAGGGGACAGGGTCAGACAAAAGAGGAGGGAAGGTCAAAGGCTAAGGAGAAAATATGGGTTTTTAGGTTCTGTTTGAAAGTGGTGTGATGGGATTCTAGCCTAAGGGAATTGGGCAGTGAGTTCCAGAGAGCAGGGCCAATGAAAAAGAATGCAGAGGAACGAGTGAATTGGAGGTGAGTGAGAGAGGGAGAGGGGAGATGAAGGCGATTCAGATGGAACGAATGGGGGTGTGTCTGGGAGTGTGGAATGTGATGAGATCTGCCAAATATTGTGGGGTACTAGTGTGGAGAGCTCTGTGGACCAGAGTAAGTAATTTAAACTGAGTGTGAAAGGAGATGGGTAACTAGTGTAGCCGAAAGAGGAGAGGTGTTACGTGGTCCCGTTGGGAGGAGTGAGTAATGAGGCGGGCGGCAGTATTCTGAATTTGTTGCAATCTACCTGAATGTGATTTTGAGAGGCCGATGAAAACAAAGTTAGAGAAGTCGACATGTGACATAACCAATGACAATAAAAGAGTGGTGAGAGCAGGTGGAGTGAGGAAGGGGTGAATTGCACGAATCTGACAAAGGAAAAGGGTGGTGGTTTTGGTGATATGTGAAATATGGGCCTGAAAGGAGAGATCAGAGTCAAAAAGGACACCCAAGTAGCGGAAACAAGAAACTAGGGGTATGGGTGATCCTGAGAAGGAAGGGGCCAGTGATGGGGAAGGACTGCTGTAAGTGAACCAAATTGCAGCAGTTTTAGTTAAGTTAAGGTGAAGACAGTTTGAGGTGAGCCAGTCTGAAACAGCTGCAAGACAGGAGTTGAGAACAGAGAGGTCAGGGTGATGAGGGGAAGTGTGATGGAGAAGAACCAGATCATCTGCGTAACAAAAAGTGGAAATCCAGGATTGTTGTATCAGTAAAGCAAGTGCTGCGAGGAAAAGATTAAAAAGAAGAGGTGCCAAAACAGAGCCCTGGGGGACCCCGCAGGGCAAAGGGAATGGGTCAGAGGAAGGAATGGAGCAGGATGAGGAAAGGACTGCGCAGGACCGGGACGAGAGGAAAGAGTGGAACCACCGATAGACTGTGCTGCAGAGGCCGGCCTCACGCAAGCAAAGGAGGAGGAGAGAGCGGTCAACTAAGCCAAAAGCTGCAGATAAGTCTAAGGATACCGCCACCAAAAGGTTGCCGCGATCGTGAGCCACATACAGAGCGTTGGTGAAGGCAAGCAGAACAGTCTCAACATTATGACCCTGTCGGAACCCTGACTGACGGGGGTGGAGAAAGTTTGTGGAATCCAGATGATTAGACAGTTGTGCAAAGACGTTTTTTTTTAGAAGTTTAGAAAGAAAAGGGAGATTAGAGACAGGGCGATAGTGAGCTGGAACCAGAGGGTCAAGTGAGGGCTTCTTGAGGATGGGGCGAATGAGAGCGTGCTTCCAGGAGTGGGGGAAAGTGCCTATGGAAAAACTAGTGTTAATCATAGTGAGGATAGAGGGAATGAGTGCAAGAGAGGGAGTGAGTAGCCAAGAGGAGGGGATAGGGTCAAGGGAGCAGTACGTCTTATTGGAGGAGGAAATCAATCGAATCATAAGAACATAAGATATGCCATACTGGGTCAGACCAAGGTCCATCAAGCCCAGTATTCCTGTTTCCAACAGTGGCCAATCTAGGTCATATGTACCTAGTAGTTTCCCCAAGAGACACAAGTTCCGCAATGCTTGTACTGGGTCAAGCAGTGATATCCTGGGTCCCTTCTTAATAATGGTTTATGGACCTTTCCTCCAGGAACTTGTCCAAACCTTTTTTAAACCCAGCTACACTAACAGCCTTTACTACATCCTCCGGTAACAAATTCCAGAGTTTGATTACACGTTGAGTGAAAAAATATTTTCTTTTATTAGTCTTAAATAGTTTACCCTGTAGCTTCATTGCATGTCCCCTAGTCTTTCTATATTCTGATAAGGTAAACAATCGATCTACGTTTACCCGTTCCACTCCGGTTCATTAATTTATAGACTTCTATCATATCTCCCCTCAGCCGTCTCTTTTCCAGGTTAAAGAGCCCTAACCTTTTTAGCCTTTCTTCATAGGAGTATCCTTCCATCCCCTTTACCATTTTGGTGGCTCTTCTCTGTACCTTTTCTAAAATCGCTATATCCTTTTTAATATACGGCGACCAGAATTGCACACAATATTCAAGGTGCGGTCTCACCATGGAACGATATAGAGGCATTATAATATCCTTTGTTTTATTTTCCATTCCTTTCCTTATCATACCTAGCATTCTATTTTCTCTCTTGGCCGCCGCTGCACACTGGGCCGAGGGTTTTAACATGATATCCACAATGACGCCTAAATCTTTTTCCTGGGTGGTGGTTCCTAATGTGGAACCTTGCATCGTGTAACCATAGTTTGGGTTGTTCTTCCCTAGGTGCATAACCTTGCACTTGTCCACATTAAATTTCATCTGCCATTTTGATGCCCAGTCTTCCAATTTATCAAGACCCTCTTGCAATTTTTCACAATCCTCTTGGGTTTTAACAACTTTAAATAGTTTTGTGTCATCTGCAAATTTGATAACCTCACTCGTTATTCCACTTTCCAGGTCATTTATGAATATGTCAAAAAGCAGCGGACCCAGCACAGATCCCTGGGGTACACCACTATTCACCTTTCTCCATTGGGAAAATTGGCCATTTAGCCCTACCCTCTGCTTTCTATCTTTTAACCAGTTCCTGATCCACAATAGTACACTGCCTCCTATCCCATGACTCTTTAGTTTTGCCAAAAGTCTCTGATGAGGGACCTTGTCAAAAGCTTTCTGAAAGTCCAGATACACAATATCAACCGACTCACCTTTGTCCACCTGTTTATTCACTCCTTCAAAAAAACATAACAGATTAGTAAGACAAGATCTTCCTTGTCTAAAGCCATGTTGGCTGTCTCCCATTAGGTTGTGATTATCTACATGCTGAGTAATTTTATTCTTTATGATGGTTTCTACCATTTTTCCTGGTACTGACGTCAGGCTCACCGGTCTGTAGTTTCCCGGATCACCCCTGGAACCCCTTTTTTTTAAAAATTGGTGTTACATTGGCGATCCTCCAATCTTCAGGTATTAGAGATGATTTTAATGGGAGCCGACTGCAACGTGTGAGGAGGTGTGGAGCCCTTACCATCTGGGCTGTGTGACTGCTGGAACTGTCTGCTTGCTGCCGCTGCCGCTCTCCTGCTCTGATCGGGCAGGCACGCCCGGGCAGCCTGCAGTACCTGGGGCTTGACGGCCTTTAAAGATCCGTTCCGGGATACCCCCCGTTGGAGCTGATTGCAACGTGTGAGGAGGTGTGGAGCCCTTACCATCCGGGCTGTGTGACTGCTGGAACTGTCTGCTTGCTGCCGCTGACGCTCTCCTGCTCTGATCGGGCAGGCACGCCCGGGGCAGCCTGCAGTACCTGGGGCTTGACGGCCTTTAAAGATCCGTTCCGGGATACCCCCCGTTGGAGCTGACTGCAACGTGTGAGGAGGTGTGGAGCCCTTACCATCCGGGCTGTGTGACTGCTGGAACTGTCTGCTTGCTGCTGCTGACGCTCTCCTGCTCTGATCAGGCAGGCACGCCCGGGGCAGCCTGCAGTACCTGGGGCTTGACGGCCTTTAAAGATCCGTTCCGGGATACCCCCCGTTGGAGCTGACTGCAACGTGTGAGGAGGTGTGGAGCCCTTACCATCCGGGCTGTGTGACTGCTGGAACGGTCTGCTTGCTGCCGCTGACGCTCTCCTGCTCTGATCGGGCAGGCACGCCCGGGGCAGCCTGCAGTAACTGGGACTTACCATCTATAAAAGTGCCTACGCTCCCTCCGTGATCGCGGAGCGTGGTCGCGGGGCGTGTATTTTAAGGGGCGTGTTTAAAGGGGCAAGACTTGCCCCTTCGACGCCGCTGCGACGTCACTTGGATTCTCAGTTGTGTGTCTGGGGGTGGCTTGGTTTTCTGTCCAGAGGTAGGTTTAATCTGCAGTTTGTTTCTGTTATTAGTGTTCTGTTAGATTAGGATTGTGTAGTGTTTATCGCTAGCCCCTATGAAAATTCTATTCTGTCCTTTGCTGTAATGGGCAAACGGAAGCCTAAGGATTCAAACAAACAACCGGCTGCTGCAGAAGGCAAACCGGTTGGTCCACTGGACAGACACTTCGCCCCCCCTTCCTTTGGCACAATCCTCTCCCGAAGGGGTCTCTCTGAGCTCCGGAGGGAGGACTCCCCCCCCGTGTCCGAGTTCAGAGAGAGTTGTTAATTCTGGGGACCTCCTTGGACAGAACTCGGGGACTGTGATCCCTGTAGTATTGCCTAAACCTGTCCAGTTAACAGTGTTAGAAGGTGTTGCAGATCTCCCTGTTCGGCCCTCTGATGCAGAGATAACTTTAAGAGATCTATGGGGAGCTTTGAAAACCATTGATTCTAAAGTTTCCCTTGTTAATTCTCTTTCTACATTTTCTCAGGAAGCTGCTGCTTCAATCCAGCAGCTCGATGAGAAAATTACTTTGACGGATCAGAGTTAGCAAATTAGAATCTCAGGTGCTTCCATTACAATCCATCAATGTTGTTGGGATCAAAGATTCTTTATTGTTACACTCAAAGTTAGAAGCTCTTGAGAATTCTTCCCGGATGTATAACTTGCGTTTCCTTAACTTTCCTTTTTCATCTCTCTTCTTTCTGCCAAAATTCTCTTAGACAAATACTTTAAGGAAGTGTTAACTATCTCTGATCCTATTGATATCACTCAGATTTATTATGTGCCCTCCAGATCTAAGAAGGTTACCTCTGAGGAAGGGGTGTTTGATGAGATTGTACCATCTATGTCTAATCTGACTGCCTTCCTGGAGGATTCCCTAGATATAATTACTCAACGGGCTACATTACTAGTGACCTTTTCATCTATGTTAGTGAAACAACGTATTCTCAAAGCTTTTTTTAAAGTTAAGGCTACTAAGTTCTGTGGTCAATTGATTAATGTTTTCCCCGATGTTACTCGTAGCACCCAACTCCGCCGGCGGCAGTTTTTGACCTTTAAAAGCCCCGGGTCTTGGCTTTGGGTGCTACATTTTTCTTACGTTTTCCATGTAAGTGTGTGATTAACTATGAGGGTGCTTCTTACATCTTCATGGATGTCTCACACTTGGAAAAATTTCTCTCTGACCGGCAAAACAGGGTGAGGGATGTGCAGTCTACAATGTGAAATAGCCTCCATTTGGTTGGCCTTGAGGCCTTGTTTTCTTAATTAGTTTTATTATTTTCCTTATTTTGGTACAGTTCGCTTCCGTAATGTGGGCTATACAGTGTCCCTTGTTGATTATTTCTTGTTGTCCATTTATTGGCTGTATATAGTGCTGATTATTTGTTTTCCAAGTGTACACTGGTTTTCCTTTCTCGTTTTGGTTGTTGTAATGACTAAAAAAGCATAATTAAAAAAAAAAAAAAAAAGAGATGATTTTAATGATAGTTCACAGATTACTGATAGCAGTTCTGCAATTTCATATTTCAGCTCTTTCAACACCCTTGGATGTATACCATCCGGCCCAGGTGATTTGCTACTCTTCAGTTTATCTAATAGTTGTAAGACATCTTCCCGATGTATCGATATTTCCTTCAATTCTTCCGCACCTTTAAATACCACTTCAGTCATGGGTAACATCCCTACATCTTCCTCAGTAAAGACCGAAGCAAAGAATTCATTCAGTCTCTCCGCTATCGCCTTGTCGCCTCTTAGTGCTCCTTTAACCCCTTTATCATCTAATGGACCAACTGACTCTCTCACAGGTTTTTTGCTACGAATGTAATTGAAAAGGTCTTTATTTCGCGTTTTTGCTTCCGCAGCAAGCTTCTTCTCAAATTCTCTCTTTGCCTGCCTTATCAATGCCTTGCATTTGACATGCCAGTGCTTGTGCTGTTTCCAGGTTTTGTCATTTGGCTCTTTTTTCCATTTCCTGAAAGATGCTTTTTTGGCAACAGCCTCTCTGACCTCACCTTTAAA
The DNA here is from genome assembly GCA_033557465.1 of Ichthyophis bannanicus. NCBI lineage: Eukaryota > Metazoa > Chordata > Amphibia > Gymnophiona > Ichthyophiidae > Ichthyophis > Ichthyophis bannanicus. The sequence goes on along the minus strand of CM066044.1, from coordinate 67,141,602 downwards.
CCATGCTGGCAGTTTTTTGGACTTCCTTCCACTTTTCTTAAAGCGTGGAATACAGCTGGTCTGGGCTTCCAAGATAGTATTTTTCAACAACACCCAAGCTTGATGTACGTCTTTAACCTTCGCAACTGCTCCTTTTAGTTTTTTCTTAACTGTTTTCCTCATTTTATCATAGTCTCCCTTTCGAAAGTTAAAAGGTAGTACTGTGGATTTCCTTACTATCCCTCCTCCACTAATTAAATCAAAGGCGATCATGCTATGATCACTATTGCCAGGTGGCACCAACACCCTTATCTCTTGCACTAGATCTGGTGTTCCACTAAGGACTAGGTCTAATATGGCTTCCCCTCTGGTCGGTTCATGAACCAGCTGCTCCAAGAAGCAGTCATTTATTTCATCTAGGAACTTTATCTCCCTAGCATGTCCTGACGTGACACTGACCCAGTCGATACCGGGGTAATTGAAATCACCCATTATTATTACTGCGCTGTAACATTTGTTAGCTTCCTTGATTTCTTTGAGCATTTCATCATCCATTTGGTCATTCTGGCCAGGCGCTCGATAGTACACCCCCACTGCCATTGCCTTCCCGCTTTTATATGGAATTTCAATCCATATAGATTCTACAGCAGATTTTGTTTCCTGCAAAACTTTAATCCTTTCTGAGTCAATGCCCTCTCTAACATAGAGCGCAACCCCTCCACCAATTTGATCAGCTCTATCATTACGATATAGTTTGTACCCAGGTATCACAGTGTCCCACTGGTTGTCCTCCTTCCACCATGTCTCTGATATTCCAATCATATCTAACCTTTCATTTAGTGCTATATATTCTAACTCTCCCATCTTATTCTTTAGACTTCTAGCATTTGCATACAAGCATTTTAGAGAATGTATTTTATTCATGTTAATTTGGCTATTGTTAGACATGGGTAAATTGGGATCTTTAAGCTCTGTCAGCTCCATACTTGAGGGCATTTGGGCTACTTTACTCTTTTGTGGAACCTCTCTGCTTTTGGTAGTATCCTTCAAGGATACATTCTTCCGAACCATCCGCTCTTGGGCGACTGTCAGCTTTCCCCTAATATCTAGTTTAAAAGCTGCTCTATCTCCTTTTTAAAGGTTAATGCCAGCAGCCTGGTTCCATCCCGGTTAAGGTGAAGCCCATCCCTTCGGAAGAGCCCCTCCTTTCCCCAGAATGTTCCCCAGTGCCTAACAAATCCAAAACCCTCATCTCTGCACCATTGTCTCATCCACGCATTGAGACTCCGGAGCTCTGCCTGCCTTTTGGGTCCTGCGCGTGGAACAGGAAGCATTTCGGAGAATGCTACCCTGGAAGTTCTGGATTTCAACTTCCTACCTAAAAGCCTAAATTTTGCCTCCAGAACCTCCCTACCACATTTTCCTATGTCATTGGTACTGACATGTACCAAGACAGCAGACTCCTCCCCAGCACTATCTAAGACCTTATCTAGGTGGCGCGTGAGGTCCACTACCTTCGCACCAGGCAGGCATGTTACCAGGCGATCCTCAGGTCCACCAGCCACCCAGCTATCTACATGCCTAATGATCGAATCACCAACTATAACGGCTGTCCTAACCCTTCCCTCATGGGCACATGGCCCTGGAGAACTTCCTCGGTGCGAGAGGGTTTTACATCACCTGGAGGACAGGTCCTAGTTACAGGATCACTTCCTGCCACACCAGGGTGATGCTCTCCTGTCACGTGACCTCTCTCCTCCATGGCAACAGGGGTGCTGCCAGACTGGAGGTGGGACTTGTGATAAGGAAGCTTATCATAGTTCAGGAAGGAGCTGTAATAGAGGTGAATTGGCTCTGAACAAGCAACCTGTCTTTGCTGGTAGAAATAATAAAACAGAATGTTTCCATAAAAGACTACCAGTCCCAGAATGCACCAGGTTTCCAACAGCCACTAGAAGAGCTGAAGTGGGGAAACGTGTGTTCAATCAGGAGAGCTATGAGGTAATCCCCAAGCACTTATCTCCAAGGGCAGGGCTTGATTCAGCACAGCTGCGCTGTGCTAGGGTGGAGCAGCCCTCTAAACAGGTTAAAAGTAAAGCCTATTCTATACAGCAGAATCTTCATAATCATCAGAATCTTCATGATCATCACCATCTTCAGCAGGAGCAGAGGCAGCAGAAGCCAGAGCCCACGGACAGAGAGAGCAAGAAGCAACTTGGAAGAAAGAAGAGAAAAGCATGTTGGAGGTCTAAAGGAGTCCATAGCAGTACGTGTGTTGGGAGGCATTCCAGAGGCAAGCATACTCCATTGGACTGGAGGAAACCAGAGGAGTGGGGTTGCAGAGCCAGGAATCCCCAGACGGGACCTGTGAGGGAGACGGCTGCATTTGGAAGGGGCCCTAAGACCAGTGCAAGAAGGTATGTGAAGAGAGACCCAGTGTCCAGGGATCTTGATTGGAAGGCTGGACATAAAAACTGGACTACATACTGGCCAGGATATTTAGAGAGGAACCCTAACAGCAATGGAAGCTCAGGTATGAACACTGATCTATGCCCTAGCTATTCACTTGGAAGACAGCAGGGAAACAAGTATTGTTCTGAGAATGCTCCATTAAGAAATTCCTCTGTGCCAATCCATGATATTGATTCTATGATAGTTGAAGGAGGAAATATTGTAAATGAACAGTGTGAATACATGGATTGCTCTCTGTCTAAACTTCTGTGGTAATATACTTTTACAAAATACAACAACCATCACAAAGAAATATAAACTTGTTCTTTGATCTACTCAGAAAAGCTTTTGAGCAGGATTTGAGCCACGTTTAGAAAGTAAACCAGCCAAGAGGTTTGCAGCTGGTTAATTGTTAGCAATTGAGCCTTGCCTAATTGCCTGTGAGCTCTGAAGAGACACTTCTGGGTGTGTGTGAAAATACCAGAAGTTAGCCTTGAAAAGAACAGTTTTTCATTACTTTGTGGGTTTTGTTTGTTTTTGAAGCACTGCTAAAAAGATATTAGCAGGAGCCTACAGAAAAGACCTTTCTGTTCCCATCAAGGTCTTTATGATTTGATTTGATGGCTTAAGAAGTTCAGTTGTTGTTTTTCCTGATTTGTTTTTCTAAGTATAATACTGAAAGCAAGTATCCTTTTTGTGCTATCAAGCAAATCTGTGTTGGGAGAAATAACCCCATAAATAAAATATCTTCTTTGCTTTACACTCGAGCAAGCACAACTAATTTATTGTGAACGGCTGATTCTGGTATGAATGGACTACATTTCCCACAATCCTTTGCAAGTCATATTAATATTTGCCTTTGCCAAGACTGTGGACATTCTCACCCAGCGCCCCCGTTTACAGACTTCAGGACTATATCCCTGTAGGTCTCATCTATGTACCTCTCTGTCTGTCTTATGTTTTCCAAGTCTGCTACTTTAGCTTCTAGAGAACGGACTTGTTCCCTGAGAGAAAAGAGCTCCTTGCACCTAGTGCACACGTAAGACCTCTCACCAACTGGGAGAAAATCATACATGTGACACTCAATGCAAAAGACTGGAAAGCCCTCATCCCGCTGCTGGACTGCTGTCTGCATCTTAGTTTTAAGTTTGTGTCTAGATCTTTAAGTTCTTACTTACTAGGGGTTGCTATGGGTATTTATACCAATAAAACTACCTAATACGTTTAATATACCTTGTTCACCTGAAGCTTAATTAATCTCAGGTCCTTAGTGTATGACTGATTTGGGTAATGAGCTTCACCTGAAAGCACCTCCTGTCTTTTAAGATGTGTAAGTACCTATAAAGCTATGATTATCCCAGGGGTGGGAGGGAAATAACACTTATTAAAAGAGGGCTGCTACACAGTACCCTGTCTTGTGCTGCTGAGGTAAGCTAAATTCTGATTTGATTTAAATTATAGCTCTTAGCTGCTGCTAGGCTCTAACTTCTTATGAAATTTAAACTACAAGCTCTCTGCTGGGTATTAAATTTAACCAGAAAGCTCTCTTCTGTGTGTTAAATTTAAACTAAAAGTACTTTGCTGTTACTTGGCCCTGAGTGACTATTAAATTTAAACTACAAGCTCTCTGCTGGGTATGAAATGTAACCAGAAAGCTCTCCTCTGTGATTTAAATTCAAACTTTAATTGCTGCTACTAGGCCCCAACTGATCCAACAAAAAACAGTGGGTTCACAGATTAAGTAGCTTTAATACAAAGAATTCTTTTTAGAAAATTACCAGAAGTATATACTCACAGTTGCAGATTTCTCTCCAGAAGTAACAGTCCCCCCTTTCTAGTCCTTCAAGAATCAGTTCAGCTGTAGTGAGTGGATAGAACGAGGCCCATGTGTGTGAGAGTTGGGAGGTGGGGGGGGATGAGGTTGGAGGAGGGGAAGAAATGGGGGGGGGGACAGGAGGGTAGTGATGCTCTGAGGGAAGAAATCTTGTCACTAAGGAAGGATGCAAGTTGTGAAGGAGGAGGAGTTGGCTGAGCAGGCGGGGTGGCAGAATTGGGGTGGAGGGATGTGAGAGTTTTAAGGGTGGAGTAGAGATGGCGGGTCTGGTTAGGAGCAGAGGAAATGGCGTTGGAGAAGTATGTCTGTTTGGCAAGGTGGCACAGAGAGCAAGAGTCAAAAGACCGTCAGGATGCAATCAAAGTACTTTTATTAATAAAAGAACTTTGATTGCATCCTGACGGTCTTTTGACTCTTGCTCTCTGTGCAACCTTGATTAGCTGCAAGAGCAGCGCTCCTTGTTTTGTTTCCTGTTTGGCAAGGTGGACTTTGGAGCGATAGTGTGAGTGATGTGTTTTAAAAGATGATGATGTGAACCGCCCAGACGCCACTGGTATTGAGCGGTATAAAAAATGTTTTAACAAACAATAAACATAAACATGACAATGTTGCTGAGGAGGGAGCCTTCTGCCATAGGCACTCGGCTCGACGGAGGTGAGTACATAGTAGATGAAGGCCACTGTGGAACCAAGGTTGTGAAGGGCGACGACGTGGGGGGCAGGGTTGTAGGGGGGCTAGGTGGTCAAGAGCTGCAGAAAGTTTGGAAGACCAGAGAGAGGCCTGTGAATCGGGGGAGGGGAATTCAGGGGGGAGAAGTTCAGCTGCAGTTGGAAAACGCTGAAGAGTGAGTGGGGAGATGTGACGAGAAAAGCACAAAGGGAGGGATGAAGGCCTCCCTCTTTTTCTTCACCTTTTCAGCTACTTCTTTCAAAAACCATGAAGGTCAAAGGAAAAGGAGACCGTTATTTACCATTTTAACAAAAAAGGTTGGCTGCCCTTAAAATATCTCCTTTCAGTTTTGTCCACTGTTTTTCTACATCCCCCAGCTGTTCCCATCCTGCTAATGACTCCCTGAGGTATTAGACCATCTTGGCAAAGTTAGTTTTCCTAAAGTCTAAGACCCTCGCTTTTCAATGTATTTTATCAGCCCTAGTCCTAATACTGAACCACACCATCTGGTGATCACTGGATGCAAAATGATCTCCCACTATAGCATCAGAAACACTTTCACCATTGGTATGCACCAAGTCCAGTGTAGCCCCTTCATGTGTGGGTTCTGTTACCAGTTGCCTGAATAGTTCTCCCCGTAGAGAATTCAGGATCTCCTTACTTCTAAGATGATACCGCAGCAGGGTGTGCCAATCAACATCTGGCATCTTGAAATCCCCTATCAGTAACACTTCCCCAGCATTGCCAGGAAAGGGGAAGTCTTCAATTAACTCTCCATCCACTTCTCCCTATGAGGGAGGTCTGTATATCATGCCAATAGATTTCTCTTTCCCTCTTTATAGTTTAACCCACAGTGCCTCCTCTCTCCCATTGAAGCCCTGTATTTCCATAACTTTTTTACATATAGTGCCACTCCTCCTCCCCTTCTTCCTACCCTGACCTTTCTGGTTAAAGTATAGCCTGGTATAGCTACATCCCAGTCATGGTTATCCATAAACAATATCTCTAAATCCAAGTCTGCCTCTCCCATTAAAGCTTCATCATCTGGTATCTTACTGTATTTCCCATGCTACGGGCATTTATAGACATTGCTTTCCAGATGTTGCGCTTTTTACCTATTTCTATAAAGGTATTTAATGTTTCACTTACCTGGGGGCTTTCTTCATCCATCCTCTAACATATCTCCACTCAGTCATCTCTTTTCCAAGTTGAAAAGCCCTAACCTTTTAAGCCTTTCCTCATAGGGGTAACTTTCCCTCACAGGGGTAATCCTTCCATCCCCTTTATTATTTTGGTGGCTCTTTTCTGTATCTTTTCTAATTCTGCTATATCCTTTTTAAGATAGGTTGACCAGATAGGCACACAAAGTGCAAGGTGCGGTCACAGCATGGAACGATACAGAGGCATTATAATATCCTTGGCTCTATTCTCCATTCTTTTCCTTATGATTCCTGGCATTCTATTTGCTTTCTTGGCCGCTGCTGCACACTGGGCAGAGGGTTTCAGTGTATTATCCACAATGATGCCTAAGTGCTACATCTCTGCAAATACCAAGCCATGATGTTACATATTTATTGCATATAGTTTTCCCCGGTTTATACCCAGTTTACCTTCCTTGTTATCTGTAAGCCTATATCAATTTTATATTGTTGGGTATTTGTTGTTCAATGTAAACCGCACTGATGATAAATAGTGCGGTATATAAAAACTGTTAAATAAATAAATAAATAAAATAAATCTTTTTCTCTCTCTTTCCTAGGTGCATAACTTTGCACTTGTCCACATTAAATTTCATCTGCCATATTTGAACATCCAGTTTTCCAATTTATCAAGGTCCTCTTGCAATTTTTCACAATCCTTTTGCATCTTAACAACTTTGAATAATTTTATGTCATCTGAAAGTTTGATCACCTCATATGTTATTCCCATTTCGAGGTCATTTATGAATATGTTAAAAAGCAGCCAGCCCAACAGATTCCTGGGATACTCCACTATTCACCTTTCACCATGAGAAAACTGACCATTTAGCCCTACTCTCTGCTTTCTATCTTTTAACCATTTCCTGATTCGCAATAGTACACTGCCTCCAATCCCATGACTTTTTAATTTGGCCAAGAGTCTCTCATGGAGGGACCTTGTCAAAGGCTTTCTGAAAATCCAGGTACACTATAATCAACCAGCTCACCTTTATCTACCTGTTTATTCACACCTTCAAAACAATATAACAGATTAGTAAGACTTTGCTTGGCTAAATCCATGTTGGCTTTCTTCCATTAAACCATGGCTAGCTATATGTTCAGTAATTTTATTCTTTATAATGATTTCTACCATTTTACCCAGTACTGACGTCAGGCTCACCAGTCTAGTTTCCTGGATCACCCCAGAACCCTTTTTAAAAATTGGTGTTACGTTGGCCATTCTCCAATCTTCAGGTACTACAGATAATTTCAATGATAGTTCACAGATTACTAATAATAGGTCTGCAATCTCATCTTTCAGTTCAACACCCTCGGATGAATACCATTTGGTCCAGATGATTTACTACTTTTTAGTTCATCAAATAGTTGTAATACATCTTCCAGGTTTATTGATATTTTTTTGATATATCACCTTTAAATACCATTTCAGGCATGGGTAATTTTCCTACATCTTCTTCAGTAAAGACCGAAGCAAAGAATTAATTCATACAATCTCTCCGCTATGGCCTTGTCCTCCCCCTTAGCGCCCCCATTACCCCTCTCTCACAGGTGTTTTGCTAGGAATGTAGTTGAAAAAAATTGCATTATATGTATTTGCTTCCACTGCAAGCTTCTTTTTAAATTCTCTCTTTGCCTGCCTTATGCCTTACATCTAACTTGCCAGTGTTTATGTTGTCTCCCATTTTAGTCATTTGGCTCCTTTTTCCATTTTCTGAAAAATGGGTTTGTTTGTTTTTTTGGCTACAACAGCCTCTCTGTCCTTGCCTTTAAGCCAAGCTGGCAGTTTTCTGGCCTTCCTTCCACTTTTCTTAAAGCATGGAACACATCTGGTCTGGGCTTCCAAGATAGTATTTTTAAACAATGCCCATGCTTGATGTAAATTTTTAACCTTTGCAGCTGCTCCTTTTAGTTTTTTCTGAACCATTGTCCTCATTTTATCATAGTCTCCCTTTTGAAAGTTAAAAGGTAGTACTATGGATTTCTTTGCCATCCTTCTTCCATTTATTAAGTCAAATACGATCATGCTATGATCACTATTGCGATGTGGCCTCAACATCCTTATCTCTTGCACCAGATCCTGTGTTCCACTAACGACTAGGTCCAAAATAACTTCCCCTCTTGTCTGTTCATGAACTAGCTGCTCAAAGTCGCAGTCATTTATTTCATCTAGAAACTTTCTCTCTCTACCATGTCCTGCTGTGACATTGACCCAGTCCATACCAGGGTATCTGAAGTCACCCATTATTACTATGTTGTGACTTTTGTTAGCTTCCCTGATTTCTCTTAGCATTTCATCATCCATCTGTTCATTATGGCCAGGTCAGTAGTACACCCCCAAAGCCATTGCCTTCCCCTTTTTATATGGGATTTCTATCCATAGAGATTCTACAGCGTGTTTTGTTTCATGCAAAGCTTTAATCCTGTTACTCAATGCCCTCCCTAATGTAGAGTGCACTCCCTCTACCATTTGATCTACCCTATCATTATGATAGAGTTTGTACCCAGGTATCAGAGTATCCCATTGATTGTCCTTCCACCAGGTCTCTGAGATGCCAATCATATCCAACCTTTCATTTAGTGCTATATATTTTAACTCTCATCTTATTTTTTAGACTTCTAGTATTTGCATACAGGCATTTTAGAGGTTGTATTTTATTCATATTAATCAGGTTATCAATTCATAGGGGTAATTTGGACTCTTTCAGTTCTGTACTTAAGGGCATTTGGGTTACTTTTATCTTTATTTGAACCTCTCTATTGGGATGCCCTAACTTCTCTCTTTTGCTAGTATCCTTCAAGGAAGCATCCTTCCAAACCATGTGCTCTTGAGCAACTGTCAGCTTTCCCCTATTATCTGGTTTAAAAGCTGCCTACCTAAAAACTTAAATTTGGCATCCAGAACCTCCCTCCCAGACTTTCCTATGTCATTGGTACCAACATGTACCAAGATAGCAGATTCCTCCCCGGCACTAACTAAAATCTTGTCTAGGTGGCACGTGAGGGTCCACTACTTCAAACCAGGCAGGCATGTTACCAGGCAATCCTCATGTCCACCAGCCACCCAGCTATCTACATGCCTAACGATCGAATTGCCGACTAAACAGCCATCCTAACCTTTCCCTCATGGGCACATGGTTCTGGAGAAACCTCTTCAGTGCGAGTTTTACATCACCTGGAGAACAGGTCCTCACTACAGGATCACTTCCTGCCACACCAAGATGCTGTTTTCCTTTCATGTGACTTCTCTCCTCAATGGCAATGGAGAGACTGCCAGAGCTGAGGTCTCATCTATATACCTCTCTGTTTTCCTTATGTCCTCCAAGTCTTCCACTCCAGCCTCCAGAGATTGGACTCATTCTCTGAGGGCAAAGATCTCCTTACACAGTGTGATTTGCTGTCATTTCATCCCACGTTACTTCGTACCAGTCAGATAATACTGGTGTCACTTTGTACTGGTCAGATAATACCGTCATTTAGTCCCATATTATAACACCAAAATTAATAAGAGAAATACTAACGCAAATAAAAAGTCAAAAGCAATTAAATTGTAATTGTATTTAATTTCATGCAAAGTATAAACGTAACCGAATTACATACATAGAAAAGGTTAATATTAATGAATTTAACACAAGACGGCATATCAGTTTTATGTCCTTAGTTACTATCAGGAATAAGATAGATGTGCTATAGACCGCAAATACAATAATATTTCTGAGCACCCGTAGGCACCAACAGCACGGACTACTCGATCATTTAAAGTACAATATTTACGTGAAGGAATATTGACAACTCCTGTTGTACCTTGAAGGAAGGTGGCTCTCTGTTGCTGTATATCCTTCTTTAGTCCAGCCAAGAAAGTCCATATAGTCGGATGGTGGCAAGTGAAATGGGAATGCAATGAATAATGCCAACCCTCAACCGCATTCGTAGTATGCAGTAATCCTGTGGTTCCAGCATGGTGTTGATTCCACATATAAATGGGAAACATAGGCGGTGCATAGTTACATCCATGACCTCTCTGCTGTCGACCCCGAACATACGTTTGCTCAAAGAAAGTAGTCAGTTCATCAAGACGGTTCACTTCTGGCATAGTCTCCGTTAGAATGTCGAAGGCTTCTACAACATCAGGTGGAACAAATGCCAAAGCAGGAAGACAGCGAATGTATTCACGCACAACATCTTGTGTTTCATATTCGGTTTTCAAGCCGACTTCGTTAACCTTCCGGATCATACTCTGGCACAAGTGAAAGTAGCAACCGGTACACCCTGGAAGCACGCCTTTGTTCGCCCTATCCTGAAATCCCGCACCGCCGACCCTTCTTCTCTTTCAAACTGGCGTCCTATCTTTAATCTTCCATTTCTCTCAAAGTTACTAGAAAAATTGGTCTTTTCCCAACTTTCTTCCCATCTTGAAGCTTCCTTCACCCTCGGCAATCTGGTTTTCGTCCTGGCTACAGCACAGAATCTATTCTCTTTTCTCTTCTTAGCAAACTTCACTCTGCTCACGATCATGGACTCTTCACTCTCGCTGTCTCTCTCGACCTTTCCACAGCCTTTGATCTGGTAGATCATCGCACTCTCCTCGCACGTCTTCAGGAAGCTGGTCTTTCTGGTACGGTACTCCAATGGTTTCGTTCTTTTCTTTCCTGTCGGTCTTTCTCGGTTGTTTCTGGGTCCTCTTCTTCTTCCTTCACTCCTCTTTCCTGTGGTGTACCTCAGGGATCTGTTCTTGCTCCACTTCTTTTCAATGTTTTCCTTGCCCCTCTTGCCCTTTTGGTTCAACAGTTTGGCATCTCTGCGTACTATTACGCAGATGATATACTCCTCCTGCACCACACCGATTCCCTCACTCCTGATATCTCTCCCCTCAATACATTTCTCTCTGCTGTTGCCTCCTGGTTCTCATCCAGTTTCCTTCATGTCAATCCTTCTAAGTCCTTTGCTATATGGTTCACCCTTGGGAGCACTTGTGCCCCTTCACTCTTCTCCCTGCCTATTCCTCTCGTTTCTTCTCTTCGGTATCTAGGTGTTGTTCTCGATTCTTCTCTCTCCTTCAAGGAGCACATCTCTTCAGTTGTCCAGCCTTCCTTCTTCTCCCTCAAACAGTTACGAGCTGTCCGTCCTTTCCTTTCTTCTTCTGCCCTGACCATGTTACTCCTCTGTCTTGTAATATCCCGTCTTGACTATTGCAATGTTTCTTTGGCAGGTCTTCCACAATCTCAACTCTCCCGTCTTCAACATGTTCAGAATACCGTTGTTCGCATTTTAACTTACGCCTCCCGCTTCAACCATGTTACCCCCCTTCTTTTACGTCAACACTAGCTGCCTATTTCCTTTTGTATACAGTACAAGTTCCTCATTTTTGTTCACAGGGCAATTCACTCAAGCACTCCTCTTTACCTTGCAGACCAAGTTCGTCTTCACATCTCTCACCTTTCACTCCACTCCATCCATATCAATCATATGTCCCTTCCCTCCCCATCACAAGCTCATTTGGAATCCACTCGTTCATCAGCTTTTTTCTTTCTCGGCCCAAGGCTCTGGAACTTGCTCCCCCTCTCCCTCCGTTTGGAACTGTCCTTCAAGACCTTTAAGATAAAATTAAAAACCCACCTCTTCTGTCTCGCATTTGACCTCCCCCCCCCCATCCTCACCCCTCTCCCCCTCCCTCGTTGATGCACAGATCACTTGTTCTTAATGCCTCTTTTCTTTTCTCCATCCTATCCTTTTTCGATTTTAATGGCGTTCCTTTCTTGTTTTCCTGCAGCTTTTGCATTTTTATGATTGTAAACTGCTCAGAAGTATATGTTATGGGTGGTATAATGAGTTTTAATTAAACATAAACAAACATAAACAATGGTTGCATTTGGATACGCATTGTGAAATGCATTAATTGCAGCTCGCTCAAAGTCTAGCAGAACTTTTTGAGGTGAAGACATCGGGATCAGTCCTTGAAGTGCATGTAGTAAGCGTATATATGTTTCACTAGTTTTGTTGGTTAATAAACAATACATACCAGCAGGATTAACACCATTGCTAAAATTGAAATGTACTGTGTATAGCTGAAAGAAAATATTCGGTACAAACTTGAATGTTCCATCTGCGATCCAAATGTCTGCACGTGCCATGCCATCCAGAAGCTGAGGGCATCTGATAATAATCAAACGATCATCAGTAGGTCCCAAATCATAGAGGATCATATCTGTATATTGTGCAGGTATCCCAAAGCATACACTATCTGGAAGAGCAGGGGAGAGGAACGCCAGTGGAAACCACTGCTTTGTGATGTTTTTCCCATTGAAGAGTTTTTGCCACCAACAAACGTTTTGGTAGTGCTAATAGGACACCATCACTCAACTGCACAGAAACAGATGCCATAACTGCACTTGGTATAATTCCAGCATCTGCCATTGCCACTTTCATATCTGCCATCGCTTTTCTGGCAAGACTTCATGAGTATGCTCTGGGTTAATATTTATAAGGACAGTACTATTTCTCATAAACAGTACTATTCCATGTAAACAGTTGAAATATACTGCCAAACTTGTTCCATGTAAACCGTCTTGACTTGTAGAAAGACGGTATATAAAAATTCTTAAATAAATAAATAAGTATTCTTGCTTTGCAATTAAACGCCTCATGGTAATGACAACGCCAAGCAGTTGTTCCATTTTTATTGTCCCTATGTTTAACATACTCGTAATTGTGATAAATCAAAGTTTTCTTTCCTTTCGTACTCCAGCTGAATGTTGCTTCCATATTTGTAATATTTCTGAGACAAGTTGATTCCATATTTGCGTCCATAGAAGAAGTAATAACAAGGGACAAAGTGGTACGAAATGACGCGGGACGCAGAGTGCACATGTAAGACTCCTCACCAACTGGGAGAAAATCGTATGTGTGACACTCAATGCAAAAGACTGGATAGGCCCCCCCCCCCTCTCGCTGCTAGACTCTTGTCTGTAGCTTAGTTTTAAAGGTTTTGTTTAGCTATTTAAGTTCTCTACTTAAAATTGTTGGGATACTTGTACTAATACAATTGTACCTAATAAGTTTAAGGGACTTAGTTCACCTCAAGATTAATCGATCTATTCCTGGTGAGGATAACCAGCTGAACCTGAGGTGAATTTGACTACCTCTTCCCCTTTCATAGTTTTAGAGCCTCTAAAGCTAAGATTATGCCTGGAGTGGGTGGGTGAGAGGGAAAGAACACCTAGTAAAAGCTGGTTTGCTACACAGTGCCCTGACTTGTACGTCTGAGTAATCTCTTTAACAATTTTCTGGGTGATTCACACAGCCCTTGGTTTGATGGAGGGAGTCTTTCAAATTTCCCCTTTGACTTCTTACTTTGCTTTAACATCTATCTAAAACAGTTTCACGGGTCTTTTGTCCCCTAACTGGAAGGCCTCTTTCTAAAGGTCTCTGAAACTACTACTACTACTAAAAGAATATTTACCCTATTCTTCCTTCTATGCTAAGTTATACTCTAAGTTGATTTAAATTAAAAGTTCCCTGGGGCTACTGATGGAGGTTTAAATTTAAGCTAAAAGCTTTCGGAGGCTACTGAGCCCTGAGTGAGATAGCAAACAAATCTGTGTATTAGAATCCGGTGAATCAGCTTTAACCCAAATAATTCCCTTTTCCACAAGATTTAGAGAATTTCCCAAAAGTAAAAAATTTTTTACAAGTGCAGATTTCTTTCCAGCAGTAGCAGTCCCTTTTGGGGACTGTAATAATTGCTTATATTTAAGCAGCAAATATATATGTAACAAGCAGAGCTCCTATAGTACTGTACTGATATAAATCCCCTAAATGATACCAATTTCCAAATGAAACCTAAGAAATCTACCTAATAACCCATCCCATACAAGTACAACTCACCCACTGAATTGCTGACATTGTTTCACCTTACACAAAAATATTTAACTATGTCCAATCCTGAACCCTAAAGTTATGATGCAAGTTGTAAATAGTGCAAAGTTATGTTGCAAGTTGTAAATGGTGCATGTTGTAAGTTGTAAATAGTTTAGCGTAGTTACTCACCTGTAACAGGTGTTCTCCAGGAACAGCAGGAATCAGTCCTCACATATGGGTGACATCGGCGCCGACGGAGCCCTCGCGGAGCAATTTTCCCCAGCTTTCAAAGAAAGCCTTTGGGAATTGCAGCGCGCATGCGCGGTCCTCTTCCCGCCCAAGGGTGCCATCTTGCTCAGTCAGATGACATAGCTAAAAGACAGCAAAAATTAGCAAAAACGAAAGCATAAAACTGCAAATCCAAGGGGAGGAGGGAGGGTTGTGAGGACTGATTCCTGCTGCTCCTGGAGAACACCTGTTACAGGTGAGTAACTACGCTTTCTCCAGGACCAAGCAGGAAGTCAGTCCTCACATATGGGACTCCCAAGCTTAAGGCTACCGGATCTTCTCTGAATATGTCTCCAACCGGTAGCCCAACATCCGGGATGGAGGGTAGGAGTTGCCTATACCTCAAAGGGGTTACGGAGGACTGCCTGTCCGAAAGCACTGTCCCTGCGGGACTCCCTCTCCAGGCAGTAATGGGCTGCAAAAGTCTGACTTGAAGACCAAGTAGCGGCCCGGCAGATGTCTGCCAACGGAACAGAGCGGAGGTAAGCCACTGACGTAGCCTTTGCCCGAACACGATGAGCGGTGACTCTACCTTCCAGCACGAGGCCCGCAGCCTCGTAAGCCCAAGCGATGCAGTCTGCAATCCAGATGGACAGAGTACGCTTGGAGACAGGGAGCCCCAACCTGTTGGGGTCATAAGACACGAAGAGCTGAACAGCCCTTCGGTGCTCCCGCGTACGGTCAAGGTAGAAGTTCAGCGCCCTCCTACAGTCCAGGGTATGCAGGACCATTTCAGCTCGGCTGGAGTGTGGCCTGGGAAAGTAGGTCGGAAGTACCACCTCCTGGTTGATGTGAAAAGGGGAAACCACTTTAGGATGAAACTTAGGGTGAGTCCGTAGGACTACCCGGTTCTTGTAGAACCTAGTGTAAGGAGGATCAGATACCAGGGCCTGCAGCTCACTAACGCGTCTAGCAGAAGTGAGGGCCACCAAGAACAAGGTTTTCCAAGAAAGAAAACGAAGAGGACAGGTAGCCATAGGCTCAAAAGGCGGACAGGTAATCCGCTGTAAAACCACATTGAGATCCCAGTTCGGGGCTGGCGGGCGCAAAGGTGGTTTAAGGAGTAGGAGGCCCCTGAGAAAACGAGCCACCAGAGGGTGACTGGAAAGAGGTCTACCATCCACCGGCAGGTGATGCGCAGAAATAGCACTGAGGTGGACCTTGACCGAGTTGGACTTAAGTCCAAGATTGGAAAGGGAAAGCAAGTACTGCAAGACCACTGATGTTGAACAGGAGAAGGGGTCTTGCGACTGCTGAGTACACCAGACGGAGAACCGACGCCATTTAAGAGCATAGGACTTCCGGGTGGAAGGCCTCCTGGAGGCCAAGACGACCTCTTCCACATCTGGAGGTAGCTGGAGAGGAGCAAGGACTACCCTTTCAGCAGCCAGGTCATCAGATGAAGGGACCGAAGGTTGGAGGTGCAGGAGCGTCCCCTGATCTTGCGAGAGGAGGTCGGGCTGAAACCCCAGAGGAAGAGGGGTGTCCACCGCCAGCTGCATCAGAAGCGGGAACCAAGGTTGTCTCGGCCACCGGGGAGCCACTAGGATCACCGACGCCTTGTCTCTGAGAACTTTGAAGAGCGTCCGAGACACCAGAGGCATGGGTGGAAAGGCATACAAGAGGCCTGTGGACCATAGAATCAGAAAAGCATCCGCCGCTACCCGGAGAGGATGCGGCTGTCGAGAGCAGAATCTGGGAAGCTGCCTGTTCAGAGGACTGGCGAACAGATCCATGGTGGGGAGGCCCCACCGGAGAAAGATCCGCTGAACCACAAGCGGATCCAATCTCCACTCGTGCGGTTGGAGGATCCTGCTCAGTTTGTCTGCCAGATAGTTTTCTTGACCTGGGAGATAGACAGCTTTGAGGACGATGTTGCGATGGACGGCCCAAGAGCAGAGCTTCTGTGCTTCCTGACAGAGAAGGAAGGAGCCGGTTCCGCCTTGTTTGTTCACGTAGAACATGGCAACCTGATTGTCTGTCTGGACAAGTACTGACTGGTGAGAAATCAGGTGAGAGAAGGCTTTGAGCGCTAGGCGGATGGCTCTGAGCTCCAGGAAGTTGATCTGCTGAGCGGACTCCCAAGGAGTCCAGAGACCCTGAGTACAAGTCCCTTGGCAATGTGCTCCCCAACCCTGGAGAGAAGCATCGGTCGTCAGGACCCGAGAATGTGTAGAGGGCTGAAAAGTCACCCCCAGCACTAGGTTTGGTAGATGAAGCCACCATCGCAGAGATGAGACCAGCTGGTCGGAGATCTGTACGGAGTCCGCTAGGCTCCCAGTGGCCTGATGCCATTGTGTGCGAAGGCACCATTGAGCAGGTCGCATGTTCAGGCGGGCATTGGGGGTTACGTGGACCGTGGAAGCCATATGGCCGAGCAGTCTCAGAAATTGCCTGGCCGAGACCAGGGAATTGCTGTGAAAGCGGCTGGCGAGATCCATGAGCCTTTGGGCCCTGTCCAGAGGCAGGAAGGCCCGCGCCTGAAGAGTGTCCAACCTGGCGCCAATGAATTCTAGATCTTGAGAGGGGAGCAAAGTGGACTTTGCGAAGTTTATGACAAAACCCAAGTGCTGGAGCAGAGTCACAGTGCGATGAGTAGCCTGAGTGGCTTCTTGGGCAGACTGGGCCCTGATGAGCCAGTCGTCCAGGTATGGGAACACAAAGAGACCTTGAAGTCTCAGATAGGCCGCCACCACTGCTAGGCATTTGGTGAACACTCTGGGGGCGGAGGATAGGCCGAAAGGCAGTACTCTGTACTGGTAATGGTTTCCTCCCACAACAAACCTGAGGTATTGTCTGTGGTCCGGATGAATAAGGATATGAGTATACGCATCCTTTAGATCTAAGGAGCATAGCCAGTCTCCCTGCTGGAGGTAGGGCAGCAGGATTCCAAGGGTAAGCATTTTGAACTTTTCCTTTGCAAGGAACTTGTTGAGGTTTCGCAAGTCTAGGATGGGTCTGAGGCCTCCTGTTCTTTTTGGAATCAGGAAGTATCTGGAATAAAACCCTTGACCCTTCAGGTGGTGGGGCACCGGTTACACGGCTTGTTCCTGAACAAGACTTGCTAACTCCTGAAGGAGTAAGTCCCTGTGCAGAGGGAGTCTGGAAGGCTCCCCTGGAAAGTAGGAGGGAGGTACCTGGTGAAAATGAAGAAGATAGCCCTTTTGAACTATCTGAAGCACCCAGGTATCTGTGGTGATGTTGGACCACCTGTGGGCAAAGTGGACCAGCCGGCCTCCTGTGCTGAGAGAAACCAGCTGAGGGGGAGAGGCTATGCTGAGAAAGTCAAAAACCCCACCCTGCTGAGCAGGGGCTGGTGGTGCAGGCTTGGGGGCTTGGTGCCTACGGGACCCATTACCCCGTCCCTTGGCCTGCTTTCCCTGTGGGGGAGCTGGTGAGGCCTGATACTGAGGGTAGTATTTATAGGCAGCACCTTTCCTCGGGTAAAAGGGCTTTTTCCCAGAGGCCTTCTTCTTTTGAGAAGGGGCAGAGGTCTTCCTTGAGAGACGAGTCCTGGTGAGAGTCTCCGTCTCGATTTGTGCAGCCTTCTCATCCATGGGCTTGCCAAAGAGGTTATCACCTCGGCAGGGGACATCGACCAACTTGTCCTGTTACCCAGGGCTCGAGGTCGGACGTCTGAAGCCAAGCCTGGCGGCGTCCACCGATGCCGGCCGCGGCTACTCGAGCCGAAGCCTCAAAACCATCATAGGCTGCTCGAGAGATAAACTTGGAGCACTCCCGAATACCAGTAGAGAAGGATTGGAACCTCTGCAAAGGTTCGTCGGAGAGACCAGCAGAGAATCCGGCTATTTCCTTAGCCAGGTCTCGGAGATACATGCCCATGTAGAGCTGGTATGTCTGGACTCGACAAGCAAGCATAGAGCCCTGGAAGCACTTCCTACCGAGGGCATCCAGGCTTCGGGCTTCCCTACCAGGGGGCACCGAGGAGTGCATTTTTTGACTCTTTAGTCTATGCATGGCCGATTCCACCACCATGGAATGGTGCGGTAGTTGTGCCTTTTGGAAGCCAGGGCTCTTGCGGACTCGATAAATGGAATCGACCCGCTTGCTTAACACCGGCGACGACGCCGGGCTCTCCCACATGCGGAAGAGAAGCCGTTCCAGCATGGGAGGAACCGGTACAATAAAGGCCTCCTTCGGGGGAGAGTCATATTGGAGGGCATCGAGTTCTTCGACTCGAGGCTCCTCCTCGGGATCCCGCAGGGAAGGCCAAGGCTTTGGCCATATCCCTCACGAAGTCCGAGAACCGGGTATCCTCCGGGGGGGACCGTCTCCGAGGTTCGGACTCGGGGGAGTCCGAAGGGACACACCGAGTCCGAAAGGAACCAGGTGACTCTTCGTCCTCAGATTCCCAGGCCAACTCCTCGGAGGAGTCGTCGATCGGCTCCGGTCGGGCGGGCACTGATGCCATCCGCCCCGACACCGAGGGAGTCGGAGTCGACGACCTCTGTCCCGAACGGGAGGCCGAAGGAGACCTCGACCGAGGATCGACTCGAGCCCTCATGGACTCGAGGATCGGCTCGGTCTCCAGGGTCGATTTGGAGGTCGACGTCCCGGCGGTCAGGGCAGAAGCACCAGCGAGGCCAGCGATCAATGCCCGCTGCTGGTCCAAGAAGGCAGACAAACTGCACTCCAAGGCCGTCAACCTGAGTCCGAGCTCAGGAGACCCAGCAGCCCCCGACTCGGGCCCCAACGGCGTCGGGCCCAACGTCGGGTCCTTCGGAGGCGAGTCCACGAGAACAACAGTACTTACATGAGCGGGCAAGTCCACCTCGAGTCGAGGATGTTTTGACGGCCTCTCCGTCTCCAAGGACCCGGGACGGGAATCGGGGCTATGCGACCTGGCCCTCGAGGAACCAGGAGCGTCCACCGATCCCACCCTCGCGGGTTTCTTCTTCCGATGATGCTCCCAGGTAGGAGACCCCCTTTCAGAGGAACTCCGACGATGCTCAGGACCAGAGTCCCGAGACGTCGAAGCCTCTGACGAGGTCCGAGAACGGCCGGAGTCAGAGAAGATACGCTCCCGCTGGTGCTGCCGACTCCTCAATGCTTTTGAGGACATTTTGCCGCATGGCCCGCAGATCATGGGGTCATGATCTGGGCCGAGGCAGCGGAGGCAGAAGTCATGAGTGTCTGTAAGAGACATAAGTTTCTTACAGAGGTCACATTTTTTGAAACCACTGGCAGCCATCGGGGGAAAAAGGGCCCCTGCAAGGTCGAACGACCGGGCAGCCAGGGAAAAAGGAAAAAAGCGCGAAATCTGTCACGAAGGACAAAAAACCGAAAAATAAAGGACGGACTCGCAACCGGCGTCGCGAGTCCGGCGGGAAAAGAACCGGCGTTGAACCGAAGAAAAAACAGAGAAAAATAGAGAAAAATCAACTTTTCTGCGTGGATTCACAGGCAACGTCTGTAGGGCTCCGCGGAAAAAAGAAGACTGAGCAAGATGGCACCCTTGGGCGGGAAGAGGACCGCGCATGCGCGCTGCAATTCCCAAAGGCTTTCTTTGAAAGCTGGGGAAAATTGCTCCGCGAGGGCTCCGTCGGCGCCGACGTCACCCATATGTGAGGACTGACTTCCTGCTTGGTCCTGGAGAACTATGCTTATACTGTTCTTTGTAAATAGTTGCAATTTTGCATAATGTTCTATGTATGTTTCTTTTGTTCCATGTAAACTGCCCCTGATCTTGGGAAGGGGCGGTATATAAAAGTTTCCAAATAAATAAATAAATAAGAACCAATAGGTTACCAGGTTAACCTTGCATTTACTGTATAATTAAGAATTTTTCCTAATTGACCCCAGTCAAGATGGAACAGCAGCCATACAACCTACTGAGCTGAAGGTGGCACCAATTTCCAGTCCGAAAGACTCCTGAGGTCATACTCAGGTAGTTTAATAAATGAGTAGGTCAATGCAAGGCTTAGTTAATTCAGAGAATGCCTGTAATAAACCTTAACCACTGGGTTTTAGTCTGTTACTCTTTAAACGGATAACACAAGGTAACTAAAAAATGCATGCCGTTTAATGACTAACTCTGCAACCGAAAGGCTTTAATTATTGCACTCTAAACTTAGGCAATTGGTCTCAGAAAAACCGATGGCACGTAAACCAAGAGCTGATCGCTCGTTGCTGGTGCCAGTTTTACATCAATGACCCTCTGCCGTTTCTAGCCTTATTTCACTTTTTATTATTTTGTTTCCAAATATTTTCTTTAAAAAGTCTTGTTTATAAACTTTCACTGTAAATAAGTTTCTTCTACCGAGTAAAGCTGTGTTCCTCATGTAATAATTCTTGCATAATTCCTTCTTTCATATTTTTCATCGAAAAAACTTCATTAAACAGAGGAACCGTTAATCTGATAATAAGAAAGCTCCAATCAGAAGATGAACGGGGTTATTCCAACGCTCACAGCTAGGTACACCAAGCGTTTCACAACTGTTGTTTCTTCAGGGAATCGTCCCCATAAGGCTGTAAACACATGGAAAGTTAAAATCAATAATGTAGCCAGTTGCTTAACTACATTAAAAATCCTAAATGTATTACAGACCTGTAGAATTGATGCTGTCGGCGCATTTGTCTACTTTTGAAGAATATTCAAAATCATTCCACTATACCGAAACTTCGATGTGAATATCTTAATACGTTGAACGCCGCGCATGCGGAATACAGACCTAACCACCATTTTTAAAGGGACTCTTCGTCACGTGTCAGCCCAATTAGATGAAACAAATCACCAGCATGCAGCTGATGGAGTCCAATCAAATTGGCAATGATGTTGTAAATGCTACATCAGCTTTCCATCATCCAAATACAAAACACCAAAATGAAAAGCCATGGCTTAGTAAAATGATACTAGCACAACATGCAAAGCAATCATAGCATAAAAAATCGTTGTCAAGTTTGAAATATATGGCGTCAATATTGACTCAAAGGCAGAGTGCGAGATTTAATCGCATATTCAAACCTTTCGGGATCACTGTATTTAACGTAAAAATCCACTTCTGCTCCTTCCACAGGAGAGTGTCAGAAATAGTTTTTCCTCGTATATTATAACGAACTTCCTCTATGCAGAAGCATCGAAGTTGTTCAAAAATATGTTGATGTTGTAGGCAGTGTTGGACTAACGGGGCCTCCAGAACCTTACAGTTGAGACGACTTCTGTGTTCTTGCATACGTGTACGAAATAATCGTTCAGTCTTCCCCACGTATACTAACCCACACGGGCACACAATAACGTAAACTACGTTGGTAGATGCACAATTTGTCTCATGCCGAAGACGATATGACCTGCCATTATGTACATATGTCGAGAGCTCCATCGTAACGTCACAAATAGTACAATTTCCGCACTTAGAATGCCCTGTTGGTGCTGGAAGAAACGGAATGGCTGAAGGATCCTTCGGTAAAATTGCTGAACATAATTGTTCTTTAAGATTTTTATTGCGTCGCCAAACGCAACGGATCTTTCGGTTCCCTGAAGAAACAACAGTTGTGAAACGCTTGGGGTACCTAGCTGTGAGCGTTGGAATAACCCCGTTCATCTTCTGATTGGAGCTAAGTTTCTTATTATCAGATTAACGGTTCCTCTGTTTAATGAAGTTTTTTCGATGAAAAATATGAAAGAAGGAATTATGCAAGAATTATTACATGAGGAACACAGCTTTACTCGGTAGAAGAAACTTATTTACAGTGAAAGTTTATAAACAAGACTTTTTAAAGAAAATATTTGGAAACAAAATAATAAAAAATGAAATAAGGCTAGAAACGGCAGAGGGTCATTGATGTAAAACTGGCACCAGCAACGAGCGATCAGCTCTTGGTTTACGTGCCATCGGTTTTTCTGAGACCAATTGCCTAAGTTTAGAGTGCAATAATTAAAGCCTTTCGGTTGCAGAGTTAGTCATTAAACGGCACGCATTTTTTAGTTACCTTGTAATAAACCTTAAGGCTTTGCTGCAAGAATAATGGCTAATGGTATGTGGCACAAAGCCAAGGCACAGCTCTGAGCCCAAGAGAAAAGAGAAAGCTCAAAAGCTAGTTCTTCTCTGTCCTTATCAGAGAGTCACATGGGCAGGATTTCATCCCTCTGAATGGCTGGTCCAGAATCTATTGGTACCTATGAATGAATCAAGGATCCTTTATCATGTACCAGCCTACTGCAGGATGCCATCAGCAGAAAGGGATTGGTGCAGAAGGTGATGTCTTGTTCTCCAGCGCTGGTTCCATGGTGTTACACCATTGTGGCATCTTGAAGGACCTCAGAGTGGGTCCCAGGTTAAGCATGAGATATCCTTAACTGCAATTACAGCGTAGTTACTCACCAATAGCAGATGTTCTCCGAAAACAGAGGGAATAAGTCCTCATATATGTTAACGTCAACGATGGAGCCAATGTGGGAAAACTCCCCAGCTTCTATAGGAAGCTTTTGAGAGGACTATTGTGCATGCGTGACTGTCTTCCCACCAGAAAGGAGCCATTTTACCTCAGTATGATGCATAGCTTAAGCAAAAAAAGAGTCAACTCCATAGGAAGAGAGGGAGGATAGTGAGACTTATTCCTGCTTTTCTGGGGAACACCTGCTACAAGTGAGTAACTATGCTTTCTCTGGGATCAAGTAGGAAGTAAGTCCTTACATATAGGACTCCCAAGCTACAGGCTACAGAATAAAACCTGTAAAAAGCCCAATGGGGCAACCAGACAAACAAACAGAGAGGTAGCAAGAGAAATTGCTGTAAGGTTCCGAAAGTCAGCGCCCAGCTTGGATATCAACATCAGTATGACTCTACGGTAGCCTAGATGGACAGAAGGACCAGAGGGAGGAGTTGAGTTAATTCCCAAACAGGTGCCGGAGTATTGCTTGGCCAAAGTTGCTGTCACGCTGGGAATTTCCATCCAGACAGTAGTGGGCATGAAGGTGTGGGTAGAGGACCAAATTGCAGCCCTACATATCTCCAATGTGGAGACCCAGTGTAAATTTGTTACAGAAGTAGCCACAGCTCAGACATTATGAGCTCCAACATGTCATTCCAGGCTCAGGCTAGCTTGCGTGTACGCAAAGGAGATGCAGTCCGCAACCCAGAATGAAAGGGTATGCTTGGAGACCACTACTCCCAGCCTATTAGTGTCAAAGGAGACAAAAATCTGAGAAGAGCAGTGGTGGGCTTTAATTCTTTCTAGGTAGAAAGCCAGCACTCTCCTGCAATCCAAGGTATGCAAGGAAGCCTCAGTCCTGTTGGTGTGAGGTCCAGGAAAGAAGGCGGGCAATAGCACCAAATGGATGAGGTGAAAGGCAGAGACTACTTTAGGGAGAAACAGAGTGGTCCTTCAGACTCACCCTATTTTGGTGAAATCTCATGTATGGCGGATGTGCCGCGCCACTGGTACTTGGAGCTCACTAACTCTGCATGCAGAGGTGACTACCACTAAGATGACGACCCTCCAGGTGAGATATTCAAGCAGGCAGGAGCTGAATGGCTCAAAAGGGGCAGAAAGAAGCTGCCTGAGCACTACGTTAAGATCCCACGCTACAGGCGGGTTCTTAATAGGAGGCACAGACAGCAAGAGGTCTCTCATTAAATGACTTACAAGGGGGTGCGCAGAAATGAGTTTACTAACCAGCTCACGATTGTAGGCCGTAACTGCGCTGAGATGCACTCTTACAGAGTTTGATTTGAGGCCCTGGTTAGACAAGTGGAGCAGGTAAGTCAGCAAAGCATCCACCGAACAAGAGAAGGGGTTCAGTGTCTTGTCTGCACACCACAGAGAGAATCTATGCCACAAAGGCATAGGAATGCAGTGTGGAGTCCTTTTGCGAAGCCAGGAGGATATTCTCCACAACAGCCAGTAGATGGAGCTCTGCAAGGACTATGTGCTCCACATCCACACCGTGAGAGCCAGGGAGTGGAACATTGGGGTGAAGAAGACAGCCCTCATCCTGGGAGAACAAATCTGGGTCAGGACAGAGCCCGAGTGGCTCCCTCCAAGACAGACGGAGGAGAAGAGGGAAACATGGCTGTCTGGGCCAGTGTGGAGCAATGAGAATCATGGTAGCCTTGTCCTCTTGGAACTTGAATGTGGTCCTGGCCACTAGAGGAGTTGGTGGATGGGCATAAAGCAGGCCCTCACTATAGTCCAGCAGAAAGGCATCAGAAGCTATCAGACTGCTGCAGGGAATCCTGGAACAGAACTGTGGCACCTGGGTGTTGTCCGGCTTCGCAAAGAGGTCTATGCTCTGTGTGTCCCACATCTGGAAGATGTGGCTGACAACTTGTCTGTTGAAGCTCCATGTACAGTTGAAGGACTCGGCTGAGGAGATCCGCCAGAACACTGAGCTCTCCCCGTAGGTACACTGCTCAGAGGAGCATGCCATGTGAAATGGCAAACCACCAGAGACAGTGTTTCCCAGAAGAGGAGGTACAAGCCCATGCCCCCCTGTTTATTGATGTAGAACATCGCAACCTGGTTGTCTGTCTGGATGAGGACCACTTGGTTGGCAAGCTGCTCACAAAAGGCCCCGAGCGCATTGGAAAAGAGCACGGAGCTCAAGAAAGCTGATCTGGTGATGGCTTTCCCCCGTCGTCCAGAGGCCCTGTGTGAGGAGGCCATAGAGATGGGCTCCCCAACCCATCTTGGGCACATTTGCAGTCAGAACCCACTGATGAGGGAGGGACTGAAAGGGAAGCCGCTTGAGCAGGTTTTGTGGTTGTAGCCACCAAGACAGGGACTGCCTGAGTGGTCGAGTGATGAATGTGTCCCTGAGGCGATCCGTGACCTGGCGCCACCGCATGCAGAGAGTCCATTGTGCTTGCCTCATCTGCAGGCAAGCTAGCTGAGTGACATGAATTGTAGAGGCCATGTGGCCGAGAACACGCAGCACCCCCCTTGCTGTGGTGAACAGACCACTCTGCAACTCCCTGGCTAAGCAGACAAGCCGTTGAACTCAATCTTCGGGTAGGTAGGCCAGAGTCCTGGTGGTATCTAGGAGGGGCCCAATGAACTCTAGGCACTGAGCGGGCTGCAAGTGAGACTTGGGGTAGTTGATGACGAAGCCCAGATGCTCCAGCAGCTGAATGGTGATCTGTGGGGACTGCCAGATTTCGTCAGACACCTGACCTTTGATTAACCAGTCATCAATGTAGGAGAAGACAAAAATCCCTAGTGTCTGAAGGAAAGTGGCGACCACCGCTAGACACTTTGTGACGACCCTCGAAGCGGAGGCGAGGCCAAAGGATAGCACTCTGTATTGATAGTGTAGTCCGCTGAGCATGAAGCAGAGTTACTGCCAATGAAAGGGATGAATGGGGATGCGAGTATAAGCATCTTTGAGATCCAAGGAGCACAGCCGGCCTTCCCATTGGAGGTAAGGCAACAAGGTTCCCAGGGAGATCATTTTGAACTTCTCCTTTAGTAGGAACCGGTTGAGGTTCTGAAGATTCAAAACAGGCCTGAAGCCTCCTGTCTTTTTGGGAACCAGAAAGTAAGGGGAGTAGAACCCCTTCCCACTCTGAGATGGAGGAAGGAGAAACAAGCTCGATGGCCAGGTCAGCCAAGAGAGCCTGGACTGCCTTCTAGTGGAGTTCTCGGTGGGAAGGATTGAGGGGGTACTCCTCCGGAAAGAAGGGTGGAGGAAGTTGCACTCTCTTAAGGGCCCAGGAATCTGATGTTATTGTTGGCCACCTGTGGGCAAAATGTATCAATCTCCACTCCCACCTGAGGTGGAATAGTGTCTGGAATAGGAAGGGATGCTATGCTCCTTAGGAAAGAGTCAAAATCCTCTTCCCAGGTTGTGGCTGGGGCGCAGGCTGGGACTTTTAGGGCTGCGCTGTTGATGCTGACCCTTCTGCTGCTGTCCCTACTGACAGCCATGATAGGTCTGAAACGGCAGGTAGCCTGCATAGTATTTTCTCTTCTTGGGGTAGAATGGCTTCTTTCCTGAGGATTTCTTCTTAGAGGGGTCCTCCATCTTGCAGGAAAGCTGGTTCATCGTTAACTGCTCATGTTCGAGCTCTCCTGTCTTGTCCTCCCATCAGCTTGCCGAAAAGGTTTTCACCTGGTAGGAGACATAGCTTGTCCTACATCTACTGTTCTAAATCAGAAGACAGAAGCCAAGCTAGATAGCGAGCCCAGATGCCTACTGCAGCTACCCGAGCCACCGACTAAACCCATCACAGGCCGCTCTGGTCATGTATTTAGAGCACGTCTTGGATCTTGGAGACAAGACCACGGTAATGCTCAACCCGTTCATCTGGAAGAATAGCTGAGAAATTGGCCAGGTCACCTACTAGATGCCTAAGATACATGCCCATGTAAAATTGATAGTCTTGGATGCGGGCCGCCAACATGGAACCCTGTTAGCACTTCTTCCCGATGCCATTCGGGGTCTGAGCCTCCCTGCCTGGGGGCATGGAATAGTGGGTCTTAGTGCTCTTGATTCTCCGCATAGCCAACTCCACGACCATGGAACTGTGCGGGAGCTGTGCTTTACAAAAAGCCAGGGCTTTTGTGGACTTGGTACATGGAGTCCAATCGCCTACTCATGAGGACATGGTGAGGGGAGTCTCTCACATGTGGAACAGCAGCCACTCAAGTATCTGGTGAACGGGGACCGTAATAGTCTTTGTGGGAGGGGAAGGATATTGGAGAATCTTCAACTCTTATGCCCTGGGCTCCTCCCCTCAATCTCTATAGTAAAGGCAAGGGATTTGGCCATGTCCCTCACAAACTCATGGAAGGATATATCCTCTGGTGGAGAGGGATCCGAGGGGTGCTCAGGCATTAGGGATTCCTTCTCCTCGGTTTCCTAGCCATTTGAACCAGTGAGGAAGTCGAAATACTGATGCAATTCCTCATGGAGCCTCCAGCAGTCAGGAGGGAGGACGGAGTCAGAGGCTCCTGATGGTCCGACTCTGAAGCGGTCGGAGGGGAACCCTGGACACCGACCGGAACTTCGACAATCTGCCCAAGCTGTCTCCCCAGGCAGGAAGAGCATATTCCTCCAGGATGGGTTGCACCTTTGATGGGGAGGCCACTGCGGTGGACGGGGCTGTTCTTGGCACCGAGGAACCCAAGGGCATCAGGTCTCAGGCAGCATGTGAGGCCAGAAACACAGCTAGGCTGTGCTTGAAGGCCTGTTTGTGCTTAGCCAGAAGTGTGATCCGAAGTGGTAGGAACTGAGACAGCAACTGTGGTCTCCAGTGTCAGTTCCCTGGTTGGGGGCTCCGTGATGATGACTGTTTTGGGAGTCACCTGACAGCCCTCCTGGGCAATGTTCCCTCTAATTTTCTGTAGGCTGTGTGCGCATAAAATATCAGCTGTGTGCAGCTTTTGAAGGAAGGTTAAATTTTTGTGCGCCACATAACGACACTTGGAGTTATATACTTTAAAATTTGACTACACGTGGGGGGGCGCTCGTGAGCCCGAGAAGGAATGGCCGCTTCCTAAAACAGCTCCGTCCCGGGAATCCCCCTACCTTCAGCTAGCATAAGCAAATCTAAGCATTTTCCCCAGCGCTCACCCGCACAAGGTTGGAGACAACAAGAGGACCCTTCCGGGAGCGGGAGACAGCGATCGGTGCTGTCTCTGGTGAGCTGGGGGACAGGGAGTCTGCCCGCAATACCCTGAGCTGTCCTGCACAAACCGCACGCTGCTGCACAGAGCACCGGAGGAACAGGCGCGGATCCCCACGATCAGAGCCGGGTTGCAGAGCTCTTCAACTGCGGCTTCGCGGCCGGACCCGCTCCTCCCCTACGATCTCGGGGGAGTGTGGGCAGGGGCTTGCAAACCTCCGGGCAAACAGACCGCCGCATCGGGGGACAGAGGTCGGGCCTGGCGCTGGAGAAGATCGCTGAGAGTCTTCGGGCCCCTCATTAAAGCAGCCAATCGCTGGCAGTCCCTCGGCCTCCCGGTTCAGCGGTAAGATCGCATTAGTCCCTGGAGGAGGTAAATGCCAGTTTGGGTTCCCCAACCTGCAATAGATTTATTCCCAGAGGCCTGCTGGAGAGGGCTGGAGGCCATTACCACGTGCTCCTGGAACGCACAAGCTTCTTTGCGTTCCAGGCACTTTTGGCTGGAGCAATTTAATAAGGGGCCCAGAGCAGTACCAACTCTATCAAATTGTGCACAGAGTGCAGACCTATGACTTGGAATCTCACTTAGACCTTCTGCTCTCCAGCTCAGCATTGCAGAGAACTGTCATAAGTATAGCTGACTGAATAGAAATGGAAATGCTAGCAGCATAGCCCTGCAACTACTGATCACTGCTACTTCGTTCTTCCTCTCTTGTGTGGAGTGCCATCAACTGAACAAGACCGGAACTTTATTTCATCTTATTTTCAACTGCCCCTAATAAATAGCTCACCACTGCTCTGAAGCCACGACTGGCGGATCTCATGGCTGCTAAGGCCAAAGGGCTTGAGACTCGAGATGCCGTGCATGCCTCGCAATGCCTACAGGGCAAAACTGGAACACAAAACGCCTCACCCCGAAAAACTCTGACGGAAGGATCAGGGGACGAAACAGCGAGTGACCTCGAACAAGATACGATAGCTTCATCATCTCATGCACTTTTACAGAGGGAACTTCGTAGGGGCTTTGAGGACCTAGCGAGTGAATTTCGCTCCATGCGCGAGGAAGTGATGAGCACAATGGCAGAACTCCGAACCGATATAAAAGACCTCGGCACGTGAGTGGAGGAGGTTGAGACCAAAATGGAGGACTATGATAGTACTCTGGTGGATATACAATGTGCAGCTGATAGACAACGCTTGCAAGCAATGGAGCTGACCTATAAAATTGATGATATAGAAAACAGATCCCGCCGCAACAACGTGCGCTTCCGAGGCGTACCGGAAGCGGTGGGGGGTGCTGAGGACCTGCAGGTAATGCTTCAGGCATTGATAGAGCAGTTGATTACGCCTGAGGAAGTCGCATCCCGGGGTCCAAGGGATGGAGATTGAGAGGGTGCACCGTGCCCTGGGAAAGCCACCGAACAACCAACCACGGGATGTTATTGCTAGATTCTTGAGATATACGGATGCAGAGCTTCTGTTGCGGAGAGACCGGGAGAAAAAAGTGATTCACTTCCAGGAGGCAGCGGTGCACGTGTACCAAGATCTGTCGGCCTTCACCTTGGCCCGTCGCAGAGAGATGAAACCAATCACGGCGGTATTGAACAACAAAGGGATTCGCTACTCTTGGTCTTTCCCCTTCCGAATGAACTTCCTCTTGGGCAATAAAAAAATTTCAGCCAAAGACCATACGGAGGCATGGAGAGCGTTGAGGCAGGTGGGCCTGGTGGATGACAATGCACTGCCGGAACCCCCGGCAGCCAGGCCCCAGCGCTCGAAATGGACTCGAGTGGGAAAACCAACTTGAGACCCCTTGGACCACTCGAGAAACTCGCCCAGGCAAAGAGCGAGTACTAATTAACTCTCTGGATACTGCTAAGCATTTGCTGTTTCATGTTTGCATAGTCTGTTTTGCATCACACTAATGGTTAATGTTCTAATGATATACTGTTATCCTGAGGTTTCAAGAATTGTTTAGTGTTAAATGGGGGGGACGCGGGCATTGTAAATGTGCTAAGGAAGGGAGGGTGAAAGGCACCTAATTAGGCTTACACATGCTCCAAGGGGGACATTACATTACATGTTAGTATCTTTTTGCATGGGGAACCGGATGGAGTAGGGACAAGGGGTTTGCTTTACCGTGTCCTGTCCTTCTGATAGGCAGGTGGTACAGCTGGGAGGGGAAGAGGGGTGGGATAGGAAAGCAGTACAGATGGGAATGATATGGGGGGGAAGGGAGGGAGGGGAGGGTTTTCTCAATAATTTCAATGGCTGGTAGGGAGGTGTGGTGGTGGCGGGGACTACTGTTGATAACTGTTAAGCGATGGGTGGATGAGAGGATGTTTTTAATGTATCAACTTAATGAGTATGCGGGGCGGGGGGGGGGGGCTATGGAGGCGCAACACTTGATTAACCATGTTGAAGTTAATTTCTTTGAATGTGAAGGGTCTCAATTCCCCTGGAAAACACTCTTTGTTGTTTGCGGAAATGAGATCTTTACGAGCAGATATAGTGTTTTTGCAAGAGACACACCTCCGTTCTAGCAAACAAGGGTGGTTAAAATGCAAACCCTACCATGAAGTATGGGTGGCTTCAGACACCAATGGGCGCAAGAAGTGTGGTGTGGCCCTCTTATTTCATCAAAGGTTATCCCTCAAGGTGGAAAGCGTTAAGAGGGATAGTTTGGGGAGATGGCTCTTACTGACTGTTCGCTTGGAAGGCCGTTTGCTGACATTGGCTAGCGTGTATGCCCCCAACACGGGCCAGGTGAAATTTTTTGCTCAGCTCAAAGCTCAGCTGGCCGAGTTTGCAACTGGCCCTATTATATTGGGTGGGGATTGTAACGTTCATTTGATCCCTCACTTGGACTCGACGAGTAAGGTTGGGGGGATGTCGCGAGGGCCTAGTAAGGCACTGCGGAGTTTAATGCATGACTTAGGCTTGCGTGACGTATGGAGAGATACACACGAGGGGGAAAAAAGTTACACATATTACTCACCTGTGCATCAGGTACACACACGCATTGACTATTTTCTACTAGATCAACGCTTGTTGGACGAGAAAATTGAAGCTGGGCACGGGACACTGACGTGGTCGGATCATGCTCCGTGCTGGCTCACCCTCCCAGCGGATTTTTGTAACAAGCACCATCGGCTCTGGCGCTTAGATATCCGTTTTCTGCGGCAACAGCATGCCGTTCAGGACCATGGTCACTTTCTAAATGAATTTTTTGAACTAAATGATACAGGGGAGGTTCCCCTGCCTATGTTCTGGGATGCCTTTAAGGCTACCCGCGGGGTCACTTGACAGCCGAAGCAGCCCGGACTCGGCGGGCCTGGAAGCGGGAATCTTGTCAGCTAGAGGAGGAATCTCACCGTCTTCAAAGGGAGCATGTCCGGACAGGTTCTAAACGTATCCTGTGCCAATGGCAGGCAGTGCAGGCTAAGTTGGGGGCCTGCAGACAGCGTGACTTGGATAACATAAGACGGAAAATGCACCAAACTTTTTACGAGCGAGGGAATAAAGCTGGTCGGTATCTGGCCCTGAGGCTCCGACAGCAATACACCTCAAGGGTAATCCGTGAACTTCGAGATTCCCGGGGGCATAAGAGGGTGATTTCCAGGGAGATACGCGATATATTTGCCAACTTTTTGGAAGAATTATATAAAGCTGAGCCAGTGGACAGGCACCAGGTGCAGGAGTACTTACGTGCGGTCACGCTGCCACAGATGTCTGAGTCAGATGTCGCTCAATTAGACGCTGAATTCACCGTGGATGAGGTGGAGACGGCAATCCGGCGACTGAAATCAGGGGGGGCGCCCGGCGCGGACGGCTTTCCCGCTGAATACTATAAAAAATTTAGAGTACAGCTGGCGCCGACCTTGATGCTGCTCTTTAATGAGGTGTTGAAGGGGGAGGCGCTGCCCTCTTCTCAGCGCGAAGCTCTTATTACAATGATACCTGAGCCAGGTAAGCCCCCGCAGGAGGCAGCTTCGTATCGCCCAATCTCCTTGCTCAACACGGATGTGAAAATTTTGGCGTCGGTGTTGGCTGCTCGACTGAACCGGATTCTGCCAGCTTTGGTTCACCTAGATCAAGTAGGGTTTGTCCCGGGCCGTCAGGCGGCGGATAATATCCGACGAATGCTAAAGGTTATTCATGTGGCTAGGCAGGACACCCAATCGGCACTCTTAGTGGGAATTGACGCTGAGAAGGCATTTGATCGCGTTAGCTGGGACTTCCTGTGGAGTGTGCTGGACACAATGGGGTTTGGCCCTTATTTCCAACAGTGGGTTCATTGCCTATACCAAGAACCTAGGGCTCGAGTCCACGTTAATGGGGGTCAATCTGCGAGTTTTCCGTTGGAAAGGGGCACTCGGCAGGGGTGTCCTCTGTCGCCGCTGCTCTTCGCGCTTGTGATGGAGCCCTTAGTGCAGTGTTTTCGGGATCATTTAGATATAGTGGGCATTCGAGCGGGCCTGGAGGAGTTTCGAATAGCGCTTTTTGCGGATGATATCATACTATCCCTGGGGGACCCGGATGCGTCCCTTCTGGCCGCAATGCAACTTTTTGCTGCCTTCTCCCGGGTATCGGGGTTCCAGATTAATTACGCTAAATACAAGATTCTCAATGTTGGGACCCCGGAAGCGGTCTGCTCCCAACTGAAGACCACATATCCCTTTCGATGGGTGTCAGGGGCCCTTCGCTACCTGGGCGTTAATCTAACGGTTGAGCGTGCAGCACTTTATAAAGAAAATTACAACCCGCTCCTTCAGCAGGTTCGGCAGGACTTTGAGTCCTGGGCGCGGTTGATGTTGTCCTGGTTTGGGCGGATAGCCGTGGTCAAGATGGTAGCTCTCCCAAAGTTTTTATACCTTTTTCAAGTACTCCCTATCCCGCTCCCACGGGGGGCTTTGGCTAAGTGGCAAGCAATGCTTATGAAATTTATATGGGGATCACGTCGGCCCCGCATAGCACGTCAACAGCTTTATAAGCAGACTCGCCGCGGCGGTATGGGCGCGCCCAACCTCCAGTGGTACTATATGGCGGCTCAGTGTCGCGCGGGGGTGGAATGGATGAACACTGACAGACCCAAGCGCTGGGTCCAATTGGAACAGCACCTTGCTGGGGGGGCGGGATTGGGAGATAGACTATGGCTCGGCTCTGGGTTGCGCAGGGGCAAGCACCCAACTAACCCCTATATCCTGCACACGCTCCAATGCTGGGACAGGTCTTTCCGGCCTCAGGGGGCAGATTTGACTCCACTGGCGCCCATAGTGGACAACACTTTGTTTCCTCCAGGGATGAGTGATCAGGTATTCCGAAAGTGGGGACATAAGGGACTTAGCCGAGCAGGGCAGCTGTTTGAAGAGGGACAGCTACGCTCTTTTCGAGCGCTTCAAGAAGATTTCGGCCTACCTGACAGTCATGTCTGCCAGTATACGCAGGTGACACACTGGGTTCGGACCCGGGCGGTTCGATCCCAGGTGGCCTGGGATCTGTCGGATGTTGAGCGCCTATGTGAAGGGAGCACCACCACGAGAGGCCTTATTGCTGCTTTTTACTCCCAGTTGCAAGAGCGGCAGGCTGGAGGTGGCAGGCACAGGGAGCAGTGGAATCGCGATCTGAATCTTCACTATGCGGAGCAGAGCTGGGAGCAGGTGGAAGGTAGATTGTGGAAAAGCTCGGTGGCAATTAATGCCCGTGAAACTAATTATAAAAATTTTTATCGCTGGTACATGACACCCGACCGGATAGCACGCGCATACCCTGGGGCTTCAAGCTTGTGTTGGCGGAATTGTGGAATGAGAGGCACCTTGGCGCATGTTTGGTGGCTTTGTCCTTGTATTAGCCCCTTTTGGAAGGGGGTCCAGCACCGCTTAAAACAATTGGTTAGGTTGCACATTCCCTGGGACCCCGGCATCTTCCTTTTAGGTGTGAATGTCCCGGGTGCCAGAACCCCCCAGCTCACCTTGATTCGACACGGCTTAAATGCGGTGCGGCTGGCACTAGCGGCCGCTTGGAAGCAGGCTCTGGCCCCCTCCTTCTCTAGTTGGTTGGAACGCATGTGGGATACGTACATCATGGAACGAGGGGTGGCGGCTGGAAAGTTTCGCCTCCCCCAGTTTGAGCAAGTATGGGAAGCTTTTGTTTTGAAGTACGGTTCCTGATTGTGTAGGGGTTCCTTGCATTCCCTGGCCACGCTGAATTAGCATCAATACGGGAGTGGTTGTCTCCTGACTCCCCCGCCACTCCGAGCGTTCTGATATGTAGAAGCCCTCTCGCCACTCTCACTAGGCAGGCAAGGTCTTACTAGTGGGTGGGGGGTGGTGAGGGTAGGGGAGGGAAGGGGAGGGACGGGGGGATGTAGGGGGGTAATAAGGATAGGTGGGGTAGGGTGGTTTGGGGTTGCTACTAAGCGAGAACGGAGGAGTAGGGGGCAAATTATAATTTACCAAAGACAAAACCAAAAAAAAAAAAAAAACCCCCAAAAAAAAAAGCCGTGAGAATTTTGCCTGTGAGTTCCCAACAGTTTCGCTTTGCATTGTATTTTGCTTGTAACTCATGATATGACTGTTTTATTGTAATTTTGTGTTGCCTTTAAATAAATAAAAAAATTTGACTACGCGTCAGAATACAGTATGTACACCACATTGATTTTAATCAAATTAAATGAAAATAGACGATTACTAAATGAAGCGGGAAATTTCTAGTAATTACAATCATAACTTTTAAATTTTAAGACGTCTGTGTTGTTTTCTATCAGAATCAGAGCCGTAATTTTTGTGCACTCTGTTGTAAAGTATGTGCGCTCGCTCGGCGAGGTGTGTGCGCGCGCACATGCGCACAGCTTAGAGGGAACAGTGCTTCTGGGCCTTGGTAGGCAACTCCTCCTGCTGGGTTAGCTTAGGAGGTCGCTCCTGGTGCTCACCCTTGGAGTGACACCGAGGGGAGCTTCGATGCCAGTGTCCATGGGACGTCCCGGCTCTTGGCATCACTCCTTGACTTTGATGGGGCAGAAGCCTGGTCCTTCTGGGGCTGACTGTCGTCGAAGGGGGCCACCGTTCTAATGCAGTATGGCTCTTCGACTCCAAGTGAGCATGGCCCCCGCGCGAAGCCAAAGCTGCAGTGGAGGCCTTCGATGGTGGTGCTGATGCCAAGGATTCAAAGGACCTAAATAGTAACTCCCATTATCTCTCAGTTCTTGTTCATCATCTGCAAACAGAGTGCACAGGTAGAGGGCTCATGGTTGGGCCCAAGGCATTGAAGGCACCAGTTATGGCCGTCCATCATGGAGATGGTCCAGACATACTGGGAGCACTTCTTGAAGCTACTGGCTGACTTTGACATATTGGGGAAGATAGCTTCCGCCAAGTCAAAGGACTCCAATGTCCCAACCGACCAGGGAGGCACGAGAAAAAAAAAAACCCACGCGCCAAAAGAGAAAAAGAACCCGAGAAAAAACATAGCGCTGAGGGAACAGGCAGGAAGACTGTGATGAGCATGCGATCGGAACATACCAAAAAATGGAAAAGCAAACCCGAAGGGCATCAACTGATTTCTGGGGACAGACGGGCATCTGAAAGGCTCTGCGGAAAAAAGACTGAGGTAAAATGGCTCCTTTTGGGTGGGAAGACAGGCATGCATGCGCAATGGTCCTCCCAAAAGCTTCCTATGGAAACTGGGGAACCTTTCTGCTTGGTCTCCATCAGTGACATCACCTGTATGTGAGGACTTCATTCCTGCTTGGTCCTGGAGAACCTGTGATCCACAAGATAGAGCTTAAAGTAAAGTTAATCTGTGGTGGTTTTTTCCCTATCCTCTCTTTACCTACTTCTAGATATGCAGGGTTGGATGATTACTTGCTGTTACCATTTTTTTTCTTTGGCAGAATACTGCCAATTTTCTAGCTGTCTATATCTTTCCTATCTGTTTAAATGTTGCTCAAAAATTCCTTATTTGCTGTAGCTTACTGCTTTGAAAGCTGCTCATCTATGTAAGTTTCTGTTATTTTACAGAAGTTATTGGTGCTATATAGAAATTTGTTGGCTCTTTTACCTTTCATAAATCTGTTGTTCTTATAGTTAAAAGCTTTGGCCTGTACTTGCCCAGTAGTATGGCTGAGCTCTGAAAGTTAACAGTCAGGCAGCATGTATCTCTGACTGAGGTGGTCAACCATATAGCTTAACAACATTTTTGTTTCAATTATATTTTGAGGGCCTGAGAAAATTTGCCACAAATTCTTTTCCTCTCACCCACCCATAGCTTGATTTTCTCACATAGACTTCCCAATTCACACAATTTTCTTCTGTTAAGAGATAATCAAATAATTTTGCTATTTGGAAAACAGAATCATTTTCAGAATATAGCTGTTGTAACTCACACCAACCAAACAGCCAACCAATTACAAATATAATTCAATGCAATCACTGTGGTGCCTTAGTCCTAAAACAGACCATCTGGAGATTTAGCAGTTGGAGAAAAATGGGGCAGACACTAGAGAAAGGAGCTCACAACTCAAACAGGAATTTGCAGCAATTAAAGTGCATCCCAGAACTATACAGCACCCTGACAATTTACCCCCACTCCCACAGCAAACACCACAACCCAGGAAGTAGACATTTGCATACTTGAATTTTCTTTCCTTGAACCCTGCTAGATGGAAGCATTCTTGAGCAACTTTCAGTCATGTCATTACTAGTATATTCTCTGGTATAGCACTGAGAGAAGCCAGTGTGAGACTTTCCAAGCAAAAAACAAGACAGAAAAACTCAGAAAAGTATTAACAATAACCTTGAAAAAAAAGGTTTAGCTCACTTACCACAATTGACTCTGTGACAGATACTGAATGCAATCAAGAGGTAGCATAGGTCCCAAATCTGTAGGAATAGTATTCTAGGGCGAGTCCTGGACTGATCTAGCAAGATTCAAGAAAAGAAAATTCAGTTATATAAATTTCTCCTTCCTTATCCTGTTAGACCAGTCCAGACGAGTGGGACAAACTTAAGCAGTCAGGAGACAGAGTGGAAGGAAGACACCGCTCTGGACAGAACTGCCCTATCAAAGATGCCATCTGCTCCAGCTCCCACATGCAACCTTTACTGCTTCACAAAATTGAATAGAGAAGACCAAACAGCCATCCTACAGATGTCCTCTGAGGACATCAAAGTGGACTGTGTCCAAGAGGAGGTGACCTGTGCCCTAGCGGAGTGAGCTCTGACTTCTTCCGGCATGTGCTTTCAACACAGAAGATAGGCTGAACTAATAGTCTCTTTAATCCAGTAACAATTAAGGACTTGGCTGCTGCCTGCCCTTCCCTCAGACTGCTGAAGAGAACAAAGATGGTCTGACCAACGGAAGGTATTAGTAATCTCCAGGTATCTCACTAACCTTCACTAGCCTTCACAGTCATTAGACGTGAGGGGTCTGCTTGAAGGTCTTTCTCAGAGGAGGAAGGCAGGATAACAGCCTAAGATGAAAGGAAGATAGCATCTTTCTGAGAAATGTGGCACAGTCTATAGACAATAACTAAATCTATATAACTGCTCATTCAACCTGTTCAACAGAGTTATGATATCTGAAAGAATTCTCCAGCTGATCTCAGATCAATACGTGCATCACTCTCACGTTTCAAAGAAACTTCAACAGTGTGCCGATTTCACATCAAGGATCTGCTGAGTTTTCTATTTATCTTATCAAATACACTTGCCAGTAGTTTCAAATTAGCAATGTAGTTTCAAGTTTTTTCAGATGATCTTTCAGTAAAGACAAGAAGATCTTTTAGTGGAACGTGGGCAGCATCTATCATGAGATTTTCATGAGATCCTTAATTCCCCTGATGAACCGCCTCAATGTGAAACGCAAGGCGCCATTATTAGCGTTAACTTTCTATGCTGAAGTGTGCTGGGTCTCATTTTAATTACTAAGCTAAGTATTTTTCATATTTACAACATTTGAGCTTAGAACCCAGCTGCATTGCTAACTTGAAACTACATTGCTAATTTGAAACTACTGGCAAGTGTATTTGATAAGATAAATAGAAAACTCAGCAGATCCTTGATGTGAAATCGGCACACCGTTGAAGTTTCTTTGAAACGTGAGAGTGATGCACGTATTGATCTGAGATCAGCTGGAGAATTCTTTCAGATATCATAACTCTGTTGAACAGGTTGAATGAGCAGTTATATAGATTTAGTTATTGGATAAATTCATTCAGAAACATTTTAGACCCATTGTACGTTGTGTTACTACAGTCTATAGACAGACAAACCATTGAGATGACCAAAAAAGGTTCTCTGCAGGACAAGGCTTGCAGCTCTAGCAGATGCAATAGTGACCAGGAAAGCCAGCTTTAGAGTCAAACCCTTGAGAGAAACCTTCCAAATGGCTTAAAAGGGGAACTTTTCAGTGTCTTCAACAGCAGAAAAATATTCCACTGAAGAACAACTAGATGCACTGGTGGAGGGATATGCTTCACTCCCTTAAGGAAGAATGAGACATCAGGGTGTACTGCGAAGGATGTCCTTTGAACATGCCCATGATAGCATGCTAGGGCTGCTACCTGAACCTTGAGTGTGCTCAGAGCCATCCCACTGTACAAACCAGACTGTAAGGAGGACAAAATGGCAAGTATGTCCAACCTCTCGAAGACCCTCTAGGCTCTCACATAGGCTGAGGAAGTAGAGGCCCTCCGGGTCTTGAGAAGTGTGTTCACCACCACTATGAAGTAGCCCTTCTTGTACAGCCTATGCCTCTCGAGAGCCAGGTCCTAAGCAAGAAGGGAGTGGGATCCTCCATCACCAGGGGCCCTTGCCAAAGAAAACCCCTCTTCTGGGTAGCAAGAGCAGGAACCCCAACAGGCTTAAGCAATCGACATACCATGGACTGGTCAGTCTGGCACCATGAGAATCATCTAGTCCAGGTGAGACCAAATTACTACTACTTATCATTTATATGGCACCAATAGACATACACAGCACTGTACAAGTATGCAAAAAGAGCCAGTCCCTGCTACATGGAGCTTACAATATGCTAAGATAGACAACTAGAACAACCAGGGACAAGGGAATTCTTGGGAAAATGATTAAAATACAAATGGGTGAAGAGAAGACAGGAGGATTAAAGGGTCAGGATCCAAAGGCAGCTTCGAAGAGATGAGTTTTTAGCTTGGGTTTGACTAGGACTATGGATGGAGCCTGATGTAGTCTCAGGTACTCTATTCCAGTTTCATGTTTGTCTACATATTTATATTTTTAGTTTGCAGTTTACTAAAAGTGCACTAATGATTAGCGCAGGGTTTGCCTCAGGCTAAGCATGCCATGCTAAAAGTTAGACTTCTGCACAGAAGACAGCTCACCAAGGGCCACAGGGGAAAAACATACAGGAGCTCCTCTGGAGCCATACCTGAAGCAGGGCATCCAGGCTCGCCACCTGCAACTAAAAGTTTGCCATTTTCCTGGATGGCCATCAAGAGTGGAGACTTGCCCACCAGGGTGTAGGACCGTCTACCTGGCTGTTAGCATCTGAACTCCTGAAGAGTTTTTAGAAGAGTCACAGGGCTTATCCCTCTGGCAGATGCTGAGGACTTTGCCTCTCCCAAATCCTTGACCAATTTTTCTAATTCTTCCTCAAACAGGAGTTTACCCTGAAAGCGTAGCTACTCGCCTGTAACAGCTGTTCTCTGGGTACAGCAGGAATCAGTCCTCAAATATGGGCATGTTGGTGCTGATGGAGCCCAAGTGGTAGCTTCTCCACAGCTTTCAAAGAAAGCCTTTGGGAGATGCACCAAGCATGAGTGGTCCCCTTCCCGCCCAAGGGTGCCATCTTGTCTCAGTAGGATGACATGGCTCAAAGGCAAAAATGACACCAAAAGCAACTCTACGGGGAGGAGGGAGGATCGTGAGGACAGATTCCTGCTGTCCCTGGAGAACATCTGTAACAGGTGAGTAACTATGCTTTCTCCAGGAGCAAGCAGGAAGTCAGTCCTCACATATGGGACTCCCTAGCTACAGGCTACTGAGAGACCTGTAAAAAGCCACGGGTAACCAGAAAAGGGTGAGCTGTGAGCAGAAGCAACGAGTCCTGAGAAGACAGGCTCCCAAGTGGCCCAGGTGTCCAGCAAGAAACCAGCACTCCAGTAGCCTGAACACATAAAGGCCGGAGGGCAGGAATTGCCTATACCCCAAACAGATGACCGAGTACTGCCTGACCAAAGGCACTGTCCCTACGGGACTCCCTCTCCAGGAACTAATGAGCTGTGAAGGTATGGACTGAGGACCAGGTGGCAGCATGGCAGATTTCTGACAGAGGAATGGAACGCAGGTTTGCTACAGATGCCACCATGGCCCTGATGCTGTGTGCTGTGACTCGGCATTCCAGCGAGAGCCCAGCCTGCTCATAGGCAAGGGTAATGCAGCCTGCTGCCCAGGTGGACAGAGTAAGCTTGGTCACCGTTGCCCCAGCCGACTGGCGTCATAGGAGACGAAAAGCTGTGAGGCTTTGTGGTGGCCCTGGGTACGTTGGAGGTAGAAGGACAGGACCCTGCTGGCGTGAAGCTGTGGAAAAAAGGTGGGGAGCACCACCTCCTGATTGAGGTGGAAAAGGGACACCACCTTGGGAAGAAACTTGGGGTGTGTGAAGCATGACCCTGTTCTTATAGAACCTTGTGTAGGGTGGATCTGCCACCAATGCCAGAAGCTCGCTGACACTGCAAGCTGACTTGCGTGCCATCAAGAACATGACCTTCCGGGAAAGGTCCCATAGGTGGCAGGTAGCCAGCGGCTCAAACAGTGGGCCAGTGAGTTGTAACAGCACCACACTGAGGTCCCACTCTGCTGTTGGCAGGCAGAATGGAGGCTTGGACAATAAGAGACCCCACAGGAAGCAGGTCACGAGAGGTCGGATGGAGAGGGACTTGCCCTTGATAAGGTAGTGGTGTGCCGCAAATGCACTCAGGTGGATCCTGACAGAGTTGGACTTCAATCCTGCCTAAGACAGGTGAAGCAAATATTGCAGCACAAGCCGCACAGAGCACGAGAACAGGTTGAGCAATCGCTCTGTGCACTGCACTGAGAATCTGCACCATTTAAAGGTGTAAGCCC
Organism: Ichthyophis bannanicus; assembly: GCA_033557465.1. NCBI lineage: Eukaryota > Metazoa > Chordata > Amphibia > Gymnophiona > Ichthyophiidae > Ichthyophis > Ichthyophis bannanicus. The sequence continues at coordinate 67,100,642 of CM066044.1, read as the reverse complement.
GTCTTGTGGAGGTCCTGTGGGAGGCCAGGATGACCTCCTCCACCTCCCCTGAAAGGTTCAAAGGGGCCAAGGCTACCCTTTCAGCAGCCAGGCCGTTAGCACCAGAGACCCCAAGTTGGGATGTAGGAGGGAGCCCTTCTCATGTGACAGCAACCCCAGGGCACTCCTCAGGGAGACTGGGGGTGCTGTGGAAAAGCAATTCCCCCTAGTTGTATTCCATGTTTACAGCTACTGTGTTGTCTGTCTTGACTAGATTGTAAGCTCCGATGAGCAGGGACCGTCTTTTACATGTGTCTGTGCAGTGCTGTGCACATCTTGTAGCGCTATACAAATGTTTAGTAGTAGTAGAAGGAGAAGTGGGAACCACGGTTGCCTTGCCACCGAGGGGCTACTAGCATCAGCGATGCCCTGTGTTGAACCTTGAACAAGGTCTTGGCAATCAGCAGTGTTGGCGGGAAGGTGTAGAGAAGGCCCTCCATCCACGGGATGAGGAATACATCTGGCAGATACACCGCCCGCAGTTTGCATACGAGCAGAGAGCTACTATCTCTTGGCAGGTGGTGTATGACCCCGTGCCCCCCTGCTTGGTGATGTAGAACATCGCCACTTGATTGTCCGTCTGGACCAGCACTGAATGGTGTTGCAGATGATGATGGAAGGCTCTGAAGGCCAGGGATATGGCCCGAAGTTCCAAAAGGTTGATCTGCTGCAGACTGTCCATCTGCGACAAACTGCCCTGTGCAGAGGCAGTCACAGTGGGCTCCCTAGCCTAAGAGGGAAGCATCTGTGGTAAGTACCCTCTGGGGGGCGGGAACATAAGAACATAAGACATGCCATACTGGGTCAGACCGAGGTCCATCAAGCCCAGTATCCTGTTTCCAACAGTGGCCAATCTAGGTCATATGTACCTAGCAATATCCCCAAAAGACACAGGTTCCACAATGCTTGTACTGGGTCAAGCATTGATATCCTGGGTCCCTTTTTAATAGTGGTTTATGGACCTTTCCTCCAGGAACTTGTCCAAACCTTTTTTAAACCCAGCTATACTAACAGTCCTTACTACATCCTCCGGTAACAGATTCCAGAGTTTGATTACACGTTGAGTGAAAAAATATTTTCTCTTATTTGTCTTAAATAGTTTACCCTGTAGCTTCATTACATAGAAACATGATGACAGAAAAAGACCACAAGGCTCATCTAGTCTGTCCTTCCATATCAACAACTACAACAGTCCACTTTTTACCTTTAGAGATCCTCTGTGTTGGTCCCATGCTTTTTTGAATTCAGTTACTGTCCTCATCTCTACCACCTCCACTGGGAGACTATTCCACGGATCCACTACTCTTTCCGTAAAGAAATATTTCCGCATATCACTCCTGAATCTATCTCCCTTCACCCTCATCCCATGTCCCCTCGTAGCAGAACTTGCTTTCAATTGAAAGAGGCTCTCTCCCTGAACATTTATGCCACGGAGGTATTTAAACATCTCAATCATATCACCTCTATCCCGCCTTTCCTCTAAGGTGTACATATTAAGATCCTTAAGTCTGTCCTCATATGCTTTATAATGAAGCCCATTAATCATTTTAGTAGCAACCCTCTGCACCGACTCCATCCTGTTCACATCCTTTTGAAGATGCGGTCTCCAGAATTGCACACCATACTCCAAATGAGGTCGCACCAAAGACTTATACAGAGGTATTATCACCTCCTTTTTTCTGCTAGCCATTCCTCTCCGTATGCACCCAAGCATCCTTCTAGCTTTTGCCGTTGCCTTTTCTACTTGTTTAGCTACTTTAAGATCATCAGACACAACCACGCCTAGGTCCCGCTCTTCTTTAGTGGACAAAAGTACTTCACCTCCTATACTGTATTGCTCCCTTGGATTGCTGCAGCCCAAATGCATGTCCCCTAGTCTTTCTATACTCTGATAGCGTAAACAATTGATCCACGTTTATCCGTTCCACTCCATTCATTAATTTATAGACCTCTATCATATCTCCCCTCAGCCGTCTCGTCTCCAGGCTAAAGAGCCCTAACCTTCTTAGCCTCTCTTCATAGGAGTAGCCTTCCATCCCCTTCACCAATTTGGTGGCTCTTCTCTGTACTTTTTCTAATAACGCTATGTCCTTTTTAAGATACGGTGACCAGAATTGCACACAATATTCAAGGTGCGGTCGTACCATGGAGCGATACAGAGGCATTATAACATCCTTTGTTTTATTCTCCATCCCTTTCCTTATGATACCTAGCATTCTATTTGCTTTCTTGGCCGCCGCTGCACACTGGGCAGAGGGTTTTAAACATGTTATCCACGATGACTCCTAAATCTTTTTCCTGGGTGGTGGTTTCTAATGTGGAGCCTTGCATCGTGTAACTATAGTGTGGGTTGTTCTTTCCTAGGTGCATAACTTTGCACTTGTCCACATTAAATTTCATCTGCCATTTGGATGCCCAGGTCTTCCAATTTATCCAGATCCTCCTGCAGTTTTCCACAATCCTCTTGGGTTTTAACAACTTTAAATAGTTTTGTGTCATCTGCAAATTTGATAACCTCACTAGTTATTCCCTTTTCCAGGTCATTTATGAATATGTCAAAAAGCAGCGGACCCAGTACAGATCCCTGGGGTACTCCACTATTCACCTTTTTCCATTGGGAATACTGGCCATTTAGCCCTACCCTCTGCTTTCTATCTTTTAACCAGTTCCCGATCCACAATAGTACACTGCCTCCTATCCCATGACTTTTTAGCTTCGCCAAAAGTCTCTGATGGGGGACTTTGTCAAAAGCTTTCTGAAAGTCCAGATACACTATATCAACCGACTCACCTTTGTCTACCTGTTTATGCACACCTTCAAAAAAACATATCAGATTAGTAAGACAAGATCTTCCTTGTCTAAAGCCATGTTGGCTGTCTCCCATTAGGCCATGACTATCTACATGCTGTGTAATTTTGTTCTTTATGATGGTTTCTACCATTTTCCCTGGTACTGACATCAGGCTCACCGGTCTGTAATTTCCCGGGTCACCCCTGGAACCCTTTTTAAAAATTGGTGTTACGTTGGCGACCCTCCAATCTTCAGGTATTACAGATGATTTTAATGAAAGTTCACAGATTACCAATAGCAGGTCTGCAATCTCATATTTCAGTTCTTTCAACACTCTGGGATGTATACCATCCGGTCCAGGTGATTTGCTACTATTCAGTTTATCAAATAGTTGTAATATATCTTCCCGGTGTAGCGATATTTCTCTCAATTCCTCTGCAGTATCACCTTTAAATACCACTTCAGTCTTGGGTAACATCCCTACATCTTCCTCAGTAAAGACCGAAGCAAAGAATTCATTCAGTCTCTCTGCTATAGCCTTGTTTCCTCTTACTGCCCCTTTTACCCCTCTATCATCTAATGGTCCAATTGACTCTCTCACAGGCCTTTTGCTACGAATGTACTTGAAAAAGTCTTTATTTCGTGTTTTTGCTTCCGTAGCAAGTTTCTTCTCAAATTCCCGCTTTGCCTGCCTTATCAATGCTTTGCATTTAACTTGCCAGTGCTTGTGCTGTTTCCAGTTTTCATCATTTGGCTCTTTTTTCCATTTCCTGAAGGTTGCTTTTTTGGCAGCAACAGCCTCTCTGACCTCACCTTTAAACCATGCTGGCAGTTTTTTGGACTTTCTTCCACTTTTCCTAATGCGTGGAATACAGCTGGTCTGGGCTTCGAGGATAGTATTTTTAAATAACACCCAAGCTTGCTGTAAGTCTTTAACCTTTGGAACCGCTCCTTTTAGTTTTTTTCCTAACTATATTCCTCATTCTATCATAGTCTCCCTTTTGAAAGTTAAAAGGTAGTACTGTGGATGCCTTTACTATCTGTCCTCCACTAATTAAATCAAACATGATCATACTATGATCACTATTGCCAAGTGGTCCCAACACCCTTATTTCTTGCACCAGATCTGGCGTTCCACTAAGGACTAGGTCCAGTATGGCTTCCCCTCTGGTCGGTTCATGAACCAGCTGCTCCAAGAAGCAGTCATTTATTCCATCTAGAAACTTTATCTCTTTAGCTTGTCCTGCTATGACACTGACCCAGTCGATACCGGGGTAATTGAAATCACCCATTATTACTACTCTGTTGTGACTTTTGTTAGCTTCCTTGATTTCTTTGAGCATTTCATCATCCATTTGTTCATTCTGGCCAGGCGGTCAATAGTATACTCCAACTGCCATCACCTTCCCCTTCATAAATGGAATTTCAATCCATAGAGATTCTACAGCAAATTTTGTTCCCTGCAAAACTTTAATCCTTTCTGACTCAATACCCTCTCTAACATAGAGCACAACCCCTCCACCAATTTGATCAGCTCTATCATTACGATATAGTGTGTATCCAGGTATCACAGTGTCCCACTGGTTATCCTCCTTCCACCATGTCTCTGAGAGTGCAATCATATCTAACCTCTCATTTAGTGCTATATATTCTAACTCTCCCATCTTATTGTTTAGACTTCTAGCATTGGCATACAAGCATTTTAGAGACTGTATTTTATTCATATTAATCTGGCTATTGGTAGGCAGGGGTAATTTGGAATCTTTATGCTCTGTCTGCTCCTTACTCAAGGGCATTTGGGCTACTATACTCCCTTTTGGAACCTCACTGCTTTTGGTAGTATCCTTCAAGGATACCTTTGTCCGAACCATGCACTCCTGGGTGACTGTCGGCTTTCCCCTAATTTCTAGTTTAAAAGCTTCTCTATCTCTTTTTTAAAGGTTAATGCCAGCAGTCTGGTCCCATCCTGATTAAGGTGAAGCCCATCCCTTCGGAAGAGCCCCTCCTTTCCCCAGAATGTTCCCCAGTTCCTAACAAATCCAAAACCCTCATCCTTGCACCACTGTCTCAACCACGCATTGAGACTCCGGAGCTCTGCCTGTCTTTTGGGTCCTGCAGGTGGAACAGGAAGCATTTCGGAGAACGCTATCCTGGAAGTTCTGGATTTCAACTTCCTACCTAAAAGCTTAAATTTAGCCTCCAGAACTTCCCTACCACTTTTTCCTATGTCATTGGTACCAACATGTACCAAGACAGCAGACTCCTCCCCAGCACTATCTATGATCCTATCTAGGCGGTGCGTGAGGTCCGCTACCTTCGCACCAGGCAGGCATGTTACCAGGCGATCCTCACGTCCACCAGCCACCCAGCTATCTACATTCCTAATGATTGATTCACCAACTATAACAGCTGTCCTGACCCTCCCCTCATGGGGACATGGCCCTGGAGAAACGTCCTCGGTGCGAGAGGGTTTTACATCACCTGGAGGACAGGTCCTAGTTACAGGATCACTTCCTGCCACACCAGGGTGATGCTCTCCTGTCACGTGACCTCTCTCCTCCATGGCAACAGGGATGCTGCCAGACTGGAGGTGGGACTTCAGGACTATATCCCTGTAGGTCTCGTCCATGTACTTCTCTGTCTTTCTTATGTCTTCCAGGTCTGCTACTCTAGCCTCTAGAGAACGGACTCGTTCCCTGAGAGCAAAGAGTTCTTTGCACTTAGTGCATACGTAAGACCTCTCACCAACTGGGAGAAAATCATACATGTGACACTCAATGCAAAAGACCGGAGAACCCCCATCTCGTTGCTGGACTTCTGTCTGCATCTTAGTTTAAAGCTTGTGTTTAGGTCTTTTAAATTCTGTATATAATAAGGATTGGTGTGGATGCTTATACCAATAAAAGTGTATCTAATACCCCTAATACACCTTGTGTACCTGAAGCTTAAGTAATTAATCTCAGGTCCTCTGTGTATGACTGATGTGGATAACGAGCTGCACCTGAGAGCAGCCCCTTTCCTCTAAGATGTGCAAGTACCTATAAAACTACAATTACCCCAGGGGTGGGTGGGTGCTGGGGAGGGAGGGAGGGAGATAAGTCCTATTAAAGAGGGCAGTTACAAGGTACCCTGTCCTGAACCCTCAGCAGGGGGGAAGGGGGTACCACACAAAGCCCAGTTAGTTGAGAGAGGCAAGGTAAGTTATAGCTGAGAAGGCTGAACTAGCACACCACTAAGACAAACAATAAATAATTAAATAAACAGACAAACAATAAATAATTAATAAACAGCTAGAACTCACAGCAAGGTATCACAGGAGACAAATATCCACTTCTCCAGCAGAGCAGTGTAAAAAGCACTGCTCTTCTCTGATCAGAGAAAAACAGACTATGCACACGTGGAGGAAACAGGAAGAAGGCTACACAATACCTCAGCAGGGAGGGGGGAGGGGGAGGATTCACTCAGGCAGGCTAGGACAGGAAAAAATGTTTAACACACAGCAGGTTCTGGGGAGAGAGATTTAATTTAAAATGAACAGTTAACCTGGCTACCACACAGCATGGAAGGGCATCCTGGGCAGAAGGTGCTGTGGGGCTTGCCATCAGGCAAGAGTCAGCCAGTTGGTGGGTCACCACCACCATGTTCCAGTGTCGGCCTGTGTCCACTGGGAGCAGAGGCCCCATTGAGCTGCCCTCGTGTGAAGGTGAGCACCTGGGGTAATGAACTGTGGATGCCAGGTGACCCAACAGGCAGAGCAGGAGGTGGTTGGATAGTGTTGGCACTGCATGGCAGTGGCCAGTGCCCTGAGGCGATCGACCCTGTCCCGAGGGAGAAAGGTTTTGGCCTGAACGGTGTCCAGTCTTGCCCTAAACACTTCAGACACTGTCAGGAGGAGATGGGGCTTTGGGTGGTTTATCACAAACCCCAAATGCTGCAGGATGAGGATGTGTTGCACCTCTGCGGCTGTGCAGCCTCTTATGAGCCAGTCATCTAGATAGGGGAAAACAAAGGACCCCTGGAGACTAAGGTAGGTCGTCAAGCACTTGGTGAATACCCTCAGTGTGGAGGCAAGTCCGAAGGGTAGCACCCTGTACTGGTAGTGGCTGCCTCCTACTACAAACCTGAGGTATTTTCTGTGGTTGGTATGGATGAGGATATGTGTATAAATCCTTTAGGTCCAAAGAGCATAGCTAGTCTCCTGGCTGGAGGTATGGCAGCAGTGTTTCAAGGGAGAGCATTTTGAACTTCTCCTTCATCAGAAACCTGTTTAGATCCCGCAGGTCCAGAATGGGTTGGAAGTCTCTGGTCCTCTTGGGTATGAGGAATACCGGAAGTAGAACTCTCTGCCCCTGAGGTGTGCGAGCACTGGTTCCACTGCCCTGTCCTCAAGAAGGCCTGCGAGCTCTTGCAGTAGTAAGGTCTGGTGGAGGGGAGTCCTAGAGGGCTCTCCCGGAAAGAATGGAGGGGGCACCTGTGCCAGGTAGAGGAGGTAACCCTCCCTCACCACCTGTAGTGCCCAGGAGTTGGTGGTAATGGATGGCCACCGGTTATAGAGAACCAGATGCCCCCCCATGAACTGCTGGGCTGGGCCTCCTGGGGGAAGAAAGGCTATGCCCAAGGAGTCAAAAATCCCCACCAAGCTCGACCAGAGCCTGTGCCTGGGGTTTGGGAGCCTCAGGTTTATGAGGGCCATGCCCTTGTCCCTTGGCCTACTGCCTCTGTTGGGGGAGCAGAGAAGCCCTGGTACTGAGGTAGTTTCCATAAGCCTTCCTTTTCTTCGGGTAGGACTTTTTACACAAAGATTTCTGTCAGGAAGAGTTAGTGGTCTTCTTGGAGAGCCTGGTCCTTGTCAGGAACTCGGACTCCAACTCTGCAGCCTTATCGGTCATGAGTTTACCGAAGAGATTCTCTGCCTGGCAAGGGATATCGACCAGCTTGTCCTAAAGCCATTTCTCCAGATCGGAGGACTGTAACCAAGCCTGGCATCAGGCAGCAATGCCCGCCGCAGCTACTCTAGCCGCAGACTCAAATCAGTCATAGGCTGCCTGAGACAAACTTGGAGCACACTCTGATACCAGAGGCCAGGATCCAGAACCACTGGAGGGGTTCCTCGGAGAGACCAGCCAAGAACCAGCGAGTTCCTTCGCCAGGTCCCTCAAGTATATGCCCATGTACAGCTGGTATGCTTGGGTTTGGCCAATGAGAATCAAGCACTTGATAGCACTGGTAGCACTTCCTGCCCAGAACATCCAAGGTGTGGGCCTCCCTACCTGGGGGCACTGAGGAGTGTGTCTTCTAGCTCTTGAGGCAACACAAGGGCAACTCCACCACCATGGGAGTTTTGTGGCAGCTGGGTTTTTTGGAAGCCATGACTCCGGCAGACCCAATACATCGAGTCATGCATCTGCTCACTATAGGCACTGAAGCAGAGGTCTCCCACATGCAGAGGAGCAGCCATCCAGGATCGGGGGAATGGACACTGAGTGTATCCTTCAGAGGGGCCTCATACTGGAAGATCTCAAGTTCCTCGGTCTGAGGGTCCTCCTCCGACTCTGTGTCAAAGGCTATTGCCTTGGCCACGTCCCGCATGGTCTAGGAAATCTGTATCCCCGGGCGGGGACAGATGTTGGGTCTTGAGGGGAGACTGGTTTGAAGGCACATCCTGGTGATGACGGGTATCTAAGGATTCCTCGTTCTAGGTCTTCCAATTTAAACTCATAGTCAGTGAAGATATCAAGAGTAGTCTGGGCTCCAGGGTTAGACCCTCAGCCAGACATCCCCTGCCCCCTGGAGGCCCTGCAGTCAGAGCCACGGACACTCATCAGGGATAACCTCGGTCCTGAGGACTGGTGTCAAGGAACCTCTCAAGGCTGATGGTGCTTGAGGATCGGCTCGATGTCTGTGGAATTCCTTGAGGTTGAGGGCCCAGTAGTTGGGAGTGATGACACGGTAGAACCCGGCATCAGAGTCTACTGCTGGACTATGAAGGCATCCAACCTATCACTATGATGAATCCCTGATGAAAATTAAATATTTTTTGTCAAGCAGAGTTGAGAGAGGATGATACTTCAATCCATCCCCTCCAATCAACAATTGTCCTTTTATTCACCAATAGTGCCTAAGATATCCAAACGTAATTACGATTGTGGCATTCAGATAAGTACAATATTTGGATGAACCTTTTATTACGTTTGGATATCTTAGGCACTATTGGTGAATAAAAGGACAATTGTTGATTGAAGGGGATGGATTGAAGTATCATCCTCCCTCAACTCTGCCCGACAAAAAATATTTAATTTTCATCAGGGATTCATCATAGTGATAGGTTGGATGGTTATTGTTGTTGATCACTGTTTGAGGAATTTTTTGGTTTTGGACTATGAAGGCAGACAAACTGCACTCCAAAGCTGCCATTCCTGGTCTTGAGGCCAGATGGCTCTGCAGCCTTTGACATGGGCACTGAGGGACTATGGTCTGATGCTGGCTCAGTTAAGGGGGAGTCCTTGACCAGAATGGCCTTAGGGGGCCGAGGTCAACCACTGGATGCTGAGGATTCCCATTGGGGTATTTTGGTCAGCCACTCCAGCTCCTTCCCCTTGGACTCGCTCGGGGGCTGCAGGTCCGGGGCCAGTGGGACTAGCCCACTTTCCTAGACTTTTCAGCTGCCACGGTCTTTGAGGGTTTCCAGCTCTTCTTGGGCTCTTCCTCCAGGGTGTTTGGGCTGGAGGACCCATGGCCTGGAGGCTCCGAGGCAGCACGGTCTCCCCAAGGTTCCAGAGGGGGCCCTGGAGTGCGTTGTTAACGGAAACTCCGGTGCAGAGTCCATCTTGTGAAAGGCAGCCTTCCGCTGCTGCCGACGGCTCTTGATGGCCTTGGAGGTCATCTTCTTGCAGAGACCACAGTCCAAGGGGTCATGGTCCGGCTCGAGGTAGAGACCGTGCAGATCAGTGCGCAACATGGGATGGGTGCATCAGTCACGGTGCTTAAAACCACTGGCAGAGGCCATGGTGTGGAAGACTGCCCCCATGAGGTCAAAAGCCTCAGTCCTGGCCAGGGAAAAAGGGCATGAAGCTGGTTGAGAAAACGCTCAAGATAAAAGGAACAAAACAGACTAGAGACACAATGCTGAGGCAAACGAGCTCAGGGGCAGGAAAGGGAAACAGTACATGACCGGAGAAAGAAAATTTCAAGAGAAAGAACACACACTTTTTCTGGGGAAAACAGATATGTCCGGTAGGCTCCGTGGAAAAAAAGGAGACTGAGGCAAGATGGCATCCTTGGGCGGGAAGGGGACCACGTATGCATGGTTCATCTCCCAAAGGCTTTCTTTGAAAGCTGGGGAGAAGCTTCCGTGTGGACCCCGTTGGCGCCAACATCACCCAAATGTGAGGACCGACTTCCTGTTTGTTCCCGGAGAAAGGGAAGGTTGGTAAAATAAGCCTTAGATACTGCATCTACAAACCAATGCCACAACCACAACAAATGCCCGGATGAAGTGGCCAGAGCTACTGCCCTCACCAACAACTGGATAAGATCGTAGAGGGCATCTGCTAGGAAAGTGGCAACTGACTCCAGTTTGGTGGGCTCTGGGTCCTCCAGGAATTGTGACACCCAATGGCAGAATGCCCTAGTGATCAGGCCTCCACAAACTGACACCACACCCCCCAGGGCAGAGGTTATAGAGACTGCTTTGAGAAGATCCACAATTTTGTGATCCTGCTGGTCCCCTCCTTCCACTAGAATGGTACTAGACTTGATAACAGCCATTACTAATGAATTCATCTTCAAAAATCATAGCCAAGACACCACATTCTCCACAGGCAGAACATAAAGCTTGCCTATCACCTTACCACCACAGAGGATCCCCATCTAGAAGGACCCATTCTGCAAGATCATCTGATGGACCGCTGAGAGAAAGGGAATAGTCATAGAGGGTCTTCTAATACCCTTTAAGATAGGCTCCCCATCCGACTTGACCTCAACATGGTCCCTTTTTGGATTGAGCACCTCCCCCTCCCCCGAAGATGCCTCCCCCAGCCACTGCCACATGGAGGCGACCTGCTGCAGAGCCATTAGAAAGTCAGAAGGGAACAGCACTGGTACCATCTTGAATCCCCATGCAACAGGAGCATCATCAGAGACCTCCCCACCTTAACCATTGCTAGAACAGAGCCCTCTATCAAGATGCTTTCTCCCAAGAGGGCCAAGACCACATGTTCAGCCATTGCTGCATCCACGAAGGAGATGCTTTTGAGCGGGCGCCATGCTACCTCTGACACCTCTTCTGAGTTGGCTGCACAGGTAATACAGAGCCTGCCCACCAAATTCCCTGACTGTTGACTCCCACAAGACAAGGGATGGAAACCACACTCAGACATTACAGCAGTGCTGCTGCAATCAGGGAAGACATTACCCAGCACAATCCCACCCTCCTCAAGGGGCTTACCACTTCTGCCAAACTCCTCCCCCTAGAAGCCATTCCCTCAGCACTGGCAATGGGCCACACTTCAATAGTCTCTACAGCTGCCCTGTTAGATTTTTTTTCTTTTACTGTTTAATCAAAGTTTTACTGGCCCATTAGGATGAATCTCAACTGCAGCTGAGGACCTACAACCAGATAGCCACAGCCACTCTGGAAGGCAACTGAGAGAAGGCCCACTTTACCAGGAGACAAACACTGCTATGCCTGAGACACACCAAGGGATGTGCTCACCAGGAACAGCGCCCATAAGATCCAGCTCTACTGAGGAGAACAGCCAGCAGGCCGTGTCCCCAGGAGCTATGTGAACACTTTCTATACACCACCATCTGCTGGAGACAAAAAATACTAGCAGGTGCTCCCTCTACACCACTCCTTATACCAGCGATGTCATCACTAGAAAGTTCTAGCCTTCTCTGTCTCTATGGAGCAGGTGTTCTCTGTAGGCAGCAGAAATGAGTCCTCACATATGGGTGACATCTGACTGAGCCCTGCCCGAGAACACTCCCCAACTTCTATTAGAAACCTTTTGGAGGCTCCACTGCACCAGCGCCATCTTCTCCAGTCTGATAAAGGTGTAGCAGAATAACCCTCCTTGGAGAGGTGGGAGAGTTGTGAGCACTTATTCCTGCTGTCCATGGAGAACACCTGCTACAGGTCACATATGAGCCTCCCAAGCTACAGGTTACCAAAAACAGAGGAGGGCATCGAGAAGCCCAACTGGCAAAATTGAAAAACTAGAGAATCAACTATGTACAGAAGTGATAGTTCACAAAAAGGAACTCATCTGATTCAGTTTCTTCACCATTTTTCTTTTTTTTTGGTAGCCTGGACAGACAGTCTTAGGGGCATGGATTCTAATCCCCAAACAGATGCCGGAGTACCGACTGGCCGACATTGCTGTCACATTGGGAATCCCCATTCAGACAGTAGTGAGACGTGAGTGTGTGGACAGACCACGTTGCAGCCCTGCAGGTCTCTTCCATGGAGACCGAGCGCAAGCTGGCTACCGATGCAGCCATGGTTCAGACGTTATAAGTTGTGACATGACCATCAAGGCTCGGGCCAGCCTGGGCATAACCAAAAGAGATGCAATCTGCCAGCCAAACTAAAAGAGTGCATTTGGAAACAGCAGCCCCTAGCGGTGGGCCTTTGTCCACTCTTAAGTAGAAGGCTAAGGCTCATTTACAGTTCAGTATCCATTGAGCTGGTCTCATCGAAAGACAAGCCATGGGTGTACAGTAGAGGCCGTGTGGCCAAGTACGGTTAGCATCCCTCAAACTGTCACCTGTCAACTCCGCTGGGTATCTCAGACCAAGGCCATCAATCTCTCGAGTCGATCTAGTGCAGTAGTTCTGAACCCAGTCCTCTGGGTCCCCCAGACCAGTCATGTTTTCAGGATATGCAAAGGCAATGTCAGGAAACACTTTCACTGAAAGGGTGGTGGATGCTTGGAATGCCCTCCCGATGGAAGTAGTGGGGACAAATACAGTGACAGAATTCAAAATGGCATGGGACAGACACAGTGGATTACTTTATTTTGATTTTATCCTGTTGCTATAAACATAACTAACTCTCTCTTATAACTCAACAAACAGGGGTGATCTGCATGGAGCTGTGGATACACCCCTAAATAAAAGCATGGTGGGGTGACCTGCACGAAGCGGCAGGCGCACCTACTTATATTATATATATATATATATATATATATATATATATACACACATACACACACTATATGAGATAGATTTGCATACAATGGAAGCAGTGCATGCACATCTCATATGCATATTCATTGTGGATATTCTGAAAACATGACTGGCCTGGGGATCCCAGAGGTCTGCGTTGAGAACCACTGATTTAGTGGAAGACCTTTGTTTGAGTCGTGTCCAGGAGAGCCCCTATAAATTCTAGTTGTTGAGAAGGCTGAAGATGGGACTTTGGGTAATTGATTACAAATCCCAACAGCTCTAGCACCCGAATGGTCAACCATATTAATTGCTATATTCTGTCTGGAGTAGTGCTTTTTATGAGCCAGTCATCCAGATAAGGGAAGACAAAGACCCCTACTGTTCTGAGATAGACCACTTACACCATGAGGCACTTTGTAAAGACTTGGGGTGCTGAGGCCAGCCTGAAAGTAGTACCCAGTACTGAAAGCACTGTTCTGCCAGGACAAATCAGAGATACAGTTGTAGTCAACATTATTGGCACTCTTGCGTTTTAGGTAGGTTGTATACAATATATCTTGAGAAAGAACTGGAAATATTCCAACTGTATGTCATCATCATATTTTAATAGTATATTCAAAGGTATACAACAACAAAAAGATGTTTGTGCAACTTAAGACAGTCATTTCTGAGAAAAAACACAAAATATGACCTGGACAGGATTCATGGCACCCTTCACTAATATTTGGCTGCTCAATCCTTGGCCATGATAACAGCCTCCAAATATTTCTTGTAGCCATCTATAAGTTTCATACATCTGCCTGCTGGCAGTTTCCCCCAGTCTTCAACTGTGATTTGTTCCAGCTCATGAATGTTTCCAGGATTCCTTTTACCAATGGCAGATTTCAGCTCTTTCCAACTGGATCGAGATTAGGACTCATTGTTGGCTAGTTTAAAACTGTCCATTTGTTCCATTTTAACCTTTCTTTTGTATTTTTGGATGTATGATTTGAGTCACTGTCCTGCTGGAGGATCCATGATCTTCGACCCAGACCTAGCTTTCTGACACTGGTAGCACATTTTGCTCCAAAATACCTTGGTAGTCCTCGGACTTCATGAATCCTTTAATATCATCACCAAAACAAAACCACGTAGACTCCTTCATCCAAGTAATGCCAGTAATGGACCTACTGCAACTCATCAACTTTCTCTACACACACGAGAGGCAACTCCCTCAATCTAATTTTCTTCTGATCCCTCTGTACTTTCAAACTGGCGTCCTCTTTTCTCTCCAAATTTTTTGAGAAACTGGTCTTTACACAACTTTCCTCTCACCTCGAAGCCTCCCTCACTCTTCACCCCCGCCAATCTGGCTTTCGCCCTGCTCACAGCACTGAAACGGTTCTCCTTTCCCTCCTTAATGAACTTCACGCTGCTCACGATCGTGGTCTCTATACACTGGCTGTTTCTCTCAATCTCTCTGCTGCTTTCGACCTAGTGGATCACCGCACCCTCCTCACCCGTCTTCGGGAAGCAGGTCTCTCTGGAATGGTTCTTCAATGGTTTCACTCTTTTCTCTCCTGCCGCTCTTTTTCTGTAGTTTCTGGGTCCTCCTCTTCTGCTTCCACCCCCCTCTCTTGCGGGGTTCCTCAAGGGTCTGTTTTTGCTCTGCTCCTCTTTAATGTTTTCCTAGCACCCCTTACCCTTCTAATTCAACAGTTTGGTATCTCCGCGTACTATTACGCGGATGACATTTTTCTCATGCTTCACACCAATTCCCTTTCCCCAGATATCACCCCCCTCAATCTTTGCCTTGCTGCTATTGCTTCCTGGTTTTCCTCAAATTTTCTACAGGTGAATCCTTCTAAGTCTCACGCCATCTGGTTCACATTCGGGGGCCCCTCCCCCGCATGCACCCCTTCTTTTTCTTCACAGCCTATCCCTCTTGTTTCCTCACTTCGCTACTTGGGTGTTATACTTGATTCTTCTCTTTCCTTCAAGGATCATATTTCTTCCATTATTCAGCGCTCCTTTTTCTCCCTCAGACAACTTCGTTCTATCCGTCCTTTTCTTTCCTCCTCCGCTCTGGCTATCCTTCTCCTTTCCCTTGTGGTGTCCCGTCTCGATTACTGTAATGTCATCCTTGTTGGTCTGCCCAAATCCCAACTGTCCCGCCTTCAACGTGTCCAAAACACAGCTGTCCATCTTCTCGCTCATGCCTCCCGTTTCGACCATGTCACCCCGCTTCTTCTTCACTATCATTGGTTGCCTATTTCTTTTCGCGCTCAGTATAAAATTCTCATTCTCACACACAAGGCTGTTCGCACTGGTACCCCCCTCTATCTCGCTGATCAGATACACTTCCGCCCCTCCCCCCGCCTACTTCGCGCTATCCATTCCAATCGTTTATCTCTCCCCTCACCTTCCCAGGCTCATCTTGTTTCCACCCGCTCCTCTGCCTTCTATTTTCTAGCCCCCAGCCTCTGGAACTCGCTCCCCCCCTCGCTTCGTGCTGAGGAATCTTACCAATCATTTAAGTCACAACTCAAAACCCACCTCTTCAGTCTTGCGTTTAATCTACCGTCCCCGGCTTCCCCTTCCCCCTCTGCCACTCCCTCCCCCCCGCTCCCTGATGCTTAACTATTGTAATGTGGTCTGTTACCCTTTTGTTATTTCTTTCCTCCTCTATCCTATCAGTATTATTGGCGTTCCTTTTCTTTTCTCAGCCATTTTTTAAGTTGTTTTTAAGTTGTTTTAACTATATTGTAAACCGCTCAGGTGCTACCAGTGTTGGGCGGTATAAAAAGTTTTAATAAACAAACATAAACATTCAATGACCACAATGTGCAATTGAACCACCCTCACGCCATCCAAGCCCAACCAGTTCTATGGTCTGACCACAAACTCATCAAATTCTCTCTCCCACAGAACATCATGAATAGCCACATCCAGTGCACATCAACCAGAAGATTTAAATCTTTCTACAAGGAGAACTTCATTCAGGACACTCTCATACACCTACCTGATGACATCACTGACACCGATACCCTCACCAAGTACTGGAACAACAGTACCAGAATTGCTGGCACTGCTGCCAACACAGCCAATCACATAAACAGGAAGCACCCTAAGACCAACTGGTACACACCTACCCTCCACAACCTCAAAGGGCAACTATGCAAACATGAAAGAAAATGGCACAAAACGAAGCACACTGAGGACAAATTGGTATATCTATGTACAACTGCTGAAAGACTACTATACCGCAATAGATAAAGTCAAACGTCACCTCTCAAAACTACTAAAATCAGCAATCAACTGACCAAGAGAGCTGTTCAACATAGTGAAACTACTGACGAAAGCATTTTCAACCGAAAACCAAGAAATCTCAATACCCCCCAACAACTAGCACTACAATACAAGCAATTTCTTCCCCAACCAGATATCTACCTCCCACCCACCACTGAAGACAGCCCCCTGACCCCTGGATATCCACCAAAATTACTGAAAGACAAATCGATGACACCATATCAGCCCTGAATACAACCACCTCCTCCCTGGATCCCTGCCTGGCAGCATGGATTAAAGCGACCAAGGAGCTTAGTGGTATAATCATTAAAATTACACAACAGATGCTTCAACAGGACAGCATGCCCTCATGCCTGAAAATCTCCTCCATCCGCCCAAATTTAAAAAAAACCTACCCTCGATCCATCTGACCCATCATCATACAGACACATCACAAGCCTTTCCTTCATAGCAAAGATAGTCAAGAAAAAACAGTACAGCACAGACTGCAAGACCATATCGAAAGGCACGACTTACTTGAAGCACAGCAACATGGGCTCTGCTCACACCACAGAATGGGAACTCTACTAACCACACTGATAAATACCCAAACACAAGGTATGCAATGAGCCCATCAAGGCTTCTTACTAATCTTCCTGGTCATTGTCTTAGCCTTCAATACCGTAAACCACCACCTGCTACTACAGCATCTCTGCGCCAATGGCATTCAAGGCACCGTGCTTAAGTGGTTCACATTCTACCTCACTGATAGACACCAACAGATAAAGATAGGAAATAACACCTCCATCCCATATAAGCAAACACAAGGAGTCCCCCAAGGATCCACTCTCTCCACCGTACTCCTCAACCTCTACCTGCGACCACTCTGTACGATTGTAAGATCACACAAACTAAACATCCACGTTTATGCCGACAATTTTATGATATATGGACCAATCAACACAAACCAACGCACCCCCTCTGCCCACCAGGAATGTTTCACTGAAGTTTATGACTGGCTGACAACAACCTGCAAATTAATTACAAGACCGAAGCCCTCTACATAACAAGAGACACCACATTTGTCACCTTCCCCCCCACATGATAACACTGAACACCATCACAATCAAAACCAAGGCTGAGGTCAAATACCTTGGAATCACCCTAGATCAACATTTAACATTCAAAACCCACATAAACAAAATAACCCAAACAATTTACCACAAAATAAAAGACACTCCAATGACTCAGACCACTCCTCGAACCAGACAACTTCCGGACTGTACTATAAGCCTCAGTAATACCCAATCTAGATTACTGCAATGCCATATACTAAGGACTACCACAGTAAACACTTCTACCACACCAAACAGCTCTCTATTTAGCAGCAAGAACCCTACAAGAAGCAGCAAGGCAGGATCACATTACCCCAATACTCAAACAGCTCCACTGGCTCCCAACTGTAGAACCATATAAGATATAAAACAATACTACCAACCCATAAAGCTATCCACTCAGACCCCCTTATGCACCCCAGCTCACTTCTTCAATCCTCCCAACCACAACAAACTAGACGAACCTCTACAATGAGCATCCTTGTCATGCCATACACTAGGACAGAATCTAACCAGCAAGCATGTAAAAGAGCATTCCAGTTATACACACCCTTGACATGGAACAAAGTACCGGACAAGCTCAAAAATCACTGACCTCAAGACTTTCTGAAAACACATCTATTCATGAAACATTTCAACAGAACCGCATAACCCCCTTCCTCATAAAGAACAAAATATGATACATATCATTACTGCTGTACATAGTCTGAAATGTATATAGTTAAGAGCCCCCTGGGTTTTGATCGCATGTTCTATATAGTTTCATGCCATTGTTATAATGTATTTGCATTTGTTTCATGTAAACCACCTTGACCCAGTGAAAGGCAGTATATAAATAAATATGTTCCAGGCCTCCAGCTTCTGAGGCAGCAAAACAGCCCCACAACATTATGGAACCGCCAATATATTTAACTGTAGGAAGGGTATGTTTTTTCTTATAAGCTTAATTTCTTCGCCTGTAAATGTATTGCTGGTCTGCATTGCTAAAGAGCTCAAGCTTGGTTTCATCTGTCCACAGAACATTTTCCCAGGATTGTGGTTTCTCAAAGTCGGTTTGGGCAAAGATCAGGCATGCCTTTTTATATCTGTCTTTGAGCAGTGGGGTCCTTCTTTGTTTAAGCATGGCGTATGGTGGGGGTTGAAACCATCACTCCAGATTGCTCCAGGTCAGCCTTAAGCTCTTTGGATATTGTATATGGTGTTTTTCCAACAGTTCGCACTAACTTTCAAAGACTTCTTGGATTCATTTTTCTCTTCCCACTACGTCCTGGGAGATTCTGGACAGTTCCATGAGCAGAAACCTACATAAGATATGCCATACTGGGTCACCCCAAAGGTCCATTAAGCCCAGTATCCTATTTCCAACAGTGGCCAATCTACTTCATAAGTACCTAGCAGTCTCCCCAAAAGACGCAGGTTCCTCAATACTTGTACTGGGTCAAGCAGTAATATCCCTGGACCCCTTTTAATAATGGTTTATGGACCTTTCCTCCAGGAACTTGTCCAAACCTTTTTAAACCCAGCTACACTAACAACTTTTACTACATCCTCCGGTAACAAATTCCAGAGTTTAATTAAGTGTTGAGTGAAAATTTGTTTCTCTTATTAGTCATAAATAGGTTACCCTGTAGCTTCATTGCATGTCCCCTAGTCTTTTTATATTCTGATGATGTAAACAATCAATCTACGTTTACCCGTTCCACTCCATTCATTAATTTATAGACCTCTATCATATCTCCCCTCAGCCGTCTCTTTTCCAGATTGAAGTGCCCTAACCTTTTTAGCCTCTCTTCATAGGAGTATCCTTCCATCCCCTTTAGCATTTTGGTGGCTCTTCTCTATACCTTTTCTAATAACGCTATATCCTTTAAGATACAGCAAACAGAATTGCACACAGTATTCAAGGTGCAGTCACACCATGGAACAATACAGAGGCATTATAATATCTTTTGTTTTATTTTCCATTCCTTTCCTTATGATACCTAGCATTCTATTTGCTCTCTTGGCCGCCGCAGCACACTGGGCAGAGGGTTTTAACGTGTTATCCACGATGAAGCCTAAATTGTTTTCCTTGGTGGTGGTTCCCAATGTGGAACCTTGCATCGTGTAACCATAGTTTGGGTTGTTCTTTCCTAGGTGCATAACTTTGCACTTGTCCACATTAAATTTCATCTGCCATTTGGATGCCCAGTCTTGCAATTTTCCACAATCCTCTTGGGTTTTAACAACTTTAAATAGTTTTGTGTCATCTGCAAATTTGATAACCTCACTTGTTATTCCCTTTTCCAGGTCATTTATGAATATGTCAAAGAGCAGTGGACCCAGCACAGATCCCTCCAGTACTCCACTATTCACCTTTTCCCATTGGGAAAATTGGCCATTTAGCCCTACCCTCTGCTTTCTATCTTTTAACCAGTTCCTGATCCATAATAGTACACTTCCTCCTATCTCATGACTTTTTAATTTTGCCAAAAGTCTCTGATGAGGGACCTTGTCAAAGGCTTTCTGAAAGTCCACTGTATCAACTGACTCACCTTTGTATACCTGTTTATTCACATCTTTAAAAAAAAACATATTAGTAAGACAAGATCAGCCTTGTCTAAAGCCATGTTGGCTGTCTCCCATTAAGCCATGACTATCTACATGTTGAGTAATTTTGTTCTTTATTATGGTTTCTACCATTTTTCCTGGTACTGACATCAGGCTCACCGGTCTATAGTTTCCCGGATCACCCCTGGAACACTTTTTAAAAATTGGCATTACATTGGCCATCCTCCAATCTTCAGGTATTACAGATGATTTTAATGATAGTGCACAGATTACAAATAGCAGGTCTGCAATCTCATATTTCAGTTCTTTCAACACCCTTGGATTTATACTATCCGATCCAGGTGATTTGCTACTTTTCAGTTTATCAAATAGTTGTAATATATCTTCCCGGTTTATCGATATTTCTTTCAATTCTTCCGCAGTATCACTTTTTAATACCACTTCAGTCATGGGTAACATCCCTACATCTTCCTCAGTAAAGAGCGAAGCAAAGAATTCATTCAGTCCCTCCGCTATAGCCTTGTCCCCACTTACTGCCTCCGTTTTACCCCTCTTATCTAATGATCCGACTCTCTCACAGGTTTTCTGCTATGAATGTACTTGGAAAAGTCCTTATTACGCGTTTTTGCTTCCACAGCAAGCTTCTTCTCAAATTCTCTCTTTGCCTGCCTTATCAATGCCTTGCATTTAACTTGCCAGTGCTTATGTTGGTTCCAGTTTTTGTCATTTGGCTCTTTTTTCCATTTCCTGAAAGATGCTTTTTTGGCAACAGCCTCTCTGACCTCACCTTTAAACCATGCTGGCAGTTTTTTGGACTTCCTTCCACTTTTCTTAAAGTGTGGAAATACAGCTGGTCTGGGCTTCCAAGATAGTATTTTTAAACAACACCCAAGCTTGATGTAAGTCTTTAACCTTTGCAACTGCTCCTTTTAGTTTTTTCTTAACTATTTTCCTCATTTTATCATAGTCTCCCTTTCGAAAGTTAAAAGGTAGTACTACTGTGGATTTCCTTACCAGCCCTCCTCCATTAATTAAATCAAACGTGATCATGCTATGATCACTATTGCCAAGTGGCCCCAACACCCTTATCTCTTGCACCTTCTAAGTAACATTACAACTGTAGACACTAGAATCCCAATGTCTTTGGAGATGGCCTTGTACCCCTTTGAAGTTTGGTGAAAATGGCTTGTCTGACAGTCTCAGGCAGTTTTCTTGTCTTCACCATTGTGAAAATGGAATAGGGTATGAACGTGGCCATTTTAAACATTAGAGCTATCATTCATTGGCTGATTCAAGTCATGTGAGTACTGACAATTGATTACAGGTGTGTCTAATTTTACTGCAATGGGAATATGGTTCATCTGTTCAAACTGATATGAATCTTTAAGGGTACCAATTATTTCCTGGCAATGTTCCAGTTTTTATACTATTTCTTACTATTTCCTTTTTAAATTGGTCTTGTTTTATTTGATTCTTTTGTGTGTCAAATGTGTGTGCATATATAGTCTAAAGGCATTTCACTGGACACTTTTTTAAGGGGAAACTGGACATTAAGAGGTTGAACTGCAAGGGTGCCAATAATGTTGACCACAATTATACCTCCTTGGGTGGGATGGATCAGTATGTGGGTATATTTATTTATTTAGCTGTATTTATATCCCGCTTTTCACTAGGTCAAAGCGGTCAATTGGGGGATACATTTAACACAAGGGAATTATGAGACACATACGATAATACTTACAGGGAACAGGGGCAATGGAGGGTTAAGTGGCTTGCCCATGTTCCCTGTATATACTTCCTTTAGATCCAGGGAGCATAGCCAGTTGTCTTTCTGAAGATTTGGAAGCAGGGTCCCAAGAGACACCATTTTGAACATTTCTCACACCAGAAAGGTGTAGCTGGAACTCTCCCCCTGCTGTCTTTTTGGTGGCCAGAAAGTACCTGAAGTAAAAGCCCCATCCAATCTGGTTCTGTGGCACAGGCTCAATGGTGAGATTGGCAACAAAGGCAGAGATTTCCCCTCAAAGTAGGTCTAGGTGCAGAGTCAAGAGGTTTGGGGGGCAATGTTTCGGTGGTTCGGCAAAGTGCAACATGTAGATGCTTTGATCTAGAACACTCACAAGTACAAAGTTATAAGGGGCTACTTGTGGGCAAAAAGTGAGCCTTCCCCCTACTGGAGGGCTCCCATCTGTGGACGCTGGCAGATTGGCTATGCCCCGGAGGAACTAGTCAAAACCTCATTCCCAGCTTTGGTTGCAAGGCAGGCTAGGCTTTTTGAAGCTTCTTGAACACTGCAGGTGAGGAGCTGTGTTTTTTTTTTTTTTGCAGGAAGGTTTGAGGACCAGGGAAGTACCTGCATGGGTAGTACTACTTTTTCTGGCATCCACTTGATGCCTCCTGCGATAGGCAGCTGGTTTGGATGTGAATCTCAAATGCCTGGTGAGGGCAATATGCTGCTTCTCTATGCCACCTGCCTTCTCCTCCACCTGCTCTCCAAAGAGGTTCTCCACCCCAGCACGGCATGTCCATAAGCTTATTTTGCACAGACTGTTCTAGAGCAGAATACTGAAGCCAGGTGAGCCTGTAGGCTCCAATGCTCACTGTTGCCATTCTAGACACCGTTTCAAAGGCATCATAGGTCACCCTGACCAGGAACTTTGAACAGTCCTTACCGTGGCCCACTGGGACACAATAATGCTCTAATTTCTCCAAGGAAAGGAGCTGGAAAGATCACACATGTCCTTTAGGGGCATGCTCACAGAGCTCATAAGTGTACTTGAGCCGTGAGCATAGAGCTTTGGAAAAACCTCCTTCCGAAGGAATCCATCTGAGCCTCCATACCCAGGGGTGTCAAGGAATGATTCTCGGTGTCTTAATCCTCTTAAGGGCAGACTATCACCAAGGAGTGGCTTGGAAGCTGAGACAGGGTTGTGGTAAGCGGCTATGGTGCTTAGATGCACCCTCATCAAGTTAGATTTTAGCCCAGTGTGTGACAGGTGCAGTTGTACTGCAATACTAGTTGTACATGGCAGGAGAAGGGATTCTCCTTCCTTTCCGCAAACCAAATGGAGAACCTTCTGCACTTAAAGGCATAAGCCTGTCTGATGGAGGGCTTTTGGGAGACCAGTAGGATCTCCTCGATTTCTCCTGGAAGATTGAAAGGGCCAACGCTACCCTTTCAGTAGCCACGCTGTTAGCATCAGCACCCCCCAAATTGGGGTGGAGGGAGCCCCCTCCTAGGACATGAGGTCCACGACTCGGCCCAGAGGGGCTGGGAGTGCTACAGACTGGGAAAGCAGCAGAGGGAACCAAGCTAGCCTGGGCCACCTGGGGGCAATCAGTATAAGTGATGCCCCTTTGCTCCGGATCTTGAAAATGGTCCTGGCGATCAGGGAGGTCAGCAAGAACACATCGAGTAGGCCCTCGGACTATGAGATCAGGAAGGCATCTGCCACCACTCTCTCCGGGTGTGACTGACGGGAGCAGAAGCAGGGTAGCTGTGTGTTTTCCAGAGAGGGGAATAGGTCCATCACGGGCCTGTCCCAGAGGTGAAAGAGCTGCTTCATTACTCTGGGTTTTAAGCACCATTCGTGTGGGCAAAGGACTCCGCTCAGCCTGCTAGGGAGTTGTCCTGGCCCGGGAGGTATACCGCTCGCAGAAGCAAGCTACAAAGAAGAGGAGGGCCTCTGCCTCCTGGCAGAGAAAGTACAAGCCCATGCCCCCCTACTTGTTGACATAAAACATGGCAACCTGGTTGTCCATCTGGATCAGCACAGGTTGGTGTCACAGGCAGTAGCGAAACTCTTAGGGCCAAGAAGATTGGTCTGAGCTCCAGGAGAATGATCTGCAGGAGCAACTCCTGAGACCAGCTGCCCTGTGTGCGGCAGTCTCCACAATGTGCCCCCCAACCCAGGAGGAAGGCATCTGATCAGGATCCTTTACAGTGCAGGTCTCTGGAAGGGCATTCCGCCTGGAGGTGGCACAAGCTTCGCCACCAGTTGAGGGACTCTGCCAGCTTGCAGGTAAATCCTGACCCTGTCCCATTGTCTGCCCTCACTGTAAGCATAGGCACAACTGGGCTGTCTGCATATGTAAGCAGACTGAGGACATGACATGGACCATCAAAGCCAAATGGCCGAGTAGGCAGAGGAGGATATGAGCTGGCACTGACCACCTATGAACTCCAGACTTTGGGCTGGAGAGAGATGGGATTTGGGGTAGCTGATGACAAACTCCAGGTGCTAAGGAAGGAGGGTCACATGCTCTGCTGCCTGACTGACCTCTGAGGCCGTACCTACCCCTGATGAGCCAGTTGTCCAGACAGGGGAAGATGAAAGCCCCTTGTAGGCGCAGGCAGGCAGCTACCACCACCAGATATTTAGTAAAGACCCTTAGCAAGGCGGCCAGGCTGAAGGGTAGCACCCTGTACTGGTAGTGCCCTCCTCCCACCACCAACCATAGGTACTACCTGTGGGAGGGGTGGATCAGGATGCGAGTATACGCATCCTTTAGGTCCAAGGAGCACAGCCAATCTCCATGGTGGAAGTAAGGCAGCAGTGTTCCAAGGGAGAGCATATTGAATTTCTCCCTCTCCAGAAACTTGTTTAAGTTTCTCAGGTCTAGGATGGGCCTGAGGCCCCCAGTTCTCTTTGGGAGAAGGCAGTATCTGGAGTAAAAACCTTTTCCCCAAAGGTGTTTGGATACAGGCTCTACTATGTTGTTCCTGAGCAGACCTGAGAGCTCCAAGAGCAGAAGGGTCTGGTAACGGAGAGGTTGCACTGGCTCTCCTGGAAAGAACCTGGGTGGTACCTTCTGTAGGTGGAGGAGGTATCCTTCCCTTACCATCTGCACTACCCACTGGTCCAAGGTGACACTGGCCCACTTGTGGGCAAAGAGTGCCAGGTGGCCCCCTGTGGGCAAGTGAAGGTCTCCCAGGGGACAGGAGGCCCTGTCCTGGGAGTCAAAAGCTCCCCTGGGCTGGGTGGGAGCTGGGGCTTCTGTACTTTCAACTTCTGAGCCCAATGGCTGTGTCTTTTAGGTGAGAACCCTGTTGCTGACGTGAGAAGGGCTGGTAGTGGTGACTCTGCTGAAAGGGCCCCTTTTTCCCCCTTGGGAACAGGGATCTTTTCCCTGATGGTTTCTTATGAGGAACGGATGAGGTCTTCTTGGAGAGTCCTCTGTTGAGTCACCACGTCAGCCTCGATCTCTGCTGCCTTGTACATAAGAACATAAGACATGCCATACTGGGTCAGACCGAGGTCCATCAAGCCCAGTATCCTGTTTCCAACAGTGGCCAATCTAGGTCATACGTACCTAGCAATATCCCCAAAAGACACAGGTTCCACAATGCTTGTACTGGGTCAAGCATTGATATCCTGGGTCCCTTTTTTAATAGTGGTTTATGGACCTTTCCTCCAGGAACTTGTCCAAACCTTTTTTAAACCCAGCAATACTAACAGCCCTTACTACATCCTCCGGTAACAGATTCCAGAGTTTGATTACACGTTGAGTGAAAAAATATTTTCTCTTATTTGTCTTAAATAGTTTACCCTGTAGCTTCATTACATGTCCCCTAGTCTTTCTATATTCTGATAGTGTAAACAATTGATCCACGTTTATCCGTTCCACTCCATTCATTAATTTATAGACCTCTATCATATCTCCCCTCAGCCGTCTCGTCTCCAGGCTAAAGAGCCCTAACCTTCTTAGCCTCTCTTCATAGGAGTAGCCTTCCATCCCCTTCACCAATTTGGTGGCTCTTCTCTGTACTTTTTCTAATAACGCTATGTCCTTTTTAAGATACGGTGACCAGAATTGCACACAATATTCAAGGTGCAGTCGTACCATGGAGCGATACAGAGGCATTATAACATCCTTTGTTTTATTCTCCATCCCTTTCCTTATGATACCTAGCATTCTATTTGCTTTCTTGGCCGCCTTGTCAGGCATAGGTTTGCTGAACATGTTCTCCCCAGTGCAGGTGACAAGCAGCTTGTCTTGGACCCATTGCTTGAGGACCGAAGACTGCAGCCAGGCTTGGCATCGGGTGCCAATGCTGGCTGCTGCTATCCAAGCCGCTGACTCAAAGCCATCATATGCCGCCATGGAAAGAACAGTCCTTGATCCTGGAGGTCAAGGATTGGAACCGCTGGAGGGATTCCCCGGTAAGCCCCACTGAATACCCAGACAGCTCCTGGGTTAGGACCTTTAGGATACATGCCTTTGTACAATTCATAGGCTTGAATCTTGCAACCCAGCATGGAGCCCTGGTAACACTTGCGTCAGAGGGCATAGAGGGCTCTAGCGTCCCTTCCAGGAGGGACCAAAGAGTGGATCTTCTGGCTCTTAAGTTTCTGCATGGTTGACTCGACCACCATGGAGTTGTGGGAGTTGGTTTGTAGAACCCAGGGTCCTTCTGGACACAGTAGATGGTGTCAAGGCCCGGTTCACCACCAGCACAGAGGCTGGCTTCTCCCACATTCTGAGTAGCAGCTGCTCGAGGATTGGCTGCACGGGTACTATGATTGTTTCCTTGGATGGAGAATCTCCAGTTCCTTGGTGCACAGATCTTCCTCGGCCTCAGTTTACACCGAAAGGGCTCTGGTCATATCCTTGGCAAAGTCATGGAAGGCCATATCTTCCAGAGGAGAATGGTGCTGGAGCACTGGGTCCCAGGGAATATCTTGGTGCTGCTTGGTTTCCGGGGATGCTTCATCTTCGGTCTCCCACTCTGAGTTGAGCGGTGACAAGTCAGAGGCCCTGTGACTCATAACATCGAGGCTGGGGCCA
The DNA here is from genome assembly GCA_033557465.1 of Ichthyophis bannanicus. Classification (NCBI taxonomy): domain Eukaryota; kingdom Metazoa; phylum Chordata; class Amphibia; order Gymnophiona; family Ichthyophiidae; genus Ichthyophis; species Ichthyophis bannanicus. Next base: position 67,073,922 of record CM066044.1, on the reverse strand, counting down.
AGTGGCCAGCAGCCTCTGGAGAACCTGGGGTTCAAGTCGCAGAAACTGGCCGGGGAGAATCGGATGCCCAAGGAATGGGACCGAAACCTCAGGCACAGAGGGCTTACCCAAGGTCAAAGGCGCTTGGAGCTCAGCTTGACGATCAGGGACTCCCCTGCAGTCGGGGGCCCGGTCATCGGGACAGATTTTATTTATAAGTTTTAAATACCACCTTATCCTACAATCAAAGTGGACTAATGTGGATGAACCAGCCATCATTGACCGTTGCAGGGCCAGGATAGCAGTGATGTCCTGTTCCAAGGCTGTCATTCTGGTTTCCATGCCAGAAGGCTCTGCAGCTTTCGGCACAGGCAGAGGACCTTATGCCCACAGCCAGCACTCTCACAAGTGCGTCCTTGACGAGGACTACAGTCTAGAGGAACCTCGCATGGTCTCTGCTGACTAAGGAATCCTTGAGGACCTTGGTAAGGCGCTTCTCAGAGCCACCCAAGTCCCTCCAGGTGGTTTTACTGGGTTTCTCCGGTGCAACCTTGGCTGACTGAGGATTTTTTTCTTCTCTCTCTCGGGGTCAGAGGTCTTCTTGGAGGAGCCGCCGCAGGACTCAGAGGATGCTCAGGCGTCATGGAAGTGCTGGGCTTGGAGCTCAGCATCAGGGAGGCCGATGACAAGTCAGACCTGGGGAACAATTTTTCTTGCAACTCAGACCTCTTTTTTTATTGGTTTTTGGTGTCATGGCCTGGCACAGGTCACTGGAGGTGCTGTCATGGTTCGGGCCCAAGCAGCTTAGGCAGCAATTGTGGGTGTCTGTCACTGACATATTTGACTGCAGCGGTCATATTTTTTGAACCTACCAGGGGACATGGTGAGGAACACTCAAACGGAGTCGACAACCCCTCGGCGAAAAAGAGCACAAACGTTGAACGAGGTGAGCCTTGATCAAAAAAGACAAAGGAGCTGAGAACAGCACTGGAGATGGCGCCGGCTCGAGATGGGAAGAGGAACCAGTACACAAACCAGGAAACTAACTTCAAGAATAATTAGCAAGGATTTTTCCGGGAGACAGGACAGACTCCATTGAGCTCTGCAGAGAAAAGAAAACCGAGAAAGATGGCACCTTTGGGTAGGAAGGAGACCACTAGTTTACCATCAACTTAAGGGTCTCTGCCTGGCTTTTAAGGTCCTATATTCAATGCTTTCTGATTGTTACTTTCATTATATTGTTACTTGTAAATAGTTACGTTATATTGTTACTTGTAAATAGTTCACTTGTTCTATGTAAAACGTCTAGGTATGCACTCTCACATACCATATAATTTACTGTTCCTTGTAAACCGCACTTGATACTTGGGAAAGAGCGGTATAGAAAAAACTGTTAAATAAATAAATAAATTGGACATTTAGTGTCCATCTTGCACATTCAGTTCTGCTTCTCATCATTTGCTGCAGGTTCCCTCTATAACTCAGGTTTCTCATATGTTGCAGCTCTGTGCTTATTCAGTACAAACTCTCCAGTTGTGGAATTTCCTAGCTCCTGCGTTGCAGGAATCTCTCATTGTCTTTTTAGAAGGATCCCAAAATGTATTTGTTTGCAAAGCTTTCAATATTTAGGATTTCTGATGTTCTGTATAATTATATTATATATACTTTGCTACCATCAAGATGTGAAAATGATTGGTGGATATAAGCATACTAAAAGGGGGGTGGGGTGGGGAGGGGAGCATAGGAAGGGTCTGGGTAACCTGAGGGGACTGTATTAGTATGAATAAGCTGGTGGTGGAAAGGCTCAAGAACTTAAAAAGACAGACAGATAATCGAGTGATGCTCTCTGCTTTTATTTAATTAAACGCAGCATTCTATACAGAAAGAAAGAAATCCATGAATGTCAAAATACCTGACAGTGAACAGGATTTCCTTGATAATCCAGACGTTATAAGACCCCCCCTTGCTCAAAATGTTACTGTACATAAAAGAATCATCCCCCCTCACATTTACATCAATCCTTAAGTACACATTTTTCTTAACTTTAGAACTGTACAACTGTTGCAAACCAGGCTTTTTCCTATGAAAAAAAGAAAAAATATTGCCACTTTTGAATTTAAAACAGAACATTTAAAAGCAGGGAGAAAAAAAATAAGACACTACAGCTCAACCTTAAAATTCTTCAAAAATTTAAATTATCCATAACTCTGCTTAGTTTGGGTAGAATTGTGCAGGCCTGCATTGCTGCAGTAGAAAACCATATCTCAGGTCACTCAATCCCATCAAATGCTTCATTCACCCCTAGGTGAGGTAATAAAAACCCTAAACACTGAACCCTAAACTATTGCTCAAGGCCTTTTCACCAATTTTGGTTTTATAGGGAAAATGGCATGTGCAGGATTTCTGGAAACAAACCATCCATTTGCTGTGCTAGAATATGAAGGAGGCCTTAACAATATGCATTCAGGAAAGACCCCATGGAAGTAGGAGACCAATAAAGAGGTTTATTCCCACAAGCCCCACTCCATTATAAATTTTCCCACCCAGTATACAAGGAGAGAATTGTTCAAATACCAGGCCTGGGAATTTTATTTGAAAATTCTAAGCTGACAAAGACAATGCCATTTTAGTATTTTTAAAAATTCAATCTGTTTGCATCCAGACCTAATTAGGGAGGACATGCTTATTCATAATTTATCTCATTTGTTAGGCCAGATGTACTGGAATGATTTTTCCCATAGGCACAAATTGGGGAAAAATGCCAGATCCATATGCGCACAGAAACCCCCGACAGTCATTTTGGTATGCTGTTACTGGGCCTTACATCTGGACAATTCTGTATCTTAGAAATATCCTAGCAGCTTGCCAGAAATGTGCTGTTTGGGCATTCACAGCACATTTCTGGTCTCTTTCAGTCTCTAAAATTCCCATCACACTTAGGTAAAAATGATACAATGAAATCAAATGACCTGCTCCGAAGTCACACAGAGTGAATGGTACAACACAATAGCTTCTCAGAGACAGTCCAAGAGAATCTCCAACAGGTCTAGTTTTCGGGTTAACTAGAATATACAAATTAACCTGTTCTTAATTCAATGCATGCCCATACGTTCATGAAATTCTATTGTGAATAGCCTGAATGGGGCTCGGGAACCATTGGTATTGGGGACTTGACCTCATTTGCCAAGAGTTCTGCTGTCTCATAGCTGAGTGTTCTAATCCAGTTCTTGGGTGTACATCCCCTCTCTGGTTTTCAGGCTCTCCGTTATGAATATGCATGGACATCTGAATTTGGGCAATGTATGCAATTTCTCAAGCATATTTATCATCAATAGCCAGAAAACTGCACCAGCTAGGGTGCTCCTGAGGGCTGGCTTGAGAACCACTGCATGCAATGAACACCGGCCATAAAAAAAAAATGCAGCTCTCCATCAACATTGCCACGAAGCTGCGCTGCAGCCAGTGGGGGGAGGGGGAGGGGAGGCACTGCTCCTGATAATTAATGTTAGAGCAATTGTTGCTTTTGCCCTCCTCTATAGATGAGAGGAAAATGCAGATCTACTGTAAATAAATTGCTACAGACTAAGGAAAAGTGCAAACATGAACTATGCAACTAAGCCACTGTGCATTTCAACTCCAACAGCTGAACTGGGCAATGAGGGCTGTGCTACTCTCCTGGCTGTTGTTCTTTTAACTTTAGTGCTACTAATACGTGTCTAGGTTCAATTACTCCAAGAACCAGTTGAGGTTTTACCTAGGTTAAGAAGGATGGGAAGTATCATGTACATGTTCCCCTCTCTGTGGAGGCCCAGGCTTGCACTAGATTATGCCTCAACATATTCTTTTTCCTACAGAAGGGAGGACAGAGGATCAAAACCTTCAGCTACAGAGAGTAAAGTGCATCTAGCTATAACTGTCTCTTCACACAAACTTCCTTATTTAACCAAGTTACAGTAACAGTCATTTTACTTAAATAAGGCTTAGGTCAATCTAAAGAAAATTAAAAAAGTATCAAAGTCATACTCAACCCATCTCTATTCTAGTTTCCTTTCCTATCACTCTAAAAAAATATGTATGAATACTAAAGCTCTTAATGACCCTGATGCTTTATATGGGAGGTAATGTTAAAGCACAAGGCCACAATCTAATTGGGACAAAACGGATCAAGACAGAGAGCCACAGAGGCGGCAGGTACAAAACAAGCACAGTCCCTTTCTAGGAAAATCCTCCGTTTCTAAAATAGCTCTGCTTTTGGAAATTAGCATACTCCCTCAACAGCAACAAAAGCCCACCCATTTTCCTCCCCCTCCCATTAAATTATGGGCTTATGGGGTGCCCAGTTTTCTCTCTTCCACTAACCTCTCCTGTTTTTAAAAACATCACAACTGTTTGCTCTGTGGGTTGATTTTAAAAACCTTTATTTCATTAAGTGTTCGGATCCTACAATGCTGCTTTACAAGGGGAGAGAATTTTATTTTATTTTATTTTTTTTAAAGAGCCCTTATGCTTCATAGGGCAATATAAGTGGCAGATGCCAATTCACTGCTACAATTGTGTTGCTAGGCCTTTGATTTTAGGCTGGAAACTAGAACTCCTGGAGAGGTGGCTGGAAAATGCCCTCCATGAGAGCCTCTCCTGCTCTTCCTGTATGTGTTAAGTGTTTGAGAGGTTCACAGAGAGACACAGAAAAGATTCATTACGACAGCTATGTAACAGATTTACGAGAGATGTAGCTGTCAAAATGGCCTGTGTATAAATCCCTTCAACCAATGAAACAAGTTATTGTAACTCATAGAGCCTTAAAGCATTACCCTGTCATGTGTCACCATGGCTGTGGATTTAGCACATTGTGGGAGCTTATGCACTGATCTTGGCCCCAGGTCATGGCATATAACACAAACCATCCCATATCACATGAACAGCACAACCAGAGCTTTTCCTATATGCACAGAATGGGATGAATTTTGATAAATGCACAACTACTAGGGAACTAAGCACCTCTTTCAGATTCTCTCAGGTAATCTCTCTCCTGCTTGTAGCATTCATAATAATGGGCCTCTAAGGACGAGAGATGCATTTTCTTCCCTGGTGTTTTTTTTTTTTTAAGTCACAATTCATATCCCTAGAGACTTGTTCATAACCACCTTCCAAGGAGATTGGCATTAAAGCAGAGTGTTTTAGTATCACAGGCAGGTATAGCAGGAAGTGAGAAGTCTGGAGCAGGAAACTCACATCAGTTAAAATGCTCACTTCACCTGCTGGGTACTTAAAGAAATGCACCACACTTCTATCCATGCATGCTTCCTAGAGTAAAATCTGTCTCGTCATATATTGGAAAGTATATATAGCTACATGCCAGAGTGGGCAAATGATCTTGACTGAGGAATCTCTTGGTTAAGTCATAATACCAAAAGATATACCCATCACATGCCCCCCAAAAATGTTTTTTTTTGGAGGGGAGGGCGGGTGGGTGTGGCAGGGGCATTTGATGGGAGAGAAGTGTGCAGCTGGAAATGAAATACGCTACTGTTACCTTCAAAAAACAGATCCGATGCATACTGCAAAAGCCCTTTCAACTAAAGAACGCTGAAGTTTACTTACATTTCTATTAACACTAAACTGCTTGTGCAAACGGCTCCTAGAGAAAATCAGCAGGACCAGGAGGTAGAAAGCCTGAGTTCAATAATGGGGCTCAAAACACCACAGTTTCACTTATGTGTATGTTAAACACACAGTCCATAGGTGAGAGAAGCATACTGTGTTCTGCAAAACCTATAGCAGCTTCCTTTAAACTGTGCTGGGTCAGATGTTAGCATCACTGAATTGGGGCTATCAAGTCCCAAAGACATTTAATGACAGACTATTTCCACTGAATACCAATAAATAAGATTATATCAGGCATTGGCAATCATCATGAAGCCCAAACCACCAGAGCTCCAATAAATGACATCCCACTCTTATACCAAAGAAAGGAATGTTGACCCTGCACTTTCAGACGAAATATTAAACCCATTCAAAACAGCCACACTTAGGTTGATTGGCTTGGTCAAATACCATATACTTTGGGAGATATGCATATAAACACACCTACATATTGGCCATTCGGGAGAGCTATGCTGAAGCATGCTTTGAGTACTAGAGCAGATGGGGCTCAACTTAATTAGCAGCACTGAAGGGAACACTTCAAACCAGCACCAGCTAACTTCTTTCAAAATATTAGAATAATTTTTTTTTTTTATTTCAAAAGCACATAGATAAGAGCAAAGTGCTGAACACAAAACTAATGAAAATAGAGGAAAGAAATGAATTTAAAAAAAAATTATCTACTCTTACAACTGCTTTAGCACTGATGTGCGAATTCAAAGAATCACACTTGAAAAAGAAATATTTCAAAGACACTGAACACATTAAAGAACCCAGGCAGTCTAATACATTCAGGCCTTAGAGAAATATTAAGACTCAGACAACAGTAAAAAACTGTAAATAGGAAAATCAGGGGGGAGGGGGGAAATCTAGACAGACATTAACATCATATCTGAATGGATAAAAGGATACAGAAAACCAGATTCTTCTCCAGCGCTCAGAAGAAAGGGGGTGGGGGGGGGGAGTGCCTAAATATTATTCTCATATTAGAGACTAAAGTTTCAGCAAAGACAATCTATTGGTCAAAGCCCTCTACCAAGCAGACCAAAACACAAGTTTATGTCATATGTTTATGCCTTTGGAAATAAAATAGGGATTATTTTTTTTTGGGGGGGGGGGAGGAGGGGGTATTTTTGCATTTGACAAATGCCTATTTTTAGAGCAAGGAGCAAGCCGAGGTGAAGGCTTGCGCTCCACTTTCCATCCTCTAGGCATCTGCTAAGCAGCGTTCTAATTAGCTTCCACAGCCGCCTCTCTTCCATTAGAGAATGCTCCTGAACAGAGCCCTTCAGCAGCTACGGACAGACTCGCTGGCAAAAAGACCTTTGCAGCACGAGCTGCTTCAAGCAATGGATAGTCAGCACACAAGCATGTGGATGTTTAAGCTGCTTTAAGCCCTTATAGGATTTAACTGGAGCATTTATGTTCCATACACCAAAGTCGAGTAAATGCATCATACATTTGCTCTGGAGTTGTAAATAAACCTCCAGTTAAAGGGAATAAATGAAATACAGGTACGATTTTAAGAGCCAGATTCACTCTATGGCACAGTACAAAAGTATAGGGCTCATTATAAAATAAAGTCAGCACTAAAGGGTGACATGTGAGAAAAGGGAGAGCAGAACACTTGAGACCTATGCTGTATTTAAAGCAAAATGAATTTTTTTGCATCCTCTGCAGTGAAGCAGTTAACGTGCATTCAGTGTTTCCACAACTGACGAGCCTCTCAATCTGCTTTAACACTGTTCTACACAGGCCAGTTGCCCGTTTTCTCTAACTCAGCAGCAACAGATGTATCACTGAAATCCAAGCCTCATCCACTTTCATTGGTATTATTCCTTTCATAAAAATAAAGAAAAAAATAGATTTTTTCCAATTGAAACTTTCAGCATTAAAGGGGAAAAAAACACCCAACTAAAATAAGTGAAGCTGAATTAAAAAGCTGAGGAGAGGGTTTCACAGAACCAGGACAGATTTCAGGAGCACCACAGACTCTCTGGAGGCTGTTGCTCAGTGTCGCCTCATTTTAACTTTCCGAGCTGGGCTGCTATCATCGTCCTCTTCCTCCTCCCCACCTTCCTCATAGTAGTCTGTGTACTCGTAAGACCTTCGCCAATAGTTCTCAGAACTTAAGTTGCTCTGTCTTCTGTGCTTTGGTAAAAGTACAGAGCGTCTGTTCTCCTCCTTATCCATTTCTAGAATTCGAGGCCTGAGGAAAAAGAACAAAGAAAAGTCAAGAATTAGTTTATTTTAAAACGTGTAAAGAATCATGTGCTTTCCTCATGAAGCCTTTGCGGGAGAAGAATTCCAATTACATCTGACACTGTACCATAACAGCAGAAGAGATGGGTTTTCATAAGCGATTTATATGGCAATTATTCAGATTTGAACCATGAAAGGACAGCATGCAATATTCTTCACCTGGTCTCCTTTTTTACTTAAAATTTTAATTATTCAAAAATCATTTCAAAAATGGAAATACACAAAACTAAATCAGAGGCACCCCTCCATACAAAAAAACCAAACAAAAAAGACAAAAACATCCGAGAGAGCTGAGAACCATGAGGCACAATATTTTTATTTACATTCTCTTATATACCGCGCTATTCTGCATCAGTGCGGTTTACATTGAACAAACTGAAATTACACTGAACAGGGCACTATAACTTGGAGATAACTATTTTACAGGGCACATGGGCTATGGAGGGTTAAGTGGCTTGCCCAAGACCACAAGGAGCACCTGTGGGACTAGAAACCCCAGTCCTTCCGGACCAAGGTTGCTGTCCTCTAGTGGGATTTGAACCCCCGACCTTCCGGCCTGAAGTACCTTGCCCCAACCACTAGGCCATGCTCTGCACCTTGTCACCGCCACTCCAAAGGTTGATAAATTATTTAAATCTAAAGTAACTTCAAAACACTTTTCTTTATTTGTGTGTTTTCCAAAACTTATTTAAAATTCCAGTCCAATCAAAATAAATATGACAAGAGCTGTAAAGTCACTCAAAGTTACCTGAAAATGTGGAACTCTCTGCCACGAAAATGGATGTTCTCCAGAACAGGCAAACTTCTCGCCCAGAACTGTCTTGCAAAGTCTTTAAGCGTCTTCTCCGCCATATATGTCGCAAATCCTGACTGGCCAAAGTTTCACCATAAAGCAGCTTCTTCGCAAGTTCTGCTAAACCCACAGGGCGACGGAGTATCTGCCACCCTGTGGGTTTAACAGAGCTCCCAAAGCCGCTTTGCGATGAAATTCTGGCTAGAGTCGTGATCTGTGACGTATATGGTGGAGAAGAGCGCTTTGGACTTAATTTATCAACCTCGGGAGCAGGGATGAAATGTGCGGAGCACGTTATATTGTGATCTTGTGCCTGATAGTTTTGAGTGCCCTCAATTGTTGGGGGGGGGGGGGGGAGGGCTCTGATTTAGCTTTGTGTATTTCTATTTTTAAAATAAATTTTTAATAATTAAAATTTGTTTTCTGCATTTTTTTAAATTTATTATTTTTTTGTGGAATTTATATAGATTTGCATTGTATTTCTATTGAGACTTTTTAAAAAAAACTTTCCAAACACATTTTTTGCTGAGAGGTTTCCCAAAACTGCCTGCAAAACAAGTAATTTGTGTGCCTCTATTTGCAATCTACAAAGCTGCTTAGTTTAAAGTTTTAGGCTATGCAGCTAAGCAGCAGCAAAACAGTCACAAGGTGCTCTAGGTACTGGGATATGCAAGTGTCTTGTTTTATGTTCTAAATCTAGCTGCTGATAGCTGTTAACACACAGCAATCAAACAAGATTTGTCACCTTATATTCATATTTTCTGGTTAAGACTGGGAACAGGACATGCATCCTATTTATTATATTAGAAGCTAAACTGGTACCACCACAATGACAGTTTCCAAATATATTACATTACAGCAAAAGATGGCATAAGATGGTCAATCTGACTAAAAGGTGGGCAAAAGCATGCATGTGCAGAGCACTCAGTACCTGTGGGCCGCATCAGGGTCAGCTTTGCGATGGGATCGCTTTGGTTTTAGGATCTGCTGCAGTTTGTTGCTTCCTGACAGTCGATTAGACGTGTAACTTGGCAACATGGAGCTACTCAATGACCTTGTTTCCAATCGAGGAGCTTCTGTCCTTGTTCTGTAAAGTGAAAGATTTACCTTGGTGAGGATTTAGGAGAGAGAGTAAAACAGGAGCATGGCAGGTCCATATTATTGACTTTGGAGAAGCCATTGAGCGAGTATAAAAGCATTTCGACTCAGAAGGACAAAACGTTCTAGCAGTAATTTACCACACTGGGAAATTCATGTTAAGATAATTAGATCAGATACAATTTGCAGAGTTTTGTAGCAGTCACTGGCAGACCTGGCCCTAAAGGTTGGGCCGGCTCTGCCAGTAAACTGTAAAATTTCCTTGCTGATAAAAAATTGCCAGCCATAAATGAACAGTAGAGTGCAGAGCAAACTAATTCTTTTCGATGGGACAATCTTCTCCTCCTCTAGAAGGGGGAAAAAACAGAGAAAAAAGGACAGAAGATAAAGACCATATGTCCTATCCAGTCTGCCCATCCACATCATTTATTTTCCCATAGAGATGCTCTGTCTAATGCTTCCTTGAATTCAGATGCCACCCTTGTCTCTACCATCACTCTTTTTGTGAAGAAACCTTTCCTTAAATCACTCCAGAGTCTATCCCCTTTCACCTTCATCTATGCCCCTCATTGCAGGGCTCTTTCAATTGAAAGAGGCTCTCCTTCCTGTGCATTTATGCCATTAAAGTATGTCTTTATCATGCCCTCTCCTGCATTTATTCCAAAGTATACATATTGAGATCTTAAGCCTGTCCCCATATGCTATATGACAAAGACCACTGACCATTTTAGTAGCTACCTTCTGCATCGACTCCATCCTGTTTATAGCCCTTTGGATATGTGGTCTCCAGCAATACTCCAGTGAGGTCTCAGACTTTTAAAGGAGGTATTATCACCTCTGTCTCCCTACTGGCCATTTCTCTCCATATGCACCCAAGCATCTTTCTGGCTTCCACCGTTGTCTTTCCTACTTATTTGGCCACCTTAAGATCAGAATAGGCAGAAGTACTCCAACCTCTATACGGCACCAATCGCTTGGATTTGGGCAGCCCAAATGCATGACTTAATGCTAAAAAAAGAAATCTAATCTCAGCTGTCAAATTCTTGACCATTCTTCAAGCTTTGCTAGATCCCATAGATCCCATTGGTTACCCCTCTGTTATCGCTTCCACTATAAATTCCTTATTTTGATTCATCGTGCTATTTATACAAATATCCCTTTATATCTTGCAGATCGGATCTCTCTCCATACCCCCTACCGTCAGCTTCGTTCTATCCATACTAACCGTGCCCTTACCCTCTCCGTCACAAGCTCATCTTGAACAAACCCGCCATGCAGCTTTTTTCTTTCTGGGTCCAGTACTGTGGAATGCACTACCACCACCTCTCCGATTGGAATCCTCCTATCCTCAATTTAAGATATTACTCAAAACTCATCTGTTTCAACAAGCCTTCAATCTCTCTCCTGATGTTCCTCCCTGATGTTCTCATTAGCCGTGTGTGTCTGTTTATTTATACCTTGTCCTGTCCTCCCCTGTCTGGGCCTGTCGCCTTGTTGTATTCTTATGTTTTATGGAAGTCCTGGCCCATTTGTTTATTTTACTTGTCTATGCTTTTTGTACTTCTGCTTTCCTATCTTATTATGGCGTTCTTTTCCATGTTTTCGCATTGCTAACCTTTTATTGTACACCGCTTTATGTTTCGACGAAAAGCGGTCTATCAAATTTTAAATAAAGATAAAGATAAAGATCCTTCCTCATGTTATCTACATTCTTGTGGGTATCTAGCCTATTGCAAATATTGGTATCATCAGCAAAAAGGCAACTTTACCCGACAGCTCTTCCACAATATCACTTACAAAAATATTAAGAAATGGTCCAAGAACTGATAGTTACAGCACACCACTGTTAACATCCTTCTCATCAGAGTGAGCTCCATTTACCTGTACTCTGATGCCTCCCACTCAACCAGTTTCTAACCCAGTCACTTTAGGGTCTTTATCCTAGGGTGCCCATGTCAGAAGGATTTGCTGAAATTTAAGTATACCACATCTAGCACTCTTGGTCTAGCTCTCTGGTCAGTCAATCAGATGAGTCTGATGTGACCTACCTCTAGTAAAACCATCTTGTCGCAGATCTTGTAATCCATTGGATTCCTGAAACCTCATCATTTTCCCAGTTTTGTAGATTGTCCATTAAATTTACTCACCACATAGGTTGGACTAACAAGATCTCAACCTCTTCCGTTTGTGTACATGCACCCTTCTCCAGTCCTCTTGGGACCATTCCTTACTCTAAAGGAGCACAGTAAAGCTGCCAAAACTTCCCTTTGTTCCTTCAATACTTCCTTATGTATCCTATCTAGCTGCACTGCTTTGTCTATTTTCAGTTTAGCTATCTCCTGAAAATCGTATCCACCTAATTTGCATTCCTATTTGTGTGTGTGTTTTCTGAGGTACCACTCTTGGCCTTTCATTTGAACACAGAAAATAAATATTTGTTAAGCAAGTCTGCTTCATCCTCAGTTTGTACATATTCATCCCCATCAGGCTTGGTCTGACAATATCACTTTTGCACTTCCTCCCATCATTAATATATCTAAAAAATTACATATCTTAGCCCCCCATTTTACTACATTGGCTAGTTTTCCTTTCATTTGCATTTTTGCTTTCCTGCCTACTTTCTCGGCTTCTCTTAGCTTTTCCAACTATTGTTGCTCATCTTCATCTTTCTGTGATCTCTTATATTTGATGAAGGCCACCCTGTTTTTCCTTAGTGGTCTTTTCCGTTTAAATGCATTTACTTTTGTAATAAAAAAAGGTCTGTTGCCCTTAAAATATCCCTTTTAAGTTTTGCCCATTGCTTTTCTACATTCCCCAGATTTGAGGTAGTCCAGCCATCTTGCCAAAAGTTATTATTCCTAAAGTCTAGGACCCTATTTTTGAATAAACCATCTCCACCCTTGACCCACATCATTTAGTGATCACTAGATGCAAGATGATTACCCACCATCATCAGAAACACTCCTCTCCTCCCCACATGGGGGTTCAATTACCAGTTGCTGGAATAGTTATCCCTGTAGAGAATCCAGGATTCCTTACTTCTAGATACTGCAGCAGGGAATCAGGGATGCATCAAATATCTGGCATGCTGAAATCACCTATCAGTAGCAATACTATGAATGCCTTCAATTAAAATCTGTCCACTTCCGACTGTGAAGGTGGTCTGTTTAACACACCAATGTAAATGGATGCTCCCTTTTCTCTTTCTAGATTACCTACAGAGCCTCCTCATTACCTTGTAAAGCCTGCAATTCTGTTGCTTTGTATTTTTTCCACACATATTATGCCACTCCTATCTTCCTACTGTGTCACTCCTGAATAAAGTTATAGCCTGATTACATCCGTGTTATGGTTTTTCATGAACCATGTCTATGACAGCCACTAAATCCATTATAGCTTCTAGATCCAGAATCTTATTTCCCATACTATGGGCATTAGTGTACACTGCTTTCCAGATGTTGCCCCTTTTCCCTATTTCTATAGAAGTATTTAATGTTTTATTTATCCAAGGGCTTTGTCCACCTATCCCTAACCAACCTAGTTTAAAGCCTTCTTCAGTAGATTAGCTAGTCTACTGCAGAAAAACACTTTGATCTTTTTAGGATAAGTGGATGCCATCTCTGTTCAGCAGCCCTTGGAAATCGTCCCATGGCCCAGGAAACCTAAACAAACAGTCTTGATTACACCATTTTTATTTAACATTTCTTATATACCGCCTTTCATGATATCAAAGCAGTTTACATTGAACAAACTGAAATGACATTGAACAGGGCATTATAACTTGGAGATAACTATTTTACAGGGAAAGCACAGTTACTTACCTGTAACAGGTGATCTCTGGGAACAGCAGGAATTAGTCCTCACATATGGGTACGTCGGAACCGACGGAGCCTGCGCGGGAAAGCTCCCCAGCTTCCCAGAAAGGAAAGCTTTTGAGGCCTCACACAGCGCATGCGCGCTGCCTTCCCGCCTTCCTGACCAACTCTCCTCAGTTCGAGTTTAAAACTGAGACAATAGAGAGAGGAAAGGAAAGAGAGAGAGAGATACAACTCCCAGGGGAGGTGGGTGGGTTGTGAGAACTAATTCCTGCTGTTCCCAGAGATCACCTGTTACAGGTAAGTAACTGTGCTATCTCCAGGAACAAGCAGGAATGAGTCCTCACCATATGGGGACTCCCTAGCTAAGATGCCGGGGAGATCCCCCTCCAAGGGTTCCTCATCTTCCTATGGATCTCAGGCATCCATTCAGGGAAGGTGGGCAGGAGTTGTTTAAGAATGGAACAGGTGTCTGAGGACAGCCTGACCAAACAAGGCATCCCGGCGGGAGTCCTTGTCCAAGCAGTAATGGGCTGTGAAGGTATGAACCGAGGCCCAGGTGGCTGCTCGACAGATATGATCGATGGATACAGAATGAAGATGAGCCATAGATGTGGCCATGGCTCTCACATTGTGAGCTGTGACATGGCCTTCCAGAGAAAGGTTCTTACTCTGGTAAGCAAAAGAAATACACTGAGCAATCCAATTCGACAGTGTTCTTTTGAGACTGGAAGTCCTAAATGAGAAGGATCAAAAGCAACAAAAAGTTGAGAAGACTTTCGATGTTGCTGTGTCCTGTGGATGTAAAAGGCAAGAGCTCTTTTACAATCTAACGTATGTAGGTTCCTCTCTGCACTGGATGCATGAGGAGCTGGAAAAAAGACAGGTAGATATACCTCTTGATTAAGATGAAAAGGTGAGAACACTTTAGGCATAAAGTGAGGATTTGTCCTAAGGACTACCTTATCATGATGGAACCTTGTATAAGGTGGATTAGCCACTAAAACCTGCAGTTCACTGATGTGGCGAGCAGAAGTGATTGCAATAAGGAAAATGACTTTCCAGGAAAAAAGTTTCAAGGAGGTAGTGGCTAAGGGTTCAAAGGGTGGCTTCATAAGCTGACCAAGAACCACGTTTAAGTCCCATGCCACTGGAGGAGGCCAAATGGGAGGTTTAGTTAAAGTTAGACCTCTCATAAATCTTGCAATAAGAGGATGAGAGGAAACAGGTTGTCCATTGATAGGCTGAAGAGATGCTGCAATAGCACTCAAATGGACTCTTACAGAATTTGTTTTAAGTCCAGCATTGGAAAGATGCAGGAGATATTCGAGTAAAGAATTCAAAGGTAGTGCTAGAGGGTTAAGACCCTTTTCAGCACACCAAATGGAAAATCTTTTCCATTTAAAAGCATAAGAACGCCTGGTGGAAGGTTTCCTAGAGGCATGGAGGATATCCTTCACCTGTTGAGAAAGATTGAAGTCTTGAAGGTCTAGGCCTTCAGTAACCAAGCTCTGAGGTGAAGGGACTTGGGGTTTGGGTGCCACAAAGTCCCCTCCTCTTGAGACAGAAGGTCTGGAGCAGCTCCCAGATCCAGGGAGGGTGCCTGGGAGAGATGCAGAAGTAGAGGGTACCACACTTGGCGTGGAGCTATGAGGATCATAAATCCTTGATCCCTCTGAAGTTTGAATAGAGTCTTGGGAATCAAAGGAATGGGTGGAAAGGCATACAGGAAGGTCTGACCCCAATGAAGGAGGAAGGCATCCTTGGCCTGAGCTCCCTGACACGGAATTCTGGAACAGAACCGGGAAAGTTTGGCATTGCATGGACTTGCAAACAGGTCTATGTCTGGGGTTCCCCATTTCTGAAAGATTCTGAGTACCTGATCCATGTGCAGGGACCATTCGTGTGGAAGCAGAACTCGACTGAGTCTGTCTGCCCAAGAGTTTTGGATTCCTGGGAGGTATACTGCCAGGAGATGGATTTGATGCTCTCTGGCAAAGGCCCACAATTTTAGAGCTTCGTTGCAAAGCGACAGAGAGCCAGTCCCTCCTTGTTTGTTTATGTAGAACATGGCTACTTGATTGTCGGTATGAACAAGCACTGTCATGTTGATGAGGAGGGTATGAAAGACCTTGAGAGCAAGGAAAATTGCTCGCAGCTCCAAAAGGTTGATATGGTCTCCTGTGGAGACCAAGTGCCCTGAGTGGAGAGGTCTTGGAGATGAGCTCCCCAACCTGTTTGGGAGGCATCTGTAGTGAGAGTTGCTTGGGGTAACAAAGGTTGGAAGGGGGCCCCCAACAACAGATTTTGAGTGGAAGGTTGGAAGGGGGCCCCCAACAACAGATTTTGAGTGGATATCCACCATTGGAGAGACCAAAAAAGACGTTTTGAGGTTGCTATTTGGTCAGAGAGCTCCTGATGCTTGGGTCCACTGGGTGGACAAAGTCCATTGAGCTGCTCTCATATGTAGGCGAGCATAAGGCACCACATGAACTGTGGATGCCATGTGGCCTAGCAGTTGTAGCATCTCCCTGGCAGTCAAGTGGCTTCTGGACTGAATTTGAGAGGCCAAGTGCACTAGACGGTGGCAACGGGCCTGAGGAAGATAGGCCCTTGCAGTGGTGGTATCTAGCCAGGCCCTATGAATTCTAGGGACTGAGTAGGGGTGAGTTGAGACTTTGGCAGATTGATGACAAGTCCCAGATAGTGCAGTATGCGTCTGGTGTGGTCCAGGGAAGTCTGAGCCTCGGACTGAGATGGAGCTCGGATGAGCCAGTCGTCCAGGTATGGGAAGACAAATATTCCCAGAGTGCGTAGAAATGCAGCCACTATTGACATGCAATTGGTGAACACTCTTGGAGCAGAGGCTAGACCGAAGGGGAGTACTCTGTATTGGAAATGTTTTCCCTGGAACAGAAATCGTAGAAATTTTCTGTGGGATGGATGGATGAGTATATGTGTGTACGCATCCTTTAGATCTAAAGCCAATCCTGACTCTGTAGGTATGGAAGGAGAGTACCTAAAGAGAGCATCTTGAATTTTTCCTTGTATAGAAATTTGTTCAATTCTCTCAGATCTAGAATGGGTCTGTGCCCTCCTGTTTTCTTGGGGATGAGAAAATAAGGGGAGTAAACCCTGACCCCTGTTGAAGAAGAGGAACCTCTTCTATTGCCCTTTGGGCAAGAAGGGTGGTCACCTCCTGACCCAACAGGTACAGGAGAGATGGGGGAGAATTGAATTGTCTCACCATGGTATGGGGAGGAAGGCTGGAGAAATGTAGTTTGTAGCCCTCTCTGATGATAGAGAGGGTCCACTGTTCTGATGTGATTTGTTCCCATCTGGGAGCAAAATGAGTTAACCTTCCTGGAATGGTGAGAGGCTCTGGTTGTTGCAGAGCCAGAAAGGTTAAGTTCTCTAGAATCAAGTCAAAAACTCCGAGGGGGTTGGGACTGCTGGACTGTAGCAGCGCCTGTAGACTTTGTTCTGGCCTGTTTAGATTGCTGACGCTTAGGAGCAAAGCGAACTTGGGAAGATTGCTGGCCAGTATTTGTGGAAAATCTGGTCTTTTTATAGAAAGGCTTCTTAAAAGGTTTTTTCTTGGTAGGAGTAGAGGTAGACTTAGAAAGTCTATCTAAAGCAGCATTCTCTGCATCCATTTGAGTGGCTTTGATTTGCCACTCCTTGCCAAACAGATTTTCACCTGTACAGGGCAGATTGCCCAAGCCATCTTGTACCCAGGGTTCCAAATCAGAGGCCTGGAGCCAAGCAAGTCTGCGAGCAGCCATGGCAATGCCCGAGGCTCTGCTAGCTCCCTCAAAAGAGTCAAAGGCTGCTCTGTTGGAGAACTTTGAAACATCTTGAGTATGCTTTAGCAAAAGGAGGAACTCCTCCTTTCTTTCCTCTGGGATAAAGGGGAGAAAATGACGTATCTTCAGTGCAATCTCTTTCAAAAACATGCCCATATAGAGGCTGTATGAATTGATTCTGGCAATAAACATGCTAGCTTGGAAGATTTTTCTACCAAAAGCATCCAGAGTCCTACATTCTCTTCCTGGAGGTTTAGAAGAGTGCCTTTTGGTACTCTATCTTTTTCATAGCAGACTTCACCACAATAGAGTGGTGAGGGAGCTGAGTTTTTTGAAAACCAGGAGAAGGAGGAACCCGATACATGGTGTCCAAACATCGAGAATGTGGAGATGTGGGAGGCTCCTCTCACCCTAAGTCCATCATGTGTTCTTGAAGAATTTCATGTATGGGTAAGGTGGCTGCCTCTTTGGGAACCTTAAGAGTATCCTAAAATATCTAATTTTTTTGCTCTAGGTTCCTTTTCAGAGGTTACAGAAATGGAGAGTCCTTTAGCTACTTCAATAATGAAGTCTTGAAAGGACAAATCCTCTGGAGGCGACATTCTCCTTTTTGGAGAAGAGGGCTCCTCAGGAAGAGTAAAAGAGACATCAGCAGAATCATCTGAGGTATCAGAATCCTCAAAGTACCGCCTATTAGCTTCCAGAGATCGATACGCATACCGACCGGTATCGACATCGGGCGTACCGGGAACCGGATCGGTATCGAGAAAACCTCCGGAACCGGAGACCGGCATGCTACTGGAAGTAGATGTTCTGGGTACCGGTATCTGGAGTCGGAACAGATTGTTGCGGTACCGGGGGCGTTGCAGCGTTAATGAAAGCCAGTATGGCTTGCTGCATGGATTGTACAGTAGTACCCATAGACGCCACAACTGCCTGTATGTCGGTACCAGTGTTGGCCGGTACCCCAGAGCAGTCTAACAGGTGATCGGTCGAGGCCGTGCCATCGATGTCAACCTGTAACCCCATAGGAGGAGCTTTGGAAGCCGGAGCTTCCCGCCGGGGTTGTTTGGCTGGGGCAGGGTCCTCAGGGTCAACCCCAAGGGCCTCCCGCTGCTTAGAGGAGATTTGCCCTTTGAGGACCTGCCTGAAGAATGTTTGGTTACCCGAGATCCATCAGGAGAGGAAGACCTGGAGGATGTTGATGCTGGAGTATCCGTAGAAAACAGCATATGAAACTTGGCTGCTCTGTTCTGTAAGCCACGTTTGGACATCAGAGAGCAGGATGGACAATCCGGAATGGAATGGTCAGGCCCCAAACATTTAAGACACCATTCATGGGTATCTGTGACTGAAATAGTACTGGTACACTTGGTGCATTTTTTAAAACCAGAGGCTGGTTTCTCCATGAGGGAGAATCTGAGAAGGCCTAGAGGCCTCACAGAACAAACACACCAAGTGGGGAAAAAGTAATTATCTGCCTTCCCAAGTGGGGAAGGCAGATACGCGGTCAAAGAAACAAATTAAAATAACAATTTCTTCAGCGGTGACAGGAACACGACCTGCTGGCTCCGCGGAAAAAGAAGAACTGAGGAGAGTTGGTCAGGAAGGCGGGAAGGCAGCACGCATGCGCTGTGGGAGGCCACAAAAACTTTCCTTTCTGGGAAGCTGGGGAGCTTTCCCGCGCAGGCTCCGTCAGTTCCGACGTACCCATATGAGGACTCATTCCTGCTTGTTCCTGGAGATCATGGGCAATGGAGGGTTAAGTGGCTTGCCCAAGACCAAAAGGAGCACCTGTGGGACTAGAAACCCCAGTCCTTCTGGTCCAAGGTTGCTGTCCTCTAGTGGGATTTGAACCCCTGACCTTCTGGCCTGAGGTAACTTGCCACAACCACTAGGCCACTCCTCCCTATTCACATAGCCATGTGTGTATCTCCAGGATTTGAACTTCTCTGCCTCGGCCTTTACCCTCAACAGGAAAAATTGAGGAGATCACCACCTGTGCACTTATCTGCTTCACCCTCTCTCCCAGAGCCATGAAATCACTCTTGATATGCTCAGAGGGATACCTAGCAATATCATTTGTGCCAACATGGACAAGCAGCCAACATGGACAAGCAGCATCGACCAACCAGACTTCGACATTAGCAAGATGCTTCGTTGCTGTCACCGACTGGCTCCAGAGTCTCAGAATCAACCTCAACAAGACGAATGTACTATTCATCACAAGACATCAAGCCTTTACCCCTCCTGCATCAATAAAGGTGAAAGACGCGGAACTCCCAAGCAGACCCACCACCTGCTACCTGGGCATCACGCTAGACCGACACCTCGATATGAAAGCACACATAAGCAACACCGTTAACCCATTTTGGACCAGTTTTACATACATATGGTTTCCATTCTTACTACTCAACTGTTTACTAATTAATGGTTATAAATTCAATGGAACTATGCTTAGCTATTATTGTTATGTCAAAAAGTGTTATATACAGATTTTTTATCTGAGATCTAGTTAGTTTAATAGGTATTCGAAGTTTGCTGATTTTGACGGTACTGGCGGCTCAACATAAAAAGATCACAAAAAAATAGTAAGTAGCTTACAATGCTGTAATAGCTACTATTTTGCAAATTAAAGTATTTGTAGACTTTAGAAAATAGGTTTAGATAACTAAGTTACTTAGTGTCAGAGTTATTGGTGCGTATATCGGTCTTGTTTGTTTTTCATATGCTGGGCTAATATGTTGTCGAGACTAATTGCTGTCAAGCATTCTGTTCTAGGTGTTTCAATGGTGCAATATCGACACACTGCATCAGAAGTGTTTTCACGTGTATCATACTCCGCCGTCAGAATGGACTGTTGACAAACTATATTATATCATAATAAAGTGTTTTAAATGAAAACTGCAGTTTCAATAGTACCATACAATATGTTTATGTCAATGAATATTGGAACTGAATCCTATCTTTTCTGAAGACGGACAATATACTATTTTGGACCAATGTATGAAAAACTTCTATTTTCTGCAAAGTTTTAATATTTTTTTTTTATTATTGCCGGTATTTCATAGTTGTTTGAGTGTAACAAATCTAATAAATCATCCAGAACAGAGAAAGACTATGCAAGCTGTCCAAAACAGGTTAAGGCAATCTACCATAAAGCACAGTTACTTACCTGTAACAGGTGATCAGCAGGAATAAGTCTTCACATATGGGTACGTCGGTACCGACGGAGTCTGCGCGGGAACGCTTCCCAGCGTCCAATCAAAGAGCTTTTGGAAGCATCCCACCACACCTGCGTGCTGCCTTCCCGCCTTTCCCAACTGCCTCTCCTCAGTTAAGTTTTAAAACTGAGACAAAGAGAGAGAGAGGAAAGGAAAGATAGAGATACAACTCCTGGGGAGGTGGGTGGGTTGTGAAGACTTATTCCTGCTGTTCCCAGAGATCACCTGTTACAGGTAAGTAACTGTGCTATCTCCAGGAACAAGCAGGAATGAGTCTTCACATATGGGGAGACTCCCAAGCTGAGATGGCTGGAGTCCCAGCATGTCATAGGTTGGAACATGCTATCCCCCACAACACCAGGCATCCTGAGGATGGAGGGTAGGAGTTGAAGAGAGAAAGGTGCTGTGGAACAGTTAACCTAGCATAGGATTGCAGACAAGGAGTCCATGTGTGGATGATAATTGTCATCAATGATATTGCAAAGAAAAAATATTGCAATATGGACCTCCCCTAACAGGACTTCAGAGAAGTATGGAGGTTCACGGGATCTACTGGGGAACCCAGTAGAGGAACCTCGAGAAGGACCTCACTGTAAGTGGAGGTAGTAAACCTGTAGGAAAAGCAATGGAGGTCAGAATCCTGAAAGGTAACAGGTGACCCCAGTAGGAAAAACTGGGGTAGTACAAAACGGTGGGCCTTCAGCAGAAGGCTTTATGATAAAAGCCGAACTCTTTTGGCAGCAGAGTGGCTCACTCTTAGGAACAAAAAGAGAAAGGCTAACCGATTAGGACAAACAGGCCCAGTCCTTGTGGGGAGAAAGGGTATGGGAACCCCTTGTATCCCAAAAGAAAGGACAAACGCCGGAGGCGTTAGAGCCTGTGATTAGCTGAAGATCCACAATATCTCTCCTAACTGAAGTCAGCTGGGAGAGATATTGGAACATGGAGAGCTTCAGAGGTACCTAACCTTAAGGTTATGGTAGGTGTTAACTACCACCCAAGTGGTTGTGAGTGTAGGACCCCAAAACATGCTGGATAGCATAAGTATGGGTAAAGCCCACCTGTCAGAATCATATAGCTATATGAGGCTCGACAGTCAGGTAGATAAAGCAGAATACATATCTACCGATGGTAAAATATCTCGACAGACACACACACACACACACACATATATATATACACATATGCATATACATACATACACATACATATACATATACACAACATATAGATATATGAGAATATATCTATAGTGAGATATGAAGGGCATAAAATACACACAAATGATAGACAGACATCTGTAAGATGTGTGCTATAGGTATGAATATATAGGCCTCTATATGGAAGTCTGCAAAGAAGCAGACAGAGATATGCCTACAAAAAGGTATTCACATAGGAAAAATGTGGAGAGGAAAGATTCATCTAATAACAAGAAGGTGGAACCTACTTGAGAAGATATATAGAGAATCAATTCCCACTGGTTATGGCTACAGGGATGCTAGTTAGTAGAATAACCAGGATAGTTACGTGAAAAGCAGAGGATGATATCAGTCTGCAGCCAGCAAGTCCCGAGTATTCTAGAACTCTAGCATGGTAAGTGAACAGAAGACGCATAGGAATGAGATACCATGCTGACCTGCTTAAGGGCAAAAAGGTATCATGCGTTCTTACCATGAGGACGAGCTGGAAGGAGAAAACATATTCCCTATTGGAAATACTATGGACCAAAGCAGGGAATTAGCAACTTCTTAAGCTTTCACGTAAGAGGAGGCCTATGTCCTTTATATTAAAAAGGAGAACTTTTCTAGTCATGGGAGACATGACTGAAAAAGTCTTTCAACCATCTAGTATAGCTGTTGGAGAAAAAGCCCCCATGCTCTCTAGCAAGGGCCCATAGTGGAGAGCTTCTCTGTAGAATTGCAGAGAGCATGATGCAGGAGAATGAGGAGATAGGTACTGGCTCTCCTGCAGCCAGTTCTATGTCAACTATGCTGCCAAACCCAGGGGAATGAAGATGGCAGAAAGAGAAGACAATCCAACAAGCTTGTAGTGAAAAAATTTCCAAGACAGATGACAGCACTGACTTGGAGCCACTACTAAGACCCAAACAGAATGTTAGTGGAGGACAAATCTGGTTGCTGGTGAACAAGAACCAGTGGTCCAAACATTAAGGCTCCTGCATTGGCAGCTGCTTGCCAGACAGCAGAAGAATGGTACTGTTTAAAAACAGAAAGAACAGACAAAACAAGAGTAGAAAACTCTGGATGTGTCTGATGAACTGCTTCAAAGCAAGATTGAAAAAGAGGAGTCAACTCAGAGAACTCCGCACTGGAAAAGTAAGAAAACTAGAGAGGCTGAAGAAAAAGCCCTCCAGTGAAGCAATACCGCTCTTACAGAGGAAAACCTGGTAAGAGGGTAAAGAGAATGGAGCTGAAGAAAACTTACAAAGTAGTAAGTTTATAGAAAGGAAAAAAAAGACATGCTGGCACAGGAAACTATTGTTTGATAGTGGATAGACCTCTTTCCCTAGCAGGAAAAAGAGGAGAACCCTGTGACCTAGAAGCATGAAGATCCTGACAGCTCATAGAAGATAGAAAGAATGGATGTCTTTCGGGAAGAGATCCATGTTTAGGATTTAGAATGACAGCAGTGGATTGCCTCTATTGAGAAGAAGCAACTGCAGATTCTAATCCCAAGAGTCACAAGCATCTGATGGATTGATCAGAAACCCTGTGGTTGCTGGGTTTGCTGAGCCTGGTGAGAGGTTGAACTCTGCAGACCAGGACGATGCTTCCCCTGTTTGGGAACATCTGTATGATGGGCAGATGATGCATAAAACCTTCTCCTATGGGAAGAAAGTTTGGCAGGATATTTCCTACCTACTGGGACAGAAGAAGGTGCAGAACAGCCCCTAGGAACAGGTAAGTCAGTGGACAACTGAGTAACCTGACGTAAAGACTCCTTGTTGAAAAGATTGTCTCCAGTGCAAGGAGTATGTCCCAGTCTGTGCTGTGCCCATTTGTCCAAGTCTGAAGCTTGGAGCCAGGCTCTACGTCATGCCCTATAGTTATAGCAGAAGTCCTGCTAACAGACTCAAAGGAGTCTAGGGAAGCACGAGTAAGAAACCAAGAAATTCTGGAGATGCTTGAGCAGTGAAGAATAGTCTGCACTCCTGCACTCTGGAAGGGAAGGAGTCAAAAGATGTAATTGCTTTGTGACCTCCTCAAGAGATAGACTCATATAGAAAATATATGAGAGAATTCTTGCAGAAAGCATAGATGTCTGGAAGATTTGACGTCCAAAGGCATCAAGTATCCTAGACTCACGACCTGGCGGATAAGAAGAGTGCTTTTTCTTGCTCTTTACCCGCCTCATTGCTGATTCCACAACTATGGAATGATGAGGAAGTTGAGTCTTTTGAAACCATGGAGAGGGGGGCACCTGATATAAGAGATCAGTTGCTGTGGAAGGTGGGGGTACCCTTAAAGGTGTTTCCCACATTCCTAGAAGGAGATCCTGCAAGGAATGATGCAAAGGAAGCATTATGTTCTCCTTTGTTTTGGTAGAAAGAGATCCCTGTGAAGGATCATGTCCTGGGATAGGAATGGCAAGATCTTGCTATATCCAGGAGGAAACTCTTAAAGGAGAGTTCCAACAGGAATTTCCCTTGGACAGGTTAGATCTCAAGAACTAGCCTGAGCACCGACAGAGCTATCCAAATATATAGGAATAGAAGATCCTGCACAGTGCAGTGTGGAATGCTTAAAGGATGGTCGCCGGTACTGGCTGTCAGGAGCAGCGACCGTCATTACCACATTGTCCATGCCAGGTATCGACTCCAAGCTTGGCATAGAAGGGAGCGATCCTGTTGAAAAAAAGCATTGTAGGAGTTGGCCACGATGCTACTGTGGATACCGGTACCGATGCCAATACAGGTACCGATGTCAGAGTCGAGCCCGACAAAGACATCGGAGCAGTCATCGGTGACAGTTCAATCAGTACCGAGGTAACCGAAAACCTCCGGGTGCTATCCTCGGTACCGAGCCACCGGTATCGAACTGTGTTGGTACAATGTGTATTGGTACCGAGTCTTCCAGACTAGAGAGCGATTCTAAACTCGGCATCGATAAGCGAAGCATGGAAGGCACCGACCGTAAGGGTAATGAGGACATCGGTACCAACTTCGGTACCGTGTCTGATACCGGTGAATGAAGGTCAGCTAGTGGCAACTCAGTCGGCCTCGGGGGAACCGAGAGTTGCGGATCCGAATCATCAGAACCGAGCCTTCGGTACCGCCGAGAGCCGGTACCAAGGCGAGTCGGTACCCAGTCCTCCAGACTGGAGATCGATTCCAGACTCGGCATCGAAGGAAGCGAGGCTATTGATGCACGTCTGGAGGGTACCGACGTCGGTGGTAGTATCGGTGCTGGTACCGATAATGGAAGGTCAGTCTGGAGTGTATCCACCGGTCCCGAAGGCACCGAGGACGCCAGATGACCATCCCTGGTGAGGAGTATTTCATCCAACACCAGTGCCAATGTCGGGGTATCGGTACCGCTTGAAGCGGATGCCACCACCGGACACGGCTCAGGTATGTTCTTTGAGGGGTGAACACCAGGAACAACCTGAAACCCCTGAGGCTTTGAGACCGAAGACTCTCGCCGGGGTTTTGAAGCCAGTAAGCCCTTGAGGGCAAGGCCGGAGCCGTCTACATGCTGTGCATGAGACCTACCACTCGAGTGCTGGCTAGTCTTAAACAGACCGTTTGTGGGTTACCTGATCCTGTGTAGAAGAAGGGGACGGTGCCCCGAAGCTGGAGGGAAACAGTGTATTGAGGGAACCTCGATATTGAAGACCTCTTCTCACCAAACTGTTGTCAGGACCCAAGCAGGTTAGACACCGACTTCGAGTGTCTAAAAATAAAGTTGTACCGCCACAGTTTGAACATTTCTTGGAGAAAGTGGCTGGCGGTTCCATGAAGGAAAAAGAAGAGGCCTAAAAGGCCTTAGACACTATGAAGAAAAAATATTCCTTGAAAAAGGAAGATTTTACAAGAAAAGAAAACACCGGCGGTACCGGTGGCGTCGGGAAGACAGCCGCGACCACAAGAAAACTAAAGAAATAAAACAAGAATTTTCTGCGGTGACAGGATGACGTCCTGCCGGCTCCGCGGAAAAACGAAAAACGAAACTGAGGAGAGGCAGTTGGGAAAGGCAGGAAGGCAGCATGCAGGCGTGGTGGGATGCTTCCAAAAGCTCTTTGATTGGACGCTGGGAAGCGTTCCCGCGCAGACTCCGTTGGTACCGACGTACCCATATGTGAAGACTCATTCCTGCTTGTTCCTGGAGATAATACAAATACTTCAGCATCTTCGACCCTTGCTGCAGCCAGATGACTTCCAAACAATTTTCCAAGCACTTGTAAACCCCCACTTTGAATACGCCAACGCGATCCTGCACAGACTCCCCAAGAACACACTGAACCCTCTACAGCTAGCAAATGAATGCTGCTGCCCGCTTCCTATACGGGGCCTCCAGAAGGGACCACATAACCCCAATCCTAAAAGACCTACACTGGCTTCCGATCAACTGTTGGCTCACCTACAAAGTATTACTGCTGACCTTCAAAACCATCAACAAAAGATCCTCCACCTCCCTAATGGACCTTCTACACCCCACCCCTCCAAACCAGATCCAGAAGGACTTTCGCTACCAACACACTAGCAATCCCCAAAGAAATAATAAAATGCTCTCAGGCAACAAAGAACAGAGCCTTTGTGCTCTACGCACCTACATGCTGGAATGACCTCCCAACTACTATTCGAGCAATCACTGATCTCACCCAATTCAGGAAAGCACTAAAGCACCACCTTTTTTCTTCTACATTACTCACATCAGCGATACACCACCACCCATCATACCCCCACCCACCTTGACATCACCAGCATGACCTAATTTATTATTTATTTATTTATTACAATTTCTTATATACCGCGCTATTTAGCATCAGTGCGGTTTACATTATAACTTAACGACCATAACAACAAGCTGTCAGGTTTACATCGAACAGGAGTAATCATGTTGAGTAATCATGTTGAGGCAACCACACTCATTATCCCAACTGTCTAAGTTGTAAATACTGGACAATCCTGTATATAGTTATTTGAGCACGCCACATTGATGCAACAACTCAGTGACACATCGCTCATCTTGTATATAGTTACCCCGGTTCTACTCCAAGTTTCAATACCTGTTCAATGTAAGTACAATGCAGGTTACCTCCTGCATTGTACATATAAATGTTACTTGTTAACCGCACTGATTTTAAATAGCAAGGTATAGAAAAATTTTAAATAAATAAATGTACAAGCATGGACAAGTAGGCCTGATGAGTCTTGGCAAACTCTCCACAATGTCTCAGATTTTGGCATCTCCCAGAACATATCGGGTTGGCAGATGGACACCTCTGTACCCCTCAGAAGGGAGTCAGCAACCACCTTTACTATTTACTTCCTTTGTGGTCACTGATTTGACAATGTTGGTGTTTTTGAGCTCTGGTTCTTCCTGTTCCTGGGATGTTCTTGCCTCTTCCACTTCCAGGGCTGCATACCAATTAGAGGTTTGGTGGAATGGGAGTGTCTATTCTGCAGGCTCTGGTGACTCATGCCCAGCTGTCTTCTTTCTATACAATGCCATCTTCACCTCTGTTGGAGATCTTTGATGTCTCAAGAAGCATTTCAATGTAGCTCTCACTGTTGCAGATTCTTTTCAGCCTCATCATCTCCTCTCAGTTCCTACACTTGTTTCATGAGGGATTCAACCTGCAAACATATTGAACATGGCACCAGAGATCTCAGAGAAAGAAGAGAACTATTCAGTTCTACAGTCCCTATGGATGGGCAGACTAGATAGAAAATGACAGCAGATAAAGACTATATGGCCTATGTTTCTAACAGTCCCTTGCCGGGATTTGGCTATTCATTTGGGTGGTGCAGATGCTGTTATGGGGGCAGCAGATATGGGGGCAACAGATTTGGCGACATGGATTCTTCCCAACTATAGTTAAGTTGTAGGAGCTTTGGTACCTGTTGAAAGAAATGAGAAAAGACCTATCAAAGTCCCCAGGTTTTCCTCAGCTGTCCGCAGCTAGCCTCTTTTATGCGAGATTTAACAACTGTTTTGACTCTCTATTTGTAGTCCTGCTTGCTTACTTACCTGTTTATCACTTCAAGCTACTAAAATCTGATTTGTGTATCCTGAGGCATATAGTCTATTGTACTCCCTTTATAGAATGATATAATCAAAACTCCTTAAAGTATAACTTGTTTTCTTTTAGCAGACATCCAAAATGTAGACCTATTTACTTCCTATATGTTCCCTTCCAACCAAAACACTTCTATCTTAAATTAGCCAGCTACCTGGTGAATGGTTCCCAATAGAAAGGTCTCACATGGGTGGCAGGGATTTAACAATTCAACAGTACAGTAGCTCCAAAAGAGTACCCTTCCCTCCTCTTTTGAGATTGAAGTAGGCTGGAGCAAAGAAAAAAAAAGCTTTGCCAAAACAAAGAGAAATCCCCTTCGGCAAACAATTATAAAAATAAACCAGCAACTTAAGCAGCAAAAAATGCTAAGAAATGTTAACCTAGCAACACCAGGGGTGCCCATTTCAGACCCTCAAGGGGCACAAACAGCTAGTTTTTTCCCCCGCAGTGAAACTTCATGAAGTTTGCATGTTGTGCCTCTAGTTTATGAATTTATATTTTAGCCCTCAAGGACCAAAGTTTGACAACTATTAGTATTTAGCTGGGTAAGTGACTTGCCAAAAGCCACAAGGAGTGCTAGTGTGATATGAATCTTGGTCTTTCTGGCTGTAGGCTGCTCCCCCACTCTATACTATAGTCACTGATTTGAGTTGTTACTTCCTTATGAATAGAAAAAAAATGGATTTAGAAACATAGAAATATGATGGCAAAAAAAGACCACAAGGCCTATCTAGTCTGCCCTTCCATATCAACTACAATAGTCCCCTTTTTACCTTTAGAGATCCTCTGTCTGTCCCATGCTTTTTAAAATTCAGATACTGTCCTCGTGTCCACCACCTCCGCTGGGAGACTATTCCACTCATCTACCACTCTTCCGTAAAGAAATATTTCCGCATATTACTCCTGAGTTTAACCCCTTTTGCTCTCATCCTACGTCCTCTTGTAGCAGAGTTTGCCTTAAAATAAGAGAGACCCTCCTGTGCATTTATGCCACGGAGGTATTTAAATGTCTATCATATCGCCCCCATCCCGCCTTTCCTCTAAAGTATACATATTAAGATCTTTAAGTCTGTCCTAATATGCTTCATAATGAAGACCACCAACCATTTTAGTAGCCACCCTCTGCACCGACTCCAAACTGCTTATATCCTTTTGAAGGATATGTTAAGGATAAATTATGCTGCAATCCTAAATTGTTTCAAAGAAGGTGCAATAAGCAGTTACTCACCTTTAACAGGTGTTCTCTGTGGACAGCAGGAGTAAGTCCTCACCTATGGGTGATGTCCCCGAAGTCCCACACAGGAATGCTCACTATCTTCATGCCCGCCTTCCTGCCTGCCGCAGAGCCATCTTCTCTCCAGTACAATAACAGAGCTATAGTAAAAAAAAAGCAACTCCTTCGGGAAGCGGGAGGATTGTGAGGACTTATTCCTGCTGTCCACAGAGAACACCTGCTACAGGTGAGTCACTATGCTTTCTCTGTGGACAAACAGCAAGTAAGTTCTCATGTATGGAACTCTCAAGCTACAGGCTACCGAAAACAGAGGTGGCAAAAGCCCAACAGGGGCAATAAACTGAAGAACCAGAACAAACAGTGAGAGCAATCCCCCAGGGGACTCGATTGCTTCAGCATCCATAGCGCACCACAGACACTGAGGGGACTCTTCCTGGAAGCCTGGATGGACAGAAGGGTCGGTGGAAAGGAATTGAACTCAAGTCCCAAAGAGATGCCGGAGTATGGCTTAGCAGAAGTTGCTGTCACATCGAGAATCCCCATCCAGACAGTAATGATCTGTGAAATGTGGACAGATAACCATGTTGCAGCCTTGCAGATCTCCTTCATGGAGGCAGAGCGCAAGTTGGCCACCGACGTAGTCATGTGTCTGATATGGTGAGCCATGACATGGCCATCAAGGCTCAGGCCTGTCTGGGCATAAAATGACAGCAATGTAGTCTGCCAGTCAAATGGACAGCATGTGTTTGGAGATGGCAGCACCCAGCTTACTGGGGTCAAGAGAGACGAACAGTTGGGTGGCATGCTGGTGCGCCTTCATCCACTTGAGGTAGAAGGCTATGGCATGCTTGCAGTCTAGCATGTGCAGCACAGCCTCCCCATGATTGGCATGAGGCCTGGGAAAGAAAATGGGCAGAACGATAGATTGATTGATGTGGAAAGCAGAGACCACCTTAGGCAAGAAACTAGAATGCATTCGTAAAACCACCCTATTATGATGAAACCTGGTATACGGCAGGTAAGCCACCAAGCCCTGGAGCTCACTGACACAGCAAGTCGAAGTGACCACCACCAGGAATACCTTCCAGGTCAGGAACTTCAGAGGGCAGGAAACAAGAGCTCAAAGGGAGCCAACAAGAGCTGTGCCAAAACCACATTAAGATCCCAAGCCACCAGCAGGGGCTTGATCGGAGGCTTAGAGAGCAGTATGCCCCACATGAAGCGAGCCACCAGGGGCTGAGCTGAGAAGGGCTTCCCCTCAGAGCCACAATGGTAGGTACCAATCATACTCAGATGGACTCTGACCGAATTAGACTTAAGACTGGAGTTCGAGAGGTGTAGAGGGTACTCCAACAACCTGTCTACAGCACAGGAGAAGGGATCCAGAGCCCTGTCAGTGCACCAGACAGAGAACCTCTGCCACTTAAACGCCTAGAATCTGCGCAGAGTCCCTGCACGAGGCCAGAAGGATGTTTATTATATCCCTATGTAAATTAAGTTCTAAGAGAACTACCCGCTCAGCATCCAGGTTGTGAGGGCCAGGGACCGGATGATGGGGTGCAACAGGATCCTGTCCCCCTGAAGACTAGGTCTGGGACAGAGCACAGATAGAGAGGCTCCTACCGAGAGAGGAAGCAGCAGGGGAAACCACAGCTGCCTGGGCCAATACGGGGTGATGAGAATCATGGTACCTTTGGTCTGCCTGAAGCTTCAGCGAGGTCTTCAGTGCAAATGGAATTGGATGACCACCCCCCTCCCCCCAGTGGAGGAGGAACGCATCTGGAGCCAACAGGCCTGCAGCAGAACTGTCCCACCTGGCTGTTGTGCAGAGAGGTGAAGAGATCTACCACGGGAATACCCTACTCCCGGAAGATCCGCTCTACTACTTCCTTGTTGAGGGTCCACTTGTGTGGTTGGAGAAACCAGCTCAGATGATCTGCAAGGACATTGAGTTGCCTGGGCAGATTAGTCGCTTGTAGCTCCATCCCTTGGGCAGCAGCCAACCTTCACAAGCAAACCGCTTCCCAGCACAAGAGGTACGATCCCATGCCTCCCTGCTTGTTGATGTAGAACATCGTCACTTGATTGAATCAGGACAACCTGGTTGGCCAGGCACATCTGGAAGCTCAAGAAGCTGATCTGAAGGAAGCTCTCCTGCTAGGTTCATAGGCCTTATGTGCTCAGCACATCCAGATGATCCCCCCCCCCATCCCAAACACATCTGTGGACAACATCCTCTGGGGCATTGACACCTAAAAAGGAAGACCCTTGAGAAGGTTCTGTGGCTCTAGTCACCAATGACGGGACTGCACCAGAGATGCAGTGACCGTTACCCAGTCCCGAAGGTGGCTGCTGGCCTGTTTCCACTGCATGCTCAACATCCACTGAGGTTACCTCGTATAGAGACAAACCAGCAGAGTAATGTGCACAGTCAAGGCCATGTAGCTGAGCATCTTCAGCATCCTCTGTGCTGTCGTGTGGTACCGCCCATGGATGTCACCCACCACCTCAGTGAGCCGCTGCATGTAGTCCACAGGGAGAAAGGCCAGAGCTCAAGCGGTATTGAGAAGGACCCCGATGTACTCCCATTATTGAGAGGGCTGGAGGCGAGACTTGGGGCAGCTGACCTCGAACCCCAGCGGTATGAGCACCTGAATGGTAAGACGAGCTAATTGCTGGATGAAACATAGAAATAGAGAAATATGACTACAGAAAGAGACCACATGGTCTATCTAGTCTGTCCTTCCATATCAACAACTACAACAGTCCCCTTTTTTCCTTTAGAGATCTTCTGTGTTTGTCCCATGCTTTTTTGAATTCAGATACTGTCCTCATCTCTACCACTTCCAATGGGAGACTATTCCATGGATCCACCACTCTTTCCATAAAGAAATATTTCCGCATATCACTCCTGAATCTATCCCCCTTCATCCTCATCCCATGTCCCCTCGTAGCAGAACTTGCTTTCAATTGAAAGAGGCTCTCTCCCTGAACATTTATGCCACGGAGGTATTTAAACATCTCAATCATATCACCTCTACCCCACCTTTCCTCTAAGGTGTACATATTAAGATCCTTAAGTCTGTCCTCATATGCTTTATAATGAAGACCACTAACCATTTTAGTAGCCACCCTCTGCACCGACTCCATCCTGTTTATATCCTTTTGAAGGTGCGGTCTCCAGAATTGCACACTATACTCCAAATGAGGTCGCACCAAAGACTTACACAGAGGCACTATCACCTCCTTTTTTCTGCTAGTCATTCCCCTCCGTATGCACCCAAGCATCCTTCTAGCTTTTGCTGTCACCTTTTCTACCTGTTTAGTTACTTTAAGATCATCAGACACAACCACGCCTAGGTCCCGCTCTTCTTTAGTGGACAAAAGTACTTCACCCCCTATACTATATTGCTCCCTTGGATTGCTGCAGCCCAAATGCATGACCTTACATTTTTTAACATTAAATCCCAGCTGCCAAATTCTAGACCATTCTTCAAGCTTAGCTAGATCCCTCCTCATGTTATCTACACCTTCCTGGGTGTCTACTCTATTGCAGGTTTTGGTATCATCCGCAAAGAGGCAAACCTTACCCGACAGCCCTTCCGCTATATCACTAACAAAGATGTTAAAAAGAATCGGACCAAGGACAGATCCCTGGGGCACACCACTGGTAACATCCTTCTCCTCAGGGTGAGCTCCATTTACCTGTACTCTGTCGCCTCCCACCCAACCAATTTCTAACCCAAGCAGTAACATTAGGGTCCATCCCTAGGGTGCTCAGTTTGCTTATAAGTCGCCTGTGAGGAACTGTCTCAAAGGCTTTACTGAAATTTAAATACACCACATCTAGGGCTCTTCCTTGGTCCAACTCCCTGGTCACCCAATCAAAGAAATCAATCAGATGCTGATGGGGTGGAGCTCTTTATGAGCCAGTTGTCCGAATAAGGGAAGACTAAGACTCCCAGGGTTCAGAGAGACTTGACCATCACCATGAGGCATTTTGTGAAGACTCTGGGAGCAGACGCGAGTGGTAGTGCTTACCCCCCCACCCCCCAGAACAATTCAGCAGTATTTCCTGACAACAGGGTGGATCACAGAGACATGACGGCAGAAAAAGACCACATGGCTCATCTAGTCTGCCCTTCCATATCAACTATAATAATCCCCTTTTTTCCCCCTTTAGATATCCTGTGTGTTTGTCCCATGATTTTTAGAGTTCAGATACTGTCCTCATCTCTACCACCTTCACTGGGAGATTACTCCACGCATCTACCACTCTTTCCCGAGATTATCCCCTCACTGAGTGCAGATATACATTTTAAAATTAATGACTGGTTTAGGTTTCAGATTGGTACCAGATGAAGCAGCTGGCTACTTTAAAAATCATCTCCAAGAGAGCTCTGTATCCTTCCCACACAGTTAGTAATAAATACATTTATTTATTATTTCACACACACCATTCTGCTTTAAACCCATTTTATGTTCTTTTGTTAAGCTGCTTTTATGATTTTAAATTTGTCCACTATGTTTCACACATACTACACTTTTATATGTGGAAAAAATGTTGCTTCCCACTTAAGTGTTCTTGCAATTGAGCAGCTTATCAATTTAAGAGAGCCTCAGTGCCTACAAGTAATAAATGTGATTCTATTTCATAGACAAAATGTTATGGTCACTAAAATGTCTATATAATCTAGACCTGGCCCTTACTGACAAGTTACATATCTACCACGAACCATACACTAGGCAGGGTAAGTTTTAAAAAAGTAGGAATTCAACAACATAGCACTGGAACAAACATTTCACTGCAGTAATCCTAGCTAAGCATGTTAAGACCATAGGTTTAAGTAAGCAAATGAAAGAAAGAAAGCATCAAGAAAGGTGTGCAATGGGAGACCTTAGCCAACGCCATACACAAACTGCAAAGGGAAAAGCAACCTGCCACCATAATGCCAATACATCTTCTAGAAGGGACTGCAGATCCAAAATCATGGCCAAGAGTAGGCGTGAAGAGAAGGTGTATAGTGCATGGATAAGTCTAGATTCTATTAACAGTTATAGCGTTGACACAATGGCGCATTTCTTGTCCTCTGTTTGCAAACTTATGCATGTCTGTCTGAGACTTGGTGGCAGGGACTATGTGACTGAATGGTAGCTATATAGAGTACAATCTGTGGGGATGTATTTTGGGACAGTGAGGAGGGAGGGGCGGATATGCATGCATTTTAAGGGTATTAGAGAAGGTAGGGGTTGTACAACGGTATGGAATGAATGGGGGAATTTATGCCTGCGCCTCTTGCATATAGGTTCTTTGTTCCCCTTCACCATGCACTTTCCTCTACTCCCCCTTCCAACACTTCCACCTCCTTCTATTCTTCCATGTCTCTGTCTCTCTAATTTACTGCTAATGCTCAGTGTAGTACTTGCATCATGCCAAAGACAGCCTTCTTCTTAAAATGGAGTTCATAAGATGTAAAAACCTGTGGGGTACCATAACGCATTCTTTTTCACTCTCTCCAATCTTTTTCCCAGTTCTCTGACCACTCTCATCCAATCTCTCGGCATCAGTTCATATTTGTATGCTGATGATATTCAACCGATTTATCCTACCAGTATTCTGCTACCTGATCTTTCTTCTCTAAACAAAAATGTCTTCATACCACAGCTTCTTGGATTTCTTTAAATTCAATGTCACCAAATCTCAGGCTGTGCACATCTCTGGCTGGAACTGTGCCCCTCAAATTGCACCCCCAGCTCGTAGGTCAGGATTTTGCTTTAACAGATTCTCTAAAGGTTTTAGATAGCTTATTCACTCCATCTTTGGATTTACACATCTCTTCTGCCTCTATCAGCTCAGTTCTTTAAAATCCTCCCTCAGTCAAAAGGCCCTCACTACAGCAGCTCATGCCTTAATTCTCTCCAGTCTAGACTACAATATTACTACCCAATCTCAGCCACCCCATCTCTTCAAAACTCCTCCAAAATTATGATTAAACTCATTCAATGCTCCCATAAATTCGACCATCTCAAGCCACTTTAAATCTCAACACTGGCTCCCCATAATCTTCTGTATTAAATTCAAAATCCTGTGCATTGCTCTGAAGGGTTTTTTTTTTGTTTGTTTTTTTTTTAACTGTTTTTCCCCTTTACCAATTACCTCGCCTGAATCCCTCCTCCTGTCCCACTCGTTCCTTTATCACCTCTGGTTAACCAAGCCCATCTTCTTACTACCCACCAGTCTGCTTTTTATTTTGCAGCCTGCTCCCTGGCATTTCCTTCCTCCATATATGTTCAGAACCCAATTATGAAAAATTCAAAATGAATCTTAAACTCTTTATTCCAGCCTTTACAGCTGAGCAGTTGTGTCTTCTCTCAACAGTTTCTTTCCCCCACTCTAGTCCTATACATTATTTTTTGCATTTTCTTCATTTCTTTCAATCATGTTTATAAATGTGTTCAGCTTTTACTTTACCTTCTTCTGATAGTTACTGAAAAGCAAATTTGAATGTAGTCTGTAGGGTGAGTGTTGGCCTCAAATGCCTGCTTCAGCATGGTCTGCAGCTGCCTATCCTGTGGCTCCCCCTTCCACCATCATTCCAGTTTTCTTAGTAACAGTGGTGACCTTCCCTCTTTTTCTGGTGATAGTGGGTACAAGCAGGCCATTGTCCACTCCCCATGCAAGCTAGCTTCGGGAAGCTCCTACTCCTTCAAAGGAAGTCAAGTAAGATTGAGCACTCACCACCCCCCCCCCCCAACAGGTAGGATCACGGACCCTGCCGTCTTTCTACCTCTGATGCAGCTACAGGATGGTGGATCAAGGGGGGGGGGGGGAGAGTAACCCGGGACACTGGGGTTTTCACCCATATACAAAATGAGCCCATCATTGTTCCTAACATTGTGCGGTACTCACAGCAGAAGGCAGCCTCATATTGTTCCCTTAACAAATCACTGTCTGTTCTCGCCTATATTTACTTTTTTTTCCCCTTCAATCCTTCATAATTCTTTACAATGGGCTAACACCCTTCCATTGCCACCCCCGGGGGAATCCTTTGCAGTCAGGCCTCTCTCCAGTCCCCATAGCAGTCCAGATGCACAGAGGCAACCTGATGCACAGTCTTTATAAGATGGCATCACAAAGCTGTCATGCTCATTCTCCACCTTCTGGTTGGGGGGGAGGGGGGCACAACCCATGCATCCATGATCTGGAAAGGTCCATTTATTCACATTTTAAATTGCCTTTCCTAGTAGTATTTGTGCTCCATCATAAAAAAAACCAAACACATCTCAAACCAGTAATATGTACAATAAATTATTAAAAATCCCCAAACCCAATATATCTCATCTAAAAAGCAACACACACAGTGATAACTCAATAGTAAAAAGCCATTTTAAAAACAAAAATTTTATTCATTCTCCAGGAGGGGGACAATAAGTTACCTTCCAAAAAGCTTCCTTCAAAACTGATTTTTAAAACTATGTTGCGCCAACATTGTGAAATAAGTTTTCCTAAACAAGAGCCATTGGACTTTACATCTGTAGATCCGAAGGCTGCTCCAAAGACAGTCATTTAAGACACGTCCCATTAACAGATGAGTGGATCAGCACGGCTGACGAAGGCTGGCCATTACGTATACATAAAAGGTAAAGGAAGCTTTAGGCTGTCCAAATACACATTCAACACTTAAACAGTGAGAATAATGCAAAAAGGTTAATCTGAGCAATTTGAGTCAAAATATTCACAGCCAGGAGAGCTCAAAAAAAGGGAAATGTGAGATCAAATTGGCTATAATAAAGAGAAGCGAGGATTTAGAAAAAATCAATACCAGGAAGAGAGAGAGAGAGAAGGCCCAGCCAGGAAAGAAAGGAAGCTGGGGTATGGGGGAATTACAAGGCAGGTTTTAACTGGTAAGATATTCTTGAAGTACATTCATGGATGACTGCGAGCAGGGCTGGCCCAACCTTCAGGCAAACCAGGCGGTTGCCTAGTGTGACATCAGGAAGGGGGTCACATGGCAAAAAGCAGGACATTCAAAACTAAATAGATTTTGATAGCCAGGGGGGATATAAAAAGGTTTGCCTAGGGTACCAACACCTTGAACCAACTCTGGGGCCACCCCCGATTAAGAGATTAGGCATTAGATGAAAGGTTTTCAGGTAGCACTGGGCACAACCTAAAATCATATATTCCTAATAATGCTATTTGTCCGATAAATTATCCTCATCCATTCCTAAAAATGAAGTCAACGAACAGTTCTACCTATACAGTGGTAAGAGAAAGACATAACACTTACTTTCTCAGTATGACAACGGCTCTTCTCTCTTTGATGTCTTGTGGTCGTATGCAGTGGGTAATTTCATCAGCAGCATATCCACTACAAGGAAGACAAAAGCCCTTTGAGAACAGCATGCTATATAGTAATATGCAGAGCTTAATTTCTGGGTGAACGGACTGGAATGTAGTTCCGCCATTTCTTTTCAGACTTCAGAGCAGCAAGGGTGTCCTGCTCCAGCCTCTCCCTTCCAGGCATCCTGCAGGGAAGAGGGGAGGGAATGAGCCTAGAACGAGGCAGAGAACAGTCACTCTGCTCCCTAATCCGGCCCCTCTTCTCCTACTGTCCACCCCCCTTCCACCTGGTTCCACTTTCTTTTTTGTTTACAAGATAAATAGGATTTATAGCACTGTTAGTGATGCCAACCTGTCCTAGGTTTGTGACTAGATGAAAAGGATTTTTTTAAAATTATCTTTATTCAAAGATTTGCTATACTGCTTAAAATCAAAGGACATACAGCAGTGTGCAATACATAAATCAAATGACTGCTGGGGTAAAGGCAGAAAGGAATGCCAATAGGAAAGGACAGAAGAGCAGAGGGAGAAGAGAAGGGGGAATTAAAGGTATAAAGTCGCTGAGGAGGGTGAGGGAGACTGAAGGCATATTGGAACAGATGTGTCTTTAATGCAGATTTGGAGTGAGTGAAAGAGGGCTCAGAACAAAGTTCTAGGGGGGAGTTCCAGAGGGAAGGGGCCACAAAGAATAAAGGCAGAACAACGGGTGCGCTCAAGGTGTGCTTGCAAGGGGGAAGGGAACTCCAAATGGTAGTTGTGGACAGAGCAGAGCAGACGGGAAGGGATATGGAACCGGAGGAGGTCAACCAGGTATTGAGGGAAGGAAGTGTGGATAATATGGTGTGTGAGAAGGAGAAATTAGACATTACCTGCTAATTGTCTTTCCTTGAGTTCTCTCCGGGCCAGTCCAGAAACCGTAGGATAGTCAATTTCCTTCAGCAGCTGAGGACTGAACTACAAAGTTTTGCTGACAGCTCAACCAGCTCCCTCTGGTGTCCAGAACTCAGTCTCCTACTGTCAAAGCAGCCTTCTACCGAAAACTAACACTACACACACTGTAAACTTATTCAAAAACAAAAAAACGTATGGCCTCCCTTGCGCCTCCAGTGACATACTACATCTAGTGTTGAATTTCCTTTACCTTTTCTTACTGTTCAAAACCAGATTTATCCTTTTACTTTTTTTTTTTTAACCAAAGTGGCCCCTACTCCAACCCCTCCCTTCTTAGGAGAGAGCTCCAACTGCAGCCACTCCGAAAAAAGTGTCTACGAAAACTCTCCGCACCCCTGGCCCCTAGACCCCAAGGTGACCGCCAATTCACTTTTATCATCTGAGAAACAGAAAACACTAGCACTCCCTGCTATCAAAAGAATGCTCGCAGACGAACTGGGTGGACCCTGGACTGGCCTGGAGAGAACTCAAGGAAAGACAATTAGCAGGTAAGGTCTAATTTCTCCTTCCTCTTCGTCTCTCCGGGCTAGTCCAGGAACCGTAGGGAAGTACCAAAGCAGTTCCTAATAACGGGAGGGTCCTGCGAGCCCACCTATTAAAGCCGAGGCCCCAACCTTCGCATCTTCTCTTGCCTGCACATCCAAACGATAGTGCCTAGTAAAGGTATGCAGTGACGACCAGGTAGCTGCCTGACAAATATCCACCGGAAGAACCAACGCGAACTCCGCCCATGAAGTCGCTTGCACTCTAGTGGAATGAGCTCTGAGCCCCTGAGGAGGCAACCTGCCCTTTGCTTCATAAGCTGTCGCGATTGCCCGCTTCACCCAACGGGCAATGGAAGCCTTAGAAGCGGCCTCCCTCTTCCGAGGCCCTCCAAAAATCATGAACAGCCTGTCCGACTTCTTAAAAGCGCCTGTCTTCCTGAGGTATCTGTGAAGCACTCTATCCAAATCTAAACTTCTGAAGGGCAGGACACCTGTCACTCTCCACGCTCCCCTGAAGAGTCGGAAGCGAGATCGTCTGGTTCAGATGAAAACTGGATACCACCTTGGGCAGAAATGACGGCACCGGCCGCAACACCACCTTTTCCTTTGTAAACTGAATATAAGGTGCCCTACACGAGAGCGCCGGAAGATCCGAGACTCTTCTAGCCGAACACAACGCGACGAGGAAGGCAGTCTTCCACGACAGTTCTCAGACTCACTGCGGACTCAGACTCAAAAGGAGGCTGTGTTAACACTTCCAAAACTAAATTCAAATCCCAAGCCGGGACTACCGACCTCAGAGGAGGGCGAATAATCCTAACCGACCTGAGAAACCGTTGTATATCCGGGTGCACTGATAACACGCTCCCCAATACGTTTCCTCTATAACAAGCTAGAGCAGCCAAATGAACTTTGAGAGTGCTGAGAGCTAAGCCCTTTTTGAGACCGCTTTGGAGAAAAGCCAAAATGTTTGGTAAGGACGCGGAGAACGGTCTAACATCACGATCCCCGCACCAGCCTTCAAACACACACTAGAAGCGCACATATGCCAGCAAAGTTTACCTCTTTTTGGATTTCAACAAAATAGCAATCACCGACGGCGAGTACCCCCGACGCTGGTGCCGCTCCCTCTCAATAGCCAAGCCGTAAGCAAGAACCGATCCACCTATGGCATCAGTACGGGACCCTGACTCAGATTGATCCGACTGGGAAGTCTCCAAGGCCGATCCACGAGCAATCGTACCAGATCCGCATACCAAGGCCGCCTGGGCCAATCCAGAGCAATGAGAATCACGTCCCCCATGTGCCTCACAATTCTCCGTATTACGCGGCCGATCAATGGCCATGGGGGAAACACATACAGCAGCTCCCCTATCGGCCAGGGCTGAACTAGACCGTCGAGCCCCTCCGACATGTGCACTCTGTATCTGCTGTAGAAGAGTGTCGCTTTGGCGTTCGAGGGTAGCTATGAGGTCCATAACCGGCTGCCCCCAGCGGCCTGTGATCTCGTGAAACACCGCCGCATTGAGTTCCCACTCTCCGGGATCTAAGACGTTCCGACTGAGATAGTCGGCCTGTACGTTCTCTCCCCTCTACATGCGCCGCTGAGATGGCCAGCAGATGGCCTTCCGTCCACTGCATTAACCTCGGACTCTCCTCTAAAAAAAAAAAAAAAAAGCTGTACAGCCGATGCCTCCTTGCTTGTTGATATAAGAGACTGACTGCATTGTCGGAGAAAACGCGCACCGCTCTCCCTCTGATCAGATCGACGAACTCCTGGAGCACCAAGCTGACCGCTCTCATCTCCAACTGATTGATCAACCAAAACACTCTCCTCTGTGGACCAGACCCCCTGCGTAAACTGCAACAAACAATGAGCTCCCCAGCCAGTCAGACTGGCGTCCGTGGTGACCAACAACCACTTCGGCTCTACGAGCGACACTCCTGCGCAAACCTGCCGAGAGTCCAACCACCATTGCAGACTGAGGCGCAACTCCTCCGGGCATACCAGCCCTTGGGTCAGAGTGATGCTGTGGGGTCCACCTGGACAGCAGAGCCTGTTGAAGTGGACGCATATGAGCCCTGGCCCACGGCACCAAATCCAACGCTGCCGCCATGGTCCCCAGCAGTTGCAGGTATCTCCACGCCGTGGGTGCCTGGAGCCTCAAAAAAACCTTTTACCTGCTTCCACAGCTTTTCCACCCTGTCCTTGGGCAGAA
This sequence comes from Ichthyophis bannanicus, assembly GCA_033557465.1. NCBI lineage: Eukaryota > Metazoa > Chordata > Amphibia > Gymnophiona > Ichthyophiidae > Ichthyophis > Ichthyophis bannanicus. The sequence goes on along the minus strand of CM066044.1, from coordinate 67,032,806 downwards.
AATCTGCCCCTTTCTCTGTATCGAACAAGGCCCAAGGTACTTCAGCCGTTTCACCAGACCCAACTGACTCTTGGACTGGTTTATAACCCAACCGAGCTGCTCCAGAAACTGAACCACCCGCTCGGTTGCAGCGACAGACTCCGGCTGGGAGTCTGCTCTGATCAACCAATCGTCTAGATACGGATGTACCTGAATGCCCTCTTTCCGCAGCGCCGCCACCACCACCACCACTTTTGTAAACATGCGCGGAGCTGTAGCTAGACCAAACAGCAACGCCCGGAACTGAAAATGGCCCATGGGCATGGCAAACCTTAAGAACCTCTGATGATCCGGCCTGATCGGAATGTGCAGATAAGCCTCCATCAAATCTATGGAGGACAGAAACTCTCCCGGCTTCACCACCTGAATTACGGACCTTAGAGTCTCCATGCGGAAATGCGGCACCCTCAAACACCGGTTTACGTGTTTGAGATCTAGAATGGGGCGAAAATAACCTTCTTTCTTGGGCACCACAAAATAAATCGAGTATCGACGTAACCCGTATTGCTCTCGAGGGACCAGCACTACTGCCTGGAGCTGGAGCAGATGAAGAGTGTCACTTATTGCCTTCGTTTTTGCGAGGGATCGCAAGGAGACTTCAGAAAGGCATCTGCCAGGGGCTGAGCAAACTCTAGCGCATAGCCTTCTCGGATGATCTCCAGGACCCATTGGTCCGTTATGTCGGCCCAGATGAAGAGGAACTCCTGCAACCGTCCCCCCACCGGGGGCTCCGCCTGAGCCGGCTGCCCTTCATTGCGGTTTCTTGGGGGCGTTTTGCTGTGAGGTGAAATACCCTCTGCCGAACCCACTCGCTCCTCGAATGGATTGCCCCCGAGTTCCAAAGCGGCTCCTCTGATACGGAGCAAACCGAGGACCACGGAATCTACGCACATCGCGACCTTGTCCTCTTGCCAGAGGCATGGGTCTAGTCCCTCTCAGACGATCCTCTGGGAGCTGACCTCCCTTGGAATCACCCAAAGCTTTCACTATCTCTTCAAGAGCTTCCCCAAAGAGCAGCTTGCCCTTGTAGGGGAGTTTGCAGAGACGAGCCTTAGAGGACGCATCTGCCGCCCAATTCTGCAGCCAAAGAAACCGTTTTGCCGCAATCACTGAGGCCATGGACTTTGCCGAAACCCTGACCAAATCATAAAAAGTGTCTGCTAAATACGCCGCTGCTGACTCCAACCTCACTCCATCCGAGGACCCTGTTTCCTCCTTGTCAGAACCTGAGTCCCCTTGTAACCAGCGAATAGACGCCCGCGAGACATAAGCCCCACAAATGGAGGCCTGAAGCGACAACACACTCGTATCAAATGCCTGTTTCAATAGGGCCTCCAATTTACAGTCCTGCAGATCCTTCAGGGCAGCACCGCCTTCCACCGGAATCTTAGTTTTCTTAGTTACCGCTGCCACCAACGCATCCACCTTGGGTATATACAGCAACTCCTTCTCTTCCTGAGGGATCGGATAGAGCCATGCAATAGCCTGGCTACCCTTTAAGGAAGCCTCTGGACACTCCCATTCCGAATGAATCATTCGTCTAATGACCCTATGAACTGGGAAACACTTTTCCGGCTTAAAACCTTGGAGCAAGGGATCCTTTAACGGCTCCTCTTGCGCTACCGGAAGGGAAATGTTTAAAGGCCCTAAAGACTGGGCAATAAGGGCCGCCAGCTCCTCTTTGCAGAATACCCTAAAGACATTAGGATCTTTGACAGCCACAATTTCGCCTTCCTCCAACTCCCCAAGGGCCCAGGAATCCAAGGCTCCCTCAGAGAATGACCCCTTCCTCCATTCCCTTAGGCTCACCGATCTGCGCTCCGAAGCAAATCGGAACCTGCCTCTGCCTCCACCGCCTTATTAGATGAGCTCTCTCCTGGCTCTTGCCCCAGGGCTTCTGCTTTTGGAACACTTACTCCACTTGTTGATGCAGACTTAACTAGGCCCCGTTCAAGCTTTAAACAGTAGGCCTTATGCAATGAAAGAATGAAGTCCGCTGAGAACACGGACTCCAAACCGCTATGCAAATCGGGTAAGGGTCCCAGCCCTTGAGATGCCTCTGTAACAGGCCTTTTGGATTTACTTTTTTGCTTCCCTTCCTTGCCAGAAAGCGCGGGAGCAGCTGCTGCCAAAGACATGGCCACCGTTCCCACCTTCTCCTCCATGCTGAGAGTAATGTCCGACGCAGCCCCTGACACCGTTTTTGCTTCCATCGCGCCTCCGAAGAGCCATTCCACCGAACTCCCCGTGAAGAAACAAATTCTACAGATTCCAGGCCCCGACGACTGCCGCACTGTGCCAAACCGGCCCACATGCGCCTGAACAAAAAAACCCCAAAAACCTGACAGAGCTCTTCTACAGGCAACCCTGATCTTACCTCCACGAACTGAGATCTGTCCCCTCACTTCACCACCGCTGCTTGCGGGAGAAGCCGATGAGGCACTGAGGGCAGAGGGCTGCAATCTGGGGCTCCCAGATCCTCACTCTCCCTCCAGGGATGACTGCAAGCGCTAACCGAGGCAGACCCTGCCTCTAGCGCTAAGCCCTGCACTCTTTTTTTTTTTTTTAAAGTCAATCCCCTTCTGCACTGGTCTTAGTAGCCCTGCTAGGACCAACCAGCAAGAAAATTCAACACTTTTCCAGTAATTACACGAACTATTCCTCTTCTTCTCTCAGGGAGCCTGTCAGCCATGTCCTATTCAGCTGCTGAGGACTGAAAGACTGGGTTCTGGACACCAGAGGGAGCTGGTTGAGTTGTCAGCAAAACTTTGTAATTCAGTCCTCAACTGCTGAAGGAGATTGACTACTCCACGGTTCCTGGACTGGCCCGGAGAGACGAGGAATGAAGACTTTATGCTGCATCCTGAAACGTACTGGCAACCAGTGGAGGTGGAATAGAAGAGGGGTAACATGCTCATAGCGGGAGGAGGTGGTGAGGAGATGGGCAGTGGTATTCTGGAGGAGTTGCAGGAGGGAGATATGGGAATGAGGCAGACCAGCAAGGGAGACATTACAGTAATCAAGACAGGAAACAGCAAAGGACAGGAAGAGAGTAGTTAGAGAGGGGACAGAGAGGAAGGAGAGAACTGCACGGAGTTGGCGGAGGCAGAAGACATGGCGGGAGACAGAGGAGATATGATCTGAGAAAAAGAGGGAAGAGTCAAGAATGACGCCAAGGTACCGGAAGGAGAACACCAAGGGGATAGTGACAGAGGCAAGAGAGGAAGCCAGGGGAGGAGGGGGGGACCCAAACGTAACCCACATGGCGGTAGATTTAAGGGGATTGAACTGGAGAAAATTAGTGGCCATCCAGTCCTGGATAGAGGAAATTAGGGTCATCTAGTTATTTATTTGGGCTTATTTACTGCCCTTCGTGAATCAAAGTGGTTTACATAGAACTTAACACAGTAACTATTACATTAAACAATGTTAACAGAATTAGTCATTATACAAAATTTAACATGAAATAATTGTTTACATAGAGTTAAGGAAAAACACTTAAACAGCAACTGTTAGTTTCCTCTAGTAACTATTTATAAGAGAGCGGCAAGGTTGTTGGCAATAATATGAACTTAGTAGCCATTCCGTAACGAGAGTATGAATTTTGTTTTGGTTAAGTAATTTGTAAGGCTATTCTGTAGGGGTTTCCTTAATTTTAAATTACTTAAAGTAAATTTAGAATTATTTAGAATCAACTTTCTCAATTTAAAACTGCTAGATAACCTATTATTGCATGAACTATGTAACGCTTTTTGAGATAACGTTTCGTTAATTTATTGCTAATATTTTTATCCTTACACTGACTTTTCTTAAATATATTTTATGGTGGTCAGTCTGCTCTGTGTACCACTTTGTAGCTCAAAGACGTTTGGCAATACTTAAAATTTCATAAATGGCTTCTTCCATTCAAACAAGATCATAAAATGTAAACTATTTGAATACTTTGTGCTACTAGTTCATCTATTTATATATTTTCAGTGGAGAAGCAGCCTAGGACCAGAATGACCAGGATTCACATCCCACTGGTACTCCTTCTGGCCTTGGGCAAGTCACTTAACTCTCCATTGCCTCAGATACAAATTTAGATTGTGAGCCCTCTGGGGACAGGGAAATACCTACAGTACCTGAATGTAACTCACCTTGATCTACTACTGGAAGACCCCCGATTGGGGGGGGGGGGAAGAGCAGTGACGACCCCCCCCCCCCCCAAAAAAAGAAAACCATGGTGGTCCGGTGGGTTAGGGAACAGTCCAGTCTGCCAAAAAATGAGTTTCCTTCCTTATTTGGAAGGCTGACCTCTCTCCTCCCCAGTTGGTGCATCTTTGTGATGAACTGTATGGAGTTAGGTGCCGCCATTTTGGAAAATGGTGGCAGGTGGTAGAAGCATGTAGGAATTGCTCCTAAACACCTGTTCTCTGAAAGGAACTGGGGAGGGGGAGGGTTTAATGGAGTACCACAGGCCGCCAGGTGGTGGTGGTGGTGGTGGGAAGGGGAGGTTTCAGGGTCTGCTGCACCACCAATGATTTTGTTTCTGGGGGTGGTGGGGGGGGGGGGAATTACACAGGACCCTCCTGATGCTGAGCCATGTAGGTCAAATGCTTGGATCATCTAAGGTCAAGTGTCAACCTTCACCTCAGATGACCCTCTCAAGACAGCATGCCAAAACATGCGTAGCATACAGGAGCTGCTAATGAAGACTCCTGGGCGCATGTGTTTGGCTTGCTCTCGCGATTTAATGTCAACTTTCTGCGCATTGTTAATTTGCATGCCGTTAGCTTACAGCATCACTGCACAAAAAGTCAGTATTAAACTTGCACTATGAAACGCTGCATTAGAGCTTTAAGCACTGGACTCTGTCTCAGGGTTTCTGCACCGGCCCCTTTGTGGCATGAAATGGGCAAGGACTATGCCTTACAATTAACTAATACAAAACCTAGGGAATATAAACTATCTACAAAAAAATAATCCCCTATATTTACCCCTCACTTTCATTCGCAACAACGCTACTTATTTTTGTCGGACAGTTTGCCATGAGGGATTACTCTCTCTTGTAGCAAACTTTTCCTTTTATTCGTTTTAATGAGTATTTCTCAATTTCACCACTATCAGTGAAAAAACAGAGAACTCACAGGTTATGAATCCTCTATAAAACTAAAACATGCCCACTTAACTTATAGAGCACTTCGTCAACTTAGATGTCCAATCCTGTGGTCAGGAACAAAAAGTCGCTTGCTTTGTAATATCAAATTATCCACAGCGGCTATTCTGTTCTTGTTGCATATATCAATACCGTTGGTTAGTTTTCCCACATCAACGGCAAATGGCTAGCAAAACTTCAAACCAAAGCCATATAAAGGCAGCTAAACAGCGTCATGTTTCAGGTCTCGTTACTTCTCCACCCTTCGTCAAGCTATATTCAAGGCTGAATCAAGATCTAAGAAGGCTACCTTTGCTTTTTCGGAAGACAATATATCTAAGTTATTGAAATATCCAGCTTTATTTGATGACACTAATAATCCCACATTATCAGGCTCCATGGGTAGACTATAAGAATATACATCGGAAGGCAGTTCGAGTTCAATTACATGCATCAACAATGACCCAATATTTAAAGCAGCAAATGATACCAAGAGGTTTACAGAAGTTACAACCTCCCCATATGTTCATAGATGACCATGGGTTTTTACAAAAATGGAATATAATATTGAATAAGTATGGCCTAGATTTAATAGCATTGCTGATTGAGAGATTATCACAGGAGGAGAGTGTTTTAAAATCACAATTAGATAATATGGGGACCCAATTAAAGACAGATATGACTCCTGCTACATTTGATACAAATCGGACCGGGTTGCAAACTGAATTGTCCCAATTACGGGAAAAAAATTGAAAATATCTAAAATAAGGACATTTTCGAGGGACACTCTAGACTATGAGAAAGACCAGGTGTATTATTTGGCGACAACATCAAGCTGTTATAGAACAGAAGAAACAGGAATATAAAAGACGTGACTTGAGTCTTTAGAAGACACAGACAGTGATTCAACAGACAATGTAAAATATCTGTCCGAGAGAGTCTTCGAATTTGACCAATACATTACAACAGGATTTTCAGAGGGGCCGCCCTCAAGGACGCCGGCCCCATCGGTCCAATCAGGGGGACAGCCGCAGGGGGCCTTCCACTCGATCACACACCAAACAATAATAATCTCTCTCAAAAATGTTTAACTGATCTTCAGATGTCTGTTTTGGATTTAGGTTTAATTACAATTAATGCAAAATAACTAGCTTTAGTTATCTGCTATGTTAACATGTACTAATTAGCTACAATTTGAGGTAGCATTGCATGTTACCTGTTGTGCAGTTCACACACAGTAACTACTAATTCTCTGTATTAACTAACTGCATGGCAGCCCAGCCCTCCCAAATATGCTGGAATGGGCAGTTGAACACAGAGGTTTAGCAGTTACTGCATAGTAATTGTCAAAATTAATGCCCTGTATCTGCAAAGACTCACTGCACTTTAACTTTTCAGTAAAAGCTCAAATGTGTAAATCTGCAGTCTCTTACCAGTACAAACAATGGATTAAACTGTACATCAAGATTTGCTTAAAGCTCAGTTCTAGCTGTATTTTATCGGATTCACATCAGGCATCTAACTCATTTCAGGAGATCAACACAGAATGCTATCCTGTTTATCAACTCTGGTTCTGAACAGAAATAAATCTGCAATTCCTGAAGACCAGTTTTAGATGGCAGTGGTTATATAATGGCAACATGATGCAATATCCCACAGCACTACACCTGAAGTCCTGGCTACAGGGAATAAAAGAAATAAAGAGATAGGAAGTCCAAAGACCCAAAGAAACAACAGCTTAATCAGCCAAAAAAACTAAATCTCTCCAGCTACCCTAGCTCACTAGGTTTCTGCTCTCTCCAGCTGCTTGGAGACTGAATACTGAAGCTGGTGGGTGTGCCAGTGGGTTATATGGATCCTGTGATGTCAGAAGATTGATTGGCTCAGTCTCCAAGCTGCAGGTAGAGGCACAACCCAGGATGCAGGGACTGGACTGTAGAGGCGATCAGGAATAAATCTGCAATTCCTGAAGACCAGTTTTAGATGGCAGTGGTTATGGACTACACCAAGGGATATGTATATCCCTGGATGAACACCAAGCGTAAGCTCTTAACAAAACAGAGGCAAGTCACATTTGAAAATACGTCCGATGATACTGCATCGACTGATTCTGATGGAAAACCTCGTCGTAAGGATTTTTCCGAGGACACCGACAAAGAAAAAAAGAAAAAAGTCAACAGCACTCGCAACAAGTCAACACGGAGCGATCAATCTCGACGCAAAGTGTGAGTTCTTCAATAATTAACATCTCAGGGACAGTAATTTCTGACGAGATGCGTTTAATTTTAGAAAAGGGCTTGTCCTTTATTCCTTCTATCAAATTTGATTTTTCAAGTTTAGAGTTGATTTGGAGAATTATATAAGGAAATTACATTTAAAGTTATTTTTTGCAGAATTTCCGTTATCCACAATTGCATCAAGATCCACTGGCTGTTGGTTCCTCTTATGGACGAGTTACTTTGCCTTTGAAATCTAAATGGACTCCCCCGGGCCCCCGACATCCCTCTCTTCTTCTTTATCGGGATTTAATTTTACAAGATATGCAAAAGGGCGGCTAAATCTCAAAACAATTTTTACACCTCCTTGTCTTCATCTGAGAGGGGGGCCATACGCGAATTGCAATCCCGCCCCGATATCGTTATTAAAAGAGCGGATAAGGGGGTCGCGGTAGTCCTTTGGAACAGACACGACTACTGCATAGAAAGCTTATCGTCAACTGGAAGATCAACAGATTATAAAAAATTGACAGTGGATCCTACTGCTCTGCTTCAAGATCAGATACAGAGTCTAACAAAAGCAGCTTTAGAAGCCAAATTGATTTCAAAGAAGGAATACCAGTTCCTTAATCTGTTGATCCAGTACTATCCAATTTCTATTTAGTTCCTAAGGTACATAAAATCTCACAAAGCCTCCGGGTCGACCTATAGTGTCGACTCGTGGATCGGTATTAGAACCATTGTCGATGTACTTGGATTCATATTTAAGACCTTTGTTGGCTTCCATTCCATCGTACATTAAGGACTCGACCTCATTTTTTAAATATTCTTCATGAACATGAATCTTTATCAACTGAGGAGGGGGTCCTTCTAGTCACCCTAGACGTGACGTCTCTCTATACAGTAATTCCTCAACAGCAGGCGTATGTAGTGGTCATGTCAGCTTTGAGAAGTCAGGGAGATCTATTCCCTGCTCACGTTTTTGTTCTCATATAGCGGAATTGGTCTTATATCATAATTTTTTTGTTTTTGAACAACAAATATTTCATCAGATATCTGGAGTGGCCATGGGGGCCCACATGTGCCCCCTCAGTGGCCAACCTTTATATGTACCAATTTGAGTCGAGATGGATTCAACACTCTCCTTCTCAAAGTGCAGTGAAGGTTTGGAGGCGTTATATTGACGACATATTTGTCGTCTGGCAAGGTACTGGATCTTCTTTACAAGACTTTTTTGAATGGCTAAACTCCTGTGACCCTAACATTAAGTTTACAATTACTAGTCATGAATCTCAAATCTCCTTTCTTGATGTGTTAGTGAAGAAAACAGCAACGGGGTGGCATACTTCCATTCATCAAAAGCTAACTTGATAGGAATACTCTCTTGCATTATTCCAGTGCCCCATCCCCGGCCGTTTACGTAATGGATTGCCTGTTTCTCAATTTATCCGGTATAGACGGAATTGTAGTTCCTTGGACGAATACAAACGACAAGCAGTACAACTACAAACTAAGTTTTATCAGCGTGGATATCCAAAGAAGATCGTCAAGGAAGCCTACACTAGGGCGCGTTTTATTAATAGGGATCTTCTTTTACAACCTGCAACTCAACCGGAATCGACATCAGATTGTGGTTAATTTTATAACAACTTTTTCTCCACTAAGTCATCATTTGCAGAGGAGTTTGGATCGACATAAAGACATCTTGTCTACTATACCGGGACTAGAACATTACTCTGTTTGCTGTGTCTGGCAATGTCAGAAGAATCTTAAAGATTTATTAAGCCCGACGGTTTTACGGCCACTGGATGCAGGGGATGTGGGTGATCGGGGGCATAAGGCCTGTGGCGAGTGTACCATATGCGCTATAACACAGGATTGCAGCAGTTTTCACACAATGGCAGTACATATCAGTTGCATAGTAGCACTTCCTGCGGCTCTTCCAATGTGGTCTATTGTATCCAATGCCCATGCCCCTTGCTATACATTGGTAAGACTAACCGGCACTTCAGAATACGTATGAATGAGCACAAAAGCAAGTTAAAGTGCAAACGTTTAGAAGCTCCGATAGTTGAACATTGCCTATCAATGCATCACACGTTTGAAGATTTACGCTGCTTTTGCATTACTCAAATATTTCGCCCGCAGCAAGGGCGCACTAGGGATCAAACTTTGATATATGCGGAACAACGATGGATCCATAAACTGCAGACAGTCAGTCCTCAGGGTTTAAATGCCCGTATAGAATGGAGTCCTGCCTCTGACGTCATTTTGTTGGGGCTCTATTCATCATCATTCATTTTCAGCTGGGTCTATATAATCTGCGCATGTGCAGCGTTTTCTTTACCACCGTTAAGCAGTTCAACAAAGACTCTTTGTAGCAGGGACGCTAGCGGGTGTATAAGGTAATGGTGGAATCTTTGTCACAGTAAGCGGATAATTATAGTGACTAAAAAAAAGTTTTTGCCATTTGAAAGTAAAAGCTAATTTGAACTTTTTTTTCGTTGTAGAGCTTAGCAAGTTTTCCCCTGAAGAACCCTTGTTTGGAGAAACGCTTAGCGCTTGATGCGTTGGGAAGCAACACCCTTGCCTAAGCTTGGAAGCCATTTAAAGCTAAGCATTTTAAAAACCACGTTTAAAGTTTTGCACTTTTTGGAAAAATAGCTGACAACAGGATAGTGGTCATTGATGTTAAGGTAGGGCGTTCAGTGGTTCTTCTGACTTGAGCCCGGTAATACTGAGACCACGTTGTCATCTACTTTGAAACCATATGTAGATGTTTTACATATATGTTTTTGATACAAGCAGTCGGCGATATAGCCAAGTTTACTTTCTTGTTGTAATACAGAGCGTTTCTAATATTTTGTAATACTTACTCTGTGAAACACGGACCAATTTGCAAGTGGTTATATAATGGCAACATGATGCAATATCCCACAGCAATCAATCACTTACAGCCTTGGCTATTTATAGAACATCCCCATATTTCACTTCTCTGCTTACAACTTATGTTCATTTTAGTGTTTTGGAGCCAGTCTGCTAGCTGTATGCATCTGAATGTCCCTACTTGAATGATGTCCTTTCACACAAAATATGCAGAATGAATTCTAAAGAAACACAAATAAAACTGACAGTCGACATGATAATGTGCAGACTCTGAATCAGTATGCAGAGATTCTTTTCTGCCTGGAAAGGACAGGTCTTTGGATCTCTCGGTAACTAACAAGTATTAAAAAAACAGCCTCAATTAGAATTTCAGCAGCACATATGGGAAAAAGCCCTCAAAAGTTTACCATGATGGCAAATCCTACTGAGGAGAAAAGATTTGCTCGTTCTATAGTATCCACTGAATGTGCAAGTGAAAAAAAGCTCTTTGCAGATATAATAGGTCAGTGTTGTGCAATCAGAATACACTCGGGGTCCTGTTTATTCTCTTCTCTTTTCTGTGAGAAGTGCTTAGAACGGGACCCTACAATTTGAATAGTATAGTAAGTACTATAAAAGATCTATTTATGCAAAGTTTGTTCTTTAAGGAGAAATTTTAATCATACCTTATACATTTCCTTTCCTTGAATCCTGCTAGACCATTCTGGGTTATGCTCCCTTAACAGCAGATGGAGGCAGACTTGAGCATCTTTCAATGTCATCAGAAGGTATAACCACTGGTGCAGCACTGAGAGGAGACTAAGACACTTCACAGCAGGAAGCAAGATTGAAAAACTGAGATAAAACTCACCAACCATTAGTAAAAACAACAGTCAACTATCAGAACAATTATTTGGCTCTCTTACCACAAAATCTAAATAAACCATGTGCTGCAACAATACAATGTTAAGGCAGCAGGGCTTTCCAGCATGTAGGAACATCTTCCAGGGTGGGTTCCAGACTGGTCTAGCAGTATTTGAGGAAAGGAAATGATCAGGTATGATTGAAATGTCTCCTCTCTCATCATCCTGCTAGAATAATCCAGACGAGTGGGGTGTACCCAAGCAGTCAAGACCTTGGGATATTCTGGTGAGCATAGCCTTACCAAGACACTACCAGCACTTGCTCTCATATGCAATCTACAGCACTTCACTAAAGGTACTCAAAGAGAACCAGTCAGCCATTTTAGACATGTCTTTTGAAGACACCAAGGCAGACTAAATCCAGGAGACGACCTGTGACCTAATGGCATGAGCTCCAACTCCCTCCACTAACCACTTCCCTGTCAAAAGGTGTCCTGAACCAATAGCCTCTTGGATCCAGCAGGAAAGAGGCGGAGTTGGCCATTACCTGATTTTACCTAAGACCACTGCAGAGAACAAAAAGATGGGCTGACAGAAGGAGTTGATTTCTTCTAGGTATCTGAGCAATACCCTCCACACATCAGACGCAGAGAAGGATTGGCTCGAAGGTCCGCCTCCAAAAAAGGCAGGCAAGATGACCATCTGATTAAAGTGAAAGGAAGAGATCATCTTTGGAAGTAAAGATGGCACTGTTTGCAAGGCAACTGAAATGGCTTGAGATGACCTAAAATATTCATGGCAGGACAAGGCCTGTAGCTTTAAGACCTGTCTGGCAGAGGCAATAGCCACTAGAACCACCAACGTAAAGAGTCAAATCTTTGAGAAAAGCCTTATGGCTGAGCTTGAAAGGGGGCCCTTTAAGAGCCTTTAATACCAACAAAACCACCAGATGCATGGGAGGACAAATCTGTTTAACCTCCCTGAGGAAGTGAGACAAGGACAAACCCTGAACCTTAAGAAAGTTCACGGCCAACCCCTGATCCAGGCACACATGAAAGAAGCAACGCGGTCCCAAAAGAACTGAAGGTACCACTTCTGCAAGAAATTACAACACCACATACAAGGAGCAGAGAGAAACCACAGATATTCAAGGAATCTTTAATAAATAAATTGTCCAACTCAGCCAAGTTTCAGCTACAGGAGCCTTCGTCAGGGATCTTTACTGCCAGTTCTTTTCCTCAGCCCACAGTAGCCTCCCTGCATTTTCCGCCTTCCTCTTCTACAAAAGGACACTCACTGGTTCCACTGGCTCTCTACAAGATTAGCTCAGTGTCCCTCTCTCACTTGTATCAAACCCTCACATACACTAACGAAGATGAGGTTCTATGGGCCCTGAACAAGATATTCACTCACTCTCCAGGGTAGCCTCTGATAGCTTAAGTTTCTCAAAGGCCAGGCCATAAACAAGAAGGGAGCAGGATCCTCCATTATCAGGGGCCCTTGAAGAAGGCAGCCCTTCTCCTGTGGGAGCCAGAGTGGGGAACCCACTAACAGCACCATTAGATCCGCATACCATGGTCTAAGGCTATCAAGATCAACAAAAGCCTGAGGGAGCAGTTTATACATTTCTACAGGAAGCTCTAAGCCAGACAGATGGAGACAGAAGAGGGCTGGGCACAACAATATCAGGAGGAGATAACTCTTCCCCACCTGGAGGAAGGGGTGGCTGGGACCTTAGATAGAAATACAGAGAGCGGCGAGATAGAGGAGGTGATTAAAGATCTGCCAACAGAGAAGGACCCAGGAAAAGATGGGCTACCGTAGGCCTTCTAAAGAACTGAAAATGGCCCATGGGCATGGCAAACCTTAAGAACCTCTGATGATCCGGCCTGATCGGAATGTGCAGATAAGCCTCCATCAAATCTATGGAGGACAGAAACTCTCCCGGCTTCACCACCTGAATTACGGACCTTAGAGTCTCCATGCGGAAATGCGGCACCCTCAAACACCGGTTTACGTGTTTGAGATCTAGAATGGGGCGAAAATAACCTTCTTTCTTGGGCACCACAAAATAAATCGAGTATCGACCTAACCTGTATTGCTCTCGAGGGACCAGCACTACTGCCTGGAGCTGGAGCAGATGAAGAGTGTCACCTATTGCCTTCGTTTTTGCGAGGGATCCGCAAGGAGACTTCAGAAAGGCGTCTGCCAGGGGCTGAGCAAACTCTAGCGCATAGCCTTCTCGGATGATCTCCAGGACCCATTGGTCCGTTATGTCGGCCCAGATGGAGAGGAACTCCTGCAACCGTCCCCCCACCGGGGGCTCCGCCTGAGCCGGCCGCCCTTCATTGCGGTTTCTTGGGGGCGTTTTGCTGTGAGGTAAAATACCCTCTGCCGAACCCACTCGCTCCTCGAATGGATTGCCCCCGAGTTCCAAAGCGGCTCCTCTGATACGGAGCAAACCGAGGACCACGGAATCTACGCACATCGCGACCTTGTCCTCTTGCCAGAGGCATGGGTCTAGTCCCTCTCAGACGATCCTCTGGGAGCTGACCTCCCTTGGAATCACCCAAATCTTTCACTATCTCTTCAAGGGCTTCCCCAAAGAGCAGCTTGCCCTTGTAGGGGAGTTTGCCGAGACGAGCCTTAGAAGACGCATCTGCCGCCCAATTCTGCAGCCAAAGAAACCGTTTTGCTGCAATCACTGAGGCCATGGACTTTGCCGAAACCCTGACCAAATCATAAAAAGTGTCTGCTAAATACGCCGCTGCTGACTCCAACCTCACTCCATCCGAGGACCCTGCTTCCTCCTTGTCAGAACCTGAGTCCCCTTGTAACCAGCGAATAGACGCCCGCGAGACATAAGCCCCACAAATGGAGGCCTGAAGCGACAACACACTCGTATCAAATGCCTGTTTCAATAGGGCCTCCAATTTACAGTCCTGCAGATCCTTCAGGGCAGCACCGCCTTCCACTGGAATCTTAGTTTTCTTAGTTACCGCTGCCACCAACGCATCCACCTTGGGCATATACAGCAACTCCTTCTCTTCCTGAGGGACCGATAGAGCCATGCAATAGCCTGGCTACCCTTTAAGGAAGCCTCTGGACGCTCCCATTCCAAATGAATCATTCGTCTAATGACCCTATGAACTGGGAAACACTTTTCCGGCTTAAAACCTTGAAGCAAGGGATCCTTTAACGGCTCCTCTTGTGCTACCGGTAGGGAAATGTTTAAAGGCCCTAAAGACTGGGCAATAAGGGCCGCCAGCTCCTCTTTGCAGAATACCCTAAAGACATTAGGATCTTTGACAGCCACAATTTCGCCTTCCTCCAACTCCCCAAGGGCCCAGGAATCCAAGGCTCCCTCAGAGAATGACCCCTTCCTCCATTCCCTTAGGCTCACCGATCTGCGCTCCGAAGCAAATCGGAACCTGCCTCTGCCTCCACCGCCTTATTAGATGAGCTCTCTCCTGGCTCTTGCCCCAGGGCTTCTGCTTTTGGAACACTTACTCCACTTGTTGATGCAGACTTAACTAGGCCCTGTTCAAGCTTTAAACAGTAGGCCTTATGCAATGAAAGAATGAAGTCCGCTGAGAACACAGACTCCAAACCGCTATGCAAATCGGGTAAGGGTCCCGGCCCTTGAGTTGCTTCTGTAACAGGCCTTTTGGATTTACTTTTTTGCTTCCCTTCCTTGCCAGAAAGCGCGGGAGCAGCTGCTGCCAAAGACATGGCCACCGTTCCCACCTTCTCCTCCATGCCGAGAGTAATGTCCGACGCAGCCCCTGACACCGTTTTTGCTTCCATCGCGCCTCCGAAGAGCCATTCCACCGAACTCCCCGTGAAGAAACAAATTCTACAGATTCCAGGCCCCGACGACTGCCGCACTGTGCCAAACAGGCCCGCATGTGCCTGAAGAAAAAAACCCCAAAAATCTGACAGAGCTCTTCTACAGGCGACCCTGATCTTACCTCCACGAACTGAGATCTGTCCCCTCACTTCACCACCGCTGCTTGCGGGAGAAGCCGATGAGGCACTGAGGGCAGAGGGCTGCAATCTGGGGCTCCCAGATCCTCTCACTCTCCCTCCAGAGATGACTGCAAGCGCTAACCGAGGCAGACCCTGCCTCTAGCGCTAAGCCCTGCACTCTTTTTTTTTTTTTTTTTGTTTTCTTTTTTTTAAAAGTCAATCCCCTTCTGCACTGGTCTTAGTAGCCCTGCTAGGACCAACCAGCAAGAAAATTCAACACTTTTCCAGTAATTACACGAACTATTCCTCTTCTTCTCTCAGGGAGCCTGTCAGCCATGTCCTATTCAGCTGCTGAGGACTGAAAGACTGGGTTCTGGACACCAGAGAGAGCTGGTTGAGCTGTCAGCAAAACTTTGTAATTCAGTCCTCAGCTGCTGAAGGAGATTGACTACTCCACGGTTCCTGGACTGGCCCGGAGAGACGAGGAATGACGACTTTATGCTGCATCCTGAAACGTACTGGCAACCAGTGGAGGTGGAACAGAAGAGGGGTAACATGCTCATAGCGGGAGGAGGTGGTGAGGAGACGGGCAGTGGTATTCTGGAGGAGTTGCAGGAGGGAGATATGGGAATGAGGCAGACCAGCAAGGGAGACATTACAGTAATCAAGACAGGAAACAGCAAAGGACAGGAAGAGAGTAGTTAGAGAGGGGACAGAGAGGAAGGGGAGAACTGCATGGAGTTGGTGGAGGCAGAAGACATGACGGGAGACAGAGGAGATATGATCTGAGAAAAAGAGGGAAGAGTCAAGAATGACGCCAAGGTACCGGAAGGAGAACACCAAGGGGATAGTGACAGAGGCAAGAGAGGAAGCCAGGGGAGGAGGGGGGGACCCAAACGTAACCCACATGGCGGTAGATTTAAGGGGATTGAACTGGAGAAAATTAGTGGCCATCCAGTCCTGGATGGAGGAAATTAGGGTCATCTAGTTATTTATTTGGGCTTATTTACTGCCCTTCGTGAATCAAAGTGGTTTACATAGAACTTAACACAGTAACTATTACATTAAACAATGTTAACAGAATTAGCCATTATACAAAATTTAACATGAAATAATTGTTTACATAGGGTGATTAGAGTTAAGGAAAAACACTTAAACAGCAACTGTTAGTTTCCTCTAGTAACTATTTATAAGAGAGCAGCAAGGTTGTTGGCAATAATATGAACTTAGTAGCCATTCCGTAACGAGAGTATGAATTTTGTTTTGGTTAAGTAATTTGTAAGGCTATTCTGTAGGGGTTTCCTTAATTTTAAATTACTTAAAGTAAATTAATTTAGAATTATTTAGAATCAACTTTCTCAATTTAAAACTGCTAGATAACCTGTTATTGCATGAACTATGTAACGCTTTTAGAGATAACGTTTCGTTAATTTATTGCTAATATTTTTATCCTTACACTGACATTTCTTAAATATTTTATGGTGGTCAGTCTGCTCTGTGTACCACTTTGTAGCTCAAAGACGTTTGGCAATACTTAAAATTTCATAAATGGCTTCTTCCATTCAAACAAGATCATAAAATGTAAACTATTTGAATACTTTGTGCTACTAGTTCATATATGTATATATTTTCAGTGGAGAAGCAGCCTAGGACCAGAATGACCAGGATTCACATCCCACTGGTACTCCTTGTGGCCTTGGGCAAGTCACTTAACTCTCCATTGCCTCAGATACAAATTTAGATTGTGAGCCCTCTGGGGACAGGGAAATACCTACAGTACCTGAATGTAACTCACCTTGATCTACTACTGGAAGACCCCCGTTTGGGGGGGGGGGGAAGAGCAGTGACGACCCCCCCCCCCCCAAAAAAAGAAAACCATGGTGGTCCGGTGGGTTAGGGAACAGTCCAGTCTGCCAAAAAAGGAGTTTCCTTCCTTATTTGGAAGGCCGACCTCTCTCCTCCCCAGTTGGTGCAACTTTGTGATGAACTGTATGGAGTTAGGTGCCGCCATTTTGGAAAATGGTGGCAGGTGGTAGAAGCATGTAGGAATTGCTCCTAAACACCTGTTCTCTGAAAGGAACTGGGGAGGGGGAGGGTTTAATGGAGTACCACAGGCCGCCAGGTGGTGGTGGGAAGGGGAGGTTTCAGGGTCTGCTGCACCACCAATGATTTTGTTTCTGGGGGTGGTGGGGGGGGGGGGGGGAATTACACAGGACCCTCCTGATGCTGAGCCATGTAGGTCAAATGCTTGGATCATCTAAGGTCAAGTGTCAACCTTCACCTCAGATGACCCTCTCAAGACAGCATGCCAAAACATGCGTAGCATACAGGAGCTGCTAATGAAGACTCCTGGGCGCATGTGTTTGGCTTGCTCTCGCGATTTAATGTCAACTTTCTGCGCATTGTTAATTTGCATGCCGTTAGCTTACAGCATCATCACTGCACAAAAAGTCAGTATTAAACTTGCACTATGAAACGCTGCATTAGAGCTTTAAGCACTGGACTCTGTCTCAGGGTTTCTGCACCGGCCCCTTTGTGGCATGAAATGGGCAAGGACTATGCCTTACAATTAACTAATACAAAACCTAGGGAATATAAACTATCTACAAAAAATAATCCCCTATATTTACCCCCCACTTTCATTCGCAACAACGCTACTTATTTTTGTAGGACAGTTTGCCATGAGGGATTACTCTCTCTTGTAGCAAACTTTTCCTTTTATTCGTTTTAATGAGTATTTCTCAATTTCACCACTATCAGTGAAAAAACAGAGAACTCACAGGTTATGAATCCTCTATAAAACTAAAACATGCCCACTTAACTTATAGAGCACTTCGTCAACTTAGATGTCCAATCCTGTGGTCAGGAACAAAAAGTCGCTTGCTTTGTAATATCAAATTATCCACAGCGGCTATTCTGTTCTTGTTGCATATATCAATACCGTTGGTTAGTTTTCCCACATCAACGGCAAATGGCTAGCAAAACTTCAAACCAAAGCCATATAAAGGCAGCTAAACAGCGTCATGTTTCAGGTCTCGTTACTTCTCCACCCTTCGTCAAGCTATATTCAAGGCTGAATCAAGATCTAAGAAGGCTACCTTTGCTTTTTCGGAAGACAATATATCTAAGTTATTGAAATATCCAGCTTTATTTGATGACACTAATAATCCCACATTATCAGGCTCCATGGGTAGACTATAAGAATATACATCGGAAGGCAGTTCGAGTTCAATTACATGCATCAACAATGACCCAATATTTAAAGCAGCAAATGATACCAAGAGGTTTACAGAAGTTACAACCTCCCCATATGTTCATAGATGACCATGGGTTTTTACAAAAATGGAATATAATATTGAATAAGTATGGCCTAGATTTAATAGCATTGCTGATTGAGAGATTATCACAGGAGGAGAGTGTTTTAAAATCACAATTAGATAATATGGGGACCCAATTAAAGACAGATATGACTCCTGCTACATTTGATACAAATCGGACCGGGTTGCAAACTGAATTGTCCCAATTACGGGAAAAATTGAAAATATCTAAAATAAGGACATTTTCGAGGGACACTCTAGACTATGAGAAAGACCAGGTGTATTACTTGGCGACAACATCAAGCTGTTATAGAACAGAAGAAACAGGAATATAAAAGACGTGACTTGAGTCTTCTTTAGAAGACACAGACAGTGATTCAACAGACAATGTAAAATATCTGTCCGAGAGAGTCTTCGAATTTGACCAATACATTACAACAGGATTTTCAGAGGGGCCGCCCTCGAGGACGCCGGCCCTATCGGTCCAATCAGGGGGACAGCCGCAGGGGGCCTTCCACTCGATCACACACCAAACAATAATAATCTCTCTCAAAAATGTTTAACTGATCTTCAGATGTCTGTTTTGGATTTAGGTTTAATTACAATTAATGCAAAATAACTAGCTTTAGTTATCTGCTATGTTAACATGTACTAATTAGCTACAATTTGAGGTAGCATTGCATGTTACCTGTTGTGCAGTTCACACACAGTAACTACTAATTCTCTGTATTAACTAACTGCATGGCAGCCCAGCCCTCCCAAATATGCTGGAATGGGCAGTTGAACACAGAGGTTTAGCAGTTACTGCATAGTAATTGTCAAAATTAATGCCCTGTATCTGCAAAGACTCACTGCACTTTAACTTTTCAGTAAAGCTCAAATGTGTAAATCTGCAGTCTCTTACCAGTACAAACAATGGATTAAACTGTACATCAAGATTTGCTTAAAGCTCAGTTCTAGCTGTATTTTATCGGATTCACATCAGGCATCTAACTCATTTCAGGAGATCAACACAGAATGCTATCCTGTTTATCAACTCTGGTTCTGAACAGAAATAAATCTGCAATTCCTGAAGACCAGTTTTAGATGGCAGTGGTTATATAATGGCAACATGATGCAATATCCCACAGCACTACACCTGAAGTCCTGGCTACAGGGAATAAAAGAAATAAAGAGATAGGAAGTCCAAAGACCCAAAGAAACAACAGCTTAATCAGCCAAAAAACCTAAATCTCTCCAGCTACCCCTAGCTCACTAGGTTGCTGCTCTCTCCAGCTGCTTGGAGACTGAATACTGAAGCTGGTGGGTGTGCCAGTGGGTTATATGGATCCTGTGATGTCAGAAGATTGATTGGCTCAGTCTCCAAGCTGCAGGTAGAGGCACAACCCAGGATGCAGGGACTGGACTGTAGAGGCGATCAGGAATAAATCTGCAATTCCTGAAGACCAGTTTTAGATGGCAGTGGTTATGGACTACACCAAGGGATATGTATATCCCTGGATGAACACCAAGCGTAAGCTCTTAACAAAACAGAGGCAAGTCACATTTGAAAATACGTCCGATGATACTGCATCGACTGATTCTGATGGAAAACCTCGTCGTAAGGATTTTTCCGAGGACACCGACAAAGAAAAAAAGAAAAAAGTCAACAGCACTCGCAACAAGTCAACACGGAGCGATCAATCTCGACGCAAAGTGTGAGTTCTTCAATAATTAACATCTCAGGGACAGTAATTTCTGACGAGATGCGTTTAATTTTAGAAAAGGGCTTGTCCTTTATTCCTTCTATCAAATTTGATTTTTTCAAGTTTAGAGTTGATTTGGAGAATTATATAAGGAAATTACATTTAAAGTTATTTTTTGCAGAATTTCCGTTATCACAATTGCATCAAGATCCACTGGCTGTTGGTTCCTCTTATGGACGAGTTACTTTGCCTTTGAAATCTAAATGGACTCCCCCGGGCCCCCTACATCCCTCTCTTCTTCTTTATCGGGATTTAATTTTACAAGATATGCAACGGGCGGCTAAATCTCAAAACAATTTTTACACCTCCTTGTCTTCATCTGAGAGGGGGGCCATACGCGAATTGCAATCCCGCCCCGATATCGTTATTAAAAGAGCGGATAAGGGGGTCGCGGTAGTCCTTTGGAACAGACACGACTACTGCATAGAAGCTTATCGTCAACTGGAAGATCAACAGATTTATAAAAAATTGACAGTGGATCCTACTGCTCTGCTTCAAGATCAGATACAGAGTCTAACAAAAGCAGCTTTAGAAGCCAAATTGATTTCAAAGAAGGAATACCAGTTCCTTAATCCTGTTGATCCAGTACTATCCAATTTCTATTTAGTTCCTAAGGTACATAAAAATCTCACAAAGCCTCCGGGTCGACCTATAGTGTCGACTCGTGGATCGGTATTAGAACCATTGTCGATGTACTTGGATTCATATTTAAGACCTTTGTTGGCTTCCATTCCATCGTACATTAAGGACTCGACTCATTTTTTAAATATTCTTCATGAACATGAATCTTTATCAACTGAGGAGGGGGTCCTTCTAGTCACCCTAGACGTGACGTCTCTCTATACAGTAATTCCTCAACAGCAGGCGTATGTAGTGGTCATGTCAGCTTTGAGAAGTCAGGGAGATCTGATTCCCTGCTCACGTTTTTGTCTCATATAGCGGAATTGGTCTTATATCATAATTTTTTTGTTTTTGAACAACAAATATTTCATCAGATATCTGGAGTGGCCATGGGGGCCCACATGTGCCCCCTCAGTGGCCAACCTTTATATGTACCAATTTGAGTCGAGATGGATTCAACACTCTCCTTCTCAAAGTGCAGTGAAGGTTTGGAGGCGTTATATTGACGACATATTTGTCGTCTGGCAAGGTACTGGATCTTCTTTACAAGACTTTTTTGAATGGCTAAACTCCTGTGACCCTAACATTAAGTTTACAATTACTAGTCATGAATCTCAAATCTCCTTTCTTGATGTGTTAGTGAAGAAAACAGCAACGGGGTGGCATACTTCCATTCATCAAAAGCTAACTGATAGGAATACTCTCTTGCATTATTCCAGTGCCCATCCCCGGCCGTTACGTAATGGATTGCCTGTTTCTCAATTTATCCGGTATAGACGGAATTGTAGTTCCTTGGACGAATACAAACGACAAGCAGTACAACTACAAACTAAGTTTTATCAGCGTGGATATCCAAAGAAGATCGTCAAGGAAGCCTACACTAGGGCGCGTTTTATTAATAGGGATCTTCTTTTACAACCTGCAACTCAACCGGAATCGACATCAGATTGTGTTAATTTTATAACAACTTTTTCTCCACTAAGTCATCATTTGCAGAGGAGTTTGGATCGACATAAAGACATCTTGTCTACTATACCGGGACTAGAACATTACTCTGTTTGCTGTGTCTGGCAATGTCAGAAGAATCTTAAAGATTTATTAAGCCCGACGGTTTTTAACGGCCACTGGATGCAGGGATGTGGGTGATCGGGGGCATAAGGCCTGTGGCGAGTGTACCATATGCGCTATAACACAGGATTGCAGCAGTTTTTCACACAATGGCAGTACATATCAGTTGCATAGTAGCACTTCCTGCGGCTCTTCCAATGTGGTCTATTGTATCCAATGCCCATGCCCCTTGCTATACATTGGTAAGACTAACCGGCACTTCAGAATACGTATGAATGAGCACAAAAGCAAGTTAAAGTGCAAACGTTTAGAAGCTCCGATAGTTGAACATTGCCTATCAATGCATCACACGTTTGAAGATTTACGCTGCTTTTGCATTACTCAAATATTTCGCCCGCAGCAAGGGCGCACTAGGGATCAAACTTTGATATATGCGGAACAACGATGGATCCATAAACTGCAGACAGTCAGTCCTCAGGGTTTAAATGCCCGTATAGAATGGGAGTCCTGCCTCTGACGTCATTTTGTTGGGGCTCTATTCATCATCATTCATTTTCAGCTGGGTCTATATAATCTGCGCATGTGCAGCGTTTTCTTTACCACCGTTAAGCAGTTCAACAAAGACTCTTTGTAGCAGGGACGCTAGCGGGTGTATAAGGTAATGGTGGAATCTTTGTCACAGTAAGCGGATAATTATAGTGACTAAAAAAAAAGTTTTTTGCCATTTGAAAGTAAAAGCTAATTTGAACTTTTTTTCGTTGTAGAGCTTAGCAAGTTTCCCCTGAAGAACCCTTGTTTGGAGAAACGCTTAGCGCTTGATGCGTTGGGAAGCAACACCCTTGCCTAAGCTTGGAAAGCCATTTAAAGCTAAGCATTTTAAAACCACGTTTAAAGTTTTGCACTTTTTGGAAAAATAGCTGACAACAGGATAGTGGTCATTGATGTTAAGGTAGGGCGTTCAGTTGGTTCTTCTGACTTGAGCCCGGTAATACTGAGACCACGTTGTCATCTACTTTGAAACCATATGTAGATGTTTTACATATATGTTTTTGATACAAGCAGTCGGCGATATAGCCAAGTTTACTTTCTTGTTGTAATACAGAGCGTTTCTAATATTTTGTAATACTTACTCTGTGAAACACGGACCAATTTGCAAGTGGTTATATAATGGCAACATGATGCAATATCCCACAGCAATCAATCACTTACAGCCTTGGCTATTTATAGAACATCCCCATATTTCACTTCTCTGCTTACAACTTATGTTCATTTTAGTGTTTTGGAGCCAGTCTGCTAGCTGTATGCATCTGAATGTCCCTACTTGAATGATGTCCTTTCACACAAAATATGCAGAATGAATTCTAAAGAAACACAAATAAAACTGACAGTCGACATGATACTGTGCAGACTCTGAATCAGTACGCAGAGATTCTTTTCTGCCTGGAAAGGACAGGTCTTTGGATCTCTCGGTAACTATCAAGTATTAAAAAAACAGCCTCAATTAGAATTTCAGCAGCACATATGGGAAAAAGCCCTCAAAAGTTTACCATGATGGCAAATCCTACTGAGGAGAAAAGATTTGCTCATTCTATAGTATCCACTGAATGTGCAAGTGAAAAAAAGCTCTTTGCAGATATAATAGGTCAGTGCTGTGCAATCAGAATACACTCGGGGTCCTGTTTATTCTCTTCTCTTTTCTGTGAGAAGTGCTTAGAACGGGACCCTACAATTTGAATAGTATAGTAAGTACTATAAAAGATCTATTTATGCAAAGTTTGTTCTTTAAGGAGAAATTTTAATCATACCTTATACATTTCCTTTCCTTGAATCCTGCTAGACCATTCTGGGTTATGCTCCCTTAACAGCAGATGGAGGCAGACTTGAGCATCTTTCAATGTCATCAGAAGGTATAACCACTAGTGCAGCACAGAGGAGACTAAGACACTTCACAGCAGGAAGCAAGACTGAAAAACTGAGATAAAACTCACCAACCATTAGTAAAAACAACAGTCAACTATCAGAACAATTATTTGGCTCTCTTACCACAAAATCTAAATAAACCATGTGCTGCAACAATACAATGTTAAGGCAGCAGGGCTTTCCAGCATGTAGGAACATCTTCCAGGGTGGGTTCCAGACTGGTCTAGCAGTATTTGAGGAAAGGAAATGATCAGGTATGATTGAAATGTCTCCTCTCTCATCATCCTGCTAGAATAATCCAGACGAGTGGGGTGTACCCAAGCAGTCAAGACCTTGGGATATTCTGGTGAGCATAGCCTTACCAAGACACTACCAGCACTTGCTCTCATATGCAATCTACAGCACTTCACTAAAGGTACTCAAAGAGAACCAGTCAGCCATTTTAGACATGTCTTTTGAAGACACCAAGGCAGACTAAATCCAGGAGACGACCTGTGACCTAATGGCATGAGCTCCAACTCCCTCCACTAACCACTTCCCTGTCAAAAGGTGTCCTGAACCAATAGCCTCTTGGATCCAGCAGGAAAGAGGCGGAGTTGGCCATTACCTGATTTTACCTAAGACCACTGCAGAGAACAAAAAGATGGGCTGACAGAAGGAGTTGATTTCTTCTAGGTATCTGAGCAATACCCTCCACACATCAGATGCAGAGAAGGATTGGCTCGAAGGTCCGCCTCCAAAAAAGGCAGGCAAGATGACCATCTGATTAAAGTGAAAGGAAGAGATCATCTTTGGAAGTAAAGATGGCACGGTTTGCAAGGCAACTGAAATGACTTGAGATGACCTAAAATGTTCATGGCAGGACAAGGCCTGTAGCTTTAAGACCTGTCTGGCAGAGGCAATAGCCACTAGAACCACCAACGTAAAGAGTCAAATCTTTGAGAAAAGCCTTATGGCTGAGCTTGAAAGGGGGCCCTTTAAGAGCCTTTAATACCAACAAAACCACCAGATGCATGGGAGGACAAATCTGTTTAACCTCCCTGAGGAAGTGAGACAAGGACAAACCCTGAACCTTAAGAAAGTTCACGGCCAACCCCTGATCCAGGCACACATGAAAGAAGCAACGCGGTCCCAAAAGAACTGAAGGTACCACTTCTGCAAGAAATTACAACACCACATACAAGGAGCAGAGAGAAACCACAGATATTCAAGGAATCTTTAATAAATAAATTGTCCAACTCAGCCAAGTTTCAGCTACAGGAGCCTTCGTCAGGGATCTTTACTGCCAGTTCTTTTCCTCAGCCCACAGTAGCCTCCCTGCATTTTCCGCCTTCCTCTTCTACAAAAAGGACACTCACTGGTTCCACTGGCTCTCTACAAGATTAGCTCAGTGTCCCTCTCTCACTTGTATCAAACCCTCACATACACTAACGAAGATGAGGTTCTATGGGCCCTGAACAAGATATTCACTCACTCTCCAGGGTAGCCTCTGATAGCTTAAGTTTCTCAAAGGCCAGGCCATAAACAAGAAGGGAGCAGGATCCTCCATTATCAGGGGCCCTTGAAGAAGGCAGCCCTTCTCCTGTGGGAGCCAGAGTGGGGAACCCACTAACAGCACCATTAGATCCGCATACCATGGTCTAAGGCTATCAAGATCAACAAAAGCCTGAGGGAGCAGTTTATACATTTCTACAGGAAGCTCTAAGCCAGACAGATGGAGACAGAAGAGGGCTGGGCACAACAATATCAGGAGGAGATAACTCTTCCCCACCTGGAGGAAGGGGTGGCTGGGACCTTAGATAGAAATACAGAGAGCGGCGAGATAGAGGAGGTGATTAAAGATCTGCCAACAGAGAAGGACCCAGGAAAAGATGGGCTACCGTAGGCCTTCTAAAGAACTCCTGCAGGCAGCTATTTAATGGAATAACAGGAAGGGGGTGAACTGTCCCATGAGATTCTCACAGAAGGTATCACGTTGCTACATAAGGAGGAAAAGATCTTCTACAGTGCAGGTCTTATAGCCCAACATCTCTCATTAATGTTGAGGCAAAGATATTAGCAAAAGTCCTGACATCTCGGCAGGCAGCTTGAATGGGGACTGATTCAACAGGATCAGACAGGCAGTTGATAGTATTTCAACTGCCTGTTTAATACCATGGGCTGCTTCTAAGGAGAACGAGGTGGTCATGTTCCTAGCCATCAATGCTGAGGCGGACTTTGATAGGTGCACTGAACCTTCCATTGAGATGATGGCTAGGATGCGATTTGGGCCCAAATTTGAAGGGTGGGTATGGGGACTATATATGGACCCCAAAGCCAAGGTCAAGGTTAATGGCAGCTCTGAGTGTTTTGCTTTGGGATGGGGGACCAGGCAGGGGTGCCCGCTATCTCTTCTCTTTACTCTGGCGGTGGAACTATTGGCACAAGCCATTTGACAAAACAGCCAAATAAAAGGCATATGGGGGGGGGGGGGGGAAGACAGCACACTTTCTTTGTTTTCAGATGACCTCCTTCTATGCCTTTCGGACCCGAACAGTCACTGCCGGAAGTGGTGGGTGCACTTCAGCAATATGGGAAAGTTTCAGGATTTAAAATGAATATAGATAAAACTGAAGCATTAAATATATTGGTTACCCTGGAACTGAAGGAATGTTAACAGGGACAGTTCCCAATCCATTGTGTGAAGAGTCCTCTAAACATCTGGGAGCAAGGATCCCGGCATCTCTCGGTGACTTGTATCAAGTGAATTACCCTAAAATATTTAGATTCATAGAACTGACCTAGAGGAAAGGATGAAAATGGAAGTGTCTTGGTTGGGCAGTAAAAATGAATGTTTTCCCCAAACTGTTGTATCTATTTCAAGCATTGCCAATACCTATCCCTGAGGGAGCCCTAAGAAAGTTGCAGCGTAAAAGTTTTCAGTATTTCTGGAACCATAGACTACGTGGTATCATCCGAGACACATTGTATAGGCGTAGGGAAGGACGACGACTAGGGGTACCAGACTTGAGACACTACTATTGGGAAGGACAAATAAGGCATATGATGGATTCGTGGACTGGAGGGGAACAGAAGAGATTTGTGAAAATAGAAAGCACATATGTATGAGAAGGGAACCTAAGGGCTCTACCCTGGGGAACAAGGAAAAAGTGGTGTTCTGGTAGTCCAGGGATGCAACAGGTGCTTGGAGTCTGGGATGTAGTTAGGAAGCGGAAAGGGGGGCAGGGTTCTTGACATTGACCCCACTAAGAGAAACCCGGAGTTTAGTCCGGGATGGGAGGGGGATATATTCCAGGTGGGAGAAACAAGGACTGCAGTCCTTTCATCAGTTCATTGATACATTTGAAGATGGGGAACTTGTTAATTCTGAGGAATTAAGGGAGTCCTATGGGATGGGGATTGTTATTATGGGCAGGTCTGCCATTTTCTATTGAATAAATGAGGAAAAAGGATTAAAGCATGATTTTACTGAACTGGAGGTGATGTGGTACAGGAAGAAATGCTCGCGGGAATTAATCTCCACACTTTATAAAGGAGTGCAGGGTACCAATTTTAGACAGTTACCCTACATGCGGGAGTGGGAGAGAAATTTACCAAGAGATATTATGCAGAAGGACTGGAAACAGATTGCGGATGAGATTAGGCAGACCCCCTATCAATCGCCGTCAGG
This sequence comes from Ichthyophis bannanicus, assembly GCA_033557465.1. Taxonomy (NCBI): domain Eukaryota; kingdom Metazoa; phylum Chordata; class Amphibia; order Gymnophiona; family Ichthyophiidae; genus Ichthyophis; species Ichthyophis bannanicus. The sequence continues at coordinate 67,005,376 of CM066044.1, read as the reverse complement.
GAAAATTGCTACAAGGTCTTCTTGTTGTTGTTAAGTGCTGTCGAGTCACAGTCGACTCATGGCGACACTCTGGATAGCTATCCTGAATTGTGTTCGGTCTTCAGTCAGGCGGCTCATTGTTGACAGACTGGTACCCGTAGCTGCTGTTATTGTATCTATCCATCTCATTGCTGGCCTTCCTCTTTTGTGTTGACTTTCTATCTTGCCAAGCATGATGTCGTTCTCTAATGATCTCTCTTCATATGATGTGTCCAAAGTATGAATGTCGAAGTCTTGTCATCTGAGCTTCTAAAGAAAGCTTAGGTTTGATCTCCTCTAGTACTGACTGGTTTGTTCTTCGGGCAGTCCATGGTATACACAGTATTCGCCGCCAGCACCCTAATTCAAAGGCATCAATTTTCTTCCTGTCTATATTTTTCACTGTCCAGCTTTCACATCCATATGATGTTATTGAAAATACCATGGCTTGAACAAGTCAAATCTTTGTATGGAGAGAGACATCTCCGCTCTTGAGAATCTTATCTAGGTCTTTCATAGCCATTCTGCCAAGAGCAATGCGTCGTCTGATTTCTTGACTGCTTGTTGCTTCTTTATTGATAGTTGATCCAAGTAGGTTAAAGTTGTTCATGATTTCAATTTCTTCTCCTTCAACAATGAACCTGTTGATTATGCCAGTTGTCATGATCTTTGTCTTCTTTACATTAAGGTGCAGCTTTTCTCAATGCTGAACCAGAAGTTATACCTTCTGATGACATCACTGAAACATATTCTACCTCCACCTGCTGGCAAGGAAGCACAACCCACTCTTTTGGACTGGTCTAGCAAAAAGTTAAATTTTTCTCTGTGGGTACCTGCTGTGTTTCCAGGTAGAACATGTAAACATGCTCATTTAAATTTTAAATCACATTTTGAAGAGGCAAGGGGGCCCAAGATGGTGTCTACATAGGATTCTTACAATGAGCTGTGGCGAGGCTGGGCTTTTACTTTAGAAGTTTACTGCTACTCAATTCTACTTTAATGCCCAAGTGTAAAGGCAAACTGGGAAGACTCCCTTTCCCAAAGCAAGCACTGTAAGTGGTATGTCAGACTTCTATTACAGTCTTCACACAAATCCTCTGCTGACATCAGATGTTCCCATTGTCTTGGGGTGAGGAACAACCCCAAGCTGGAGGACGAGGAGCTGCTCAGCAGTTAGAGGCCGAGTTGTAAGGAGGCACAGGAGATTTTTCAATCAGCATGGCTGTGAGATGCTCTAGTTGCCAACTGCCATGTTTTAGAGTGCAGCAGCTTCAGTACTGATGAAATCGCCGCACTAGGAGGGTTGATGCAGTCTGCTGTGGAGGTTAGAGCCAGTGCTGGTGAAAGGTAGACACGGGCCTTGGCCTGAAGTCACAGAGAGCTCTTCTGTGTACAATGAAACTGGCATGTCATCCCTGAAGACACTTGTCTGACTAGAGAAGAGAACAGTGGAGTCCTTTTGGTTGATGCTGGAACTACACAGGAAAATATTTTAAAAGCCTGAACAAACCTTAAATTCTGCTAAAGCTGTGGACCTGGAGGCTTGTAACTATTCAGGAGTCTAAGACTGAGGACTTGAAGCCTTCTATTATCACAAATTAATAAAAGTTAAGGAGCTATGGCTCAGGACAAATTCTTTATTCACAGGAAAATTGAAAAATTAAGACGATCAGGCTAGGAATTATGGGTCTGATATTGAGCAGTGGCAGCTAGTCATCACTGCTGAACCTAAGACCGGGATATCCAATGCTGGGGGCCATATACAGCTCTGCCATTGAATATCTGGGTCAGCCAAGTTAGACCATAACTGGGTGCTTAACACTAACCTTGCAGCAGCTGAATATCGCTGATGCCCAGTTATCACTCCTGGATCCTAGCTGGCTAGCACCAGATGTTCCGCAGCAGCGCCCATGGATATTCACACCATCATAGCGATTAACACTTAGCAGGTCTGCTAGCCAAGTTAATCACATTGAATATTGGGCCCTATAATTTTAAAAGTGTTCAATTTTCTTTAGAGAAAATGGTTACACTTAAAGAAAATGGTTACATCATAAAGAATAAAATTACTCAGCATGTAGATAGTCATGACCTAATGGGAGATGGCCAACATGGCTTTAGACAAGGAAGATCTTGTCTTACTAATCTGTTATGTTTTTTTGAAGGAGTGAATAATCAGGTGGACAAAGGTGAGTCGGTTGATATTGTGTATCTGGACTTTCAGAAAGCCTTTGACAAGGTCCCTCATGAGAGACTTTTGGCAAAACTAAAGAGTCATGGGATAGGAGGTAGTGTACTATTGTGGATCAGGAACTGGTTAAAAGATAGAAAGCAGAGGGTAGGGCTAAATGGCCAATTTTCCCAATGGAGAAAGGTGAATAGTGGTGTACCCCAGGGATCTGTGCTGGGTCCGCTGCTTTTTGACATTCATAAATGACCTGGAAAGTGGAATAAGGAGTGAGGTTATCAAATTTGCAGATGAGACAAAACTATTTAAAGTTGTTAAAACCCATGAGGATTGTGGAAAACTGCAAGAGGATCTTGATAAATTGGAAGACTGGGCATCAAAATGGCAGATGAAATTTAATGTGGACAAGTGCAAGGTTATGCACCTAGGGAAGAACAACCCAAACTATGGTTACACGATGCAAGGTTCCACATTAGGAACCACCACCCAGGAAAAAGATTTAGGCGTCATTGTGGATACCATGTTAAAACCCTCGGCCCAGTGTGCAGCGGCGGCCAAGAGAGCAAATAGAATGCTAGGTATGATAAGGAAAGGAATGGAAAATAAAACAAAAGATATTATAATGCCTCTATATCGTTCCATGGTGAGACCGCACCTTGAATATTGTGTGCAATTCTGGTCGCCGTATCTTAAAAAGGATATAGCGATTTTAGAAAAGGTTCAGAGAAGAGCCACCAAAATGGTAAAGGGGATGGAAAGATACTCCTATGAAGAAAGGCTAAAAAGGTTAGGGCTCTTTAACCTGGAAAAGAGACGGCTGAGGGGAGATATGATAGAAGTCTATAAATTAATGAACGGAGTGGAACGGGTAAACGTAGATCGATTGTTTACCTTATCAGAATATAGAAAGACTAGGGGACATGCAATGAAGCTACAGGGTAAACTATTTAAGACTAATAAAAGAAAATATGTTTTCACTCAACGTGTAATCAAACTCTGGAATTTGTTACCAGAGGATGTAGTAAGGGCTGTTAATGTAGCTGGGTTTAAAAAAGGTTTGGACAAGTTCCTGGAGGAAAGGTCCATAAACCATTATTAAGAAGGGACCCAGGATATCAATGCTTGAACCAATACAAGCATTGTGGAACCTGTGTCCCTTGGGGAAACTGCTAGGTACATATGACCTAGATTGGCCACTGTTGGAAACAGAATACTGGGCTTGATGGACCTTGGTCTGACCCAGTATGGCATATCTTATGTTCTTATATCTTATCTTTTTACTAGGTGTTTGCGAGAATTTCTTAAATATCCTGAAACAGGATTGCCTCCCTTACAAAAGATTTATTATTTGCCATCCAGAGACTGCAGCAAGGCAGAACAAGGAGAAATCTCATTAACAGAAGTTTTCTGACAGTGCAGATTTAGTAATCTTCTTCAGACTCTAAAATACTATGAACACTAATCATTTGTATAGCTCTACAAGGCATACAAAACACTTCACACATACGAGACATTCCCTACCCTACAGAGCTTACAATCTGTTCAAGACACAAAGACCAAACAGACCAGGGAAATTCTTAAAGGAAATTATTTACAATGCACATGTGTGTAGACAAGAGAATAAGGGGGTCAGGATCCAAATGCAGCCTCAGATTAGTTTTTAGCCTGGATTTGAATTGGACCAGACATGGAGCTCGACATGCTGTCAGGTAGTCGATTCAAGGTATATGGCATAGCAAAATGGAATGAATGGAGTCTAGAGTTAGCAGCAAAAGAGAAGGACGTGGACAAAATTGATATGTTTGAAAAGCAGAGCTGCCAAGGCAGGGTGAAGGGAGAAATAAGAGGAGCTGCAGAATGAATGCACTTGTAGCTGAACAGGAGAAGTTTGAACTGTATGCAGAAATGGACAGGGAACTAATGAAGTGACTTGAGAAGAGGGGTTACATAAACATAGCAACACTGTGCACGGCTAATCTTCTGCCAGTTTGAAGAGACTGAAGAGGAGAGAGATGATTCCAAGGGAGACTGGCAAGTTGCAATAGTCTACAACAGAAGTTACAAAAGAGTGGATAAGGGATCTTGGTAACGTGTTTAGAAAGGAAGGGATAAATTTTGCTGGATGTTGTAGAGGTTGTCAATAGTACTCTTGATATTCTTTGTGTTCTTACTTGATAAAGAAGCCTCAAGGAGACGTTTTACCTGACAATTCTTTACTTGAATCTTACTAGACCAGTCCAGACAAGTTATGCTCCCCATCCAGCAGGTGGAGGTAGATTTCAGCAACTTTCATTGATGTCATCATTTGCTATATCTACTGTGAAGCACTAAGAGAATCCAGTATGATAGCTTTTTCTGAGTTTCAATCTTGCTTACGCTTGGAAAGTACTAGCGCTAATAACCAACCATAGACTGAACAAACATTTAGAACAATTATTTGGCTCTTACTGTAAAATAAGAGCAGACACTGACAAGGAAATCAAGATGCAGCAGAGTTCCCAATCCCCTGTAGGAAAAATCTTCCAGGACAGATCCTGGCCTTGTCTAGCAGGATTCAGGGAAAGGGAACCTCTATATTTGTCCTGAAAGGGTATAAACCACTACCCCCTCTTGATAAGTGGATCGCCAAGACCCTAGCCTTCCACCAAACTGCCCTTCATGGGTATATCAGAGTGGTTCACAATAAAGAAGCAAGGAGGAAAAGATAAAGAATTCCAGAAATTTAGATAGAGGGGAGCAGGGAAAGGACACATATAATTCTGTCACAGGCAGATAAGATTAAGGAATGGGCAGATCAAAGGCCTTGTGCAAGAGTACAGTCTTGAGTTGAGATTTGGAGTAGGACGATTCTAAAAACAGAGAAGAGTAGATTATTTTCTGGGTCCCTACTTCTGGAACAGAATGTCAAGTTGCTTTGAGCCTAGCATGTGTGGCGGAAGGTAAATGAAGACAATTAGAGTGAAAGCAGAGAGCGATGAGGAGTGTGAAGTATGACAAGGGAGGAGAGAGAAGCAGAAATATCCATGTGAAGAACCTTGTGCACCAGGGCGACGAGCTTAAACTGAAAGTGGTACTAGGTGGGAAGCCAGTGATGGTGAATTTGAGGGAGAGGTGGGGTGTCATGATCATAACGAGAAGCATGATCCAGTAGATGGATGGCAGTGTTCTGGATAAGCTTTAATCTTTGAAGCCAAGAGGAAGGGAGGCCAGCATAAATGACATTGCAATAATCCAAGAAGAACATAACTAGGGAGAGAAGAGTAGTCAGCGATGGGGTGGACAGGAATGGGAGAGTAGCTCTGATCTGACAGAGGGAGAAGGGGGACCTGCGAATGACCAAGCTAATATGATTATGAAAGGCTACAGTCAAGGGTGATGCCAAGATACCAGAGGGAACCTCTGCTGTTTCTGACCGATTGTCAGTGTTCCTGCTTACCGCAGCCGAGAGGGAGGAGTTATTCAGCTGACGCCAGACCCCTGCCAGGTATAAATCTTTGGTTAGCTGTGGGATGCAGCAAAAGGCATGTGACCAAAGGGGCACATCAGCCCCTTTGGTGCCCAGAGATGCTTTGGTTTGAAGAAGGACCGTATGGGGAAAAGGAAGAAGAAAGTGCTGCCGGGCAGTTCTAGTTAAAGCTATTAAAATTGTTGGACCAATGGATCGACATGTTCTCCTGACTGCTCTGGATGCCTCGACCCCTGTTGCTGTTTCTTCAGGTACAGTGACTACTTTTTCACACTCTTCTCCTCCGATGAATGGGGGTTTAACCCCACCAAACTGGGAGGAAAATGAAGAAGTGACCTCCCCCCTCCACCACCGTAAGGGACAAGGGACTTATCGTGTGGTGCTCAGATGATCTCCTCTGATTTGGACCAGGTCACGTGTGCCTGGGAGTAAAATCTCAGAGCCTCTTAATTTTGTTATTCTTATGGATGTTATTGAGTCTAAGAATGTGACGCTGCAAGATATTTGGCAAGTAGTTACACGAACATAATTTCCACTCCGTTCTTCTTTGTCTCAGATCTCTCAGTTTACTAATGATGTGGTTATAAAGTTTGTAGAATAGGAAAAACGTATTACTGCATGTAATTCATCTATTTCTAAATTGGAGGACAAATGGTTTTCACCCAAGCTGCTCTCTCATCGTCGGTCCGTGATAGCCTGATAATTCACAATCATCTAGAATCTCTTGAGAATGCAGCTCGGATGAAGAATTAAAGATCTATCAATTTTCCCCCAAACTCATTAATTTGTCTCCTCTTATCTTAGTTTAAAAATATCTAAAAAGCTTTGTTAATTAATGATGTGGACTTGACTATGTTTTCAAATTTGTTTTATGTTTCTCAGGGGGAGGATCAATTTGGTCATTTAGTTGTTAATGAGACTTTAGATGTTTCAGCTTTTTTAGAATCTACAGATACTATTCCTACCCGTGCCATACGTATCATTTCTTTCTTTGATGGATAAAGATATGGCGATGCAATTATAGTTTGCAAAGAAGAACGTTCCTTCTTTTGGCAGGGCGATTCAGTTCTTGATAGAGATGAGGACAGTAACTGAATTCAAAAAAGCATGGGACAAACACAGAGGATCTCTAAAGGTAAAAAGGGGACTGTTGTAGTTGTTGATATGGAAGGACAGACTAGATAGGCCATGTGGTCTTTTTCTGTCATCATATTTCTATGTTTCCTGGGTGTATGTAAATTAACTCAAACATCAAAAGGAATTTTTAAACCTCAAAAGCCCAAGTCTTGACCCTTGGGGCTTCTTTACTTAAAATATCCATGTAAATGTATGTGAATCTTGGGAATGAAAAATATGTGGTGTTTGACCCAGTTCAATTGGAGGATTTTCTTTCTTGGACGAGATCAGATGGTTAATTGTAATGTATTTAGCCTCCTAGTTTAGTTAAAGTGGGTTATTAATTTGTAACTCAGGAGCACCAATATATTTTGCTCTTGTTTATTATATTGTTTTCTTTTCGTGTATTAATGCTACCTATCGTCAGCAGGACTTCCCTCTTGACTTGGCCTTTTTGTATTACTTAATTAATAAAGTATTTTTGAAATTGGAAAAAAAAATATAGATACCAGAATTTAGGGAGCAGAGGGATGGGGGCTCCTCAGAGAAGGGGTGACTAATAGTAGGGGAGAGAGCCCAGCCAGCCAGGTTGTGCTCAGATTAAAGAATGAGCTGATTCTGCTTTAGCCAGGAGACCACGTGGACAAGATAGGTGTTTAAAGGCTCAAGATCAGGGGATGAGGGAGATGTGTGGAAGAGTAAGAGAATGGCATCGGCGTAATAGTACACCGAGATCCCCGATTGTTGTACCAACAGAGCAAAGGGGGAGAGAAAGATATTGAAAAGTGGAGCCAGGGCAGAACCCTGTGGGACATCACAACGAAGGTGGTAAGCATGCAAGATAGAATCACTGGAGCAGACAGAAAAAGAGCAGCCAGAAAGGAAAGACCTGAACCAGTGGAGAACAATATCCTGAAGCAGAGAGTGTAAAATGGAGTGGAGTGGTTGACAAGATCAAAAGCAGATGACAGATCCAGGGATAGTGCATGGCAAACGTTACCATGGTCTAGAGATTAATGGACTTCACCAAGGAAGGAAAGCAGGATGTTTGTGTGCTATGACCGGGACAAAAGCCAGACTGGTGAGGATGAAGAGAACTGGTGCTGTCAAGGTGGGAGATGAGCTGGGTAAAGACACGTTTTTCCAGGATTTGAGAGAGAAAGGCCAGAGTGGAGATTGGTCTGTAATTTGTCAAGATGGCCCTATATGAGGAAGGCTTCTTCAGGATAGGATGAAGAGCTTTTTTCCAGACAGGGAAAGATTTTGAAATTAGACTAGCATTGATGATGGATAGGGCAGGAGGTAGGAGTGCTAGTGAGTCAGCAGGAAGCCATACGGAGGGAATGGGATCAAAGGAACAGGTGATTTTTCAAGAAGTGGAGATGAGATGAACTAAAGCAGAGGGGGAGATTGGCGCAAAGGAACTCCAGGTATGTGTAGGAAGGCAAGGGGGCGATGACAAAGGAGAGGATGGCTGAGCAAAAGAAATCTGAGGATCGATAGGAAAGATGGCTTGAAGGCCAGCCACCTTCTCGCAAACGAAGAGAGCAAATCCATCTGAGGGCAGGGTGGTCGAAGTGTCAGGTGGAGGTGAGGGATGGAGTATGAGTGAGAGGACCAAATAAAGTTCCTTTGACTGATTAGCAGAAGAACTGATAAGCCGAGTGAAATACTCTTGTTTGGCCATCACAATCGTGAACACCCATCCCCCTCAGACTTACCTTCTGGAGAAAGGATTCCGCTATAGCCTCTCAAACAACCCCTGTAGAAGATAAGACTGGGCTCCAAAAGAAATGGGCAAGTGTAAGGGTGACATGAGGGTGTTGACCCCCTTACTGCCCATGACAGATGTGCTTGAGGGCACCAGGTCCCTTGTAGGGGGGACACCTGACCCTCCAATCCTCATGAGAGTGGTGGACTGGTGGTTAAACCACCACAAGAGACAAACAGCCCATCAACCATTTCAGAAGCTTCTGTTCAAGCCAGTTAAAGGGGGTCCCGGAAGGCCTCCAGGGGCCAACAACATGAGAGTATGGTTACGTCAGAAGGCTCCCACTCTGCTAGGACCAAGCAGCAATCTCAAAATGGCCACAGTGCCAATTGTAAAGAGAAAAAAAAAAAGAAGGGGGAAGTAGCAGTAGAGGCCACAGCATCAGATCAGGTCAGCTGCTCTCCCCCAACATGGGAGTCCCAACATGCTGTAAAACAAGTGCCCAGGTATTCCCATCAACGTCCAGGCCAAAACAAGCAGCTGTAGGCAAAAAGAGCCCCAAAAGGCAATTCCAGCATCTGTTGGCTGACCAGGGAACCCTGTTTAAAACAAACATAAACAGGGAAGCCTCAGACACCCATGCAGGCCTGGCAGGGCCACTCCAAAAAGAAAGCTTGTTTGTTTTTTAAATGTAGAACTATTTATTCAAATCAGCAAGAAACCAAATACACCCCAACAACTTCAGTGGCAGAATAAAAATCAGCAAGAAATAAACAGGTAAAGAAAGCATGCAAATAGGACAGCATGAGGGAATAGGGGTCTGGGCCTGACTTAACCTCTCAAGGGTTCTGTGGAGTCCTGTCCACTCTCTGGCCCACTAAGCGCTAGGAAAGAGTAGTTACTTACCTGCAACAGGTGTTCTCCAGGAGCAGCAGGAATCAGTCCTCACATATGGGTGTCATCGGCGCCAATGAAGCCCCAGCGGAGCATTTCCCCAGCTTTCTATGAAAGCCTTTGGGAATGCAGGCACGCATGTGCGGTTCCCTTCCCGCCTAAAAGGTGCCATCTTACCTCAGTCAAATGACATAGCTAAGAACAGCACACAAAAAAGAAAAATAAACTATGTACATCTGCAACTCCAAGGGGAGGAGGGAGGATTGTGAGGACTGATTCCTGCTGCCCCTGGAGAACACCTGTTACAGGTGAGTAACTACTCTTTCTCCAGGACCAAGCAGGAAGTCAGTCCTCACATATGGGTGACTCCCTAGCTCTGTGCTACCGAGGAACCCACGCTGAACAAGAGAACTCCCTCTAGTCCCAGCTGCAAAGAAAGGCTTTTCAAGGACACAACCTCCACCGGTAGCCCAACAGAGGGCAGGAGTTGTCTAAACCTCAAAGAGATTCCGGAGTACTGCTTGGCCAAAAGCACTGTCCCTAAGGGACTCCCTCTCCAGGCAGTAATGGGCTGAAAAAGTCTGGCTTGAAGACCAAGTTGCAGCCCTGCAGATGTTTATCAAGGGCACAGAGCGGAGATGAGCCACTGAGGCAGCCATTGCTCTGGCACGATGGGCCGTGACCCTACCCTGCAAAGGAAGGTCAGCCGCCTTGTAAGCCCAGGTGATACAGTCAGCCACCCCGATGGACAAGGTACGCTTGGACAAACTTATTGGGGTCAAAGGATACGAAGAGCTGAGTAGCTCTTCTATGCCCCTGTGTATGGTCAAGGTAGAAGGATAAGGCCCTCCTACAGTCCAGGGTATGCAGGATTGCTTCAGCCTGGCTAGCATGAGGCCTAGGGAAGAATGTTGGAAGAACCACCTCCTGATTGAGGTGGAAAGAGGAAACAACCTTAGGGAGGAACTTTGCATGAGTCCTGAGGACTACCCTGTTCCTATAAATCCTGGTGTAAGGCCTGTCACAGACCAGGGTCTGAAGCTCACTTATTCGCCTAGCCGAGGTAAGGGCTATCAGGAAGAGTGTCTTCCAGGAGAGGAAGCGTAGTGGACAAGTAGCCATCAGCTCAAAAGGTGGGCGAGTCAGTTGCTGCAAGACCACATTCAGCTCCCACTCAGGGGCAGGACGACGGATGGGAGGCTTGAGTAAAAGCAAGCCCCTGAGAAAGCGGGACACCAAAGGGTGACCAGATAGAGATTGCCCCTCTACCAATGAGTGGTGAGCTGCTAGAGCTGAGAGGTGGACCCGAACAGAATTGGACAAGTCCCTGACTGGATAAGTGCAGTAAGTACTGAAGAACTACTGGCACAGTACAGGAGAAAGGATCCTCCTTACGTAGGTGACACCACATAAAACCTCCTCCACTTGAGAGCATAGGTTTTCCTAGTAGACTGTTTCCTAGAGGCTAGGACAACCTCCTCAACTTCCTGAGGTAAGCCCCATGGAGCCAAAACTACCCTTGCAGCCTCCAGGCCATCAAATTGAGAGATTTGAGATTGGGGTGCAGAAGGGAACCCTGGTCCTGTGTGAGAAGGTCAGGTTGCAACCCCAGAGGCAGTGGAGGATCTACCGCCAGTTGAAGCAGAAGAGGAAACCAAGGCTGTCTCGGCCACCTGGGAGCTATCAGCAGGACCGAGGCCTTGTCCTGGAGAATCTTGAATAGGGTTCGGGCCACCAAGGGCGTGGGAGGAAACGCATAGAGGAGGCCCTGAGACCAAGATATCAGAAAAGCATCCGCTGCTATCCGCAGAGGATGTGGTTGTCTGGAGCAGAACTTTGGCAGTTGCTTGTTCATGGGGCTGGCAAAGAGATCCATCAAAGGGAGACCCCACTTCAGGAAGATCTTCTGAACCACTGAAGGATGCAGCTGCCACTCGTGGGGCTGCAGTACCCTGCTTAACCTGTCTGCCAGGTAGTTGTCCTGGCCTGGAAGGTAGACAGCCCTGAGGAGCATGTTGTGCTTGAGGGCAAAAGAACAAAGGTTCTGAGCTTCCCGACAAAGGATCCTGGACCCAGTTCCGCCCTGTTTGTTCACATAAAACATGGCAACCTGGTTGTCTGTCTGAATCAGGACAGACTGTTGAGCCAGGGTAGGAGTGAAAGCTTTGAGTGCTAATCGAATAGCTCCGAGTTCGAGGAGATTGATCTCCTGTGCAGCTTCCCAGGGAGACCAGAGGCCCTGGGTGCACTTGCCCAGACAATGCGCTCCCCAGCCTTGCAGGGAGGCATCTGTTAGCATCACTGTGTAACCTGTAATCTGAAAGGGAACCCCTTTCAGCAGATTAGGTGGGTGTAGCCACCAGTTGAGGGAGTGCAGAAATGGTCCGGACACCCTTATCCTGTCTCTGAGGCTGCCTGTGGCCTGTGACCACTTGAGTCCGAAGGCACCACTGTGCAGGCCTCATATGGAGCCTGGCATTGGGGGTCACAGGTACTGTCGAAGCCATGTGGCCTAGAAGCCGCAGGCAGAGTCTGGCGGAGACCAGGGACCTGCTGAGAAACTGACTTGCCAAGGCCATCAACCTTCGGGCTCTGTTTTCTGGCAAGAATGCCTTTGCCAGGAGTCCAACCTTGCCCCTATGAAGTCCAAGTTCTGGGAAGGGAGCAAAGTGGACTTTGCGAAGTTTATGACAAACCCCAGGCATTGTAGAAGAGCAATGGTCCTGAGGGTGGCTTGATTGGCCTCCTGACCTGTCTGACCCCTGATGAGCCAGCCGTCCAGATAGGGGAAGACAAAGATACCCTGATTTTTCAGGTAGGCCGCCACCACTGCCAGGCATTTGGTAAAGACCCTGGGAGCGGAGGTGAGGCCGAAAGGCAGCACTCTGTACTGATAATGGTTTCCTCCCACAATGAATCTGAGGTACTTTCTGTGGTCTGGATGAATGAGGATGTCAGTGTACGCATCCTTTAGATCTAAGGAGCATAGCCAATCTCCCTGCTGGAGGTAGGGCAGAAGGGTTCCAAGAGTAAGCATCTTGAACTTTTCTTTCACTAGGAACTTGTTGAGGTTCCTGAGATCCAGAATGGCACGAAGGCCACCAGTTCTTTTGGGCACCAGGAAATACCTGGAGTAGAATCCATGACCTTGCAAGTGGGGAGGCACAGGCTCCACCGCCCTGTCCACCAACAGACCCTGAAGCTCCTGTGCAGAGGAGGCCTCGGAGGCTCCCCTGGAAAATATGGGGGTGGCAGTTGGTGGAAATGGAGGGCATATCCCTTCTGGATTATCTCCAGCACCCAACTGTCCCCGGTGATAAGGGGCCACTGGTGGGCAAAGAGGGCGAGATGACCTCCTGTGCAGGGTTGGGAGAGCAGTGGAGGAGAGGCTATGCTCAAGGAGTCAAAAGCCCCCACTCTGCTGAGTGGTAGCAGGGGCCGGAGGCTTGGGGGTCATCTGCCTACGGGGCCCATTACCCTGGCCCTTGGCTTGCTGACCCTGGGGGGGCAGCTTGGGCAGCCTGATATTGTGGGTACTGTTCGTAGGCAGTGCCCTTCCTCGGGTAAAAGGGCTTTTTACCCAAGCCCTTCTTTTTATGAGAAGGGGCAGAGGTCTTCCTCGACAGCCTTGTCCGGGTGAGGTGCTCGGTCTCGAACTGAGCGGCCTTCTCGGTCATGGGCTTGCCAAACAGGTTTTCACCTCGGCAAGGGACATCGACCAACTTGTCCTGAACCCAGGGCTCGAGGTCCGATGACTGCAGCCATGCCTGGCGTCGAGCTGCGATGCCGGCTGCCGCAACTCGGGCCAAAGCCTCGAAGCCATCATAGGCGGCGCGGGACACGAACTTCGAGCAGTCCCAAATCCCCGAGAACAAGGACTTAAATCTCTGCAAGGGTTCCCCGGAGAGACCAGCAGAGAATCCGGCCAACTCCTTGGCCAGATCCTGCACGTACATGCCCATGTACAGCTAGTAAGACTGGACACGACAAGCAAGCATCGAGCCCTGAAAACACTTTCTACCGACGCCATCTAGGTTTCGGGCCTCCCTGCCAGGAGGCACCGCGGAGTGCATCTTCTGACTCTTCAGACGATGCATGGCCGATTCCACAACCATGGAATGGTGTGGTAGCTGTGCTTTCTGAAAACCAGGGTTCTTACGGAGCAGATAGATCGAATCGACCCGCTTTCTAAGAACCGGCGCCGAGGCCGGTGCCTCCCACATACGGAAGAGGAGTCGTTCCAGCATTGGAGGAACCGAGACAGTAAAGGCCTCCTTCGGAGGAGAGTCATACTGTAGCGCCTCGAGCTCTTCAGCTCTTCCTCGGGATCCGCCGGAATAGCCAAGGCAGTGGCCATATCCCGGACGAACTCCGAGAACCGGGTGTCCTCTGGGGAGGGGGGGGGAGACCTACTCTGGGGCTCAGACTGCGGTGAGTCCGAAGGGATGCACCGAGTCTTAAAGGTGTCAGGAGACTCCTCGTCCTCCGTCTCCCAAGCCGACTCATCCGAGGAAGAGTCGGGGTCCGACCCCGCGGGGCCCTGGAGCACCCGCCCCGACGCCGGAAGCACCGGCGACGACGCCCTCGGTCCTGAGCGGGAGGTCGAGGGGGACCGCAACCGAGGTCAACTCCGAGCCACGATGGACTTGAGTATCGGCTCGGTCTCCGGGGTCGACTTTGACGTCAATGTCCCGGTGGTCGGGGCAGATGCGCCAGACAGGCTGGCCATCAGTGCCCGCTGCTGCTCCATGAAGGCAGACATTCTGCTCTCCAAGGCTGTCATCCTGAGACTCAGCTCGGAAGACGCAGCAGCCACCGACTCGGGCCCCGGTGGCGCCGGGCCCGACGTCGGCTCCTTGGGAGGAGAGTCCACGAGGACTACGGGGCTTACGTGTCCAGCAGACTCCAGCTCCACACGAGGAACTTTGGCAGGCTTCTCCGGTTCCACAGGCCCGGGGCGACGGTCGGGGGTCTTAGACCTGGCCCTCAAGGAGCCAGGGACCTCTTCCGACGACACCCTCGTGAGCCGTTTCTTCCTCTTGCGTTCCCGGTTCCTTTTGCTGCTGGCGACTTCGTAGTGCCTTGGAAGACATTTTTCCACAGGCCCCGCACGACTTAGGAACGTGGTCGGGGCCGAGGCATCGAAGGCAGCAGTCGTGTGTGTCGGTGAGAGACAGTTTCTTACACCGATCACACTTCTTAAAACCACTGGAAGCCATCGGGGAAAAAAAAAAAAAAGAGTCCCCGCGAGGTCAAAAGACCGGCCTTCCAAGGAAAGAGAGAAAAAAGGGCGCCAACGCCAGCCACAAAGGGCAAAAACCGAAAAAGAAAAATCGGGCTCGATACCGGTGTACCGAACCCGGCGGGAGGGGAACCGGCATCGAACCGGAAGAAAAGAAAAATCGCTGAAAAATCTAATTTTAACCGGAAAACTGGACACACGTCCGGTGGGCTTCACGGAAAAAAAAAAAAAAAAAGAGACTGAGGTAAGATGGCACCTTTAGGCGGGAAGGGAACTGCGCATGCGTGCCTGCATTCCCAAAGGCTTTCATAGAAAGCTGGGGAAATGCTCCGCTGGGGCTTCATCGGTGCCGATGACACCCATATGTGAGGACTGACTTCCTGCTTGGTCCTGGAGAAATCACAGATAGCTTGCCCTGTGTCCAGCACTGCTGTCAACTCAAAGCGACAGGGGTGTATCCAAGCTCCCAGAGCCTCTGGGCCTACATGTCTCAGTCACTCAGGCTGCTGAACCTTAGTCTGGAAAGAAAAAGATCTTCTGCAGTAGAGGGACCTATCATACAACAAAACAAGGGGAGTGGAAGGAGACCATGGATGAGAAAGATCCTAATAATAAAGCCTGACTTGGCCAAGTTTCTACTCTGAGTCTTTGTCAGGGGTTTAGAATATAAACGCAAATATATACACAATACCAAAATTATTTTAAAAAAATCATAAGGAAAATCTTAAATGCCATATAGATCATCATAAAGGAAGCACAAAAAAGTACCATATAAAAATGTAATACTGAAAACCAGACTGGTAATAAAAAAGCCAAGTCTCTCAATGATAAAAAAGAATTAAAAAAATGAGAGCACTACAAAAGGACAGATAAAGCATATTAAACAAAAAAAATCAAATCACAAAAGCATCAAAATGTATAAACACAATAAAACGTATTTCTCAAAAATCACTGCTAAATAAAATCATTTATAAAAAAGGCGTGCAGCCTAAGATAAACTTAGGCCTTACCTGCTAATTTTCTTTCCTTTAGTCCCTCCAGTCCAGTTGACAAGCAGGTTATACTCAACCAGCAGGTGGAGACTGAGGAAAACTCTGATTAGTATAACTAGCCTGTGCCCCTTGACCTGAGCCAATATTTGTCACTAACCAAGCAGAAAACAAAAACCACCACCTAGTTCACACCCCTATTTCATTGCCTGGGCTCATAAGCCACAGGGAAAACGGGCCCTGCGAGCTTTGTGTCCTACACTGCTGCACACCCGACAGTCTCAGGGCAAACACCAAACAACCGTCCATTGCTGCAATGCCAACCTTCCAAATATGGCCTGTTCTGCCTCTTTGTTCCATTTTTTTTTGTGTGAAAACGAGACATCTACAAGACACACAAAACACTGAATCAAATGGAAATCCATCCCACCCACCCCTCACAATTTTCACTTCTTAGGCAACATGCAGAATTCTTGAAAAAAAAAATGGAAATTACGCTTACCTGGTAATTGTGGTTCCTGAAGGGACTACAGTTTAGTCCTACATGGCTGGGTAGTGCACCTCCTCCTGCAGCATGGAGACTGGACCAATCAGAATCTTATCCTCACCGACTGTACGCTGCTGGAGTTCCCATCAGCCCCCAGTAAACTATTGACAAAGCAGACTTAAAGAAGCAACACATGAGAAAGAAAACTAACTATAATTGTAAAACCTTAAACTTTATCAATCCATCTGAAACGCCCCCCTCCCCCCAACGAGGAAGCCAGAATTCTGCACATGTTCTTCTGTCGCTACCACTTACTTTGAGGTGATGGGGCAGAAGCAAAGGAAGAGTGAAAACAGATAGTGAAAAGTAGGAATGGCTCTAGTCAGAGGTTCCAACCTGAATCATAATGTGTTTTGCTTATCGGAACCCTCTTTCCGTAGTCACCGCGCCCTTCAAACAGACATTTCTCTCGGATGGGAATGAGGACTAAACTGTAGTCCCTTCAGGAACCACAATTACCAGGTAAGTGTAATTTCCATTTCCTGAGCAGTCCTACAGTTTAGTCCTCCATGGCTGGGATGTAACAGAGCAGTTATCATTGGGAGGGACCTTTCCAACTGGCACACAATACCGCTGATCCAAAGCTGGAATCCCGTGCTGTTGGAACATCTAGCCGGTAGTGTTTGCTGAAAGCATGCAGAGACGACCAGGTAGCTGCCCTGCAAATTTCCGCTGGCGGAACTAAACTATGCTCTGCCCACGACAATCGCCTGCACTCTAGTAGAGTGTGCCCGCAATCCTATCGGAACCGGACGCCCTTGCGAAATATATGCAGACAATTGCTTCCTTAACCCATCTGGAAATGGAAGCCTTTGCCGCCGCTTCTCCCTTTCGCACACAGCCGAACAGCACAAATAGGCTGTCTGACTTACGGTAGGCTTCCGAAACTTTTAGGTACCGGCGCAACACCCGAACATCCAGACGATGCAAGCTGCGGTCCCCGGCCTGCTCGGCCCTAGAGTTAAAAACTGGAAGACGACCGATTGATTTACATGAAACGGAGAGACCACGTCAGGCAAAAATGATGGCACTGTCCGTAAAATCACCCTGTCTCTAGAAAAGGATAAGAGCGGCTCCCTGCACGACAGCGCCTGTAACTCCGAAATCCACCTCAAAGAACAGATGGCCACCAGGAACACCGTCTTCAGCATTAAGTCCTTAACGGATGCCTGGTTCCGAGGCTCAAAGGGCTTCTTGACCAATGCTTGCCAGATTAGATTCAAGTCCCACGGAGGCAGCGACACCCTTCGAAGGCCGAAGCCGGAACACCGCCTTAAGGAAACGCTGCACATCCTTGTGCGAACTCAGAGGAATCCCTGAATCCTGCCCCGGTAACATGCGAGAGCCGCCAACTGAACCTTCAATGAACTGGCGGCTAACCCTTTGTCGAAACTGTCCTGCAAGAAACTGAGTATCACTGGAACGGAAGTAGTCGCCGCTCGAATATGTCGCCTGGGAGCACCAGTCCTCAAATAAATACTTGCCACACGCGCATGTACGCGACAGAAGTAGACCGTTTCCTTGCCCAAAAGAGCGTGGCAATGACCGCTGCCGAATAACCTCTTTTTCAACCATGCCCTTTCAATGGCCATACCGTAAGCGAGAACCGATCCACTTGGGGCATCCGCAGGGGACCCTGAATCAACAGATCCACTGAAGGCAGAAGCCTCCATGGCTCTCCGTCGAGCAGGCAAACTAGATCCGCATGCCACAGGCGTCTGGACCAATCCGGGGCCACCAATAGAACCACACCGCTGTGCGCCTCGATGCGTTGCACCACTCGGCCGATAAGAGCACATGGAGGGAACACAGAGGAGCCCGGACTCTGGCTAGGGCCGAATGAGCGCGTCAATGCCTTTGGACATCCTTTCCCTCAGCTTGCTGAAAAACTGACCTGTCTTTGTGATTGAAAGGTCGCCATGATGTCCATGACCAGCGGCTCCCATCTGTGGACAATTTGCGCAAACAGCTGCGGATAAAGCTCCCATTCTCCAGCGTCCACCCGCACTCTGCTAAGAAAATCTGCCATCACGTTGTCCTTCCCCGCGATGTGCGCTGCCGAGATGCCCAGCAGGCGAGGCTCTAACCACTCAAACAACATGTCTGTCTCTTCTTCCATGGCTACACTCCCTGTGCCGCCCTGCCGGTTGAGGTACGCCACCGTTGCTGAATTGTCCGATAGCACTCGCACCCCTCGACCCCTCACTGAACTCTCGAACGCCTGAAGCGCTCGAAACACCACCCGGAGCTCGAGACGGTTGATCGACCAAGAGGCCTCCTGGGCAGACCAGCTCCCTTGAGCGAATCGACCCTTGCAATGGGCTCCCCACCCTGCTAGACTCGCATCCGTCAGAGGGAGCCAAACTGGTTGTTCCAGGGGAATGCCCACCTGCAAGAACTTCAGGGCCAGCCACCACTGTAGAGGCAGACGGACACGCCTCGGGCAGGGAAGGTGCTTGTTCAGCGAATCCGATTGGTTCGACCAGCGCCGCAGTAGCGCCCTTTGCAACGGTCTCATATTAAATCTGGCCCACGGAACCACTTCCAGAGTTGCTGCCATGGTTCCCAGCAACCGAAGGTACCACCAAGCGGATGGCACCGGGAAGTCCAAGAACCTGCGTAGGAGATGACGCAAGGCCTGCATGCGGTGATCCAGCAAGCATACCAAGCCTCTCAAAGTGTCGAAACGTACTCCTAGATATTCGAGCATCTGAGGCAGAACCAATTGACTCTTCTTTGCGTTGATCACCCAGCCGAGACTCTGCAAAAGCTGCACCACTCTGTCTGTGGCCTGCAAACTCTCGACCTTGGACTTCGCCCGGATTAACCAATTGTCGAGATAAGGGTGTACTAGAATACCCTACTTTCGCAATGCTGCCACAACCACCACCATTATCTTGAAGGTGCGTGGGGCCGTAGCCAACCCAAACGGCAATGCCTGGAACTGATAATGGCCCCACGGGAACGGGAACCTGAGGAACGTTTGATGGGCCGCTCTGATCAGAATGTGAAAGTAGGCTTCCGTGAGATTGAGACACGTCAAAAACTCCCCTTGACGCACCGCCACTATGACGGATTTCAGAGTTTCCATGCGGAAATGGGACAACGATTCACTCCTTTGAGATCAAGAATAGGTCGGAGAGACCCGTCTTTCTTTGGCACCATGAAATAAATGAAGTAACGACCTCTGCCGAGGTCGGACACAGGGACGGGAGCTATCACCCCCAAGCTTAACAGCCGATCCAACGTTAGTCGGATCGCTAGAGCTTTTTGCTGACCTTTGCTGGGCAACAGGACAAGAGAGTCCCGGAGTGGGCAAGCCATCTCCAGTGCATAGCCTTCTCAAATTATCTCCAACACCCACTGATCTGACGTTATTTGGACCCAGGCAGGAAGAAAATCCCGAAGTCGACCTCCTGTCAATTGACTTCTTTCCAGGGTCCGCCGCATTTCATTGCAGCTTTCGGCTAAAAGAAGAGGAAGAGGGAGAAGAGGCTGCCGCAAAACCTCTGCCTGCACCTCGAAAACCTTGGGATCTTGTAGCAAACCTGCCATGCTGGAATCCTCCGAGGTGGGAGGAACGAAATCTTCTAAAGTCTCAAAATTGACCTCGAACCGCCGGCAAAGATCTGCCCAGCTTAGGTTTATCCTTTGGCAGCCTTCCTCCTTTGGACTCTCCCAAGTCCTTCACCAGTTTATCCAGGTCTTCTACGAACAACAACTTGCCCTTAAAGGGAAGCTTGCTCAGCCGTGACTTAGAAGAACCATCGGTCGCCCAATTCCGCAGCCAAATGGACCTACGAATGGCTACCAAGGATGCCATGCTATTTGCCAACGCACAGATCAAATCATAGTGTACAACCGCCAAATATGCCAAGCCGGATTCCAGCCGAGTCACCTCCAGCAAACCTTGTTGATCCAGGCGAATATCCTGTCTTAAGTGCTGGGCCCACCGCAGGCAGGCCCTTGCCACCCAGGCGCCACAAATAGAGGCCTGTAAAGATAGAGCATCAGCTTCAAATGCCTGTTTCAATAAACCATCCACCTTTCTGTCCTGCGCGTCTAAGGCAGCACTCCCTTCCACCGGTATAGTTGTCCTCTTGGTCACTGCTGCGTCTACTCGCGGTGACCGAAACTTTTCTTCGTCTTTATCCGCCAAAGGATAGAGACGGTTCATTGTCCGGATTCCCTTCAATCCGGCTTCAGGTTGATCCCACTCTGTTTGAATTATTTGATCTACAACTCTGTGCACCGGGAACACCGTTTGAGAGTCTCGCACTGCCTGAATGAGGGGATCCTCTAGACCCCCCCCCTCCTCCGCCAGCCGAGCTGTCGCTAGATTGAGCGTCTGGAGTGCCTCCGTAATTAGGGGTACAAGTTCATCCTTGCGAAATACCCAAATGATCCTTGCCTGATCTTCGGGCTCAGGGATTTCCCCCCCTTCCAATTCGTCACCACCGTCTTCAGGATCTACCTCAGTCTCGTCTGTATCTTGCCACTCCAGGCTTGCCTGCTCCATATCCGTGCCCCGAGGTCGCTTGGCAGGCTTAGGGTTATCTCCTCTCACGTCCTCCCCTTTGGGGGACTGCAGAGGTACCGGCAGCGAGAAGGACTCTGGCAGCTTCCCAAGCCACCCCAAGCGAAAGGCCTGATGTATAATAAGGACAAAGTCGGGGGAAAAATCCCCCAAGGACACTTCAGCACCCCCTACTGGCACCACGCCCGACAGTCCCACGGGCGTAGCCGGAGGAGACGCTGGCTCAACCCCAGCACTTACCGCAGAATCTAGGGAGTCCTGGACTGCCCTGTCTTCAAATTGTTGCTCCATGTTGCAAGAAACGGTAGCGCAGCCTCTGCAAATACCTGTATCAGACACCATCCCCCTGCATGAGCTGCAGACATCAAAAAACTAGAGAGAGGGAAAGAGAAGTGGAATCTGGCTGACTACAAAGACAAACCTACTTGCAATCCTTTTTTTTTTGGTCAACAGAACCCCGACAATTAAATAATCCAAGCTAGCACAGAGAGCCGGATGGTAAAGCAGCCCGCCAGCCCCCTGTCTGCTCGAGTCGCTGAGCAAAAAACCCCGCTGCGAGGCCCCCGAGTTAGCATTCACTGTGCGGGAAAGAAAACAAAATGGCCACCACTGCTAATAAAAAAAAAAAAAATGGCGAAGACCCCACCAGACCGGCCGACAGACCCGCAATGCCCCTGCTCGTCGGGCGTTTAGTGCTCCCCTCACACAACAAGAGACTTACCCCCAAAGACCAGCTCACTCTGCCGCAACACCACCTGCGCTTCGAGAAGTGAGCCCACATGCATACTGCTCTCTGCTCCCTGCTCTGGCACGCTGGACAACGACCAAGGCCCGCACCGCCGAGCGTGTATCTATGCCTGACAGATCTCTCCCCCGTACCATCTAGGAGGAGAGATCTGAACTGCCGGCTGCAGAAATAAAAGGAGGCAGAACAGTAAAGGGGCAGACAGGCAGTGTTAAGCCCGGCTCCCCTGTCAGCGTGCCCCGGTCTTTAGTCTTTTTTTTTTTTTAAAGGCCCAGTAACCTGAAAATAAAGAAAACAAAATAAGTCAAAATTAAAGTTGAAAACTAAGTGTTGCCTATTTAGTGCCTAAGTGAGCCCAGCCTAAGGCTCACATGTCCTCCTGCTGCATGGAGACTGGACACACTGGGGGGCTGATGGGAGCTCCAGCAGTGTACAGTCGGCGAGGATAAGATTCTGATTGGTCCAGTCTCCATGCTGCAGGAGGTGGTACACTACCCAGCCGTGGAGGACTAAACTGCAGTACTGCTCAGGAATGACAGAATCTTGGTGAGGATCCTGGACTGGAGGGACTAAAGGAAAGAAAATTAGCAGGTAAGGCCTAATTTTACCTTCCAAGGCATCTCTCCATTTCCGTCCAGACAAGTGGGATGTAGCAGAGCAGTATTAACTCTGTGGAGGGACAGACAGCCCAGCCCTCAACACTGATGCTCCAAAATACACCTCCTGCCGAGCCTGCAGATCCAAACGGTAATGTCGCACAAAGGAATGAAAGGAAGACCAAGTGGCTACCCAACAGATGTCCAGGGGAGGAACTATTCCCATCGCCCCCTGTCAATTGGGGCCGGAGACCCACAGGCATCAGCCTACCCTTCAACAAATAAGCAGACTCTGACTGGCCCGCAAACGAAGGCAGAGAAACCACCTGATTGAGGCAAAAATCAAGAGACCACCTTGGGCAAAAACGAAAGGACCATCTGGAGAACACCAGATAGGGCTCCTTGCACGAAAGGGCCTGCAATTCCGAAATCCAAGCAGAGCAAATGGCCACCAGGAAAAATGACCTTCAAGGTCAAAACCTTAACCATGACCCCCCCCCACAAGAGGCTCAAAAGACAAGCCACCCAGAGCAGACAGCACCAGACTAAGGTCCCAAACTGGAACCAAGGGCCTGCTGGGAGGCCATAGATACTTCACGCCCCACAAAAAAAAACAAAAAAACACAACATCTGCATGGGTGGTGAGGGATACTTCGTGGACTCAACCTTCGTAGCGCGATAGGGCCACCACCCGGACCCGCAGCAAGCTGAGCCCCAAGCCCTTGTCCAGACTCGCACATAGGCCAGAGGGGTAGACCAACACCATGCCTGGAGCAGGGTCAAAATGACCGACTCAGAGTACCCATGGTGCCTCAGCCTAGCCCTTTCAAAATCCAGGCCATAAGTTAGAACTGATCTGCTGCCTGCATGCACACCGGGCCCTGGGGTCAGAAGATCTAGCACCTGCGGTAAAAGAAGGGGCTCATCTGCCAGCAGCCACTAGAGATCAGTGTACCATGGCTACCATAGCCAGTCCAGAACAATGAGCAGTACTCTACCCCGGTGCGCCTCTATGTGTTGTAACACCCTCTCGATCAGGGGCCAAGGTGGAAACACGTACAATAGCCCTGCCTGGGGCCACATGAGGGCATCTAGCCCTTTGGACATCAGAGACAGTCGATGACTGAAGAACTGGAGCACCTTGGCATTTTCCAGGCACGCCATCAAGTCCATGGTTGGTCTCCCCCAGCGCATCACCAGGGACTGTAACACTTCCTTCGAGAGGCTGAACTCCCCTAGATCCAGGGTGCGCCGGCTCAGGTAGTCTGCTTGCCATTCGCCACTAGAGCCTCGAGATGAACTTCCACCCAGTGGAACAATGGAATTGCCTCCAGTGCCACTTGGGACCTCCATGTGTCGTCCAGGCAATTGATATAAGCCACTGTTGTGGTGTTGTCCAACAAGATTCGTACTACCCTGTGATGTACCAATCGCAGAAAGATCTACAGAGCCAACCACACTCAGTGTGTCTCCAGCTGGTTGATGGGGCATTGCCTGATGAAGGTGGCACAGGGCAGGTGGTCTGCTGAGGAGAGCTAATGTCCACCCCAGCCGTATGGACTCGCATCCATGGTGACCACCACCCAGTCCGGAGTCTCCAGAGGCACCCTTCCCCCCCCCTCCAAGTTGGCTTCTGTCCAACCACCAACACAAACTGCTCTGCACCACCCTAGACAAGAGGAGGCACACTTCCATAGACTGCGTCAGGGGCAACCAACCTGCTAGGAGAGGCGCCTGGTGTGCTCTCATGTGGAGACGGAATCAACAAACGAGTTACAGGGAGGATGCCATGGAACTCAGCACCTGCAGATAGTCCCAGGCTCGAGGGCACAGTGTCCAACAAAGTGCACAGATCTGGCCCTATAAACTTCTGTAGGGCCCTGAGCAACTGTGGTCAATGCCGGTAGCTCGCCCCGGTGGAAAATCCAAAAATGGCCATTGGATTCTCTGTTCCTGGGAGCTCCCCCTCCTCCAGATCTTCCTGGAATGGCTCCAGAAGGTCCACTGGGCCCTCCAAGGGATCAGAGGACTCCAGGGAGGCGCAGAAGCCTATGTCCTGCTCCTCTTCCAGGCAATCATGTCATGGATGCTTGTCTGGTGTAGTTCCCCTCCCCTGACCCATCAGCCTCCCCAGCTTCATCAGAAAGGCCTGATGAAGCAGGAACATAAAATCGGGAAAGGGGCTGACCTCAACACCCCTGATCCTACCGCCCTCACCGCGATAGGCAAATCACACAAATTCTGCAAGGTAGGAGGCCCTAGGCTTTCTGCCTCAATCTGCAATGTGCTCTCCAAGATGTTGGTGGTTCCCGCTAAAACCGCAGGACCACTGCCATCCCCTGCAGCCTCCATGCAGTTGGCAACATCCCCTCCTGAGGTCCCAACAAGTCATCTGCAGCCAACTCGCCCATCTTCTGGCAGCCACGGCACAGCCCGATATCAGACAACTGTGCCCTGCGGCTGCTGCACAGCAGCCTCACTCCATGCCGTTGTGGTGCCGACAACCTCTCCAGCCAAAAAATTTGCTTCGCCACACGCCAGTACTTGAGGACTTACCGGGGGGGTGCCCCTCTCCACAGATGGCTACTGACGGCCTTCCGATCTGTGTTATATACTGCAATCCCCGCTTGCCTCTGTTCACACTCTCTCTCCCTCCCCCCAATAGTTTTACTGACTGACAGCAGCAAGCAGGCAAACAGGCAAACAAAAAAAAAAATACAAGGAAGTGCTGCTCCCTCCGGTCCCGTCCTAAAGACTAGGGAGGAGGAAAGAAATAGAAGGCAGAGGGGGCAACTGGGAGGAAATGGGGGAGGGACCTGGAACCTCCAGGTTCTGCATCACTGGCCTAAGAATGCCCAAGCCAGACTCTGCAATCCGACAGGCTATGTTCACCACTTGCTGGAAACTGAGAAGTACTGACTCAGGTCAGGGGGCACAGGCGAGCTTAACTCACTTGTCTGGACTGGAGGGATGCCTTGGAAAACATAAAACGTCATAAATGAATTATAAACCTAACACCTTTTGCGGCTGTTCCTTTGATTGTTTGGGGATTCTATGTAGGAGGTCATTGATGTGAAAAGGGAATTGAGAAAAGGTGTTTGTGATCTTGTGTCACGGTGAACACCGGCCCGTTATAGCCGAGACCTTCCTATATAAAGAATAACCGGTGGTAAAAAACAGCAGCAGTTGGTTATAGAAGTTAATCCATAAAACTATACAAGTATATTCTTGTTATATCTGAGTGTGTGCTATTTTGATTTTTGGTTATAAACCTATACAGCACATGTATCATAACCGTTTTTTTAGACATACAGTGAGATATCAAAAACTAATAGATAGTAAATACAGAAGATATACAATATGACACAGCACAGGCAGTGCTGGAAAAATGGCTCCAATTGTATAACATCCTGAAATAAATGCTGAAGAAGGAGAAAAAAAAAACACCACAAATTCCTACAACGCTGCCAGCTCCTACAACACGGACGCAGAAATGTACACCAAGCAGTGAACAATGCATTGATAGAAAAATGTTTGAGACACCAGTAAGGGAACTGCTCTATATAGATGGCAATAAAAAGCATTTAGCTGCAGTGTTTGACATGCTGCAATACTAAATCAAAATGGGTACAATTTTTCACTGATAAAACCTAACGTTGTTAATATAACATTATACCTTCACATAAAATGCAGCAGCCAAAGGCTAACAGTCACATGGCACATGAAACGTAGTAGGCAATACAGCAGGTTATAAATACTAGGCTTATAGATACGCCCAGCCCTTCAGTCACACTGCAAGAGTATTTATACGTAAACAAGGATTGCCCCATATCCAAAGCAAAGCCTTACCTGTTGTAGGCATACAACAGCAGATAAAGACCAGTATGGTCCATCTAGTCTGCCCAGTCAAGTGACTAGAGTGGTTTTACCCACCACTCCATCGCAGTCTACAAGTACTACACTTTTTAAAAGAAAGCTCAACTTTCCCGCCTTAGATGCTAAGACACACCTCAAAAAATAAATAAAAAATGACTAACAGCCTTAATGAGTACATATTAGCCATTTTTCCAGTGCTATCTATGCTGTATAGATCATATTGTGTATCTTCTATATACGTCTAAAAAACTGATATAATAAATGAATTATAAACATATGTAACATATGTATGACTGAACATAAGATATGCCATACTGGGTCAGACCAAGGTCCATCAAGCCCAGTATTCTGTTTCCAACAGTGGCCAACCTAGATCATACGTACCTAGCAGTTTCCCCAAGGGACACAGGTTCCACAATACTTGTATTGGTTCAAGCATTGATATCCTGGGTCCCTTCTTAATAATGGTTTATGGACCTCTCCTCCAGGAACTTGTCCAAACCTTTTTTAAACCCAGCTATACTAACAGCCTTTACTACATCCTCCAGAGTTTGATTACACGTTGAGTGAAAAAATATTTTATTAGACTTAAATAGTTTACCCTGTAGCTTCATTGCATGTCCTCTAGTCTTTCTATATTCTGATAAGGTAAACAATCGATCTACGTTTACCCGTTCCACTCCGTTCATTAATTTATAGACTTCTATCATATCTCCCCTCAGCCATCTCTTTTCCAGGTTAAAAGAGCCCTAACCTTTTTAGCCTTTCTTCATAGGAGTATCCTTCCATCCCTTTTACCATTTTGGTGGCTCTTCTGTGAACCTTTTCTAAAATCGCTATATCCTTTTTAAGATACGGCGACCAGAATTGCACACAATATTCAAGGTGCGGTCTCACCATGGAATGATATAGAGGCATTATAATATCTTTTGTTTTATTTTCCATTCCTTTCCTTATCATAGTTTTATGGTGTTTTTATGGTGCACAAATGGAAGGATATTTGGACACTCCTCCCACCCCGTTCATATAAATGATTTCATTTAGCAGTGATTTTTAAGAAATACATGTTATTTTCATATATGTGATGCTTTAGTGATTTGATTATCTTTTTATGTTTAATGTACAGTATCTTTTATCTGTCCTTCGGTAGTGCTCTACATATCTGTTATGCTTTTATCCTTGAGAGACTCACCGTTATAACCAGTCTGGTATGTTCTCAGTATTACCTTTTTCTCATCCATGGTCTCCTTCCGCTCCCCTTTTTTTGTTGTGTGATCGGAACCCTTGGCTTGTCTCCTCTGGCCCAACTATCTGCACTGCTGCCCCAGTCCACAAACCTTGCCACCTGCTAGAGGAAAACTGGCTTCTCTCAGTGCTGCACCAGGGGAAACATGAGTGATGTCAACACTGAAGGTTGCTCGGGTCTGTCTCCACCTGCTGGCAAGAGAGTATAAGCCACACATCTGAACTGGTCTAGAAGGATAAAAACTAGAACAAACATGAATACACATTTAAAAAAATGAGAAATGACAAATTTAAGATTGAAAATTGCAAAAATCAAACCTAATATGGTATTAAAACAATTCACACAAAGCACTGAATGAAATACGATTAATACAAATACGTATAAAAGAAAAATAGTATAAAGCCATAAAAACTATGGCAAATGTTTTTCAAAATAGAAATGCCTTCGACTGCTTTCAAAATTGCATCACGTTACACTTAGAACACAAATGGACAATGACTTCCAAACTAGGCAAAATGGAGCTCTCTCTGAGGAGAAGGAAGGATGTTACCAGTGGTGTGCCACAGGGATGTACTTGGTCAGATTGTTTTTAACATTTTTGTTAGTGATATTGCTGAATGGCTGTCAGGTAAGCTTTGCCTCTTTATGGATGATACCATAATCTGCAACAGACACCTAAATAACATGAGTAGGGATCTAGCGAAGCTTGAAAAAAAAAATGCATTTGGGCTGCAAAAATCCAAGGGAGTGGTACAGTATATAGGGGGTGAAGTAAAAGATAACCAGGACCTCAGTGGATTGTTTCAGATGATTTTAAGATGGCTAAACAGGTAGAAAAGGCAACGGCGAAAGCCAGAAGTACGCTTGGGTGCATAGGGAAAGGAATAGCCAGCAGGAAGAAGGTGGCGATTATGCCTCTGTATATCTTTGGTGAGACCTCATTTGAAGTATTGTGTGCAATTCTGGAGACCACACCTTTAAAAGGATATAAACAGGATGGAATCTGTGCAGAGGGAGGCTAACAAAATGGTCAATGGACTTTGTCATAAAGTACAAGGGGTTGCTCAGAAAGTAATGCCCCACATGTTTTTTCTCTGTCCAGAATGAAGATAGAGGTGTGAAACTGAAAGGGTAGTAACTTGGAACTTCAAAGGACACGTGTGTAATTTTACAGTCGTCCGACAAATAGCGAGGCGGTAGTGATCCTTCAAATGGCGTCTGAGTGATACACGGTACAAACAAGCTGTAATTGAATTCTTGGTGGAAGAGAAAGAAAGTGTGAGAAACCATTCACAAACGGTTGTGTGCTGTGTATGGAAGTTCTGCGGTAGATAGAAGCACCGTTGGACGATAGGTGAAGAGAGTAAAGGCTTCAGAAAGTGGTAAAATGGAACTGGAAGATCGGCCGTGGTCTGGGCGTCCTGCCTCAGCCACCAGTCCAGACAGGTTGCAGCACGCTGATGACACTATTCGTGCAGATCGGCGCATCACAAGTCGGGAATTGTCCGTACAGCTTTCTGTCAGTAGAGGTAATGCAAGGGCAATTATTGACTCTTTGGGATAAAGGCCTCCCCCTCAGCTTCAAAATGCTCCAACAAATCAGAGCAGATGCCTTTCCTTTGGCGTTTGTGTTCGGTTGGGAGACTTTGTGGAACCCATCTTGCACACACCTTTGAATATCCCCGAGTCAATAATTGCACTACCTGACGGAAAGCTATACGGACAACTCCTGACTCGTGATGCACCGATCTGGACTGGTGGCTGAGGCAGGACTTTTTCTCCTCCACCAAGAATTCAATTACAGCTCGTTGTTTGTACCGTGTGTCACTCACAGACGCCATTTGAAGGATCACTACCGCCTTGCTATTTGTCGGATGACTGTAAAATTACACACATGTATCCTTTGAAGTTCCAAGTTACTACCCTTTCAATTTCACACCTCTATCTTCATTCTGGACTGAGAAAAAAACACGTGGGGCATTACTTTCTGAGCAACCCTCATATATGGGGACAAAGCTCTCAATATGTATAACTTTGGAGGAAAGGCAGGAGAGGGGTGATATGACAGACGTTTAAATACCTCTGTGGTATAAATACACAGGTGGAGAGCATCTTTCAGTTGAAAGAGTTCTGCAAAGGAGGGAGCATAATAAGATGATGAAAGGGGATAGACTCAGGCGTAACATCCGGATTTTTTTTTTTTTTTTTAATATGAAAAGGAGTGGTAGATGCATGGAATAGTCTCCCAGTGGAGGTAGAGATGAGGACAATACCTGAATTCAAGAAAGCATGGGACAAACACAAACGATCTCTAAAAGAAAAAAAAAAAAGAAAAAAAAAGAGACGATGTACTATAGTAGTTGATATGGAAGGGCAGACTAGATAGGCCATATGGTCTTTAACTGCTTCCCCCTGCTGGACTATAATGACTGTCAAGCCCTCATAAACCACATCCTGTACTATGCAAATATAATATACCAGGAGCTCCCAAAAATCAACCTTACTCCCCTTACAGCTTGTCTAGAACAATCACAGGCACTGGTCCATGGGAACATATCACCCCCACTCTGAAACTACCCTGGCTCCCCAACCACATGAGGATTAAATACAAAGTTTTATTAACCATATTCAAGACCACCCACCACCATTCAGCAGACGGTCTTTGCCCTCTTCTTGCCTGTTGAGGATTGTTTGTAGGTGGTCAGCCAATCACAAATAGGAATTATACTTACCTGGTAATTGTGGTTCCTTGAGTGACTCCAGTTTAGTCCTCAACCTCTGGGTAGTGAACCTCCTCCTGCAGCTTGGAGACTGTGCATGTCAAAAACTCATGACATCACTGGATATAGCCTGCTGGTCTCTCCCATCAGCTCCCAGTGAACTATTGACAAAGCAGACTCAAAGGAGCAAAAAATCAGTAACTTTTTTTTTTAAAACTTATTATATTCAAGGTACGCAGAACATATAACCTATCTACCTACTACTCCCCTTCCAGAAGGAAAGGGACTGCTTCCTGCATGCTCCCCTTTCCATCCAATGCCTAGCCCTAAACAATCCAGAGCAACATAGCAATATATATAACAATATCATAATATAATATAACAATATAGCGCAAAACAAATGGAAGCATCAAAACGACTGAACACCAGTGAAGGCCTATATCCACTTTTAACCTTGCACTTCCCCCAACAGAAAAAACACTGCTAAGACCCCATCCCCAGGCGGGAATGAGGACTAAACTGGAGTCACTCAAGGAACCACAATTACCAGGTAAGTGTAATTCCTATTGCCTTATCGTTCCTCCAGTTTAGTCCTCAACCTCTGGGATGTATCAGAGCAGTAATCATTGGGAGGGACCTTTCCAACCAGATCTCAACACTGCCTCCCTGAAAACAGCATCCTTAGCCACCAGAACATCTAGGCGGTAGTGCTTATTGAAAATATGGAGACACAACCAAGAGGCCTCCCTACAGATGTCCACTGGCGGAACCAAACTGTGCTCCGTCCAAGAAGATGCTTGCACTCTGGTAGAGTGAGCTAGTAAGCTCCCTGGGACTATACAGTCCCGTAGAAGATAAGTCAATGCACTCGCCACTCCAATTCATCCAGAAATGGACTCCTTCGCCACCGTTTCCCTTTGCGGGGCCCTCTGAACACCCCAAAGAGAGACGATCCACCTTGCGATAGTTTCTGAAACCTTTAAACACTGCGCAGCGCTCTCTTGACGTCCAAACAGCACAAGCTATGGTTCAATACGCTCCCTTCTGCCGCAACTAGCGCTGGAAGAGAGACCATTTTAGTTAGGTGAATGTAGAAACCACCTTTGGCAACAACGACGGAACCAGCCGCCAGGTCACCTGTCTGGAGACAGACAAAAAATGATTCCTGACAGGTCAATGCCTGCAACTCCGAAAATCGCCTCGCCGAACAGATGACCAAACATACTGTCTTCAAGGCAAAACCCTTAACCTATGCCTGTTGCAAGGGCCCCAATGGCACACACACTAGCTAACGCTCCTAAAACCAACGAGCTTCCCCAGTGGAATTAATATCCTACGACAGGGCTACAGTCTGGCAACCGCCTGAGAAAGCGTACCACATCGACCTGTGCATGAGAGCCACTCCCTGTCCTTTGCCCCTATAGCAAGAAAGAGCTGCTAACTGAACTCTCCAGGACCTGCCTTTAACAAACCCGTCCTGCAGAAAACTTAATACCAAGGGAACTGACACTGTGGTCGCACGAGCATGCCTCCGCGAGCACCCGTCCTCAAAGATGCGCCATATACGCACATATGCAAGGGACGTAGACTTTTTTTTTTTTTTTGCGGCAAGGTGGCAGAGACTGCTGTCAAGCAACTCTTTCCTTAAGCTTGCCCTTTCAATGGCCACCCCGTAAGCAAAAAAACGATGCACCCGAGGCATTCGAAGGGAACTCCGTAGCAACAGAATCTCCAATGTCGGAAACCTCCATGGATTCCTGTCGAGGCCGCTTCCCGCAAGCACCCCTTGCATAGCCCGGCCTCCGATAGAGACCCTTTCTTCACTCCACAAAGCAAACAACTGTTTGGACAGTATCCTTCCAGCCAGCCCTGTCAGGGTTGTGGGAGCAAATTCCTAAGTAAAATTCAGCTTTTCTTTTTTTTTTTAAATGAGCAAAACTAACAAACTAACCAAATTAAATGACTACCTCACTAAACTATCCGGAACTGCAAGTAAGAACTCCCCCTTAGCTCCTGAAAGCCTGTGTCAATGAACCCTAAAACTGCCGAAGCCTAACTGACCTGCCGTCCTGCTTCCCGCGCTTTTCACCACGTGACTGCGGCCTAACTGGTCCCTGACGCTGCGCTTACCTCTACGCTGCTTCACCGGCCTTTCCCCAGCACCTCTCAGCTGCGCCTTGCCAGACCGCAGCCAAAGTATCAACCAGGGAACCTCGCACTCGCAGAAGAGAAAGAGGCCAGTGAGGTCCGGTGCGAAGCGGCTCCGCGTCCGCCGCTGAAGTGAACTCCGGCAGCCGCAGACCTTCCTCTCACTCCCCGATGTCGTTCAAAGACTGGCTCCTCACTCACATGGTGAGTTCGGGAGCCGAGACCCCCCTCCTTCGCTCCCCACCATTGACACGTCCAATGCCACTGCAGAGCACCTGGGGGGGGTAGAGGCAGCCCCTGCAGACTGAAACTGCTCTCAGGTCCGTTGACGCCAAAGCGCTTCTCTTATTTCCTTTTCCCAAATAGAAAACTAACAAGCTCTCCTTACTTAGTACTCCGGTGAGTCCTGACCTCTAAGGTCAATACTCCTGCGCTGCTTTGGAGACTGAGCTTACTGGAGCATGGAGAAGGATCCTAGCCTAGTGGAGTCACCAAAAGAGTGACGTGCTCAGTCTCCAATGCTGCGGGAGGAGGTGCTCAACCCTAGATGTCAGGACTAGACTGGAGGGACGAATAGGAACTAGCTATTCTGCCTGTTGTCTTCCTCACACAAGCAGCTCACTGCAACTCTTGCCATGCGGTCCAAATACCTAGAGAGAAAATGGCTGCCCCTTTGCCAATGAATTTTGGCGCCAAGAACAGCCGCTGCAAAAAGGAGGCCTCAGCAGACCGACAGAGCCCAAAGGCCTTACCTGCAGGGCCGAAAGCCACGCAGCCTGCTCCTACCACCTTGAATTCATCCGATCCTCAAGCCGCGCTGATGCGCCTGGCAGCCGCAGCAAGGACCGCTCAGCTGGTTCCACAGAGTAAAATTAAAATCCTGCAGCAACGGAGAGGCTCCGTCTCACACAGCTTCAGTGTGGCTGTACGGGTCCTGGAGCTCCCTCCCGTACCATCAAGGGAGAGAGATCTGCACCGGCGAATGCCTGTAGCAAGTGAAAATAACTGAGGAGGGAAGGCAGGAGCTGCTACTAATTTAAAGAGCCAGGCTCAAATTTCAAATTACTATAAATAAGGAAATTTGCTCCTAACTAAAGGAACTAATCCCTGATTGCCAATTAACCAAAAGGTAACTGAATTAAAAGTAAAATTAAAAGTAAATTAAAGGTAAAAATCAAAATTAAAATCAGAATAGAATTTGTCACACTAAATGCTTCTTATCTGTTCCAAGTGAGCCCAGAAGCTAGGCTCACTACGTCCTCCTGCTGCATGGAGACTGGATACACTGGGGGCTGATGGGAGAGACCAGCAGGCTATATCCAGTGATGTCATGAGTTTTTGACATGCCCAGTCTGCAAGCTGCAGGAGGAGGTTCACTACCCAGAGGTTGAGGACTAAAATGGAGGAACCTCCTATTAGTTCCAATTGCTTTCACCCACTTCAACGCTTCTACTAACAGAGCCTTCTCCTTATATGCACCCACCATCTGGAACTCTCTCACCCTGGAATTACGTGCACTCACAGACCCAGATGAATTCTGGCGTAAACTGAAGACCCTCCTTTTTCTAGAACACTTTGAATCCGATTCTTAGTTACTCCCCCCACCCCATTATGACTATTTTCATGTCCAACCCCAACTCAGCATTATGCAAATAGTTATACTTCACCTGGTTAAGTATTATTGTTACCTACGTTCTATGTAATGTTACTTATATCTGTTCTCTGTAAACCGCTGTGACTGATACAGCGATATAAAAAATTGCTAAATAAATAAATAAATAGTGCAAGTTGAAGACAAGTACATAAAAATCTCAGAGGGGGCAATCAACAAACTAGTTGTCGCTGAACACAACCTATGTTGAGGCTCATACCAAACCAGGTGAAGTAGAGAGAGTTCTCAAAGTTTTAAAAATTAAACTAAATTTTGACCCAAGTTTGTGCAGACTCCATTTTAAAAGTGCAACAGTTAATCCACCTTCAAGGTTGCAAGGAACAATGCATTACTGATCAGTTATAAATAGCCTAAATGATAAACCTGCCAAGAGGCATGGGCATGTTCAAAATTCTACATAAAGATATTCAACTTCTGCTAACTTTATGAATGACAATGAGGCATAACCAGATCATTTCTACTTAAACTAGCTTAGAAAGATTCTTAACTTTCCTTTCATGCTTAGTCCTAATATCCAAGTCAAATCCAGTTAAAAATTAAGACTAGCCCAGGTCTCAGTCCGCAGTATTGTGTGCTGCGATGGATCCATGTTCATATCATCTCTCCACTGGGGAAGAGTAAGGATCGTGCTCATGCCCAGAGGAGAGCAGTTAGAACATTCACGATTCAACATATTCTTAACCAAACAAGAGAACAGCCATGTTAAATAAGTGAACTTGTCTGTATTTTCCTGCACCCCCTCATCACTATAGTTACTTCTGTATGGCATCATATCCATTTTATACATCTAGAAGGCACTCTGGAGAGTGCAGAAAACAGATATTAAAATGACATGATAAAGCCAAGTTGCCATGGCAGCTAGAAATTGTACAACAAAACCTGGGATTTCATGCACCTTGATGGTTTTTTGTCCTGTTGTTCAGCGGCAGTACACAGTAACCACCACATTTCCAACTTTCCTGCCACCATCAGTTCTCTACAAGCTTGAGCTACACGGTGCAGGAAGTTCAGGCTAATCTTTATCTGTAAATTTGATATACCGCTCTTTACACTGGCAATATCTCTTGGTTTCAAGTCTCTTGAAAGCTGAAACCCCAAGACCAGACCAAACTTCCTCCACCATGTGGCTCAAGCTTGCAGACAGCCAATCACAGTGAGAAAAATTAAACACTATTACAGCAACTGCATAAAGCAAGGCAAAGCAATCTGCAAGAGAGCAAGATTAGGTGAAGGCTAGGGGGAGGGTTTGGGAGAGGGAGAGAGAGAGTGTGTGCAAGAAAAAAAACAGACTTGGTGAAGGCTTGGGGGTGCTGGTGGTAGAGAGGTAGAAACTGGATGAAGGCTAGGGGGAGGGGGAGAGAGAGATTGGGTAAAGGCAAGGTGAGGGGGGCATGGCGATATGTGAAGCAAAAAAACAGAAGCTGCCTCAAGTGCAGCTATAAAAAGGTCACTGGGGATGGGGGAAGAAGGGCCACAGCATTCTGTTGGCATTGTACAATGGCAAGTTAAGGGCCTGATTTATTGAACACTTTTCCCATAGAAAATGGGAAAACAGTTTTAGTAAGTATGGCCCTAAAAAGAACGTGATACACTTTTTTTGGAAAGGGAGAGGAGGGAGGCAGGGCATATCATTGCCTAGGTCTCAGCAGCTGGCTGCTAAAATTCCCAGGAAATCTTTCAAGGCCTGTGATAAAGGACTAATGCCACTGGCCCAGTAGCGACATGACTGCTGCACTGAACTGAACACAATTTCAGGCCCGTTCTAGACTTCTACAGCACTTTTAGCTTGATGTGTAATGTGCACACGTACAGCGATTTTCTTTCAATGTGCCTTTAAAGTTGTTCAACAAATACTGTTGGCCTGCAAATGCATTTATTTGCTCCAGATTATATAACAAGGTATTTTTTTCTTATTCTGCAACCCTATTGCTGAAGAGCTTTTTCTGAAATGCGGGTTCTCTTTACTCACTGTATTTCCAGATCCCTTTAGTAGGCCTTAGAAACAATTTACTAACCATTTAAAGATAAGGAAAAAGGGACTGTGAGTGGATGAATGACAGGGACAGAGCAACAGCAGCCATAATTCCTTTTTGTGCTGTTTACAGAATGCTGCAGAATATTTTAGGTCGAGGGTATCAAACCGCCATCTGGCCAGCTTTTCAAGATATCCCTAAAGAATATTCATGAGATATTTGCATGCACCCTCTCCATCTTAAACACATTCATTAGAGATACCTGAAAGCCAGTTTGGTTTGTGGCCCTCTCGGATTGCAGATTGCACACCCATTTTTCAGTTTACAGCCACTGCTTTCTATTGCCAGGAAGTTGTAAATTCCATGGCATCAGAAAAAACACAAAAACTGGCACTTATACACTTAAGCTGAAACCACAGATGGGTAGAAATCAGCAGGGACACACACACATATTGTATATACGTATATGTGATTAGATAAAATAGACTAAAGAGAGAGTAGCTCACAGACACATAACACAGAGTGGATAAGTAGCATAGTGGTTGGCACAGCAGGCCGAGAACTGCGGAAGCTAGATTTCACTTGCTGCTTCTCCTGACCATGAGCACACCGCTTCATCCTCCACTGTCTGGGTACAAAATGTCCCAAGCTAAGCCCTCTTGGGTAGGGAAATAGCTTACCCTGAGCTCAGATTTAGAAAGTAGAGCACATCTAAAATGTAAATACAAACTTCCTGATAAAGATATCTATTCCACATCTACCACCACACAAAGGTCTCTCTCAAATACCAAGAAAAAGCCTCCTGTTTGCACAAAGACCTACTTAGCCATCTTGCCTGCATCTCTCTCACTAGAGGTGTGCTAGCAAAAAGTTTGTTTAAAGTTGCATTGTTTCGTTACATTTTAGCAATGACCACCTCTTTCATAGGTACAAAGCAAGATTTCACACGAGCACAAACTTCCAAAATGATTCATGTGACCAATATGAAAAAACACTGGAAGATTTGTAGATGCCATGAAGTACACATAATATATGACAGCAGATAAACACCAGTATGGTCCATCTAGTTTGCCCAGTAAGGTGGCCCCACCCCCTCCATGCAGATCACCCCCTTCTATGCCTTTGTTTAGGATGTACCTGCTACTACGGGGTGACCTGCACTATTTGTTGAGGAATAAAAAAAAGAAGTTTTTATTTTGATTCTATCCTCTTGCTAAAGGAATCCATTGTGTCTGTCCCATGCCATTTTCAATTCAGTCACTGTATTTGCCCCATCACCTCCATCAGCAGGGTTTTCCAAGCATCTACCACCCTTTCAGTGAAAAAAAGTATTTCCTGTCGTCGTTTTTAAAGTTTACCCCCTTGCAGCTTCATTGTATGCCCTCTAGTATTACAGCTTCTCCTTCTTTGAAAAAGGTTTGTTCATTGATACCCTTTAAGTATTTAAGCTTCTGTATCATATCTCCCCGTCCCGCCTCTCCTCCAGAGTGTACATATTTAGGTCTTCAAGTCTCTTCTAATACATCTTCTGGCGCAGGCTCAAAATCATTTTGGTTGCCTTCCTCTGAACAGTTTCAAGTCTTTATATATCCTTTGTGAGATACGGTCTCCAAAACGGAACACAATATTCCAAGTGAGGCCTCACCAACAGCTTGTATAGGGACAGTAATACCTCCTCCTTCTGCTGGTTATTCCTCTCTGTATGCAACCCAGAATCCTTCTGGCTTTGGCCACCGCCTTGTGCCACAGTTTCGCCACCTTAAGATCCTTAGAAATAATCACTCCGAGGTCCTTCTTCTGGTCTGTGCACACCAACCTCTTGCCCCTATTGCATACAATTCCCTTGGGTGTCTGCATCCCAAGTGCATGACTCTGTACTTCTTCACATTAAAATCTTAACTGCCAAGCATTAGACCATTCTTCCATCTTTTGTAAATCTTTCCTCATGTTGTCCACACCCTCAGAGGAGTTGACTCTGCCTTTTTGCAGATAAAGCAGTCTTTTCCCTTCAATCCTTCAGCAATCTCACTCACAAATACACTGAACTGTATCGGTCTCAGGACCGATCCCTGGAGGACACCAGTATTCGCCTTCCTTTTTTGAGTGAGTTCTGTTTACCAGCACCTTCTGTCGTCTGTCAGTCAACCAATTTCTGATCCAGTTTACCACCTTGGGACCCAATGCTCAGTTTATTGATAAGCTTCCTATGAGGAACAGTCTCAAAAGCTTTGCTGAAATCTAGGTAGAATACATCCATCACATGCCCTTGATCTAGTTCTCTGGTCACCCAGTCAAAGAACTCAAATCACATTTGTTCGGCATGAATGTCCTTTGATAAAACCATGTTGCCTCAAATCATGCAAACTATTGGTTTCTAGAAAATCCACTATTCTCTCTTTTAGGAGTGCCTCCATTACCTTTCCCGCCACCGAGGTAAGACCTACCAGCCTATAGTTTGTCACCTCTTCCTTATTACATTTGTAAAGAGGTACCACCATCAGCCCTTCTCCAGTCCCGCGTAACCTCTTCTGTCTCCAAGGATCTATTAAAAATGTCCTTTAGAAGCCCTGCCAGAACCTCTCTGAGCTCTTTCAGTATCCTGGGATATATCCCATCTGGTCCCATGGCCTTGTCCACTTTCAGTTTTTCAAGCTGTTCAAAAATCTTCTGTGAATGGTCTGGTATCTACTCCATTCCCATTTGGATACTTGTCAACCTTTGCAGTCTTGATAAACCTGGGAGTATGACATACTGGGACTGTGCATATTAAGAGAGGATACAAGGCAATCCCTACTGCAAGGTTTGATGGCAGACTTATTTTTTTTTTTAATTTTAAGAGCAAGGGATTCTGGTCAATGTTATCTCACTTTCTATATAGGGGAATCTTTTTAAATTTAAAAAAAGGCACAAGTTGCCCACATTTTAATGACATACTTGATAGAATATTTTTCTGTATATATTTGCATTACAAAAAAATCAGTTTTCACATCTCCTTACACTCAAAAATGCTCTTTGGCATTGAGAACCTTCATAATATATTAGCTACTACTTAATCTATTAATACTGCTCAGTGTTTACTTTTTACATTATTGCCAAAAGATCCAAGGAGAAGGAGCAACTGATACACACAGGCAAGAACATTGGCACATGCACAGTATCAGCAGCTATGCATGGCTGATTATATCTTGCTTGTCCACAAATTAATGCTGCCACTCAATGTTACTCTTTATACTTTTGCCAGTCATGTTTAGTCTGTGTACCATCCACAGAAGTACAAATGAGACCACCACACTTATGGTCCAATGCCACTATTCCATTAAACCTACAAATTTACCTACAGCACCAGCTTATGTGCAGCCCAATGTTCATCCCCTCAGGGACTTTATGCACTGAGAAACAGACTTTAGACTCAGCACCATTTAAATTACAATACACACTACATACGAACTGTGTACATGTCTGGTCACCCCATCTCAAAAAAGAAAATGGAACCAGAAAATATACAGATAAGAGTAATCAAAATAAAGGGGATGGAATCAGCTCCCTTAGGAAGCAGGGTTGAACAAATTAGAGCACTTGCAGCTTGAAGTGGCAGAGAGGAAATAGGATAAATCTACAGAATCATGAGTGGAGTGAAATAAGTAATGGTTATTCACACTTTAAAATAGTTTAATGGAATTTATCACGTCTAGTACTATTTAGAGCAAACTGGAGTAAAGTTATTTCTCAGTCCATGCACAACTGAGCTGAAGAATTTGTTGCTGGAGGGTGAGGTCAAGGTTTAAAATAACTAGGTTAAGATTTAAAACATAACTAGGTTAAAAAGAAGAGGTTTTGACACATTCCTAGCTGAAAAATCCAAACACTTATTAGCCAGTGTGCAGCAGCGGCCAAGAAAGCAAATACTAGGAATCCCAAGAAAAGGACTGGAGAATAAAACAAAGGTTATTACAATGCCTCTGTATTGCTCCATGGTGCAACTACACCTTGAAAATTATGTGCAATTCTGGTTGCCTTACCTTAAAAATGATATAGTAAAATTAGAAAAAGGTACAGAGAAAAGGGACGGAAGGATATCCCTATGAGGAAAGGATTAAAAGGTTAGACCTCTGTCATAATAATGAATGGAGTAAACAGAAAAATGTAGA
Source organism: Ichthyophis bannanicus (assembly GCA_033557465.1). Classification (NCBI taxonomy): domain Eukaryota; kingdom Metazoa; phylum Chordata; class Amphibia; order Gymnophiona; family Ichthyophiidae; genus Ichthyophis; species Ichthyophis bannanicus. Next base: position 66,965,544 of record CM066044.1, on the reverse strand, counting down.
TTGGTTACTTACTCCTTCAAAAAGCAGTAAGAATAGGGGACATGCAATGAAGCTACAATGTAGCACATTTAAGACTAATCAGAGAAAAGCATATTCAAACTATGGAATTTGCTACCAGAGTATGTCATAAAAGCTGTAAAAGAAGTGTGGAAGAGGACCACTGAAATCCACAGTTTACCCCCCTGGGACAAGCAGCATAGTATCTGTATATCTTTTGGTAACCTGACAGATACCCGTGACATGGATTGGCTACTGTTGGCAACAGGTGGTTAGTAAATTATTGGAAAAGCTACCAGAAAGAGAGAATAGTGAGGTTTCTGGAGTCCAATGGATTGCAGGCCCCGAGGCAGCATGGATTCACCAGAGGCAGGTCTTGTCCAACAAATCTGACTGAAATCTTTGACTGGATTGACTAGGGAGTTGGACTGAGGGAGAGCTCCAGATGTGGTAAATTTCGATTTCAGTAAAGCCTTTGATACCATTCCTCACAGGCGCTTATAAACAAACTGAGCACCCTAGGGATGGACCCTAAAGTTACTGATTGGGTTAGAAATTGGTTGAGTGGAGATCACGCTGAGAAGGAGGTTACCAGTGGTGTGCCATAGGGATCTGTCCTTGGTCAGATTCTTTTTTAACATTTTTGTTAGTGATATTGAAGAAGGGCTGTTGGGTAAGATTTGCTTGTTAGCGGATGATACCAAATTCTGCAACAGAGAAGACACCCAGGAAGGAGTAGATAACATGAGGAGGGATCTAGCCAAGTTTGAAAAATGGTCTATAATTTGGCAGCTGAAATTTAATGTTAAAAAAAGAAAAAGAAAAAAAAAGAAAGATGCAGGGTCACGCATTTGGGCTGCAAAAATCCAAAAGAGGTTCAGTGTAGGGAGTGAGGTACTTCTGTCCACAAAAGAAGAGTGGAACTTGGGCGTAATCGTGTCTACGATCATAAAGTAGCTAAACAGGTAGGAGACTGCAAAAGCCAGAAGGATGCTTGGGTAAATAGGGTAAGGAATGGCCAGCAGAAAAGAGGTGGTGATAATGCCTCTGTATATAAGTCTCTGGTGCGGCCTCATTAGGAGTATTGTGTGCAATTCTGGAGACCGCACCTTCAAAAGAATATAAGCAGGTTGAAGTTGGTGCAGAGGGTGGCTACTAAAATGGTTAATGGTCTTTGTTATGAAGCATATGAGGACAGACAAAGATGTATACTTGGAAAAAGGTGGGATGGGGCAATATGATAAGACAAATTTAAATACCTCTGTGGCATAAATACACAAGTGGAGCTCGGCTATGAGGGGACAAACTCAGGAATAAATATGCAGAAATATTTCTTTACAGAAAGAGTGGTAGATGGAGCGGAATAGACTCCCAATGAAGGTGGTAAAGACGAGGACAGTATCTGAATTCAAAAAAGTATGGGACAAACAAAGGATCTCTAAAGGAAGAAAGGGCTATTGTAGTTGATATGGAAGGACAGACTGGATAGAAACATGACGGTAGAAAAAAAAAAAAGACCACATGGCCTATGTTTCATAGGCTTGATGGACCCTTGGTCTGACCCAGTATGGTATCTCTTGTTCTCATGTACTGTTTTCCCACTTGCTGTGGGAAAGAAAGCTTAATAAAGTAGACCCTTAACATGCCTTTACATGGGGCCCATGACCCTTGTTCAACTTCCCCTCCCACCAACCCTGATGAGTATGTTTGCCAGCAGCATATTGGTGACCCTTCATAGCAGCATCCTGAAGCAACTTTCATTTTTGCTTCATATCACCATGGCTTGGTAACACCCAATGTAAATAAAACATCATAACCCCTCCACACTGCTTTCACACACTCACTCTCTCTTACAGCACCTGCCGCCACTCTCCTCCCACCATCATCATGATGATGATGTCTCTTACCATTCCAGGTGCCCTGCTGCTCTCTACTACAATTAGCTCTTGGAATGTAGCTTGAGCCACACAGTGAAGGACAGCAGGAGTAACTGAAGCATACTTCAGGGGCATGGAATACCAGGTACTATGGCGACCTAGATATGTTGAGACCTGTGCTAAGAATCCTCTTAGCTGAAATGGCAAGCAAAAGTAACTTAAATCAGAAGAGGCATAAAATAATATGCAGAAGAGAAGCACCTTCAAAGCAATCCCCAAAATGATTTGAATCTCTTTACAGAAAGATGCCTGGTCTGAATATTATTTTCACATATTCATCTAGTCACACAACTTAGAAAGATTGTGAGGTCAGGCCTTAGCACACTTTCCAGGACTTCCTAACCATAGCTCCTTGCCACTTTTCAAAAGGTTTTACAGAACATTCAGGGCCGGCATAAGGTTACTGGGTGTCCGACCTAGATGAACCTTCAACTTTGTACCCCAACTCGATTTCAGGCCTCCCCCCTTGAGATTTTAATCAAACTCCTCAAGTGCGATCACACTAACACCATCCCTTCCAGAATGATTCTGTAAAGACAAAAAAATGGGAAATCACTTTTAAATATGAGGGCAACTTAAAAAAAAAAGAAAGAAAAGAATCACATAAGCGAATGGGCTATTGGCAAACTGCCTACCTTCCCTGCAGGTAAAAGAATGCACCCATTGTTCTTTGTGTATACGTGGCCATCAGGACCTATTGTTTCATTTTTAATGCCACCCCCCTCCCCCATCAAGCTTCTGCTTTAGGCAACAGCCTAGTCTGCCTAATGATTAAGCTGAACCCTTAGAACAACCCACATGAAGGTTTATCCAATGCATTTTTAAAATTTGGATTATTTGCCTAGGAGCTCTAGGAGAGTTACATGAGATGTAGTAAATGTTTCCCACCCAAGGTAAGTTTATGACAGGGCTCGATAAATCTTAGGCACTAGGTTGCCAAGGCACCTAGAATTACACCCTAGCTCTCAGGATTTCATGCTCTTCAAAGGTGTTTGAGGCAGCACCTGTGCATACAAAACCTAGCTTCTTATTTTTCACCACTGCAATTGGCTTTGGTGCCGCATGCTCTCTTTTAGCGGCCCCCTCCAACGCCATCACCAAGTCTGTTTCTTTCATAGCTCCCCCCACAGCATCTTCTCACCATTCAGTCTGGAGAGACTTGAAACCAGAAGATTAGACCGAACTTCCTCCACTGGTGCGGCTCAAGGTCCTTGCAGAAAGCCAATCACAATAAGAAACTAGCACAGACTTTTTACTGCAGCTGCAAACAGCAATGCAGGATGAATGGTGAGAGACTGTGAAAGTAGGGGGGGGGGGCTATGAGAGAGAGAGATTAGGTGACCCAGTACAAGCATTGTGGAACTTGTGTCTCTTGGGGAAACTGCTAGGTACATATGACTTAGATTGGCCACTGTTGGAAACAGAATACTGGGCTTGATGGACCTTGGTCTGACCCAGTATGGCATTTCTTATGTTCTTATGTGAAAGATGTGGCGGGGCTGAGAGGCAGACTGTGTGAATGCTGGGGGAGAGGGCTATGAGTTTTTTTGCCTTCAGATATTATCTGGCCATGGTGATATATGAAGCAAAAAAGGAAGCTGCCTCAGGTGCAGCTATAAAGGGTCACCAATATGCTGCTTGCAACGTACTCACTGGGGTTGCTGGCAGGGGTAAGAACAGTTGCTGTTTTCTGCTGGCACTGTGCTATGGCACATTAAGGACCCAATTTAAAGTAAGTAAATGGAGCTCACTCTGAGAAGGATGTTATCAGTGGTGTGCCCCAGGGATCTGTCCTTGGTCTGATTCTTTTTAACATCTTTGTTAGTGATATAGCGGAAGGGTTTTCAGGTAAGGTTTGCCTCTTTGCGGATGATACCAAAATCTGCAATAGAGTAGACACCCAGGAAGGGGTAGATAACATGAGGGGGGATCTAGCTAAGCTTGAAGAATGGTCTAGAATTTGGCAGCTGGGATTTAATGTTAAAAAATTTAAGGTCATGCATTTGGGCTGCAGCAATCCAAGGGAGCAATATAGTATAGGGGGTGAAGTACTTTTGTCCACTAAAGAAGAGCGGGACCTAGGCGTGGTTATGTCTGATGATCTTAAAGTAGCTAAACAGGTAGAAAAGGCGATGGCAAAAGCTAGAAGGATGCTTGGGTGCATACGGAGAGGAATGGCTAGCAGAAAAAAAGGAGGTGATAATGCCTCTGTATAAGTCTTTGGTGCGACCTCATTTGGAGTATAGTGTGCAATTCTGGAAACCGCACCTTCAAAAGGATGTGAACAGGATGGAGTCGGTGCAGAGGGTGGCTACTAAAATGATTAGTGGGCTTCATTATAAAGCATATGAGGACAGACTGAAGGATCTTAATATGTACACCTTAAAGGAAAGGCGGGATAGAGGTGATATGATTGAGATGTTTAAATACCTCCATGGCATAAATGTTCAGGGAGAGAGCCTCTTTCAATTGAAAGCAAGTTCTGCTACGAGGGGACATGGGATGAGGGTGAAGGGGGATAGATTCAGGAGTGATATGCGGAAATATTTCTTTACGGAAAGAGTGGTGGATTCGTGGAATAGTCTCCCAGTGGAGGTGGTAGAGATGAGGACAGTAACTGAATTTAAAAAAGCATGGGACAAACACAGAGGATCTCTAAAGGTAAAAAGGGGACTGTTGTAGTTGTTATGGAAGGAGAGACTAGATAGGCCATGTGGTCTTTTTCTGTCGTCATGTTTCTGTGTTTCTATTAAGCTCTTTTCCCATAGAAAATGGGAAAACAGTAAATAAGGTCCCTCATCAGAGACTTCTGGCAAAATTAAAGAGTCATGGGATAAGAGGCAGTGTACTATTGTGGATCAAGAATTGGCTAAAAGATAGAAAGCAGAGGGTAGGGCTAAATGGCCAATTTTCCCAATGGAGAAAGGTGAATAGTGGTGTACCCCAGGAATCCGTGCTGGGTCTGCTGCTTTTTGACATATTCATAAATGACCTGGAAAAGGGAACAACGAGTGAGGTTATCAAATTTGCGGATGGCACAAAACTATTTAAACTTGTTAAAAACAATGAGGATTGTGGAAAATTGCAAGAGGATCTTGATAAATTGGAAGACTTGGCATCAAAATGGCAGATGAAATTTAATGTGGACAAGTGCAAAGTTATGCACCTAGGGAAGAACAACCCTAACTATGGTTACACAATGCAAGGTTCCACATTAGGAACCACCACCCAGGAAAAAGATTTAGGAGTCATTGTGGACATGTTAAAAACCCTCGGCCCAGTGTGCAGCGGCGGCCAAGAGAGCAAATAGAATGCTAGGTATCATAAGGAAAGGAATGGAAAATAAAACAAAGGATATTATAATGCATCTGTATTGTTCCATGGTGTGACCGCACCTTGAATATTGTGTGCAATTCTGGTCGCCATTTCTTAAAAAGGATATAGCGTTATTAGACAAGGCTCAGAGAAGAGCCACCAAAATGGTAAAGGGGATAAAAGGATACCCCTATGAAGAAAGGCTAAAAAGGTTAGGGCTCTTTAACCTGGAAATGAGACGGCTGAGGGGAGATATTATAGAAGTCTATAAATTAATGAACGGAGTGGAACGGGTAAACGTAGGTTGATTGTTTACATTATCAGAATATAGAAAGACTAGGGGACATGCAATGAAGCTACAGGGTCAACTATTTAAGACAAAATAAGAGAAAATATTTTTTCACTCAACGTGTAATCAAACTCTGGAATTTGTTACCAGAGGATGTAGTAAAGGCTGTTAGTGTAGCTGGGTTTAAAAAAGGTTTGGGGAAGTGCCTGGAGGAAAGGTCCATAAACCATTATTAAAAAGGGACCAAGGATATCAATGCTTGACCCAATACAAGCACTGAGGAGGAACCTGTGTCTTTTGGGGAAACTGCTAGGTACCTGTGACCTGGATTGGCCAATGTTGGAAACAGGATACTAGGCTTGATGGACCTTGGTCTGACCCAGTATGGCATATCTTATGTTCTTACAAAAGAAACTGCAATACACCAAGTATGGGGAACTGTGACATTTCTTAAAAAATTAAAAACTGGCCGCTGAGACATCTCTTAGATTAATTTTTTTAAAAAACCCCGTTAAGGCCCGTTTACAATCTTTAAGTTTTGTACCTTAGGTAATGGATAGTTAGCCAACTTGCCCAAAGTCAAGTGGAAGTGTGACTTTGTGATTAAAGCAACAAGCTGAGGACCACAGAAGCGAGATTCACTTCACCTTCCAACCCCACAGATGCAATTAGATTTTAAGGTCTTTGGGGACAGGGAAACACTTACCGAATTCTGTCCTTCCCCTTCTACCAATGCCAAAGCTTGAGCTACATCCAAATAAAAGCAATGCTGGTGGGAATAGTGAGATTTGAACCTTAGTTACTCTGGTTCTTGTCCTGCAGCTCTAATTAGGCTACTACTCCACCGTTTTCATGTCTGCTATAACTGAATGTAGAATGCAAAGCCCTAGATCTGGCAGTATTTCACTTAGTCACACAGTAGAAAAGGTCTGCAGACACCAGAGGCACTGTCAAAACTAAAAACCCAGATCTAAACAAGCAATTAATGATTAATGTGGTAATTCAGTCATCCTATAGTATGCCCTTCATGGATAATTTGCTTTCATCTAAAGTGCTAGTCATCATTTGTCAAAATGTTTTTGGTAGTATTTCACACTACTGTTGCACATGCTGCTGGTACAGACTAAAAAATAAACAACAACAAAAACTGTGGTTCAAGTAGTGAATTCTTGATTACTTGCCAGACTGCCACCTGGAGGCTCTTTATACCTACTTAACCAGCTCTGGCTGCCTTCAATTACCTGAGTACTGTGACACTCCCTCTCCGTACAGGAAGAAAAACCACGGGTTCGGAAACCCTGATGGGCTTAAACTGGAACTTGCATCCAAAGCAGAGGGCAGAGTCACTGAAGAAAGAGACAGATACTATGGGTCTCTCAAAGATATGAATGGGATCCACATGAGACACAATGCAGCCCCCGGGCTGATAATCATTAATAACCGCACTATTCACAAAGCCCTCTGGAATGACCCGGTGGTGCACAAGCTTCTTGATGACCAGTTCGTGAACCCACTCGGGGATGTCATCCACGTCTCCTTTAGGGTATAACCTCTCTTGCCCGGGACCCCGTTTCTGCAACTGAGATCCATAGGTGTAGCCTTCCCCAAAGAAGTACTTGTTCCTTAGAGGCGCCCTGTCCACGGTGTGCTCCCGGTACAGCCCCTTCTCGGCCCGGGACACCACCTCATCAATCTTGCCCTCGATTTTCGCGCACTCGTCGGGGCTGAAGAGCCTCATTTGCTGGATGCCGTTCTTGACTTTGCGAGCTTCCTCGTCCTTCGGCTCCTCGTAGTCGCTGTACTCCTCGTCCGAGTGCTTCCGCTTGCGCTCCCCGCCGTACTCGGCCTCCTTGCTCTTGTGGTTCTCCCGGTAGGGCATCATGGACTTTAGCTTCTCCCTCAGATCCGTGTAACCGCCGGTCGCCGCCATGCTCGCTTTCCCGCCAAGGCCCTGCTCCCTGTCTCCCGGGTCACCGGCGAGCTCAGCCGCGGGCGGTTTGAAAGCGCGGAGGGCCGCTACCGTTCATGGTCCGCACCATCCCACCGACGGTAAGGGGGAAACGTTAGAAGAGTGATAACGGGAGGCAGCCCCGCTGGGGAGCGCGAGCGGGACTCTGTGGTCGCTTTCCCGGAGCCCTCGAGACCCCCGGGACGTCAGCTCGAGAGGCCCGAGCGTGCGAGGGAGAGGCTGCCCGGCCCTCATGGGGTTCTAGGGAGCGGAGTGACCGGAGCAAAAGGCAACTGAGCCGCCATGCGACCGGCCCTTGCCGGGCGCCGCTGCTTTTCCCGACTGTCGCGTAAGAGCCCGATCCGGTTACTACGTCACCGCCGAGGAGACACTAGGAAACGCTGGAAAGCTCAGCCGGAGAGAGCGCACACTGCGCCTGCGCCGCTGACGGCCAGGCCCGCTCGCCTGCGCACGCGCACTCAGCTTCTCCCCGCCTCGCGCTCGCTGCCCATGGTAACGCTCTAAAACTGACTGACCGGCCGCTGCTATAGCGGGGGCTTTCGGGTCCCTGACAGATTCAAAGATGCTGATCAACCCTCGCTAAAAATACCATCATGCTCAAATCGCCAATGGTTTTCACATCACCGCTAGCTGTCTCCTCAACCCACAACAAGTCGTAAACTCGCGCAGCCGAACACGGCATGACGACGTTCTAACGGATTGGTTGAATTCTCCGTCAAACAATGCAAATTCTGAGCACTTTTATTTGTGATTGGAAGATGATATGTACACATATAAAATCAGATGAGCAAGATAGGTTGAAAATCGTGCAGGTTAAGACCTTTTTCAATATACAGTAGTCTGAGAAAATGCCTGACAAAATTATTACCCTTGGACAAGGGAGATCAGTTCAATTACACTATGTTCGCCTTATTTTGAATACTAACGGAGATTAAAAAAATAAAATCTGAATAGCGCTATTTTGTTGGCAATATAAAGGCAGGTATCGGGTAAATAGGAAACGGGCAGTGTTTGTACCTCCTATTATTTGGGCACGGTGGTGAGCTGGAGACACCAAATACGTGACTGAAGGAACGTTTCGTCTGGGAGGAGCGAAGGCAAGGGCAGCAGCTACTACATCACAATCGGAGATGCCCGCCCATGCACATTAACCCTTTCCTAACCCTTCACGCTCCTCCCCGTATTGCTTTTCTCTGACTCTTCCAGCCCCCAAGCGCATTAACTCTTCCTGTCTCACACTGTCGCTGCATTTTTGTGATTCACAGGTGCCCAGTTTGTGGTCCAGGCCTGGTTTTGAATGTGCATCTCATAGCAACTTGGTGGGGGGCAGAAATGCCATTCGAGGAGGCAACAATGGGCGGCGCGTTGCAGAGATGGCAGAGCAGGGCATTTAAAAGCCGTCAGGGCAGCGGGCAGCTCAGAGGTTGGGAGGGGTGCATGCGCTCAGGGCTATCTACCCCCCCCCCCGGAAGTTTATGTTGGAGGGAGCAGGATGCCAGGCCTTGAGCGGGCACAGCATGGCTCCACTGTACTTTTCCCAAATGCAGAGAGGGAGGGGATGCTGGACACGGCCGGAAGCGGAGGAAGGAGACATGGGGAGAGGAGACGCTGTACTATGCTCGGCATCGGGGGCGGGGGAGAAGGTGAGATACTGGATACTTGGGAAGGGATATGGGGGATACCTGAGGGAGGAGGGGAAGAAAAGAGGAGATGGTGGGTGTAGATGTGCCCCACCAGGAGAGTGGGGAAGGGACAAGAGAGGGAGAGATGTTGGGCACAGGGAGACAGGGTGAAGTGGGGGAAATGAAAGGAGAGGGAGATACTAGACATAGACGCGGAGGTGCAGGAAGCGTTAGTAAGAGGAGAGAGAGATGTGTGGAACTTGTGTCCCTTGGGGAAACTGCTAGGTACATATGACCTGGATTGGCCACTGTTGGAAACAGGATACTGGGCTTGATGGACCTTGGTCTGACCCAGTATGGCATATCTTATGTTCTTATGAATGTGAGGGCTACGGAGGGGAAGATTGAAAGATGTAGGTAGACAGTGAAAAAAAGGGCCTTTGAGGATTGAATGGTGAGGGAGGGTGAAATTTGAGTGGATAGAGAAACAGAAAAATAAATGGAAGAAAGTTAAAACTGAAAAATCTATGTTAAAGATTGACACAGGGGAAGACAGGAAGAGGGAAAATAAATGGCAAATGGGCAAGCACCTTGTGGAGAGTGTTAAGAGAAGACAATAGAAACCAGAGATTGGGAGTGAAATGCTTAGAAAATAAAATGGCCAGACAGCAAAGTTAGAAAAAACATTTTCAATTTAGTAATTGGAATATGTCATTTTTTCTAATATACATCCATTATCTTTATATTTTGCAGAATATGGAGGAAATGCATCACTTTTCTATTTCTCTGTTAATTTGCTTGGAAGTGACATTGTACTATCATGGGAGGGAGGGAGGGAGGGATGGATGAGGGGAGGTGGGAGGGAGGGAGGGAGGGTAACAACTCCTCTTCCCTCTACGCCTTGTTGCTCAAACCTGGAAATAAGATGTCCCTCTCCCCCAGTCCTCTTCTGATAACATGTCCCAGATTTGCTAGCAAAAAATCTGATAACCTTAGAACAGGATAATTTGGCAACACTTATTCATGCATTTTCTGGCAAGGTTAGGGAAATCTTTGTAAACGTTTCTGTTTTATTTATTTATTTAGTTATATTTCTTATATACTGCATTATTTGCAATCAGCGCGGTTCACATGGAACAGAAACATCCGACAACTTAAATATGTCTGGTCATTACATTAAACAGGAAATGCAACTTTGAAAAAGGGTACACTATATACATATGAGGTGTACTGAGAAAGGATAATGTTTGGTGTTTACATTGTTTTGGCACGTCTAGGAGGGGGCATTCAGGAGGGGGGTTAGTTTATAGATTGTATGAGTTGGGGAGATTGATGTGTTTAGTTTTTAAGAGACTGTTCTGTTTGGGGATGGAATGGAGTTGGGTTGTGGGAGAGTATTGGGCGATATGAGTTGTTACCCTGTTTGAAGCTATTTGTAAACCATGCAGAGTGGACTCTGGATGTGTGGGACAAAAGTGCAAATACATAAATGAAATAAATCCTTTGCTCATTCTGTTTTGGAGGAAAGGAATGTTAACCCCCCCCCCCCTCCTCCTGAAAGCTAGTCAATAAACTATTAAGTTAATCCAATAAAAAGATATCACATTATTATTATTTGTGTTGATAAAGATTTATTAACCCTCTTATGAAGAAATTCACCCATGGCAGTATACAACAGGTATAACTTGACATAAACAACATAACAACAGTAAATGACCAAAAGTCAACATAACACACAATTAGAGCAAAGTGGGGATTTTAAACCCTACTAATAGCAATTATATGTAACATTGTCAGTAATATACATCTAAAACAGCACAGCAGAACATTCATGCAGAGCTGGCCAATGGATAACTGCTACCCTAGGCAAATCTTCAGCTATGTGTCCCCCCTACTCATATGGGGTGGCTCAAGACCCTTTGTCCACCGTAATGCAGCTTCTTTCCTTTCTTATTAATTATTAATTTGTTATACCATTCTTTGTTAAGAAGTTCAAGGTGGTTTGCAAAAAATGTCTATTGTCATGATTTTATTTAAGTTTTTTTATACCGCTTTATCATTTCAGTCAAGGTGGTTTACATGGTAACTTAAACTTGGTAATGTACATTAAACAGGGGCATTGATAACTTGGATTTTTCTGAGGCAATGGAGGGTTAAGTGACTTGCCCAAGGCCACAAGGAGTGCTAGTGGGAATCGAACCCTGGTCATGATAACATTAAAATAAAAAGACAAGACAAGCCAAGCTAAGGACATAAATGGAAAAACGACTGGAGGGGGAGCAATTGCACAACATTATAATACCAATTTAGACAAGAGAGGAGAAGACTCTCAGTACGGGAAAAACATAAGGAGAGGGTAAGAAAGGAAAGAGTCCCAGACAATGGATCAGAAAAACAGGTCAGAGTATGTAAATACTGTTGAAGGCCTGAGTCTTGAGGCAAGTTTTGAAATTTTTGAAGGAGGATTCCTTACAGAGTTTAGTAGGTCTAAAGTTCCCCAACTGAGGGGCAAGAAAACCGAAGACCATGGAGCAATGGATTTCAAGGCAGATCATGCGTTTGTTAAGGACAATAAGGAGATTTGTATTTGAATGGTGCAGAGTGCGGGAGGGGTAATAAGGAATGAGATATGGGTGTACGTAGGCAGGCCTGCTGGAATAATAAGCTCGATGTGCCATTGTTAGGAGTTTGAATTTTATATAAAAGGCAACAGAGAGCCAATGCTGTTTTTGGAGAAGAGGAGTGACGTGATCATGCCATTTGGCCAAATGAGTTTTACTGCAGTGTTTTGTATTATCTGAAGTCATTTTAACTGGGACTGAACACGGTTTTCTCCAGAAGTTCTCCATCCATGAAGTTCAGAAAGCTGTGACCTCTACAACAAAGAAATGAACATGCTACAGCGTTGAGAGTTGTTTTGTTTTTAACTGGAGTTTTTCAGCCCAAAGCTTATATCAAAAAATTTTAAAATTTTTCTCTTGGGGACCAAACAAGTTTTGAATTACCTGTTACTCACCCTGGAGATAAATGATGAAAGTGAGGTTGGATGCAATAAAAAAAATTATAGTACACTATCTGGTATTTGTTGTCTCCTTGAGGTTTTCATTTAATTTATATAGAAAGCTGTGGGATTTTGCTCCTTTTTTGATATTATATCATATTATAAAGGCAACTGGATCAACTTCCAACCATTGTAATCAATGTTCCCTCTAATTTTCTGTAGGCTGTGTGCGCATAAAATATCATCCTTGCAGCTTTTGAAGGAAGGTTAAATTTTTGTGCGCCACATAACGACACTCGAAGTTATATACTTTAAAATTTGACTATACGTCAGAATATAGTATGTACACCACATAGATTGCACTAGAAAATATTGTAGAAACTTGTGAAAACCGTAAATACACAACAACTTTTAAATTTTAAGACGTCTGTGTTGTTTTCTATCAGAATCAGAACCGTAATTTTTGTGCGCTCTGTTGTAAAGTATGTGCGCTCACTCGGCGAGGTGTGTGCGCGCGCACACGCGCACAGCTTAGAGGGAACAGTGATTGTAATATATGACATATGAAAAGAAAAGATGACCTGAAAGCATAAACAGCCTTTTGCTTGCAGTGTATCATGTATGAAAATTTAAAAGTATATTCCATCTTATAGATACCAGGTACTAGTATATACATATGACTGAGGTCCTATGTAAACCAGTTAGAATTTTTACCACAGGTCTGCCTGTCTTGTCTACAACTTAGTCACAAATTCTTGAAGTTCACTCACAGTCTAGGTAGTGACTTCATGTGACTGTAGCTTTAAATTTCTAAGTAATTCCATACCAGTAAGACTGTACATTAATTCCTACCCTTTAAATATCACTAGTGCTAGCCAAGACCTTGTTACACATTTCTTTGTGACTGTATCCATTACTCTGATTAGATATTCCCTCCTCTAGGCTCATTCTAAAAATACACACATTCACCTTTGACCACTTGCTTATTCACGTTCCTCATTTTCTCCCCTACTATGTGCCAAAAGTCACTTAGTTCTGAGCAGACGTAAAAGTTAAGTATCTAGTTCTTATTCTGGAATTTTTCACACTTATCCACTCTTTCCCCTTTCCCTAAAAAGAGGCCCAAAGCTGTTTGCATAAAAAAAAAAAGATACAAAATAAATCATAAACACTTGGGGCCCGATTCTGATCCCGACGTCCATCTCCTTTGTACCTCTGGGCTGAGCTGGATGTACAAACAAGATCGCGATTCTGATCCCGAGAGGCACATCTAGCCCCGTGGGGTCAGAATCGCAAACAGGCCTACATGTGCAGGCCGGGACTGTGATTCAGTCCTGGCCTGCACATGCAGCCATAGCCTGGCTAACTCAACCAAGGTTTTTAAATGGAGCCGCGGCACCATGGCGTCCTGTTGCCATGGCACCGCAGCTCCATTTGTAAGCCATGACACTAGCCACTGCTAAAAAGGTTAATTCCCCCAGCCTGACCCTAATCCGGTCTCCTAAAGCCAGGGTTGGGCTATGGGGTATTAACTTTGCCCCCCCCGCCCCTTCCATGCCCCAAGTCTGCCAAAAAGAAACGTCCAGGGAAGTTATCCCATCCCGGGGGTGGAATAACTTCCCCAGCCATTTCGCCAGCCCTGGACATACAGGGCTGACAACCACCCATGGGCCGCCTCTTCTCCGTCTCTGACTAACTTCCCCACCCAACCGGTGGGGAAGTTAGTCAGGGCATGCAGCCGGTACGAATAGCCCCTTTAATAAAGTAAATACAATACAAAATTAAGAATCCTTAATACAAACCTATCTGATGTTTTGCCTTCAAATAATATATGGGTTAGTTCTGCATACCCAAGAAAAAAGCTCCCAGCCACACACGACCACTTATATATTCACTCACACGCTTAGAAAAGGCTTCCCCCACCACGCATACCATTTTATATTTCTACATGAAGAGGGGCAACTGGTAACCGTCACAAAAACATTCACTACAAATAATTACTTCAAATTTTATTTGTAGTGAACGTTTTTGTGACAGTTACCAAATAGTTGCCCCTCTTCATGTAGAAATATAAAATGGTGTGGTGGGGGAAGCCTTTTCTAAGCGTGTGAGCGGATATAAGTGGTCGTGTGGGGCTGGGAGCTTTTTTGTTGGGTGTATTTACATTGCTCTCAATGTAGGGGGTTTTGTTGAAAGGATTAGTTTTGCACACACCATGACAGTAATGAACCTCACATCTAAGCTAGGGCATGTTGGGTATGATTTCATTTACTGCTACTGCTGACCTTAAAGCTCCCATCATGCAAAAGAGAGCATTATGCATAGGTAGCTTATCAAAGTGTGTTTGGAAATTGCTCTTAAAACTATGGCACACGAGATGATGGGAAATACCTCTGTATCTTTGTGACATTTTCCTAGTCTCTGACTGTTTCCTAGTCCTCAAAGATCTCTTTCCACATGACTTAGAGAAGAATCAATTGGCACTGACTTTTCTATTATCAATGTTGTTCTCATGTTTTTCTCTTTTAACATTGTCTGGTTTTCTTGCATCAAGCTTCTTATTGGTTGGAATGGAATGTCCAGGTCATCACATCTTCATTCTCTGCCTGTTTCATAGGGCTGTGATGAAAGTGCTTTTCTGATACAGTGATGTAGTGACATACATAGTATATGATGGCAGATAAAGACCAGCATGGTCCATCCAGTCTGCCCAGCAAGGTGGCAAGAAAAGGTGCAATTGCCGCTCCATGCAGGTCACCCTCCCCTTGCCTTTGTTTAGGGATGTACCCACCACTCCGTGTAGGTCACTCATATTTGTTGAGATATAAGAGATAGTTGGGTTTATTTTGTATATAGTCTTAAAATGGGTCTGCACCTTAACATTAAGAAGACAAAGATCCTGACAACTGGCAAAATCAATAAGGTCATCATTGATGGAGAAGAAATTGAAATTGTTGATACAAGTAAGTTAAAGCTGTCAACGATCAATTAAGAAAGGACTAGCAGTTATGAAATTTGACTACGTATTGCTCTTGGTAGAATGGCTATGAAGGACCTAGACAAGATCCTTAAGAGCAGAGATATCTCTCTCCATACAAAGATTCAACTTGTCCAGGCCATGGTATTTTCAATAACATCATATAGATGTGAAGGTTGGACAGTGAAAAAGACAGGAAGAAAATCAATGCCTTTGAATTATGGTGCTGGCGATGAATACTGTGTATATCATGGACTGCCCGAAGAACAAACCACTAGAGGAGATCAATCCTAAGCTTTCTTTAGAAGCTTATATGACAAGACTTCGACTTTCATACTTTGGACACATCATGCAAAGAGAGAGATCATTGGAGAAGGACATAATGCTTGGCAAGGTAGAAGATCATTGTAAAAGAGGAAGGCCAGCAATGAGATGGATCGATACAATAACAAGAGCTATGGATACCACTCTATCAACAATGAGCTGCTTGGCTGAAGACCAAACAAAGTTTAGGTCAACTATCCAGAGGGTCACCAGGAGTCGATACTGACTCGACGGCACTTATCAACAACAACATATTTATTTTTATTTTATCTGGTTGCTATAAAGGGATCCACTGTGTCTGTCCCATGTCATTTTGAATTCTGTCACTGTATTTGCCCCCACCACTTCCATCGGGAGGGCATTACAAGCATCCACCCCCTTTCAGAAAAAAAGTATTTCCTGACATTGCCTTTCAGTTCACCCCCTTGCAGCTTCATGTTATGCCCTCTAGTTTTACAGCTTCCCCGTCTTTGGAAGAGGTTTGTTTGTTCATTATTTCTCTTTAAGTATTTAAAGGTGTGAATCATATCTCCCCTGTCCCTCCTCTCCTCCAATGGTTGAGACGTGCCACCTTACTGTGTGTATTTGTATATAAATTCCCTCCCATCAGACCTTTGCATCCAACTACAAGATGAGTAATCATTTCCATCTTTTCCTTACAGAATGTACATTTATCTGTCAACAGTTTTTTTCTATGCTTGTCGTAAACTATCTAGTCTGTTTCTTATGTGCAAGTTATGCTGTAACCAGACAGGCCATCAATAGGTGTTCCTTTGAAATGACAAGAGGGAACTACTGTAGATCTAGTCCTTCCTGGTGCAAGGAGTTATGGTACTACTTGGCAATAGTGATCATGCCACATCAAATCTGATATAATTACTGGAGGGGAATATTAAGAAAAACTACTGCAGTAACATTTGTCTGTTAAAAAAAGAGGACTATGATAAAATGAGGAAATTAGAAAGAAACTAAAACGAGTAGATGCAAAGGTTAAAGGTTTGCATGCAGTATGGACAATGTTTCAAAATACCATCTTGTAAGCCCAGATCAAATGTATTCCACACATTACAGAAGGTTAAAAAAGACCAAACGACTGTTAGGATGGCTAAGTGGTAAGATGAAAGAGGCTATTAAAGCCAAAAAGATGTCTTTCTAAAAATGGAAACCAGATCCAAATGAAGAAAATAAAAGATCATAAACAATGGCAAGTTCGATATAAAGCTTTAATAAGGCAACCCAAAAGAACAATTGAAAAGAAGCTTACCATAGGGGCAAAAATTAACAATAAAATCTTTTTTAAAGTACATTCAAAGCCTGTGAGGAAAACAAATGAAGGTTTGGCTGTATGAACAGGTTTATAACATATGAGCTACATAAACCCTGATGAGCTTGATATATGGCATTAACTAGCCAGTGCCTCTAAATAACCCAAGACCTCCTTGGCACAATCCAGATAGTGCCAGGGTGGGGCTGGGGCAGTCCTGACACCTATATGGCCAGCAGCAATTTTCAGCTTGCTAACCGGATAGGTAACCGCAGTCCAATAGCTGTCCTAACATGCAGTTTTGTTATTAGGTTAGGAGCTGGACATCACTGCAGACTGGATAGCAATGGAGGATGGCGGCTAAACCCAGATATTCAGTGCTGGCGGACACTCGGTGTCCAGTGATGAATATCCAGTGTTATTTTTGCCCACAGAGGCCAGGTTCTTTAAAAGCACTGACCGCCGTGGGCTGAAGATTAGACCTGATGGGCCCAGTATTGAAAGGCATTTACACCGTTTACAGACCTGTAGACTATGTAAATGCCACTGAATGGGATAGTCAATGGCAATGGCCCAGTTCGTGCCTTTGAATATTCCCAACTACCACTGCTATACGTCCCGATGCTAACCACTTAGCATTGGGGTGTGTCGTCGGCATTCTGGGGGTGGCGACAGTCATTAACAGGGGAGCAGCAATATTGCACTGCTACCCAGTTAGCGACCTGCAGGTAAAACTAGGAGCAGCAAAAGCTGGCCTAGTTTTACCCGCTGGAGGTAACTCAGTAGTGGTGCAATATCATTGCTACCCAGTTAGCTTTTGCAGCGTCGGAGGCTGTGCGGCGATCCCGGATATGCCGTGTCAGGGCAGCATATGACCCTGGCATTGAATATCCAGAGTTAGAGGTCGGCGGCGACAGCTATACATAGTGGTGCATAACCATCTCAACTGAATATCAGGCCCGATGTCTTTACTGTATGGTTAATGTATAGTAGGATGGGCATAGGAATAGAGAATTAGTTCCTTAATTCAACCTGGAGGAAAAGTCAATGCAGATAGATAACAATCAAATTTTCTTGCCAGTCTTAGAAAAATGGTATTTGTGCTTACAGCATGTTGCAGCTAGGCCAACAGGGACAGGCTAATTGCCCCTGTTTGATATTAAAACAACTTAAAATGAGCTACTGGTAGGGCAACGTGTAGCCCCAGCTTGGTTCTGAATGCCATCAAGCAGGGCTGGCCTATCGACTAGGTGGCAGACCTCTGTGGGAGGGACGGCACCTGTGGCAGTCCACGTGCTTTGGCACACATGGCCTACCACTTCTGACCCACCTCCAACAGGAGGTTGTGTCAGAGGTGGGTCTGAAAAGCAGGCCATGCAGGCCGCTGAGCCATGCATGGCTTGATGGTTAAATCTGGAACACAGCAGAGAGCTTGTAGTTTAAATTTTATAGTCACACAGGGCCTAGTATCAGCAAAGTACTTTTAGTTTAAATTTAAAACACAGAAGAGAGCTTTCTGGTTAAATTTAGAACCCAGCAGAGAGCTTGTAGTTTAAATTTCATAATAAGTCAGAGCCTAGCAGCAGCAAAGAGCTATAATTTAAATCAAATCAGAATATAGCTTAGCACAAAAGGCAAAACAGGGTCAGTACTCATTGAGCAACAAATAAAGTCTTCTAGAGACCTTTACAAAGAGGCCTTCTACCTAGGGGGCAAGAGACCGGTGAAACTTTTTCAATAGGTGTTAACACCAGGTGGGAGGTCAAAAGGCCATTTTGAAAGACTCCTTCTATCCAAGCAAGGACTGTTAATCACCCAGGAAGTTGGTCACAGCTTACCTTAGCAGCACAGGACAGGGTACTGTGTAGCAGCCCTCTTTTAATAAGTGTTATTTTCCTCCCTCCCTCCCCAACACCTACCCACCCCTGGGATAATCGTAGCTTTATAGGTACTTACACATCTTAAAGGACAGGAGGTGCTCTCAGGTAAAGCTCGTTACCCAAATCAGTCATACACTAAGGACCTGAGATTAATTAAGCTTCAGGTGAACAAAGTATATTAAACGTATTAGGTACAGTTTTATTAGTATAAATATCCATAGTAACCCTTACTAAAGATCTAAACACAAGCTTAAAACTAAGATGCAGACAGCAGTCCAGCAGCGAGATGGGGGCTTTCCAGTCTTTTGAATTGAGTGTCACATGTATGATTTTCTCCCAGTTGGTGAGAGGTCTTACGTGTGCACTAGGTGCAAGGAGCTCTTTGCTCTCAGGGAATGAGTCCATTCTCTAAAGGCTAGAGTAGCAGACTTGGAAAACATAAGAAAGACAGAGAGGTACATAGACGAGACCTACAGGGATATAGTCCTGAAGTCCCACGTCCAGTCTGGCAGCATCCCTGTTGCCATGGAGGAGAGAGGTCACGTGACAGGAGAGCATCACCCTGGTGTGGCAGGAAGTGATCCTGTAACTAGGACCTGTCCTCCAGGTGATGTAAAACCCTCTCGCACTGAGGAAGTTTCTCCAGGGCCATGTGCCCATGAGGGAAGGGTTAGGACAGCCGTTATAGATGGTGATTCGATCATTAGGCATGTAAATAGCTGGGTGGCTGGTGGACGTGAGGATCGCCTAGTAACATGCCTGCCTGGTGCAAAGGTAGTGGACCTCATGTGCCACCTAGATAAGGTCTTAGATAGTGCTGGGGAGGAGTCTGCTGTCTTGGTACATGTTGGTACCAATGACATAGGAAAATGTGGTAGGGAGGTTCTGGAGGCTAAATTTAGGCTTTTAGGTAGGAAGTTGAAATCCAGAACCTCCAGGGTAGCGTTCTCCGAAATGCTTTCCGTTCCACGTGCAGGACCCAAAAGGCAGGCAGAGATCCAGAGTCTCAATGCGTGGATGAGACAATGGTGCAGAGATGAGGGTTTTGGATTTGTTAGGAACTGGGGAACATTCTGGGGAAAGGAGGGGCTCTTCCAAAGGGATGGGCTTCACCTTAACCGGGATGGAACCAGGCTGCTGGCATTAACCTTTAAAAAGGAGATAGAGCAGCTTTTAAACTAGATACTAGGGGAAAGCCGACAGTCGCCCAAGAGCGCATGGTTCGGAAGAATGTATCCTTGAAGGATACTACCAAAAGAAGTGAGGTTCCAAAAAAAAAGAGTAAAGTAGCCCAAATGCCCTCGAGTATGGATCAGACAGAGCTTAAAGATCCCAAATTACCCATGTCTACCAATAGCCAAATATGAATAAAATACAGTCTCTAAAATGCTTGTATGCAAATGCTAGAAGTCTAAAAAATAAGATGTGAAGTTAGAATATATAGTACTAAATGAGAGGTTAGGTATGATTGGACTGTCAGAGACATGATGGAAGGAGGACAACCAGTGGGACACTGTGATACCTGGGTACAAACTATATCGTAATGATAGAGCTGATCAAATTGGTGGAGGGGTTGCGCTCTATGTTAGAGAGGGCATTGAGTCAGAAAGGATTAAAGTTTTGCAGGAAACACAATTTGTCGTAGAATCTCTATGGATTGAAATTCCATGTAAAAAGGGGAAGGCGATGGCAGTGGGGGTATACTATCGACCGCCTGGCCAAAATGACCAAATGGATGATGAAATGCTCAAAGAAATCAAGGAAGCTAACAAAAGTTACTGCACAGTAATAATAATGGGTGATTTCAATTACCCTGGTATCGACTGGGTCAGTGTCACGGCAGAACATGCTAGGGAGATAAAGTTCCTAGATGAAATAAATGACTGCTTCTTGGAGCAGCTGGTTCATGAACAGACAAGAGGGGAAGCCATATTAGACCTAGTCCTCAGTGGAACACCAGATTTAGTGCAAGAGATAAGGGTGTTGGGGCCACTTGGCAATAGTGATCATAGCAATGTCGCATTTGATTTAATTAGTGGAGGAGGGATAGTAAGGAAATCCACAGTACTACCTTTTAGCTTTCGAGACTATGAGGAAAATAGTTAAGAAAAAACTAAAAGGAGCAGTTGCAAAGGTTAAAGACTTACATCAAGCTTGGGTGTTGTTGAAAAATACTATCTTGGAAGTCCAGGCCAGCTGTATTCCACGCTTTAAGAAAAGTGGAAGGAAGTCCAAAAAACTGCCAGCATGGTTTAAAAGTGAGGTCAGAGAGACTGTTGTTGCCAAAAAAGCATCTTTCAGGAAATGGAAAAAAGAGCCAAACAACGAAACCTGGAAACAGCACAAGCACTGAAAAGTCAAATGCAAGGCATTGATAATGAAGGCAAAGGGAGAATTTGAGAAGAAGCTTGCTGCGGAAGCAAAAACGCGAAATAAAGACTTTTTCAAGTACATTGGTAGCAAAAAACCTGTGAGAGAGTCAGTTGGTCCATTAGATGATAGAGGGGTTAAAGGGGCACTAAGAGGCAACAAGGCAATAGCGGAGAGACTGAATGAATTCTTTGCTTTGGTCTTTACTGAGGAAGATGTAGGGATGTTACCCATGACTGAAGTAGTATTTAAAGGTGCAGAAGACTTGAAGGAAATATCGATACATCGGGAAGATATATTACAACTATTAGATAAACTGAAGAGTAGCAAATCACTTGGGCCGGATGGTATACATCTGAGGGTGTTGAAAGAACTGAAATATGAGAGTGCAGATCTGCTATTAGTAATCTGTGAATTTTCATTAAAATCATCTGTAATACCTGAAGATTGGAGGATCGCCAATGTAACACCAATTTTTAAAAAGGGTTCCAGTGGTGATCCGGGAAACTACAGACCGGTGAGCCTGACGTCAGTACCGGGAAAAATGGTAGAAACCATTAGAAAGAATAAAATTACTCAGCATGTAGATAGTCATGGCCTAATGGGAGACAGCCAACATGGCTTTAGACAAGGAAGATCTTGTCTTACAAATCTGTTATGTTTTTTTGAAAGTGTGAATAAACAGGTGGACAAAGGTGAGTCGGTTGATATAGTGTATCTGGACTTTCAGAAAGCCTTTGACAAGGTCCCTCATCAGAGATGTTTGGAAAACCTAAAGAGTCATGGGATAGAAGGCAGTGTACTATTGTGGATCAGGAACTGGTTAAAAGATAGAAAGCAGAGGGTAGGGCTAAATGGCCAATTTTCCCAATGGAGAAAGGTGAATAGTGGTGTACCCCAGGGATCTGTGCTGGGTCTGCGGCTTTTTGACATATTCATAAATGACCTGAAAAGGGGAATAACGAGTGAGGTTATCAAATTTGCAGATGACACAAAACTATTTAAAGTTGTTAAAATACAAGAGGATTGTGGAAAATTGCAAGAAGATCTTGATAAATTGGAAGACTAGGCATCAAAATGGCAGATGAAATTTAATGTGGACAAGTGCAAAGTTATGCACCTAGGAAAGAACAACCCAAACTATGGTTACATGATGCAAGGTTCCACATTAGGAACTACCACCCAGGAAAAAGATTTAGGCGTCATTGTGGATAACATGTTAAAACCCTCGGCCCAGTGTGCAGCGGCGGCCAAGAGAGAAAATAGAATGCTAGCTATCATAAGGAAAGGAATGGAAAATAAAACAAAAGATATTGTAATGCCTCTGTATCGTTCCATGGTGAGACCGCACCTTGAATATTGTGTGCAATTCTGGTCGCCGTATCTTAAAAAGGATGTAGCATTATTAGAAAAGGTTCAGAGAAGAGCCACCAAAATGGTAAAGGGGATGGAAGGATACTCCTATGAAGAAAGGCTAAAAAGGTTAGGGCTCTTTAACCTGGAAAAGAGACGGCTGAGGGGAGATATGATAGAAGTCTATAAATTAATGAACGGAGTGGAACGGGTAAACGTAGATCGATTGTTTATGTTATCAGAATATAGAAAGACTAGGGGACATGCAATGAAGCTACAGGGTAAACTATTTAAGACTAATAAAAGAAAATATTTTTTCACTTAACGTGTAATCAAACTCTGGAATTTGTTACCGGAGGATGTAGTAAAGGCTGTTAGTGTAGCTGGGTTTAAAAAAGGTTTGGACAAGTTCCTGGAGGAAAGGTCCATAAACCATTATTAAGAAGGGATCCAGGATATCAATGCTTGACCCAGTACAAGCATTGCAGAACCTGTGTCTTTTGGGGAAACTGCTAGGTATGTATGATCTAGATTGGCCACTGTTGGAAACAGGATACTGGGCTTGAAGGACCTTGGTCTGACCCAGTATGGCATATCTTATGTTCTTATGATCCTGACCCCACTGATGGAATCGGTTGCAACAAGGACAACAGTGCAACACGGGGGGGAGGGGGGGGAGGGTAGGCGGCAGCACAGCTTGGCAAGTGGGGTGACACAGCCGGGGCTTCTGCCTGGGGGGCAGGAACCCTTGGGATGGCTTTGCCCTCAAGCCATTCTGGATCCACTACAATCTGGCTTTTGTCCTCTGCATTGTACATAAACAGCCCTTGCCAATGTCTCCAATGACCTGTTCTTGGCCAAATCCTCGTCCTCCTTGACCTACCTGTCGATCATCACCTTCTCCCTGATACACTGCCCTTGCTTGGATTTCAGGGCTCTGTTCTCTCTTGGTTTCTTCTTATTTCTTCCATTGCACTTTTAGTGTAAGCTCTAGTGGGTCCTCCTCCATTGCTATCCCTCTGTTGTTCTGTGTACTGTATTTTATTTATTTAAAACCATTTATATCCCGCCAAAGCGCCCAAATGCATTCAAGGTGGTGCACAGAATAAAAACAAGCTAAAAACCTAACAGAGCAAACTAAACCTTCACCTTACCCCATATCAACCAACCACCTGCCTCGTCCAGTCCCTCACTTTCCCTCAGGGCTTTGTCATGGGACCTCTTCTTTTCTTTCTCTATATTTCTTCCCTTGGTACCCTGATCTCCTTCCATGGTATCAGTACCATCTTTATGCTGATGACTCCCAGATTTAGCTTTCTGAACCAGACATTTCACCAGGAATCCAGGCCGTATCACAGCCTGCTTGTCTGACATTGTTGCCTGGACATTCCACCAACATCTCAAACTGAATATGGCCAAGACAGTGTTTCTTATCTTTCCTCTTAATCCACTTCTCTGCTTTCTTCATTTCTAGGGATAATGCCGTCATCCTCAGCTCATACGCTTGGGGTCATTTTTGACTCCTCTCATTCTTTCTTTGCATATATCCAAAAGACAGCAAAAATCTGTTGTTTCTTTCTCAATAACATCAGCAAAATTCATCCTTTTCTTTCTGAACACACTACAAAACCCTTATCCACACTCTCATCACCTCCTGCTTAGACTACTGAAACCTGCTTCTTACAGGTCTCCCATTAAATATCACCATTTTATAATCTTCTGCTAGTGTTGCTACGCTCACATATCCTCTCTACTCAAATAATTTCTTTGGCTCTCTATTCAATTCTGCATACAGTTCAAACTTCTCTAAAGTTCATTCATTATAGAGCTCCTCATTATCTTCTCTCTGTCTGTCCCTACGCCTCTTCTCGGGAACTCTGCTCATCAGATACGTCATTCTTACCTGTGCTCTTCTCGACGGCCCGCTCCAGACTCTGTTCCTTTCACCTTGCTCTGCTATACACCCGGAATAAACATCCCGAGTCATTACATCATGCTCCATCTCTGGCCCTACTCAAATCCAGACTAAAAACCCACCGTTTTTGAGACTGCTTTTAAATCCTATCCTTAATTCCCCTGTTTTAATACTCATGTTTTAATTCATTTCTGTAATAAATGAAACTTCTTAATCTCTTATTTGTCCCGTTTATCTGTCTTGAGTAGATTGCAAGCTCTGTTGAGCAGGGATTGTGTCGTATATGTATATGTACAGCACTATGTGTGTCTAGTGGCACTATAGATATGATTAGCAATAGATAAGGCAGAACACTCCGGACAGACCCCCTTCATTCCTCTGTTTTGGGCACTTGTGTTTCATACCTGATCACAGAAAAATGTTTCAATAAGTTCTCATCAGATATGGACTTCATTATGCATTTGCTCCTTGTCCCCTGATTCTAGCTAGAGCCAAAGCCCCATCATGTCACATTCGAGAGCACTGATGGGTCAACTTGATCCTCTAGGCCTGTAGCTATGAGCTCCCACTCAAGGGCACTGATCAATTGTACACAGATCATGTGGCTCATTCTTCACCAACATACATCTATTGAGATGTTGGGCTGAGGTGTAGGCAAACACAAGATTAATCACAGTAATATATATAATATATACCACAATATCAAATAAAACAATGCATCAATGTGGTTTACAATATCCAGTGTTGCCAGAATCAAGCAACAAGCAAGTGTGGAAACAGCATCAATAAGCAAGTGGGTACAACATTAGTACAGCCTCAGGAGGACAGTATTTTCCAGGAGCATTATAATATTGAGGTACGAGAGGGAAGAGGACTCTAGTAAGCTATGGTCAATACCTGAGGAAGTAGTTTCAAGGTTCCTGATGAATAACGATGAAGCGGCATCCAGACCACAGTTCTCACTTAACCGTAGGTGTATCAGGTCTGGGCAGACAGGGACTCAAAATGAAATGAAGGGCACCTGGTAATTTGGGAATATTTATTCAAGGGCGGAAATCTGGGGTTTCCTTTTTTCAGGATAACCAAAAACACAAAAATGTTGGCGGAGATCCAGCAAGTCTGCCAAGGAGAAGACAATGGAGTCTTTGAGGATTAAATAACCTGTAGTCATCAGTGCTTTCAGTATCCTATAACCATGTTGCCCCTCTTCCTCGCAATCTTGACTTTACAGAATTGAGCTGGTGCAGTGATGTCTGACTCCACAAGAATGGGGGCAGTCACCTCATTTTGTGATTCTAACACAATACCGATAATTTGTGAATCTCCTAGGGTGGTCTATATTTTAGCACAATATATACTGAAAAAATGATTAGATCCTAGTTTAAATCCCAGTAAGAGACCACCACTGTATAATTAGTCAGGCAAAACCAATATTTGATTATGTAATTGAACACAAATATTCAACAGTAAGAATCCATCTGTGAAAAAGTATGTGAACCCTTCATTCATTAACTGATAGCACCTCCTTAAGCACAAGAACGTCAACTATAGTTTCCTGTAGATGTCAATCAGTCTCTCATGTTGCTCTTAAGGAATATTGTGGTCTATTTTTATAATACAGAACTAGTTCCGCTATGTGACATTTCAGATCTGGCATGATAGCTTGTTTCATGACTTCAATTAATTATCAATTTAGTATATAGTCATTCAAAAAGTAACAACACAGTGGTTTACAGACACACTGTCCTGGACACTTAAGACAGCTCAAGATAAACTGAGATTCTCAGCCTACACTAGACAAGGGTCCAAGGCAGGAGGACAGTAGGGCTTTACAGTCCATCCCACTGTCCTGACCTGGGGAAGAAGGTTTTACCTTCGAAAGCTAGTCTACAAATGTATTAAGTTAGTCCCACTTGTAGAACACTGGATTCAATTTCAACATAAACCTGATGACATAAAGTTTTTTGTCATTAAGAAGTTTTTCCCCTCCCCTCGGGGTGGGGATTTGAATCGTAGGTTGATTCAAGAAGAGCAAAGGTTTATTTTTCTATTTAATACAGTCACTCCAGGAGGGCTAAACAAGGAAATTGAGTATAATGCATTTCTTTGATTTCTAATACTTCAGTTTTTACACTCTTTTATCACCTTTATCTTAATTTTTTAATGTGTTAATCATTTTTGGTCTATTTATGTTCTAAGTAATACTATATGTGTCTTACAAATATGAATGTTCTTATCCTCATTTTTTATTCTTTTTATTATGTTTTATGTTACAATTGTAAGTTTTTAGATAGTATTGCTTTCTGCCTACAGCCCATTCAGTTTTTTAGTCTTCACTGTCCATCACACGTTACATCATGAGTGGGAGGAGTTTCCTCGTCTTTAAATTTGCTACTTATGCCCCTGTGCGGCGTTTTCCCGTCTCTGACAGCTTCTGCAGGTACAGTGTTTAGTTCCTTGTGGTGAATAATCCTGTTTCTATTTAATGTAATGCACATTGTGCCTGTTTCTCACGGCACATTTATACATTGAACATATTTTTTTTCTCCTTTTTAGACGCCGATCAAGTCATTCATTTTTTTCTGTAATCTATAATAAGTATTTTGCTCACCTTTTAGAAATAAATATGAGATGCAGCTCAGTTTGTTTAGTTGAGTTTTACCTACCAGTCACATATACATGTAAAAGCTTCTGCAGCTGCCGGTTAACAAAACAGCAGCCATAATACCTTTTCTATAGCTGCTCTAGCCATCTGCATAACTCGCCGTTCTTTAGTTATGGAGGTATTTCTCAAATTACAAGTTATACCATGGAAGCCTTGGCATTTGACAATTGTATGCCTTTATTGTATCTGCTTTTTTATACATTGTGGCAGTTTTTAATTTGCATGATATTCTATAGGTCCGTATTTGTTTATCTTTTTTGCAATGCATACACACAGTGCTGTTCCTCCGTTAGAGTGAGGTGCCTTTTTAATGTATTTTACACTACGATGTAAAAATGTGTGTTTTTTTCTGCTAATAATTATTCATGGGCAGGTATAAATCTAAAGTTCATTGCTAAATTGTCCCCTATACTTTTAAGTGCTGTTGCAATGCGATAAGTCTTAAGATTACATTGCTTTCTGTTTATACCACATTTAGTCTTCTTTTCTCAACTGTCAACCACACTTGACGTCATGAGAGGGAGGAGTTCCCTCGTTCTTAAAATTAATTACTTATGTCCTTGCATGGCGTTTACCGCCTCTGACAGCTCTCGCAGGTGTATTTTTAATTCTTTGGCTCTTTGTGGTACAATACTTATGTTGTTATATTTAACATAAATATTTATTATGCCTGTCCACTACATTGTCCCGATGCATTGCACACAGTTTCTTGTTTTCCTGTTTTATATGTCAATTTAGTTATTTATTGTCTTTTTTAATTTTGGTGGATATGCTTTCTCTTGTTTTTTAGGTTTATTTTATGTACTGTATCTTGAATATTTTCAGATATTTTAATGTATTTATATTTTTACTAATCTTAGATTGGGAAGAGTGGTTTTTCCACCCCATAGACATGTTCCATACACTATCTATGCACTTTTCTGGTAATGTACTTTTTACCATTTATTTATTTAATTATTTATTTATATAATTTTTATGTTTTGTGGTACTGTGTATGTATCATGCTTATTATGTCTAATTTATATGTCTGTTTTTTAGACCCCTGATGAAGGCCTCTGGCCGAAACTTATAAAGTTGGGTCTTCAATAAAGTTGGTTTTATTATTCATCATTTGGTTGGCCGTGGTCCTTTGCCCTCCGCTGTACTTTGTTTTTACCTCTGCGGAAGGCTTCCTTCTCTTGTTTCCATGGAGACTAAATTGTTCATTCTTTCACCGTCTGTCTAGAGAACATTATTCCAAAAATGTTGTGGGTCACCCAGATGCTTTCTGGTGAACTGAGGCAGACGACAATGTTGCTTTTCAGAGGGCAGCGGTTTCCTCCTGTCAGGAACACCATTCCCTTTCAGTTTTACATGGCCAGTTGATACATAAACCATTGCATCAGCCGCAGTGAGAGAGGCTTCTGCAGATCATTAGGTGCCAGTCTGGTTTTCTTTTGTGACTGTGGATGATTTTCTAATTTGCCAAAGAAACTGCAATCCAGATTAAAACTTGTGTAGAATATCGCAGAAAATAGTATCAAAGGTGTAATGTGTGCCATTGAGTCAATGCTGACTGGTGACCCAGCCCCTGGGTTTTCTTGGCAAGGTGTGACTGGAAATAGATTGCTATGGCTTTCTTCCACACACTGAGTTTACAGCCCCTGGTAGTCCAAAGGTGGCCACCCATCCAAGTACTAGCCAGGTCCCAACCTGCATAGCTTCAGAGAGCATCCAAGAGCAGGTTCATTCAGAACAGCTGAAGACTCACACAGTGTGTCACAGGAAGAGAAAGGTTGGGAAAGAGCTATCCCTGTGTAACTAAATTACATTGATCATTTAAGAATACTGTTTAAATTGTTGATTGAGTGTGTATGAAGCTTTCTGGAGAATAGATCCAATGTATTCATATAAATAGACTGCATTGGCTATGTACCTGCCCCTCACTGCATTCAGTGACTATGTATTCCATCAGTTAGGGAATGTAGATTGATGTCAACTAAGTATTCATACTTTGTGCGGCAGGGCATCATAGGAATGGAATTTCAGATGGCATTAAACTGAGATTCTGCAAGAGACTGACTGGGGTGAGACTAGGTATGAAAATTTGTTAGTCCTATAATTACTTGGGAGTTGACATTCAAAGCCAATTGTGTGTTCTCTAGTGACTACATAATTGGCCCATCTGTGCTGTTTCAAAATATATACAGATAGTATTGGGATCTTTAAATTACTAAATGACCAGATATTATCTGTATATTTGTGGGCCAGGCTAGGAAAGAAGCAAAGTTGGGTCAAAAATGTTTGGTTAACGGCAATATGCAGCTGCTAAATGGATAATTTAAACCTGCTGAAAAGCTGACCTAATGTAAGGGCCGGTATAATCACCTCACGAGTCATATATTCAGTGCGGTTACCTATATGGATGAAGTTAAATGCTGGTGTCAGCATTTAAATTAAGCTGGTGACCACATTGATTGAATATTGGACTAATGGTTTCTATTTGTTTTAGACTGTACCCTAAAATAGGGCAGGTACTGTTCAAAATATTTTTGTCTGTACCCCATTATATGAGAAAATATGTTTTGTAGTTTAATGTAATGCGCATTGAACTTGTGGGGAAGTGGGATATGATCTTGGCATCACAACCATTTCTGGGTTGGGTCACTGTAATCTTCAGCTTTCCCCAGTTGTAGACTCGGTCTGACAGTGGATAGAAGGAGCCCTAAATATTAGAAATGGTCTTGTAACCCTGTCCAGAGTGATGAGCGTCAGCTACTCTTTCATAAATTCTCTGAAATTTCTTTTGGCCATGGCATAATGAGTTCCCAGTAGCCTTTATGACGAACACCAAACTCAAAACCTTTTGGATCTTGATCTAGGAGAGGACGACCAAAATCAGCCTTGCACATTTACTCTACAGGTTGGTTTACTTGACCCATTGTGAGGGCACATGAAAACCCAAACAAAGGCGACTCAGTAAACAAACAGAGGACCTAAAGAGAATTTTATTCGGCACAAAGCAAAATCACCACCACTCAACAAATTCCAAGTGCAAACGATTACAAAATGTACTTCTGTCAGAGCTGTGGTTTGCGGGCTAGCAGTCTGATTTACACATACAAAATACGAAGTAGGGTTGACAAAGATTCCCTCTTTTGGTTCCTCCTGAAAAATGGATCAGAGCAACATTTTACCTGTTAGGATATAATCCAAGTGCAAAGACATAGCGCTGCGCATTCTTTCTCTATTTTTAGCCTGGTAGCTTCCGCCTCCCCGTTTTATGTTCCAGCTCAGCAGAAACTGCGAATGGAAACCAGCATCTTGAGTCTTCAGTTGCAGCCACCCAGGGGTATCTTCTCCTTATTTTATATTCTTTTCC
Source organism: Ichthyophis bannanicus (assembly GCA_033557465.1). Classification (NCBI taxonomy): domain Eukaryota; kingdom Metazoa; phylum Chordata; class Amphibia; order Gymnophiona; family Ichthyophiidae; genus Ichthyophis; species Ichthyophis bannanicus. The sequence goes on along the minus strand of CM066044.1, from coordinate 66,935,305 downwards.
CAACAGCCGTATCAAGGACTGTGCAAGTGGTGCTGATGTTATCACTGGGCTCCTGCATGCAGCTGAGGGAGGGGGGATGGCTGCCAGGTTTGCGAGCCACGAAGGGCGCATGTCTAGCGTGGTGTGGTGCTTCTTCTCTCTCTCTTTTAATCCAACCATCACAGTGATAGGCTTTATTCAGGTGGTCATTCAACCCCATACCTTCAGTAGGTCTAGTGATGGTTCCTATGTCTGGCCATTGGCTGTCACTGTTGAGGAATGCCTGAGAATTCTCTTCCCTGGGGGGTGGCAGAAGGGGAAGTAAACTTTGTCTCCCAGCCTCAGCCAACCCAAGGGGCAGAGCTTTCATCTAGGCTTCAAACTCGAGTCCCTCTGCATAGCAATGCAACTGAGCCTCTGACTTGTCCTCTAAGAAAATATTTGTAAGTTCCTAGCAAAATAATTTGCTATATATATAATACAATATTTATAACAACATTTTTATATAAATAATTAAGGCATCTGAATTTATCATTTAACTTAGAAGAACATGGAACCTTTCTGCTCCATTTACGTTTTTCCTACGAACTGGTACAGTAAATTTTGAGGTGACCTTATTTACTGTGACAGCCAGAGAGTCTCAGAAAATACCCCAATATGAACCTAAGAAAGTAAGAAATGCCCAAAGGCCCATCATCCTGTCTCCAGCAGTGGCCAATCTGGGTCTGTAGGATGTAACTTGCTCATCCTAAAGACTAGACCCATTCTGAAGAGGATGTGGCTAATAATTATTTACGGACTTTTCTAGGAATTTGTCCAAACCCCTTTTTATCCCAGCTATGTTAGATGCTTTAACTACATCCACTATTTGTTTTACATCTGCTTTCCTGGAGTGTCCCCCAGTCCCGGTACAGTTTAAATAACTGTTCCTTGTTTACCTGTTCCATCCCACTCGTAATTTTGCAAACTTCTATAATCTTTACTGCTATGTTCAGCCTTTGATCTTAAGGGGACTCTTCCATCCTCTTTATTAGTTTTGTCACTCTTCTCTGTACTTTTATCATTTTTATCATTTTTGCTTTGTATTTTCTGAGATGGGATGACAAGAGCTGTGCACAACAGGCTAATTGGCAGAGCTGAATAAGGCATTAGGACAAGCAGACATTGGTTTAGGCCTCCAATGAACACTTCTAGCAATGAAAGAAACCTGCCACGCTAGAACTCACTAGATCCCCGGGGAGAGAGGGCTCCCAGCCAGAAACAGTACACTTAAGAAAATCCTTTTGCACTGCGTAGCATGTTGGTGACTGTCCTATGGGACATTTAGAGCCACCCTGGAGGGAATGAGAGGCTATGTCATTCTGTGGATCGGAGGAATATTTTACAGCAGGGGATGGCCCAAGAAGTAGTCGCCCCTCTAAATGCAGCGCTTTTATTCACTAAGGGACATGCTTACTAAAGGGTGTGCTGGTAGCGCACATTTGAGCTGTGGAGACTCATGCTAACTTCAAAGGGTCATGTACAACGGCCCCTCCATTGGTTTAGGCATGATGTGGGGCATTCGAGTTAAGTTCACCTGTGCTAACGGCAACATTTGCAGTTAGCATGTGCCCAAAACACTGACGCAAATGACGGTGCATCATCAACACCCACATTCCACCCCTAACCTGCCCAGTCAGGATGGGGTTTTTAGCATGAGGCCCCATGTTAACCGTGTGGCCTGCTCACTGCATGGCAAAGCCTATGCTAACAGTTAATGCACATTAGTAAACACACCTCCAAGTCACAGGAGGACTTTCATCTAGGTCAGAATTTTAAAAACTGCAAAGTTGACCTATTTTAAACTGTAAACTGCCTCCAATTTTATGCTAGGGGGTATATAAATGTAGAAAGAAATACAGTAATATCCAACACCAGAGCATCCACAATGCTGGAGACTGAGGTGCACATCTCTGTGTAGCAGGGAGTAAAGTTGTTGCAATAAACTAAATACTTTTCTCCAGGGTGTTGTTTTATCCTATTAGGTCTTAAACTAAGTAAACATGAAATGCAGAGTGTAAACCAACTGCTTAGGACTAGAAGCCAAGTTCACATGTGTCACTGAAGCCTGTAGTTATTTCCTTCTTTGCCTGGGGCTGTTTGGCCAACGGGAACAGGTGTTAGCCCTCATCAGGATGCTGTTTCTGCATAACAGATGACAGGGGAATAATGGGGACATGCTGGGCTCCGGTAACCGTAGTTTGTTGGCAGAATATGCTTCAGGGCACCTTTGTCTCTTGACGAGACACATCGTGGCACGGGTATCACACTCCTCTCTACCGCAAGTCTGTGGGCAGCAGCATCCGCCTTGTGGTTTGTTATGTACCAATAGGTTCTCTGAAGCAAAACAGTCATAGTAACATAGTAAATGATGGCAGATAAAGACCAGCATGGTCCATCCAGTCTGCCCAGCAATACGGCAAGAGTAGTTGCACCTGACGCTCTGTGCAGGTCACCCCTCCCCATGTCTCTGTCTAGGGGTGGACCCACCACTCCATGTAGGACACCCCTATTTGTTGAGAAGTTAGATGGTTCAGTTTATTTTGTTTTTATCCTGTTGCTGTAAAGGGATCCACTGTGCTTGTCCCATGCAGTTTTGAATTCCGTTTGCCACACAGTCGAGATCCACTGGAGCCTCTGTAATAGGCAGAGACTAGAAGGATCTCACAGCGCTTAACTGTCATCACATTCCACGGACCTGTTCTTCTCCAAACTGCACCTGTTGAATAATTCAGTTTGTACGGTGGTTTGGAAGTCTGTCAAGTGATAGGTATGAAAGCTAACGGCTCTTCTCGTAGTCGGAGGATAACCATCCTCAGAATGGATAGACCCATCAGAGCAGAGTAATCTCACTAGGGGGGAGGGTGAGCTGTTTTTCCCGTGCCCGCAGAAGGCTTTCCATGTGGGTGGCAATCACTCGGCACAGCTCCAGGCCCTGAAGACAAAAAGAAAATAAAACCCAGAAAGGATTAGTACCACTAGCACTGATTTGTTTTCAGCACTGTAGTCAACTGAAAGGGAATCCCCCCCCTAACAATATACGAATACCCGCCACAGGGATGTGTCCTTACATGCATTGTCCAGGCATAGATTGCATATTGCATGGCATCTTCCCTCCATTAAATTTATGCTGGATACGAGTCATAGACATGTGTCCTCTAAATATTTTGTTGTCTCGTATTTTTTCACTCTGTTTGGTGGTTCCAACAGTTTGTTACCTTTATGACTTTTGGGCAGATGGACAGTGTAGTTTTCTGGTAGATCACCATATTCCATTTGGACGCCGCCTCTGAGGTGGACACTGTAATACAATCCTGGTACATAGCAGGACCATTACACATTGACATATTCCTTTCTGCATAATGCGGCAAGCCCAACGTGAATAACTGGATTATCACTCTAGGATAGGTTGCCATTACTTTCCTCTTGTGATAATCAAGGTTCCTCACAGTAATTTTTGACCAAGTGGTAAAATCCAATTATGGCTCTTCTATCATGCATTGAGATACCACCTACAATTTAAGTATTTTGCTTATGCACTAATACCAATCCAGTGCGCCTTTTCGTTCTCCTAACAGTGTATGATCCTATGATATTGCCACCCTCCAGTACTGAGCACATTGTTGAGTTTATTGATTTCCTTAACCTCTCTCTTTTTATACCTGCTATTTTAGGCATTTATCGTATTGATTATTCTTCTTGTCTTGCATCAATTGATGAGTAATCAGAACTTATTTGACCCCAATCATTTTTAAATGTTCCTTTATAGTAACATTGCAGCATTTTTTAGTCTTGGCTTTGCTTCATTTGTGGTTTTATTATTTATTAGCAGACAAATGTTGGCACACATGCTATACATATTAATTTTTCATATATATCTTTTTAGTCATTATTATTTTTACCATCATTATATGCAAAATTTTAATGTACATGTGTCATTCATGATCATTTGTATGTTATGTTCATTTAAGATGTTTGGTTCCTGTTTTTATGATTGTTTTTAAAATATATTTTAATATATTTATGCTATTGGGACACATGCATGTGTTATTGATGTTATTTATTTGTTTTAATTGTTTAATCATTTGTTTTGGAGGTCATTGTCACCTGAAGAAGGCCATCGGCCGAAACACGGGTCGGGCTGACCTTGTTTCTCAATAACATGTCCTTAAATCCACGGTGTTCTCCTGTCCTGCTTTTCTTGTGCTTGATGACACTGCAAGTGGGGTGTCTGCCTTGTTTCTGAATGTGGTTGCTCCCAGGTATTCCAAAGAAAGTAAGAAAACAGCTGAAAGAATACTAAACACTACGGACTAGCAACGTTTATAATGAATACAGCAGTGGTTCTCAACCCTGTCCCGATGTAACTCCTAGCCAGTCAGGTTTCAGAATATCCACAATGAATATACATGAGACAGATTTGCATATGTTCCCTCTGTTGCATGCCAATCTGTCTCATGCATATTCATTGTGGCTATCCTGAAACCTGACTGGCTAGGGGGTACAGCAAGACAGGGTTGAGAGCCACTGGAACATTTGATAAATCTTACTTCTTCCCATGTTTGTTTATTTTATTTTACCAGATGTCTCTTCCTGGTCCTTTGGGCCTTTAGCTGAAATTGGCACCAGTTCTGGGATTTGGAACTATGAGCCTTCATTAGCAGCTGCCAGAGAAGCTTTTCCCCTATTTTGTATCCTCCTCTCAACCTATTTTAGGGCAGTCCTTTCAGGGACGGTCTTGTGCTTTTAAAACATTACTCTGGAAAGGATTTTCTTTTATGGCATCTGCAGTACAATCAGAACTGGCCACACTGGTGCAAGCTCCTCAGGTAATGTTGCCTGCACCAATGATCAAAGGAAGTCCACGCAGATTAGTGTCCCAGGAAAATCATGCACAAAGAATGCATGTTTTTTTCTCCCTGTAATTTTTCCATCCAAAAACATGAACATAGCTTTGGTTAACCAAAAGTCCTTCTACTAACACTTATAATTTTTAAAGCACTACCAGGGGTACTTAGCATTATACAGGCTATCTCTGAACTCCACCCCCCAGCACCACCTCCCCAGTCAGCAGGTAAAGCATAGTTACTCAACTGTAGCAGGTGTTCTCTGGGAATAGCAGGAATCAGTCCTCATGGGTACCATCAGCGCCAGAGCCCACGTGGGAACGCTCCCCAGCTTCCAAAGGAAGTTTTTGGGAGGTCAACCACACATGCATGCCCCTCTTTCCGCCCGAAGGAGCCATCTTACCTTAATATGATGACATAGCTTAATCAAGCCAAAAAAGAAAACAACTCCACGGGGAGGAGGGAGGGTAGTAAGAACTGATTCCTGCTGTTCCCAGAGAACATCTGCTACAGGTGAGTAACTATGCTTTCTCCGGGACCAAGCAGAAAGTCGGTCCTCACATATGGGACTCCTCAGCTACAGGCTACTGAAAAAACCTGTAAACAGCCCAACAGGGCAACCAGAAAAAAGAACCAAGAACAACTGAATGATTAATCACTGAAAGGTTCTGGAGTCAGAAGAGCTGGTGGGAGGGATTTGCCTTAATTCCAAAACAGGTGCCGAAGTACGGCTTGGGTGAAGTTGCTGTCATGCCGGGAATCTCCATCCAGATGGGCTGTGAAGGTTTGGATGGAAGACCACGTAGCAGTTCTACAGATCTCCACTGTGGAGACGGAATGCAGGTTGACTACCGAAGCAGCCATAGCTCGGACATTGTAAGCCATGACAAGGCATTTCAAACTCAGACCAGTTTGAGCATAAGCGAAGGAGATGCAGTCCACAATCCAAAGTGAAAGGGTATGCTTCGAGTGCCACACCAAGCCTATTGGGACCAAAAGAGAAAGAGTTAGGAGGAACGGTGGTGAGCTTTCATACATTCAAGGTAGAACGCCAGTGCTGTCTTACAATCCAATGCATGTAGAGCGGCCTCAGCCCTGTTGGCATGAGGTCTGGGAAAAAAGGTGAGCAGTCCCACTGACTGATTAATGTGAAAGGCAGAAACCACTTTAGGAAGAAACCTAGGGTGAGTCCGGAGGACCACTCTATTGTGATGAAACCTCATGTACGGAGCATGCGCCACTAGCACCTGGAGTTCACTGACTCTGCGCGCAGATGTGACCGCTATTAAGAAAATGACCTTCCATTTGAGATATTTGAGCGGACAAGAGCTGAGTGGCTCAAAAGGGGCAGAAATCAGCTGCCTGAGCATCACGTTAAGGTCCCACGCCACAGGTGGGGCTTAATCAGAGGCTGAGAAAGCAAGAGGCCTCTCATAAAGTGACTTACAAGGGGATGTGCAGAAGTGGGCATACTATCCACCCCACGATGGTAGGGCACCACTGCGTTGAGATGCACTCTCACAGAGTTCGATTTGAGGCCCAAGTTGGACAGGTGGAGCAGGTAAGTGAGCAAAGACTCCACCAAACAAGAAAATGGGTTCAGTGCCTTGTCTGCACACCAAAGAAAGACTCTGCGCCATTTTAAAGTGTAGGAATGCCATGTGGAGTTATTGTGAAAAGTCAGGAAGATGTTCTACAAATTGGCTAGTAGGTGGAGCTCTGCGAGAACTATGCACTCAGCATCCATGCCGTGAGATCTAGGGAGTGGACATTGGGGTGAAGAAGAGATCCCCTGTCCTGGGTTATCAGATCCGGATCAGAACAAAGCTGGATTGGTGGCCTCTGAGATAGATGGAATAGAAGAGGGAACCAGGGCTGCCTGTTCCAGTGTGGTGCAATGAGGATCATAGTAGCCTTGTCATTCTGGAACTTGAAGAGGATCCTGGCCTCCAGAGGAGTTGGTGGATAGGCATAAAGCAGTCCCTTGTCCCAATCCAGCAGAAAAGCATTGGAAGGCATTCTACTGCTGCATGGAGCAGAACTGCGGCACCTGGGCATTGTCCAGTGACGCAAAGAGGTCTATGTTTAGGGTGCCCCATATCCAGAAGGTTATGGCTGACATCTTGATTGTTGAGGGTCCACTCATGTGGCTGGAGAACTCTGTTTAGTCGATCCACCAAGACATTGAGCTCCCCCGCAGATACACTGCTCGGAGAAGCATGTAGTGTGAAATGGCAAACTTCCAGAGATGCACTGTCTCCAAAAGAGAAGGTATGAGCCTGTGCCCCCCCTGCTTGTTAATGTAGAACATTGCTATTTTGTATCGGTCTGGATGAGTACAACCTGGTTGGAGAGCTGCTCTTGAAAAGCCCTGAGGGCATTGGAGATGGCTTGGAGCTCCAGGAAGTTGATCTGGTGGAGGCTTTCCCTAGCCATCCAAATGCATTGTGTTTGGAGACCATCGAGATGGGCTCCCCACTCCATCTTGGAGGCATCTGTAGTCAGAACTCTTTGATGCAGAAGGGCTTGGAAGGGAAGTCCATGGTGCAGATTTTGTGGTTTTAGCCACCAAATGAAGGACTGCTTGAGTAGCTGAGTAACGACCATCTTGTCCTGGAGCTGACCTGTAACTTGGCACCACTGTATAGAGTCCATTGCACTTGCCTCATCTGTAGATGGGCAAGCGGAGTGACATGAACTGTGTAGGCCATGTGGCTGAGAATGTGAAGCATCCCCCTGGCTGTGCTGAACGGATGGGATCGCAATTTCCTGGCTAGGTGGACAAGCCATAAGGCTTGCTCCTTGGGCAGGTAGGCCTGGGCCACGGTAGTATCTAAGAGGGCCCCAATGAACTCAAGGCGCTGAGCAGGCTGCAGTTGAGACTTCAGGTAGTTGATGACAAAGCCCAGATTCTCGAGCAGCTGAATGGTGATCCTTGTGGAGCGCCGGACCTTGTCCAGTGTACAACCCCTGATCAACCAGTTGTCCAGGTAGAGGAAGATGAAAATTTCCAGTGTCTGGAGGAATGCAGTGACCACCACCAGATACTTTGTGAAGATCCTTGGGGCAAAGGTGAGGCTGAAGGGTAGTACTCTGTACTGAAAATGCTTTCCACTGAGCAGGAAGCAGAGATACTGCTGATGGAGAGGTGAATGGGGGATGTGAGTGCAAGCATCCTTGAGATCCAAAGAACACAGCCAATCTTATTTATTTATTTTATTTATTTATTTAACAGGTCTTCTATACCACCCCTTATATTCAAGGTGGTTTACCCCTGTTGGAGATAAGGCAACAATGTTCCCAGGGAGATCATCTTGAACTTTTCTTGCAAGGTTGAGGTCCTGAAGATCCAATATGGGCTGGAAGCTTCCTGTCTTTTTGGGAACCAGGAAGTAACGTGAGTAGAACCCCTTCCTGACTTGAGAGGGAGGGAATGTAGGGCTGGTACCTGGGACCAGCTCAATGGCCAGGTCGACCAAGAGAATATGGACCTCCTTCTGGAGGAGTTCTCAGTTAGGTTGATCAAGGGGGCACTCCCCTGAGAAAAAAAGGGGGAAGAAGTTGATTGAAGTGCAACAGGTACCCCTCCTGATCTCTTTTGAGTGCCTAGAAGTCTGATGTTATCGTTGACCACCTGTGGACAAAATGGATCAATCTGCCACCCACCTAAGGTAAAACCATGATTGGAATGGGAAGGGATGCTATGCTCCTTAGGAAGAAGTCAAAATCCTCCTCCAGGCTGCAGCTGTAATGCAGGCTGTGACTTCCGAGTCTTGGGGAGGCGGTGCTGATGCTGGCCCTGACCCTTCTGATGCTGTGCCTCTTGAGAGCCATAGTAAGGCTGATATGGTGGGTAGCTTGCATAGTGCTTCCTCTTCTTGGGATAGAAAGGCTTCTTTCACAAGGCTTCCTTCTTAGAGGGATCACCCCTTACAAGAAAGTCTATTCATTGTTAATTGCTCATGCTCTATCTCTACGGTCTTGTCCTCCATGGCCTTACCGAAGAGGTACTCTCCCCGGCAGGGGACATCCGCCAGCTGGTCTTGCTCCCACTGTTCTAAGTGAGAAGACTGCAGCTAAGCTAGGCGGTGAGTTCCAATGCCCATGACAGCCACCCAGCTACTGATTCAAAGCCATTGTAGGCCGCCCTGGTCATACATTTTGAGCTCTCTATCACCCTGGAAGCAAACCCATGGTAGTGCTCCTCCTATTCCTCTGGAATGACAGGTGAGAAATCGGCCAGATCGCTTGCTTGATCCCTGAGGTACATACCCATGTAGAGTTGATAGATCTGAATGTGGGCCACCAACATGAAACCTTGATAGCACTTTCTGCCAATGCCATCCAAGGTCCTGGCCTCCCTGCCTAGGGACACAGAGGAGTGAGTTTTAGTGCTCTTTATTCTCTGCATGGCCAACTCCACGGCCATAGAATTGTGCAGGAGCTGTGGTTTCTCGATGCCAGGACTCTTATGGACTCGATACATGGAGTTCAGCTGCCTACTTACTGGGGGCATGGTGAGGGGAGTCTCCCACATGCAAAACAGCTCAAGGATTCTGTGAATGGGAACTGTAATAGCATCCTTGGGGGGAGAAGGGTACTGGAGGATCTCCAACTTTTCCGCCCAGAGCTCCTCCTAAGCCTCAATGGAAAAAGGCAGGGCCTTGGCCATGTCCCTCATAAATTCATGGAAGGAGATATCCTCTGGTAGGGACTTCCTGCACAGATAGGGTGGAGAGGGATCTGAGGGGATGTCTCTAGTGTTCGGGCACTGGGATTCCGCTTTGGTTTCCCACCCATTGGAATCAGTATCTGTGATGAAATTGAAATATCAACGTGATTCCTCATGGTGTTGACAGTGAGGGGATGATGGAGTCAGAGGCTCTGGATGGTCCAACCCTGAGGCGCTCAGGGGGAACCCCAGGGCATCAAAAGGGACTTTGACTGCCTGTCCAAGCCATCTCTTCAGCCAGGGAGAGCATGTACTCCAGGATGGGCTGTAGCCCAATGGGGAAATCCCTGCTATGGACGAGGCTGCCCTTGGCACCAAGGAACTCAAGGATATCGGGTCTTGGGCTGCCGTCGGCACTGAGGAACCTGAGGACATCGAGTCCCAGGCAGCCTCCTAGGCCAGGAATGCAGTCAAGCTGTACTCGAGGGCCTGCATGCACTCAGCTAGGAGCGTGATGTCCAAAGGTGGAAAAGCTGGGACAGAAAACGTGGGCTCCAGTGTCGTACCTTCATTGGGGACTCCATAATGGTGACAGTATCGGGAGTCACCTGACGGTTATCTGGGCATTGGAAGGCAGCTCCTCCTGCTGGGGCAGCTTAGGAGGCCACTGTCGGCCTTTGCCCTCGGAGTCTTGCCAAGGAGAACTGCAATGCCGGTGACTATGGGACTTATCCTGGGTCTCAGCATCCCCGTCTCGACTTCGATGGAGCAGAAGTTCGGTTCTTCTGGGGCCAATCCTCATTGGAGGATGGCCATCGGTCCCATGCGCTGCGGCCCTTCAGCTCTGAGTGAGTCTGGTCCCCGCATGAAGTTGAAGCCTTGGCAGAGTTCTTTGAAGGAGTCAACACTGACGTCAATGCTGATGCCAGTGTCAAAGACGTGGAGGACCTGAACAGTGATTCCTGCTGTTTTTCTCAGTTCCTGAGCCCCTGTGTGCCATCTGCAAGCAAAGAGCACAGGTGGAGGGCTCATGGTCAGGCTTGAGGTATTGAAGGCACCAGTTATGGCAGTATGCTATGGAGATGGTTTGGCAACACTGGGAACACTTCTTAAAGCCATAGGCCGGCCTTGACATGTCTAGGAAGATGGTTTCTGCCAAGTCAAAGGACTCCCAATGTTCCAGCCATCCGGGATGGGGGGGGGGGGAGGGGCAGGGGCTCGAGAGAAAAAACACATGCACCAAAAAAGAAAAAGAAAAAGGAACCCAAGAAAAAAAACGTGGCACCGAGCACCGATGCTCCCAGGGATGGGCAGGAAGACAGTGATAAGCACGCGACTGAAAAATCACGGAGAAAAAAATACGTACCGGTGAGGTATGGATGATTCTCTGGGGACAGACAAGCGTCTGAGAAACTGCGGAAAAAAGAAGAATGGGGTAAGATGCTCCTTCATGCGGGAAGACAGGCATGCAAGCGTAGTTGACCTCCCAAAAGCTTCCTTTGGAAGTTGGTGAGCGTTCTCACATGGGAGCCATCGGTAATTTTTAAATGAACATCTTCTATTTTGCCCCTACACAGCTGCCTGCACAAGCCAGAGATACAAAGTACCCAGCCTGCCTACTTGAAACTAGCTGATTAAGTTTGCTTTTGAAAAATAGCTAGAGTATGCCCATGAAGCCTTTCCCATGTGTGTAGCATGTTTTACACACGGAAGAGCCTCTTATAAAATCATGCGGCTGAATATGCTCATACTGATGGAATGCAAGCACTGATTTGTGTGCCACACATGACCATCCCCAGGAGTGTAGGTGGGTTGGAGCCGAGGCAAAGCTGGGATATGTAGGGTGCATGCACACATTCACCCCTTCTTCACAGCAGGCTTGAGGATTTGTGTGTTCTTGGGACTGGTTCTGGGAGCTTATGGGTGCTTTTTAAGACTTTCCACCTAGCTACTTGGACCTGCAATTACCCTCTAAAATTGCCAGCAAACTTTGGGACACCATAGCCTATGATCAATTATTCCTAAGGTGATTCATTTCTCTGCACCTTGATTAAATCCAGGGAGGAAGTTCAGTGCAAGCATGACTGCGGTGCCCAGGAAGGGGGAAGGGAGCTCAGTGTGGCTTTACCTCTCGCATTTCTGCTGCCTTGGACACTGCTGATCACCACCTTCTCCTCAATAACTTGTCCTCACTTGTTCTGTCCTGGTTTTCTTCTTATCTCTCCCATCGCATTTTCAGAGGTCTGTTTACCAAATAGTGATAGCGGCAATCTTGTAAAATTGGTGCCGTGGCCCCATTTTATTCAATGGGGCCGTGGCACTGATCTTGCACGATTGCCGCTATTGCTGTTTAGTAAACAGTTCCATTAGTGTATGTTCTGTGGTTCTTCCTCTACTGCCATCCAGCTTTCAGTCGGTGGACCTCAGGGCTCTGTCTTGGGCCCTCTCCTTCTCTCTCTCTCTACATTCAGTCTCTTTAGCTCTCTAATGTCTTCCCATGGTTTTCAGTACCATCTTTATGCTGATGACTCTCAGATCTACCTCTGAGCTTAAAATCTCTCCATGAATCCAGTCCTGGATCTCCGCCTGCTTATCTGCTGCCTGAATGTCTCACCACCCTCTGAAACTGAACATGGCCAAAACTGAGCTCCTTATCTTTTCCCCCTAAACCCACCTCCCCCCTTCCTTCCTTCTCTGTTTCTGTGGGTGACACTACACTCCTCCCTGCTCCCTCAGCTCGCAACCCTGGGGTCATCTTTGACTCTACTCCCTCTTTCTCTGGGCACATCCCACAGATAGCTAAAACCTGACACTTTCTCTGTAATATCTACAAATTTCATCCCTTCCTTTCTTCTCACACTTCTAAGACCCTCATCCACTCACTAGTCACCACCCGCCTTGACTATTGTAACTTGCTCCTCACTGGTCTCCCTCTGAATCATCCCTCTCTCCCCTTCAAATCTCAGCTGCACGGCTCATCTTCCAGCAGTGTTGCTGTGCTCATGTAATCCTTCTTCTCAAGTCACTTCACTGGCTTCCTATCGGTTTCTGCATCCACTTCAAACTTCTACTGATCTACAGTGTGTTCATTATGTGACTCCTCGCTACCCTTTCTTTCTTATCTCACTCTACACCCCTCCTCGGGAACTCCGCTCCTCTGGCAGATCCCTTTCATCTCTGCCCTTCTCTGCCACTGCCAGCTCCAGACTTTGTTCATTCCATCTTGCTGCTCCTTATGCCTGGAACAAACTACCTGAGTCTGTGCATCAGGCTCCTTCTCTAGCCCTATTCAAATCCAGGCTAAAAACCCACCTCTTTGAGGCTGCTTTGGATCCTGACGCTCCTCTCTCTCTTGCCCACTACTTATGTTTTGTCTTGCTTAGAGTGTAAGCCCTGATGAGTAGGGACTGTCTCCTACATCTATATGTGCGGCACTGTGTACATCTTGTACTGCTATACAAATGATTAGTAGCAGTAATAGTAATTTCTATGCATAGTTGTTGGTTGAGAGAATCCACTAGTAAACCAAATTTGATCATTTTTGAAAAATGAAAGCGCATATCCACTACTGGGAAAATTTCATTGGCTCTCTATTAAAAGGTGTCCGTTTAAGCTTTTAGTAATAGTCTTTAAAGCTGTGAAGTTAGGTAGGTCTCTGTGTAGGTGTAATCCAGGGAGAGCACTCCGTTCCTCACAGGGGAATTTGTTGGAGATATCAGGAGCAGTACATCTCCGAGTAGTAACATGGAGGGAGAAAGCCTTCAGTGTAGCTGGTTCGGAACAATGGAATGCCCTGCCAATCTTTTTAAGAGAGGAAGCAAGTTTATTACATTTTAGAAAGGGGTCGAAAACTTTGTTGTTTCCTGGTGGTATGATTAAGGGGACAGTTATGTGAATCATAGAGTTGTTATGGTAATGTTGGAAGTTTCATTCTTGGCTAATTGATGGGCATGCTTACATTACAACTACTGCTCTTCGCTCTTTTGATGTCTATTTTTATAGTAAACCATCTTGAATAACTTTGTTTATAAAGATAGTCCAAAAAACTTTCAACATAACTAACTAAATAAATAAATATTCCCACTTGTGTGTGGTTTCTCTGGAGAGAGGTGAAGAGCCCCTGTGGTGTCTAAGGCAATTATATCCTATGGGGGAAGCTTCATATCTACAATATTGAGCACTTTGCATCAGGTTGATTTTACAGTGGTTCCCATTCATACCCAATGTCCCTCCACCCCTTTCACTGAATGTCACTCCCTTCCTTATGTAGGTTATGTTGGAATTTGCAACATAAATATTTTAATAATTATAATTCTTACTGACCACCCCATTCACGGAATGCTACTCCCTTATTTATGCTATGTTGTAACTCACTTGAGAGTGTCACGGCAGGCAAGACAAAGATATTTTATTAGCAAGCTGAAAAGTGCACACTAGCAGTGTGACACAAGGGCGCTTCTTCCCCATTTCCAGAATCAGGCATGTAGGGGATTCATATGTGTCTCATAGCAAGTGTCAGCAGGTGCAGCGTGTGTGTTGGGGGAGTGTCAGGGGCTGCATGTGTGTGTGTCTTATGGGGTGAGTTGGAGGATGTCATGGGGAGTGTTGGCCTGAGTGCATGGATATGTCATATTTATTTACTTATTTACATTCTCTTATATACCGCGCTATTCTGCATCAGTGCGGTTTACATTCAACAAACTGAAATTACATTGAACAGAGCATTATAACTTGGAGATAACTATTTACAGGGAACATGGGTTATGGAGGGTTAAGTGGCTTATCCAAGACCACAAGGAGCACCTGTGGGACTAGAAACCCCAGTCCTTCTGGCCCAAGGTTGCTGTCCTCTAGTGGGATTTGAACCCCCAACCTTACAGCCTGAAGTACCTTGCTCCAACCACTAGGCCACTCCTCCACATGGAGTGTCATGGCTGTGTGTGTGTCATGGAGAGTGTTGGGTACTGCGTGTATATGTGTGTGCCATGGAGAGTATTGGGGGCTGCATGTGTGTGTGTGTGTGTGTCATGGGGAGTATCATGGGCTGTAGGTGTGTGTGGGTGTCTCTTTCTCATGACCTGCTCGCCAGGCTTCCTTAAGTCTCTGTTTTATAACCCCCACCATCACCAGCCTTCCCCCAGTTTCTCTGTCTCTCTTTCTCTCATAACTTCCCTAGGCTTCACCCAGTCTCTCTCTCTCTCTCTCTCATACTCCCCAGCCCCAGGCTTCACCCACTCTCTCTCTCTCATACCACCCCTCCTTCATCCAGTCCCTCTTTCACGCACCCATTCTTGTCCCTGGCTGCAACACTTCAAAAGCATTGCAGTCCAGGCTTCCCCACCACGACTGGCTCTCTGAATGGTGGAGTCACGTGGTGCAGGAAGTTCGGACTAATCTTCTGATTTCAAGTCTCCCCCAATTTTTCCTGATACTGTTCAAGTTGCTATATTTTGGTAGAATATATCATTCGTTCCTGAAAAATAGTCTATTTACTCCTTGGCCCTTTCCAAGATACCCTGAGAAGTACTAGGGTGAGATAGTTCATTCAAAAGTGAGGGTCCTAGACTTTAGGAAAACTATTTGTCGAGATGGGAGAATACCTCAAGGAGTCATTGGCTGGATGGGAATAGCTGAGGGATATAAAAAAGCAGCAGGCAAAACTCAAAGGGGATATTTTAAGGGCAACAAACCTTTTTGTTTGGAAAGTAAATAAATATAAAAAGGAAAAGGAAGCCATTATGGTTCTCGAAAGAAGTAGCTGAAAAGGTGAAGAAAAAGAGAGTGGCCTTCATAAAATACAAAAGATCACAGAAAGAAGACAACAAACATGAATATTTGGAAAAGCTAAGAGAAGCTAGGAAAGTAGTTAGAAAAGCAAAGATGTAAATTTAATTGGATTTGTCGGCAGCATTCGACCTGGCCAAGTGAGAGTTATTGCTGGAGTAGTGTAGTATGTTGGGGGTTGCTGGGAAGGCGCTGGAATGGCTAGCCTCTTTCATGTCTGACAGATGTTTTTGGGCATGGGATGCTGCAGGCTGATCTTTGCTTTATTATTGGGAATGGGGAGGGGGTGCCTCGGGGCTTGTCCCTGTCCCCCCTATTGTTCAACATCTATAGCCTTTGGGAGCATTGGTGCGATTGTATGGCCTGCAGTTTTACACATATGCTGACGATCTCCAGATCCTGACTCCCCTTAGTGGTGACCAGAGTGTAGTGGTGGGGCGGTTGAATGAATGCTTGGAACAGATATCAGCCTGGTTAGCGGGTAGTGGTTTAGTATTAAATGTTGACAAAACTGTCTGTCTATAATTGGAAGTGTCAGACCTCTCTGACTTCTCTCTGCTGCTCACTATCTTGGATTTTCAAATTCCCTGGACAGAGGAATTAAAGTAGCTAGGGGTAGTCCTGGAGCGGACTAGAGTGGGGGAACGTCAAGTCACTAGGGTTGTCCAGACAGCCTGGATGAAGCTGCAGCTGCACTCTTACTTGGATACCGCAGCCCTGCAGTTGGTGGTACAGACGTTGGTACATGGGGTGTTTGACTATTGTAATGCGTTTTATGTGGGTTTGCTGACAGGGGCCATCCAGAATTTCCAGGTCATGCAAAATGCTGCAGTGTGACTCAAAGGGAGTGAGTCAGAGGGCGAATGCCAGGCCTTTACTGGCTCACTTGCACTGGCTGTCGGTGCCGCAGCGAGAATTGTTTAAATTACTGGTGATCATGTTTCGTGTATTACACGACTCCCACCCAGGCTATTTGAGTGCCCTTCTTGCTTGGTATGACCCATCATGCCCGTTGAGGTCCTCACAGGCTTGGCTACCTGACATGCTGGGGCTGGAGGTGATCCACAGGATGTCCCATCGCATGAAGGTTTTCAGAGTGGTCGCTAGTGAGCGATGGGATGCTCTACCTCTGCAGCTTCATAGCCTAACTTCCTTAATGGCTTTTTGGAAGCCTTTGACAACATAGTAGCTTTCTGTAGACTGAGGGGGACCTCAGGTCTTGGGGGAAGAGGGGTTTTCTTATGTACAGTTATTTCACTCATCAATTTTTGTTACATTGTTGTGTACACCCTTTTGAATGACTCCTTGTCAGAAAGGTGGAAGAAAAACAAAGGCCAATGCAGTAAAATGGAGGGACAAGACATTTTTTAAATATGCTAGTGACAGGGTGAAGTGCAAAAGTGATATTGCAAGACTTCAGGTTGAAGGGATGGAATATGTAGAAACTCATTAAGATAAAGGAGAATTGCTTAACTAAATATTTCTGTTTTGAGTTCACAGACGAAGGGCCAGAAATAGCACTTCAGAAAACAAAGACAAATAGGAATGGAAGCGAGGTAGAACTCGAACGATTTTCAGAAGACTGTGTTCATGAGGAGCTAGCAAAGCTAAAAGTGGATAAAGTGATGGGGTCGGACAGGATTCATCCGAAGGTACCGATAGAATTTAGGGAAGTACAGGTGGCTCTACTGGCTGTCCTTTCTAATGTTTCTTTAGAGGCGGGAATGATTTTGGGGGCTGGAGATGGTCAAGTGTGGTTCCAGTCCACAAAAACAGAAGTAAGGAAGACGTTGGTAACTACAAACTTGTTGATCTGCCCTCTGTGGTGAGTAAATTAATGGAAACTCAGCTACAACAGAGACTAGTGAGGTTTCTGGAATCCAGTGGATTACAGGATCTGAGGCAGCATGGGTTTACTAGAGGCAGGTCTTGTCAAATGAATCTGATTAGTATCTTTGACTAGGTGACCTGAAAGTTGGACTGAGGGACAGCACTAGATGTGATGTACTTAGATTTCAGCAAAGCCTTTGACACAGTTCCACACAGGTGACTTATACATAAATAAACTGAGTACCCTAGGGATGGACTCTAAAGTGACTGACTGGGTTAGAAACTGGTTGAGTGGGAGGCAACAAAGGATAGTGGTAAATGGAGTTTACTCTGAAAATAAGGATGTTACCAGTGATGTGTCACAGGGATTAGTTCTTGGTCCGATTCTTTTTAAAAAAATTTGTTAGTGATATTGCAAAAGGGCTTTCAGGTAAGATTTGTCTCTTTGCAACACCCAGAAAGGTGTAGATAATATGAGGAGGGATCTAATAAAGCTTGAAGAATGATCAAGAATTTGGTAGCTGAGATTTAATCCTAAAAAATGCAGAGTCATGCATTTGGACTGCAAAAAGTAAAGACAGTGGTACAGTATAGGGGGTGAAGATGATCTTAAGGTGTCTAAACAGGTATAAAAGGTGACAGTGAAAGCCAGAAGGATGCTTGGGTGCATAGGGAGAGGAATGGCCATCAGGAAGAAGGAGGTGATAGCGCCTCTGTATACGTTTCTGGTGAGATCTCTTTTGGAATACTGTGGAGACCGTACCTTCAAAGGGAAATAAACAGGATGGATTTGGTGCAGAAGATGGCTACCAAAATGGTCAGTGGTCTTCGTTACAAGGCCTATGGGGAGAGAATTAAAGATTGCAATATCTATACTTTGGAAGAAAGGCCAGAGATGGGAGATATGATCAGGGCTGGCCCCAGATTTGGTTCATGGTGTTGGCGTCCTAGGCAAATCTTAAGCCTTATGCCCCCCTTGGCTGTCAGAATCTATTGTTTAGCTTCACATGCCTTGCTCTTTGCCATCCCCCAAAAGCTTCCACCCTAGGTGACTGCCTAGTTTTCCTAGTGATTGGGCCGGCCCTGGATAGGATAGACAGATTTCAATACCTCTTCAAATTGAAAGAAAGCTCTGGAACGAGGTAGCATAGGATGAAGTTGAAAAGGGACAGACTCAGGAGTAGTTTGAGGATATATTTCTTTATGGAGTGGTGAATACGTGGACTGGCCTCCCAGTGGTAGAGATAAGGACGGAATTTGACTTCAAGAAAGCATGGGACAAACACAGAGGATCTCTAAGGGAAAAGAAGGGTTTGTAAAGCTTAGTAGTTGGTAATGATAGGCTGTATGATCATTACCTGCCCTCATTTTTCTATTCCTAATCATCGCTGTTTTGAAAAAGACCAGCTATTTAGCACCAGAACTTAACTAGACATTCAGGTGTTTTTTACATTGTCTGTGACAATATTCAGTATTACCACTTTGAATATGTCCCCCAATGTTTATAGGTTTGTGTACTTATGAATGGAGCTATCATTTTTCACAGTGACTGAGCTGAATCCAAAGATTTGACTATGTTCAAAGCCCCTTCCTATTTCTCCCCCTCCCTTTGAACATTGACCTAGTGGATCATGGCTTCCAAAGAGAATGCAGACATTGCAGATGTCAGACTTTAGGAAAAGCAGCTAAGGACTTTCAGCCTCACACGTACCAAGGAAGAGAGAGAAGAAGCTGGGGACATTTTAAACATTTGTTCTCTTTTTGTTTTACATTGCTAACAAGGCTTCTGGAGAGCCTTTCACACCTCTCTTCTATTTGCGATGGTGACTTCAGCGTTACCATATCATTTGTCTCCACTGGCACCATTCCCATTAGCATCAGTGTTTTCTATTAAATCCATAAAAGCACACAGTAGATGACAGCCGGCCTCTCCAGTCTGCCTAGTAAGGTGGTTGGCCTTCGAACTGCTGCTCTGTGTCCCATCCCAAGCCTTTGTTTAGCGTTGCAACGTCCGCTCTTTGCTACTTACCTCCCTGTGCCTTCATAAACGTTACAAATGTTAGTCTTTACCAGAAGGGTCTGTTTCCTTACACCCATACCTGCTCCATTTGCAGCTGCGTGATGCTCTGTGACATCAGATCTCCCAGCACGATCTCTACATATGGGTAGCTGGAGCCAGCCGTGGGACGCTGCGTGCGGGTGGACTGAATCTCCTTTATGGGAAAGTTCACTATTAACTCCTGCATACAAACGTGAAAATGATTTAGGGTTTACAAAATTCTGCTGTTTTCCTCATGTTCATATTCATAATTGCTCCATTAGCCCTAAGAGCTTTTTCAGAACATAGAACTGGAAGTTACGGTACTGAGTGGTGCTCTTTTAAGATTACGATATATTTAGGCCACATCTAAAGCATATGTCTACGTGGTTTGGAAATCTCATCTTTGACTAATTCCTGTATTAGTTCAAGAAAACTAACCTGCATGATCTGCAAACAGTCCAGTTTTCTCTAGGACCATCTGGCTACAAGAACTCTGGACTGTATAAATGACATTTGGAACACAAGGAAAGAAGGTAAATAGTCATATGGGGGGCATTTTATAAAGCTCTTTCCTTGTGTAAAGTCTGTTTTACCTGTGGAAAGGGCTTGTATAAAACTGTGCAGCTCCATGGCACACAAAAAAATTGCACCTCCTATTATGCAATTTGCATGTAGGCATTCCTGGGAGTTTGAGCGGAGCTGGAGTGGTGTTGCAATGCACACATGTACAATTGTGGCCAACATTATTGGAACCCTTGCATTTTAGGTATGTTGTGTACAATATCTTGAGAAATAATTGGAAATATTCCAACTGTATGTCATCATAACATTTTCATAGTATGTTCAAAGGTATACAACAACAAAAAAGATGTCCATGCAACTTAGATGTAGTAATTTCTGAGAAAAGAAATATGACTTGGAAAGGATTAATGGCACCCGTCATTAATATTTGGTTGCACAACCCTTGGCAGTGATGACAGCCTCCGCATGTTTCTTGTAACCATCTATAAGTTTCGTACATCTGTCTACTGGTAGTTTCTCCCACTCTTCAACTGCGATTTGTTCCAGCTCATAAATGTTTCCAGGATTCCTTTTACCAATGGCAAATTTCAGCTCTTTCCAAAGGTTCTCGATTGGATTGAGACCAGGACTCATTCCTGGCCAATTGAAAAACAGTCCATTTGTTCCTTTGTAACCATTCTTTTGTACTTTTGGATGTATGTTTTGGGTCATTATCCTGCTGGAAGGACCCATGACCTTTGACCCAAACCTAGATTTCTGACACCAGGTAGCACATTTCACTTCAAAAACCTTGGCAGTCCTACAACATCATGATTCCTTTAATAGGTTCCAGGCCTTCAGTTCCTGAGGCAGCAAAACAGCCCCACAACATTATGGAACCTCCACCATATTTGAAGGGTGTTTTTTTCCTTATAAGCTTCATTTCTGCACTTGTAAATGTATCGCTGGTCTGCATTGCCATAGAGCTCAAGTTTGATTCCATCTCTCCAGAGAACATTTTCCCAGAAGGATTGTGGTTTCTCAAGGTGGGTCTGGGCAAAGATCAGGCGTGCCTTTTTATGTCTGTCTTTGAGCAGTGGGGTCCTCCTTGGCCTGTCCCCTGGAGGTCCTTCTTTGCTTAGTGCATGGCATATGGCGCAGGTTGAAAGCACCACTCCAGATTGCTCCAGGTCAGCCTTAAGCTCTTTGGATGTTGTATGTGGTGTTTTTCCAACAGTTCGCACTAACCTTCGAAGACTTCTTGGATTAATTATCCTCTTCCCACCATGTCATGGGAGGTTCTTGACAGTTCCATGAGCAGAAAACCTCATAATAACTGTAGACAGAGGAATCCCAAGGTCTTTGGAGATGGCTTGTACCACTTTAAAGTTTGATGTTTGGTGATAATGGCTTTTCTGATGGTCTCAGGCAGCTCTCGTCTTCATCATTGTGAAAATGGAACAGGGGGTGAATGTGACCATTTTAAACATTAGAGCCATCGTTCATTGGTTCAAGTCATGTGAATACTGAATTGATCACAGGTGTGACTAATTTTACTGCAATGGGAATGTGGTTGTTATGTTCAAACTGATTTGAATTGTTTATAAGAGTGCCAATAATCATGTCCTGGCAATGTCCCAGTTTTTATACTATTTCCTACTATTTCATTTTTTATTTGGTTTTGCTTTATTTGATTCTTTTATGTGTCAAATATGTGTGCATAAATAGTCCAAAGTCATTTCACTGGCCATTTTTTTAGGAGATAGTAGACATTAGGGGGTTGAACTGAAAGGGTGCCAGTAATGTTGCCCACAAATATATTTTAGAAAATACACAAGTATATGTATAGAATAAAAAGTTTACCTTTATTAAATAAGCATTAAACAGGTGCTTTTCTGAACATGTCACATGG
This sequence comes from Ichthyophis bannanicus, assembly GCA_033557465.1. Classification (NCBI taxonomy): domain Eukaryota; kingdom Metazoa; phylum Chordata; class Amphibia; order Gymnophiona; family Ichthyophiidae; genus Ichthyophis; species Ichthyophis bannanicus. The sequence goes on along the minus strand of CM066044.1, from coordinate 66,913,700 downwards.
GAGCAATAATAAAATGTTTTTTTTATGCAAGTATACGGAGGTTTGAAACTGCCCCCTTGAATTCATTTCAAAGTGCGGGTGATGAATAACAGTATGTGTGCTTTAAAGACATCGAAGGTGGGCGGTGCTGAGAATGAGGCTGGGATAGAGACAGGAAAGTATGTGTAGGGATTTCATTTGCAAATCCTCTGGCCTACCTTTGGACACATATTCTGCAGTGGCGGTGTGAGTGTCATCCTTAATTTGCAAAAGAGTTCTTAGTTTCTCTAAACCAGGGGTTCTTAGTCCAGTCCTCAGGACGCACCTAGCCAGTTGAATTTTCAGGACAAGCACAATGAATATGCATGAAAAAGATTTGCATACAATAGAGGCAGTGCATCCAGATCTCCCTCATGCATATTCATTGTGGTTATCCAGAAAACCTGACTGGCTAAGTGTGTCCCCAGGACTGGGTTAAGACCCCCAGCTTTAATGGCTAGTCCATTCTTCCTCTGAAAGAAGAGATCTGACAATATAAGCTAAGCAAATGGAGCTCCAGTTCCAGCTGGCCCAGTCATGAGCCACCTCCTTGCCCTTTTCACTTTCCCAATATTCCTCTCGGTTTAAGGTGTTCGACATATAATGTTCAAACATAAGGTGAGTGGATGTGAGCAAAATGCCTTAATCCATGTTTTCTCTCTGTTGAAATATATTCAACTATTGCCTCTTTTAGCATAATGCAAAATGCCGTTATATTGGGATAAGAACAAGGGCGGCACTTTATCACTTCAGTCAAAGCGGTTTACATTGTAACTTCAACTTGGTAATGTACTTTAAAGAGGGACATTGATTTTTCTGAGGCAATGGAGGGTTAAGTGACTTGCCCAAGGCCACAAGGAGTGCTAGAGGGAATAGAACCCTGATCTCTTGGCTCACCAAGCCAGTGGTCTAACCACTAGGCTATGCCTACACTTACAGTATCGGCCAGTCGTACATAAAGAGTAACATGGTAAATCATGGCAGCTAAAGGCCAGTCCTGCCCCCCTTGGAGGTGCATGGGAGGGGGTTTACTTATGTTGCCCACCCTTGTCAGTGATGACATCGTGAGGCACTTGGAACATTGGTTTGAGTTAGGGAGTCTGGGGGATAATACCCCAGGGTGTTTGTTTGAGTCGGTGGAGGAGTGAGAGAGCTCACTTTTGTTTGTGGGTTGTGGGGTCAGGGGCCCATTTAGGCCACCAGTGTGGTTGTTTGTGGATCAGGGGAAGCGGGGAAAACTTTGGCATGCATTTTTTAAATCTCCCTTTCTGTCAGTGCCTGAGCCAGTCCTCACTCACACACTGACAGGGAGACGTTTACTCCTGATGCAGCAAAGAGCTGCATGTGCTGGTTTTAATGACAGTGCACATGTTTTAATACAACAGCAATTTGCATGCCATTAGTTTACTGCATTGGAGGTAAAATATTTTTTAGCACATGCGCAAGAAGGCTGTGTATTGGAGCATAGTGCAGCATTCTGATGCATGGCTTTCTGCATCGACCGGTCAGTCTGTCCCGGTGTCTTGCTCTGGTTTTCTACCACTTTTCATATTCCTCAATTTAAACTAGCACCAGCTGCCCTCAAGTATTTTATCCAACCTCTTAATCCTCTTCCTACCATTGCCCCCTAGATATGTCCCAAGCAAATCTAAATTACATCACAGCATAGACATCTATCACAGTCCTTGCTAACTGTGGCTTTTGTTCTCATCATCCAACATCCAGGCTCCTTCCCATCTCTTCCCAATACGTTTCCCAATAATTCAAGCAGCTGCCGGAATGAATGAGGCCACTGTCTGAACTTCTGGCCATCCTATGCTCATTGATGTTAGGGCTGTAACCATGGCCATTGGGTACAATCTTCTTGGAATTATGATGCAGACATGTTGCCACTCTGCCCATCTGACTTACACTCTAAAATGTCATAAGACTGAGCAAACCCTCCAGCCCCCAGCCCTCATTGGTTCTACTGTTAACCCTTTCCCATCTTTACCACTGCACTCTGTAAATTAAGAAAGATTTTGCGATGTGAGTTTCCTTTTGAGTAGAATGAGAGATATTCACACTCTGAAATCCTATGTGTGCACTGGATGAGAACCCTTTACTCAAAGAAAGCTACACGAGCAAGACCCCCAAACACGTACATGGGTTTCCTTGTGGAGGAAGTGAAGACCATTCTGATTCACAGCCAGGATGCAGGGGGAGATCACACTGTTATTGCTGCAGCTTTGGATGTAGAAGAAAGAGGAACCAAACATGGGGAAGGCATTGAGCAACCCTGAAAAATGATAGAAGCACATGATCCAAGAACATTTGCATCCTGCTAACGGCTATCTTCCCCCAGCGTCTGGGGTCTCACTCTCACTGTTCTTTTATTAGTGTTCTCAGGGCTGCCATGTGTAGGAGGCTCCTTACCTAGGAACTGCACCCTGGCCTGATGAGTGCTTAGGACCTGGATCTGCTGCATCTGCTGTAGTACCATATTTAACCAGGACTGAGGCTTCAGTAGTTTATAGAACTGGCCAGGAACGTAGTCTTGGACCTCACGGCTGAGGGAGGAAAGGAAGGGCCAGAAAAACATCATAAAAAGATGTCCTTTTTCAGTCTTGTACCCTTCCAGCTTTCATTATTTCATTCAAACTGAATCTTGCTCAGTTGCTGTTGATCTGAGGAAAACAGTGCTAAAACCCTCTAGAGCTGGACTAACCCGTGCTTTCAGCTAGGCCAAGAAAATCACATCACAGTTCATTTCTCATAATTCTAGTGCAAGCATCACATTATTTTAGAGGTCTATGAATACTGGCTAGCATCAGACATCTAAACTATGGCATGCATGCCGTTGCGTGTGCATGTTCTGGTTCTGTGACCAGTTTGCACCCACATTAATACATACAGAGTTGGCAGGTAGATGCCGTCCTTTGCTCGGTGCTGGAGCGCTGCCAGTCTTGAGATTTGCTGGAAGTGCTGCTCAGTCAGTTTCGTCTGGGGCACGGTGTTAAACAGCCCTTTGAGATAATCTGGCAGAACCTGAGGAAAGATGCATATTCTCAGTACGCGCTCTCGCTCTCCTTCTGCTCCTTCGCCGCATGATCTTTCTCTTGTAGTCAGAGTCTACGAATTATTCACTGATCATGGGGCGATTAATAAGGGAGAACGCTGCTGTATCAAGCTTGCAATGTGCATTTTTCTGTTTTCAGGCTTGATGTTCTTGGCGCAGCAAGATTTATGACTGAATGTCTCTGTGACCTTTGGATGCATAGTGAGAATCAGGAGAGGTGAGATGACCTAAAGCTGCTTTATGTCTTGGCCTCTCAGAGATACTGAAAACATTCTTATGTCATATGGCCCCCGGGGCCAGTCCAAGGGTTTCTGCTGCCCCAGGCAGGAACCCCCATTGCACCACCCCTCTCCTCCCATCACGCCACCCCCTACTCCCGCTGCCACCGCCGAATCCATCTTCTCATCTTGCGGAGGGGGGGGGGGGCAGCAGTGGTGGTGGAACAACCCTTCTCCCGTTTTAACAGTGACAGGCCACGCACTGCGATGCCCATGCGCACACTCATGGCCTGCCACTGCTGTCTCTTTCCAACAGGAAGTTGCTTCGTCAGAGGAGCACCAGGCAATGGCTTTTGCCCTGTGGGTGCAGAAGCACATGGCCTATTGTGGGCACCAAAGTGACAGCAGAAAGCTGTTGCTTCAAAAAATCCTGCCATGCTGCTCACCAGGGTCTGGCAACTTAAGTGGCTGCCTAGTCCAGCTGGTGGACGGGCCAGCCCTAATATATACAACTTGAGCCTGAAAGGGTAGAACTAGATCTTTTTTCTAATAAAAGCAAGGCTTAATATAACAAGTTTTTTATAGCGCTTTATCATTTCAGTCAAAGCAGTTTACATTATAACTTCAACTTGGCAATGTACATTAAACAGGGACATTGATAACTGAGGCAATTGAGGGTTAAGTGACTTGCCCAAGGACACAAGGAGTGCTAGTGGGAATCGAACACTGGTTTCTTGGTTCTCAAGCCAGTGCTCTAACTACTAGGCTACTCCTCCACTCTGTTTCTGGAGGAACAGCCTGGAATGAAGTTTGGCCACTTCTTTTAAGCTCCTTGAGCAGCCAGATTGTCCTGCTCCAGCCTCTCCCTTGCAGGCATCCTGCAGGGAAAAGAGGCGGGAGTGAGCCTGCACCCTAATCCAGCCCCTCTTCTCCTGCTGCCTCTCCCCTGGCTCCACAATTCCAAGTGAAGCCCTGAATGAGAAGTGACTATTTTTGTTATAATGGAAATTTGTTTCCTCAGCAGCTGCCTCTTCCATGCCAACATTATCCCATGAATTTGGGCTTCCTAATAGCCTTACTTGTGAGCTAGGGCTGGACAGAGCTTGTACCTGGTTGTAGTGCATGGTGACATATAACTCATTCTCAAATTTCAGGGGCTGAGCCCAGATGACGCGCCTGAACCAGAACATGTAGCTGCTGTCAACTTGTTCCATCTGTGTGGCCACATCAAGGATATATTCTCTTTTGTTTAAGGGACGGACGTTTTGACCTAAGTGAAACAGTGAAGAATGTTTTTCCTGGTTGTGTTAGAAAGGTTGTCTGCTAAAATGAATATTAGCACAAATACAGATTATGGGGCCTTTTTACTAAGATGCATTTGGTGTTCAACCCAACTTTTACTGCATGCTTACAGTTACCATGTTGTGTAAAGTCAATGTAGCGCATTAATTACTGTTAGCATGCATTCATTGCTGCAATAAACACCTAATTTGGAAATTCTTGCAGTGATCGCATCGGTTGTTGCCACATGTTCACTGTTAATACAGTAGATAACATGCTGCATTTAGATACACCTTCAAAAGTATAGCTAAATGCATTCACTTTATTGGCCATGTCATTACCATCCAGCAGTGATCATTGCTTTGCGTTAACTGCACAGCTGCCTTCCTCAACATGCTGGGAACACCCCCAAAAACTAACACACGGGTATTGCAGCTGCTGTGCAGTTAACGTGCATTAGGAAGAAATTGGTAAATAAGCACCTAAGAGTTTTACATTATATGCGACGCTCTCTCTGGAACTCTTAAGGGGACCAAGCGCAGGGCAGCAGAACATTATGGATTGTAGTGATAACTTTTACTCCAGGCTATATGCTACTTTTAAATGCACTGACAGAGCTCTGGGATTTCTACTCATCCTCTTCACACTAGGCTGCCACAAATCTCTCTGTGCCCTCCTGGCCTGAATATCGCAGCACCTGCATTATCGCATGGGCTAAGTCACGGTTCCCTTCCTTCCTTCTCCAACTCTGCCCCCTGGCTCACCTCTGTTGGTGACAGCAAAAACAGCATATTCATCGAAAGCTTCAACGGTGTGTAGCGCCATTTCATAGCAGATCTCTTCTAGCACGTCAAGAGCAACCTGGTGGTGTAGAAGGATAAAGCTCAGACAAATAGATTGGGAATGGTCTGGGTTCCGTAAGAGGGCGATGGAAGACTCACGGCAGGGTTGCCATTTGCAGCAATGTTGTTTCCACTGTAGGGGGCATGTCTGGAAGCAATTTCTATATTTATTGGAAAAGCAGAATAGTTGGGGGGGGGGACCAAAGACCTTGAAAAACAAGTGAAAAGGAATGCGCATAAAATCTGTTCTCACTTCTCACAGTATTGCCCAGTGAATCCCTGATGCTGAATGGGATGGTAATAACAGATTTCTACCAAGGTCTAATCTGAACAGAATGAAAAACAAAAAATGACCAAACCCCACTCATTTGTGAATACAGTGAAAACACACAGGGGGTAGCACCCGCAATAATTATAAAGGGAGACATCAACAGGCACAAACACCAACATACTTCACAAGGTTGGGAAAAGCGCCCTTCTTTCCACCCTGGTTGGTTTTTGAGCCTGTTGATGACTCCCTTTAGCCTTGTTTGTGTAATTATTGTGGGTGCTACCTCCCCCCCCCCCCGTGTATACTGATTGTATTCTGAACATTCCTACATACTCGTATGTAATCAGAAACCTATTCCAGAATGCAAGGATGATATAGACTAGAGATCATTCTATTCTACTTTACAGGCATTGGATGTTTAATGGGAGAATACCAGGACATCATGCTCAGTTAGGAAGTGGAATTTCTTTTCCTATCTGTCTTTTGACCTCTGCATTGAAACTGCCATTGTGGCGAGGCGGCGTTGGCGCACTGATCTCCCAGGCCAGTGACAACAGCTGAGAGGATTCTGCATCTGTGCAGTCCCTGGTGTCCACCACTTTGGAAGCCTAGAGCCTGCACTGGAAGCATGTTCATTCACCGGCCATTAGGAATTCAATCAGGTTCCTTAAGGTGGGGTATTGGGAATTCCGCAACTCTGTAGACCACAAATTTATTGAAAACTGATTCTTTGAATACAGTGAGTACAGGGGTGAAAAGAGTATATAAAATACTTGTGCTCTGATTGTTAAGCATATTGCTAACATGATTATTTTGGGCGCTGGCCATACGAGCTATAATCTAATTGCCTGACAAGTATTTGTGATGCAAGTGTCAAGGCACAATGATGCAGACCATTAAAACTGAAGAAACAAACACTCATCTTCTCTACTATAATAGCAGAAAGATAACACAGGCTGTTCTCTTGCCATTGCGACACTCTCTTAGGTGATGAAAGCCCTAGTTACTAAGCAGTTTCCCCATCGACACAAAACAAGACAACGTCTAGTAAACAGATTTCAGATTCATTTGGATTTCAGCTTCATGACTGAAAATGCACCCAGACTCTCTGCACCGGCTAGTGCTTTTCCAGACAGGTAGGAGAAGAGGAGGAAGAGTAGTCTTCACTGTCTTCTACTCACTGAGCAGGTTTTGATCTTCAAATGTCTCTCTAGCCCTCCTGGAAGCAGAAAGAGTTGTCGTTTGGAACTTCGTCCAGCCTGGAGAGAGACGGGGGTACAGACGCCAGTGAGTTCAAACCTCCTGCCCTGGAAAGACTTGTAACATCAAGACAATGACTGTAGCATCAACGGAGCCCAGCTCACAAGGGACACCACCAGCCTGGACACCACTCAGGCCTCCTATCGCAGATGCCTCAATAGCTGGCTGTTATTTTACTATTTCTGAGGATCTGCCTTCCCACACATCACACAATGATATATTCTTTTTTCGTTTTCTTTATATTTAAGACAATACTTTTTTAATGGACTAATTTAAATACACTTTTTGGCTAGCTTTTGAAGGTTAAAACCTTCTTTCTGCGGTCCGGAGAGTATGAATAAAAGATAACGATACCAGAATATATAAGTGAATCACAAAAGTATTCCAGTGGGTCTCAAGGGTAAAAGGTGTGTGGGTAGGGGGGGGGGTGAACATTATACATCCCATCTCCCCCTGAGCAGTGCATTAGTACGCTCTGGTAGACAGGTGCACAAAAACATTTGCGTTCCTGTTGGCTGCCTTCATGTCCTCGTTGCAGCCAAGTGAATGTACTATGCAGTCCGGATGGTGGCAGGCGGCGGAGCAGAGAAGGAGCTTAAGAGTCACAGAAGCACTTTGTGAACCAGGGAAATCAGGATTTAAATCCTGCTTCTCTAGCTGACCTTCTTAGTGACTTAGGACAAATTACTTCATCATTCATTGTCTCAAATACAACTAGATTGTGAGCCACTTCAAGCAGGGAGATCTCAGACTTTATGGACCAAAGAAGTATATTGTACCATAGTGAGATCATTTAGGGGCCACAGAACAATGAGGAGGTAAAAGGAGGTTAGAAGGAAAAGAAAATGGTAAACAGCAAACAAAAAGCGAGGATTGCTGTTGAGAAGATGAAAGAAATTAAAATAAATAAAAGCACATCTGTGAATGAAATCCGCTGGGGCCTCCCTCTTTCCTCCAGTTCTTTAATTTCAGTGCAGACTTTTATGCCTTACGAGTACAGGCAGAACCTGCAGGGGGTAAGGGGGGGGGGCGCGTCAGTGCTTACCACCATGGCCTTCAGCTCCATTCCACTGGGATATTCACATCTGCCTCCGAATTGCAGGGTTTTTTGTAGGTTCTGCTCACAGGCTTTGGCGATGCCTACAACAAACATGATTTAGTTGTAACCCTCTGGTATTGATCTCTCTCGGTACTTGTCCTGTGATAGCATACTGCAGCATTTCAGGTAAAGTTATTTGGTTAGTTCAGGTTTTTGTCCCTTTGTCTCATCGTTCTTTTTTTCCCCCCCATTTAAGTTTTTATTAAGCTCTTCAATAAGCAATACAAACCATATTTTACTCAACAATAAACATCAATGAACATGTGACATTCTCCCCATGACGTGCCCATTAAAGCATACAATTCCCCCCGACCTACATACTGCCATCCTGCACATCTCTCCTTAGCTCTTCCCCCTCCCCTCCCATCATTCTTCCCTTCGCCTCCCTTTCCTCCTTCCTCTGATACACATCTCAGCTCTATATACTGCCATCCTGTACATCTCTCCTTAGCTCTTCCCCCCCACCTTCCCCACTCCCCTCCCCCTCCCCTCCCCTCCCCTCTCTCCACACTCTCTCATCATTCATCCCTTCGCCTCCCTTTCCTCCTTCCTCTGATATACATCTCAGCTCTATATACTGCCATCCTGTACATCTCTCCTTAGCTCTTCCCCCCCACCTTCCCCACTCCCCTCCCCCTCCCCTCCCCTCCCCTCTCTCCACACTCTCTCATCATTCATCCCTTCGCCTCCCTTTCCTCCTTCCTCTGATATACATCTCAGCTCTATATACTGCCATCCTGTACATCTCTCCTTAGTTCTTCCCCCGCCCCTCTCATCATTCTTCCCTTCGCCTCCCTTTCCTCCTTCCTCTGATACACATCTCAGCTCTATATACTGCCATCCTGTACATCTCTCCTTAGCTCTTCCCCCTCCCGCCCATCATTCTTCCCTTCGCCTCCCTTCCCTCCTTCCTCTGATATACATCTCAGCTCTATATACTGCCATCCTGTACATCTCTCCTTAGTTCTTCCCCCGCCCCTCTCATCATTCATCCCTTCGCCTCCCTTTCCTCCTTCCTCTGATACACATCTCAGCTCTATATACTGCCATCCTGTACATCTCTCCTTAGTTCTTCCCCCGCCCCTCTCATCATTCATCCCTTCGCCTCCCTTTCCTCCTTCCTCTGATACACATCTCAGCTCTATATACTGCCATCCTGTACATCTCTCCTTAGTTCTTCCCCCGCCCCTCTCATCATTCTTCCCTTCGCCTCCCTTTCCTCCTTCCTCTGATATACATCTCAGCTCTATATACTGCCATCCTGTACATCTCTCCTTAGTTCTTCCCCCGCCCCTCTCATCATTCATCCCTTCGCCTCCCTTTCCTCCTTCCTCTGATACACATCTCAGCTCTATATACTGCCATCCTGTACATCTCTCCTTAGCTCTTCCCCCGCCCCTCTCATCATTCATCCCTTCGCCTCCCTTCCCTCCTTCCTCTGATACACATCTCAGCTCTATGAACTCATTCACCATTGGCTCTGCCATCCCTCCATCCTCCTTCCGCTCCCTCTCCGCCTCTCCCCGTGTTTCCAACCACTTCCACACTCCCATCCATTGCTCAGCGCTCCTCTCACCTTTCCCCCGTCTCAGCTCTGCCAACTTGGACATCAAGCTCACCTCAGCCACTCTTCTTACAAATCCTGCAGTTGTTGGGATGCCCGACCCCACCCAGTGCGGTGCTCTCTCGCATCGTGCTGCTACTATACAATGATGCAGCCCCACCCTTTGGATACACTGTCTTCTAATTGATGCAATAAACATACCTCCGGCTTCCTTTGCAATCTATAGCCAGTCATATCATGTATCAGGTCAATAATCTTTGCCCAATAGGGTTGTATCTGTGCACACTTCCACCACATATGTAACCAATCTCCTCTCTCTTGCCCCCCCCCTCCAACAATGGTCTTTGCATGCCTTACCCACTCTTTTATTGCGGACTGGCATCCAATACCATCGATATAGCACTTTATATGCATTCTGTTTGATTTGAGTAGCAATAGAAATGTGGGCCACAGACTGTATGATCCTGTCCCACACTTCATCATTCCAGCTCACCCCCAATTCCTCCTCCCATTTTAACATATATTCCAATTTGCTCTCCATTTTCTCCGTTAAGCCTTTCTAAATTTTGGACAAAACCCCCTTTTGACCCAGAGTACCTGAGCATAACGCTTCGAACCATCCCATATTTTCCCATAAATCTTTCCACACCTTTGGTTGTTTTAGAAAGTGACCAAGCTGTATGTATTAATTTTATTTATTTTATTTTATAAAACACTTATATACCGCACTTTCCCATGGATCAGGTGCGGTTTACAAAAAACAATGTAAAGAAACAGTGAAACAAATATAAATCCTGTTCTTCTTACATAAAACATCAAGAACTTTGTACAGTGGCCTAGGCCTTAATACATAGAACTAGTACTATTACCAAAGGTATAACAACTGAGGAGTGGAGGAGTGGCCTAGTGGTTGGGGCAAGGTACTTGAGGCCAGAAGGTCATGGGTTCAAATCCCACTAGAAGACAGCAACCTTGGGCCGGAAGGACTGGGGTTTCTAGTCACACAGGTGCTCCTTGTGGTCTTGGGCAAGCCACTTAACCCTCCATAGCCCATGTTCCCTGTAAAATAGTTATCTCCAAGTTATAATGCTCTGTTCAATGTAATTTCAGTTTGTTCAATGTAAACCGCACTGATGCAGAATAGCGCGGTATATAAGAGAATTAAATAAAAAAAATATAATAAAAACTGTGTGCATAACAACTTTTGCACCGAACTTGGCAACTATGTACATAGCATCTGTTACATTGTGTTTAGACTATATACATTACAGGGTATTTGGCAGTCTAGCCATCTATGTTAACATTATTGTTACTGTGATAAGAGAAATTGGAATAGTGTTTCTTTAGTTGCAGTTAATTATGTTAAGTCTATCTTGGTTTGACATTTAATTGTCTTCTATTATCCTTTGTCAGTAAGGGTAATGGAATTTGTCTGTACGCCATAGTGTGTCATAAATAGATGAGCTTTTAATTTCTTACGAAATTCCTTGATATCGGTTAGAATTCTGATTTCTTTAGGTAGTGCATTCCAGAGTATGGGGGCTGAGTGTGAAAATGCCTTGTTATTAGTTGACTTTTTGGCTTTTGTGAAGTCTTTTGGCATCATAATTTTGTTTGTATTACCTCTCCTTTGTGTGATTTTTGGGGTTTCGTTATTAATTAGCTTGCTCAGTGTCGGTGGTGCCAGTTTGTTTATCGCTTTGAATGTGGTTATTAGGATTTTGTAGTTTATCCTGCAGTTGATTGGTAGCCAGTGTAGGTTAGCTAGTATGGGCATTATGTGTTCAAATGTATGAACTTTCATGATGGTTCTTGCAGCTACATTTTGTGCCAGCTGAAGTTTTTTAAGGTTCTGTTTTGTTATTCCTTGGAGTACTGTGTTCGCAAAGTCAAAGTGGGGTGTGATGATTGCATGTATTATGCTTATGAAGTCATGTAGGTGAACCAGAGGGCATAGTTGTTTAACTATCATTAGCTTGTAGTGGATTTTTTTTGTTGTATTTCTGATGTGGGAATCCATACTAAGGTTATTGTCTAGAATCACGCCTAGATACTTCACCTCATTTTTTGTTTTGATCTCGTGATTCTGTAGTGTAATAGATGTTGGGGGAATGTATGTTTGATGTTACAAATAGGATGTCTGTTTTTGAGTAATTGATGTGTAAATCGTGTTCATTTAGCCATATTGTAAGTTCATTGAAGCACTCGGTTATTAATTGCATTGGAGGGTTAGGGATCTTGAATGGAATGTATAGCATTATATCGTCCACATAGATATGGTAGTGGACATTGAACCGTTTGAAGATATTACAGACAGGTTGGAGATAAATGTTGAAAAGGAGTGCCGATAGGGCAGATCCTTGTGGTAGGCCGAGTTCCTGCTTGTATGTATTATAATATATAATTATATATTATAATAATTATATATATATATATATATATATATATATATATATATATATATATGTATAATAGTCACTATCCCTTAACCCATATAAATCCCTAAGCCCCTCAAACTCTAATACACCCATCGGGACTATTATCTGAGAAATTTGTGTCAGCCCCGCCTTTGCCCATCTCCGTAGAATATTTACCCCAGGTCCCTGACCCCTATCAAAACATGCCTCCAAAGTCATTCCCTGTGTATACCTTTTATCTTGAACTAATATTTTCCTATTTTGTTTCCACACATTCAGGCTGTGCTCAACTATGGGGTTAAGGGATTTATTTTCAGAGGCGTTACTACCCCTCCATACTATTTTTTCCAAGCCCCCTCACCCTATTGACTCTTCTTCCATTTGGACCCACTGCTTCTGCTTTCCTCTTTGCCACTGTCACGTGTCCCTATCCTCAGCCACGTGCTTAGGGGATTAGGGTTGCCATTTTTAGTCCTCTTTAAAGGGTTTGAAAACTATTTCCTTCAGGAGCAGTGCCCTCTGGGAGTTGTAGTTTCCCTCTTTAAAAGGATAGTGGTGGAGACATCGGGTGAAGGCAAACATGACACAGTTTATTCCCCCAAAATATGCACAGATAAGGTTCAAACGCAAAGTATCTGGATATTTCCTCCAGGACAAAAAGTACAGAAAATATTTACATCCTTAAGCTGAGTAACTTCTCAAAGGCATTAAACAGACGCAGATGTTGCATCAATCAAAACAGGCAAATCAAAAGTACAGCTTCTTAGGTTCATCAAAGCAAAGAATGGCTTTCTGCTTCCTTAGTGAGATAATATACAGTGCTGTGCAAGCTTGTCTTACTTAACCTGGTTCCTACCTTAGCAAGGTTAAGTTTTCTTGGTAGTGCTTTTCCCAAAAGCATTTACTCAGGCTGCTACTCCTTAACCATGGATTCAGTAGCCTCTGCACGACACAAAGAACAGTCCATTGGCAGTTCAGTAATCAAGGGGTCTGGTTCATTATACTCCACTTGCATTTCCTCCTGTTCTGGAATTATAATGTCCTGCACTGAGCCCTCATAACCTGCCTCTGGTGGAATTCTTGCTGAGGATTCCTGTAATTCCCTCCAGGACTTCTCTACCCGGTAAGGAATATGGAGAACTGTATTACTGGATATCTTTCTTTGGTTCTCTTGCCCCAGTTCCTCTCTGAGGTTTAACCACGGCTCTCTGTTGGAGGCTGGGTTCTTCTGCCTCCTGGTTTGAAACCTAGGCACCCACCTCTGAGTGTTGTGAACCTCTTGGTCAGGAACAGAAGTTTGGAACCTGCCCTGCTCTCTCTGTCTGAGCAGCTCTTGCCTGGTTTCCCTTGTGCCAGACTCTTTCCAGGTCCTTCTTCTTTCCTCTGCTTGGAACTTTCTTTCTGGGAACTTCCAGCTCAATTTCCAGTCCTGCTCTGAGTCTGTCTCTGACTCTGTCTTCCTGGACTCTTTCCTTGAGTGTTTGCTTGCTCTGCTCTTCCCTTCCGAGCAACCTTTTCCTCCTGAGCAGCTCCTCTCCCCTTTGCTTTTCCCTAAGCAGGGTTTATAAAGGTGCTTCCTGGGCAGCGTTTCTCTCTGCCTTAACAGGTGTTCATAATCATGCTCCAAGCCTGCTACTCCGTCAGCAGAGCTTGGGTGTGGCAGCCTAGCCTCAGAAACTCTAAGCTTGCTCTGAAGCCTGTGCACTGCTGGAATGTTTTTAAAGGTACAATCGCTGATTTTCTCTAACTCTGCAGGCTCACCAGTGCCTTCCTCATCACACCACTCATAAATCGTTTTCAACTGTGCTGCCTCGTAATATTTTCTAACATTTGGCACCCCTAGCCCCCCCCCCCTCTCATTTGGCTTGCTGCATTACCACCAATGCTACTCTTGGCCTTCTATTAGACCATATGAATCGATTCACTAGTCTTTGTACCTGCTTTAACTTCCTATAGGGCACCCTTATCGGTAACGTCTGAAACAGGAACAAAAGTCTTGGTAGTAACATCATCTTAACTGTTGCTATGCGCCCTTCCCCCACCCATCTACCCAGCTCTCTATCTGCCCAAATAACTTCAAGTAATTTAGCTTGTATAAGGTTCCTAGCCCATTACTTATTTGAATGCCTAAATATCTAATTTTCTCTCTAGCCCATTTAAATGGGTATTTTTTTTGCAATATATCCTGTACGTCCCTCTTCACTGACAAGTTTAAAATTTCTGATTAGATCCAATTTATTGTAAATCCCGACAGCCTGCCATATTCCTCCAGTTCTCACATTAAGCTTGGTATGGAGAATCGCGGTCTAGCAACACTCAAGATTATATCGTCTGCAAACAGCGATATTTTATACTCCCTCCGCCCTACCGTGATGCCCCTTACGTCCGCCCACTCTCGCACCCCTTCCGCGAATGGTTACAATGCTATAGCAAATAGCAGTGGCGACAGGGGGCATCCCTGTCTCGTTCCTCTCCCCTGCCCAAAAAATTCAGAGAAGGCCCCATTCACCCTAACACAAGCTTTCGGGTTATGATACAGGGCTTTTACCCCTTTAGTGAATTCTTCCCCAATCCCATTTTGTCCATTACCTGGAATAGAAATGGCCAGGCCACCTGGTCAAAGGCCTTCTCCGCATCTAGAGACAGGAGCAAGGCCTCCTCCCCACTCTGTTCGATGGACCATATCATATTTAGTATCTTTCTAATGTTGTCCGCTACTTGTCTACCTGGCATAAATCCCGCTAGATCATGATGTATCAGCTTTCCTATTATCTTGTATAAACGTGTGGCTGGGATTTTAGCTAACAATTTAGCATCTAAATTTAGCAACAATACAGGCCTATACGAAGAGCATTCTTGTGAGTCTTTCCCCTCCTTATGTATTATTGTTATTCCCGCCCACCCCATTTGAATCTGCTAACACACCTCCCTCCCTTGGAAGGTTAAATAGCCTCACTAATGGTACAGTTAGGAGCTCTCCAAAATCTCTATAGAATCGCGCTGTTAATCCATCCAACCCCGGCGCCTTATTCAATTTCAACTGCTTTATCGCTCTCTGCACTTCATCAGCTCTTATGGCCTTATTTAACTCTTCTTGTTCCCCTTCAGCTAATTTAGGTAGTTCTAGGGAGCCAAGATAACTTTTTACTCTCTCCCCCGGTGGAGCGACCCTTTCTTGAAACAACACTTGGTAGTATCCCCTAAATGCTTCCCTAATTTCCCCATCCTTATTTACTACCTCCCCTCTCTGATTCCGAACTTTCATTATATGCGAGCGCAATTTCCTCTCCTTCAGTTTCAGCGCCATATTGCTCCCAGCCTTGTTGCCCCCTCAAAAACGTTCTGCCACAAAAGCTGCATCTGATACCTTATCTTTTCTGCCTGCATTGCGTTTATCTGTGCTCTTACTGCCAACACCTGGCCTCTATATACAGCACCTTTCCCTAGCGTGTCACACTCTTCCAACTCCACCAGTCTTTCTCTCAATTCCCTCTTCCTCCTCTCTCGTTCCTTCTTCTTTCGCGCCCCCCCACTTTACAAAAAACCCTCTCATTACTACCTTATATCCATCCCACAAGCCTCCCCATGCCACCTCTCCATTATCATTCCGCTTGTAATATTCCCTCGTTTCTCTCTCAATATCCGCTCTTACCCTCCCATCTTCTAGTAATGATTCATTAGGCCTCCAAAATTGTATACCTTTCCCCTCCCCCTCCAATTGCAAACTAACCTCCACTGGTGCATGATCTGACCAGGTAATCAAGTCCATCTCTGCCCCCTTAATCCTACCCCCCACCTCCTTCGATATCCAAATAACATCTATTCGAGAGTACAAGCCATGTACTGGTGAAAAATATGAAAATTGTCTCTTCCTGGGATGTTGAAATCTCCAAGCATCTATCAAGCAATGCTGTGTTATGAAGCTACGATATCTACCCCTGTCTGCCCTCTTTCCCTCTCATTTCCCCGTGGCATCCCTGGCCGGATTCCATGTTAAATTGAAATCACCTCCACAAATAAGAATACCCTCCCCTATTTTCCCCACCTCTTCGTTCAGTTTTGTCCAGAATTCACCTTGCACCCCCGTTGGCGCATAGACATTCATTATGCAATACCATTCATTTCCCAATTTTAGACGTAGTAACACATATCTCCCCCCTTTGTCTCTCACCACCGAGTGGATTTGTACCTTTAACTTAGCATCTATCAAGATAGCTACCCCACTTTTTTTCTTTTCCACTTTATTAGAAGCATGAATACACACTCCATATCCCCTGGGTTTAACAAGATACTCTGTCGCTCTCATCAAATGTGTTTCCTGAATCAGGACTATCGCGGCCTTCTGGCATGCCATTTCTGTATACAATTTTTGTCATTTAAATGGTGAATTTAGCCCTTTCACATTTAACGTAACTATTTTCAACTCACCTTTGTGTTGAAGACCCCCTCTTCTCTCTTAGCCCTTTCCTCCCCCTCCCCTCCTCCCATTCCCCCTCTTCCCCCTCCCTTGACCCCCAACCCCTCCCCCCAGTACCCCCTCCTCCCTACCCCCCTTCCCCTTCCCCCATCCCCCTAATGCCCTTCCCCATCCCTCATCCCCTCCTTGGAGACTCGACTTCCATATATCGTGACTATCTATCTGGCCACTGCCTGCTCTAGCCATCCTGTTCCCCCTCCCCCCTCGCTAATCTTAATCCCCCCTTGGTTTATCCCCTCTACTCCACTCCCTCCATCCTTCCCCGTTGTTAAAATACCCTATTTTGTACTCTCCATTTAACCTATCCCCTCCTCCCCCTCTCCTCCCCTCTCTTCACCATCCTTCTACACCCCTCCCCTACTCCCTCTTCCCTCATCCCGTACCCTTCCCACTACAACTCTTACAAGCTACTGATCAATGTCCCACATTTCAGTTCATATGGTATTTCCTCTGATGTCTGGATTCCCGGGAATACTAAAAAAATTCACTCAATATACCGCATTAGTTTAATTTTATCTTCTGTTGTTGGATTCCTGAGGTCTCAGACAAACTAAGGCACTATTATATGGACATTATATAAGTCCAACTTATGTGCCAGTTGACATCAATGACCTCTACACTAGGTACATATAAATTTTAATTTTCATACTTACAACATTCCTCCAACAACAACTATTATCATTTCAGAATTTCAAAAGGAAGTACTTAGCTTCTCTAATTGCTATTCCTCTTTGAACATCAAATTCCCAATGCCACTAAACAGGCGCCCTTGCGTTTCTCGAGACTCAGGTTCTTCAGGGGATCCTTTCTCCGTCTTTGTGTTCATTAAGATGATGCTGCACACGTATCTTAAAACAGAAATGTCATGTTTCTCTACAAACCACCAAGTTTCAAAAACTCTCTATTCTCGTCATGCGCGGCGTTCTTTACGAGAGTGGAGTTGGAGGAATGTTCTAAGTATGAAAATTAAAATTTATATGTACCTAGTGTAGAGGTCATTGATGTCAACTGGCACATAAGTTGGACTTATATAATGTCCATATAATAGTGCCTTAGTTTGTCTGAGACCTCAGGAATCCAACAACAGAAGTTTAAATTAAACTAATGCGGTATATTGAGCGAATATTTCTAGTATTACCTTGGAGTAATCGCTCAGATAGTGATCACAAGTGTTATTTTGGATTCCCGGGAGCCTGCTCTTCAGCCACTGTCTTTCGCGGTCTCTTGTGCTCCATGGCTGCCCTTGGTCAGTCTCGCCACTTTCTGACCACTGGTTGGTACTCTGTGATTGGTCGTCTTAATCCCGTGTGTCATGGCAGTCTTGGTTCTTATTTGGCTCCCGTTACCTCCAGGCTGGTTATGTAATCCCATTTCTCTGAGGACCCCTCAAGCTTCCTCGCAATTCTTAACCTTTCTCGATATACCATTTGCTGTAATTAAAAGGCCAAATGGATATAGCCATCTGTAACGCGCCTCCTCCCTTCTCAGATAGGCCATCACTTCCTTCATCTCTCTCCGATGCTGCAACGTGCCTAAAGAAAGATCTTGGAACAGTTCTACTGTATGTCCTTCCCACTTAAACTGTTCCAGTTTCCGTGCCACTTTCAAAAGATTTTCTTTGATTTTAAAAGATCTCAGGCACACCACAATGTCTCTTGGTCGATTGTCTCTTATTGGCCCTAACCCACTATGCGCCCTCTATATTTGGAAGGGTTCGCCTTCCCCATTCTCTTCGATGGCCGCCTCTTGCAGAAATGCTCTGAACACTTTTGAAATCACTTCTTCACAGTTTTTATATTTGGGGTCCTCTGGTATGCCTCTCACTCTTATGTTGCTTCTCCGGGATCTGTCTTCCAGGTCCTCCGCCTTCTCTTTTAGCTCTTCGTGGGCTTGCTTTAACTCCTTCCATCCTTTTTGAAGATCCTCTAATATGTCTCCATGTTGTTCCAGCTGATGTTCTGTTCCCTCTACCCGGGATCCCAGTTCCATTATGTCCTGTCTTAATGATTTAAATGTCTCTTTTAATTCATTTTTTACTCCACTAATTTCCTCTTTTAGTTCTTCCTTCAGCTCATTCAGACATGTCTTGATCATCTCTGCTACTCCCGGGCTCCAGAGATTCTCCTTCTCCGCTAGTTCAGTCTCCTGCTCCGCCACCATTTTGCATGTCTTCTCCCCTTCCTTAAATCCTTGGGAAGGTGCACATGATGATCTGAATTCTGCCAATTTTTTCTTTGCAGAAAGACCTCCTTTAGACTTATCCATCTTGCCCCTGCATGCCTCTGTTAGCACCTTCTGGCTTTCTGAGGTCTGCGATCCCCCGGGTCTATCACCTCCTTCTCTCAGCTGGTTCTACTGCTTTACAATCCGGAGGAGTTCCCCCCCCCCTTTATATTCCTACACCACTTTTAGCAGGTGTTTTGCCCTATATGTAGTTGATTAGGGTTTGTGGATCATTGGGTATTTGAATCCTGTTGTGCTGCAGTAATAGTCGAGTCCCTTTTCTTTATCTTGCCTTTATTGTAAGTGTTCGCTTAACTGCACTTACTTCACCACCTCCTCCCTCTGTCGGTCTCCTTTCTGGCGATGCTCCACTCTGCCGGCTCCTAACCGGGATCACACGGTTGCTTAAACTCAGGCCTCCACTGCTCCTCCACGTGCTCCCGCCTCTGGTGTCACCCCCAGGCCTTCTGAAGTCTTCGGTCTCCCAGACCTGCCGCCTGCCTCTCCCAGACGGTTTTCCTGCTATGCGCTCTGCCAATACACTTTTCTCTCGTGTATGTCTCCAATAAGTTGGTCAGTGTGAGCCTTTTAATTGTTTTAGCCTGGATTTTATTTTATTGGGTGGTGTTCTGCACCTTTAAGAGCTATGCTCTCGCTGCATCACTTGCCTTTGTTTTCGTGCCATTTTCTCCTCCCTCTCACTCAATCAGCCTCCTTTCAGGCAGCTCCACTCTCCGGTGCCTCTCTCTTACTCCAGCAATCCTGCTGGGCTCGCTCACGTCGCGTTGCTCCGGCCTTGTCTGCAGCCTGCCACGTGCTCTCCTACGCACCCACACTGTTAGAGTTGCAGCCACGTTGCCGGTAAACGCTAAGGCTCGCTCTGCCACTGGACCTTCTCCTTCTGCCTCCCACACTTCTGCCCCTTCATTTTGCCATTTTGTTTTTCTATTATTGGGGATTTTTCCCCCACTGATGCAGGCTTGGCGGCAGAGCTCCTGCCTTACGCCGCCATGCAGCCCGATGACATCACCGGAAGCCTGTCTCATCCTTCTTAAAGAAATACATTAAATCTGAACAGGGCCGGCCCCAGGCTATCTGACACCCTAGTTGAACAGTCAGCTAGGTGCCCCCTCCCCCCCCCCCCACCATGCATGCTGTCCTACCCCAGGTGTGCTGCCCCCCAGGGTATTCACCCTCCTCCCATTTCTATAGCAAGTGCCCAATATGTTTTGTAAGTTTCAAGGGACTTTGTTTTAAATGCAATTGATAATGGCCAGTCGCTGATTATCCCCCGCAATAGCATCACCGCAGAACTAGAGAAGCCCAGGAATAAGAACAACAAACATAGGGTCCGATGCAGAAAGAGTATACGCACAAGTTCCGACATGCCAAAAGCAGAAAAGAGATTGACGTGCGCGTAAGCAGCAAAGCAAACAAACACACAGTAATGCCAAGTGTATTTAAATTATATGAAAATGAGCTACACATATTAAAATGGCATGCTAATATTGTCTGTGCCCAATGTAGAGAAACGTGTAGAGGATTACGTAGCCAGCTGAAGAGCCAATATCTCTACGCCCGGTCTGAGGTGCTTTAAATGTCTTGCGCGTGTCCCCGACAGTATTTTGATGGCACTGAGATAAAACTTCCACTCAAATGATCAGACATCAGGGAAAGCCCCCAATGCCATGGGGGGGGGGGGGGCTGGTGTCTAGAGGAGTGGAGGAGTAGCCTAGTGGTTAGGGCAGCAGCCTGGAATCAGGAAATGCAGGGTTTGAATCCTACTGACACTCCATTGCCTCAGGTAGACCCTTAGACTGAAGCTCTCCAGGGACAGGGAAAGACCTGAACTACCTCTGGAAAGATGGGAGCTAAATACTAACAAATAAATAAAGGACACCAACCCCCCCCCCCCCGAAACCACATCCCCAGTGGTCCAACAGCCCCAATCCCCCCACCAACCCAATAAAAATAGGTCCAGTGACTCCCACTCCCTTCCCAGTAGCTTTACGACGGAGCGGGAGTGTTGCCCTCACACTCCCACCCCTGCCCTGCCCAGTCCATCCTAGGATGCGCCCCACGGGTCCAGGCACAGCCATTTTTTAAGATAGCGCAGGAGCGTAAGCGCATGGGCAACACTCCTGCTCCATCGTAAATGTACTGGGAGGGGGGTTCAGAAGCCACCGGGTTTATTTTTATTGGATGGGTGGGAGGATCGGGGCTGCTAGACTACCAGGGATTTGGTTTCTGTCCAAGGGCTGGTATTGGGGGCACTGGCCCCGACAGTATTTTGATGGTATCGGGGGCTTTCCCCAATGCCTGGATCATCTGAGGTCAAGTGTCAAACTCCCCCTCAGATGCCCCCGTTTCTCTGGAAGAGAATGCCAGACTTGCTCTGTGCACATGTGTTTGGCTCGCTCTCCCAGATTAACCACTGACATCTGTGCTGCAGTTTAACGCATGGCTAATTTGCATATGCACCCCTTTCTGCATGCCAGTGCTGAAGTCGCGTGCTATTGGTACGCTACATAGAGGCGTTCATAGGTGCTAACGTGTGACTTCAGCATGGGCTTTCTTCATCGGCCCCATATAGCATTATAAAATGGGACTGCTAAGGGGGTAGAACCATTAGGTCACCAATTTACTATAGCTGTCATAGGTGAGGGGAGACCACCTTAAAGGTATTGCCCACAACTCCTCATTGAAATTACACACAATTCAGACATCAAAGAAGACATGTAACAGAAAGAGGAAAATAAAAATAAACGGAAACATTTACTTACAAAGCCGCCCATTAACCCAGGCTCAAACCAAGTCTCAATATATGAAGCTGAAAACTTAAAATGCCCCATTACCACAACTATCAGAGTAATTCCTTGACAAGGTTTTAATACTGTCCCATTAAAAGCTTCCAGCACTGACCACTTAGAAAGTAAAGGCAAGTACCATAAAAAATATACAAGACAACTAGAAAAGTGCTATTTACCTTAAACTTGCAAGAAAACGTCCGGAGGAGAGTCAGCATGTTATTCAGATGAGAAATATGCAGTTTTGATCTGCAATTTTCTCCTCGGTTTTGAAGATTCAAGGGTCACCTCAGATACACTTCAATTTGCTAACAATGCTTTAAAATCAAGTATTAAACTTCTTTAAACAAAAGGGCCCTTGTGTGTGTGAATAGATAGATATTATCTGACTTCCTCTGGTGAGTTTGATGTCATGGATGACTCACTCTGTACTGCCGACGCAATTGGTAATTCAATGATGCATTGATTCAATTGCTCCTTATTTAATTGTGTAATTAGACTTGTTCTTTGTGCTTGGCTGCCCCTAAATTGGTGCTGCCCTAGACAGCCGCCTAGTTCGCTTAGTTCTAGGGCCGGCCCTGAATGTGATGTCCTCCCAGCTAGCTGTCTGGTACCCAGAATCTCTATTTATGACTCAGGCTACTATAATCCATCGTTACAGAGAATTTTCTCCTAGAAAGGAGTTGAATAGGTACAGTATGTACTTACAGGACTTTTTATGTGCATTGTCCTAAAAGACATCTATTTTAAGCCTGTGCATAGGTACTTTTATAAAACAGGTGCCCAGAACCAGTCCCCGCAGCATGTCAATGGTCACACACAAATTTACACCTGTTCTGAAGAAGACGTACATTTGTGCGTGCTCTTTGTGCACGTACGTATGCATTTGAGATATTTATTTCTTGAGATATTTATTAAGGATTGATGTCCAGCAGCGGAACCTTTCCGGCATTTGGCACTGAATGTCCAGGTTCGTCGGGCAGTGGTGTCATTATCTGGTCAGCAGCTGTTGAGATGCTGTAACTTTAACCGGTTTAGCTCTCCAGAGAGCAGCTGAATATTGGTGCTGACCAGCACCACCCCTAATGCGTCCACAGGTCTGCAGTAATATCTATCTGGATACTGCCACTAAATCTCTCTCTCATCCCTCTTATCCGGATAATGCCGTGAGCTTCCCGCATAAGGGCGCTGAAAATTGACTGCTGTTCACATTCAGCTGCAGTGCTGAATAAAGATATTCATTCAATCACGGTGCTAACATATCGCAACTTACAGCTCACCCCCGAGCAGATGTCACAAGAGTACACAAATCACCTAACACAAGTTTACCCTACCTAACTCATGTCCCACTCTCCCTTGCACTTCCCCACTGATAACCCCGCTATACTCCTTCCACCGAACTAGAGTCAGTCCTGTTCTGGCTGTTGTAAATAGTTAATATGTTTATTATCGATGTGCATATTTGTCCTACCCTCTGTAAATAATGAATATGTGCTCAGTCTATGTAAAATAATTAATATTTTCTCTGTAAAATAGTTATTATGGGCTCAAAAATGTTCTGTGTAATTGATGTTTACCATGCTGTCTATAAACTGCCCCTGATCTCTGGAAGGGGCGGTATAGAAAAGCGCACAAACAAATAAATTAAATTAATGCAGTGACTACACTGGTTGAATATTGATCCTGAAAGCTTCATTCCCTTTGTTATAGTCACTAAGACAGCCTGAAGCAGCTTGAGTAGATAAATTCCAGTGATGATGTCAGACTCAGGATTTTGGGTTGTGACTCAGGTGAATCACCTTTTCCCTTTTATATGGTGGCTTCTACAATGGGCATTTTGACCAGCATTTGTATCCCATGCACTTGTATTCAGTAATTGTAATGCAACAGCTTTAAAAGTCGTATGACCCTCATGCATTTTAGCAAACACTTACATCCTATTTCCATGCAGATAATTTCAAGAAGTCATAAAGGAAAACCATATATAAGAAGCACATTTGTATTGTTCAGGATGCTTACCTTGAAAATGCAAACCAGGACTCCTACAAGTGTCTAGCAGGAACCTGAATAAGTAGGGCTTTAGGACCTCAGAGCACCTGTAATAAGCTGTCAGGATATACAGTAAGCGCCATCCTCTTTGACAGCTGTCACTGCTTAAACACAAGAGGGAAAAGAACAGACGGTGACCGTGTATTGAGTGTTGCCTCCCACATGCAAGGAGTTAAGAGAACGCGCAAAATGACAAATGATCTTAGACAAAATTCTGTTGTTACGGCCTGATAACTGAAGCAGAAGACTAGCAAGGCATGCCATTCACCGGCTATCCTGAAGATAAACCTTGGGCTATGTGGGTGTGCACAGCTGTGCAAGGCCATAGAGCAAACAGGATCACGAGTAAGGGATCAGCCTGGTGAGAGACTGTCTAACGGGGCCGAGTCAGGCAGAACATTGCCCTCTGGTTATATGAAGTAGTAGAGTGCACGAACTTAGGAAAAACAAACAGGAGTGTGCGCTCGTCAGCCTTGAGATTCAAACGCTGCCCACAGGGAGGTGAATTTTAAAACAAGCATGCGCATAAATTACGGATAAGTTCCCTTTTTAGAATGACCCCACAGACAGTTCCTGCGCACATTTACAAGCGCAGTTGGGCAAGCACACATCTGCTGGTTTATTTATGCACTTATGTGCATCTTTTATAAAATATGTGCAGAAGTACAAAGCCCACCTAAATACCTTTTCCAGGAATGATTCCAAGCAGGTCAGAGATCATCTCCAGACTATGCACATAAGATCAGAAACCTGCTGGGCTAATATTCAGCCTATGGTGATCAGTGGTTTTTTAAATGCCAACTGTTCTGGACAAAATGAAAGTGGATATTGAGTAGAAGTGTCCAGGCCTGATGCTTCTCACGCTCTTGTCCACTACTTATGTGCATCTTACCACACTCTAATCCAGTCTCACTATGCGGATCATTCTGACCCGCGAATAGCAGCGTTCGACATCCAACCCACACACAGCTCCTGGACCGAATTCCGGGCTTCTGGATTCCCACACATATGAGACTGTTGTGAGGGGAGCACTGGATGGGACGGAAGGGGGTGGCACTGGGGCAGATCGAGGGTGGAGCGGGGGTGTGGCCAGGCACTGGGATGTACCGAGGGCATTCCCCGAAGGTGGAATAAGTGCCGGGCACCATGCTGATTCAGGTCTTTGGCCTCCCCTACCCCCTTGCGCCACCATGGGTGTGTATCTGTTGTTCCATCACGTCCTTGGGGGCCCCCCCCTGAGGGCAGGAAGGCAAGTTGAGGGGTCAGTTTGGTGGCTGGGCACTTGGTTGTTCTGGCTGGACATGACGGTGCCATGACAACGGGGCGTCGCTGCACCGCACAACAGGCAGGCTGGCCGGGCACATCGCAGGATGTCTTCCTTCTCAGAACAGCCTCCACGCCAGGCCGTCTAAGTGCTCTGATTCCACCACCACGGGAATGTATAGCTCCCACGGTTGCAGACTCGGAGGCCACATCCATTTTGTTAATTTCTAAATCAGCCTCGATGTGTTTTGTCTTGATTAGATTGTAAGCTCTGTTGAGAAGGGACTGTGTCTTACATGTAGATTACAGCGATACGTATGCCTCGCAGCGCTATACACGTGATTAGTGGTAGGCAAGCTCTTTTTCATGTGTAGATGTGGAACGTGCTTTAGATCAGCACTCTCTAAGAGGATTTCCACAGATAAAACAGTCCTCTGACTTTGGATATGCACCTGTATAAAATCAGCCTCTTAAAATCCAGGAACAAGCAAGCGCTTATGGGCTACAAGTGCACATTTTAATTCACAGCAGTATTATTCTTGGGGGTGGGGCTAGGATGGGGTTCATTTATTTATTATTCATAAAACATTATTACTTGGCTTTACAAAGAGTGTAACACAACAAAACTTTAAAAAATGGGAGTATCTCTGCATGAATTAGCCCTGAAAATTTATGTGCACCAAAAGGCAGTTATAAACGTATGTACATAGTTTTCGTGGAGAACGGAAGTACGTGCGTAATTCCACTTTAAAAGCGTGGTGAGGTCTGCATGAAGAAAAGTGTGTGTGGGCTTTATCTATACCTACAGTTATAAGATTACCCTCTAAATGCAGAGCTGCCTTTGCAGCCAGTCACCAGTTTATCAGGAGAAATTTCATTTCTTTATTTATTTTGATGATAAAAAACAGCAGAACAGAATAAAACTTTTGCATCAGGATTAATGGGCGGCCCGATTTGGGTTTGGAACTTCTAGTACCACAAGAAGATTTCAGCATTAATTAAAACGAGAGGTTCTGCCAAGTAGCAAGTCTGGGAAATCAAAGAGTTTGAGCAAAGCAGAAGAGGAGTCGCTTACGCTTTGGAGCTTGTATTTTCTGTGATCTGTTTGATGGTCTGACAGTAACATTCGTCTCTCAGCACTTCATTCTCTCTACACAGCTGGAAACAAAAACACAAACACATTGTCACAAGCGGCTCAAGCATTGCTCAGGGCGGTCAGTCATGTCTCCCTATCAGAGTCTTAGGAATGCAGCCTACCCAAGACACGCCAAGTGGTCTGCTCCTGCCAAAGTGATTTGGGGAGGTGGGTGATTCTCATTTTACATTTCTCACCCGAAGGGCTCAAACTGTCACTTATCAGTGACACAAAATTTCTTGATTGGTAGATAGTGGAGGAGTAGCCTAGTGGTTAGAGCAACTGCCTAGTACCCAGAAAATCAAGGATTTGATTCCCACTGGCACTCCTTGTGACCTTGGGCAAGTCACTTTACCCTCCATTGCCTCAGAAGAAAAGGCTGGCAATCTACTTCCGGTGATACATTGCCAAGAAAGCCCAGGGGTAGCTGGGTCGCCATGAGTCAACACTGACTTGATGGCACTAAAAAAAAAAAAAGATAGAAGGAGAAACAGGAAAGGAAAAGAAAGTGACACCTTTTTAGTGGACTAACCTAGTAAATTCTTGAACTAGCTTTCAAAGGTTAAAACCTTCTTCAGTTCAGGACAGGAGGAGCAGCAGATGACAGTCTAGTCCAAGAATGTACAGTACAGTATTAAGTTAGTCCAATAAAAGTGAATATCACCATATTTTCCTTTAAAGTGGACTAACATGGCGACCACTCTACTTTATCCAAAGTTACTTGCCATTGAGATCACAAACGATCCAAACAACTGATATGCATTTTAAAGGCAGCCCTAAATCTTACCACTGAAAAGCCCCCTCTCTCCAGTCAGTACAAACAAACAACTATACTTGGATGTCAAGGATCTGCTGCGCATTGTTTGAAAAGTGAATAATAAATAAAAGCCAGACGGACTGTTCACAAATTTAATCAGCAGTATTTCCAGCTGGCAAGGTAACAATGTAATGAGTGTCTTTATCAGTTTACACTAAGGTGTGTTGAGAGCCACTGAAATTAATGGCACCTGATGACTAAATATATGATAAATGTGCTTGTGAATTGCTAATTGAAAATGAGGTATTTGCTGGTGAGGAGTCGCTGGATGTCATTACAAAGATTCATTCTTCATATAAAGTGGAGAAGGTCCTATGGGCGCTGTGTTAGTCTGCTTGAATGTGTCGGAATCAGTTCAGTGAACAAGAAAACTAAGCTGGCACCTTCTTAGTGAAGTAGCTTAATTCATTTCTTGACTAGTTTTGGGGAGATTACACCCCCTTCTTCAGGTCAAAACGTGAACCGAAAACTGGAAGGGTTTGGATTTTGCTATTTAAGAAACACAAAGCATCATCAAGAAGGCGTTTGTAGTTTAGAGTGAAGTGACATCATGAATCCAATGATAGGACGTGGACCACACAGGCGCGGCTCTTTAAACCTCTGAGAATGTTCCAAGTCATGCAGGGGGTCTTCATGTGCCCTTCTGGACTCCTTACCTTTAAAATACTGCAGATTACATCCAGCTCAGTCTGTCCCTTCAGCGGATAGTCTCCCATGAACTTCATCACAGCTGGGAAGTACACAAAAACCCACCTCTTAATTACTATGCTTCCTTTTTTTAATTTACCTAAAAAAACAACCTAAAGCTCCCTGTCTGCTTCCCATTAGACTTAAATCCAATAGATCAGCCATTTTTTTCCCAACTGGTAATGCTAAAATCACTATCTAAGCACTAAATGAATGCAGTTATCTATCTGCGTGTATAATCACAACAGGAGGGTGTGGCTGTCTGCTTGTGTGCATATGTTTGCACTACACTGAAAGTCGGTAGTTGGGTCAGTGTAGCAGCTGTGTGCGTTTGCAATGAGAGGGGTATGGAGGTTTGCCTCTGCACCCTTCCCCTGCGATTCACACCTCACCACACACTCAACAAAGAAGAATGTTTTTTTGAAGGTGTGAATAAACAGGTGGACAAAGGTGAGTCGGTTGATATAGTGTATCTGGACTTTCAGAAAGCCTTTGACAAGGTTCCTCATCAGAGACTTTTGGCAAAACTAAAGAGTCATGGGATAGGAGGGAGTGTACTATTGTGGATCAGGAACTGGTTAAAAGATAGAAAGCAGAGGGTAGGGCTAAATGGCCAGTTTTCCCAATGGAGAAAGGTGAATAGTGGTGTACCCCAGGGCTCTGTGCTGGGTCCGCTGCTTTTTGACATATTCATAAATGACCTGGAAAAGGGAATAACGAGTGAGGTTATCAAATTTGCAGATGACACAAAACTATTTAAAGTTGTTAAAACCCAAGAGGATTGTGGAAAACTGCAAGAGGATCTTGATAAATTGGAAGACTGGGCATCAAAATGGCAGATGAAATTTAATGTGGACAAGTGCAAAGTTATGCACCTAGGGAAGAACAACCCAAACTATGGTTACACGATGCAAAGTTCCACATTAGGAACCACCACCCAGGAAAACGATTTAGGCGTCATTGTGGATAACATGTTAAAACCCTCCGCCCAGTGTACAGCGGCGGCCAAGAGAGCATATAGAATGCTAGGTATCATAAGGAAAGGAATGGAAAATAAAACAAAGGATTTTATAATGCCTCTGTATCGTTCCATGGTGCAACCGCACCTTGAATATTGCGTGCAGTTCTGGTCACCATATCTTAAAAAGGATATAGCGTTATATAGTCTTGAAGGACTAGAAAGGGGACTGTTACTTCTGGAGAGAAATCTGCAACTGTGAGTATATACTTCTGGTAATTTTCTAAAAAGAATTCTTTGTATTAAAGCTACTTAATCTGTATACCCACTGTTTTTTGTTGGATCAGTTAGGGCCTAGTAGCAGCAATTAAAGTTTGAATTTAAAACACAGAGGAGAGCTTTCTGGTTACATTTCATACCCAGCAGAGAGCTTGTAGTTTAAATTTAATAGTCACTCAGGGCCAAGTAATAGCAAAGTAGTTTTAGTTTAAATTTAACACACAGAAGAGAGCTTTCTGGTTAAATTTAGTACCCAGCAGAGAGCTTGTAGTTTAAATTTCATAAGAGGTTAGAGCCTAGCAGCAGCTAAGACCTATAATTTAAATTTAGCTTACCTCAGCAGCACAAGACGGGGTACTGTGTAGCAGCCCTTTTTTAATAAGTGTTACTTCCCTCCCTCCCTCCCCACACCCACCCTCCCCTGGGATAATCATAGCTTTATAGGTACTTACACATCTTAAAAGATAGGAGGTGCTTTCAGGTGAAGCTCATTACCCAAATCAGTCATACACTAAGGACCTGAGATTAATTAAGCTTCCGGTGAACAAAGTATATTAAACGCATTAGGTACAGTTTTATTGGTATAAATACCCATAGTAACCCCTAGTAAGTAAGAACTTAAAGATCTAGACACAAACTTAAAACTAAGATGCAGACAGCAGTCCAGCAGCGGGATGGGGGCTTTCCAGTCTTTTGCATTGAGTGTCACATGTATGATTTTCTCCCAGTTGGTGAGAGGTCTTACGTGTGCACTAGGTGCAAGGAGCTCTTTTCTCTCAGGGAACAAGTCCGTTCTCTAGAGGCTAAAGTAGCAGACTTGGAAAACATAAGACAGACAGAGAGGTACATAGACGAGACCTACAGGGATATAGTCCTGAAGTCCCACCTCCAGTCTGGCAGCATCCCTGTTGCCATGGAGGAGAGAGGTCACGTGACAGGAGAGCATCACCCTGGTGTGGCAGGAAGTGATCCTGTAACTAGGACCTGTTCTCCAGGTGATGTAAAACCCTCTCGCACCGAGGAAGTTTCTCCAGGGCCATGTGCCCATGAGGGAAGGGTTAGGACAGCCGTTATAGTTGGTGATTCGATCATTAGGTATGTAGACAGCTGGGTGGCTGGTGGACGTGAGGATCGCCTGGTAACATGCCTGCCTGGTGTGAAGGTAGCGGACCTCACGCGCCACCTAGATAAGGTCTTAGATAGTGCTGGGGAGGAGTCTGCTGTCTTGGTACATGTCGGAACCAATGACATAGGAAAATGTGGTAGGGAGGTTCTGGAGGCAAAATTTAGGCTTTTAGGTAGGAAGTTCAAATCCAGAACTTCCAGGGTAGCATTCTCCGAAATGCTTCCTGTTCCACGCGCAGGACCCAAAAGGCAGGCAGAGCTCCGGAGTCTCAATGCGTGGATGAGACAGTGGTGCAGAGATGAGGGGTTTTGATTTGTTAGGAACTGGGGAACATTCTGGGGAAAGAAGGGGCTCTTCCGAAGGGATGGGCTTCACCTTAACCGGGATGGAACCAGGCTGCTGGCATTAACCTTTAAAAAGGAGATAGAGCAGCTTTTAAACTAGATATTAGGGGATAGCCGAGAGTCGCCCAAGAGCGGATGGTTCAGAAGAATGTATCCTTGAAGGATACTACCAAAAGCAGAGAGGTTCCACAAAAGAGTAAAGTAGCCCAAATGCCCTCAAGTATGGAGTTGACAGAGCTTAAAGATCCCAATTTACCCAGGTCTAACAATAGCCAAATTAACATGAATAAAATACATTCTCTAAAATGCTTGTATGCAAATGCTAGAAGTCTAAAGAATAAGATGGGAGAGTTAGAATATATAGCACTAAATGAAAGGTTAGATATGATTGGAATATCAGAGACATGGTGGAAGGAGGACAACCAGTGGGACACTGTGATACCTGGGTACAAACTATATCGTAATGATAGAGCTGATCAAATTGGTGGAGGGGTTGCGCTCTATGTTAGAGAGGGCATTGACTCAGAAAGGATTAAAGTTTTGCAGGAAACAGAATCTGCTGTAGAATCTATATGGATTGAAATTCCATATAAAAGGGGGAAGGTGATGGCAGTGGGGGTGTACTATCGAGCACCTGGCCAGAATGACCAAATGGATGATGAAATGCTCAAAGAAATCAGGGAAGCTAACAAAAGTTACAGCGCAGTAATAATAATGGGTGATTTCAATTACCCCAGTATCGACTGGGTCAGTGTCACGTCAGGACATGCTAGGGAGATAAAGTTCCTAGATGAAATAAATGACTGCTTCTTGGAGCAGCTGGTTCATGAACCGACCAGAGGGGAAGCCATATTAGACCTAGTCCTTAGTGGAACACCAGATCTAGTGCAAGAGATAAGGGTGTTGGGGCCACTTGGCAATAGTGATCATAGCATGATCGCCTTTGATTTAATTAGTGGAGGAGGGATAGTAAGGAAATCTACAGTTCTACCTTTTAACTTTCGAAAGGGAGACTATGATAAAATAAGGAAAACAGTTAAGAAAAAACTAAAAGGAGCAGTTGCGAAGGTTAAAGACGTACATCAAGCTTGGGTGTTGTTGAAAAATACTATCTTGGAAGCCCAGACCAGCTGTATTCCATGCTTTAAGAAAAGTGGAAGGAAGTCCAAAAAACTGCCAGCATGGTTTAAAGGTGAGGTCAGAGAGGCTGTTGTTGCCAAAAAAGCATCTTTCAGGAAATGGAAAAAAGAGCCAAACGACGAAACCTGGAAAAAGCACAAGCACTGGCAAGTCAAATGCAAGGCATTGATAAGGCAGGCAAAGAGAGAATTTGAGAAGAAGCTTGCTGCGGAAGCAAAAACGCGAAATAAAGACCTTTTCAAGTACATTCGTAGCAAAAAACCTGTGAGAGAGTCAGTTGGTCCATTAGATGATAAAGGGGTTAAAGGAGCACTAAAATCCCGCTCTTCCGATCCTTCTATTCTTTCAAACTGGCGTCCTGTCTCCAATCTTTCCTTCCTTTCTAAATTTCTTGAAAAACTGGTCTTTAATCAACTTTCCTCTTACCTAGAAGTTTCCCTCACTCTCCATCCCCAGCAATCAGGTTTTCGTCCCGGTCACAGCACTGAAACTGTCCTGCTCTCCCTTCTTAATGAACTTCACACTGCTCACGATTGTGGTCTCTTTACTTTAGCTGTTTCCGTTGACCTCTCTGCGGCTTTTGACCTGGTGGATCACCGCACCCTCCTCTCTCGTCTTCGGGTTGCTGGTCTTTCTGGCACGGTTCTTCGATGGTTCCACTCATTTCTTTCTTGTCGTTCTTTCTCTGTAGTTACTGGGTCTTCCTCTTCCCCCCCCCCCACTTCCCTTGCATGTGGGGTTCCCCAGGGTTCTGTTCTTGCCCCTCTTCTCTTTAACATTTTCTTAGCTCCTCTCGCCCTTTTAATTCAGCAGTTTGGGATCTCCGCGTACTATTACGCGGATGACATCTTTCTTTTGTTTCATACTGATTCTCTCTCTCCTGACATAGCCCCTCTTAATCACTGTCTGACTGCTATCGCTTCATGGTTCTCTTCTAACTTTCTTCACGCAAATCCCGCTAAGTCTTTTGCAATCTGGTTCACCTTTGGGAGTCCTTCCCCCCCCTGTGCCCCTACTTTCTTTTCACAGCCCATTCCCCTTGTTTCCTCTCTCCGCTACCTGGGCGTTACTCTTGATTCTTCTCTTTCCTTTAAGGCGCACATCTCCTCTGTTGTTCAACGTTCTTTTTTCTCCCTTAGGCAGCTCCGCGCTATCCGTCCTTTTCTTTCCTCCTCTGCTCTGGCTACACTTCTCCTCTCTCTTGTGATGTCTCGTCTGGATTATTGTAATGTCTCCCTAGCTGGTCTCCCCAAGCCCAATTGTCTCGTCTTCAATGTGTTCAAAATACCGCTATTCGCCTCCTCACTTATGCTTCTCGCTTCGATCACGTTACTCCTCTTCTTCTTCAACACCACTGGTTACCTGTCTCTTTTCGCGTTCAATATAAAATTCTCATTCTTGCACATAAGTCTGTTCGCACCGGTACCCCTTTCTATCTTGCTAACCTGATTCACTTTCGTACTTCTCACCGTTTGCTTCGTTCCATTCATATAAACCGTATGTCTCTTCCCTCCCCCACCCAGGCCCATCTTACCTCCACTCGTTCTTCAGCCTTCTACTTTCTGGCCCCAAGCCTATGGAACTCTCTCCCTCCCTCGCTCCGTGTAGAGGAGTCCTACCAATCCTTCAAGACCCAACTCAAGACCCATCTTTTTCAAGTAGCATTCAATCTCCCTCCCTAACCCCCCTCCCTCTTCTGCTTCATGATGTTATTTGTATTTGTAATTGTTATTGGCTTCTGTTTTTTCTCTCTCTTTCCTTTCCTTTCTTTTCTATCATTTAAATTGGTGTTTCTTTTCTTTTTCCTGCAGCCCTATTTTTAAACATTTTTAAATATTTTCGAATATTTTTAAATTATTTTAATTTATTGTAAACCGCTCAGGTGCCCATGGTGTTGGGCGGTATACCAAGTTTTAAATAAACATAAACATAAACATAAACACTAAGAGGCAACAAGGTGATAGCGGAGAGACTGAATGAATTCTTTGCTTCGGTCTTTACTTAGGAAGATGTAGGGATGTTACCCATGACTGAAGTGGTATTTAAAGGTGCGGAAGAATTGAAGGAAATATCGATACATCGGGAAGATGTCTTACAACTATTAGATAAACTGAAGAGTAGCAAATCACCTGGGCCGGATGGTATACATCCAAGGGTGTTGAAAGAACTGAAATATGAGATTGCAGACCTGCTATTAGTAATCTGTGAACTATCATTAAAATCATCTCTAATACCTGAAGATTGGAGGATCGCCAATGTAACACGAATTTTTAAAAAGGGTTCCAGGGGTGATCCAGGAAACTACAGACTGGTGAGCCTGACGTCAGTACCGGGAAAAATGGTAGAAACCATCATAAAGAATAAAATTACTCAGCATGTAGATAGTCACAACCTAATGGGAGACAGCCAACATGGCTTTAGACAAGGAAGATCTTGTCTTACTAATCTGTTATGTTTTTTTGAAGGAGTGAATAAACAGGTGGACAAAGGTGAGTCGGTTGATATTGTGTATCTGGACTTTCAGAAAGCCTTTGACAAGGTACCTCATCAGAGACTTTTGGCAAAACTAAAGAGTCATGGGATAGGAGGCAGTGTACTATTGTGGATCAGGAACTGGTTAAAAGATAGAAAGCAGAGGGTAGGGCTAAATGGCCAATTTTCCCAATGGAGAAAGGTGAATAGTGGTGTACCCCAGGGATCTGTGCTGGGTCCACTGCTTTTTGACATATTCATAAATGACCTGGAAAGTGGAATAACGAGTGAGGTTATCAAATTTGCAGATGACACAAAACTATTTAAAGTTGTTAAAACCCAAGAGGATTGTGAAAAATTGCAAGAGGATCTTGATAAATTGGAAGACTGGGCATCAAAATGGCAGATGAAATTTAATGTGGACAAGTGCAAGGTTATGCACCTAGGGAAGAACAACCCAAACTATGGTTACACGATGCAAGGTTCCACATTAGGAACCACCACCCAGGAAAAAGATTTAGGCGTCATTGTGGATACCATGTTAAAACCCTCGGCCCAGTGTGCAGCGGCGGCCAAGAGAGCAAATAGAATGCTAGGTATGATAAGGAAAGGAATGGAAAATAAAACAAAAGATATTATAATGCCTCTATATCTTTCCATGGTGAGACCGCACCTTGAATATTGTGTGCAATTCTGGTCGCCGTATCTTAAAAAGGATATAGCAATTTTAGAAAAGGTACAGAGAAGAGCCACCAAAATGGTAAACGGGATGGAAGGATACTCCTATGAAGAAAGGCTAAAAAGGTTAGGGCTCTTTAACCTGGAAAAGAGACGGCTGAGGGGAGATATGATAGAAGTCTATAAATTAATGAACGGAGTGGAACGGGTAAACGTAGATCGATTGTTTACCTTATCAGAATATAGAAAGACTAGGGGGCATGCAATGAAGCTACAGGGTAAACTATTTAAGACTAATAAAAGAAAATATTTTTTCACTCAACGTGTAATCAAACTCTGGAATTTGTTACCGGAGGATGTAGTAAAGGCTGTTAGTGTAGCTGGGTTTAAAAAAGGTTTGGACAAGTTCCTGGAGGAAAGGTCCATAAACCATTATTAAGAAGTGACGAAAGATATCAATGCTTGACCCAGTACAAGCATTGTGAAACTTGTGTCTCTTGGGGAAACTGCTAGGTACATATGACCTAGATTGGCCACTGTTGGAAACAGAATACTGGGCTTGATGGACCTTGGTCTGACCCAGTATGGCATATCTTATGTTCTTATGTTATTAGAAAAGGTACAGAGAAGAGCCACCAAAATGGTAAAGGGGATGGAAGGATACTCCTATGAAGAGAGGCTAAAAAGGTTAGGTCTCTTCAATCTGGAAAAGAGACGGCTGAGGGGAGATATGATAGAGGTCTATAAATTAATGAATGGAGTGGAACGGGTAAACGTAGATCGATTGTTTACATCATCAGAATATAAAAAGACTAGGGGGCATGCAATGAAGCTACAGGGTAAACTATTTAAGACTAATAAAAGAAAATATTTTTTCACTCAACGTGTAATCAAACTCTGGAATTTGTTACC
Source organism: Ichthyophis bannanicus (assembly GCA_033557465.1). NCBI lineage: Eukaryota > Metazoa > Chordata > Amphibia > Gymnophiona > Ichthyophiidae > Ichthyophis > Ichthyophis bannanicus. The sequence continues at coordinate 66,878,305 of CM066044.1, read as the reverse complement.
GGGGGGATGTAGTAAGAGCTGTTAGTGTAGCTGGGTTTAAAAAAGGTTTGGACAAGTTCCTGGAGGAAAGGTCCATAAACTATTATTAAAAGGGACTCGGGATATCACTGCTTGACCCAATACAAGCATTGAGGAACCTGTGTCTTTTGGGGAAACTGCTAGATACTTGTGACCTGGATTGGCCACTGTTGGAAAAAGGATGCTGGGCTTGATGGACCTTGGTCTGACCCAGTATGGCATATCTTATGTTCTTATGTTCTTAATGTGGCTTTGCTGCAATGGTTCCCAGCCTTGGTGCTTGCAATATCACTCTGCATGTAAGGCAGAGGCTGGGAGCCCCAGGTGAATGTAGTACACACCAGTCTCATGTGAAGGTGGAGAAAAGAAGGAGTCAACGTGATGTTATCTGTTCAGTAGCACAGCCATCATTGAGGAAGGCCAGCAAAGAGCCAGGGACCAAACAAAGCTCAGAAGAAATAAATTGCACAAAATCGAAGGTGGGAGAGTAGTTCACTGGAGGACTCCTCCACCACCTGATCGGCATTAGGGGGAAGAAACGGGAACCCTAATCCCTCCTGCTCCCTCCACCAAGGCCAATCTGGCCAGGGACACCAAAAGCAGCCGCCTGCATATAAGGAAGTGCCATCAGGGTCCGACAACAAAGCATCCAGGACTCCTCCACCACCCGATCGGCATCAGGAGAGGAAGTGGGAATGCTAATTCCTCCTGCTTCCCCTGCCAAGGCCAATCGGGTCAGGGACACCAAAACCAGCCGCCTGCACATAACGAAGCACCATCAGGTGTGCCCGCACCTGAGGGCCTCGTCAGAGGGCCCTTTGGTGTGGCCCTTAGGCAGGGACCAAATGAGAAGAGCACCATGGTGAGCAGATAACCAACACGCAACAGAACTACACAACATTGGGCACAGCTGTAACAAGAACAGATGCAATAAAAAACAAGGTAAATCTATCACACATCATAAACCCCCATTCTCAGAACCATGCTATCAATTTACCCCCTCCTCTACCTGCTGCTGATATTCCTGTCAATTACCAAAGCACATAACCCTGCACAGAGCCAACAACCTTCCCTTGGCCTACCAACACACCATACAATTGTATACCCACACCACCAACATGCAACATATATAGATTCCATGATGTCTAATACACATAATGAATAACACCCCACACTCTACTCAGGCCTGGCCTATACCCCCACACCTACAGTTCCTACACTGTGCCCTAATTAACTCCCACTCCATCCGTAACAAGATAGAAACCATCAGAGATCTATTACTATCCTACAACATAGACATACTCTGCATAACCGAAACATGGATCACCGACACAGACAACATGCTCCTGAATCAACTCACACCAACTGGATATATATTATACCAATGCCCAAGTGCTCAACGCAGAGGGGATGGAGTGACGTTCCTAGCCAAGGAACACCTCAACTTCCAGTGTCACGCAAGCAACAGCACCAACGAGTCAGACTTCATCACTATCACAAACAAATCAATCACGATCTGCCTCATGTACAGAACCCCAACCTCTGATCTCAATGACCTTTCATCAGTCCTGGACATAATAAGCTTCAAAAATGGGAAAAGACATCCTGGTTCTAGGAGACTTCAACCTCTCATCTCTAAAACAAAACCATGCATACTCGTTCATACAAGCAATGACAGCAATGGAAGTAGAGCAAATTATTGACTTTCCCACACACACGAAAGGAAACTCTCTCGATCTGATATTCTTCAATGACCGCAACGCACATCCGAATCTCACCCAATCCATCCAAGCCCAACTAGTCCCGTGGTCTGACCACAAATTCATAAAATTCTCTCTACCACAGAACATTGTCAGGGACAACCACAATCAAGGCATATCAACCAGAAGATTCAAATTATTCCACAAGGATAACTTCGTTCAAGACACTCACATTCATACCTGAGGACATTATCGACCCTGACACTCTCATGGACTGCTGGAATAACAGTACTAGGATGGCCGCCGCTGCCACAAACACAAACAACACCATGAACAGGAAGCAACCTAAAACCAACTGGTACATGCCTGCTCTCTGCAACCTCAAATGACAATTACGCAAACACGAAAGAAAATGGTGCAAAACAAAAAACACTGAGGACAAACTGATATATCTACAATTGATGAAAGACTACCACACCACAACAGATGAAGTCAAATGTGAACATCACTCAAATCTACTAAAATCAGTTGTTTATTTATATTCTTTTATATACTGCGCTATTCTGCATCAGTGCGGTTTACATTGAACAAACTGAAATTACATTGAACAGGGCATTATAACTTGGAGATAACTATTTTACAGGGAACATGGGCTATGGAGGGTTAAGTGGCTTGCCCAAGACCACAAGGAGCACCTGTGGGACTAGAAACCCCAGTCCTTCCGGCCCAAGGTTGCTGTCCTCTAGTGGGATTTGAATCCCCGACCTTCCGGCCTGAAGTACCTTGCCCCAACCACTAGGCCACTCCTCCACTCCAACTGACCAAGAGAGTTGTTCAATATTTATTTATTTAACCTGTATTTTTATACCACCTTATCCTGAAATCAAAGCAGTTTATTTTGAACTCTGAACATGAACAGGGTACATTATAATTGGTTTGGGATATTTAACAGGGGAGAACTATTTACAACTTATTTAAAATATTTTCACTTTAGTCAGCTATTTCACAATATACTGAAACAGCTGACTAAAACACCATCAACCAAATACCAAGAAATCCCAATCACTCCCCAGCAACTAGCACTACATTACAAACAATTTCATCCTCAACCTGATATCTACATCCCATCCACCACGGGAAGCATCATCCTGACCCATGGACATCCTTCAACAGAATCACTGAGACAAATTGAAGATACCATTACAGCACTGAACATAACAACATCACCCCTGGATCCCTGCCCGGCAGTATGGATTAAAGCCACCAAGAAAGAGCTTGGCGCTGTAATCACCAAAATTACACAATCAATATTTCAGCATGGCATCATGCCCTCAAGCCTGAAAATCTCCTCCATTCGTCCAACTTTTAAAAAACCTACCCTTGATCCTCCTGATCCCTTATCATACAAACCAATCGCAAGCCTTCCCTTCTTGGCAAAGATCATTGAGAAAACAGTATAGTACCAACTGCAAGACCATATCGAAAAGCATAACCTACTTGATCCTCAGCAACATGGGTTCCACCCACACCATAGTGTAGAAACTCTATTAACCATACTGATAAATACCCTAACACAAGGGATGCAACGTGCTCATCAAGGCTTTTTATTTATCTTCCTGGACATATTATCAGTGTTGGACACTGTGAACCACCACCTCCTACTACAATGTCTCTGTGCCGATGGAATTCAGGGCACCGTAAAGTGGCTCACATCATACCTCACAGACAGGCACCAACAGATAAAATAGAAAACAACAACTCCATCCCATACAAGCAAATGCAGGGAGTCCCCCAAGAAGCCACCCTTTCCGCCATTCTCTTCAACCTCTACCTACAAGCACCCTGCACAGTCATAAGACTGCACAGTCTTCATGTCCAAGATGATATTATGATATATGGACCAATCAACACAAATCAACCCGTCCCCTCTGCCTACCAAGACTGTTTCACGGAAGTTGCTGACTGGCTACGAGACAACATCCTGCAAATTAACTTCAGCAAGACAGAAGCCCTCTGCATAATGAGAGACACCACATTTGTGCCCCCACCCACGATAACGCTGAATGATACCACAATCAAAACAGAAGTCAAATACCTTGGAGTCACCCTGGACCAACATCTAACATTCAAAGCCCATATAAACAAAACCACCAAAACAATTTGCCACAAAACAAAGACACTACAACTACTCTGACCACTCCTCGAGCCAGAAGACTTCTGGACGGTACTACAAGCAACAATAATACTCCACCTAGATTACTACAATGTAATTTACCAAGAACTACCACAACCCATACTTCTTCCACTCCAAACAGCTCTCCATTCAGTAGAAAGAACCCTACAAGAAGCATCAAGGCAGGACCATATAACTCCAATACTCAAGCAGCTATGCTGGCTCCCTCTGCTGAGCCGCATAAGGTACAAAACATTAATGTTAACCCATAAAGTCATCCACGCAGACCCTCCCAAACACTCAGCTCACTTCTGCAATTCTCCCAACCACACAGAACCAGATAAACATCCACAATAAACACCTTGACCAAATCTCACACCAGGACCAAATCAGACTTGTACATAGTCTGAAATGTAGATAGTTAAAATCCAACCCCCCCCCTCCCCCGGGATGTTGTTTGCTTATTGTATATAGCTACTGTTACAATGTATCTGCAACTGTCTGTGTAAACCGCCTTGACCCCAAGAAGGGCAGTATATAAATAAAGCTAAATAAATAAATTTGCTGGAGTCATTTTGGGCAGCAGGAGGATGTAAAGGGAGGAGGAGGAGAAAGACAGGAAGACAGAGATTGCCTTGGGGAGGGAGAAGAAAAGGGAAGGAGACAGAGCGCTTAGGGGGAAGGGAGGAGGAAGACAGAATGACTCATGGGGGGGTGGGTTGGAAGAGAAAGAGGAAGAAAGAGTGTCTTGGTGGGAGAAGAATAGTGAGAGATAAAATGCCTTGAGGGAGAAGAGGGCATATGGAGAGAGGGAGAGAGAGAGAGAGAGAAAGAGAGGGAGGGAGGGAAAGAGAGAGAGAGAGAGAGAAGGAGGGAAAGAGAGAGAGAGAGAGAAAGAGAGGGAGGGAGGGAGGGAGGGAGGGCGAGAGAGAGAGAAGAGAGGAGAGAGAGTGAGGGAGGTAGAGAGAGAGAGAGAGAGGGAGGGAGAGAGAGAGAGGGGAGGGAGAGGGAGAGAGAGAGGGGAGGGAGAGGGAGGAAGAGAGAGAGTGAGTGAGCGAGAGAGGGGGAAGGGATAGGGAGGGAGAGAGGGGAGAGGGAGGGAGAGAGCGCGAGTGAGACAGGGGGAGGAAGAGGGAGGGAGGGAGAGAGAGAGGGAGGGAGGGAGGGAGGGAAAGCGCCCCTTGGGAAAGAGGAAATGAGGAGAGAAAGTGAGTACCATGGAGGGGAAGAAATGGAGAGGGAGAAGGGTACCTTGGGGGAAAGGGAAAGAGAAAGCTTTGGTGGGGGGGTAGTGGGAAGGGGAGAGACAGTATGCTGGAGGGTGGGGATAGAGAGAGTGCCTGGTTCAGCTTGAGGGGGAAACACAGGTATCTGCTAGCTCTGCTTTATTTGTGTACCTCCAGAAATGTATATTTGCTTTAATACATACATTGTAAATAAAACCACCTTTCCCTCCAGTAGTTAAAAAGATACAGAGTATCTAAAGCCCTTATCTGCCGCCCCTCCGTGCTGCACCCCTCTTTTCAAAACCAGCAATTTTCAGGATGGATCAGGCTGGCATAGGATTGGTGTCGCTGCTTTCTTAATAAAATGCCATTGGAAGGAACAGTCATTAGGTCCATACCTTGGAAAGCATCTGCTGCCGTCTTGTTCAAGGTTTGGTCACTGAATTCAATAAGTGACTCCTGGATTGGGGACTGGGCAGGGAGAGAGGGTGAATGGGGACATCATCATTGAAACACAGTCATCAAAAGTACTTAAACATCAATAAGGACATTTGCTGGTGAGGAGCCTTTGGATGTACCGAGGAGTTAGGGTGATGCCAAACTTCACCTGCTGCCCTTGCTAATGAAACATGTTATTGTTTAAAAATGACATGAAAATGTTGGGCCCAATATTCAAGAGAATTTATGTAGGCAACACCAATACCGACCACAACCGCTGGTTATAGGTGTAAACATTATACGTATCTGTTGAGGAGGGACTAGGGATGGCCAGTGGGAGGCGCAGCACCTTCCGTTTAGCTGCACAATTCAACCACTGAAAGGATAAGCTAGCCAGTTAAGTTAGGCCAGAGAAACAGCAGGCCTAACTTAAACAGACAAATGGCAGCATCAGGTACTACAAAAACATATTAAAACACATAGTGCTTCTGAATAAACAAACAAAGTGCTGTCAGTACAGCTTTACTTTATCTGCCAGCCACCACCACTGCAAATCAAGCCACTTAATGATATTTGCTATATAGTTTTACATCATTTTGCATTAAAAATGACACAAAGAACTAATGAGAAAACAGTTCTTGTTCATGTCGTCTTAGCAAGTGCTTTAAAAAAGTCATACAAATTACCGTGCGTTGTAATATATACCATGTTCTAAAAACACAAAAAAAATTATATACTTTTCAAAACAAAAAACTTTAAAAATGGCATAAATGGAACACAAAATAAAAACTAAACAACAACAACAAAATAACCTCAATTTGATTTAGCTCAGATATCAAGTGAATCCAGATTAGCACAGCTCAGCTGGGTACCTGTGAACAGAACACAATCAAAGCGTTCATTCTTGGTTTAAATGCTGTACCTTTGTGAATTTTAACATCTCTGCTGGATCTCTGGACTCTCGTTCTTTTTTTGATCTTCCTCTGAAGGAATCCCTGAAAGGAATGACAATGGTTTCACATGCATCTGTGTCTGTATGTTGGGAAGAGCTGTGTAGGAGGTTACATCCGATTTGATTCTAGGGGGGAGGGGGAGAGGAAGGGGAAAGCAAGGAAAGGACATGGCAATAATATAAAAATGAACACCAACGGATCAGCATTTGAAATATGCAATATTATTTCCTTATGTTTTCATGTTCTGTTTTTACTTGTCCTCCAAATACCGTACATGTTGATGCACAGCCCTATTTAAGCTTCTGTCCTACATATAGTAACATAGTAAGTTACGGCAGATAAAGACCAGCATGGTCCATCTAGTCTGCCCAGCAAGATGGCAAGAGTAGGTGCACCTGTCGCTCTGTGCAGGCCACCCCTCCCCATGTCTTTGTTTAGGGGTGAACCCACCACTCCAGATAGCACACCCCTATTTGCTGAGACGTTAGATGGTTCAGAAGTTAGATGGTACCGTTTATCTTGTTTTTATCCTATTGCTGTAAAGGGATCCACTGAGTCAGTCCCATGCCTTTTTGAACTCCGTCACCGTGTTTGCCCCCACCACTTTCATCAGGAGGGCATTCCAAGCATCCACCACCCTTTCAGTGAAAAAATATTTCCTGACATTGCCTTTCAATTTACCCCCTTGCAGCTTCATGTTATGCCCTCTAGTTTTACAGCTTCCCCGTCTTTGGAAGAGGTTTGTTTGTTCATCATTTCTCTTTAAGTATTTAAAGGTCTGAATCATATCTCCCCTGTCCCTGCTCTCCTCCAAAGTGTACATATTTAGGTCTTCAAGTCTCTTCTCATAAGGCTTCTGACACAGGCTCCAAATCAGTTTGGTCACTTTCCTCTGAACAGTTTCCAGTCTTTTTATATCTTTTACAAGATATGGTCTCCAAAACTGAACACAATATTCCAAGTGAGGCCTCACCAGTGACTTATACAGTGGCATAAGTACCTCTTCCTTTCTGCTGGTAATCCCTCTTTGTATGCAGCCCAACATCCTCCTGGCTTTTGCCACAGCTTTGTCGCACTGTTTTGCCACCTTGAGATCATCAGAGATAATCACACCAAGGTCTTTCTGCTGAACCGTGCATACCAACCTCTCGCCCCCTATTGCGTACATTTCCCTTGGATTTCTGCTACCCAAGTGCATGACACTGCACTTTTTCGCATTAAATCATAGTTGCCAAGCATTAGACCAGTCTTCCAGCTTTTGTAGATCTTTCGTCATGTTAACCCACTCCTTCGGGGGAGTCCACTCTGTTGCAAATTTTTGTGTCGTCTGCAAAAAGACAGACTTTTCCATTCAGTCCTTCAGCAATATCACTCACAAATACATTGAACAGTGCCGGGCCCAGGACCGAACCCTGGGGCACCCCGCTAATCACCTTCCTCTCATACGAGTGAGCTCCATGTACAATCACCTTCTGTCGTCTGTCAGTCAACCAATTTCTAATCCAGTTTACCATCTTAGGACCCATCCCCAAGCTACCGAGTTTGTTGACAAGCCTCATATGAGGAACAGTATCAAAGGCTTTGCTGAAATCCAGGTAGATGACATCCATCGCATGCCCCTGATCTAGTTCCTTGGTCACCCAGTCAAAGAACTCAATCAGATTTGTTTGGCAAGACCGTCCTTCGGTAAAACCATGTTGCCTCGGATCTTGCATCCTGTTGGTTTTGAGAAAGTTCACTATTTGCTCTTTCAGGAGCGCCTCCATTACTTTTCCCGCCACCGAGGTAAGGCTCACGGGCCTGTAGTTTGACACTTCTTCCCTGTCACCACTTTTGTGTAGAGGTACGACATCAGCCATTCTCCAGTCCTGAGGAACCTCTCCTGTTTCCAAGGATCTGTTGAAGACATCCTTTAACGGTCCTGCAAGAACCTCTCTGAGCTCTTTCAGTATCCAGGGATGTATACCATCCAGTCCCATGGCTTTGTCCACTTTCAGTTTAGCAAGTTGTTCTAACACCTCGTCTTCTGTGAATGGCGTGGTATCTACTTCATTCCCATTTTTATATTTGGGAGTCACAGCTGGTCCATCTCCAGGATCTTCTTTAGTAAAAACAGAGCAGAAGTATTTGTTTAGCAATTTCGCTTTTCAGTGTCACTTTCCACGAGTCCTTTCCCAGCACTTTTGAGTCCTGCAATTCCAACTCTGATCTTCTTCCTTTCCCGAATATACCTGAAGAAAGTTTTGTTGCTACCCTTAACATCTTTAGCCATCCTTTCCTCTGCCTTTGATTTTGCTATCCTTATTACTCTTTTAGACTCTTTGAGTTGGATCCTGTATTCATTTCTGTGTTCTTCTGTTTGCAAGCTTTTGAATTTTGCGAAAGTTGTGTTTTTTGCCTTTATTTGAGCAGCCACCTCTTTGGAAAACCAAATAGGTTTCCTTCTCCTCTTGTTTTTATTTACTTTTCTTACATATTTATCTGTTGCCCTTTTTATTGCCTTCTTTAGTTTAGCCCATTGCAATTCCACTTCCTTTATCTCCTTCAACCCCGTCATCTCCTCCTTTAAGTACTCTGCCATTTTATTGAAGTCAGTGTATTTGAAGTTTAGGACTTTGAGCTTGCTATGGTTGGCCTGTACCATGGCTTTTATCTCAAACCACACCGTGTGATGGTCGCTGTTGCTCACAGGGGCACTCACGCAGACATTCATAGAAACATAGAAACATGATGACAGAAAAAGACCACATGGCCTATCTAGTCTGTCCTTCCATAACAACAACTACAACAGTCCACTTTTCACCTTTAGAGATCCTCTGTGTTGGTCCCATGTTTTTTTGAATTCAGTTACTGTCCTCATCTCTACCACCTCCACTGGGAGACTATTCCATAGATCCACTACTCTTTCTGTAAAGAAACATTTCCGCATATCACTCCTGAATCTATCTCCCTTCACCCTCATCCCATGTCTCCTCATAGCAGAACTTGCTTTCAATTGAAAGAGGCTCTCTCCATGAACATTTATGCCACGGAGGTATTTAAACATCTCAATCATATCACCTCTATCCCGCCTTTCCTCTAAGGTGTACATATTAAGATCCTTAAGTCTGTCCTCTTATGCTTTATAATGAAGCCCACTAATCATTTTAGTAGCCACCCTCTGCACCGACTCCATCCTGTTTACATCCTTTTGAAGGTGCGGTCTCCAGAATTGCACACCATACTCCAAGTGAGGTCGCACCAAAGACTTATACAGAGGCATTATCACCTCCTTTTTTCTGCTAGAGATTCCTCTCCGTATGCACCCAAGCATCCTTCTAGCTTTTGCCGTCGCCTTTTCTACCTGTTTAGCTACTTTAAGATCATCAGACACAACCACGCCTAGGTCCCGCTCTTCTTTAGTGGACAAAAGTACTTCACCTCCCATACTGTATTGCTCCCTTGGATTGCTGCAGCCCAAATGCATGACCTTACATTTTTTAACATTAAATCCCAGCTGCCAAATTCTAGACCATTCTTCAAGCTCAGCTAGATCCCTCCTCATGTTATCTACACCTTCCTGGGTGTCTACTCTATTGCAGATTTTGGTATCATCTGCAAAGAGGCAAACCTTACCCGACAGCCCTTCCGCTATATCACTAACAAAGATGTTAAAAAGAATCGGACCAAGGACAGATCCCTGGGGCACACCACTGGTAACATCTTTCTCCTCAGAGTGAGCTCCATTTACTTGTACTCTATGTCGCCTCCCACCCAACCAATTTCTAACCCAAGCAGTAACTTTAGGGTCCATCCCTAGGGTGCTCAGTTTGTTTATAAGTCGCCTGTGAGGAACAGTCTCAAAGGCTTTACTGAAATCTAAATACACCACATCTAGAGCTCTCCCTCGGTCCAACTCCCTGGTCACCCAGTCAAAGAAATCAATCAGATTTGTCTGACAAGACCTGCCTCTGGTGAATCCATGCTGCCTCGGATCCTGTAATCCAGTGGACTCCAGAAACCTCACTATTTTCTCTTTCAGCAGCGTTTCCAATAATTTACTCACCACCGAAGTTAAACTAACCGGCCTGTAGTTTTCAACCACATCCTTACTTCCGCTTTTGTGTAAAGGCACCACATGAGCCTCTCTCCAGTCCTTTGGCACCACTCCCGACTCCAACGAGGCATTGAAAAGGTCAGTCAGTGGAGTTGCTAGAACATCCCCAAGTTCCCTAAGTATTCTAGAGTGTATCCCATCCGGTCCCATTGCTTTGTCTACTTTAAGTTGAACTAGTTTCTCACGAACACAGTCTTCTGAAAATTGTTCAAGATGTCCCTCGCTTCTGTTCTTATTTGTGGGTGTTTTCTGAGGTCCTGCTCCTGGTTCTTCATCTGTGAACACAGAAAGCACAGTTACTTACCTGTAACAGGTGATCTCTGGGAACAGCAGGAATAAGTCTTCACATATGGGTACGTCAGTACCGATGGAGCCTGCGCGGGAACGCTCCCCAGTTTCCCAAAAAGAAAAGCTTTTGGGAGCATCCCACAGCATCTGCGCGCTGCCTTCCCGCCTTTCCTAACCAGCTCTCCTCAGTTCAAGTTTAAAGCTGAGACAATAGAGAGAGAGAGGAAAGGAAAGATAGAAAAGAGGTACAACTCCTAGGGGAGGTGGGAGGGTTGTGAAGACTTATTCCTGCTGTTCCCAGAGATCACCTGTTACAGGTAAGTAACTGTGCTATCTCCAGGAACAAGCAGGAATGAGTCTTCACATATGGGGACTCCCTAGCTAAGATGCCTGGGAGATCCCCAAGGATATGAGACCCTGGGAAGAGTTCTATGTCCTCCTATGGATCTCAGGCATCCATCCAGGGAAGGAGGGTAGGAGTTGTTTAAGAATGGAACAGGTGTTTGAGGACAGCCTGACCAAACAAGGCATCCCGGCGGGAGTCCTTGTCCAAGCAGTAATGGGCTGTGAAGGTATGAACCGAGGCCCAGGTGGCTGCTCGACAGATCTGGTCGATGGACACAGAATTTAGATGAGCCATAGAGGTGGCCATGGCCCTCACATTATGAGCTGTGACATGGCTCTCCAGAGAAAGGTTCTTACTCTGGTAGGCGAAAGAAATACACTGAGCAATCCAATTGGACAGTGTTCTCTTAGAGACTGGAAGTCCCAAATGAGAAGGATCAAAAGCAACAAAAAGCTGGGAAGACTTTCTATGTTGCTGTGTCCTTTGTAAGTAAAAAGCAAGAGCTCTTTTACAATCCAGAGTATGAAGATTCGTCTCTGCACTGGATGCATGAGGAGCTGGAAAAAAGACAGGTAAATATACCTCTTGATTAAGATGAAAAGGTGAGACCACTTTAGGCATAAAGTGTGGATTTGTCCTAAGGACTACCTTATCATGATGGAACCTTGTATAAGGTGGATTAGCCACTAAGGCCTGTAGTTCACTGATGCGGCGAGCAGAAGTGACTGCAATGAGGAAAATAAACTTCCAGGAAAGAAATTTCAAGGAGGTAGTGGCTAAGGGTTCAAAAAGTGGCTTCATAAGCTGACCAAGAACCAAATTTAAGTCCCATGCCACCGGAGGAGGCCTAATGGGAGGTTTAGTTAAAGTTAGGCCTCTCATGAATCTTGCAATGAGAGGATGAGAGGAGATAGGTTGTCCATTGATGGGCTTAAGGGACGCTGCAATAGCACTCAAATGGACTCTTACTGAATTTGTCTTAAGTCCTGCATTGGAAAGATGCAGGAGATAGTCTAACAGAGAATTTAAAGGTAGTGCTAGAGGGTCAAGACCCTTTTCAGCACACCAAATGGAAAATCTTTTCCACTTAAAAGCATAGGAACGCCTGGTGGAAGGTTTTCTGGAAGCATGGAGGATATCCTTCACTTGCTGAGAAAGATTCAAGCCTTGAAGATCTAGGCCTTCAGTAACCAAGCTCTGAGGTGAAGGGACTTGGGGTTTGGGTGCCACAAAGTCCCTTCCTCCTGGGACAGAAGGTCTGGAGCAGCTCCCAAGTCCAGGGAGGGGGCTTGGGAGAGATGCAGAAGTAGAGGGTACCACACTTGGCGTGGCCAGCGTGGAACTATGAGGATCATAGATCCTTGATCCCTCTGGAGTTTGAACAGAGTCTTGGGAATCAAGGGAATGGGTGGAAAGGCATACAGGAAGCCTTGACCCCAATGAAGGAGGAAGGCATCCTTGGCCTGAACTCCCTGACACGGAATTCTGGAACAGAATCGGGGAAGTTTGGCATTCCACGGACTTGCAAAGAGGTCTATGTCCGGGGTTCCCCATTCTTGCAAGATTCTGAGTACCTGATCCATATGCAGGGACCATTCATGTGGAAGCAGAACTCGACTGCTTGGGGCAACAACTGTTGGAAGGGGGACCCCAGCAACAGATTTTGAGTGGACATCCACCATTGGAGAGACCAAAAGAGACGTTTGGAGGTTGCTATTTGGTCTGAGAGAGCTCCTGAAGCTTGAATCCACTGGGTGGACAAAGTCCATTGAGCTGCTCTCATGTGTAGGCGAGCATAGGGTACCACATGCACTGTGGAAGCCATGTGGCCTAGCAGTTGTAGCATCTCCCGGGCAGTTAAGTGGTTCTTTGACTGAATCTGGGAGGCTAACTGCACTAGACGTTGGCAACGGGCCTGAGGAAGGTAGGCCCTTGCAGTGGTGGTATCCAACCAGGCCCCTATGAATTCCAGGGACTAAGTAGGGGTGAGCTGGGACTTTGGGAGGTTTACCACAAGTCCCAGATACTGCAGAATGCGCCTTGTGCAGTCCAGGGAAATCTGGGCCTCTGACTGAGATGGAGCTTGGATGAGTCAGTCGTCCAGGTATGGGAAGACAAATATTCCCAGAGTGCGTAGAAATGCAGCAACTATTGCCATGCATTTGGTGAACACTCTCGGAGCAGAGGCCAGACCAAAAGGAAGCATTCTGTATTGGTAATGTTTTTCTTGGAAAAGAAAACGTAGGAATCTTCTGTGAGATGGATGGATGAGGACATGTGTGTACGCATCCTTGAGATCTAGAGAACAAAGTCAATCCTGACTTTGAAGATATGGAAGGAGAGTGCCCAGAGAAAGCATCTTGAACTTCTCCTTGCATAGAAATTTGTTCAATTCTCTGAGATCTAAGATGGGTCTGTATCCCCCTGTCTTCTTCGGAATGAGAAAATAGGGGGAGTAGAACCCTGACCCTTGTTGAAGAAGAGGAACTTCTTCTATTGCCCCTTGGGCAAGAAGGGTAGTCACCTCCTGACCTAGAAGGTCGAGAAGAGATGTGGGAGAATTGAAGTGTCTCACCATGGTGTGGGGAGGAAGGTCTGAGAAATGAAGTTTGTAGCCCTCTTATGATGGAGAGGGTCCACTGCTCTGATGTGATTTGCTCCCATCTGGGAACAAAATGAGCTAACCTTCCTGGAATGGTGAGAGGTTCTGGCTGTTGTAGAGCCAGAAAGGCTAAGTTCTCTAGCATCAAGTCAAAAACCCTGAGGAGGTTGGGACTGCTGAGTTGCAGCAGCCCCTGTAGACTTAGGCCTGGCCTGCTTAGGTTGCTGACGCTTAGTGGCAAAGAGACCTGTAGAAGATTGTTGGCCAGAAGTAGAAGGAAATCTGCCCTTTTTGAAAAAAGACTTTTTAAAAGTCTTTTTCTTGGCAGGAATGGAGGTTGACTTTGAAAGTCTATCCAGAGCAGAGTTCTCTGCATCCATTTGAGTGGCTTTAATTTTCCACTCTTTGCCAAACAGATTTTCACCTGTACAGGGCAGATTTCCTAAGCCATCTTGAACCCAGGGTTCTAAATCAGAAGCCTGGAGCCAAGCAATTCTGCGAGCAGCTATGGCAATGCCCGAGGCTCTACTGGCACCTTCAAAGGAGTCAAAGGCTGCCCTGTTTGAAAACTTTGAAATGTCTTGAGTATGCTTAAGCCAAATGAGGAATTCGTCCCTTTTATCTTCTGGAAGAAAAGGGAGGAAGTTGTGCAGTTTTTGTGCAACTTCTTTTAGAAACATACCCATGTAAAGGCTATATGAGTTGATTCTGGCAATAAGCATACTGGCTTGGAAGATTTTCCTACCAAAAGCATCCAAGGTCCTGCATTCTCTTCCTGGAGGGGCAGAGGAGTGTCTTTTTGCACTCTTTATCCTCTTCATAGCTGACTGCACCACAATAGAATGGTGAGGAAGCTGAGTTTTCTGAAATCCAGGACAAGGAGGGACACGATACATAGTGTCCAATCTACGAGAATGAGGAGAGATAGTGAGAGGAGTCTCCCATAAATCAATCATGTGTTCATAAAGAATCTCATGAATTGGTAAGGTGACTGCCTCTCTAGCAGCCTTAGAGTATCCTAAAATATCTAATTTTTTTGCTCTAGGCTCTGATTCAGAGGTTACTGAAATAGAAAGTCCTTTAGCTACTTCTCTTATGAAGTCTTGAAAGGACAAGTCCTCTGGAGGAGACATTCTTCTTTTTGGAGAAGAAGGCTCTTCAGGAAGGGCTATGGATACTTCAGGAGACTCATCTGATGAATCAGAATCACCAGAGGAATCAAAGTATCGCCTGTCAGGGTGCTCTTCTAACGTTCGATACGCGTATCGAGCGGTATCAACATCGGGCGTCCTCGGTACCGGATCGGTACCGAGAAGTAGCCCTGGACAAGGAACCGCTGCAGCCAGTATCCTGGTCGATGTCGATGCAGTCGGTACTGGTATCGGCGCTGGTGCCGGTACCGGAGCCGATACCGACAACGGAGTTTGTTGTGGTATCATCGGCGTTGCAGCTTGAATGAAGGCCGTGATAGCCCGCTGCATGGACAGAACATTCTGATCCATCGACGCCATGAATGCCTGGAATTCGGTACCGGGAGATTGTGCCGGTACCCCAGAGCATTCTAACAGGTGATCGGTCGAGGCCGTGCCATCGATGTCAACCTGTAACCCCATAGGAGGAGCTTTGGAAGCCGGAGCTTCCCGCCGGGGTTGTTTTGCTGGTGCAGGATGCTCAAGGGCAAGCCCGGAGGCATCTCGATGCTTAGAGGGAGATCTACCCTTCGAGGACCTGCTAGGTTTATGTTTGGTTACCTGAGATCCATCAGGAGAAGAAGACCGGGAAGAGGTCGATGCTACCGACGCTGCATCAGCGGGAAACAGCACATGGAGCTTAGCTGCTCGGTTCTGTAACCCCCGTTTAGACATTAGAGAGCAGGACGGACAATCCGGAATGGAGTGTTCAGGACCCAAACATTTAAGGCACCATTCATGGGTATCTGTAACAGAAATAGTACCGCTACACTTAGTGCATTTCTTGAACCCGGAGGCTGGTTTTTCCATGAGTGAAATTTTCTTGTGGGCCCTGAGGCCCAAGAAGAAAAATACACAAGTGAGGAAAGTATAGATTTTTTTTTTTTTTTTTAAAGAAAGAAAGAAAAAGACCGGCGGTACCGGTCCGGAGTCAGGGAAGGCAGACACGCGACCAAAGAAATAAAATAAAATAAAGAACTTCTTCAGCGGTGACAGGGCTCGACCTGCTGGCTCCACGGCAAAGAAGAACTGAGGAGAGCTGGTTAGGCGCTGTGGGATGCTCCCAAAAGCTTTCCTTTTTGGGAAGCATTCCCGCGCAGGCTCCGTCGGTACCGACGTACCCATATGTGAAGACTCATTCCTGCTTGTTCCTGGAGATCAAAAATATTTGTTAAGCAATTCCGCTTTATCCTTATCAGCTTCTACATATTCCCCCCCTGCACCCTTGAGTCTGACAATACCACTTTTGCCCTTCCTCTTCTCACTAATATCTGAAAAATGTCTTATCCCCCCATTTTATTGCATTGGCTATTTCCTCCTCCTTTTGAATCTTTGCCTTCTTGACTACTTTGCTAGCTTCTCTAAGTTTTTCCAAATACAGATGCCTGTCTTCCTCTCTCTGTGATCTCTTGTATTTCATGAAGGCCTCCCTCTTTTTCTTCACTTTTTCAGCTACTTCCTTCGAAAACCATAGCGGTCTCCTTTTCCTTTTGCCTTTATTTACCATTTTAACAAAAAGGTTGGTTGCCCTTAAAATACCCCCTTTCAGTTTTGCCCACTGTTTTTTCTACATCCCCCAGCTGTTCCCATCCCACTAATGACTCCCTGAGATATTGGCCCATCTTCGCAAAGTTAGTCTTCCTAAAGTCTAAGATCCTCACCTTGGAATGGATTCTAACAGCCCTAGTCCTAATACTGAACCACACCATCTGGTGATCACTGGATGCAAAATGATCTCCCACTACAACATCAGAAACACTTTCACCATTGGTATGCACCAAGTCCAGTATGGCCCCTTCACGTGTGGGGTCTGTTACCAATTGCCTGAATAGTTTTCCCTGCAGAGAATCCAGGATCTCCTTACTTCTAGATGATACTGCAGCAGGAATGTGCCAATCAACATCTGGCATATTGAAATCTCCTATCAGTAGCACTTCCCCTTTCCTAGCAATGCTGCGTATGTCTTCAATTAATTCTCTGTCCACCTCTTCCTCTTGTGAGGGAGGTCTGTATATCACACCAATGCAAATAGATTTCTCTTTCCCTCTTTCTAGTTTAACCCACAATGCCTCCTCTCCCTTTTAAGCTTTGTAATTCCAAAGCTTTAATAGTAGTTTTTACATATAGTGCCACTCCTCCTCTCCCCTTCTTCCTACCCTGTCCTTTCTGAATAAAGTATAGCCAGGTATAGTTACATCCCAGTCATGGTTTTCTGTGAACCATGTTTCTGTAACTGCCACTAAATCCAAGTCAGCCACTCCCACCAAAGCTTCAACTTCAGGGATCTTATTTCCCATGCTACGGTCATTTATACACACTGCTTTCCATATGTTACCCCTGTTACCCATTTCCATAAAGGTATTTAATGTATCACCTACCTGGGGGCTTTCACTTACCTGGGGGCCTTCTTCACCCATCCCCAACGAATCTAGTTTAAAGCCCTCTTCAGTAGATTAGCCAGTCTACTACCGAAGATGCGTTGACCTTTCTTGGACAGATGGATGCCATCTCTGCTCTGCAACCCTTGGAACAGCATCCCATGGTCTAGGAAACCAAAACGCTCTCGATGACACCATCCACGCAGCCATGCATTCATCTCCAGGATGCGAGCCTCTCTGCCTTGGCCTTTACCCTCAACAGGGAGGATTGAAGAGAACACCACCTGTGCACCTAACTGCTTCACCCTCTGTCCCAGAGCCATGAAGTCACTTTTGATACGTTCCGAGGTATACCTGGCAGTATCATTTGTTCCAACATGGATTAGCAACATTGGGTAATAGTCAGTGGGCTTGATGAGTCTCGGCAAACTCTCCGTAACATCTTGGATTTTGGCACCAGGCAGACAGCATACCTCTCTGGACATC
Source organism: Ichthyophis bannanicus (assembly GCA_033557465.1). Classification (NCBI taxonomy): domain Eukaryota; kingdom Metazoa; phylum Chordata; class Amphibia; order Gymnophiona; family Ichthyophiidae; genus Ichthyophis; species Ichthyophis bannanicus. The sequence continues at coordinate 66,860,411 of CM066044.1, read as the reverse complement.
AACCTCTCTGTACATTCGACACACTATCATCGTTGGTGAGCACTACATCCAGCGTTGAGCTTTCCCTGGTTGGTTCCATCACCATTTGTCTAAATAATGCATCTTGGAGAGCTTCCACAATTTTTTTGCTTCTTTCCAGATGTTCAGAAGGAGTAATCCGATTCACATCAGGTAGATTAAAGTCACCCAATATGATTGCTTCCCCCTTTGTTGCTATCTTGGCAATATCTTTAATCAATTCGTTATCTCCCTCTTCAATTTGAGTCGGAGGTCTGTAGACTACAGCAATATGGATGACAGTGCCATCTCCTCTTTCCAATGCAATCCAGAGCGCTTCTTCTTTTCCCCATGTCCCCTGCATTTCAGTAGCTTTAATATTGCTTTTAGAATCCTAACAATTAAACCCACTGACAAGCTTTGAATGTCGCCAGTTTGGATGGGCCTGAAGCAGGGTGTTTAAGGTTTTTTCTACATCTGAGATTACACCCGAAACGTGGAGCCACGTCGCAACTATATTTTGCTGGCAGACTATTGTAGTGCGGAGGAGAGCACTTTATAAAAAGCTAAGTTTGGATTTAAACTTTTTATCCATATTTCTAATAAAAGGGAATTACCACAGTGGTACCAGGACAGAATTCCTGGTACTTTGTTGTTGAATTCCGACAAAAAAAGTATTTTTCATGATTGCTTTAATTTGTGGGGGTGTTTATGTTTTCTGAGACCTATTTTTTTGGGTTAATATTGCTTTTGACATACAAGGCTACTCCTCCTCCTTTTCCATTTTCCCTGTCTCTTCTGAATAGATTATAGCCAGGTATGACTATATCCCAATCATGCAATTCATTAAACCATGTTTCTGTAATGGCCACAATGTCCAAATTCGTTTCCACCATTAGGGCTTCCAGGTCTGGAATTTTGTTGGCTAAGCTTCGAGCATTTGTGCTCATTGCTTTCCAGCATTTTCCTGGCTTGTGTGTATTTTGCAATGATTTTGTTCTGCCTACTTCTTCCCACATGTTTTTGATGTGTGGTTTAAAAGTGTGGCTGTTTCTGATGGTGTTCTGCTTTTGCTGGGGGTGGCATGCAGATGTTGGCCTTCCACATCCGTCACCCCCTCTTCCTAGTTTAAATGCATATCCACATACTGCCTGAAATTTTCACTTAGGATTCTTTCCGTTTCCGTTAATACTAATTATTGCCATAGTAAAGACAACTTTGTGGCATTTCTTGTTGCTAGATTTACTCGGTGGCAGTGTATGGAAAAATGTTCTGATCTTTGTATTGTATCTGAGTTTTTACATACAGTTTTTAAGTGATTTATTTTGAGAATAAATATGGAGGCAGCTTTCACAGCTCTTGAGGGGGAGGGAGTCCCAGTCATTGCTCAACAGCAACACCTGGTGGTAGAATTTAGGGTTTGTGAAAGAGCCCTGGTGAAGAGCCCCTGGCCAAACATTGTCGCTGCATGGATCTGATTAAATTAAGTTGGGAAGCAAAAAATGCCCAGGTAGTTGCAAATAAAAGCTCACGGTACAGACCCAAACCCCGGTTCCCGCTGAGCTGGAAACCCTAAGGAACAGGAGGAGCAGAATAAAGGTCTGTGCTTCTGATGTACTCAACTGTGGGTTGCTTCACAAAAACTAACCCAACATCATGCACTGTGCCAACTCATTTAAAGAAGATACAAATAGTATTTGTGTCATTTTTCCTGCAAAATAGTCCATTGGAAATCACTGACGTTTTCATAAAAATACTCAGCAACTGAGGTGTAGTTACGTTTTGTGGCTTTGCACAGTTTCCCCACACATAATTTATCCATGTGTGAATTCTCATTTAGCTGATTTGCATGATATTTGACCTCATTAGACAATTTCAGGTAAAATCTGCAAACAGAATCACCTGAGGAAATAGCATGTAATTAGCATTTAGCATGCGCTTTCTCGTCTGTGATCTGGTTCAGAGGTTAGTACATTGAACTCTAAGCAAAAGGCCAGAGATAAGACAGAGAGATCAATAAGTAAAGAAATAACAACAATCTAAAGGGGCCCTTTTACTAAGCTGCAGTAATTTGCCCTACCGCAGCAGTTGTGTGCTGTCAGGGGCAGTTACCGCACTGAAACGTACCCTACTGAGTGGCAACAGTGCTCATAGTTCATGTGGGCGTATGTTCTGCCACCCAGTGAGATTACATTAAATGCAGCTCTGCTAACGGAAACGTATCCCCTGCACTAAATGCACTATGCTCTGCACGCCTACTCTCCACCCCTTATACTCTACACGCCTATTCTCCACCCCCTATGCTCTGCACGCCTGCCCTCCACCCCTTATACTCTACACGCCTATTCTCCACCCCCTTTGCTCTGCACGCCTACTCTCCAACCCCCTTATGCTCTGCACGCCTACTCTCCAACCCCTTATGCTCTGCACGTCTACTCTCCACCCCTTATGCTCTGCACGCCTACTCTCCACCCCCTTATGCTCTGCACGCCTACTCTCCACCCCAAGCCTCCTACTCCCGGTTGCATCCTGTGATCTGCACTTAACACAAGAATTAGCATGTAGTAACTGTCTGTGCTCTAAAACACATTTTAACCACTTAGCACACTCTAGTACAAGGGCCCCTACAAGAATCGTGCAGTTTTGAGGGTTGCAGGACCCTTTAGGCCCACAAGCTAATTTTTCAAAGGGAAACCCCTTAAGAAAATTGGGCTGGAGGTGCAGAGCAGCATCTGATTTGGAGCCCTACATAAAGATATTAAGTCTCATGTAGAACTATTTTAGGATGCATAGTATTTTCAGGTTTATTATATGAAATGTATTATGAAATGTTTTGTTTTAAATAGCTGTAAGGGCAACCCTCGTGGGTTGATTAGGTGGGGTACACTCCCCTCCCCCTTTATTTGGTGCACCCACCATGATCAGTTGAGGTATCTTTATTAGCATTGAGGTGGGGGGGGGGCGTCAATTTTTTGTGGCATTTCTCATGAGGGCAAACAACTGCTTATTAATGTAAAAAGATTTGAAAATGCTTGGGGGGAAGGGTTTGGAGTGGCAGGGTTCGAGGGAGGGAAACATAGCAACTAATTATGAAAGTATAGAATTGTTTCAGGCAGAATCACTGTATGATTTTGCCTAAATACAGGTTGGTGCTTTTCTGGGATGCTGACCAAGGGGAAACATGTGGTTTATCCCTCTTCCATCTAAACGCATGTTGTGTTTCAGTCAGACTGCTGGGAAAACTGGTGGTCAGAACAAGCAGGCTGTGTCCACGTGGTCTTGTGCCTCACAAAGAGACCAATGAACCAATGAGTGCAAAATTGCTCAAAGGCCACTTTCTTAAATGAAAGAGCTAATGACGTGTGGCATTTGTGATAACACACACTACTTTCTGCACAAATAGCAGCTTTTCGAATGTTGTTTGATGGTTACAAAAACTCTTTTAAATTCATAGTTAGGAGTGACTTTGATGCAAAATTATGCAAAGCTGCAAAAATGTTCCACTGAAAATCTTCACATGCAAAACTGGAAATAGTGGTTAAAATTTAGCCACATTAGTACATCCTAGAGAGTGAAGTGACTTGCTGCCTACCTAGCAGCTCTGCTTTTATTTATCTTTTGTTTTATTTTCTAGTACATTTTCCCGTAAAAGCTTCAAACATCATATAACAAATGCCTCCCCTAAGCATGGTGATAGAGTCTCCTTTGACAGCTCATTTCTTGATAGATACTTGTTGAGTACTCACGCTGTCTTCTTCTGTGGGTCTCGGAAATATTTCTTGGCAAATTCCAGCATGGTGTATTGCTTGTCCATAAGGGCGCTCTCATCCATAACCTCTGTCATGTTTCCACTCACACCCTCTCCATAATCAGGGAACACCTGGGGAACAAGAGGCTGCATCAGCACCTAATCCTCCAGCACACGACAGCCTTAGTCCACTTTTATCTGATACATGGTTTGGTGTTGCTGATGACAAAACCTGCTTATATAAATCCAAAGAAAATAAGAAAACCCATTTATCCCAGGCAGAGGCATCGGAAAGGGGTGGGCCACATGGGCCCTGGCCCCACCAAAACCTTGCTGTCATGATCAGCGGTCTTCCCCTCCTATCTGCCTGTGAGGATCTGATCATCTGTGGGCAGACAGGAGGGGCTTTTGCCTTGATTGCCACCCGACAAGCAGTGGGCTGCCTGTGGGGATCCCATCCCCCACAGGCAGAAGAACACCACATTCGTGCAACGGCCTCTCCTGTCTGGCTGTGGGACATTGGATGCCTGCAGGCAGACAGGAGGGGAAGGCTGGAGATCGCAGCCTCACTCAGTTTGGCTGGCCAAGGGGTGGAGCTTGGGCCCCCCCCCAACCCTTGAATTCCTAGGTCTTTTTGGCAGTAGCTCAAGATGGGTTACATTCAGGGACAGCAGTAGTTCCTGGTCCCTGGAGGGCTGATAATCTAAGGGGCCATTTTACTAAAGTGCGTTAAGGGCAAAGCCTCCATGGTAATTGTCAGGGGGTGTGGTCAGCAGATGCATACCCTAACACATGGCGCCATTACCGTAGGTGCATCTAACTCCACCTATTGCGGTGTCTTTAATTGCACCCATGCTAATTACAACATTGCCTGTTAAGGCGCGATATGTCCCCCTACACTAACTGCTATGTGCTTTTCCCGCTCACTCTCCACCCCAACACATCACTGGCAGCTGGCGTGTGAATCAGCGCATGGTAGCTGTCATGCCCCTGTGGTAACAGTTACTGAGAGCCCCTGCACACTGTTACTGTGCGTTAACTGCTTAGTGCACTTCAGTAACGGGGCCCCTAAGTTTGTACCTGAAACAATGGAGGGTTAAGAGCATTAGCGGGATTTGAACCCTGACTTCCCAGGCTCTGAAAGCCACTGGGCTGCTCCTGCACTCTATGCTCGGAGCTCTGCGGCTCCTTATGTAGCTTGCATTGCCTAGAGTATTCACATGTACAGGGTCCGACACGTACGTCCATCTTCCTGTCCAGTTCTTGAGCCACGGCAGCGGAAGCCACTGCCACCGCCACCGATGCAGAAGCTGCCACCTTGCCCTGGTTGTTTTTCGGTTCTTCCTTCCTATCCACAGGCAAGTGGATAAAGTCTGGCACCGCAACTGCCTGCACACACTCCGAAGGGAAAATCCCAGACCTTCCATGGACGGCGCCAAATTTCCACCCTGCAAGAGACAGAGAAACAAGAAAAGACTTCTTAATCCATGAGGCGCATCGTTCACCCTTCAGGGCTGGCGATGCAGCAGACAAGCCTGTGAAAGGCACGTCTACGACCCATCAGCCGTTCAGAGCATAGCACGGTGCTATAGGGACATGCTTCTGTTTATTGTGAGTCTTTGCACAGATATGGGCACAAAGGTGTACTAAGTGAGGGTTTGCAGTGGAAAAGTAGAAAGAAAAGTCTTGTAATGGTGTTGAGATCACACGGCACACAGACACAGAAATAGCTGCATGCGCACCCTGCCAGTATTAACTCCACATGACAATGGAAGAATTTAAGTGAAATCTTGCCCCAGTTGAAATGTATTTGCTTAAAATATTTAGAGTGAATTCAGTGTTATCTAAGACAGCTGAAGAATGATGTGCCTGACTCATGCCACTGTGAAAACGAGGCATTTTTCAGACTTCAGCGCATGCAGTTGTCAAGACGCAGTGTCTTACACACCACCGCACAACAAGTCAAGCAGCACAACTACAGGAAAACCTCAAGGGAGGATAATAGTGTCACTAAGTTCGGGCAAACACTAAATCACAGGGGATCATTTTGCATTTTAAAATAGTGTGCGGACAAGGTCATGTGCTGATGAATACATGTGTTTTACATGGATTGCGCATCAGTCTTTGGGCAGAGGTGAGTGTATGTACAAAGATGGACCTGCCTCAGAGCTGCTGGGGTTACTCTAGGAGCATGTCTTGTGAAGGCACACACACACACACACACACACACCTTGCCTTTGTAAAACAATAAAGTAGGTGCAGTTTTCAAAATATATTTAAGTGCCCCGTTTTCAAATTCTCCTCCCCTACCAATTTTCATAGCCACATAGGAGGTACTTAAAAAGTCTTCTGTGCATATAAAACAGTGATTTATGTTAGGCCATGGCAAATAGCAGGTGGGGGTAGTTTCAGTGGGGTAATTCTCAAAGGGAATGTGAGTATCTACGTCCCTTTTGAAGAGTGATGTAACACAGGAGCATATTGAAGGTCATTTTAGAAGTCTTGTGCGGCAGTTACTACGAGTATTACATGTGTAAATAGCCCATTTACATGTAGAGATTTTGGGGCAGAGGATTCAGCACACGTCAAGTGCAGCACAGTAGAACGTACCATGTGCTATAAATGCGGCCTCACTAAAAATCCCACGTTAGCTGAGTAGCGCAGGCTGGGCGGGTCCTGGGCAGAGTGTTTGGGCATTCTCCGGCAATGCTGCGCTTGGTATGGGCACACATACCGTCACCTCAATGACACCTACACTGATCATGCCAAAGAGTAGGTGTGCGGGGGGGGGGGGGAGGGGAGACATGTAACCTGCACTAGCAATTTGGGAACATGCCTGGCACGCCTCCTTTGCTAGCACATGTCAAGTGCCACCCCTGCACTCATTTTCAGGGCCCAATCAGGCACTAGCGGCATGGATCTTAGTAGACACGCCTCTTTGTGTGCAATTGGGGATAGTTCTCTGAGAATCCATTTTATAAAAACACACATTTTTGGAACTTTAATCTAATTCCCTCCCACATGTTTAAGTCCAGAAAGGGCATAAGCGCTGTTCATAATATTCTATTGCGGCATCTTATACGGTGCGACTCTGAAAGCATAGCAACAGACGACTCAGAGCAGGAGAAAGCAAAGCACACCTGCACGGCACTCAGGGAGACCCACCAAAATCCTGGGTGCCACGCCTCTGTTCCTCCAGGTACATCACATTCTTCCTCACGATGCAGCCGTAATTCTGGTCTGTTGGTAGCCAGGGGCATCATGAGAAGGCAGAGGAGTGTTAACCAGTTGCACATCCTACATAGCGCTCATTTCTCCACTCTCTCCACGATACGCTTTCCCATCAAGTTGGTTGTTTTTTTCTCCATTAATTTACTAGAATCTTATTTATCTATATTAATTTGCAAATGATACTTGCTAATTGCTCAGACAAAAAGGTCAGATTTTCCCAAAGTTCTGCATCAGTTCTATTTCATTACAATACTGCATTAACCAAAGTTATATTTTAGCCAGCACATGAAAGTAGAGTTGGGTCTGGTGTTCAAAGGGAGCTATGCGCTTGCTGACAGGTGGCAAACACATAACTCATTTATCTGTGTATACAGATAAGACCTGGATAGTTAAGTAGTTAAATGGATAGATTTTATAGATTTTAAGAATATAATAAGGCACCAGCACTTGGGGGGTGGACACAGGTGAGGTCAGCAGTCAGCATTCAGATGTTTAATATCTATATTCAGCTGTTAAAAGGATATGTTATGTGTTTTGATTCATCTTAAAGGACAGTTAGTGGCATGTTGCAACTTATACACATATTCCCTCGTTAAATGGATAACACTGATGTGTATACCTTGGAGTATTGTGTGCCATTCTGGAGACCACACCTTCTAAAGGATATAAACAGGTTGGAGTCGGTGCAGAGGGTGGCTACTAAAATGATTAGTGGTCTTCGTTATGAAGCATATGGGGACAGACTTAAGGACCTTAATATCTATACTTTAGAGGAAAAGTGGGATACAGGTGATATGATTGAGATGTTTAAATACCCCCATGGCATAAATGTTCAGGGAGAGAGCCTCTTTCAATTGAAAGCAAGTTCTGCTATGAGGGGACATGGGATGAGGGTGAAGGGAGATAGATTCAGGAGTGATATGCAGAAATATTTCTTTACAGAAAGAGTAGTGGATCCGTGGAATAGTCTCCCAGTGGAGGTCGTAGAGATGAGGACAGTAACTGAATTCAAAAAAGCATGGGACAAACACAGAGGATCTCTAAAGGAAAAAAGGGGACTGTTGTAGTTGTTGGTATGGAAGGACAGACTAGATAGGCCATGTGGTCTTTTTCTGTCGCCATGTTTCTGTGTTTCTATGAATATAGATGTTAAACATCGGTGCTGACAGTCGCCCCCTGCTGGATATCAGGCCCCTTGTTTTATGGCTCATAGTATTACAAGATTAATTGGCAAATTTGTTAAATCTCATAATAACTTGGCTGTGAAACTGACAAACTTAGTTGTGTACAAAATATAAATTGTAGAGATGTGGAAAAATGTTTCATCACCCAGCAAAGGGAGGAAGTTCCAGTGCAGGACACAGCTGCCCTGGAGAGACTCACAGCGTACATGCTGTACTTAAATGGGGCCACCTGGTGGCTCAATGGCAGTACTGCATGCTACCACACAAGAAGATGTGGGTTGAATTCCCAGCTACAGTCTTCCACTTCTTGGGTCAGCTGGGGGTAGGGATTTTCACAGCCCTCAGCAGGAGGGTCAGTCATCACACAACAGAAATGTCTAGTGGCCAGATACAGAAACCATGACTGCAGGGTTCCAGAAGGACCTCTGGGGCATGGTCCCCAGCCAACGACTGAAATATATTGAAAGAAGATGTACATAGGGGAAAACATCCTCAGGTAGTTGTGAATGAACACTATGGAGGGTCATTCTGATCCTAGTTTAGAAGGTCTGGATGTCCGATCCGGATGTCCAGACCGGCTAAACGTCAGATCGTGCTGCCGGCAACAGAGCTCCCCACACGTATTGCCGATTTATTTATTTATTTATTTACAGTCTCTTATATACCGCACTATTCAGCATCAGCGCGGTTTACATGGAACAAAAATGCTCAGTACAATTAACACGTATGAGTTTACAGATAACAGGGCAAATAACTTGGATAACAGGGGTAAACTATTTACAAATCTTGCTACATAGAGTCATATGAACATGAATTTCATAGAAACATATGCACCACTAAGGGTTAGAGTATCTTTCTTGGCATGTTGTTGGGCTACCATATATTTGCTTAGCGGATTGCATCTCTGGTCTCAATGGGGTGCCGTTGGGCTCTATGAGGTACTTATTGAAAAGGTGGAATTTGAGGGCTTTCCTAAACTGTGTTAGGCTCTTAATAGCCCGGATATCTGGAGGTAGTGCGTTCCAGCATCTTGGCGCACTGAGACTAAACGCCCTATTGGCTGTGGATGTGGTGCAATCTGTTAATGCTTTCGGGGCTTTTAGGGTGTTTATAGCCATGGATCTTCTTGCTCTATTTGGAGATGTGGTATGGATGAGGGCAGTTATTGATTCAGAGGAGAGCTTGTTAATAGCTTTAAAAGTGAGTGTGTGGATTTGTGTGGAGCTCTGTTCTTGGATGGGAGGGGGAGGGCTGTGGGAGGAGTGAGGGCGGATGGTCGGTGGCAACGCGACCCCGGACGTACAGGGCCGATTCTGAGGTCGGCCCTGTACGTTCGGGGTCGGCAAGGTAGATGGGGGACCACAGAGCTGGGCCAGTTCCAAGAGGTGAGGGGGTGCAGGAGGTTCCCTGCAACCTGACTCTAACCATGGAAGGCCGGATCCGGGGTCGGGCTGCAGGGAAAGGACGTTCTTTCATGCGGCTGGTGATTGCGGCTCCTGAATGACATCATGGCACTGTGGCTCCGTTCAGGAGCCTGGCTGATTTAGCCGGGTAGGTGCAGGACATGCAGCCGATCAGAATCAAGGACCAGCCTGCACATCCAAGCCAGTAGACCCAATCCTGCAGGTACATCTAGCTCCCACGGGATCAGAATCGAGTGCTACTGCTGTATGCTCCAATTGTGACCAGTCATACAGGGGCAGGAAGTCTACAACTGAATTGGCCTCCACAGCACCAGATCTCACCCAGATTCAAACTGAGGTGGAAGTCTCAAAGCAGAAGAAGTAAAGTGTGAGATTAACAAAATACCATCCACACCTGGGCATCATTCCTATAGCACATGAGCAAGATAGGATATACCAATAATATATTCAGCTTGTTACCCTGGTAAATACAAGTTCTGTGCAATGAGACTCTGAAGGCTGGAATATATCCATGTGTGGCAGAGAGCACGTAGGTGGGATCCTGTAGGGTATTTTTCACATTAGAGTTTATTTTTTAGGTCTTTCCCTGAGCGCGTTCTGCTCATCTGTGGCTAACTTCATTATTTGTTGTACCAAACTTAAAACAGATGATGGGGGGAATGATGCACCTCAGAATAACTCTGCTGCATTTGATTCTATAACCTTCTTTTGTCCATAATAAATTAAGATTTAAAAATACGAGAATATCACTGAGAGATGGAAACACACTGCTAAACTTCAGGGGAAAAAGTCTTTAGAGTTATTGCCATGGTTTCTCCTGAGGTCGACCGCAATTCCTGAAGTGAGGAATTCTGGAGGACAATCTTTGAGGGATCTGGCCATACTATACTTTGCCACAAAGTCGGGCAGCCAGAACCCCTTTCTGAAACATACCTCATTCCCAAGAGGCTAATGATGGCCTCCTATTTTCCCTACGTGGAACTATTTAGGGCCTCAGTTACTAATCTGCGCTAATGTTTTAATACGTGTTAATGCAAGCTATATGCTAAGTAAGTAAATAGGCCCCATGGAGAATAATGGGGCTTGTGTCAAATAATTTGCATTAATGCACGTGAACAAGTTAAAGCAGGGCTAGTAAATGAGGCTGCAGCACCTTGTTTCTTCAGCTTAAGCCCATCTGCAGAAACAGGGCAAAGGAGGCAAGTACCTTTGTACCCACATAGGGGCTAGGTTTATAAGACGGTGCCTCTTGGGCACGAATGATGCACATGTAAGTGAACACTTGATTTGAATAATTAAGCTTTTCTAAAATATTGGCTAGCATGAAAGTGCACGTGAACAACACGAGTGTTTTGGGTGGAGGGTGGGCGTCATGTGCAACTGTGCACATTGATTAATCATTGACGTGCATATGTCCAAAACTTGACGCAATCATTCCTACGAGCTCTAGGGCTGTTGTAAGTGATCACGCCTTAGTTTAAGACACATTCTCTGCCACTTATGACAATATTTTTATTAAGTCACATGTGAGTATTTTTGGTTTTATAAAACATGGATGTGAAAGCTCACGGTAACCAGGAATGACCTCATGAAATTACCCTATACAGGTAGTTTCCTTTTGAACATTTGCTAAAGGTGTACAGGTATGGAAGTTTCTCTGCACTTTGCTGATGTGTGGCTAAGTAGAAATTGCTATCATCTTTCCTAAATCTTGTAACTTCCATGATTTTTTCCCCGCAGTCCTGGACCATCACAGATATTTTTCAATACTGGGAGCAGCCTGAGCTGGATCTGTGCTGTTATATGCAGGCATGAAATACCTCGTATCAGCACTTTTGGTCAGACGTCCCTCCTGTACGCAAAGAGTTCACAACATTCATCTGGAGCATGAGCCAGAAAAATGGCTCAGTAAAAATCCCAGTTTCTTTGCAATGGCGCAGCGCAAATACTTAAATGAAAACAGACTTTCATGCAAAACAATTCCAGCTTGACCCATAAAAATCCGGTGTACATTTGTACTCATTCAGCGACCCCTTTGGGAGTTTCATTCAGTCCAATCTGGTGTCTCCAGTGGGCTAACTCGGGCACGGATTTTCGTTGGAGTGGAGCCCTAAACAGGAGCTCAGATGGCAGACGAGAGCAGGGATGTACACCCGGCAAGAAAAATTCAGTTAGCTTTCTTTTTTTTCATGACATTCTTCCCACTTTTTGAGTGCTTTTTTCAGTTAGTTTCACACATTTGCTTTATAATGCGTGCTAACTTTATTGAATCAATAAATTAAAGTGAGCTAAGTCAATTAATGCATTTTAATTTAGCACGCAGTATATATTTTAAGGTGTGCTAATGAATCAAATGTGCAGTAACAACTGAACACCTTTAGGAGAGAGTTTATATCCGGATGCCATGGGAACAGACCCTCATAGTGGCGGCAAGAGGATGCTCAGTCACACTGCTTTGGGAAGTTTCTCATAGTTCAGACATTTGATCACCTATTTATTGTGCACTGACCTTTCTCAAGCCCCTCCATTGGCTGCAAGCAGATGATGTCACCCTTGTGAAAGCTGAGGAGGCTCCAGTCGTCAGTAATGTGGCTCCTCACTGCTACCATGTAGTTGGAATCCTAGAACATGAAGGAAATTCTTAAAGACTTTAATTATTTCTCGTTCCCTTACTGTGCTGTAGCGGCTATGCTTAGGACTGTCCTATAGACTTTCCTGCAGACGCTGAAGGCAGAGATACAGGAAAGAAGGAACAGACATTGAAACTCTAGGATAGGCCGACGTACTGAGCATCCTCCCTGGAGAAGAGGACTCACTGTCTCGTATGCTGAGAGCAGGAGGGGAAAAGGAAAACTCTATGCAGAAAATAACCCACAATTTACTTGCATCTTTTAGCTGGCAGGGAGTTGTGCAATTGAACTGTGAAAGAAAACCCTCGGACCTTTCACTTTCAGCACAGGGCAGCCATCTGCCTCTCCCCCTCCCAACCCCCTCCCAGTCTCTCCAGAGGGAATGGCTTCCTCTTCCATGTCTGGGGACTGCAATTGATCTGCCAGTCATCAGATGCTCGGCGTAAGCTTTCTTCATTCCCTGCCCTAATGCCATTATTGGTTATTCCGGTCATATGCTGTCAGTCAGGGTTATACCAAGCCATAAATGTGCGACTTGCAAACCTGACTGACCTCAGACGTTTGTCCTTTGCCCCATACCCCTATGCCCAGCATCTCCCTGCCCTAGCTGACACACCTTTATGTACAGCCGGATCCCTCTGTGCCCTTGCCTCTGCCCCTTTTCCTGTTCCCTTGGCGATGGTGGAGGCAGCAGTGGAGTGGTCCTCCAAGGGTGGAGTCGGAAAGACCCGCGTGTTTTTATTTTAATAGGAAGTCTGCTCCGCTGCTGCCAAGGGAACAGGAACAGTGGCGGCGAGGCAAGGGCAGGCCGGGCAGGCAGTGTGGGGAGGAGCTGAGACTGGCTGTCGGCAGCCCTAAATGTGCCCCTATTTTTTGTGTCCTGTGCGGCTGCAGCACTCGCACAGGCCTAGGTAAGGCGCCGCTGCCAGTTTCTCACAATGCAGTTCCTGCCGGCTCTAATCTGCATCAAATAAGCTTCCCAGTGACCAGGGCCGGTGCAAGGGTATTGGGTGCCCTAGACAAAATGTCAGCCGTACACCCTCCTCCCAACTGAGATTATACTCAACGAGCATGATCATCGGAACCCCTCTCTCAAAATGCAGAATTGGACATCATGGGCCCAATATTCGAGAGGGATATCCAACGGCACAAACACGGTTAGTGCTGCTGAATATCCGTGATTATCTCCTTTACACACCTGATGCTAATCGTTTAGCATTGCGGCATGTTGGGGGCATTCTGGGGAGGAGCAGAGGCGGCGACTGGCCCTAACTGGGCAGCAGTAATATTGCATGATGCCTGGTTAGGGACCAGTGGCTAAAAGACAGGCGAGGAAAACCCTCGTCTACTGCAGGAGCTAACCGGGCGGCATACATCATGACTTCAGTCTGATTAGCTGCTACGGCTTCTGGGCATGTGCGGCAAACCTTGATATTCAATGTCGGGGCCGCATATGACCCAGCACTGAATATCCTGGGTTAATGAAGGGCGGGTATGGCTATGCGTCGTAGCAGTGCGTAGCTTGCTTAAATGAATATCGAGACCCATACTTTTAAAATATTAAACTTTCCTATGTGTGTATGTGTGCTCACTGCTACTTAAAGAATGTGCTGAGGGCTCTTTGAGTTTGTGAGACTGTCCAATCTATTGTCTTGCTTTGACTGCTGCTGCTCTCTGGTACCCTAGGCAGCTGCCTAGTCTTGCCTAATGGTCGAGCCAGCCCTGTCAGTGGCAGCTGAGAGCCTCAGTAGTCCTTTCTAGCAAATCAGTGCCATATCCAGCAGGGACTCCTGATCAGTTAAAGAAGCCATAAGCAATGCACCAGGAGTCATATCCCCCCCACCCCCCCTCTCTCTCTCTCTCTTCACAAGAATATTGCTTTGTATTTGCAGCACGTCTGAACCCAGATGTTTAAACGACCAATAAAACACAGCTAATCATGTGTTATACTTCCACCCAGCTCTCCCTTCCTCTACCTTTCACAGTAGAAACCGTTCTTACCTTCTTTAGTTCTGTGATAAAGAAGTCGATTATGGCTTTCACCTGAGGGGCTTTGCACGAGAACAGAATTAGCTTCTCACTAGTCAGGTTGAATTCCAGCATGTTCTCGGAAGGAATGGTCACAAAGAGGATATCTGCATAACTGGTGGGAAGGGTAGGGGGGAAACACAATACAAATACCGAATGGTTACTGTGATAGAGGGGAGCAAATGAGAAGAGGGAGAGAGTGTGTGTGTTGTGTGTGGGAGAGAGATCATGTGAGAAGAAAGTAGGCTAGATGGGGTCAAATATCACTATGTTGCTTCAGGCATTTTTACACGTACTGTAGTAGCAGCTCATTGAAAACTAGAAACAAGACCATCCCAGTGGTTCAGTGTCTGAGGATTACCATGTGGAGGGCCATGGCTTTGATTCCACCAGGACCATCTCTGGGAAACATGGCAACCAAAGGAAGAGTTGTAGTCAGCATCTCTCTTGTCCTTTCCACCATGGCTCTTACCCTCCTTGGCTGGCTGTGTGAATCCTATGACCGTTTCCACCTTGGAGCAAGCTGAGTGGCTGTTGGTCAGCTCAAGGAAGATATGGACATATCCAGGACATTGATGTGTGTGTGTGGATGGGGGGGGGGGAGTATAATGAAGGGGAAGGGTTGTGCCCAGTGAGCATACCCCATCCCTTTTTCCGCCATCCTTTGGTGCTGGAGGCAAAAGCCCATTTTGCCCATCCATATCAACAGCACTGGATTCCCTGGTCAGGTTGGCTCCCTAGGTCAGCCGGGGCTGCTGTTGTATTCACAACTCATGGAGAGGAAGTGAGCTAAATCTAGTGCAATTATAAAGCAGACTCTTACAATGACCCTCGGTAGCACACAAATTTACACCTTTTCCAAAGAGCGTGTATCTGAGTATTTTATAAAAGATGCACGTACATCAGAACTTCGCCCCTGCCCCATTCCTGAGAACGCTTATGCTTGGGATGCTTATAAGAACATGCCGTCTGGTCAACGAGCGCTCTTATACCAGTGTATTTGACTGTGTAATATTCTCTTTACATGAGGAAAATGCAGGTTGGTAGCCTATATATTCAATTCAATAATTTCAAAGTTTTGCGGGCTGGATTAAATGGTCCCGTGGGCTGTAATTTGTCTATCAATAGATTAGGATCTAATAATGTCTTGAGTATAAATTGTGATAAAATTACAGATTATCCTAGGCGGTTCACAACCTTTTTCTCATCAGGCTATCTGCAGATAGATTACATACTGGAAAATACATGTGTGTATCTCAAAATTCAATATAGGTAAGTATTTTCCCTTACTGACCAAACCGCACCTCCGGGAACGACCTTTTCTTGGCAGCAAAATATAGCTTCCCAGTAAGACTAGACGGCTTGTATTTAGTTGCTCTGCATGGAACGACTTTTTGAAACAGACTTTCCCATCATGTTCACGTGGATCAGTTCATGCAGTTTATTAGCCGTCCTCTGCCCAGATCAGAATTCTGTAGGAAACAGGGGCATGCTGGGGGCAGGCCTGAAGTTATAAAGATAGGCAGCCCAGTATTCAAAGGGGTGCTAAACCCCCTCTCTATACAGACACTGCCACTAAGAAGTCCTAGCAACTGCTCGACACCTTTCAGTTAGTACCGGATGGAGCAAGGTCGCCCATGGTCTTTCTTTCTGTCAATATGGATAGCCTGTGATATTCAGCTGCAATCCCTATAGTTAATCACTTTAATTAAAGCTAAGCAATAATACATTGAACCGCTTAGTTATATGGATAGCGGCTGGCACCACTATAGATTCAGCGCTGCCATGTCTATGGATAGTCAAGTTGAAGATGCACAAAATATCTGAATGCCACAGACGGTGTTAAGAAACCCAAGGCCAGGGGGTTCAAATACTGACCTGAATGGTGATATTCAGCTGCTACCCATAGAACTCATTTGTCCAAGTCAGATCACAGTAATAGGAATAAATTCCGGCTATTTCTCCCTTCTCTTATCCCTCCCTATTTCCCTTCTTGGGAACTCTGCCCATCAGGCAGATCCCTTCTATCTGTGCCCTTCTCTTCCACTGCCACCTCCAGACTTTGCTCGTCCCAGTATGTCAGGCTCCATCTGTGGTTCTATTCAAATCCAGGCTAAAACCCACCTCTTTGAGGCTGCTTTTGTATCCTGACCCCCCATTCTCTTATTTACCACCATTTCTCCTTAGTTCTACCCTAGTCCCCTGTTCCTTGCACGTGTCTGTCTTCTATAAATTGTAAGCTCTAGTGAGCAGAGACTCTATCTTACGTGTATATACACAGTGCTGTATACGCCTTGTAGGACTATACAACTGATAACAGGCAGTAGTAGCAGTAGATGTATAAGCTCTCTCTATAAAGTTATGTCCACATAGTCAGTGGTCTGATTTCCATCCCCAAAGTCCCAATTCCAGAATGAAGACCGACAACTATTATGACACCGCCCGCCCCTTAACCTTGAGGGTTAAGGAGGGGTTGCCTTGTTATGCCCTTGAGGCAGTTAGTTGTAGTTGTGTTAGGCTTCGAGCAGTAAGGCTGGCAAGAGTTATTTATTTACATAAGGTTTATTTTCATGTGGCTCATATTGCCATTGTACAGTTCAAAAGAAGATTACAGACGGTGCAGAAGTTTAAACCAAATAAACAGGATTAACTGAAACTTTGCCTAACTGGCTTTAAATGCTGTATTTCTTCACATTCCTTTCATGTGCTTTTAACATACAGGCTTATAACAGAAAAGTCCTTCACTAATGATGCTCAGGTTCTGTCAATCACTAGTAGTGCTCTAATTCAGTTTCCCTCCACAAGCTTTCTTGTGTCGGTCAAAGTTACGTCACTGTTATATTACTTCATATACCAGCACAATCCTCTCTCTGCTTAATTGCCTCTATCAATTAAACAGGTAGAACAGTCCATCAACATCTCATCATCATCAGCAGGGGAAAACATAGAATTATGAACAGAGTTTTCTTCCTTACAGCCAGTAACTGGAACACTGTGGTTAAAACTCTTCTTCTGTTCTAAATATTCCTGGAACTCTTTAAGAAGTGATTCAGCATGAAACATTTCTTCATTGAGCTGTCTTCCTGTCCCCTCGGTGAATAGGTATTGACTGAGCCTATCTCAGGCTCCTTATCAGGTTTGTTTGCATTTGGAAAACAAACATGTGCTGGGCTTTCATTAGCTCCCCACCTTTCCCTACATGTGGGTGCTGTGCATTCAAACTTAGCAGTGCTAGGAGAATATTTAAAAGCATGTATATCAGCCCTGTCCTGGCTAGGTGACTCAGCTAGTTTAAAAGAATAATTATTGTCATTCAAAGCTTCTCTTTTTGACACCAGCTGCCACCATCTTGACTGGCTTTGCTTTTAAAAGCAGAACATAGACTTTCTGGCTTTAGAGCATAAACTCCTCTTTCTCTGGGTACCTTATACAGGAGCTTCTCTCTTGGAGGATTCTTTATCCTTCTGCCTTTGTTCCCCAGCTCTGCCTGGTCCTGTAGCCTTGGGTTTCTCAGCGTTCTAAAGGAGCTCTGCCTCCAGCAGTTTCTTTCCTCATCTGAATGCTGCTCCAAGCTATCTTCCAGCTGCAGACTGTTAGGGAAATTATCACAGCAAGGAAACCTCCGTTGCCCTCTTGTCTTCTCTCTCTGGATCTCTCCTTGGATCCCGGAACACTGTGTCTGTATCTCCCCGTGGATCTCTCCGTGGATCTCCCTTTCACTTCCTGGTTCCTGTGTATTTAACCAGGTGCTTCTAGCCTGCACTGCCCGCCTCCCCTTGGGGCGTGCCCAATCACAAGCCTTCCTACTCTCCTCCCTCGAGGTGAGCTGTTTTGCCTGATTGAAACTGTGTTTTTTTCTTTCTGCAGAGAAATCCCTGCTTTCTCCTGCAGTACCGGCTTCTACCACCGGCTGCTCACTTGTATCCATCTGTTCCTGAGGAGCTACTGTGTCACACTATCTCCACAGCATAGAAAAGCTTCATTCACACAGATATCCAGAAGGGAGAGTAAACAAAGACCGAAAGGATCTCAGAGTCAGTCACAATCTTCTCCTCTCTCGGTTGTACGACTTGGGTCTCGTGGGATAGTTCTTCAGTGGTTCACTTCTTTTCTATCACAGCGTTATTTCGTGTCATCAAGGGCACCCCTGTTTCCTCCTCACCCTCTTTCATGTGGTGCTCCTCAGGGCTCCGTACTAACACCTGTTCTTTTCAATATTTTTCTCTCGTCCCTAGCTCTTATGATCCAACAGCTTGGTGTGCTGCTCCACAAATCTGGGCGGGGGGGGGGGGGACATGTATGCCGGGACAGTACCTGGACTGTAGGATTGACCGCAGCATTGCCAGGTGCCAGTGTGCGTGGGCAGTATATCCCGACAAGCTGCTCTGCAGCAACATAGCAGGGCATGTCCCTGGCTGCAGTGGGGGGACCCTCAGAGTGGGGACATGCCACAGCACTCACAGCATGGATACATATCCCATGTTTTACAGGGAACATTGCCCATGTTCCCTGTAAAATAGTTACCTCTAAGTTATAATATCCTTGTTCAATGTAATTTCAGTTTGTTCAATGTAAACCGCCTTGATATCATGAAAGGCGGTATATAAGAAATGTTAAATAAATAAAATAAATAAAAATACACCATCGTAGGTCTCTAACATTGTGCGCATCTGGAAGGATGGTTGATGGTGCATATGGGCCGGTATTGCTCATGTTTTCACTGTTGCATGTTCCCATCCTAATGGGTCCTTGTCAGTGACAGGAATATGTATTGACATGTAGCGGTAGGGATCCATTTTGGTCTTTTCTTTTTTTTTTAATTTAATATTTATAAAGTTTTACAAAAAGCCCAAGCAATACATGCTTAACAGAAAAGGAGATACCATCCAGAAATATATCATCAACGGCATTTGAAAAAGGCAACATAATAAATACAGGTTCACCTGTAGTCCACAATAAAGGGGAAGCGAAATATAACACTTGATGGCTGAGGAAATCACCAAGACTTGGTACAATAGATTAAGAAAGAAAAAAAGAAAAAGATAGCTATAAGACTAAGGAATACACCTAATTTATAGCAAGGTTACTTTAACCAATAACTTGGGACAAAATCGGGGGTAACCTAGAACTAATAAAAGCAGATAAAGCTTCAGGCTGAAAAAATATAAACTTCTGAGAATTATACACAATAGCACATTTATATGGGAAAAGCAAATGAAATGTCCCCCCAGTCTGCAACACCCCATTTTTCAACAATAGAAATTGTCTACGTCTCTTCTGAAATTCTCTACTAATATCAGGAAACATAGATACTTTTACACCGTAAAACAGAGAGAAACGTTTCTTAAAGAACAATTTAAGCAGCCATTCCCTACCTGAGACTAAAACAAGGGAAACCAACAGAGTTGAAACTTTAACAGAACTATCAATAGGGGAAGCAAGTAGATCACAAACATTTAATACATCAGAAATCACATCAGTAACCAAATCATTCCTAGTAGAGCCAGACTCCCTTTATCCCGAGGATGGTAGAAGACCTTAGAAATTGGTGGCATTAAATCATGAGGCACTGCTAACACGTCAGCCAAATATTTTTTAAAGAGTTCCAACGGTAACGTCCCGGGAATAACAGGAAAGCTCCATTTTGGTCTTTTCTGGCCTATACTTGGCATTGCAAATACTATTGACAGCGATATCCACCGCAGGAATTCCTAAGGTGTTCTGCAAATGTCAGGTATGTTTTGCTGTCAGGACAAACATCTCATATTCCACGTGCTGTTACAGTAGCCTGGGTGCACTTGGATAACCTTGTACTGCTCTGGGCATGCAACAGACAAGTGCACATAGTCTCCATACCTATTTCAACAGAACTCATGTCTTGCTTGCATGGATATAAGACTGTCCCAGTGCCAGCATCAGCGTAGGAGATGTACGTCTTACCAGCGGAGGCGTGGCCACACAGAGACGGGCAGCACCGGACATATAAAACATTTCAGAATACGGTGGGCATGGGGACGCCCAGACCGTTTACCTGCGTCCGAGGCACGGGGTAGTCTGGATAGCACTTGCCTGTACCCACTGAACACGGCTATCTCCCTGATTCCGGACCTGCGGGCACGTCCAACCCAAGGATGCGGAATTAGATTCAAAGAGGGCACGTTCCGGTTTAGGCATGTCCACGGCCAGGACCTGCATGTTATGGAATTGGGCTCCACATGTCTGGTCAACTGGCCTATTTGCAGATGGTCAATACCCCTCATATTAAAGTCAGCTTATTGCTTCATAATAAGCGTGAGAGTTTGGAAAACGTGATGAGGAATAAAAATCTCAAATTTTCCAAAGATCCAATCATTTTCAGAATTGTGGTTAATGATCTTTAAAAATGTCTTAAAAATTCAGAATCCATAGATAAGAACATAAGATATGCCATACTGGGTCAGAGCAAGGTCCATCAAGCCCAGTATCCTGTTCCCAACAGTGGCCAATCTAGGTCATACGTACCTAGCAGTTTCCCCAAAAGACACAGGTTCCACAATGCTTGTACTGGGTCAAGCATTGATATCCTGGGTCCCTTCTTAATAATGGTTTATGGACCTTTCCTCCAGGAACTTGTCCAAATCTTTTTTAAACCCAGCTACACTAACAGCCTTTACTACATCCTCCAGTAACAAATTCCAGAGTTTGATTACACGTCGAGTGAAAAAATATTTGATGATCATTGCTTCTAGAATGTGCTATGTTCCCAGGGAGCAAAGGAGGTAGAGAGAAGAAAAAGACTCATGGATACCATTCTTTTAATTGATAGCTTGGATTTGTCGCTTTTCTTGAGACCCCACAAGGAGAGGTTGCCACTACGGACTCCGACAAGAGTCTGATTTTCAAATGTTTCGTTAAAAATAAGACAGTTCCCTTTCTTGGATGTAAGGTTCATTTTTTTCCCTAATGTTGCAAAGGTGGAACAGTGAAGAGGAAAGATTTCCTTCCACTGACTATACGGGGAACTTGTTTTTAAGGTGCTCCTGCAAATGTGTAATTACGTATAGTGGAAATAGATTTGTGTTTTATGAACCTGCTTCTTCAGTGCTTTATTTTTCTTTACTGATTAGCATGAGGGGTGAGTTGATACATTGTTTTCTTTTTATTTCTTTGCTATTTTTCTTTCTTGTGATTTGACATAACGCCTTTGCTAAGGGCTCATGAGACTTACGTTTTTTCCTCTCTAAGATGTATTTTCATCATTTGATTGTAAAAATTTGTTTATTTTCCTTAAGTTTTCCTTTTGTGATTTTTTTTGAAATTACTGAAGAAATAAAATGAAAAATGAAAGGACGGTGCTGCTCTCCGCAGCCTCCGTGTACCTGTAGCTCTGGAGAACCCTCAGTTGCTCTGGAGATGTACCACCGCTCCTGACCAGTTTCAGCAGTTTAATCCCGGCGTGGGAAACCCCAAGAATCTGAATACCTGTGCCAACACTGCCCTGAAAGAAAAGCAAAGAGGAGAGGCATGGGGGGAGGGATTAAAAAGAAAAAGGACATCTTGAGTTAGACTGCAGAACTGTCCTAAGGCGAGTATCGTTTCTCACGGAACAATCTAGAAACATCACATGAGTTCATTCTGCACAGACCTAATGAATGGAGGCAGAGTTCTCAAAAGCTAGCAACAAATGGATTGAGACAGACTGATAAATAGATATGACATACTCATTTCATGACCTTTTATTCTTTCAAAAACTCAACAATAGAAAGGTATTGAGGAAAGGGGGGCCCAGTCTAGATTGTAAGCTCTGATGAGCAGGGACCATCTTTTACAGCTCTGTGTGCGCCTTGTAGCGCTATACAAATGATCAGTAGTTGTAATGGTAGCAGTCTCTAGTTTGTGCTTTTGGGGGCCATGGAGCAACACTGACAAGACTCTTCCTTGCTAGATTCTCCCATCTTCAATCGTTTCCATGTGCTGCTATCCTGGCTCAACCTTTCTTGGAAGGTAACACTCAACTCTGCCAACCGATCAAACCAAGGTGCATACAGTATAAAAATAAATCCAGCAGATCTTCAAACCTATTTAAGAAGCCAAACTGTCCAGTAGGATAAACCCACCACAGTTTCATTAGACAAACTGGGAACTTCTGTACATTCACCTGCAGTGTCATAGGTGAAATCCACATTTGGCGCAATTTGGAGGTGTATGAAATTTCTCAAAGTGACTTCTAGCTCCCTTCCCCCATCCCCTTGTCAGTCACCTCCCCATTTCTCACGGTCCTCCCTTGCTTTCAGCTCTTACTGCTGCCGGGAAGAGGCGCGAGAAGTAGACTTCCCAATCCTCCTTGGCCACACTCACGACTTTCCTCTTCACAGTTTCAGTAGCAGCAGCATTGGGTGAGTCCAGCCCATTTTCCACTACAGTGAGAAAATCACAAAAATGCTTTCAATATATTTGCAAAGATTTGGAAGTGAGAAATAGAAACATAATAACATGATGGCAGGAAAGACCATATGGCCTATCCAGTCTGCCCTTTCACACAAACTACTATCCGCCCTTTTTTCCCTTTAGAGATCTTCTGTCTTGGTCTTGTGCTTTCTTGAATTCAGATACTGTGCTGGTCTCTACTATCTCCACTGGGAGACTAAATGCAATAAAGCTGGCATAGACTGTACTGTTCTTTGCAGTCCATTTATTTCTTCAAAGTCTAAAGTCTGGAAAGCGAAGCAGCCACACTCAAATTCCAAGCATCCACTATCCCATAAAAAATCTACCCAAGAACATGAGAGGCGGACTACAGACTCCCACTGCTGGATCTGTGCCACTTTGTGGAAACTTTCCTTTGATGCTGATTATTTGGCCTGACACACCAGGGCTGGTGTTAGGCATACAGGGTTCCAGGGCAGAAACTGGTAAGGGGGCCCTAAAGCTTGCCTGCAGGCTGTGCCTCATTTAGCTTGAAGCAGACGGGGGCGCCTATGGCATGGGGATCCCTGAGTAATTGGCCTGTTTGGCACCGTCTAACACCGTCCCTGCTCACCACTGACGGTTCTACAGTCAAATCACTGGTAGACACATTTTCTTTTAACTATATTCCAGCTTACATAACATCATAAGATATACCGTACTGGGTCAGACCAAAGGTCCATAGAGCCCAGTATCCTGTTTCCAACAGCGGCCAACCAGGTCACAAGTATCTGTCAGGTTCCCAAAGGTAGACAGATTGCATGCTGCTTGTCCCAAGGATAAGCCGTGTATTTCCCCAGTCCTCTTTAATAATGGTTTATGGATTTTTCCTCCAGGAACTCACCCAAATCTCTTTTAAGCCCAGCTACACTAACAGCTTTTACTGCATACTCTTGCAATGAGTTCCAGAGTTTGATTACACATTGAGTGAAAAAATATTTTCTTCTGTTAATCTTAAATGTGCTACATTGTAGCTTCATTGCATTTCCCCTAGTCTTTCTACTTTTTGAAGGATTAAACAACTATTCTATGTTTACCCCTTCCACTCCATTCATTAGTTTATTGGCTGCTATATCTTCCCTCAGCCATCTCTTTTCCAAGCTGAAGAGCTCTAACCTTTTAAACCTTTCCTTGTAGGGATATCCTTCCCAGGACCGTACCAAGCCCTGTGCGAGCGGTGCGGCCGCATAGGGCATAAAGATTTAAGGGGCGCATTTCGGCTCTCTGTCATTGCCTGTTGCCGCCTCTTTAGCGGTGGCAGGCAGTGGCAGAGAGCCTAAATGTGCCCCTTAAGTCTTCTCGCCAGCACACTAAGCAGGTCTGGTCTCTCTGGGAGGGTCCAGACCTGCTTAGTGTGCCGGTGAGTTGCACATCGGGTGCGCGCCTCTTCTCTCCCGCCCCCATAAAGTGGCTAGATGGAGGTGCGGGACAGGGGGCGCGTGCCTGATGTGCAACTCGCACAGGGTGCTTTTCACCATCGGTACGGCACTGATCCTTCCATTCCCTTTATCTTTTGGTGGCTTTTCTCTGTACCTTTTAAATTCTGCTATATTCATTTTAAGATATGGCGTTCAGAACTGCACATAATATTCAAAATGCAGTCGCACCATAGAGTGATTCAGAGGCATTATAATATCCTTGGTTTCATTCCACATTCCTTTCCTCATGAGTCCCAGCATTCTCTTTGCTCTCTTGGCCGCTGCGGCACACTGGGCCGAGGGTTTCAACGTATTATCCACAATGACGCCCAGATCCTTTTCCTGGGTGGTGATTCCTAATGTGGAACCTTGCATTGTGTTACTGTAGTTTAAGCCAGGGGTTCTCAGCCCAGTCCTCGGGACACCCCTAGCCAATCAGGATATCCACAATGAATATGCATGAGAGAGATCTGAATACAATGAATATGCATGAGAGAGATCTGCATACAATGAATATGCATGAGAGAGATCTGCATACAATGAATATGCATGAGAGAGATCTGCATACAATGGAGGCAGCATATGCAAATTTTACATTAAATCTCATCTGCCATTTGGACGCCAGTCTCCCAATTTCTAAAGATCCTCTTGCAAATTTTTAGCATCCTCTTGAGTTTTAACAACTTTGAATAATTTTGTGTCTGCATATTTGATCACCTCACTCGTTATTCCCATTTCCAGGACATCTATGAATATGTCAAAAAGCAGCGGACCCAGCACAGATCCCTGGGGTACTGCATTATTCACCTTTCTCCATTGGGAGAATTGGCCATTTAGCCCTACCCTCTGCTTTCTATCTTTTACCCAGTTCCTTCTCTACAGTTTACTGTATGCAGGGCCAGCTCAGGATTTGGTTCAAGGTGTTGGCACCCTAGGCAAACCTTAAGCCTTATGCCCCCTGGCTGTCAGAATCTGTGGTTTAGCTTTGAATGCCCTGCTCTTTGCTGCTGCCACCCTAGGCAACCATCCAGTTTGCCTAATGGTTGGACCGGCCCTGACTGTATGTGAATTTGGAGAAAGCAGTTATGCCTAGGAGGGCAACTTTCTTACATATGCTGGGGTGTTGGGACTCCCCGGATTGGTGGTTTCACATTCCCCAGATGTGTGTGAGTCCACTCATATCATAGGCATAGATGTTTGCCAGGTAGATCAATCAAAAGAAAGGAAACAGGGGATTGGGAGGCGTCTACAAATCTCACAGAGCATTTCTGCTGCTCTTCTCTCCCCAGTGGGCTGGATGGATCCCGACGTGCTCTGCCTGATTTACTATTTATTGCGTGTACTGAAAATTGCCAGCAGCATTAGTACTGAGCTGAAATAATAACTAAAAACATAAATAAAACGTCACTGCTGAGATAAGAGCAGAAGCAATTTCAGTACTGTGGAAATGCAGAAACCTCAAGACCCTGCAGCAACACGGTAACCTGGCAGCATCAACGAGAACATCTCAACTGGATCCAAGCTCAACACTGGCCTGAGATTCACCAAGGAATTAACGTATCCATCATTTAATCCATGCAATTCAAAAGACCATTACCCAAGAGAGATTTCATTTTTAACCTTTCTTCTTTGGTGATCCTGATGCAGGCCTCGGAAAGAGTGTCACGGAGAATCTAAAAAGCCAGATAGAGAAACGCAAAGGCTACTGTGAGATTCTGGGATTCAGAATGGAAGGCAACCTTTCTATGGCACAAGGCTTTCAAAATTCAGTAGGCACTATCCACTGAATAGCCCTCGTGTTACTGCAAAATCTTACCTGTTTGTAAACCAAATCCAGAACCAATGGGTTACTGAAGCTGTCCTTAGGATAGAACACCTGGATCCAAGAGAAGAGAAGCCCGTTAGTTCAAGGCCCCAGAGAGAGTGCACTGTAACTGCAGTAGCAGTTCATTTATTTCAGGCAATAAACACCACTGATTGAAATTTAATTTAACTCATTAACTGCCTATCATAGTATCTAGGTGGTGTACAGGCCACATACATAATCTAAAACAATGACAAGACAAGACAGGAATAACACAGCACATACAATCATGGTCACCTAGACATCAAAGGCAATGGAAAATAAATGGCCCTTCGAACATTTATAAAAAATCAAGTAGTCAGTTTCCTGCTGTATGGATGAGGGACTTCTTAAGAAATGTGTGAGGGACTACATAAGAAAAAACCTAGGCCCACAGAAATTGTTTCCTAAAGTCAGGCACTGGGTGAAGGCTCAAGGGGTCCTGGTGATTAGAATGGAGAAATTTCACTTGCCATTAATTTCCTTTCCTGGAATCCTGCTAGACCAGTCCAGACAAGTAGGTTTAGTGCCCCTGCCAGCAGATGTTGGAGAAGAGAAAGTGCCAGAAACTTGTTTGGTTCAGCCCTGGCATATATAGTTGTACCCCTAGGGGTCACCTTCAGTATACTCTGGAAAAGCAGAAGAACTTGCTCGATTTTAAAACAATGCCAAGAAAAAACAATGGCTAACCGATGCACAAGGTACAACCAATGGGGAAAACAACCCAATGCAACAGCACAACTATGTACAAGTAGCCCCAGAGGGCTAAGAACGAGCAGAATAACCCCCAAGATGATCCTGTAAAATGACTCTGCTAGGAAGGCTGTCTAATCATGTGGCTCTGCCAGGCAGGCTGTTGATGCACTTCACAGAGAGAGTGGGTCCTGGACTGGTCTAGCAGGATTCCAGGAAAGGAAATTAATGGCAAGTGAAATTTCTCCTTCCAATTCATCCTGCTAGACCATCCAGACAAGTGGGAAGTACCAAAGCTACACCACCTTAGGGCGGGAGGAGATAGCTGCTACCACCACACTGGATCCAAACTGCGCCGCCTTTCTGGCTTGGAGATCAAGGCGATAGTGGCAGGCAAAGGTGGACAAAGATGACCAGGTGGCCGCAAGACAAATGTCGAGGGGTCCACATGCGACCATTCTGCCCAGGAGGTTGCTTGAATTTATGTGGAATGAGCATGAAGATCCGGAGGCACCATCTTACCTTGGAGGATGTAGACAGACTCAACAGTATGCCAAAGCCAACGGGTAATGGTAGCCTCAGATGCCATGAGGATCCACAAAAAAGGACAACAAAACGGTCGGATCTCTGAAAGGAATTTGTGACTTTCAAATAGCATAGTAAAATGTGTCAGACATTGACCGCATGAAGGCCAGAATTTGCTCCCTAGCATTGTGCCTTAGGAAATGAAGGAAGCTAAATAGTCTGATTCATGTGAAAAGACAAAATTATCTTTGGTAAGAAAGAGGGGATGATCCTCAAGGAAATGCCTTCTAAGGAGAATGAAAGGAAGAGATCCCGGCAGGATAAAGCTTGGAGCTCTGAGACCCACCTAGCTGAGGTTACTGCCACAAGGAAAGACATCTACAACATTGAGCGAATAGCCCTTATGCACTAAACAGCATCTCTCAAGAGCCAGGATGTAAGTGAGTAGGGAACTGGATCATCCAGGACCCACACCGCCTGAGAGTGAAGCTGTTGTAGGAAATGCTGAAGAGCTAACCAAACCACTCGGGCTTCCAGGAGGTTGATCATTCACCTAGATTCCCAAAGGGTCCAGGAGCCCTTAGTTGTATGGGTCAGACAATGAACTCCCCAGTCCAAAAGACTGGCATTGGTGGTCACAAGTATCCAACGAGGAACCTCCAAGGGAATTCTCCGCAACAAATGCTCCAGAGAGAACCACTAGCGAAGGCTGCTGTGCACTGTGTGTGGAAGTGGAAGACGGATGTTGTAATCCTCTGAAAGAGGGGACCAGCGGGAGAGGAGCAAGTGCTGAAGGGCTTGCATGTGTGCCCAAACCCAGGGAACTACCTCGATGGTTGCTGCCATAGATCCCAGGATTTGAAAATAGTCCCAAATGCGAGGTCTGACCTGAATGAAGAAGGTCTGTAGTTGGGTCGAGAGCTTCTGATAATGGTCCTGCATAAAAAAACCCTTCCCTTGCCTGGTGTCAAACCAGGACCCTAGGAACTCTAGGGATTATGATGGTGGGAGGTGGCTCTTGGAGTGACTGACTTCTCATCCGAGGCTTTCCAGGAAGGTCATTACCTGGTGTACCGTGTGGCGAGCCTTGTCCTGGGATTGTCCTCAGATCACCCAGTCATCCAGATAAGAGTGAACGTTAATGCCCTGTTTTCACAAGGCTACTAATTCCACCACCATTATCTTTGAAAAGGTGCATGGAGTGGATACAAGGTCAAAAGGCAGAGTGAGGAATTGGAAATGCTGCCCAAGAACCACAAAAAGGAGAAAACGTTGTTGATCCTTGCAGATGGGAACATGAAAGTAGGCAAGGAACTCCCCTCTCCTGACTGCTTGAATTACTGACCAAAGAGTTTCCATGAGGAAACATGGCACTCGCAGGGCACATTTGACCTCCTTGATCCATCCTTTTTGAGAACCACAAAATATATGGAATAACGTCCGGATTGTCTCTCAGAAGGAGGTACTGGTGAATGGCTTGTAAGTGCAAGAGACGAAGGATGGACTCCACAGCCCCTCTCTTCTGGATGGAGTCGCATGGTGACACCAAGAAGGTGTCCTTTATGGGCCAGAGACAATTGCGAACATACCCATGATGGACAATATTCATCACCCATTGATTGGTGGTTATCTGTATCCACTCACAGGAGAAGAGGCCAACTGACCCCCACGGGCGGCATCCCAGAATGGAAGCTGGGCCTGTCAGGAACGGTTGGTGCCAGAGAACTTGGCTGGGGTCGAAAAGGAATCTTTGCACGGCAACCTCCCCGAAAGGGCTGTGACTTCTGATTTGATCGCCCATATGAAGAGGGACCAAGGGACTTGCCTGGGCATTAATGCTTGGAGTCCCGAAATCTCGAATGGTAGGAGGAGGAAGATGAAGAGCCCTGTCCTGGGTGGTGAGAAGAGGACCTAGACCTGTCTTCTGGCAAACGTTGAGGTTTGTCCTCCCTCTAGTTTTTAACCAGCTTCTCAAGGTTTCCTCCAAAGAGAAGTTTGCCTTTAATGGGGAGCTACGCAAGCCGAGCTTTGGAAGCAACATCTGCTGATCAATGGCGAAGCCAGAGCCAGCAGCATGCCACCATAACAGCGGCCACTGAGTGCACTGAGAGGCGGATGAGTCATAAAGGGCATCAGCCAAAAAGACAGCAATGGACTCCAACTGAGCTGAAGCGGGATCATCAGACAATAGCTGAAGCCAGCATAAAAGCGCCAGTGTCGTCAGTCCCCCACAGACAGAGGCCTAGAGGACCAGGGAAGAAGAAGAAAAGGCGGTCTTCAGTAGACCTTTGACTTTGTAGTCTTGCTGGTTACGAAGACCTGCGCTGCCTTCCAGCAGGATGGTTGTGTACTTAATTACAGCTGTCACCAGGACATCTACCCTGGGGTATGCCAACCATTTCTCCAGATCTGTAGGGAACCGTAGATAGTGATGTTCCAATCACTGGGCAGTAGGCAGGGGTGCATCCAGCGAGTCCCATTTGAGGGAAACCATTTGTTGGAGTTCCAGTGGAAAAGGAAAGGCCCTAGAAGATCTATGGATCCCCACAAGGTTAGGATCTGCCCGAGACTTTGCTGGAGTGGACTCCTGCTCAGGAGGATCAGCGATATACAGGGCCTCTACCCCTGCACAGTCAGGGCTGGTAGTTCCTCCTTGTGAAAGAGGTGTACATCCTGCGTGTCACCTTGATCTTCTTCTGGGTCTTCAGAGGGAGACCATTCCCCATTCTCATGGTCGGAGGCCCCCGGACTATCTTCTGCTGAAGGGTGTTCGTCATCATCCGGCAGAGAATAAAACCAATCCCCTGAAGCCCAGGAGACCTCTTTGGAAGGGCATCCTATGACCCTGGGGGAGGAATCCTCACAAGTGCGCTTACGGGACGTAGGAGGCTGAGGTTTAGAAGCAAGGGTAGGATCTGGCCGCAAAAAAGGAGGCTCTGAGTGCCAGAGATCCATGCCTGCCTGAAGAGGGACATAACATAAGAACATAAGATATGCCATACTGGGTCAGACCAAGGTCCATCAAGCCCAGTATCCTGTTTCCAACAGTGGCCAATCTAGGTCTGAACTGCTCTGAATCTTGATCTGAAGGCTGCTGGGGCTGAGACATGGCTTCAGTTCACTGAGGAATTAAAATGGGCCAGAGGAAGGCCTCTCCTGTTCTGGCAGCGTCTCTAGAGTCCCCAGAAGATAAGTTATGGGAAGGAGAGACCCCCGAAGGCATCCTATCCCCCTCTGCTGAAGAAGGAGGGTCCTGAAGGGAGAGAGAGGTTTCCCTAGGATGTGCAGCACACGTGGAGCAAACCCTGTCCTCCAGAGGCTTCCACTTGTGGCCACAGATAATGCACCTCTGTAGAGATGAGAGCATTGCAAATTGGGACTGCAGAAACTTGTAGGAAGGTGTAGGCTGCTCCTGAGAAATCACCACTGTCCTGCTAAGCCCAGCTGAGAAACTGAAAATTGCCCGAAGCACAAAATGGCTGCTGGAGCAGCAGCACGCCACGCGGCAGCCTCAAAGGGAACAGAGAAGAGTGGGAATGGAAGCAGAGGCAAGCAGCAGTCAGGGAAGCCAACAAAAAACACCCCCTTGCACCGAAAGCAACCAGATTGACTAACCCCGACAGGAGGGAAGGAGCAGATACCACTCACGGTGAAGCCAAGCAGAGTCTGAATTAACTTCTCTGTTATTACTCTGTGCTGTGTTCTTTCTTCTTGCTTTAAAATAAGAAAAAGAAGGTCGTCTTACAGCCCGGAGATACAGATGGCTCTCCCCTGGACTGGGCTCGCCCTACAGCGTATGAACAAATCGGCTCACACAACTGAAGTCTGATATGAGAGTAGAACAACCTAAAGGCCAAGCACAGTATGTAGCGCCTTTTGTAGTAGGAGGTAATCCCATGTAGGTTATATTACAACAGTCAAAGTGCAGAAGCATAAAAGGCTGAACTAACAAGTGAAAGTCACCAGGATCTAAAATTTCATGCTGTTTCCTAGCAAGCTTCGGCTTATAGAAAACCATATGGATGACCTTACAGACTTGAGCTTTAAAGGTCAGGCTCCTATCAATCATGATCCCCAAGTAGGAGATCTCATCCCAAACTGGAATACGCTGCCCAGCAATAAGTAATGTTAGGGGCTCAAAGACATCCTCTATCATAATTTGCTGTCAAAGGCTTGGCGAAGCCCAGTACAATATGTCTACTCAGTAAATATTTCAACATTTCCTCCCACAAAACCATACAATTTTGCACTTCACATCTATTCTCCAGCATAAGTCCTGCTCAATGTGGTATGCTGTTTTAACTCATCTTTTCTCCCTTACCCTAGATACCATGTCTTAATTCATCAGCATGTCTTCTTCCTTTATCTACCTACTTCCAACTCCAAGCCCAACTTTAGAAGGTCTGTCACATCTTGCTTTCCTATCTTGTGGCCTCGTAATCACAGCTCTTCACCACAGCAGACTGAAGTTGGTTCTTTCATGGTAATTCTACTCTAGTAATCAAATCCCTTATTTAAATTGTATTTTTAGCATGGCAGTTTCCCATTGTCCTTTTGGACTTCAGTGGTCACCAGCCTCTATTGGGCAACAATGTCAGGTGCTTCTGCTTGCATTTTTCCCCTATTTTTATAACCTTCCTTAACCCACCCACTCGAGTGGAGGAGTAGCCTAGTGGCTTGGTAAGCAAGAGACCAGGGTTCGATTCCCACTAGCCCTCCTTGTGGCCTTGGACAAGTCACTTAACCCTCCATTGCCTTGGAAGAAAGGCCTGGCAATCTACTTCTGGTCACACTGCCAAGAAAACCCAGGAACTGCTGGGTCACCAGGAATCAGCACTGACTTAAGGCACACACTGTAACCCAATCACTACAGTGATGGTGCTTAGTCAATAGCCACAGACCATGGCTCCCTCCAGCACCCAGGGGCATGTTTACTAAGCCCCACACTGGTAACATGCAGGTGAGCCATGTTATCTGCACAGGGGAGTGGATATATCCAGCTGCAGATACAACTTGTGCCAAGCACACATAGCATAAGCTACAAACACCCACATGCACAACACCACACTAGAGTGCTTTAGTAAACATGCCCCCTAATGCATGCACACCTTGTTTCTGTCAGTAGGTATCACCACTGAGGACCAGCTGGACTCCTTCTCTTAAAG
Organism: Ichthyophis bannanicus; assembly: GCA_033557465.1. NCBI lineage: Eukaryota > Metazoa > Chordata > Amphibia > Gymnophiona > Ichthyophiidae > Ichthyophis > Ichthyophis bannanicus. The sequence goes on along the minus strand of CM066044.1, from coordinate 66,828,080 downwards.
GGACTAAGAATGTTACCTCTGCAGCATCCAAAGCTCTAAGCACCATCATGAAAGAGCTGCTGAGCCATTGGTTTAGCCCCAAATTCTTATTTAGCAATCCATAATCATTTCACTAGGAGAGTTTGCAGGAACAGCCTTCCCAGTGGAGACGGTAGAGACGAGACAATGTCCGAACTCAAGAAAGCATGGGACAAGCATAGAGGAGCAGGAAACAAGAAGAAGGTACTGTAGAGCTTAGCAGCTGATGTGGATAGGCCAGATAGTCATTTTCTGTGCTTACGTGTTTATTTCAATCAGCAACTTTGGGCTTTGGGTGGTGACTCTACCTTTGAGCTACTGGGCCTGGACCTCCATCTGTAATAATATCAAATTAATTACCTCCTTCCCTGCCCATTTGTTATAAAAGAGAACTAGCTACATCATATCATCATGGTCTATGTATTTTGGTTCTTTTCAGTCTATCCACAATAACACCAAACACTCTATGGAATTCTCCACATAAACATTGATTGTAAGACTGTATTAAATCTTCTAAACTTTACATGCAGCAAATGAGTGCCAATGAAGCATTAACAACACGGAAGAATTACCTTATGTGTCTCATAGTTTAATGTTTTTAATATTTCGAAATCTTAGGTGCTACGTGCTAAATGTGAAATTCACAATACCTCTTTTCTGATGTATATTTTCCAGGGGACATTGCTGTAGGAATAGTGCGTCGTGCTGTATTGCCGGTGCAGCTGGGTCGGGACCTGTTCCTGCTCTGGTGCCAGCTCCCGGGAGACCATAGCTGAAAAGAGGTTGGTACACAGTCTGACCATTAGCTGTAGCAGAAGTCGTAGGCAGCGGGAAGAAACCATGCCACTGGTCAAACCACAGAAAACGCCAACTCTAAAGCCATGTTAACTTCTCAAATTAATATACTTCAAGATTCTACTAGTATGAATTTTTCTAATCAAGTCCTTAATTCTGAAATTAATAGTAGGCTTCACTATGAATCCACCTGCACTCCAACACCTACAAAATGGAAAGAGCAGGATTTTGCAGGTAGCTCCATAGCTGCTCACAGATACGAGCGACTTGGAATGCTTGACTTCAATTCACAGTATTAACTCCCTTCACATATGCAGGAAATGACAGATTGGAATCTAGGAGCTATGGACATGCCAGGTCACAAAATGGCTCTTTCCAGATCTAAACGAGGCAGATGAAAAGCCTGGATAAAGGATGAAAATCAGAGACCTGCCAACCTTCGGTGCCCCCTGGCACCTTTACCTGAAGGAGCAGCAGAAGGTCTCAGAGGCTCCACAGGGGTCGGCAGGGAAGGCTTTTTCATCTTGCTGCTGGGAACTGGCCGGAACACAGTTGCTTTCTCTTTTGACATCTAAAGTGCAATGAGAAGGAATCCAAAACAGTTACGATGAAAACCTATAGGGAGCCCATGCACTTATGTACAAAAGAAAAGATTTCACTAGCACAGGGGGCAGAGGAACATGAAAACCTATAGGGAGCCCACGCATTTATGTACAATAGAAAAGATTTCACTAACACAGGGGGCAGAGGAACATGAAAACCTATAGGGAGCCCGCGCATTTATGTACAAAAGAAAAGATTTCACTAACACAGGGGGCAGAGGAACATGAAAACCTATAGGGAGCCCCGCATTTATGTACAATAGAAAAGATTTCACTAACACAGGGGGCAGAGGAACATGAAAACCTATAGGGAGCCCACGCATTTATGTACAAAAGAAAAGATTTCACTAACACAGGGGGCAGAGGAACATGAAAACCTATAGGGAGCCCGCGCATTTATGTACAAAAGAAAAGATTTCACTAGCACAGGGGGCAGAGGAACATGAAAACCTATAGGGAGCCCACGCATTTATGTACAATAGAAAAGATTTCACTAACACAGGGGGCAGAGGAACATGAAAACCTATAGGGAGCCCACGCATTTATGTACAAAAGAAAAGATTTCACTAACACAGGGGGCAGAGGAACATGAAAACCTATAGGGAGCCCGCGCATTTATGTACAAAAGAAAAGATTTCACTAGCACAGGGGGCAGAGGAACATGAAAACCTATAGGGAGCCCGCGCATTTATGTACAATAGAAAAGATTTCACTAACACAGGGGGCAGAGGAACATGAAAACCTATAGGGAGCCCGCGCATTTATGTACAAAAGAAAAGATTTCACTAACACAGGGGGCAGAGGAACATGAAAACCTATAGGGAGCCCGCGCATTTATGTACAAAAGATTTCACTAACACAGGGGGCAGAGGAACATGAAAACCTATAGGGAGCCCGCGCATTTATGTACAATAGAAAAGATTTCACTAACACAGGGGGCAGAGGAACATGAAAACCTATAGGGAGCCCGCGCATTTATGTACAATAGAAAAGATTTCACTAACACAGGGGGCAGAGGAACATGAAAACCTATAGGGAGCCCGCGCATTTATGTACAAAAGAAAAGATTTCACTAACACAGGGGGCAGAGGAACATGAAAACCTATAGGGAGCCCGCGCATTTATGTACAATAGAAAAGATTTCACTAACACAGGGGGCAGAGGAACATGAAAACCTATAGGGAGCCCACGCATTTATGTACAATAGAAAAGATTTCACTAACACAGGGGGCAGAGGAACATGAAAACCTATAGGGAGCCCACGCATTTATGTACAATAGAAAAGATTTCACTAACACAGGGGGCAGAGGAACATGAAAACCTATAGGGAGCCCGCGCATTTATGTACAATAGAAAAGATTTCACTAACACAGGGGGCAGAGGAACATGAAAACCTATAGGGAGCCCGCGCATTTATGTACAATAGAAAAGATTTCACTAACACAGGGGGCAGAGGAACATGAAAACCTATAGGGAGCCCACGCATTTATGTACAATAGAAAAGATTTCACTAACACAGGGGGCAGAGGAACATGAAAACCTATAGGGAGCCCGCGCATTTATGTACAATAGAAAAGATTTCACTAACACAGGGGGCAGAGGAACATGAAAACCTATAGGGAGCCCGCGCATTTATGTACAAAAGAAAAGATTTCACTAACACAGGGGGCAGAGGAACATGAAAACCTATAGGGAGCCCGCGCATTTATGTACAATAGAAAAGATTTCACTAACACAGGGGGCAGAGGAACATGAAAACCTATAGGGAGCCCGCGCATTTATGTACAATAGAAAAGATTTCACTAACACAGGGGGCAGAGGAACATGAAAACCTATAGGGAGCCCGCGCATTTATGTACAATAGAAAAGATTTCACTAACACAGGGGGCAGAGGAACATGAAAACCTATAGGGAGCCCGCGCATTTATGTACAATAGAAAAGATTTCACTAACACAGGGGGCAGAGGAACATGAAAACCTATAGGGAGCCCGCGCATTTATGTACAATAGAAAAGATTTCACTAACACAGGGGGCAGAGGAACATGAAAACCTATAGGGAGCCCGCGCATTTATGTACAATAGAAAAGATTTCACTAACACAGGGGGCAGAGGAACATGAAAACCTATAGGGAGCCCGCGCATTTATGTACAATAGAAAAGATTTCACTAACACAGGGGGCAGAGGAACATGAAAACCTATAGGGAGCCCGCGCATTTATGTACAATAGAAAAGATTTCACTAACACAGGGGGCAGAGGAACATGAAAACCTATAGGGAGCCCGCGCATTTATGTACAATAGAAAAGATTTCACTAACACAGGGGGCAGAGGAACATGAAAACCTATAGGGAGCCATCGCATTTATGTACAATAGAAAAGATTTCACTAACACAGGGGGCAGAGGAACATGAAAACCTATAGGGAGCCCGCGCATTTATGTACAATAGAAAAGATTTCACTAACACAGGGGGCAGAGGAACATGAAAACCTATAGGGAGCCCGCGCATTTATGTACAATAGAAAAGATTTCACTAACACATGGGGCAGAGGAACATGAAAACCTATAGGGAGCCCGCGCATTTATGTACAATAGAAAAGATTTCACTAACACAGGGGGCAGAGGAACATGAAAACCTATAGGGAGCCCACGCATTTATGTACAATAGAAAAGATTTCACTAACACAGGGGGCAGAGGAACATGAAAACCTATAGGGAGCCCGCGCATTTATGTACAATAGAAAAGATTTCACTAACACAGGGGGCAGAGGAACATGAAAACCTATAGGGAGCCCGCGCATTTATGTACAATAGAAAAGATTTCACTAACACAGGGGGCAGAGGAACATGAAAACCTATAGGGAGCCCGCGCATTTATGTACAATAGAAAAGATTTCACTAACACAGGGGGCAGAGGAACATGAAAACCTATAGGGAGCCCGCGCATTTATGTACAATAGAAAAGATTTCACTAACACAGGGGGCAGAGGAACATGAAAACCTATAGGGAGCCCGCGCATTTATGTACAATAGAAAAGATTTCACTAACACAGGGGGCAGAGGAACATGAAAACCTATAGGGAGCCCGCGCATTTATGTACAATAGAAAAGATTTCACTAACACAGGGGGCAGAGGAACATGAAAACCTATAGGGAGCCCGCGCATTTATGTACAATAGAAAAGATTTCACTAACACAGGGGGCAGAGGAACATGAAAACCTATAGGGAGCCCGCGCATTTATGTACAATAGAAAAGATTTCACTAACACAGGGGGCAGAGGAACATGAAAACCTATAGGGAGCCCGCGCATTTATGTACAATAGAAAAGATTTCACTAACACAGGGGGCAGAGGAACATGAAAACCTATAGGGAGCCCGCGCATTTATGTACAATAGAAAAGATTTCACTAACACAGGGGGCAGAGGAACATGAAAACCTATAGGGAGCCCACGCATTTATGTACAATAGAAAAGATTTCACTAACACAGGGGGCAGAGGAACATGAAAACCTATAGGGAGCCCGCGCATTTATGTACAATAGAAAAGATTTCACTAACACAGGGGGCAGAGGAACATGAAAACCTATAGGGAGCCCGCGCATTTATGTACAATAGAAAAGATTTCACTAACACAGGGGGCAGAGGAACATGAAAACCTATAGGGAGCCCGCGCATTTATGTACAATAGAAAAGATTTCACTAACACAGGGGGCAGAGGAACATGAAAACCTATAGGGAGCCCGCGCATTTATGTACAATAGAAAAGATTTCACTAACACAGGGGGCAGAGGAACATGAAAACCTATAGGGAGCCCGCGCATTTATGTACAATAGAAAAGATTTCACTAACACAGGGGGCAGAGGAACATGAAAACCTATAGGGAGCCCGCGCATTTATGTACAATAGAAAAGATTTCACTAACACAGGGGGCAGAGGAACATGAAAACCTATAGGGAGCCCGCGCATTTATGTACAATAGAAAAGATTTCACTAACACAGGGGGCAGAGGAACATGAAAACCTATAGGGAGCCCGCGCATTTATGTACAATAGAAAAGATTTCACTAACACAGGGGGCAGAGGAACATGAAAACCTATAGGGAGCCCGCGCATTTATGTACAATAGAAAAGATTTCACTAACACAGGGGGCAGAGGAACATGAAAACCTATAGGGAGCCCGCGCATTTATGTACAATAGAAAAGATTTCACTAACACAGGGGGCAGAGGAACATGAAAACCTATAGGGAGCCCGCGCATTTATGTACAATAGAAAAGATTTCACTAACACAGGGGGCAGAGGAACATGAAAACCTATAGGGAGCCCGCGCATTTATGTACAATAGAAAAGATTTCACTAACACAGGGGGCAGAGGAACATGAAAACCTATAGGGAGCCCACGCATTTATGTACAATAGAAAAGATTTCACTAGCACAGGGGGCAGAGGAACATGAAAACCTATAGGGAGCCCACGCATTTATGTACAAAAGAAAAGATTTCACTAACACAGGGGGCAGAGGAACATGAAAACCTATAGGGAGCCCATGCACTTATGTACAAAAGAAAAGATTTCACTAACACAGGGGGCAGAGGAACATGAAAACCTATAGGGAGCCCGCGCATTTATGTACAATAGAAAAGATTTCACTAACACAGGGGGCAGAGGAACATGTTTTTGGTTGGAGGGGGCAAGACAAACCAGTTTCCAGTCCTGCCCGCAAATTCTTTAGTTAATGAGGGTGTGCTGGGCATGACTCCTCTGGCCCACCCCATTCCGCTACCTATGAAGTATTTTATGTACATCACGCTATGATCTACCACTTACTGTAACCCTAGGATTTAGACTAATAAAATCTCAGTTTATCTCGGTCTCAACACAAAAGCATTTTCACATTTCTCTATCTGATTTTCAGACTTGCGCCACCTCATATGCAGGCAATCAAAATGGTTAAGCAGATGTATATTACCCTGACCATTCATATTCACTACAGAAGGAACTAAAAGACAAACTATGAATTCCTTTCTGTTCTCTATAACAAAAAAACCCCACAATCCAGTCTGGAAACGGACAATATGACCCAACCACCATCTTCTGTCCTCTTCATATTCAACAGCTGTGCAAACTTCCCCCCCCCGACTTTCATATAATTTCCTAATATTTGTTAGCAGAAAATATTCAATGAAATGCAGAGCACGTCAAATTTCTGAACAATATAGCTATAATCTTGACCAAATCACAGCTTCATTTTGGAAGGGCAAGAAAGGAAACGGTTCCATGCAAATATAAAACCGAAATCAAAGCTCTGGTCCTTCTACTCTAGTCTATAAAACTGACATCAAAGCTCTGGTCCTTCTACTCTAGTCTATAAAACTGACATCAAAGCTCTGGTCCTTCTACTCTAGTCTATAAAACTGACATCAAAGCGCTGGTCCTTCTACTCTAGTCTATAAAACTGACATCAAAGCGCTGGTCCTTCTACTCTAGTCTATAAAACTGACATCAAAGCTCTGGTCCTTCTACTCTAGTCTATAAAACTGACATCAAAGCTCTGGTCCTTCTACTCTAGTCTATAAAACTGACATCAAAGCTCTGGTCCTTCTACTCTAGTCTATAAAACTGACATCAAAGCTCTGGTCCTTCTACTCTAGTCTATAAAACTGACATCAAAGCTCTGGTCCTTCTACTCTAGTCTATAAAACTGACATCAAAGCGCTGGTCCTTCTACTCTAGTCTATAAAACTGACATCAAAGCGCTGGTCCTTCTACTCTAGTCTATAAAACTGACATCAAAGCTCTGGTCCTTCTACTCTAGTCTATAAAACTGACATCAAAGCGCTGGTCCTTCTACTCTAGTCTATAAAACTGACATCAAAGCGCTGGTCCTTCTACTCTAGTCTATAAAACTGACATCAAAGCGCTGGTCCTTCTACTCTAGTCTATAAAACTGACATCAAAGCGCTGGTCCTTCTACTCTAGTCTATAAAACTGACATCAAAGCTCTGGTCCTTCTACTCTAGTCTATAAAACTGACATCAAAGCGCTGGTCCTTCTACTCTAGTCTATAAAACTGACATCAAAGCGCTGGTCCTTCTACTCTAGTCTATAAAACTGACATCAAAGCGCTGGTCCTTCTACTCTAGTCTATAAAACTGACATCAAAGCGCTGGTCCTTCTACTCTAGTCTATAAAACTGACATCAAAGCTCTGGTCCTTCTACTCTAGTCTATAAAACTGACATCAAAGCTCTGGTCCTTCTACTCTAGTCTATAAAACTGACATCAAAGCGCTGGTCCTTCTACTCTAGTCTATAAAACTGACATCAAAGCTCTGGTCCTTCTACTCTAGTCTATAAAACTGACATCAAAGCGCTGGTCCTTCTACTCTAGTCTATAAAACTGACATCAAAGCTCTGGTCCTTCTACTCTAGTCTATAAAACTGACATCAAAGCGCTGGTCCTTCTACTCTAGTCTATAAAACTGACATCAAAGCGCTGGTCGTTCTATTCTAGTCTATAAAACTGACATCAAAACTCTGGTTCTTTTACTGTAGTCTAGAAAACTGACATCAAAGCTCTGGTCGTTCTATTCTAGTCTATAAAACTGACATCAAAGCGCTGGTCCTTCTACTCTAGTCTATAAAACTGACATCAAAGCTCTGGTCGTTCTATTCTAGTCTATAAAACTGACATCAAAGCGCTGGTCCTTCTACTCTAGTCTATAAAACTGACATCAAAGCGCTGGTCCTTCTACTCTAGTCTATAAAACTGACATCAAAGCTCTGGTCCTTCTACTCTAGTCTATAAAACTGACATCAAAGCGCTGGTCCTTCTACTCTAGTCTATAAAACTGACATCAAAGCTCTGGTCCTTCTACTCTAGTCTATAAAACTGACATCAAAGCTCTGGTCCTTCTACTCTAGTCTATAAAACTGACATCAAAGCGCTGGTCCTTCTACTCTAGTCTATAAAACTGACATCAAAGCGCTGGTCCTTCTACTCTAGTCTATAAAACTGACATCAAAGCGCTGGTCCTTCTACTCTAGTCTATAAAACTGACATCAAAGCGCTGGTCCTTCTACTCTAGTCTATAAAACTGACATCAAAGCGCTGGTCCTTCTACTCTAGTCTATAAAACTGACATCAAAGCGCTGGTCCTTCTACTCTAGTCTATAAAACTGACATCAAAGCGCTGGTCCTTCTACTCTAGTCTATAAAACTGACATCAAAGCTCTGGTCCTTCTACTCTAGTCTATAAAACTGACATCAAAGCTCTGGTCCTTCTACTCTAGTCTATAAAACTGACATCAAAGCTCTGGTCCTTCTACTCTAGTCTATAAAACTGACATCAAAGCGCTGGTCCTTCTACTCTAGTCTATAAAACTGACATCAAAGCTCTGGTCCTTCTACTCTAGTCTATAAAACTGACATCAAAGCGCTGGTCCTTCTACTCTAGTCTATAAAACTGACATCAAAGCTCTGGTCCTTCTACTCTAGTCTATAAAACTGACATCAAAGCTCTGGTCCTTCTACTCTAGTCTATAAAACTGACATCAAAGCTCTGGTCCTTCTACTCTAGTCTATAAAACTGACATCAAAGCGCTGGTCCTTCTACTCTAGTCTATAAAACTGACATCAAAGCGCTGGTCCTTCTACTCTAGTCTATAAAACTGACATCAAAGCTCTGGTCCTTCTACTCTAGTCTATAAAACTGACATCAAAGCGCTGGTCCTTCTACTCTAGTCTATAAAACTGACATCAAAGCTCTGGTCCTTCTACTCTAGTCTATAAAACTGACATCAAAGCGCTGGTCCTTCTACTCTAGTCTATAAAACTGACATCAAAGCGCTGGTCCTTCTACTCTAGTCTATAAAACTGACATCAAAGCTCTGGTCCTTCTACTCTAGTCTATAAAACTGACATCAAAGCGCTGGTCCTTCTACTCTAGTCTATAAAACTGACATCAAAGCGCTGGTCCTTCTACTCTAGTCTATAAAACTGACATCAAAGCGCTGGTCCTTCTACTCTAGTCTATAAAACTGACATCAAAGCGCTGGTCCTTCTACTCTAGTCTATAAAACTGACATCAAAGCGCTGGTCCTTCTACTCTAGTCTATAAAACTGACATCAAAGCTCTGGTCCTTCTACTCTAGTCTATAAAACTGACATCAAAGCGCTGGTCCTTCTACTCTAGTCTATAAAACTGACATCAAAGCTCTGGTCCTTCTACTCTAGTCTATAAAACTGACATCAAAGCGCTGGTCCTTCTACTCTAGTCTATAAAACTGACATCAAAGCGCTGGTCCTTCTACTCTAGTCTATAAAACTGACATCAAAGCGCTGGTCCTTCTACTCTAGTCTATAAAACTGACATCAAAGCTCTGGTCCTTCTACTCTAGTCTATAAAACTGACATCAAAGCTCTGGTCCTTCTACTCTAGTCTATAAAACTGACATCAAAGCTCTGGTCCTTCTACTCTAGTCTATAAAACTGACATCAAAGCGCTGGTCCTTCTACTCTAGTCTATAAAACTGACATCAAAGCTCTGGTCCTTCTACTCTAGTCTATAAAACTGACATCAAAGCGCTGGTCCTTCTACTCTAGTCTATAAAACTGACATCAAAGCGCTGGTCCTTCTACTCTAGTCTATAAAACTGACATCAAAGCGCTGGTCCTTCTACTCTAGTCTATAAAACTGACATCAAAGCGCTGGTCCTTCTACTCTAGTCTATAAAACTGACATCAAAGCGCTGGTCCTTCTACTCTAGTCTATAAAACTGACATCAAAGCTCTGGTCCTTCTACTCTAGTCTATAAAACTGACATCAAAGCGCTGGTCCTTCTACTCTAGTCTATAAAACTGACATCAAAGCGCTGGTCCTTCTACTCTAGTCTATAAAACTGACATCAAAGCGCTGGTCCTTCTACTCTAGTCTATAAAACTGACATCAAAGCGCTGGTCCTTCTACTCTAGTCTATAAAACTGACATCAAAGCGCTGGTCCTTCTACTCTAGTCTATAAAACTGACATCAAAGCTCTGGTCCTTCTACTCTAGTCTATAAAACTGACATCAAAGCGCTGGTCCTTCTACTCTAGTCTATAAAACTGACATCAAAGCGCTGGTCCTTCTACTCTAGTCTATAAAACTGACATCAAAGCGCTGGTCCTTCTACTCTAGTCTATAAAACTGACATCAAAGCTCTGGTCCTTCTACTCTAGTCTATAAAACTGACATCAAAGCTCTGGTCCTTCTACTCTAGTCTATAAAACTGACATCAAAGCTCTGGTCCTTCTACTCTAGTCTATAAAACTGACATCAAAGCGCTGGTCCTTCTACTCTAGTCTATAAAACTGACATCAAAGCGCTGGTCCTTCTACTCTAGTCTATAAAACTGACATCAAAGCTCTGGTCCTTCTACTCTAGTCTATAAAACTGACATCAAAGCGCTGGTCCTTCTACTCTAGTCTATAAAACTGACATCAAAGCTCTGGTCCTTCTACTCTAGTCTATAAAACTGACATCAAAGCTCTGGTCCTTCTACTCTAGTCTATAAAACTGACATCAAAGCGCTGGTCCTTCTACTCTAGTCTATAAAACTGACATCAAAGCGCTGGTCCTTCTACTCTAGTCTATAAAACTGACATCAAAGCGCTGGTCCTTCTACTCTAGTCTATAAAACTGACATCAAAGCGCTGGTCCTTCTACTCTAGTCTATAAAACTGACATCAAAGCGCTGGTCCTTCTACTCTAGTCTATAAAACTGACATCAAAGCGCTGGTCCTTCTACTCTAGTCTATAAAACTGACATCAAAGCGCTGGTCCTTCTACTCTAGTCTATAAAACTGACATCAAAGCGCTGGTCCTTCTACTCTAGTCTATAAAACTGACATCAAAGCGCTGGTCCTTCTACTCTAGTCTATAAAACTGACATCAAAGCGCTGGTCCTTCTACTCTAGTCTATAAAACTGACATCAAAGCTCTGGTCCTTCTACTCTAGTCTATAAAACTGACATCAAAGCGCTGGTCCTTCTACTCTAGTCTATAAAACTGACATCAAAGCGCTGGTCCTTCTACTCTAGTCTATAAAACTGACATCAAAGCGCTGGTCCTTCTACTCTAGTCTATAAAACTGACATCAAAGCGCTGGTCCTTCTACTCTAGTCTATAAAACTGACATCAAAGCTCTGGTCCTTCTACTCTAGTCTATAAAACTGACATCAAAGCGCTGGTCCTTCTACTCTAGTCTATAAAACTGACATCAAAGCGCTGGTCCTTCTACTCTAGTCTATAAAACTGACATCAAAGCTCTGGTCCTTCTACTCTAGTCTATAAAACTGACATCAAAGCGCTGGTCCTTCTACTCTAGTCTATAAAACTGACATCAAAGCGCTGGTCCTTCTACTCTAGTCTATAAAACTGACATCAAAGCGCTGGTCCTTCTACTCTAGTCTATAAAACTGACATCAAAGCGCTGGTCCTTCTACTCTAGTCTATAAAACTGACATCAAAGCGCTGGTCCTTCTACTCTAGTCTATAAAACTGACATCAAAGCGCTGGTCCTTCTACTCTAGTCTATAAAACTGACATCAAAGCGCTGGTCCTTCTACTCTAGTCTATAAAACTGACATCAAAGCGCTGGTCCTTCTACTCTAGTCTATAAAACTGACATCAAAGCTCTGGTCCTTCTACTCTAGTCTATAAAACTGACATCAAAGCGCTGGTCCTTCTACTCTAGTCTATAAAACTGACATCAAAGCGCTGGTCCTTCTACTCTAGTCTATAAAACTGACATCAAAGCTCTGGTCCTTCTACTCTAGTCTATAAAACTGACATCAAAGCGCTGGTCCTTCTACTCTAGTCTATAAAACTGACATCAAAGCTCTGGTCCTTCTACTCTAGTCTATAAAACTGACATCAAAGCGCTGGTCCTTCTACTCTAGTCTATAAAACTGACATCAAAGCGCTGGTCCTTCTACTCTAGTCTATAAAACTGACATCAAAGCTCTGGTCCTTCTACTCTAGTCTATAAAACTGACATCAAAGCGCTGGTCCTTCTACTCTAGTCTATAAAACTGACATCAAAGCGCTGGTCCTTCTACTCTAGTCTATAAAACTGACATCAAAGCGCTGGTCCTTCTACTCTAGTCTATAAAACTGACATCAAAGCTCTGGTCCTTCTACTCTAGTCTATAAAACTGACATCAAAGCTCTGGTCCTTCTACTCTAGTCTATAAAACTGACATCAAAGCGCTGGTCCTTCTACTCTAGTCTATAAAACTGACATCAAAGCGCTGGTCCTTCTACTCTAGTCTATAAAACTGACATCAAAGCGCTGGTCCTTCTACTCTAGTCTATAAAACTGACATCAAAGCTCTGGTCCTTCTACTCTAGTCTATAAAACTGACATCAAAGCTCTGGTCCTTCTACTCTAGTCTATAAAACTGACATCAAAGCGCTGGTCCTTCTACTCTAGTCTATAAAACTGACATCAAAGCGCTGGTCCTTCTACTCTAGTCTATAAAACTGACATCAAAGCGCTGGTCCTTCTACTCTAGTCTATAAAACTGACATCAAAGCGCTGGTCCTTCTACTCTAGTCTATAAAACTGACATCAAAGCGCTGGTCCTTCTACTCTAGTCTATAAAACTGACATCAAAGCTCTGGTCCTTCTACTCTAGTCTATAAAACTGACATCAAAGCGCTGGTCCTTCTACTCTAGTCTATAAAACTGACATCAAAGCGCTGGTCCTTCTACTCTAGTCTATAAAACTGACATCAAAGCGCTGGTCCTTCTACTCTAGTCTATAAAACTGACATCAAAGCGCTGGTCCTTCTACTCTAGTCTATAAAACTGACATCAAAGCTCTGGTCCTTCTACTCTAGTCTATAAAACTGACATCAAAGCTCTGGTCCTTCTACTCTAGTCTATAAAACTGACATCAAAGCTCTGGTCCTTCTACTCTAGTCTATAAAACTGACATCAAAGCGCTGGTCCTTCTACTCTAGTCTATAAAACTGACATCAAAGCTCTGGTCCTTCTACTCTAGTCTATAAAACTGACATCAAAGCGCTGGTCCTTCTACTCTAGTCTATAAAACTGACATCAAAGCTCTGGTCCTTCTACTCTAGTCTATAAAACTGACATCAAAGCGCTGGTCCTTCTACTCTAGTCTATAAAACTGACATCAAAGCGCTGGTCCTTCTACTCTAGTCTATAAAACTGACATCAAAGCGCTGGTCCTTCTACTCTAGTCTATAAAACTGACATCAAAGCGCTGGTCCTTCTACTCTAGTCTATAAAACTGACATCAAAGCGCTGGTCCTTCTACTCTAGTCTATAAAACTGACATCAAAGCTCTGGTCCTTCTACTCTAGTCTATAAAACTGACATCAAAGCTCTGGTCCTTCTACTCTAGTCTATAAAACTGACATCAAAGCGCTGGTCCTTCTACTCTAGTCTATAAAACTGACATCAAAGCGCTGGTCCTTCTACTCTAGTCTATAAAACTGACATCAAAGCGCTGGTCCTTCTACTCTAGTCTATAAAACTGACATCAAAGCGCTGGTCCTTCTACTCTAGTCTATAAAACTGACATCAAAGCTCTGGTCCTTCTACTCTAGTCTATAAAACTGACATCAAAGCGCTGGTCCTTCTACTCTAGTCTATAAAACTGACATCAAAGCTCTGGTCCTTCTACTCTAGTCTATAAAACTGACATCAAAGCTCTGGTCCTTCTACTCTAGTCTATAAAACTGACATCAAAGCGCTGGTCCTTCTACTCTAGTCTATAAAACTGACATCAAAGCTCTGGTCCTTCTACTCTAGTCTATAAAACTGACATCAAAGCTCTGGTCCTTCTACTCTAGTCTATAAAACTGACATCAAAGCTCTGGTCCTTCTACTCTAGTCTATAAAACTGACATCAAAGCGCTGGTCCTTCTACTCTAGTCTATAAAACTGACATCAAAGCTCTGGTCCTTCTACTCTAGTCTATAAAACTGACATCAAAGCGCTGGTCCTTCTACTCTAGTCTATAAAACTGACATCAAAGCGCTGGTCCTTCTACTCTAGTCTATAAAACTGACATCAAAGCTCTGGTCCTTCTACTCTAGTCTATAAAACTGACATCAAAGCGCTGGTCCTTCTACTCTAGTCTATAAAACTGACATCAAAGCGCTGGTCCTTCTACTCTAGTCTATAAAACTGACATCAAAGCTCTGGTCCTTCTACTCTAGTCTATAAAACTGACATCAAAGCGCTGGTCCTTCTACTCTAGTCTATAAAACTGACATCAAAGCGCTGGTCCTTCTACTCTAGTCTATAAAACTGACATCAAAGCTCTGGTCCTTCTACTCTAGTCTATAAAACTGACATCAAAGCTCTGGTCCTTCTACTCTAGTCTATAAAACTGACATCAAAGCGCTGGTCCTTCTACTCTAGTCTATAAAACTGACATCAAAGCTCTGGTCCTTCTACTCTAGTCTATAAAACTGACATCAAAGCGCTGGTCCTTCTACTCTAGTCTATAAAACTGACATCAAAGCGCTGGTCCTTCTACTCTAGTCTATAAAACTGACATCAAAGCTCTGGTCCTTCTACTCTAGTCTATAAAACTGACATCAAAGCTCTGGTCCTTCTACTCTAGTCTATAAAACTGACATCAAAGCGCTGGTCCTTCTACTCTAGTCTATAAAACTGACATCAAAGCGCTGGTCCTTCTACTCTAGTCTATAAAACTGACATCAAAGCTCTGGTCCTTCTACTCTAGTCTATAAAACTGACATCAAAGCTCTGGTCCTTCTACTCTAGTCTATAAAACTGACATCAAAGCGCTGGTCCTTCTACTCTAGTCTATAAAACTGACATCAAAGCTCTGGTCCTTCTACTCTAGTCTATAAAACTGACATCAAAGCGCTGGTCCTTCTACTCTAGTCTATAAAACTGACATCAAAGCTCTGGTCCTTCTACTCTAGTCTATAAAACTGACATCAAAGCGCTGGTCCTTCTACTCTAGTCTATAAAACTGACATCAAAGCGCTGGTCCTTCTACTCTAGTCTATAAAACTGACATCAAAGCTCTGGTCCTTCTACTCTAGTCTATAAAACTGACATCAAAGCGCTGGTCCTTCTACTCTAGTCTATAAAACTGACATCAAAGCTCTGGTCCTTCTACTCTAGTCTATAAAACTGACATCAAAGCGCTGGTCCTTCTACTCTAGTCTATAAAACTGACATCAAAGCTCTGGTCCTTCTACTCTAGTCTATAAAACTGACATCAAAGCGCTGGTCCTTCTACTCTAGTCTATAAAACTGACATCAAAGCTCTGGTCCTTCTACTCTAGTCTATAAAACTGACATCAAAGCGCTGGTCCTTCTACTCTAGTCTATAAAACTGACATCAAAGCGCTGGTCCTTCTACTCTAGTCTATAAAACTGACATCAAAGCGCTGGTCCTTCTACTCTAGTCTATAAAACTGACATCAAAGCGCTGGTCCTTCTACTCTAGTCTATAAAACTGACATCAAAGCGCTGGTCCTTCTACTCTAGTCTATAAAACTGACATCAAAGCTCTGGTCCTTCTACTCTAGTCTATAAAACTGACATCAAAGCTCTGGTCCTTCTACTCTAGTCTATAAAACTGACATCAAAGCTCTGGTCCTTCTACTCTAGTCTATAAAACTGACATCAAAGCGCTGGTCGTTCTATTCTAGTCTATAAAACTGACATCAAAGCTCTGGTCGTTCTATTCTAGTCTATAAAACTGACATCAAAGCGCTGGTCGTTCTATTCTAGTCTATAAAACTGACATCAAAGCGCTGGTCCTTCTACTCTAGTCTATAAAACTGACATCAAAGCGCTGGTCCTTCTACTCTAGTCTATAAAACTGACATCAAAGCGCTGGTCCTTCTACTCTAGTCTATAAAACTGACATCAAAGCGCTGGTCCTTCTACTCTAGTCTATAAAACTGACATCAAAGCGCTGGTCCTTCTACTCTAGTCTATAAAACTGACATCAAAGCGCTGGTCCTTCTACTCTAGTCTATAAAACTGACATCAAAGCGCTGGTCCTTCTACTCTAGTCTATAAAACTGACATCAAAGCTCTGGTCCTTCTACTCTAGTCTATAAAACTGACATCAAAGCGCTGGTCCTTCTACTCTAGTCTATAAAACTGACATCAAAGCGCTGGTCCTTCTACTCTAGTCTATAAAACTGACATCAAAGCTCTGGTCCTTCTACTCTAGTCTATAAAACTGACATCAAAGCGCTGGTCCTTCTACTCTAGTCTATAAAACTGACATCAAAGCGCTGGTCCTTCTACTCTAGTCTATAAAACTGACATCAAAGCGCTGGTCCTTCTACTCTAGTCTATAAAACTGACATCAAAGCGCTGGTCCTTCTACTCTAGTCTATAAAACTGACATCAAAGCGCTGGTCCTTCTACTCTAGTCTATAAAACTGACATCAAAGCGCTGGTCCTTCTACTCTAGTCTATAAAACTGACATCAAAGCGCTGGTCCTTCTACTCTAGTCTATAAAACTGACATCAAAGCGCTGGTCCTTCTACTCTAGTCTATAAAACTGACATCAAAGCGCTGGTCCTTCTACTCTAGTCTATAAAACTGACATCAAAGCTCTGGTCCTTCTACTCTAGTCTATAAAACTGACATCAAAGCGCTGGTCCTTCTACTCTAGTCTATAAAACTGACATCAAAGCGCTGGTCCTTCTACTCTAGTCTATAAAACTGACATCAAAGCGCTGGTCCTTCTACTCTAGTCTATAAAACTGACATCAAAGCGCTGGTCCTTCTACTCTAGTCTATAAAACTGACATCAAAGCGCTGGTCCTTCTACTCTAGTCTATAAAACTGACATCAAAGCTCTGGTCCTTCTACTCTAGTCTATAAAACTGACATCAAAGCGCTGGTCCTTCTACTCTAGTCTATAAAACTGACATCAAAGCTCTGGTCCTTCTACTCTAGTCTATAAAACTGACATCAAAGCTCTGGTCCTTCTACTCTAGTCTATAAAACTGACATCAAAGCGCTGGTCCTTCTACTCTAGTCTATAAAACTGACATCAAAGCTCTGGTCCTTCTACTCTAGTCTATAAAACTGACATCAAAGCGCTGGTCCTTCTACTCTAGTCTATAAAACTGACATCAAAGCTCTGGTCCTTCTACTCTAGTCTATAAAACTGACATCAAAGCGCTGGTCCTTCTACTCTAGTCTATAAAACTGACATCAAAGCTCTGGTCCTTCTACTCTAGTCTATAAAACTGACATCAAAGCGCTGGTCCTTCTACTCTAGTCTATATAAAACTGACATCAAAGCGCTGGTCCTTCTACTCTAGTCTATAAAACTGACATCAAAGCGCTGGTCCTTCTACTCTAGTCTATAAAACTGACATCAAAGCGCTGGTCCTTCTACTCTAGTCTATAAAACTGACATCAAAGCGCTGGTCCTTCTACTCTAGTCTATAAAACTGACATCAAAGCGCTGGTCCTTCTACTCTAGTCTATAAAACTGACATCAAAGCGCTGGTCCTTCTACTCTAGTCTATAAAACTGACATCAAAGCTCTGGTCCTTCTACTCTAGTCTATAAAACTGACATCAAAGCGCTGGTCCTTCTACTCTAGTCTATAAAACTGACATCAAAGCGCTGGTCCTTCTACTCTAGTCTATAAAACTGACATCAAAGCGCTGGTCCTTCTACTCTAGTCTATAAAACTGACATCAAAGCGCTGGTCCTTCTACTCTAGTCTATAAAACTGACATCAAAGCGCTGGTCCTTCTACTCTAGTCTATAAAACTGACATCAAAGCTCTGGTCCTTCTACTCTAGTCTATAAAACTGACATCAAAGCGCTGGTCCTTCTACTCTAGTCTATAAAACTGACATCAAAGCTCTGGTCCTTCTACTCTAGTCTATAAAACTGACATCAAAGCTCTGGTCCTTCTACTCTAGTCTATAAAACTGACATCAAAGCGCTGGTCCTTCTACTCTAGTCTATAAAACTGACATCAAAGCTCTGGTCCTTCTACTCTAGTCTATAAAACTGACATCAAAGCGCTGGTCCTTCTACTCTAGTCTATAAAACTGACATCAAAGCTCTGGTCCTTCTACTCTAGTCTATAAAACTGACATCAAAGCGCTGGTCCTTCTACTCTAGTCTATAAAACTGACATCAAAGCGCTGGTCCTTCTACTCTAGTCTATAAAACTGACATCAAAGCGCTGGTCCTTCTACTCTAGTCTATAAAACTGACATCAAAGCGCTGGTCCTTCTACTCTAGTCTATAAAACTGACATCAAAGCTCTGGTCCTTCTACTCTAGTCTATAAAACTGACATCAAAGCTCTGGTCCTTCTACTCTAGTCTATAAAACTGACATCAAAGCGCTGGTCCTTCTACTCTAGTCTATAAAACTGACATCAAAGCTCTGGTCCTTCTACTCTAGTCTATAAAACTGACATCAAAGCGCTGGTCCTTCTACTCTAGTCTATAAAACTGACATCAAAGCGCTGGTCCTTCTACTCTAGTCTATAAAACTGACATCAAAGCGCTGGTCCTTCTACTCTAGTCTATAAAACTGACATCAAAGCTCTGGTCCTTCTACTCTAGTCTATAAAACTGACATCAAAGCGCTGGTCCTTCTACTCTAGTCTATAAAACTGACATCAAAGCTCTGGTCCTTCTACTCTAGTCTATAAAACTGACATCAAAGCGCTGGTCCTTCTACTCTAGTCTATAAAACTGACATCAAAGCGCTGGTCCTTCTACTCTAGTCTATAAAACTGACATCAAAGCTCTGGTCCTTCTACTCTAGTCTATAAAACTGACATCAAAGCTCTGGTCCTTCTACTCTAGTCTATAAAACTGACATCAAAGCGCTGGTCCTTCTACTCTAGTCTATAAAACTGACATCAAAGCGCTGGTCCTTCTACTCTAGTCTATAAAACTGACATCAAAGCTCTGGTCCTTCTACTCTAGTCTATAAAACTGACATCAAAGCTCTGGTCCTTCTACTCTAGTCTATAAAACTGACATCAAAGCTCTGGTCCTTCTACTCTAGTCTATAAAACTGACATCAAAGCGCTGGTCCTTCTACTCTAGTCTATAAAACTGACATCAAAGCGCTGGTCCTTCTACTCTAGTCTATAAAACTGACATCAAAGCGCTGGTCCTTCTACTCTAGTCTATAAAACTGACATCAAAGCGCTGGTCCTTCTACTCTAGTCTATAAAACTGACATCAAAGCTCTGGTCCTTCTACTCTAGTCTATAAAACTGACATCAAAGCGCTGGTCCTTCTACTCTAGTCTATAAAACTGACATCAAAGCTCTGGTCCTTCTACTCTAGTCTATAAAACTGACATCAAAGCTCTGGTCCTTCTACTCTAGTCTATAAAACTGACATCAAAGCGCTGGTCCTTCTACTCTAGTCTATAAAACTGACATCAAAGCTCTGGTCCTTCTACTCTAGTCTATAAAACTGACATCAAAGCTCTGGTCCTTCTACTCTAGTCTATAAAACTGACATCAAAGCTCTGGTCCTTCTACTCTAGTCTATAAAACTGACATCAAAGCGCTGGTCCTTCTACTCTAGTCTATAAAACTGACATCAAAGCGCTGGTCCTTCTACTCTAGTCTATAAAACTGACATCAAAGCGCTGGTCCTTCTACTCTAGTCTATAAAACTGACATCAAAGCTCTGGTCCTTCTACTCTAGTCTATAAAACTGACATCAAAGCGCTGGTCCTTCTACTCTAGTCTATAAAACTGACATCAAAGCGCTGGTCCTTCTACTCTAGTCTATAAAACTGACATCAAAGCGCTGGTCCTTCTACTCTAGTCTATAAAACTGACATCAAAGCGCTGGTCCTTCTACTCTAGTCTATAAAACTGACATCAAAGCGCTGGTCCTTCTACTCTAGTCTATAAAACTGACATCAAAGCTCTGGTCCTTCTACTCTAGTCTATAAAACTGACATCAAAGCTCTGGTCCTTCTACTCTAGTCTATAAAACTGACATCAAAGCGCTGGTCCTTCTACTCTAGTCTATAAAACTGACATCAAAGCTCTGGTCCTTCTACTCTAGTCTATAAAACTGACATCAAAGCGCTGGTCCTTCTACTCTAGTCTATAAAACTGACATCAAAGCGCTGGTCCTTCTACTCTAGTCTATAAAACTGACATCAAAGCTCTGGTCCTTCTACTCTAGTCTATAAAACTGACATCAAAGCGCTGGTCCTTCTACTCTAGTCTATAAAACTGACATCAAAGCTCTGGTCCTTCTACTCTAGTCTATAAAACTGACATCAAAGCTCTGGTCCTTCTACTCTAGTCTATAAAACTGACATCAAAGCTCTGGTCCTTCTACTCTAGTCTATAAAACTGACATCAAAGCTCTGGTCCTTCTACTCTAGTCTATAAAACTGACATCAAAGCTCTGGTCCTTCTACTCTAGTCTATAAAACTGACATCAAAGCTCTGGTCCTTCTACTCTAGTCTATAAAACTGACATCAAAGCGCTGGTCCTTCTACTCTAGTCTATAAAACTGACATCAAAGCTCTGGTCCTTCTACTCTAGTCTATAAAACTGACATCAAAGCGCTGGTCCTTCTACTCTAGTCTATAAAACTGACATCAAAGCGCTGGTCCTTCTACTCTAGTCTATAAAACTGACATCAAAGCTCTGGTCCTTCTACTCTAGTCTATAAAACTGACATCAAAGCTCTGGTCCTTCTACTCTAGTCTATAAAACTGACATCAAAGCGCTGGTCCTTCTACTCTAGTCTATAAAACTGACATCAAAGCTCTGGTCCTTCTACTCTAGTCTATAAAACTGACATCAAAGCGCTGGTCCTTCTACTCTAGTCTATAAAACTGACATCAAAGCGCTGGTCCTTCTACTCTAGTCTATAAAACTGACATCAAAGCGCTGGTCCTTCTACTCTAGTCTATAAAACTGACATCAAAGCTCTGGTCCTTCTACTCTAGTCTATAAAACTGACATCAAAGCGCTGGTCCTTCTACTCTAGTCTATAAAACTGACATCAAAGCTCTGGTCCTTCTACTCTAGTCTATAAAACTGACATCAAAGCTCTGGTCCTTCTACTCTAGTCTATAAAACTGACATCAAAGCGCTGGTCCTTCTACTCTAGTCTATAAAACTGACATCAAAGCTCTGGTCCTTCTACTCTAGTCTATAAAACTGACATCAAAGCTCTGGTCCTTCTACTCTAGTCTATAAAACTGACATCAAAGCGCTGGTCCTTCTACTCTAGTCTATAAAACTGACATCAAAGCGCTGGTCCTTCTACTCTAGTCTATAAAACTGACATCAAAGCTCTGGTCCTTCTACTCTAGTCTATAAAACTGACATCAAAGCTCTGGTCCTTCTACTCTAGTCTATAAAACTGACATCAAAGCTCTGGTCCTTCTACTCTAGTCTATAAAACTGACATCAAAGCGCTGGTCCTTCTACTCTAGTCTATAAAACTGACATCAAAGCGCTGGTCCTTCTACTCTAGTCTATAAAACTGACATCAAAGCTCTGGTCCTTCTACTCTAGTCTATAAAACTGACATCAAAGCGCTGGTCCTTCTACTCTAGTCTATAAAACTGACATCAAAGCGCTGGTCCTTCTACTCTAGTCTATAAAACTGACATCAAAGCTCTGGTCCTTCTACTCTAGTCTATAAAACTGACATCAAAGCTCTGGTCCTTCTACTCTAGTCTATAAAACTGACATCAAAGCTCTGGTCCTTCTACTCTAGTCTATAAAACTGACATCAAAGCGCTGGTCCTTCTACTCTAGTCTATAAAACTGACATCAAAGCGCTGGTCCTTCTACTCTAGTCTATAAAACTGACATCAAAGCGCTGGTCCTTCTACTCTAGTCT
The DNA here is from genome assembly GCA_033557465.1 of Ichthyophis bannanicus. NCBI lineage: Eukaryota > Metazoa > Chordata > Amphibia > Gymnophiona > Ichthyophiidae > Ichthyophis > Ichthyophis bannanicus. The sequence continues at coordinate 66,805,757 of CM066044.1, read as the reverse complement.
ATAAAACTGACATCAAAGCTCTGGTCCTTCTACTCTAGTCTATAAAACTGACATCAAAGCGCTGGTCCTTCTACTCTAGTCTATAAAACTGACATCAAAGCGCTGGTCCTTCTACTCTAGTCTATAAAACTGACATCAAAGCGCTGGTCCTTCTACTCTAGTCTATAAAACTGACATCAAAGCGCTGGTCCTTCTACTCTAGTCTATAAAACTGACATCAAAGCGCTGGTCCTTCTACTCTAGTCTATAAAACTGACATCAAAGCTCTGGTCCTTCTACTCTAGTCTATAAAACTGACATCAAAGCGCTGGTCCTTCTACTCTAGTCTATAAAACTGACATCAAAGCGCTGGTCCTTCTACTCTAGTCTATAAAACTGACATCAAAGCGCTGGTCCTTCTACTCTAGTCTATAAAACTGACATCAAAGCTCTGGTCCTTCTACTCTAGTCTATAAAACTGACATCAAAGCGCTGGTCCTTCTACTCTAGTCTATAAAACTGACATCAAAGCTCTGGTCCTTCTACTCTAGTCTATAAAACTGACATCAAAGCTCTGGTCCTTCTACTCTAGTCTATAAAACTGACATCAAAGCTCTGGTCCTTCTACTCTAGTCTATAAAACTGACATCAAAGCTCTGGTCCTTCTACTCTAGTCTATAAAACTGACATCAAAGCTCTGGTCCTTCTACTCTAGTCTATAAAACTGACATCAAAGCTCTGGTCCTTCTACTCTAGTCTATAAAACTGACATCAAAGCTCTGGTCCTTCTACTCTAGTCTATAAAACTGACATCAAAGCTCTGGTCCTTCTACTCTAGTCTATAAAACTGACATCAAAGCGCTGGTCCTTCTACTCTAGTCTATAAAACTGACATCAAAGCGCTGGTCCTTCTACTCTAGTCTATAAAACTGACATCAAAGCGCTGGTCCTTCTACTCTAGTCTATAAAACTGACATCAAAGCGCTGGTCCTTCTACTCTAGTCTATAAAACTGACATCAAAGCGCTGGTCCTTCTACTCTAGTCTATAAAACTGACATCAAAGCTCTGGTCCTTCTACTCTAGTCTATAAAACTGACATCAAAGCTCTGGTCCTTCTACTCTAGTCTATAAAACTGACATCAAAGCTCTGGTCCTTCTACTCTAGTCTATAAAACTGACATCAAAGCGCTGGTCCTTCTACTCTAGTCTATAAAACTGACATCAAAGCGCTGGTCCTTCTACTCTAGTCTATAAAACTGACATCAAAGCGCTGGTCCTTCTACTCTAGTCTATAAAACTGACATCAAAGCTCTGGTCCTTCTACTCTAGTCTATAAAACTGACATCAAAGCGCTGGTCCTTCTACTCTAGTCTATAAAACTGACATCAAAGCGCTGGTCCTTCTACTCTAGTCTATAAAACTGACATCAAAGCTCTGGTCCTTCTACTCTAGTCTATAAAACTGACATCAAAGCTCTGGTCCTTCTACTCTAGTCTATAAAACTGACATCAAAGCGCTGGTCCTTCTACTCTAGTCTATAAAACTGACATCAAAGCTCTGGTCCTTCTACTCTAGTCTATAAAACTGACATCAAAGCGCTGGTCCTTCTACTCTAGTCTATAAAACTGACATCAAAGCTCTGGTCCTTCTACTCTAGTCTATAAAACTGACATCAAAGCTCTGGTCCTTCTACTCTAGTCTATAAAACTGACATCAAAGCGCTGGTCCTTCTACTCTAGTCTATAAAACTGACATCAAAGCTCTGGTCCTTCTACTCTAGTCTATAAAACTGACATCAAAGCTCTGGTCCTTCTACTCTAGTCTATAAAACTGACATCAAAGCGCTGGTCCTTCTACTCTAGTCTATAAAACTGACATCAAAGCGCTGGTCCTTCTACTCTAGTCTATAAAACTGACATCAAAGCGCTGGTCCTTCTACTCTAGTCTATAAAACTGACATCAAAGCTCTGGTCCTTCTACTCTAGTCTATAAAACTGACATCAAAGCGCTGGTCCTTCTACTCTAGTCTATAAAACTGACATCAAAGCTCTGGTCCTTCTACTCTAGTCTATAAAACTGACATCAAAGCGCTGGTCCTTCTACTCTAGTCTATAAAACTGACATCAAAGCTCTGGTCCTTCTACTCTAGTCTATAAAACTGACATCAAAGCTCTGGTCCTTCTACTCTAGTCTATAAAACTGACATCAAAGCGCTGGTCCTTCTACTCTAGTCTATAAAACTGACATCAAAGCGCTGGTCCTTCTACTCTAGTCTATAAAACTGACATCAAAGCGCTGGTCCTTCTACTCTAGTCTATAAAACTGACATCAAAGCGCTGGTCCTTCTACTCTAGTCTATAAAACTGACATCAAAGCGCTGGTCCTTCTACTCTAGTCTATAAAACTGACATCAAAGCGCTGGTCCTTCTACTCTAGTCTATAAAACTGACATCAAAGCTCTGGTCCTTCTACTCTAGTCTATAAAACTGACATCAAAGCTCTGGTCCTTCTACTCTAGTCTATAAAACTGACATCAAAGCTCTGGTCCTTCTACTCTAGTCTATAAAACTGACATCAAAGCTCTGGTCCTTCTACTCTAGTCTATAAAACTGACATCAAAGCGCTGGTCCTTCTACTCTAGTCTATAAAACTGACATCAAAGCTCTGGTCCTTCTACTCTAGTCTATAAAACTGACATCAAAGCTCTGGTCCTTCTACTCTAGTCTATAAAACTGACATCAAAGCGCTGGTCCTTCTACTCTAGTCTATAAAACTGACATCAAAGCGCTGGTCCTTCTACTCTAGTCTATAAAACTGACATCAAAGCGCTGGTCCTTCTACTCTAGTCTATAAAACTGACATCAAAGCTCTGGTCCTTCTACTCTAGTCTATAAAACTGACATCAAAGCGCTGGTCCTTCTACTCTAGTCTATAAAACTGACATCAAAGCTCTGGTCCTTCTACTCTAGTCTATAAAACTGACATCAAAGCTCTGGTCCTTCTACTCTAGTCTATAAAACTGACATCAAAGCGCTGGTCCTTCTACTCTAGTCTATAAAACTGACATCAAAGCTCTGGTCCTTCTACTCTAGTCTATAAAACTGACATCAAAGCTCTGGTCCTTCTACTCTAGTCTATAAAACTGACATCAAAGCTCTGGTCCTTCTACTCTAGTCTATAAAACTGACATCAAAGCGCTGGTCCTTCTACTCTAGTCTATAAAACTGACATCAAAGCGCTGTTTCTTTTACTCTAGTCTATAAAACTGACATCAAAGCTCTGGTCCTTCTACTCTAGTCTATAAAACTGACATCAAAGCGCTGGTCCTTCTACTCTAGTCTATAAAACTGACATCAAAGCGCTGGTCCTTCTACTCTAGTCTATAAAACTGACATCAAAGCGCTGGTCCTTCTACTCTAGTCTATAAAACTGACATCAAAGCGCTGGTCCTTCTACTCTAGTCTATAAAACTGACATCAAAGCTCTGGTCCTTCTACTCTAGTCTATAAAACTGACATCAAAGCTCTGGTCCTTCTACTCTAGTCTATAAAACTGACATCAAAGCGCTGGTCCTTCTACTCTAGTCTATAAAACTGACATCAAAGCTCTGGTCCTTCTACTCTAGTCTATAAAACTGACATCAAAGCGCTGGTCCTTCTACTCTAGTCTATAAAACTGACATCAAAGCTCTGGTCCTTCTACTCTAGTCTATAAAACTGACATCAAAGCGCTGGTCCTTCTACTCTAGTCTATAAAACTGACATCAAAGCTCTGGTCCTTCTACTCTAGTCTATAAAACTGACATCAAAGCTCTGGTCCTTCTACTCTAGTCTATAAAACTGACATCAAAGCGCTGGTCCTTCTACTCTAGTCTATAAAACTGACATCAAAGCGCTGGTCCTTCTACTCTAGTCTATAAAACTGACATCAAAGCGCTGGTCCTTCTACTCTAGTCTATAAAACTGACATCAAAGCGCTGGTCCTTCTACTCTAGTCTATAAAACTGACATCAAAGCTCTGGTCCTTCTACTCTAGTCTATAAAACTGACATCAAAGCGCTGGTCCTTCTACTCTAGTCTATAAAACTGACATCAAAGCGCTGGTCCTTCTACTCTAGTCTATAAAACTGACATCAAAGCTCTGGTCCTTCTACTCTAGTCTATAAAACTGACATCAAAGCTCTGGTCCTTCTACTCTAGTCTATAAAACTGACATCAAAGCGCTGGTCCTTCTACTCTAGTCTATAAAACTGACATCAAAGCGCTGGTCCTTCTACTCTAGTCTATAAAACTGACATCAAAGCTCTGGTCCTTCTACTCTAGTCTATAAAACTGACATCAAAGCTCTGGTCCTTCTACTCTAGTCTATAAAACTGACATCAAAGCGCTGGTCCTTCTACTCTAGTCTATAAAACTGACATCAAAGCTCTGGTCCTTCTACTCTAGTCTATAAAACTGACATCAAAGCGCTGGTCCTTCTACTCTAGTCTATAAAACTGACATCAAAGCGCTGGTCCTTCTACTCTAGTCTATAAAACTGACATCAAAGCGCTGGTCCTTCTACTCTAGTCTATAAAACTGACATCAAAGCGCTGGTCCTTCTACTCTAGTCTATAAAACTGACATCAAAGCGCTGGTCCTTCTACTCTAGTCTATAAAACTGACATCAAAGCGCTGGTCCTTCTACTCTAGTCTATAAAACTGACATCAAAGCGCTGGTCCTTCTACTCTAGTCTATAAAACTGACATCAAAGCGCTGGTCCTTCTACTCTAGTCTATAAAACTGACATCAAAGCTCTGGTCCTTCTACTCTAGTCTATAAAACTGACATCAAAGCGCTGGTCCTTCTACTCTAGTCTATAAAACTGACATCAAAGCGCTGGTCCTTCTACTCTAGTCTATAAAACTGACAACAAAGCTCTGGTCCTTCTACTCTAGTCTATAAAACGGACATCAAAGCGCTGTTTCTTCTACTCTAGTCTATAAAACTGACATCAAAGCGCTGGTCCTTCTACTCTAGTCTATAAAACTGACATCAAAGCGCTGTTTCTTTTACTCTAGTCTATAAAACGGACATCAAAGCGCTGTTTCTTTTACTCTAGTCTATAAAACTGACATCAAAGCGCTGGTCCTTCTACTCTAGTCTATAAAACTGACATCAAAGCGCTGGTCGTTCTATTCTAGTCTATAAAACTGACATCAAAACTCTGGTTCTTTTACTCTAGTCTAGAAAACTGACATCAAAGCGCTGTTTCTTTTACTCTAGTCTATAAAACTGACATCAAAGCGCTGTTTCTTTTACTCTAGTCTATAAAACTGACATCAAAGCGCTGGTCCTTCTACTCTAGTCTATAAAACTGACATCAAAGCGCTGTTTCTTTTACTCTAGTCTATAAAACTGACATCAAAGCACTGGTCCTTCTACTCTAGTCTATAAAACTGACATCAAAGCGCTGGTCCTTCTACTCTAGTCTATAAAACGGACATCAAAGCTCTGGTCCTTCTACTCTAGTCTATAAAACGGACATCAAAGCGCTGGTCCTTCTACTCTAGTCTATAAAACTGACATCAAAGCGCTGGTCCTTCTACTCTAGTCTATAAAACTGACATCAAAGCGCTGGTCCTTCTACTCTAGTCTATAAAACTGACATCAAAGCGCTGTTTCTTTTACTCTAGTCTATATAACAGACATCAAAGCGCTGGTTCTTCTACTCTAGTCTATAAAACGGACATCAAAGCACTGGTCCTTCTACTCTAGTCTATAAAACTGACATCAAAGTACTGGTCCTTCTACTCTAGTCTACAAAATTGAAATCAAAGCTCTGGGATTTCTACTTTAATTAGCAGAAGCACATTGATCTCTGGTGAATGAATAAGCAATGTGTCTCTATTGTCTACATACAGGAGGTTGGTGGGGTATATTTGTTGGGAGTTGCGCTGGGGTTGCTCGTGATGCCATCTTTCCCTTTAGAATCTTCAAGGCCTCCTCGTGGGGATCCATTTTCTTCCTAAACATTCTCCCGACCTCCCTTCTGTGAAGAGAGGCAGACCAGAGAACAATGAGGGGCCATGATCCCCAGGACAGAAACTAGCCCCTGTGAGAGCAAAAATGATTTAAGATACACTTCACTGCCGATTGTGATTTTGGAATATAAATGGAATTTTAAACAAATAAGACCTGCTAAAAAGAAATGGGCCCGTTATTCAGCACCAGCGTCTAATGCTCCTACAGCGGTTAGCCTGGTCACTCTCTATCAACCATCCATCCCCTCCCCCTCTCCTCCTGTCTATGTAGTGCTGTGTAGAGTCCTGCATATATCTGCTATCAATATCCGTTGCTCATATTGTCCTAAACCGATGAAGGTTTTACCTTTGAAAGCTAGTCTAAAAATGTATTAAGTTATGTCAATGAAAATATATCACCTTACTTTACTTTTTTATTGAACTACCATTATAGGGGTCTAACACGGCTTCCACACTGCTTTATCCTAGATTCTCTTATTGATGTTGAACTCATATTTGAGAAACAGGTTTCTGCTATTGTCAAAGCTTATTTCTTTGTGCTTTGGCAGTTCCTGGCCTTCTTGTTAGATATTCCTGTGCAAAATGCATTCATCCATCCTCTAGTTACCTCCCTCTTGGATTACTGTAATTCCATGCAGGGAAATATTCATCAGAGCTGAGACACCTCCAAACTGTGCCCAATTCAGCCTTCAGGGTTCTCACACACACAAAGACATTCAGCGCTGTGATTCCTTAGATGATCCACTATCAGTAGCTTCCTATATACTCCTGAGTTCATTTTTAAATCCTGGTGTTGGCCCACAAGGCCTTGTATACTGGCGCTCCATTCTGTCTGTCCACGCTGCAGGACGTCCACTCTGTGCTATCCATGAAAACCGTCTCTCAGTCCCCCTCCCATCTTTCTGGCTAGATTGGAAGCCATGCAACTTTCAGCATTTTTTTCAGTGTATTTATTCCATTGAAGGAACCACCCCCTCGCTACACTCAGATCTCTTCTTAAAAAATTCAGAGCAGCACTGAAAAATTTGGGGAGTGTGAGCGCTAGATCAGATAGCGCCCAAAACAGTTTTACCACTTCCTATGTCTTTCTTCTTTGAATTAATTGATGGTAATCTACTTTTCATACAGAGATGGCAGATAAGTAAGAAACCATAAACCATTTGGGACGGCATGTGCCTCTTATTCAGATATTAATAACGTGTGGCGATTTCACTTACTTTCCCCTAGATGACCGCAGACATTAGGCAATGGGACATTGACTGGACTCAGAAGGCCTCTTGTCTTCCTTTACCCAAATATAAAACTACACACAACCCGCTGTCTGATCTGGGAGCCCCCATTTTAGCAGTAATGATGCCTGAGAAACCCGCTCTCACCTGGGCTCCATCTGCTTAATGCCCAGCGGCTGCTGGTACTGTCTGATAATGTCCTTGATTCTGTGTGTGGGCTCTGGGAAATGCTCCGAGTTCATCTTTGTGTGACGAGTCAAATCCTTGGACAGTGGGCTCAAGGCAGGAACTGCTGCTAAGGAAAGAATAAAGTGTCTGGCTTCAGTTTCATGCAGTCGTACTATATTTTTGAGTTCTGTGCACTATGTAACCTGAGCAGGACCACACCTGTCACATTTTACTTTCTCCCCTTCTTAGAATCACATCTGTCCACGTTCCGTGTTACCCACTTCCTGAACAAGATCTACCACTCTCCATCACGCCACTCTCCACCACGCCACTCTCCATCACGCCACTCTCCACGTCACTCTCCACCATGCCACTCTCCATCACGCCACTCTCCACCACGCCACTCTCCATCACGCCACTCTCCATCACGCCACTCTCCATCACGCCACTCCCCACCACGCCACTCTCCATCACGTCACTCTCCACGACGCCACTCTCCATCACGCCACTCTCCACCACGCCACTCTCCACGTCACTCTCCACTATGCCACTCTCCACCACGCCACTCTCCACCACACCACACCACACGCCACTCTCCACCACGCCACTCTCCACCACGCCACTCTCCATCACACCACTCCCCATCACGCCACTCCCCATCACACCACTCTCCACCACGCCACTCTCCACCACGCCACTCTCCATCACGCCACTCTCCACCACGCCACTCTCCATCACGCCACTCCCCACCACGCCACTCTCCACCACGCCACTCTCCACCACGCCACTCTCCATCACGCCACTCTTCCACATCACTCTCCACCACGCCACTATCCATCACGCCACTCTCCATCACGCCACTCCCCACCACATCACTCTCCATCACGCCACTCTCCACCACACCTGCCACTTTTTCATCCTGTCACTCCCCAGACACATCTGGTTTCCTCTCCTCATCACTCACCAGAACTGCATCTGCCACGTCCTTTCGTTATCATGTCCCAGAGCCCATGTCTGCTAATTTCTTTCCCCACATCTCCCACAGCCACATCAACTACTTCCCCCAAATGTTTTCCAGGCACAATTTGAATCCTACTGCTTTTGTAGATCTCAGGTACCAGCCTAGCTAGGACCAGAGAGAGGCCTGTACAATCGAGTTCAAAGTGCTCATTAAGGGGGGAGTTTTATAAGGGGACACGTACCTTAAGTAGCCATCTATGTTGGTGGTATTTTAATCATTGACATGCATATGTGGACACGTGAGCATGTCAATGACCTCGTATAAAGTACTGACCAGCAGAAAAGTATGTGCATTGATATGACGGGGTCTGTTTTGCTGATGGGCGTACTTACTGGCTGGAGAGGAGCATGGGTGAAACATGCAAGGATATAGGCAGATTATAAAATATTTTATTTATTTATTACAGTTTTTTATATACCGCGCTATTCGGCATCAGCGCGGTTTACATCATAACATAACTACCATGACGACAAGGTGTCTGGTTTTACATTGAACAGGGAAAAAAAAAAACTTGGATAACAGGGTTAACTATATACATAAGCTATTTACACTGCAGGATAGGTAAAATCAGATCATAAGTAAGTAATACTATAATTTATGCACATTGTTGAAAAATATAGGCGTGGGCATTTATGCCAGCTCTGCGGAACGATTCCTGCCACTTGAGAAGAAGGTGCCTCCTTGTCTTTATACAATAGGCTTAACACTTGCGCCTTAAAATGCGCTTTCACTAGGTGCCCCTATACAACAGGTCACCTAGATTGGGAGATTGTAACGGCGCCTATATGTCTTTATAAAATATTAGCAGCAGTAGCGCCTACATAGAAAGCATGCACATTATGTGTGCTCAGGAGCAGGAGTAATGTCCACGCATGGAATATGCAAGTACGGGCGTAGATTAGCATATTTTATAATTAATGCATGTACTTTGTGCCTCTACCTATGTTCCAGCTCCCAGCTACACCTACAGTAAGAGAACATGCATTCAGAGCAATGCACAGAATTTTATGCCTGACCTCATTTTATAAAAGCTATTTACATGCTTTATTACCACAGATGCGCTAAAATTACCCCCTAAGGGCCTTTTGTGCACACTACAGTTAGAGTGCGATGCACGAAGGCTGCATCATGCATGCTAAAACAGTCCTGCACGTGTGTAGGGCACAGGAGCACGAGGGTTTGGCCAGCACCGTTTTTAAAGGTGTGAGACCTAGTCCAGGCCTTCCCAAACTTGTGCTGGTGGTACCACAGCCAATTGAGCTTTCAGGATAGCCACACTGAATATGGGGTAGTTAATACTGTCTCAGAATAAGGTTTCCGACTTATAATGTGATGCGAGGTATAAGAAGCTGATCTCTGACTCATAGCGGCCCAACACGTCATTATGACTATCTAACCCAACCCCCGAACACGAACACACTGGCCCATGCTAATAGACAGAGCTATGACGTGAAGGCAAATCTTAGACTGTATGTGGAGATCAGAATGGGGATGTTGAGAGTGGCAGTATTTTTGGAAACGACTCTACTTTTCTGACATACGTAGAGGGAGGTGCAGGGGCGCAGATACCCGCGCTCTCACGTAGAGCTGGAGGAGCCTCTTTACAAATCTAAATGTGAGAAAATAAACGGAGGAAACACGGCAACTTACAAGTCTGTCATAAATGCTGTCAATAAACTACAGAGCCTGCAGCCTTCAATTCCTCTCAACATGGAGAGAGACATGAACAGGATAGTCCCCTTAATCCCTCCTGTAAAAGGTTATAGTGCCCGGAAAGAGCTCTACGTCCGGATGTGGGCATTCCCTGAAGGAAATGGGGAAGATATGTGCACATTTCTAGCAGTAGTAATATTCAGCTCACGTCTTTCCAGTGGTAGCTAAGGATGAGTTACATTCAGGTACGGTAGGTACTTCCCAACCGCCAAAGGGTTTGTACCTGAGGCAATGAAGGGTTTGGTGATTCACCCAGGCCACACTCTAACCATCTCCATATCAGGGACAACCAAGTATGAAGTTAGCCTTTAACACATGGATTTCATTTCCACACGTACATGCTGAAGTTTTCATCTAGAAATTACAACTAAGACTTCTACAGTAACCCCCCAGAGTCGTATGTACGGGGAACGGCACGCACACATGCAGACGTATAATAGCATATTACCACCGGCATAGCAGCACTGAACACTTAGCAATGGGTGGTGACTTCTTCAAGGTCATACAGACTACTGAAAGGACAAATCATGCCGGAATGCCCACGTTTCATAGCTCTGTACTGTGATCAGAGAATTAGATCACCAAACAAGACATTCACTAAACTAAACATCGCCACCAAACTAGGACTAATTCCCTAAGCCGGGCATCCCCAACGATCTGAGCATCACTCTAAACCAGGCATCATTCGCTGAGTGTTCATGCTTATTAATTAATATGACTGACCCTCACGCACGTTTGTAGTGCAATGATATCCAGAGTATCTCAAGAGGCTCTTCAGGGACCATCATATGGCTTTTAACAAGACAGAATTTCAAAGCAATAGCACGGAAGAGAGCCGGAAGTATGACTAAAGAGCTGAAAGAAGATATTAAGGAATGACTGCAGCTGATTGAGTGACAAGGTTTAGTGGTATTGCTGTAGTGTGTCCTGGTCAGGCCCTTGCCCAGACTGACCTGCGAGCTGGGGCATTTCTGCAGGTGTACCGCCATCGTCAGCTTGCTCTCCTGCGCCATCTCTGCCGCCCACCTTCCCTCCACCTTTCATCCTCTGCAACACTCCAGAGGACTTCTCCAGGTCCTGCACAGGGAAGACAAAGAGCGGGCAAGAAATGTGAACCTGAAATAAAACAGTGTGAGGATGCAGAGGACGAACAGGAAGGATTCCCGCACAGCTGACTCGATAATGATCCCCATGGTAGCAAGTGGTGTCAGGCACTGCATAACATTCAACGCTGGCAGCTCAGTGACCGTCAGCAAATGCAATGCCCATTCTGTACTGGTACAACAGTGACACCCCTCCACCTCACCCACAGGGCACCAACGGCCTGTGCCCCTCTGGGACTGGGCAACAGAAAGGTAAGCAAACTCAGATATGTTGTGGCATGGGCTGAGAAGATAGCCCTTGGTCCTTTCTAAAAGTATTATTGTCCTTCGAGGATAGTGCAGGGGAATCCAGCAAGGGGGCAGAAGCATCATTGTCTTCATTCAGTTGTATTCGGACTGGGGGATTGAGCAGAGGTTTCCCGGGGGCACACCAGCAACGAGGCACGCACACCTTAAATAGGGGTAAGAAGGGCTTAAGGACATCAGGCTGGAATCATCAAAAATTTCAGAGATACCAGAAGGTTAAAGGCATTGCAGAAGCCTTGAAGCGCTATACAAATGTCAAGTAGTAATAGTAAAGATACGTTTTTAAGGGCTTCGTTGGAAATCTGTGCAGGTAGATTGGTTGAATCGGTTTAAGAGGATGTTCAGTTACTTTAAAAGTATGCGTGGATTTTTAACCACATGACAAAAAGGCATTTCAAGGGGCTCAAACATTTGCACATATATTTAATTTTTGAAAATGTAGACGCAGAGCTAACAAGCGTACTTTACGCCTTCATCTGAGACAGCTTGGAAGTAGGCGCGTACTTTTCATCCACGAAGCTCCCGAGCCTTACATCCAAACCATGCAGGCACTTTGTGTTTCAGTATCAGATTAGTTGCAGGCTGAAGGCTATTTTTCTACTTTTCTGGTTAGGCATCTTATTGAAAATTAACCCTTTGAGGGCTAAAAGGTCAACTACAGGCAGAAGACCTGGAAGAGCGTGAAGACCCTTCCTCTTAAGAAAGCACGAGGATAGCGTTCTGGAGTCTCCCAGTCCTTAAAACCTTTATCTGCTAATACAAGGGAACTTTTCATTAGTGTTGTGGCCGTGCCCCATTGTGCTTGTGGTGTGGTGGGATTTAAAATGGAAATCAGCTGTACTCAGAAAGCTGCCGGCACCATGTTGCTGTAACTTGGTCTGGAGCCCAGGAAAGGGGAGAGGGAATTGGATTTAGCTTCTGCCTTTTTCTCAAAGGGTCAGGGGAGTTACATTCAGATTCACTAAACATTTTTCTGTCCCCAGAGAGTTTACAATCTTACTTCATCCCTAAGGCAATGGAGGGTTAAGCGACTTGCCCAAGGAGCAGCTGTGGGATTCAAACCCTGACGTTCCTGTTCCTCCCAGTCCAAAGGAAGGGGTACCTCAGTTCTTTTCTGCTTGGTCAGAGATCCCATGTATTCACAGCATCAGGAGTGCTTTAGCCAGTACTGATTTTGAAACTTCTGCCTCTGAGCATTTTGGGGTATTAGTTCTAGGGTGCTTGGGGCTAAAGATTAGGGATGGTAAGGCCAGCGCTGGCTCAGTGTCCCTCTGCTGGATTACTGCGCAGTTCATTCAAAGGTATTTAGAATTGTAAACCACTTTGCCTAACCATAAAAGGCACTATAGAAAGTGAGACAAACCATTAACCATTTAATAACATTCAGTGAAAGCTCATGCTGGCAATCTCCACTAGTTGATCAGAAACGTTCAGACCGATTTCTTTATTTTATTTATTTATTTACGTGATTTCTATACCGCCTAATCTTAAAGTCTAGGTGGTTTACAGCGACTAACAAGGCTTATACATAGAACACCGGTGGAAGGTCAAAGGCAAATAATGCACATAGAACAACAACTAGAATATTATGTAAATGGAACATTACATGCAATCGGAACAATGATCAGAGCTGTAGTTTAACTTATGGCAGTGTGCAAGGTTAACTGCCGGAACAGCATATTTACATAGAGCCCGATTCTGACATGGACGTCCCGGCGCACTATGCTCCCGGTCGGAACCGGACACACAGAGTTAGCCAAGATTCTGATCCCGCAAGGCATGCCCAGCTCCGCGGAATCAGAATCGCGTCCAGACCTGTACGTGTAGGCTGGGACCCCGATTCAGGTCAGCCTGCACATACAGACCTTACCTGGATAGCTCAGTCAGGCCTTTAAATGGAACCCCGGTGTCATGGCGTCCAGTTGCCATGGCACCGCAGCTCCATTCAAAAACCGTGATCCCTGGCCGCCGGACCACAAACTGCATTCCCCACAGCCCGACCCCTGATCTGGCCTATCAAGGCCAGGGTCAGGCTGCGGGGATTCTCCTCTGCCTTCTCCTGCCGCTTTCCAGCCCCGAGCTGCCTGTCCTCCGCCAACTCGGGAAACTTATTCCACCTCAGATGTGGAATAAGTTCCCCGTTCAAGCCACTGGCCCCAGAGGTACAGGGCCAACATTGTAATTGGCCCTGTACGTCCAGGCCAATGTCCGCCCACTGCCCACCCAAATGCCGCCCCCGATCCGCCCCTTTCCTGCCCCCGTACAATGAGCAGGAAAGTTAGTTGGAGTCAGAAGGGGGCCCGAGTAGTTACATAATTATAATGCATAAGAACATAAAATATGCCATACTGGGTCAGACCAAGGTCCATCAAGCCCAGTATCCTATTTCCAACAGTGGCCAATCTACGTCACATGTACCTAGCAGTTTCCCAAAAAGACACAGGTTCCATAATGCTTGTCCCAGGTCAAGCAATGGATTTCCTGGGCACTCCTTAATGGTTTATGAACGTTTCCTCCAGGAACTTGTTCAAACCTTTTTTAAACCCAGCTACACTAACAGTTTTTACTATATCCTCCAGTAACAAATTCCAGAGTTTGATTAGGCGTTGAGTGAAAAAGTATTTGCTCTTATTAGTCTTAAATGAGTTACATTGTAGCTTCATTACATGTCCCCTAGTCTTTCTACTTTTTGATGGCGTAAATAACTGATCTATGTCTACACGTTCCACTCCATTCATTAATTTATAGACCTCTATCATATCTCCCTTTAGCCGTCTCTTTTCCAAGTTGCCCTAACCTTTTAAGCCTCTCCTCATAGGGGTTTCCTTCCATCCCCTTGACCATTTTGGTGGCTCTTCTCTGTACCTTTTCTAATTCCACTATGTCCTTTTTAAGATATGGCAACCAGAACTGCAGAAAATATTCAAGGTGTAGTCATAGATATACAGAGGCATTATAATATCCTTTGTTTTATTCTCCATTCCTTTCCTTATGATTCCTAGCATTCTATTTGCTTTTTTGGCTGCCACTGCACACTGGGCCGAGAGTTTCAATAAATTATCCATGATGACGCCTAAATCTGTTTCCTAGGTGGTGATTCGTAATGTGGAACCTTGCATCGTGTAAATATAGTTTGGGTTGTTCTTTACTAGGTGTGTAACTTTGTACTTATCCACATTAAATTTCATCTGCCATTTGAACATCTAGTCTTCCAATTTATCAAGGTCCTCTTGCAATTTTTCACAATCCTCTTGGGTTTTAACAACTTTGAATAATTTTGTGTCAGCTACAGAACTGATCATCACACTCATTATTCCCATTTCCAGGTCATTTATGAATATGTTAAAAAGCAGTGGACCCAGTACAGATCCCTGGGCTACTCCACTATTCACCTTCTCCATTCAGAAAATTGGCCATTTAGCCCTACAATCTGCTTTCTATCTTTTAACCAGTTCCTGATCCACAATAGTATGTTTATGTTTATGTTTATTAAAAGCTTGTTATAATACCGCCCAACACCGTAGGCACCTGAGCGGTTTACAATAAAACTCCAAAACAATTTAAAAATGAGGCTGTGGGAAAGGAAAAGGAACGCCATTAAATAATAGGAAAGAAAAGAAAAGGAAAGAAAAAGGAAAAGAAAGCAGTATAAAGCAGCAATTCCGATACAACATCATGGGGCGGGGAGGGAGGGGGAAAACAATAGTACACTGCCTCCTATCCCATAACTTTTGAATTTCGCCAAGAGTCTTTCATAAAGGACCTTATCATAGGCTTTCTGAAAATCCAGATACACTTTATCAACCAGCTTACCTTTGTCTACCTGTTTATTCATACCTTCAAAAAAATATGATTAGTTAGAGATGAGTGGTATTGACAGGGTGAGGGGTAGGGGATAGGTGGGAAGGGGGAGTTTGAGGGCATAGGGAGGGAGGGGGAGAGAGGATTAGAGGGATCCTGATGAGGTTGCTTTGTTAACAGTGAGTTTGTAGGCCTAACGGGAGTGGGGTGGGATCAGTGATCGCCCCTTAAGTATTCATAGAACAAATGGGTTTTGAATTTTCTCCTGAAGTCTGCTAGCTCGGAAATAGCGCGTATGTTTGCTGGGAGAGAGTTTCACATGATTGGGGCATATATGGAGAAGGTCCTGTTGGAGTTGGTTCTGTTATTCTTTGAGGTTATAGTGGGTATGATGATTGTATTTTGGTGGTGTATTCTTCAGGATCTGTTAGTAGGTGTTTTTTGTAATAGTGAGTGGAGGTTGGTTGAGGAGAGTCCTTGAGATGCTTGGAATGTTGTCAGGATTGCTTTATATTTTGTTCTTGCTTTGACAGATAACCAATGTAATTGTTGAAAAATTGGAGTGATGTGTTCATTTTGGGTGGTATTGCTAAGTGTATGAACAGCGGTGTTGTGTGCCAGTTGCAACGGATGAAGTACATAGTTTGGTAGACCTTTTAATAGCATGTTACAGTAGTCGAAGTTGTAAGGGGAAAATAAGTTTCTTGTTGTACAGAGGGACCACAAGGCCCACAAGGGAAAATGGATATTTTGTGCATACCTAGATGGAAAGGAATGTGTTGTGCTAAAGCAAAATTGAGTGATCCTCACAGAGACAGGTGCCAGTTTGTACGGTTGCTGATAAGCAGTGCTAGGCTGCTGGGATGGGTTTATGACGTATATATGTTTATGTTACTGTATAAAAGATAGACTGCACTTCTAACGTACGGAATAAACTTACATGCTATTTATGTGCGAGTGTGTGTGTTTGTTCTCCTGGGATCCCAGACAGAGAAGGTAAGGTAATTCCTCGGCCCAGAGAATTAGAGGATACCCCAAGGGTAAGTGCTGGGAAAGGAAAGAACAAATACACGTACAATTTGGTGTCAGAAGTGGCCTTTCTCCGTTGCACTGGGTTTTTAAACCCCCTAAATTGCTGCAGCTTTGGTGAAGTGTGGCATGATTAGTGCCTGGAAGACTATGATAGTTTTGGTGGTCTAGCAGTATCTTGAGGTGTTGTACCATTTTTATTTTCTGGTATTTAGCTCTGATGGTGATATTAATGTGCGGTTGAAAGGTTAGGTGTTGGTCCAGTGCTAGGCTCAGGTATCGCACTTGGGATTGAACCTTCATTTGGGTTCCTGTTACTGTTATGGTGGATGGTGAGCTGTAGTTGGTGTCTCTAGAGACAAAGAGTACTTCTATCTTGCTGTGGTTTAAAAAGATATTGTGCTCCGACAACATTGCGTGACAGCAGCAAAGCAGCTTGAGAGGGAGGTGGAAATTGGTTTGGTGGTGGAAATTGGTGTCATACAGCATAACATCATCTGTGTAGATATAATAGAAGATGTTGTAGGATTGGATTATTGCACAGATGGGCTGCAGTAAAATGTTGAACAGGAGGGAGGATAGAGTTGAGCTTTGGGGAACTCCTTATTTTTGGGTGAATGAGGCTGAATTTTGCTCTCCTATCATGACTTGCTGTTTGCGATTGGTGAGATAAGATTTAAACTGTTTTAAAGTCATGCCAGTTAAACCTAGTGAATACAAGCATTGAAGCAAAATATTGTGTGGTACTGAGTCGAAGGCAGCCTTGATATCCAGAAACAGCATTATAAAGCCTTGGTGTGGCGTCTTGGTACCTTTGATGAGTTTTTCATTAGGGCTGTTAGAAGTGCTTCCACACCATGGTTGGGCCTGAATCCAAACTGGTGTGGGTCAAGTGGAGCATTTGTGTCGATATGGTCTTGAAGTTGCTGTAAAATTTAATACCGTGGCTACCTGGGTGGAGGACAGGTAGAGGTGAGAGACACAGTGCAGCCTCTTCTCCATTCATGCTCTTAGTACCTGGGGGGCACAGGGCCAGGAGGAGGGATGGGTGATAAACTCATAGTTCCCCCTCTTATATACCATACACCAATAACTGACAGACTCATTCAAAATTCTTGAATCCTGAGCTCTTTTAGTCTTTGAATCTCCGCAGTGGTCAAGGCATCATATTTTGTTTTAAGAAGAGTCCGTCCCATCAAGAACCATCTCAGCCCTGCAGCTTTGCACACTCCGAATAATGCTTTTGTAATCTCATGTTTAGACTACTTGAATGAAGTTTATAATGAAATTAGAAACAAAGACATGCCTAGACTCCAAATCATCCAAAACACAGCAGTAAAGGTTATCAGCAAAGTTAGGAAATTCAGTCATCATCTCATTTCTAAAGGACAAACTTTATTAACAGGGCAGAATTCGGGATTCGTATTCTTGCACACTAAATCTTCTGAAGTATTTATTCTACTCTCTAATCCTGTCATTTACATTCCCAAGGTTCAAATTTAGTCGTACTTCTTTCATCAAATCAATACTTAGATAAAAGGAAAAACAGAACCGGGAAATAAGGTGACACCTGTTTATTAGACTAACTTAATACATTCTTGGACTGGCTTTCAGAGGTTAAAGCCTTCTGTTCTAACTTGAAGGAGAAGTTTTTAACCTTCAAAACCTAGTCCAAAAATGTATCACCTTAGTTTCCTTTTTTGTTTCTCCTTTTATTTAATTACCATGAAAGTGGGCAACACGGCAATCCCGCTACTTCATCAGATCAAGCATGACTAGAATCCACCTGAAATCCACCCAAACAGTGGCTTTCTTTCGTCTTGCCCCTTCCCTCCGGAACTTCTTCCCCACTGATCTACGACTTGAATCTTCTTTTAAGAAATTCAGAAAATGGTCTGAAGGCCCATTACTTCAATGCAGTTTACCAATAATCCCAAATCACCAGGCACAGTGTCAAAGTTGATACTTGCTGTTCTGCTAACCCTCCTGCTTACCCATCCCGCATGGATCTCTCTCTTTTTTATTCTTACACATTATTAATTTTATTGTAATTTCTATTCTGATTTCACAAGTTCGTTTAATGGAAACTGCTTTGATACACTGGAAAAACAGTAGATCAAATGAACTAAACAGAATGTGAACTGTATTAGTGTAAGCTGACACCCAGCCGTCTGTAACTGATCACTGAATGTACGATGGCCAAGAACGATTCTA
The DNA here is from genome assembly GCA_033557465.1 of Ichthyophis bannanicus. NCBI lineage: Eukaryota > Metazoa > Chordata > Amphibia > Gymnophiona > Ichthyophiidae > Ichthyophis > Ichthyophis bannanicus. The sequence goes on along the minus strand of CM066044.1, from coordinate 66,787,170 downwards.
GCAAGCAAAAGGTCACATGTTAATCTCTCTGCCATCCACACTCAAATTAATAAATTGACTAGCCATATGACAGAAATGCACACATATACATTTACCTCTAGGAAGCTGCGGGTTTCTGAGTCTATGCTAATAAAGTCTGCTAGCCTGAAAATCTCGATTTCAGACCCCAAGAGGTAAAATCAACTTTATTGTTTCCCAGTGAGACATTTTATAAATTTCTGCTGGAATGAACTGTGGTCTTTGCCACAGAACTATGCTTTAATTTTCACTTTTAGAAGTTAGTCAGGATTTGCTGATTTACTAACTGAAAATGTGCCAACGTTCAACATTATAGAACAAGAACGGGAGCTGAGAGCCAGCAGGCTCCATGAGAAAAGCTGAAACTGATAAAAGACGTTGCTTACCCCATTGCCAAATGACAGGACTGGATCGAACAGACTGTCCAGATAGCGGTCTAACCCTTTCTGAGTTGGGGGCTCACTAAAGGAGTCCGAATCTCCTGTTAGCATCAAGAAAAAAAGAGGCAATAAGGAAGAGGCATAACTGTGCTACATGTCTCAAAACACGGACGTGAGAGCATCGGGCCCAGCATGTAATGAGGCACATCTGGGAGACATAGCCGACGTAACTACAGAAACATCTGGGAGATACAGTAGAGGTAACTACAGAACATTTTTTGCTGATCAACATGCGTAAAAGGCCTCTCATGACATCAGAAAGCATGTGTGATGCGCCTGGGAGTGTATTTATATAGTAGGCCTGCTCAGGAAAGGAGTTTGGGTGGAGCTTAAGCTGAGTCACGATTTATGCATGTAGGGGGCTGTTATTCAGCGGCAGCAATCAAGCGTGTTTCAAGTGCTTGGCCACCGTCGCTTTAACTAAACCAGATATTCAGCACCGGATCCCATCCGGTGTCACGTGTTGAATATCTAGTATTGTTGGGCACTGCCATGGCTCTCTGATCAGCGCCGATATTCAATCGCTTACTGAATAGTGAAATCTGGACTGTCCTAAATTTATCCAGTTTAGCAGCTGAATATTGCTGCCGGGACGGCCTCTGCTCCGCCCCTCCGATGGATGTATTTTCTGTGATCTGCAGCGATATTCAGCAGGTCCTGCTAACCAGCTAAATCATTATGCATATGCGTACTTACGCACTCCCGAGCAGGCGTAAATATCAGCACCCACAATCTAGGTACTGTTTCTGCAGGAGTTTGTAACAGGATCTTACGAGAAGGCATCTAGGTGCTTATGTGTCTTTAAAAAATAGGCACCTTCCCCACCTCTAAAGTTAGGCACCCTGTTATAAAATTATTCTCAGTATGATAATGTCGCGCCTTTTATCCATAGAGAGTAATCCAGGCCCATCCCCACTAGCATGCAAATCTGAACCCAGTACATTACCCTGGCCAAATGTTTCCCTGTAAGGGTGGAGGTCTGGGACTCACCATGACTGTAATAGCCGTCGGAGTCTGGTGCGCTTGCAGGGAGCGTGCTCGGGGCCTTTGACACAGGTGGAGGAGGAACCTCCTTGTGCACTTCAGGAGCATTCTTCGGGGATCTAGAAAGTAAGGATGAGAGAGAAGTATAGTTACTGGTGTTCCACGATTCCTGAAATTCAATGGTTGGCACTTTTTGGTGCTTTTCAAAGGATCCCCAAACCATCAGGTCTGCGAGATTAGTTCGCACATTTGTGCTATATAAAGCATTTGGAAGTCAGATAGCTTCTAATTGCCACACCAGGCCTTGAGAAAACTGGATTCATGGCAGACAGAAGTCCAACAGTCAGAAAGTCTACATAACTCAGTGTTTTTTTTCACAAAGCGATCCCAATCATGGAAGAAGCCTTAGCTTTTAGCAATCTATCATTTGGTCTCAAGAAAGGGAAAACATGGCCCTGCTTGCCCAGTGATCAAAATCCAGTGGTCTATGTGCTGTGACTGCTCATGATGTCTAAGTTGTATCTGTTCAGTACATGAAAGAAGATTACAGCTTTTACAGTTATTCCACATCGTCAGAAGACTGCCTATTGGACATATTAAATGACCTAGTTCTGGCACATCTGATGCTCTTCTCAGTGAATGTACAACAAAACCCACAATGCACTGTGATGAAAGGTCAATGATTAGGACTGGCCAGACACTGGGCTGCTTGGGAGCTCTGCCTGGCCACATGTGGTGGGGTGGAGTTACTCGGAGCCTCACATTCCGGTGTTCAGAGAAGATGAAGGTTTATTAAATTAGCATCGCAAAGGATTTCCAAAGCTTCATCAATAAATCCTTTGCATTCAAATTCTTGTCCCTCTGAATAAATAATGTGGCAGAATAAGTCAATATACAATCAAAAGTTATGCAGATAAAGTGGGGTGGGGCGGGGCCAAATGTTATCTGGATATCGGTGATATTCAGCTACCACCTGGATAACTCACACATATAAAATTAGGTCTCCATATTCAGTGATATGTTGCATGAATACTGGTCTAAAGATATTTTTATGCAGTCACTGCCCTGCTGAATATTACTCTCATGTTGCTCTTGTTAACATTCATACATGCACTGGGCGGAGGCAGAAATACAATGTAGACGTCTACGTTATAAAATATGCCCATTAGCGTTTGCATTTTAATAGTCAATATTCAAAAGCATTTAGCTGGTTTTTAGGACCTGCGAACTGACTAAACCCAACTCAGCCTGATAGTCAGAACTACTAACCAGTTATACATGATACAAATACATGATACATGATACATCCTCATATTCATTGATATAACTGGAGCCTTTGACAATGTACACCACAACACACTCATTAATAGACTCCTAAACCTAGGAATAGGTGGAACAATTCTGCAATGGTTCATATCATATATCACAAACAGATCGATACGCGTTAAATTAGGACAAACCACCTCAGAGCCCTTCACACAAGGACAAGGTATCCCACAAGGCTCGGCACTATCTGCCCTTCTTTTCAACCTGTATCTTCAACCCATCACAAATATATTTAAAAAATATAAAGTAAACCACTACATATATGCTGACGATATCATGCTCACCCTACCGATAAACACAAATAATCCCACATACCAGAAATTACTAGACTGTATCAGTGAAGCAAATACTTGGTTAGAAAACAATAATCTCAGCATCAACCTAAAAAAAACTGAAGCAATGATAGTATCAAGAAAACCAGACTCTAATCTCCCTGAAACTATAACAATTAACAACACAATAATCCCAGTTAAAAAAGAAGTAAAATACCTAGGCATTATAATAGACCACACACTTAGTATGCTTCCTCATATAAAACAAACAGTGAAAACCATATTCTATAAACTTAGGATCACCCAACACTTAAGACCACTACTTGACACACATGACTTCAGATCTGTCATCAGCACACTGATCACTCCTCATTTCGACTATTGCAATAGCATACTTATTGGCCTCCCTCTTACAAGCACCAACCTACTCCAAAGAGCTCAAAACATCTGTGCTCGAGTAACAGCACAAGCCCGCCTCGCTGACCACATAACTCCCGTATTAGCCGAACTACACTGGCTTCCCATAAATAGTAGAATAACATACAAAATACTCCTAACCACATTTAAAATAACAAACGGCATCTCACCCTCACATTTAACCACTCTGATTCAAGCTCCAAAAGAAATTAGAACCCGCAGACAAAACGCAACCTACTCACTAGAAATAAAAAAATCCATCCGGAAAACAAAGAAGACCACAAGCTCAAGAGCCTTCTCTTATGCAGCCCCCACCCTATGGAATAAACTCCCGCTAGAACTCCGCAAAATAAAAGATCTTCAAACATTTCGAAAAGAACTGAAGACATTTCTATTTAAAGAACACTTCACAAATTTAAATGAATCCTATCCACCCAACACACCACACAACCATAACAATCCTCCTTAACTACAGCTCACAAGCCTCAACACTCACTACATTTAAGAAACAAAGCTTAATTTAGCAAAGAATCAATGTAAATAGACAAAGCATTACTAGCTAATGTTAAAATGTATATAGTTCTGTAACAATAATCCATGTTAAACTGTATTTAGTTCTGTAACAATGTTCCATGTTATCGTTTATCATGTTAACTGTACATAGTTATGAAAAAAAACGATGTTCTATGTAAAACCATGTTCACTAAATGTTACCTGTAAACCGCCTTTGATCTTTGGAAAAAGCGGTATAGAAATAAGCATAAATAAATAAATAAATAAATAAATAAATAAAATAACCAGTTAGCGCTGCTGAAGATCACCACAGGTCACCTTAGAAACGTGCATTTTATTTCAGGGCAGCCCGAGGGCTTATACAGTTAATGGCGACCTTCCACTGTTAATCAACTAGTCAATGTCTGTCCTAACTTTATGCAACTTTTGCTATCAGATTAGTGGCCGGATAGCAAAAAAGTGAGTTGAGAAACCAGATATTCAGTGCCAGACACTGGAGAGGCTCCTGCACAGAATATTTACGTTTTGTTTCAGTGGCAGTGGCTAGGTGCTTAAAAACACTGACTGCTGCCACTCAATATTAACCCCTAGCCTAGTAGTTTCAGCACTGGCTTGATAACCAAGAGACCAGGGTTCAGTTCCCACTAGCACTCCATGTGGCCTTGGGAAGTCACTTAACCTTCCATTGCCCTGGAAGAAAGGCCTGGTAATCTACTTCCAGCCAAGAAGACCCAGGAGCTGCTGGGTCACCAAGCAATGACTCAAAGGCACAGATTGCATTTACTTTATGTAAGGTGTATAGATATCTATGTTGCCTTTATAAAATACGCACCTTGCAACCAAGGCAGGACTTCCATAGAAGTGACTAGAAAAACTGGCATGCACTTGGGAGAATCTAAGGAGAAACAGTGTTCATGGTGGAAAAGATTCAGGAGCTAGATACCTACATGCCGATGTTACTGTAGCTCTGGTCCATCCTCTCGGAGGCAATAATAAAGTAAGATTTCTGTTTTGGGAAGTTCCTCGGAAGCTCCAAATCTGAGATCAGATCCAGGATATAATCATGACCCGCCAGTTCTGCCCACTGGCCCCTATCCTTCATGGAGATGGACCACCCACTCCAGCTATCTGTAATTCCCCTGAGCAGAGAGAAAAATCGCAAACAGAAGTCACACACATCTGAACAAATAGTGATAAATGGAATTAAAACAGAAAAAGACGTTCAAAAACTCTAATAAAGAACAACTGGGTTTTAAGAATAGACACTCATGAAACTGGAATGTAAAACTGATACAATTAATTAGTGATTAGAATAAGATGGAATAAAGAATTCACAAAGTCACGGATTAATTGGTGTTTGAATTTCACTTGCATGTACTATGTCTGTGTGAGTCAGATTGTACTTGTACAATTTTGTCATCATAATTATGGAATAACCCTGAATTAATAATTTTAATTTTACAAGGATATTGCTGAATAAAATTACCTGTATGACTGATTAGGTGTTGTCCTAGTGGAAGTGAAAAGGTTCAGAGAAACACAAAAAAGGACGTGGGTTGATACTGTTCAGCAGGATATCGAGGCCCATGGCTCAAGCCAGAAAGCCATGCATGATTAATTAGAGAAGCAGAAGGTGGGGAAGCCGGCCGACCACACACGAGTAGGAAATATGCACCTGGGAGAAGTTCTCTGACTCAGTCAATGCAAATTACAATGATACTGGATTACTCCACGGACTAAGTAACATGGCTTGTGGGTCACTTTGATGATACTTTGGTTGGTTGAGAGATCTTGGCAGAGCTCACTGTGAAGTCTTGTGAAGAGGGATGTGGCTGGGTCATGGATGCCAACCACTGCACAAATGACATTTTTTCTTTTTTCTTTTTGTAATGTAAAATTTTTTGAGCACAAAGAAAAGTACATAAGAGATTCCAAAATGGGAGACATCTATACAGCATAAGCAAAACTCATCGCATGACTAAAAGGAAGTAGAATATGTGGAAGCGGATGAGGATAAAGCGGAATTACTTAACAAATATTTCTGTTCTGTGTTCACAGATGAAGAACCAGGAGCAGGACCTCAGAAAACACCCACAAATAGGAACAGAAGCAAAGGACATCTTGAACAATTTATAGAAGACTGTGTTCGTGAGAAACTAGCTCAACTTAAAGTAGACAAAGCGATGGGACCAGATGGGATACACCCGAGAATACTGAGGGAACTTGGGGATGTTCTAGCAGCTCCACTGACTGACCTTTTCAATGCCTCGTTGGAGTCAGGAGTGGTGCCAAAGGACTGGAGAGAGGCTCATGTAGTCCCTAAACACAAAAGCGGAAGTAAGGATGTGGTTGAAAACTACAGGCTGGTTAGTTTAACCTCGATGGTGAGTAAATTATTGGAAGCACTGCTGAAAGAGAAAATTGTGAAGTTTCTAGAGTCCAGCGGATTACAGGATCCAAGGCAGCATGGATTCACCAGAGGCAGGTCTTGTCAGACAAATCTGATTGATTTCTTTGACTGGGTGACCAGGGAGTTGGACCGAGGGAGAGCCCTAGATGTGGTGTATTTAGATTTCAGTAAAGCTTTTGACACCGTTCCACACAGGCAACTTATAAACAAACTGAGCACCCTAAGGATGGACCTTAAGTTACTGTTGGGTTAGAAATTAGTTGAGTGGGAGGCAACAAAGGATATAGGTAAATGGAGTTCACTCTGAGGAGAAGGAGTTTACCAGTGGTGTGCCCCGGGGATCTGTCCTTGGTCCGATTCTTTTTAACAACTTTGTCAACGATATTGTGGAAGGGCTGTCAGGTAAGGTTTGCCTCTTTGCAGATGATACTAAAATCTGCAATAGAGTAGACACCTAGGAAGTTGTGGATGACAAGAAGAGGGATCTAGCTAAGATTGAAGAATGGTCTAGAATTTGGCAGTTGAGATTTAATGTTAAAAAATGAAAGGTCATGCATTTGGGCTGCAGCAATCCAAGGGAACGATATAGTATAGGGGTGAAGTACTTCTGTCCACAAAAGAAGAGTGGGACCTAGGCATGATTGTGTCTGATGATCTTAAAGTAGCTAAACAGGTAGAAAAGCCAATGGCAAAAGCCAGAAGGATTCTTGGGTGCATAGGGAAAGGAATGGCCAGCAGAAGAAAGGAGGTGATAGTGCCTCTGTATAAGTCTTTGGTGCGACCTCATTTGGAGTATAGTGTGCAATTCTGGAGATCGCACCTTCAGAAGGATGTAAACAGGCTGGAGTCAGTACAGAGGATGTCTACTAAAATGGTTAGTGGTCTTCGTTATAAAGCATATGAGGACAGATTTAAGGATCTTAATATGCATACTTTAGAGGAAAGACAGGATAGAGGAGATATGATTGAGATGTTTAAATACCTCCGTGGCATAAATGCACAGGAGGAGAGCCTCTTTCGATTGAAAGCAAGTTCTGCTACGAGGGGACATAGTAAGAGGGTGAAAGGGGATAGAACTCAAGAGTAATATGCAGAAATATTTTTTTACGGAAAGAGTGGTAGATGCACGGAATAGTCTCCCAGTGGAGGTGGTAGAGATGAGGACAGTATCTGAATTCAAAAAAGCATGGGACATACACAGAGGATCTCTAAAGAAAAAAAGGGGACTGTTGTAGTTGTTGATATGGAAGGACAGACTAGATAGGTCATGTGGTCTTTTTCTGCTTAGAATCAGTCATGCACATTGACAACTTGCACTCAGGTCACTGAAAGGATGGAAACACCGATGATGTGTGTGGAACAATAATTTAAAGCATTAGGGATAGAGTTTTTGATTGTGTCTATTTTATTATATTTTTGGAAGGGTGTGGTAGGTGGGGCTGTGGTGAGTAGTCTTAAAGGATGGTAAGAGGGGGTAGTTTATGGCTAGAGAGCTATGCAGTGTAGGCATTTGAGTTTTTGGAGCTGGGTAGCTGTAGGTGTACTTGGGGAGATTGTGGGGGAGAGGCGAGTATGAGTTTTTCTAGGTTTTCTTTGGAACAGATATCCCGAATTCTCATAGCGGTAGGGGTAGGCAGGTATGAGAAAGCTTACCCTTTGCACATTGGTTTGGTCACGTGTGTGCACGAGTATTGGCAGCAGTGAAGAGGACTGCATGTTTTTGATGTAGAGTATCAGGTTTAGGGTTGAAGAACTACCAAAAATGACTGCTACAGATGGAAAGAAATCCACACTTGTAAATATTTACGTGCTGTAAAATGGTAAAGGGGATGGAAGGGTAGCCCTATGAGGAAAGGCTTAAAAGGTTAGGGCTCTTCATCTTGGAAAAGAGATGGCTAAGGGGAGATATGATAGAGGTCTATAAATTAATGAATGGAGTAGAACGGGTAAACGTAGGTTGGCTGTTTATCAACAAGTAGAAAGGCTAGGGGACACACAATGAAGGTACAATGTAACCCATTTAAGACAAATAAGAGAAATATTTTTTCAGTTAACGTTAATCAACTCTGGAATTTGTTACCGGAGGGTGTAGTAAAAGCTGTTAATGTAGATGGGTTTAAAAAAGGTTTGGACAAGTTCCTTGAGGAAAGGTCCATAAGCCATTATTAAAGAGGACACAGGAAATCCACTGCTTTCCCCTGGACAAGCGTTGTGCAACCTTTGTGCCTTTTTGGGAACCTAGATTGGCCACTGTTGGAAACAGGGTACTGGGCTTGATAGACCTTAGTCTGACCCATATGGCATTTCTTATGTTCTTAGGGATGCAGGATATTCCCCTGTGTTCAGTGAAAGGAAGATTGTTGTGGATAAAGGTCTCAATCTTTGATCTCCCACCCTAACTGCCCTCATCCCTACCCTCCCTACCTCTACTCTTGCCTGTCCCCCCTCCCTCTCGTACATATTCCCCCCTATCCTCCCTTCCCGGCAACTGCATGTTCTGTCTACTTTCCTGTATTTTATTGGAGTTCATTTTATTTTTCTAAATGTTATGTTTTATTTTATTTGATCTAATTATAAACTGCTCTAATGCCCCCCCTCCAAAGGGTGGTATATCAAGTTTTAATAAATGTAAATATAGACTTATTAGCTGATGATGTTTTTATGAGATGGCGTGCATTTTCAGAGGCTAAGCTACTGCTGAATCAAATGTGCAACTTATTCTTCATTTTTTCACAGTCCTCGTTGTCAGAAACAGGGCGGTGGCCTGCGTATGGCCTGTAAGAACTCCTCGCAATGTTTGAGAATAGAGCTGTGCCAGATGGTAGGGTTTGAAGTATCAATGAATGGGAGGTGTCTTATTGTCTGTTAGGTTTTTGGCCTATGACTTTTCTTCTATAGTGGAGGTGTTAATCTCATCTAATTTGCACTTGAAAAAGCTGATTGTGTTAGGTGATTTTAACCTTCAGGTGGAAGTGAAGCTACTATGCTATAAGGAGTTTTGGATGTGATGGGTCTCTTTAGATCTGACACAGTCTATTCTTTTGTCAACATGGGGGAGGGGGGGATATTCAGCATGATTACCGTGGCAAGCCATCACCGCTGAAACACCCAGAAATTCAATGGCAGGGCCTATCTGACCACCGACATTGAATATTCAGGTTAGCCAGAGAAGCAGAAAGCTAATGGGGCAGTGACGATATTCAGCCACCGTCCAGTTAGCTTCTAAAGTGAAAGTGAGGCCATGTTTTCAGCCTGCATCACCAACCACCTTCCTCTCCCAGCCCCCAGCAACAGCCCCCTATGCCAAATATCCCGCAACACCAACCACGCCCTCTCCCAGCCCCAGCAACAGTCTTTTTGCCAAGGAACTCACATTACCAACCAGCCCCCTTTCCCAGCCCCCAGCAACAGCCCCCTTTGCCAAACACCCCAAAACACCAACCACCTCCTCTCCCAGTCCCCAGCAACAATCCCTTTGCCAAGCAGCCCACATCACCAACTACTTCCCTCTCCCAGCCCCCAGAAACAGTCCCTTTGCCAAACACCCCAAAACACCAACCACCTGCTCTCCCAGCTCCCAGCAACAGCCTCCTTTGCCAAGCAGCCCGCAACACCAACCACCCCCTCTCCCAGTCCCCAGCAATAATCCCTTTGCCAAGCAGCCCGCATCACCAACCATCCCCCTCTCCCAGCCCCCAGCAACAGCCTCCCTACCTGCACACAGCGGCAGGAGCTTGTGCTTTCTGCTCTTGATGCATGTGGGAGGCTTTGAAATGTGAGAAGAAGAAATGTCTGTTCTCCATGGACCGCAGGATTTCGTCAGCCACACATGGTGACGTCCTCCGGGCGGTACCAGGTTCAGAAGTGCTTCTCAAATTTCTCTGCTAGCCCACCTCCCGTTTCCACCCCCTAGCCTGGCCAGTTCCTGTTCTTCCGCCTTGCCAGCAAGTCGGATCTGCCTCTTCTCTGCAATTATCAACTTATCTACTTATCATCGGATACTCACGAGCGATGCCCAAACCGGGATCCAAGAGGTGCCCCTGCTGCTGTCCACGGAGAAGCCCCGTTACAGGTAAGTAACCTTGCTTTCTCAGGTTTCAGGTCCTTTTTGGTGCCAGTGGCAGAGCTGGGCAAGTAGGAGCAAAACCAGGAGCCCCTACCGCCCGCTGAGAGACTCTCCAATGATGTCAACAAAGCAACGAGGAAAGGGCTATTTTCCAGGTGTTCCAGTTATAAACAGAAGCTCCTAATTCCCCTTCAGGGGTGTTTTATCAAGGGTTTTTTTTTTTGGTTTTAATCGAACATCAGAAGCCTTCACTATAATGTGGACTCATTGGTAGAGAAGTGGAAGGATGTGTGTAGGCAGTCTCTTGTCCTGCTGTAGTGGGTGAATGGACGAAAGGAGGGCAATGCATTCTAGTTCTCCATTGAAGTAACGCAGGCTAAGAGGTGGTCACATAAACCTGAGCAGAAAGGAAGAATGTCACTGAGCTCCTTTGATAAGACGGGCTATGGGACATTACTGGTGGAGCACAAGAGAAGGGGCATTGCTTTTCCAGGAGGCATTTGGAAGTATGTGATGGTGTGGGATGGGTTGTGAGAGATTACGTGCATTTTCAATTTTGTGTTGTGTTTGCTGATGAGGGGGGGCTCCCCTCAGATTGGCGGCTTATAAATTTAGGAAAAATAAATAAATAAGTACTTAGAAGGTAGACGGGGTAAAGAATTCTCATTTCACAGCACAGCTTGAGAGGCCTTTGAATTACCTTTTGAAATTATTTGCCAAAATGCTGGAGGTCTGCAGGTAAGAATGTGTCAGAATGTTTGCCAATTGGTTTAACAGTAAAGTCACTCAGATTAATGAGACATTTTAGGCTTCATTTGTCCTCTACACCATATGCAGTGATGAGAATAGGGGGCATGAGACTGTCCCCCTTGCTAAAGGAAGTGGTGTGGGAGAAGCCTTAGGGTTGGAGACAGTAGTTTGGAGTGAGTTTTAATCAGTATCTGAGATGAAATATTAAAGACATTGATTCAAATAAGTAATGTGCTGTGTATTTTTGATCCTTGCCCTCCACAAGTAATTAAGGTGATGAAGGAATGTTCTGGTCCTCTGCTGACAGTGCTGTTCAATGCCTTCTTATGTGAAGGTGTGCTTTCAAATTGTCTGAAGACAACCAATGTGCACTTGTTGTTAATAAAGCTTTCACTGTGTCCCGATCTGTGAAGCTAATGTCCCGCGCCTTCCTTGCCATTTTTAGATAAGGTGACCGTGAAGACTGTTTTGCGAAGCTAACGTCCAGTGTCTTCCTTGCTGTTTTCAGATAAGGTGACTGAGAAGACTGTTTTAAAAAGCTAATGTCCAGTGTCTTCCTTGTCATTTTCAGATAAGGTGATTGAGAAGACTGTTTTGCGAAGCTAACGTCCAGTGTCTTCCTTGCCGTTTTCAGATAAGGTGATTGAGAAGACTGTTTTGCGAAGCTAACGTCCAGTGTCTTCCTTGCCGTTTTCAGATAAGGTGATTGAGAAGACTGTTTTGGGAAGCTAACATCCAGTGTCTTCCTTGCTGTTTTCAGATAAGGTGACTGTGAAGACTGTTTTGCGAAGCTAACGTCCAGTGTCTTCCTCGCTGTTTTCAGATAAGGTGACTGTGAAGACTGTTTTAGGAAGCTAACGTCCAGTGTCTTCCTTGCCATTTTTAGATAAGGTGACTGAGAAGACTGTCTTGGGACTGTTGTAGGAGATTTTGGAGGAGCAAGCGCTTCTAGATATGCACCAATATGGATTTAGGGGGGGACACAGTATGGAAACATACCTGCTCTGTTGATTCTCTCTGGTTGACATACCAGCAGCATTTGATAGTCCTTTCTCGACTGTCATCTTTTTTTAAAGGGCCATTCAAAAGGTGAAAGTGGGGAGCTCACTATCAGTGCCTTCAATGCTTAAGAAAGGAGCGTTATTGGAAACAGAGTAGGACTAAATGGTCAGATTTCCACATGGAAAAAGATAATAGCAGAGTGCTCCAAGAGTCTATACTGGAGTCTGTGCTGTTTAACATATTCATAAATGAGCTGGAGACAGGAGTGATGAGTGAGGTGATCAGATTTGCAGATGACACAAAATTTTTCAAAGTCATGAAAATGTCAGAGAATTACGAGGATTTACAGAAGGATCTAGTGAATCTAGCAGATGAAGTGATGCACATAAGGGAAAATGATCCTAACTATGGGTATAAAATGCTGGTTTTTGAGTTAGGAAACACTACCCAGGAAAAGATCTTGGAGTCGTTGTGGAGAATACATTGATATGTTCAGCCCAGTGTGCTGTGACTGTCAAAGAAGCTAAGAGAATGTTAGGGATTATTTGAAAGGGATGAATATCACTGTGTCTCTATATACAGTAGGTCCCTAGTGTGATGCACCTTGGGTATTGTGTGCAGGTCTGGCTGCCCCATCTCAAAAAGGATATAGTAGAACTACAAAAAGTTCAGAGATCGGCAACGAAAGTGACAAAGGGGATGGAACACCTCCCTTATGAAGAGAGGCGGAGCGGATCAAGGCTCTTCAGCTTGGAAAAAACATTAACTGAAAGGGAATATGATAGAAGTTTATAAACTCATGAGTGGGGTTAAAAAGGGGATGGTTGTTAACCTTTCACAAAACACTAAAACAAGAGGACACCCCATGGAAATAACACCCAGCAGATTAAAAACAAATTCTAGAAAGTATCATTTCATGTAGCGCACAATTAAGCTGTGGAATCTCTTGCCAGAGGATGTGGTCAAGGCCACTAATATAGCAGGAAGAAATCCAGACAAGTTTCCAGAGGAAAAGCCCATAAAAATGACTAGCCTGGTGGACTTGGGAAAGTCATTGCTTATCTCTTGAAATGAGCTATAAGGAAATGATGAACTTTTGGGGATCTGCTGGGTACTTAAGACCCGGACTGGCCACCGTTGGATATAAGATGCCGGGCTTGATGGACTTCGGACTGAGTCAGCATGGCTTGTGTTATGTTCTGATGAGCCGACAGGCGGCGGTGACTAAATATTCTCAAAAGCTAAGAAGAGAATACCGATTAACCTCCATCAGCCACGCATGCAAGGCTGCGTTCCTACCGTTTTACCTTTCTCCTTCATATTGAAAGGCTTACACATAATCTTCATTTCAACGGGTGCTGATCAGCGTTAGAAAGAAAAGCAACAGGATACCACAGAAGGCTAAATGCCAGCGCCATGTTTTACCTGTGCTTGAGCACATCTCTCGCCAGCTCCTCTCCAGCCATCCAGGAATGAATGGGACAGGAGAGCTGCGCCCCTGCAGAGAGAAAATCAACACGATATCAAAATAACACAATACATGATTTACAGACAGCGAGAGCATGCTTGGCGATACCAGCTGGGAGTGCTTAGCATCGACATAGGCTGGTCGGTATCAAAAGCAGTTAGGAGGTCAGCATTGAATGGTGACATGGTTTATGGTTTATTTTTCTTGCCGCCTTTGGGAAACCATCGAAGCGGTTTACATTTTAATTGATGGAAGGACGGTGAACTGAAAACAGGGCACAGTGAGGGCAAAGGTTACAATGGGGGCCCACACAAACAGCAGTCCTAACTTTAAACAGACAAACTATTGGTGTAAGTTTAGTCCCAAATGCAGTAGATAGGGCCACTAAATGGAAGTCTTCCGCTTACCTTTATGCAGCGGCTGTGGGTTTGAATATTGACCCCCCAGAAAGTATCATTTTCAAGGCAATTTCCACAGGTCAAACAGTGCTTTACCCAAGCAAATGACTTTACAAAGCTGCCCAACTGATATGTGGGTAAACGGATGCATGTAACACCATTTTGCACCTGCTTTTAGCAGCAGGGATCAGAGGCATTTCCGGGAATGGGGCGGGGAGGGCTTTGTGCCTATATACATAGTTTGGGAGTTTCAAAAGTCTGCATGAGAATTACCCCCCTCAAAAAAGGTATATATATGCACAATTTTTATCTATCATAATTATAAACTGCTTATCTTTGAATATCTAGGCAGTTTACAGTATAACATTTAATCATTTCAATAGATGTATGTACAGGTATAACACAAAAAAGCTCAATTCACCCTAAACAAGCAAAATTGATGACAGTTTCAAACAAAAGCTGTAATGTGGGTAGCTCTGGTGGGATCGTTTTCAAATGCAAAGTGCACAGGCATTTTCCTTTTGAAAACTGGGGTAAAGTCCATTACCGCCCTGGGAGATAGGACTGCAGTTTATGTATCGGAAAAGCCCAAGCGACTCAGTCACAAATTACTAATATTGTTGGTTCCTATAGAACACTGTTTTCATTGGACTTGACTGGTTCTGTGATCCAGAGCAAAGTGGAGGAGTTACCAGTAAAAAGAAAAAGGGTTGTCGTCCTTACCATCAAAGCAATGGACATCCAAGGCCATGTTTGCTCTGTCTCTGTTGGCTGTCCACTCTAGTAAAGATGGAGGGTACGTCCTGGCAGTCTCTGGTACGAGCTGGGTCTTTTGCATGGCCTGCATGAGCTTGTGCTGACAAACCGCCTTGTAGCCGTTGTAGGCATAATCGGAGACGTACCTAAAAGGAAGGAAGAGCTGGCACTCACGGAAACCCAGACAAAACCATCTTTCCCTGGAAGTTGTTCCGTTGCACTGGTCGTGACACACAGCGACTGCAGCAGAAAAGTTTCACCTTCCCTTCTATCGTCTTGCCATGTTATTTAATCGTTATGGGGTCAATTTAAAATTATTGGCAGCCAGCGGACTTATAAGTTCACTATCTGTGGATTTTCAGACACATGGAGAATAATTTTATAACAAGTTTGCCTATAGGCGAAAGCCAAGTAACCCCTTATTTTTAATCTATTTTATAAAGAGACATAGGCCCCTTTTACTAAAGCCCAGTAACCAGTTCTTGTGCGTTTTAAGGCGCGGTAACTGGCAGCCAGGAGCATTAACGTCAGCGACTATTGTGGTAAATTGCATGGTAATTAGCCATCACGTGATAGAGTAGGGAATAGGAGTGTGGACTTGAGAGCACATTGCCGCTAGCACGAGGTCAATTGCTGTGCACTCAGTGGCCATGTGGCATTAGGTGACCACTACCGGCCTTTTAGGTGCCCCGCGTTACGGTGCCCCTTCCTGCACGGACTGCTGGGAACATGGACTTTATGGGCAAAATGAACACAGGTTATGGGCAAAACCTCAGCAGGCTTTAGTAAAAGGGGCCAAGAGGTGCCTATATGTCTTTATAAAATATTAGGGGTAAACCATCAGAAATCGCAGCTGGACATTTATGTGTGCTCAGTCAAGTGTGTTCATATACGCATAGATCGCCCACGGTCTGCCCTTACTGCACCCCAGAACATGCCTATACGTGGGTCACGGAAGAGGATGTGCCCGCTTGTCACCGCACATACTTTTAAGCACGTAACTCCTGGAGTAATATTATAAAGCTCTTTTATGCATGAAAAATCCTTTGGATAGTGGTGAGCCGGACATCCCTCTACCTGGCCTGAGACTATCTGCTTAGTGAATGGCTGGAGGAGGGCGGAGTGGCCAAATTCTCCAGGTAGCGGCAAGTTTCAGCCACTAGCTGGATCATCTATACGGTTAGTTTAGGCTGCTGAAAGTTCCCCTTATGACATATGATCTTGTACAACGCTGGATAGTTGCCAACCAAAATAAGTGACATCTTATTCTTAGCTATGTTCAGATCTGTCTGTATTTAAATAGTCCCCCTGAGGGTTTGCAGTGCTGAACTATAGTTTGAAATGTGTTGAAAAACTTTTACATTACAAGAATTTTTTTTACAAATTTGGGGCTTAGTTCCAGGTGTTCTGCACCCAGCTTCTCTCTAATGCCCTACAGTTCTTATGAGAAAACTCTCCAGACAGCAAACCATTCCTTGGAGAGCCACTGATGAGACAAAAATAAGAAAGGAAGGGCCTGATTTTTAGCTGGGCGGTGCTAGGTGCTGCGTCGGCGCATAGCCCACCCACCATCCGTCTAACCTGGATTTTCAATGCCAGGGTCATATGCGGCCCCGGCACTGAAAATCCGGTTCTGGTTGCACAACCCAGAAGCCGCAGGAGCTAGCTGGACAGCAGCGATTTTTAATGCTACCGCTTAGCCCCTGCGCCTGAAAGATAAGTAAGGAAAAAAACTTTGCCTATCTTTAAGGCGCAGAGGGCTAAGCGGGTAGCATCAAAAATCGCTGCTACTTGGTCAGCCCTTTCCTCCATCCAAAGCCAGAGTTCCTCATGGTTCGTAGAGGAATGGGGATCAGTTTTCTATGTCTGCCTTTAATGAAGCTAACCTTCACCAGATCGTGTGGAAAATTTGGTTTTGGAGGTGTCCTCTTGATTAGAGGATCACTTTCCATACAAGCTCTGTCATTACATTTACTATAGCCATGCTCACTTTAATAGATATTTGTCCATATTAGAAGAAGGAGCAAATCCACTGAGGCATGAAGCCAGGAGCAACCAACCACGTTCTTCATTGTTGGGGTTGGTGTTTCGCCAGACCTGATTGGCTATCTGAGCAAGAATCTCATCTCTCAGTCCCACATGGGACAAGCCTTTCTGAATGATGTAATTCCCAAATAAATTCTCCTGGACTCCGTTGAGGTGTGGGTCTCCCATGAATCTCAGAACCTAACAGAAGAAAGAAAACCAGGACTTCAGTAACATCACAGAAACAAACAAATTAGTGTAGAACCTCTAGAGGCTATACCAGATATATGGTTGGTATTAATGAAACTGTGAACTTTCCAGGCATAGGAAGGTTCAGTGGAGTGAGATCAGAGAGAAAATTGTTTCCTTCTTTCACAGCGGTGGGGCTAGACTATGAGAGAAGAATCCATGAGTTTTTGAGGCATCTTTGACTTGGAGAGCAGTGGGAAAGCAGCTAGGGGAGATGTGCTCTCAAAAGGATTCACTCCTAAGAAATTCAGATATGCCATACTCAATCCATCAAGCCCAGTATCCTGTTTCCAACAGTGGACTATCCAGACCACAAGTACTTGTCAAGTTCCCAAAATGTAACCAAATTCCATGTGGCTTGTCCCAGGGATATGCAGATTTCCCCAGTCCACTTTAATAGTGGTTTATGCATTTTTCCTCCAGGAACGTGTCCAAACCTTTTTTAAACCCAGTTACACTAACAGCTTTGACTACATCCTCCAGCGATGAATTCCACAGTTTGATTATGCATTAAGTGAAAAAATATTTTCTCCAATTAGTTTTAAATGTGCTACATTGTAGCTTCATTGTCTGTCCCCTAGTCATTCTACTTTTTGAAGGAGTAAACAGCAGATCAATGTTTACCCATTCCACACCACTCATTAATTTATAGACCTCTATCTTATCTCCCCTCAGTTGTCTCTTTTCCAGCTGAAGAGCCCTAACCTTTTAAGCCTTTCCTCGTACGATATCCTTTCATCCCCTTTACCATTTTAGTCACCCTTCTCTGGACCTTTTCCATTTCTGCTATATCCATTTTAGATATGATGACCAGACATACCCGCTATATTTAAGGTGCAGTCACACCATGGAGCAATACAGAGGCATGAAAAAATCTTTGGTTTTTATTAGCTTCTTTGGCCAACACTGCACACTGGGCAGAGGGTTTCAATGTATTATCCATGATGACGCCTAGATCCTTTTCCTGGGTGTCGATTCCTAACATGGAACCGTGCACCTTCTTTTCTCTTAAGAGAGAGAAAGTGAGGAGTCAGGAGGAGAGGATGCAGAGAGCTGTAAAGTTTCTGGAGTTTTGCTAGAGAAGTCCCCGCAAAAGGAAACAGTGGGCAGCATCACATTTCCAGATAGAGAATACTGAAGGACTGCGTGGTGGACTCTGGGTGGATATTCCAACTTTCTACCTCAGTAGTGGATAACAGTTAGGTATTCAGTGTGATCTTAAAATGATATAATTATTTTTAGTACTTTCTAATGTTTTTGTTTTGAGTTGCTTTGATGTTGTATGTTTTCTGTGAGCCACTTAGAAGCGTAATGATAGGCAAGTAGTAAGTGCAATAAATAAACACATACAAATGTTGTAATTTGCATTATTTTCGCTCATTTTTACCTTTCCTTTTGCTTTATGGAATTTCAGTAAACCTTGTCTGATTTGCACCAAAAGCTGGACTTGGCTGAATACATTTTGATTGGAGTGTGAAGAAGTGTGAGTGATTCCTTAACGCAGGCCTTGACAAATTTTCTTGGAACTTAGGAGCCAGCTTAAAAATCTAGGAGCCGGCCACCAAAACCTAGGTCAGAGTGCACGCCTCCACCCCACCCCCCAGGTGCAGTCCGTGGATGCAGCAAGGGTGATACCATCACTATCTAGACAAGGGCCAACTGTATCCAGATTGTGGTGATTTTCAGCCGGCTCTTATCTGGATGACTTTGACTGCATGAAAAGCAGACCTGAGTTGCTCTCTAGATAAGGTCGGCACTTGTCTGGATAGTGGCACTCAATTTGGATGTGCAGTGGCAGCGATTGTCCGGATACCGCCATGGAATATCCAGATAGTATTTCAGCACTGTGGCTCATCACCATGAAGTTTAAAGAGCAGCTTGTTTGAAAATCAGGCCCCTACGTTTTGGCCAGACTCATTCGACTTTCCTAACTTGTTGTTTAGAAGCCTGAGATCTGGATAATACCAAAGATACTGATATTGCTTGTGAAGAGTAATAGTCCCAGAAGGGCCGCCTTGTCTAAAGTCTGTTTATGGAGATTATTCGCAGCAATTGCCTGGTCATCTAGCAAAAGAGGAGAGAACTAAGGAAGAGAGAGTTGACATTTACTAGCCAATAGCTGAATATCTATATTCTTGAAATTTCTGGCTTGAACGGTTCTATTTCCTGCACATGAGACTATATGGGCATGTTCACTCCTGTAAAATTACATAATGATCTGACTATGGGATGGATAAAATTCTGGTTCCCTGAGACTTCTTAAAGGGATCACCAAGGAAGAAGACCAAGGTGTGGTCTCCTAAATGAGTAGGAGAATGAATAGTCAGTTCAAATCCCAGGCAAAAAATCACTCTGCTTCTATATGGACGATCCATATGCATATTGAAATCTCCCAACCCAAGTAAGCTAGCAAAATTTGACATTAACTCTTTTATAGTTGTAGAGATAAAGTCACACCCTTACTGAGCTAAAAGGGGAGGAGGAGGGCAATAAGGAAGTAAGATGTGAATGACCAAAGCCAGCTCCACTCATACTAGCAAAGACTTAGTCAGTGGTTCTCTGGAGTGGTAATTCAGTAATAGAAAGGGTTTCAGAATAGATAAGGGCCACACCTCCACCAACTTTACATGACTAATGAGTATAGAAAAAAAGCATAATCTGGGGGTGTACTTTGAGTCAAATAGGCCTCTTCTCCTTTTTTTAGCCATATGTCCATCAGGAAAAATATAGTACTGAGATATTCAGAGATTAAATCATTAATTAAAATACATTTTCTTCTAACGGATCTAGCATTAAGTAGCCCAATATCCAGCTTCGACCAAACTGTGAGAGGTATTAATTTTCATGGTAACCTCCACCAGGCCACATTGTTTCAGAGTTTTTATCCAAGGGTGGTCCCAAGGTCTGGTATTGCACAGAGTTCTACATCCCGGTTAGGTCCTTGGGTTGTCAAGCATCCAACATCTAGCAAACTGTGTCCAGTATCCACCAATCAGCATCCAATAATCCATGTCAAGTATCAAACAATCAATACTCATCACAAATGGAGAGTCAGAGATCCTTTCCAAATCACTATGGCTCCTAGGTCAGGAAGTCCTTATTTGAGGTCCCTTGTATATTTAGAGTGAATTCTGGGGTTCACTTGGACAGTTTGGTTCAGCTCTCCCACGTTCTATATCCACCTTAAAATGTGGATCCTGAGAGTTCTTCAGTGGTGGGATATACACCCTGTCACAATCCCCAAACAACTGAAATTGGCAACAGGGACACTATGCAAACTAAAGAAGCAACTGATAAAAAAAAGTTGAAAAAGAAGTGCTATTCCAGAAATAATGGAGGCAGCCCAAGGAGCAGGACCTGTTCCTTGGTTATGCTCCTGAGATATATGTTGCCATGGTGCAAATGCCTGAATTAGATGAACAAAACGAGGAGCCCCTGATGTCACCTCTGACATCACCTTCACTATGGTGGTGTGGCTTTGGGGGGAGTCAACAGCAAGTGTGGCAGCAGCTGAGTCTAAGAACATCCTAGTTGCCCGCTCAGCCTATGCAGCTTACTATAAAATTATCACCAGAATGGAAAACAGCTAGAGAGGGTAGCCCTAGAAAATGGAAGCCTTTTACTATCATTTCTGCTAGTGTTTGCAATATATTTCAGAAGTCCGCCTTGACGCAGTCTAGTTAGCAGAGTCCCTTGTTCCAGAGCTAATGATATAAAAATGTGAAGGGGACCTCACTGTTAACCCTTGTATAAAACAAAGTCTTTATTTTATTTATTTATTTTATTTATTTACATTCTCTTATATACCGCGCTTTTCTGCATCAGTGCGGTTTACATTGAACAAACTGAAATTACATTGAACAGGGCATTATAACTTGGAGATAACTATTTTACAGGGAACATGGGCTATGGAGGGTTAAGTGGCTTGCCCAAGACCACAAGGAGCACCTGTCTTGCAATCTGATCTCCTGTGGCAAACAGAAGAGATCTTTGTCATGATCGTGGCACAGCTCCCCTCTTCTGCCCAATGGAGATGGGGTCTCTGAGGGCAGACAGCTACATTGACGCTGTACTTGTGTTCTTCTGTTGGCTGCTTTACTACTTTAATTTAAATGGCAGATGATCGGCGTGATGGTACTCCCTACCATTGGCATCCCCCCCGCCATACTTACCACGCTTATCGTGTAGTGCCAGTCCTGGTGGGGGTAGTCCGTGCGACTGGTTCCCTTATCCCAGCTCTTTCTTTACAGCAGCTTTCTCAGAGAGGTAGGAGGGATAAATTTTATTGGTGATTACAGCTAAAAGCAGGATTGTCTCTCCTAATGACTCGCTGATTTGTAAGTAAGAGGTGAGAGAGTTGTGACCGTGTAAATCATTACAAGAAGAGCTGAGGGGGCGTCATGCAGATAATGATTCCTGGGCTGCTTTAGCCTGGTGCTAGGTGCTTGCTTCGAAGGTAATTAATGCATGCTGGTAATTATGGGATGCAGGTCTATCTCCCAAGTCCCATTACCCAAAATGTATTACTAGCATTGCATACTGACACCTCCCTGACCATCCTCATATATGTGGGGAGCAGAAAGGGAGCTTCATCTGTGGCACTAAAGAGAGGTGCAGTTGAATTGTCCTGATACATTTCCCGTGTACAGAAAGATTACAAGGGACCCACTGCCCGAAGTCTCCTTTCGGCAACAGGCTGCTTTGTGCATCTTCTCTGGTTTAGCAGTGTGCGCTGCCACCGTGCCAGGACCATGATAATTATTTGGCATCAGACTGACCCCCCAGGACTAGGAGACATTATGTGAAGCTAAAACAAATTTTCCACTCAATGAACAATCAAGCTGTACGGTTTGTTGTCAGAGGATGTGGTCAAGGCATCTACTGTAATATAGCTGGGTTTAAAGTAGGTTTGTAGAAACTGCTAGAGAACAAGTCCATAAATACGTAATTATTAATCACGTACATCTCAGAACACTACCGCTCGCCCCTGGGGGCAGCTGCAAGAAACGCATCCTCTCTTGGGATATACTGGGCACTGCCTAGCAATCCTAGACTGGTCACTGCTGGGGCCAAGCTACTGAGTTTGATGGACCTTTGACTAGTCCTACTTTGATTTATCGGGCGCTTTTAACACCTTAGATCATAATACTCTATCTACTTCCTCAACTGAGTGAAATCAGAATATTTGCTCCCATATTAAACTGGTTTAAAGAATTTTTATCACATTGATCTTACATGGTTAAATGGCAGGAAGACATCTGACACTGGGACGAGTTTCTATGGAGTACCCTAAGAGGTCCATAAATTAATGAATGGAGGGGATAGGTTGTTTACTCCTTTAACACTAGAAGCCCCAAAAGGCATTTTACCTAGAAACCCCAAAGTGCGTCAATTGACGCATTATCACGACAACTGTGTTTAGCATGAAATGCAGATGAGAATTAATTTGAAGTTACTTATTTTGTTAAATACGTGCGGTATGTGACATCATTACGTGACGTCATCGTGTGTTTATTGTTTTGTAATGTCGGAGTAAAACTGTAAACAGTGATTGATTTAAAACTGAAATTTACACTGTTACACAGGTATGTACAATGTTGTGACTTTCGAACACGCCCTAGAACAGGCCGACACTCCAGAACGTTTAAGCATATCGCTTCCTCCCTGAAATTTTATTTATTTTTTTCTACGATTCTATTTACAGAATGCCGAGACCTCGTAAGAAGACAGCAGTGCCTAGATGTGCTGGTGCAAAATCAGATTCAAACGTTGACCTACATGTTACAGGTTGTGCAGGCATACATGCTTATCCTGTTCGTTCATTAACTGACACAGACTTTGCAGTTACTTTTACATTTAGTTAACACTGTTCTTATCTTAGTCGTTGTATGAAACTTGTGAAAACCACTCAATTTTCTTGGTTGCGTCAATACTTTGGGGCTTCTAGGTATACAGTCATTTTCCTGCTAGATGGCGCATCTGCCATTAATTTTCGATGCACATATTTGAACATCTTGACCTCACTAACAAAAGTCATGGAACATAACTGACATGGTTCTAGCAGTGGTGCTGGTATACAACTTTGAAGATGCATTTGCGTCAATTGACGTACTTTGGGACTTCTAGTGTTAAAAGGTAAAATGACTAGAGGACATGCAATAAAGATACAATGTAATCCATTTAAGAGTAACACGAGAAAATATTTTTTTCACTCAAAGTGTAATCAAACTCTGGAATTCATTACCGGAGGATGTAGTAAAAGCTGTTAGGGTAACTAGGTTTAAAAAACGTCTGGATTATCTATAGGGAGAACTATTCTGGCAACTGGTAACAGAACCAACACGTGAAGGGGCCATGCTGGACTTGGTGCTCACCAATGGGGAAAATGCTTCTGATGTCATAGTGGGAGATCATCTCGTATCCAGTGATCACCAGATGGTGTGGTTTACTATTAGGACTAGGGTTGATAAAATCCATTCAAAAGCGAGGGTCTTAGACTTTAGGAAAACTAACTTTACAAAGATGGGACAATACCTGAATGAGTCATTAGCAGGATGGGAACAGCTGGGGGATGTAGAAAAGAAATGGGCAAAACAGAAAGAGGATATTTTAAGAGCAACAAACCTTTTTGTTAGAAAGGTAAATAAATGTAAAAGGAAAAGGAGGCCACTGTGGTTCTCAAAAGAAGTTGCTGAAAAGGTGAAGAAAAAGAGGGAGGCCTTCATTAAATACAAGAGATCACAGAGAGAATAAGACAGGCATCTGTATCTGGAAAAACTTAGAGAAGCTAGCAAAATAGTCAAAAAAGCAAAAATACAAAAAGAAGAAGAAATAGCCAATGCACTAAAATGGAGGGATAAGACATTTTTCAGATATGTTAGTGAGAGGAGGAAGGGCAAAAGTGGTGTTGTCAGACTCAAGGGCGAAGGAAAGGAATATGTAGAAGCTGATGAGGATAAAGCAGAATTGCTTAAATATTTCTGTTCTGTGTTCACAGATGAAGGGCCAGCAGCAGGACCTCAGAAAACAACAAATAGGAACAGAAGTGACGGGGATTTCAAACAATTTTCAGAAGACTGAGCTCGTGAGGAACTAGCTAAACTTAAAGTAGACAAAGCGATGGGACCAGACAGGATACATCTGAGAAAATTGAAGGAACTTGGGGACTGACCTTTTCAGTGCTTCTTTAGAGTTGGGAGTGGCCCCAGAGGACTGGAGAAAGGCACTTGTGGTCCCTTTACACAAAAGAGGAAATAAGGATGAGGTTAAAAACTACAGGCCGGTTAGTCTAAACTCTGTGGCGAGTAAATTATTGGAAATGCTGCTAAAAGAGAGAATAGTGAGGTTTCTGGAGTCCAGTGGATTGCAGGATCCAAGGCAGCATGGGTTTACCAGAGGCAGGTCTTGTCAGACAAATCTGATTAATTTCTTTAACTGGGTGACCAGGGAGTTGGACTGAGGGAGAGCTCTAGATGTGGTATATTTAGATTTCAGTAAAGTCTTTGACATTGTTCCACACAGGCGACTTATAAAAAAACTGAGCACCCTAAAGTGACTGAATAGGTAAGAAATTGATTGAGTGGGAGGCGACAAAGGGTACAGGTAAATGAAGTACACTCTGAAGAGAAAAAAGTTACCAGTGGTGTGCTGCAAGGATCTGTCCTTGGTCCGATTCTTTTTAACATCTTTGTTAGTGCTATAGTGGAAGGGCTGTCGGGTAAGGTTTGCCACTTTGCAGATGATACCAAAATCTTCAAGAGTAGACACCCAGGAAGGAGTAGATAACAGGAGGAGGGATCTAGCTAAGCTTGAAGAATGGTTAAGAATTTGGCAGCTGAAATTTAATGCTAAAAAATGTAGGGTCATGGACTTGGGCTGCAAAAATCCAAGGGAGGGGTACAGTGTAGGGGGCGAAGTTCTTCTGTCCACGAAAGAAGTACTTCTGTGCACTTCTATCCACTAAGTATATAGCGAAATTAGAAAAGGTACAGACAAGAGCCACAAAATGGTAAAGGGGATGGAAGGATACCCCTATGAGGAAAGGCTTAAAAGATTAGAGCTCTTCAACTTGGAAAAGAGAAGGCTGAGGGGAGATATGATAAAAGTCTATAAATTAATGAATGGAGTGGAACGGGTCAACGTAGATCGGTTGTTGTTTATGCCATCAAAAGTAGAAAGACTAGAGGACACGTGATGAAGCTACAGTTTAACCCATTTAAGACTAATAAGAGAAAACATTTTTTCACTCAACACGTAATCAAACTCTGAAATTCATTACTGGAGGATGTAGTAAAAACTGTTAGTGTAGCTGGGTTTAAAAAAGGTTTGGACAAGTTCCTGGAGGAAAGGTCTATAAACCATTATTAAAGAGGACCGGGAAATCCACTTCTTGCCCCAAGACGAGCATTGTGGAAGCTGTGGACTTTGGGTACCTGCCAGGTACTTGTGATCTGGATTGGTCACTCTTAGAAACAGGATACTGGGCTTGATGGACCTCGGTCTGACCTAGTATGCATTTCTTATGTTCTTATGACCTGGGCTTGATTGTTTCTGATGATCTTAAAGTGGCTAAACAGGTAGAAAAGGCGATGGCGAATGCCAGAAGGATGCTTGGGTGCATCGGGAGAGGAATGGCCAGCAGATAAATGGAGGTGATAGTGCCTCTGTATAAGTCTCTGGTGAAATCTCATTTGGTGTACTGTGTGCAATTCTGTAGACCACAGCTTCAAAAAAGGATATAAACAGGTTGGAGTCAGTGCAGAGTGTTGTTTGTTATAAAGCATATGAAAAATCTCAATAATAATTGCATTCATTACAAGCAACAAGGTCTCAGACTTATATGGGTGCTTTATTCAGACGGAATGTGTGGAATACAAAACCAATAACGTAGATGACATACATAACAGAGTGCTTTCAAAAGAACCCCCTGAAGAAACTGGATAACAGTGAAACGCAGATAAGGCGCTGAGGTTTGGCGTTGGGGACTACGCATAATAAGCTAAGCACTGTTTTGTATTTTGGCATCAGGAAACAGTTTGATCAAGGTGGATTAAGAAGATATAAGTTACAACATTAAGCGACGTGTTAAAGGTCATTGATGCAAAAGGGTGCATAATTATCAGACATGTTTAAGTCTGAATAAAGCACCCATATAAGTCTGAGACCTTGTTGCTTGTAATGAATGCAATTATTGAGATTTTTGATAGATAAATGTCATAAATTATTGATATTATATCACAATCTCGAAGATAATATTAGAGCGCGACAACTTAAAAAATCAACAGAAAATTCACTCTGAAAAGTGACCAGATTAGT
Organism: Ichthyophis bannanicus; assembly: GCA_033557465.1. Lineage (NCBI taxonomy): Eukaryota > Metazoa > Chordata > Amphibia > Gymnophiona > Ichthyophiidae > Ichthyophis > Ichthyophis bannanicus. The sequence continues at coordinate 66,760,761 of CM066044.1, read as the reverse complement.
GGCTTATAAAGCATATGAAGACAGACTTAAAGATCTTAATACAGTGCAATTGAGGACTCTTTGGCAAAGGTATTGTTACTTCAGAATTCATTATCTACAGTAAAATCGCAAGTAAAATTGATCGAGAAACATTCCGATGCTCATATTAACGAGGCTAGTGTTATAAGATCTAAATTGGAGGCTTTGGAGAACTCTGTGAGAGCAGTTAATCTAAGGCTGGTGAATTTTCCTCGAACAGCGTTGATTTCTACTAAAGAGATGTTTCGTAATTATTTGTCTGAGATATTGAGGTCCCTCCAGAGTGTCATCCTCCACCTGTCAAAGTTTATTATCTGCCGGCTTCAAAAAAGGAGAGCGCCTTAAAGACTCATACAGGATTAGGCCAAGTTGATACCCTCAATTTAACTTCAATATTGGAAAGAGGAGCAAGTATTGTCTGCTACTTTGTTGATTACTCTTGCACTGTTGTCTAATAAAGATTGGTTAATGAAGATGTACTTTAAAAAGTGTAATATTCCTTTTAAAGGTTTGCTAGTGCGAATGTACCCTGATTTGGCTCAGGAGACTTGGAGAAGGAGGCGACAGTTTCTTCTCCTTCGCCCTGGGGTTCAGCAATTGGGAGACCTTTTCTTCCTAAAATTTCCATGTAAACGCTTGATTAAATATCAGGCTGTTTCCTATATTTTTTTGAGCCCGCCCAATTGCTGCCCTTCCTTAACTCACACGATGTTGGGGGTTCTGTGGGTCCTCCCGCTGCACCTCCGTGAACTTGAGAATTACGCGCTGTAGTGGTTTTTATTTTCCTCTGAAATCTGAATTGCTTTTTTTTTTCCTCACTTGGATCTTCTTAATTGTGGCTTGAGTGGGTTTTGATTTTATATTTTTCTTTATGTTATTTTCCTTTTGTTCTTGTTTTGTATCAAATTCCCAATTTCTGTACAAAATTGTTTTGTCCTGGTTATATTGTAAAACGGCATAAATAAAAAAATATCTTAATATGTATACTGTCACAAGGTCAGCCCTCCGCCTAGGGCTAAGAGGGCTGGCCTGCCATGATGTCCTTTAATCAGAAAGTGAGACCACACCTTTCTGCTTTCACAATGCCTCTTGGGAGTTGTAGTCCCTTTTAGACCTCTGATAAAGGAATAGTTGTGAGTCGAGTGTTTAAGGCAAAATGACAAGAAATTTATTCCCCTCACATTAGGACTTGGTGTAGAACAAAATAGGAGAGTGTCCAGGTGTTTGCTTGAAGATTATTTACAACAAAATAAGGTGACTGCTTTTCACACTCTGGCTCCAAAACGTGCTGTGCCTTTTCTAAGTAACAAAGATGGGAAAACCAAACAGCTTCTTCTGTCAAAGTAAAATAACTTCTTTTCCTTTGCTGTTTCACAGCTCTTTAACTCAAAGACTTAACACAGTGACTCGATATCATCGGCTAAGCAAAGCGTGCAATCCATTGGAACTTCAGCTATGTCATTAACATCACAGTCCGTTTGCATATCTTCCAGCTCAGGATTTACTGAGCTTGGCTGCCAGCGGTTACTACTGTGTTTAAGGTAACCTCCCTCTGCAAACTTGGGTGTTTCCCCTGTATACAATTCTAGACAGCAAGGGTTTGAAATACCTGTGGCTTTGGAGCTTCTTCTCTGGCTCTCATCTAGTTCCTTCCAGTTATAAGGAAATGCTCTGTAACTCTCCGCTTGTAATTCCTGACTAGAGCCACCCCCTGGCTCTCTGTTCCAGGTAGAGCTTCTTAACCTCCCTGCTTTGGTGCTGGGTCTCCACTTGTGCAAACTCTGAAGCCTTTCCTCAGGCAGTAAGGACTGAAGGGCTCCCTGTTCTCTCTGCCCAGGCTGGTTCCTGGCAACAGGCTGTGCCTTCCCACCTTCTAGTCTGCCGGCTTCTCTCCCAGAACTGCAGGTAGGTTCTTTGCCACGTCTCCAATTCTCTAGGGTTCCTGAGCCTCTCCAACCACGTCTCTCAGGAGCTCTTTCCTCTTGCTCCCTCTCTGGCTTCCTTCCTTGCTTCTCTTGTTGTCCTCGCTGCTCCTCCTTTGCTCCCAACCAGCGTTTATATTTCCGTTCCCTGAGGCTTGGCTCTGCCTTTCTGAACAGGTGTGAGTGATCAAGCTCCAGGCTTGCTGCTACGTCAGAGCTTGGGCGTGTCAGCTCAGCTCCTCAGCTCAGCTCAGCTCAGCTCCTCAGCTCAGCTCTGTTTGTCTTTCTCTTGTAAACAGTGAGCTATGTGTGCTGGCTGACTGTCAGTTTTAAAGGTAACCTTTTCCTTTCTTTCTATTTCCATGGGCTCTATAGGGGCTTCTACATCACAATACGTTAGAGGAAAGGTGAGATAGAGGAAATATGATAGAGATGTTTACATACTTCTATGGCATAAATGTACAGGAGGAGAGTCTCTTTCGATTGAAAGCAAGTTCTACTATGAGGGGACATGGGATGAGGGTGAAAGGGGATAGACTCAGGAGTAAGATGTGGAAATATTTCTTTACAGAAAGAGTGGTAGATGCATGGAATGGTTTTCCAGTGGAGGTGGTAGAGATGAGGACAGTAACTGAATTCAAAAAAGCATGGGGCAAACAGAGGATCTCTAAAGGAAAAAAGGGAACTGTTGTAGTGGTTGATATGGAAGGGCAGACTAGATAGGGCATGCGGTCTTTTTCTGCCGTCATGTTTCAATCTTTCTAGGATGTGAAGGTGACTTCATGGTTAACCCTTGTAGAAAACAACGTCTTGGTTAGGATATAGGATGGGGGTGGATGGGGGCTTTTGGGATTGGGATGGGAAGGAGTCTTTTAATCACTGTGCACAAGATTAGCTCCAGTATGATGAGTGGATTTCTCCTCATTACTCAGCGTTTTGTAGTTTTAGCTTATTGATGGGAGTCATGAATTAGCTTTTTCTGCTTTCATGTATCTGTTTATAAACTTCAGAATACAGACCTGCAATTTAAAAAAAAGGTGGGAACATGTGCATTGATGCCTAGTCAAGAGTCACCATGATCATGACTCTTGTACCATCTTCCCTTGGGATGGAAGTTAAAAACCTGAGTGGCCCAACCTATTTCATGAGGTAACTGAACCCTACATAAAGAATCCCCAGAATGGTTTTGAGGAGAAAAAGGTGACCCTCTGCCAGGTTACGCCAATTCACTAACCTGTAACCTTTTTGAACTTGCTTCCTTCTCCCCCGTGGAAGTGGAAAGTGGAGGAACTCCCCACTGGTCCTTATTTGGTACTTTTGTTTTATAGAAAACTACCGTTATCCCATAAAACACTGAGATAGGAATCTCATTGTCACAATGCAGAGGAAGGCTATGGACCACTTATCCTAGACTGCAACAGGAAACTAAGACATACAATGTAAAGTTTTACAAGCTCTCTCCCCAGCGTTCAATTGGACTGGCAGGAAATGCAATGGGGTGCTTAGAATTTTCTGGTTTTCCAAAATGAGAAGAGAAGTAGGAGCTCAGAAACACTCAAACCTACCAGCTTAAAAATATCAATAGCGTCACGCCTCAGCTCCTCTTCCACCTGCGTTAAAGCAGACCCCAGCGGCACCGTCAGCATCCCGAACAAAGGCTCCTGCATGAATATCATGGACACATCGATTAACTTTTGGAATGATAACATTTGCATTTCCACATCTAAGGAGCTAAAATTTGGCTGTACAGAACAGCCCAGTTTCCCCACTTTACGTAATTGTAATCAGCAGTTCCAACATTCCCTGCCCTTTTAATTCGTGGCTTACTAGCATTACTACGCATCGTTTCTAAAGTGCTAGCAGGCGCATGCAGCACTGTACACGATACGCATGCAGTCGCTGGAGAACAGAGTTTCTAAGAATTATCTGCAGGTTGCAAGGAAGTGTAAAGCGCATGGAGGATTGCACGGGAAGAGCTTCATAGATAACTGCTCACATTTGTGTCAGAGAGAAACATTGAGACCCTCGTGTTTAGCAAAGTGGTGAATTCTCTGTATATTCAGAGGAACTTATCCAGATAAATCTGACGCTGAATATATCTGGATAAACTTTTCCAGGAACTTCTTCTGGATAACTTTGGCACCAGCGCTGAACCTAGCCCTGTACGAGCAGTGCAGCTGCACAGGGTGCAAAGAAATGGCACATTTAGGGCCGAGTGCTGGCCTCGGCTCCTCCCCCCCCCCACGCTGCCTGCACTAGCCCCACAGCCACTTTTCCTGTTCCCTTGGCGGCAGTGGAGCGAATCTCCAATTAAAATAAAACAAACATGAGGGTCTTTCTGACTCCGCGCTTGCATGGCTGGTCTGATCCCTCCCCCCTCCGATGCGAGTGTATGTCAAAGGAGGGAGGGATCACAGCAGCTATGCAAGTCGGAAAGAGGTCCGCTCCGCTGCTGCCACCAAGGGACCAGGAAAAGCGGCGGCAGGGCAAGGGCAGGTCAGGTAAGACGGGGAGATGCTGGGCATGGGGGGACTGGGCAAACGACAAACATGTGATGTCAGGGAGTGCGCCAGTTTGCAAGTCACACAGGGCACATTTATGGCTTGGTATGGCCCCATTTGGCACAGCCTTTTTGCCAACTATACCTATCTGCCTAACTTATCTGGCCAGTGCTGAATGTGAACACTGGCTGGATAGAATTTAGCGGCATTTCAGGAAAGTCTCCTGCCCTGACTCTTGTACGCAGATAAATCTGTGTAGGTAACAATTTACCCACTCATTAGGGAAGAGGTAATTTAAACCCTAGAGATGTGTGTGGATAATTCTCAGTTATCCAGACGCATCTTTTCAAAATCAGCATCTGAATGCATGTTTTAGTCCAAACCTGAAGAAGGTAACATTCGTAGCCAATAAGAGAAACTTCCCTGTAGTGGTTAACTTATATAACTGTGTAACTTTTGAAGAAATAGCATATAAAATGCATAAATAAATCAAATGATTGTATCTGCCATATCCCTTATATCATATAGCAAAACATATGAATTACTCGAACTCTGCTACCTCAACCTCCCGACCCCTGCCACTCACCTCTTCTCTCAACCTCCCCCCACCTCTCATAGACTGTCAGTTCTTCAGGGGAGGGTCTCTCTTAACCTTCTGCTCCTTTTCATTACCCCCAGGGCCTCCTGATCCCTACTGCCAGTATGTGGGATATTGTTTTGTTTCATCTTTTCTTTCTCTATTGTGTGTCTATAGTCCGTCCACTGCCCCTGCTCACGCGCTGCGCGATAATAATCCGTTTTCATTCACCTCAGTTTATCAGCAGAAGGGATCATGCCAAGCTGAGGCCTATTATGGTAATAAGACCTACCTTGAAGTGAAGTCGCACATACTTGGATATGGGATAGTTGTTGATGCTGAGAGGCAGAGTCAGCTGGGATTCTCCTTGCAAGGTTGGAGCCTGGACTAGAGTCACACACTGTTCATTAATGTGCTTGTGAACTACAGGGAAAGATAAACACAGGAATCAATCAGGCAGTACTGGAGGAAGTGATGAGTCTACCTCTTAGGAGCCCATCAAAAAGAACACCACACGATGAAACGTGACCTCGTGTCAAGGACTATGCAGGTTTTACAAAGTGTTCCCGTACCATGCTGGGAGCCCAGTCCTTCTGTTTTACAAGTCTACTCAGTCTACACTGAGAAAATCTTTGGGCCCAGTCAGTATATAAAGTTAAGCCGTGGTAGCAGCATATCCAGATGCTAAAGAAATAATTCTAGGGGAGGGGGGGGGATATAATGATGAAGAATAGTGGGGGGTGTATAAAGAAAATGTTGTACCACTGCTGCAGTAAAGAGGAGCTGCTGGAGTGGTGGATAAGAGTCAACCCCACCCAGTGGTGAATATCTGTATGTTAACAATTATTTGTTGCTTTGATGGTGGTTCAATAAATACAATTAAAAAAAAAAAGAAATAATTCTATATAAGGGGTGCATGGAAAATTCTGTAAGTGCACACAGAAGTCCCAATGCAAATATTTCAGTTAGGGTGTGCATGGGGTTGTGCTTGAGCCTGGTGGGGGGGGGGGGGCTCTAAATTGTGTGCATAAGTTATAGAATATTATAACTTACCGTATGTGCTTTTTCTCCAAATCTAGGTGTGGGCACTTACACCTGCACTAGATCACACATAATCACCATGCCTAGATTCAGGCACAGCAGTTGCACCCCTATTTTTTAAAGTATGCATGCACTTCACTTTGGGGGTCATTCTGAACGGCGTCCAATCCAGACGTTCAGACTTGCTAAACGCCTGGGACCATATTCCCACTCCAAAGCTCCCCATATGTACAAGGGAGATGTGCGGGGAGCTCTGGACGGGAACGGGGGCGGGAGGGGGCGTGCTGAGGGAGGAGTGAGGGCAGGCAGTGGGCGGTGCCATGTCCCTGGATGTACAGGGCTGATTCCAAGGTCGGTCCTGAGAGTCTTGGATAGGCCATTTAAACTGGGGACTTATTATACCTCTGAGGTGGAATAAGCCCCTGGAAATCGGGGAATGCTGGAGCCGAGGCCCGCAACACAGGTGGGAGGGTGCAAGAGGTTCCCCGCAACCTGACCCTGGCCATGGAAGGACCGATCGGGGGGGTCAGGCTGCGGGGAACGAAGGATTCGCTGTTGCCACCAAGGATCATGGTTCCTCCATGGAGCCATGGTGCCATGCAGGAGCCAGGCTAGGCTAATCGGGCAATGGATTAGACATCCGGGGTGCCTGAATTGGGGCATGTCCCAGACTCCAATCCCTATGCCACAATTCTGTTCCCGCAGGCATGTCTAGCCCCTGTGGGAACAGAATTGGGTGCACCTCTGGGCCGTCCAGATTTCTGGACATCCGGACGTGCACCTTCTGAATGGGCCTCTTTATAAATTAGGCCTCACATAAGCACGTTAACTACGCGGGAGATTATAGCATTGCCCTCCTAGAGGTATCGGTTTGTGTGTAATACTGTTTGATATTTGTACACAACCTCGTTGGAAGAATTGTTTATGAAAGGCAGTTTATAAATTATTATTCTTATTAGGAAGATGCCTGCTAATACCCCCAGACTCTGATGTACATGGCAGAGAGAGATAAAGATCATTTGCTTTGTTCAGAGGGTGGCTGAGCTTCCTGGTTCCTCTCGCTCCATGTCTGCTTGTGGAAACACGATCTGAAATCACAGAGTGACCTAGGAGCCGTTTTCTTCGTCACTGTCCACTGATGCACTATTTCTTGGTGACATCAAGACTTGTGAGACTCAAATATTTCAGACTATGAAAATTTTCTTATTGTGCTTTAGGGAGCTAGAATATGTCAGGATCTGTGTGATCTTTGCTTTCAGTGATTCATCTTTAGCCTTTGGGGTTTTGTTGAAGCATTCCCTCTAATAATTTGCAACTCTATAGCTGCATCCTTCATCCAGTTAGGTTCTCAGGATGCTTTCCAATACTGCACATTCCTAAGCTAAAGACAGGCAGCCCACTATAGCATGACTCAGCCCCTCCCGAGGACTGGCCTCTTACCCAAAGCCACCTCCAGGAGTCCTGAGAGCTCAGCTGGGATTTCCAGATGGGTAACTCTAACCACTTCTCTTCTTGTCAATTCCTGAGAGCAGAAAAAAAGTGGCATAGCATTGCTAAGGTGAAATTAGACTTACCTGCTAATTTTCTTTCCATTGGGACCTGCAGTCTAATTCAGTCTCCTGGGTTGTGTCCCTATTCCAGCAGATGGAGACTGAGTATTCTAGCTTTTGGTGATGTCGCTACATAAGGAGCCAACACTCCTCCCACCAAGCCAGTATTCACATATCAAAGCATAGAAACATAGAAATATGACGACAGAAAAAGATCACATGGCCTATCTAGTCTGTCCTTCCATAACAACTACAACAGTCCCCTTCAGAACTAGAACAAACAGAACTAGAACAAACTAAGAACGCCCCTGAGGACAACTATATACAAACTAGCTAACTGACGTGTGATGACCTAGGACAGCCCAGTGGGAACCAGATCACAGCTAGCTCCCTCCAAGCACCTGGGACTGAACCCTTCGGCAAGGAGAGACCTCTTCCCCCTGCAGCTGAGCAGGCACCTTGCCCCTTAAACGTTTAACATCTGAAACGGGCTTGCCACCAATGAAACGGGTGGGATCTGGATTGGACTGTGGGTCCTAATGGAAAGAAAATTAGCAGAAAAGTCTAATTTCACCTTCCATAGCACCCCTACAGTCCAATCCAGACTCCTGGGATGTACCAGAGCAATACTCAAACCCCGGGCGGGACCGGCAAGCCCAGCATCCAAAATCTGAGCCCCAAACTGCGCCTCCGAACTTGCCTGCAGATCTAACTTATAATGACGAACAAAAGTATGCAATGATGCCCAAGTGACTGCCTGACAAATCTCTGCCAGAGGAGTCAGTGCACACTCTGCCCAGGATGCCACCTGCGTCCTTTTGTAAAGCGCCGCAGCCCTGAGGGCACTGTTTTGCCCTTCATCAGATAGGCTGACCCAATCACCTCCTTCAACCAGCGAACAATGGAAGCCTTTGAGGCTGCTTCTCCCTTCCAGGGGCCCCCAAAAAGAACTAACAGACGATCAGATTTCAGGAACAGCTCTGTAACTTTCAAGTAGGGCCATAGTGTTCTTCATGTATCTAGGGCGCGGTACTATTATCCTGCCACCGCGGGAAAACAGGAAGGACTACGGTCTGATTGAGATGGAAAGGAGAAATCACTTTGGGCAAAAGAGGAAGGCACCGTCTGCAACACTATGTCCTTCGCCGATAGGAGACAGGGCTCTCGATAGGACAAGGCCTGCAGCTCGGAAATCCCCCTGGCCAAGCAAATGGCAATCAGAAACACTACCTTTAACGTAAAGACCTTCAGTGAAGCCACCACCAATGGCTCAAATAGCACTGCTGAGAGAGCTTCCAGCACCACGTTAAGATCCCAAGAGGGTATAGAGGGCTGCCACGGTGGCTTCATAAGCTTGACTGCCCTGAGAAACCAGACCACGTCAGAATGCGTCACCAAGGAGATCCCCTGAACTTGGCCCCGATAATAGGCCAAGACTGCAATTTGTACTTGGAGGAAGTTCAAGGCTAGGCCCTTCTCAAACCCAGCCTGGAGGAACCCCAAGACATCCAGGATTGTGGCCATGAAGGGATAGCACTGCCGCTCCACACACCAGGCCTCAAACACTCTCCATACTCGCACATACACCAGAGAAATGGACCGGTGTTGCACTTTAAGTAAGGTAGCAATCACTGGTGTGAATATCCCCAGTGCCTGAAGGCTGCCATCTCAAGAGCCAGGCCATAAGCGAGAATCAATCCACCTGAGGCATGCACACTGGACCCTATGACATCCTTCCTCAGTGGCAGTTGGCAAGGGCTGTCCACCAGTAACCGCATCAGGTCCGCATACCAAGGTCTCCGCGGCCAATCCGGGACTACTAGGAGGGCCAGTCCCACATGTGCCTCCACTCACTGAATCACAAGGAAAGGCATAGAGCAGACCCTCCTCCAGTCAGCTCTGAGTCAACAGTTCAAGACCTTCGGACATTTGCTCCCTGCATCTGCTGAAGAAGTGCTCCACCTTGGCATTCTCCACTGATGCCATGAGATCCATTACTGGTAGTCCCCAGTGGTCCGTTAACTGGCAGAAGACCTTGCCTGCCAAGAACCACTCCCCTGGAACTATCCGATGCCTACTTAGAAAGTCTGCTTGAACATTTTCTTTTCCGACCACATGAGCTGCTGACAACTGCGCAAGATTCTCCTCTGCCCACCAAAGAAGCGGGGCTATCTCCTCTGCCAGACATGCGCTGCCCGTTCCACCAAGTCGATTGATGTAGGTGATGGTGCAAGCATTGTTGGAGAACACCCTGACCTGCTCTGTACCAGTTCCTGAAATTCCAGGAGAGCCAGGCGGACCACTCTCATCTCCAGGCAATTGATGGACCATTGTGTCTGGTCCTGGGACCAAATGCCCTGTGCGATCTAGGCCAAACAATGTGCTCCCCAACCGGAGAGACTGGCATCTGTTTTGATCACGATCCATTCTGGCTGTCCCAGAGGCATCCCCTTCTCGAGGTTGGTCAGTGACAACCACCATGACAGGCTGCCATGCACTTGTAGTGGACACACTAGCCAATGACTGAGAGGATGCCTTTGAGGCGACCACCGAGAAGGCAGTGCCTGATGTAATGGCCGCATGTGGACCCTTGCCCATGGCACAAAATCCAACGTCGATGCCATGGAGCCCAGAACCTGAAGATAGGACCATGCCGACTGCGCCCGCTGCATCAAAAAGTGACGAATCTGGTCCTAAATTTTGATGCACCTCTCTGCCGGAAAAAAGACCCTGCCCTGGGTCATAACGAAGCAAGCCCCCAGGTATAGCAAGTTCTGTGATGGGACGAGGTGGCTTTTGGCTACATTTACTACCCACCCCAGACTCTGCAGAAGGTCGAGGACCTGCTATGTGGTGACGAGGCTCTCTGAGTGCGACTTGGTCTGAATGAGCCAATTATCCAGGTAGGGATGAACCAGGATCCCCTGGTTCCACAACCGGGCAGCGACCACCACCATAATCTTGATGAAGGTGCGAGGAGCCATGGCAAGCCCAAATGGTAGAGCCAGAAACTGGAAGTGTCCCATTGGAACCACAAACCGGAGGTACCTTTGATGCCCTTGTCAAATGGGAACATGCAAGTACGCTTCCGTGAGATCCAGGGAAGTGAGGAATTCTCCCTGCTGTACGGCCACAATGACGGATCGCAAGGTTTCCATCTGAAAGTGAGATACATACAATGCTTGATTAACTCCTTTGAGATCGAATATGGGCCAGAACGACCCTTCTTTCTTGGGCACCATGAAGTAGATGAAGTACCACCCCTGGCCGAACTGGTCTTGGGGCACCGGCTCCACCGCACACAGCTGAATCAAGCGACAAAGAGTGTCATGTACCACTTTTCTGTTTTCCCAAGAACCACATAGTGACTACATGAATATATCTGCGAGTGGTTCTGCAAATTCCAGGGCGTAACCCTCATGAACAACCTCCAGAACCCAGCAGTCAGAGGTAAGGTGGACCCAGGCAGGATAAAACTGCTGCAGCTGGCCGCCCACCAGCACTAGCCCCACCTGGGCCCTCCTCATCTCATTGTGGCTTCCTGGATCCTGGGCCAGACCCGGTGAAGGAACCTCAACCAACCCCTCTGCCTATGCAAAAGAAATGTCCCCTCACCTGATAAGAAGGCCTCTGGTAGGGTGAAAATTGGGCTGCTCTAAACTTGCGTAAATCTCTCTGGCGTCTGCTTGACATGGCTGCTGCCAGCTTCTGGGATTTTGGCTTGTCCCTGGCAAGTGAACGAGTTTAGATTCCCCCAAATCTTTGACCAACTTCTCCAAGGTTTCCCCAAAGAGGAGTTTCCCTCGAAATGGCAGTCTGGTGAGACGGTGTTTGGAGGAAATGTCTGCCGACCAGTTCGCCAGCCACAGCAGATGCCGCGCTGCCACCACTGATGCTATACCCTTGACAGACACCCACAGAAGGTCATAGAAGGCATCCACCAAGTATGCCACCCCTGAGTCTAAGCATGCCGAATCTGGGAAGGCTCTGCCGAGCCCTGCCTCGTCCCCGGGTAGTCCTTGGACCCATTGCATATAGGCTTGTGCCATATTGGCTCCATACACTGAAGCCTGCAAGGCCATGGCATTGACCTCAAACTCCTGCTTCAGCAGTGTCTCAAGCTTCTTATCCTGAGGGTCCTTAAGCACTGCCCCTTCCTCCAATGGGATAGTGGTATGCTTCGTCACTGCGGACACCAGTGCATCTACCTTTGGAGCTGGAAAAGCTTGTGCTTGCTAGTTGGGAGAGGATAAAGGCGCTGCATGGCTGGCCCCATGGAGGCCCGCCTCTGGCGTCTCCCATTCCAAATCAATCATTTGCTTTAGGGCTCTATGTAGTGGAAAGACATTCTCGGTCCTATGTATGCCTTGCAGGAGCAGATCCTCCAGTGGAGGATCCACTGTAGGGGTATCCATGGAGATATTTAGTGCCACCAGTGAATCCGTGATCAACGCCAAAAGTTCCTCCTTGCAAAAAACCCTGACTATGGAGGGGTCATCCCCCACCTGCAGATGGTTATCCCGGGACCCTGAGACCCCGGTCTCCAGCTCCAGGCCTGAGGTACCCTCCAGAGGGTCCTCCATCTCCAAAGAATGCAATGATGCCTGGTCCTCATCCAAAACCGCCAGGTCTACTGACACTGCCGTGGTGGTCTGCTGATGTTCTTTATGCTGCTCCAGCTGCCTGCTAGCATGCTCTGGCAACCTCAGCAGGCCCTGCTTAATGTAGTAAGCTTGATGGAGCAACAGCACAAATTCAGGCAAAAACGGGACTTCTGCCTCCATACCTGGCAAAGAAGGAACCGCCCCGGGGTGCCTGCTTGCAGCCCAGAGTGCTGCTCCGCCTGACCTGGCTGCACCGCCAATGCCGACAGGAACTCCTCCACCAAAATGGACGCCGCAGGTGGAGAAGACAAAATGGCAGCGGTTCCTGCCAAAATCACGGGAACTGCGGCCGCCAAACTTGCCGCCCCAGACACCTCTGGAACAACAAAGAGGGTGGGAGACATTGACTGCACCTCCCCCTGGTCCTGCAGTGAAGTCCTCGCCTCGCAATCTTAGGCCTTGCAGGCCCTGCATAGCCCCACCACCAACAAGTGTGAGCGCCTGCTCCCATAGTCCCCATACCCAAGTCTACTATTCGACATCAGGGAACGGGTACATGCCCCAGCAAGGCGGAAAGAAAAGAGCCAAAAATCACCATCACGCTCCAACTGCAACTCGCAGCTTGTGCTCACCCCCGAAGGTCCCCACGCAGCCGTGGTTGAAAGTTGAAACACTTACCACTCTGTGCCAACAGACAGACAGTTGAACTGCAGTAGCAAGCCCCGAGTCCCCTAATCCACCGAAGGGCGCCAGGGAAACAGACAGGAGATCTGATAGATTTCGAGCAGGTGAAATCAAACTTATCCCCCACTCCTCCTAGGGCTCTACTGTCGACTTAATGACCTCAGCGCCCTGGGGCACACCCAGTCATCACTGCCACTGCGCACCCTACCTGACAAGCTGAGGGCCTAGAGTCTTTGACACAGGAATTAGACTGGGAGCCATTATACTCCCTATACCTTTGCCTTATCTTGTCCTCAATCTATTGTTTTTCAATTCTTTCTACCCCAAGTAACCCTAGACTAGCCCAGGCTACTGAGGTTGTGTCGCATCTGCTGGAGACTGAGTATACTGGTTTGGTGGGAGGAGTGTTGGCTCCTTATGTAGTGACATCACCAAAAGCTAGAATGCTCAGTCTCCATCTGCTGGAATAGGGACACAACCCAGGAGTCTGGATTGGACTGTAGGGGCACTATGGAAGAAGCTATTTGCATAGTTACATGAGTTACATGATATCATTTTATTCACGTAGGAATGTGTTCTACCATGATTGACCTTAGATGGAAAGGTGGTATGCAGAGGCATAAGTTGCAATGAGGGGCCCCCCAGCAAAATTTTGCTGAGGACCCCCCATTGTCATGGTGATGACATGCCCCTCCCCCTTTCTGCAGTGGCAGCGGCAATGGCGGCAAACTTACTTCATCTTGTTTGCTGCGCTGCCTTTGCTCTTGTAAGTTCACAACAGAGACAGCACAGCAAACATGATAAAGTTTCCTGCGCTGCCGCCGCTGTGTGAACCTCCTTTCTGCCCGGATCCTCCCGCATTACAGGAGCTGCTTGGACAGAATTTACACCACTGGTGGTATAGATGATTTATAAATAAATAATAATCTCCTTTACCTCCCCATCTGACTGTCTCACTGCTGTGTCCCCAGTTGCGACACTGCAGTGCTTGACAAAAATGTAAGAGATCTATAATAATAGCAATGAGTATAAAATAAGTTGGTAAATAAATATTTAAAGAGGCATTACCTTCTCAATTCTTTGTCTTTCTTCTTCTGCAATCCTGCGTTCCTCCTCTGCAATCCTGCGAGCTTCGGCTTTCATCTGAAACCAGATCAAGAGTCCACAGCTTAGCAGCAGAGTGTACCCATGCAATGGAGCAGCTAGTCCTAATTAACTGAGGGGCCCTTTTACTAAACTGTGGTAACAGCTACTGAGGGGTTTAGCATGCGCTCATGGCTCATGGAAAGCTCTACCACGTGCTAAGAGCAGACAGCACAATAAAAATGCCTTGCTAACTGCTCTCAGAGCGAAAGAACAGAATCGGGGCAGACAGTGGGCATGCTGGCCAGTGACTGCACCAAGCAGTAGCTGTCACAACTGTTGATAGCGCAGCTGCACAATGCTACCCCCATGGTCGTGATCAGCTGGGCCAGTGCTACAGTTTCTGGCGCCCCCTCCCTCATTATTATTAATGCTGGCTACACCCCACCCCCCTCCATAAGGAGCCTACCTAAAAAAAGCAGCACTGTAAATACTGCAGCAGACCCTGAAACATACAAACACCTATTTGAAAAGCTGAACAATTCAGATTACTACAGTACAGATCCCTACGCACAAACTCCATGTTAACAGAACACCTGGCCTCAGTCACACACTCATAACAGACCCTCACCAAGTACAGAATAAGTGACCATAACCTAAAAATAAACATATGTAGATAAAAATTAAACTGCAGTCCTGAGAAGCCAGATTCTGCATACAGTGCAACACCAGAGATCAGGGGGAGGGGCAGGGCAGAGATCCCAAATACTGGAAAGCAGCAAGAGGAGCTGAAAAAAAGATGGCATCCCTTTGAAGCAGCATACGCACAGGCCCTAAAGTAAGTGGGGGCGGGATTTCCTTTCACCTGGGTATTTGCTGCTTTCAATCTATGGTGCCTTGGGCAGTTGCTTGTGTTGCTTATTCCTAAATCTTGCCCTGGAGATAGTTACTGGACATTGCATCACATTCCAGCTTTTCTGCACAGTTTTTGACCTCCCACTGGACTCCCTCAGTTGACTTCCTTATGTTTCCTACCCGCCCCCCCTCCCTCCTGCTTTCTGGCCACCCTCTTGCAGCCCTGCCTTGTCACGTCTCATTTTCCTGCCTGTCCTATACATACTGGCGTTCTTTTCATTTTCCTGCTTCAGTTTTTATTGTATTCCATCGTAAACCGTTTTGCTGTAGCCACATTAAGCGGTAGATCAAGTCTTAAATAAATGGGAAATGAGAGACATAAAAAGAGATGCATTTCCCTGTACTGCATAAAATACAATAGTTACAAAACATTCATACCGCCTAGAACAAGGCAGTATACAACAACCACCAATACAAAACCACAATTAAAACAAATAAAAAAACCAAAAATCAAACAGCACAACCAGAAATACAGTCAAAAATATCAAACCCAGAGAAACCCTATCTCAAAAGGCTTCCAAAAACAAATGAGTCTTGATGCACCTCTGAAAATTCACCACGCTGGCTTCGGTACATATATAGCCAGGAAGCCACTTCCAATGCACAGGGCCGGCAAAAGCAAATATTCGCCACCTAAATCCTTCATAGTGGATGGAAGAGAATGCAGGAGTCCTTAATTGCATAGAGCCCCGAGACCAAAGACATCGTGCACCACCGAGGATAGGTAACAACTTGAAGCCCCATGCAAAATTTTAAATAACAAAGAAGACCTTATACCAGGTCCTTTGCACTACTGGTAACCAATGAAGCTGTTTTAGGATGGGAGACACATGAACTCATCTCAAATAACTCATAAGTAATCAAGCTGCCGCATTCTGGATCACTTGCAAAGTCCTTAACCTATACGCTGGCAAGTCAAGAAGAAGGCTGAGATTGAAAGATTGAAAATTAAAGACTGAAAATAAAATTATTTTTTCTACCTTTGTTGTCTGACCATTTTATTCTCTGATCATGCTGGTCCCAATCTGAGGTTTCTGCTTTTCTCTGTCTTCTCTTAGCTTTTTCTATGGTCTCTAGTCCATCTGCCTCCTCTTGTTTTCTTCACTTCGTTCCATCTTGGATAATGATCTTTTCCCTTCAACTTTCTTCCATTTATTTTTCTCTTTCTGTCCACTCAAACTTCACTACTCTTTCTTACTATCCAGTCCTCAATCCCCCTCTTTTTTACTGCATCTACCTACCCCAGTCCTCCCATTCCCCGCATCTTTTTTCCTGGTCCATTATTCCCCACTCTCACTCACTCTCTCCTTCCCCCACTCCCCCACCACATCCAGCATATCCCATCTCTCTTTTTCTCCCTCTCTCTATCCTCCACCCTTGGAAAAAATATTGTGCAACACCATCCCCGGCATCTTCTTGCTTTTTTCTGAGTCAGCAGCAGTAAGATCTCATAGCACCATCCCCAGCTTTATCGTTATTTCTCCGAGTCGGCACACAGCAGCCAGTGCTGCCTGTAGCATTCACTTCTGGTGAACGGCCCCGTGCGCTGGACGTGAACGCTATGGGCAGCATTGGCTGACGTTGCTGACTCAGAGAAAGAAAGATAAAGCTGGGGATGGTGCTGCAGGATTCTGGAGCTGCATGTACAGTGAGTTGTGCCAGCTCCTGGGCCCACCATCTGAGTCCCCATTTACTCTCCCCATACACAGCCAGTCTTAGATTCTGTTTTCTTCTTTTCTCTCACTGAATTTTAAAGTCTCACCTAAGTTCCAGTCCCTGCTCTCCCCCATCTCCCTTTCCCCAGTACTGCCTTCTCCATCTCTTTTACACACTCAGCCAGTTACTTCCTTCTCCAATATTCATTAACCCTGACATTTCTCCTTTTTACCCCAGTATTCATTCTGATGCCCCTCTCTCTCAACTGTTCCCATTGTATGACCTTTTTTCTTCCCTCCCAAACAAAATATCTGTCCCCTTCTCTATCTTCACGCCCCACTTTCTTTTTTTGTCTCAGCCCCACCCCCTTCCAGTCCTCCCCAAGCATCAGCTCCCTTCTAGTTCCAGCCCCTCCCAGCATCATCTCCCTTCCAGTCCCAGTCCTCCCATCCCCCAGCATCAGCCCATTCCAGTCCTATCCCCCCAGTATCAGTCTCTTTCAGTAACAGTCCCTCCCAACATCATTACCTTCCAATCCAAGGCTCCCCATCCCCCAGCATCATCCCATTTCCAGTACTAGCCCCAGGGTATCAGCCTCCCTCCAGCCCCAGCCCCTCTCACCATTATCTCCCTTTCAGTAGCAGTCTTCCCATCCTCCGACATTAGCCCATTTCCCCATTCTAGCCTCCAGCCCTCTTACAGTGCCAGTGGCTCCCCCTCCCCACACACACGCACACATGGCCCCACACCACAAGGGGCCCTGCGCGCCTTACCGGCTTCAGCGGGAGTCGGTGAGGCCCAAAGTCCCAAGCCCTGCTTTACCTTTGCAAAGTCGTGGGAGTAAACAGTGGTATGCCTCTGTTTAACCTCCAGGAATTCAGCAGCGCCGATGTATGTGACTTCTCACAGCCACAGGAGTAAAGGAAAATGCTGCTATTTACTCTTATGGCTGTGCAGAGGTGAACCGGGGTGTCAGACTTCGGTCCTCACCAGCTCCCTCTGAAGCTAGTCAGCTGCACGTGAGGCCCTTCACGCCTGCACATTCCTAGAGCTGGCCCTGCTTGGGGGCATCTAGCAATGGCACCCCCTGATGTGCTTATCCCACTTACTGGGTAGCACTGGCCCTGGTGATCAGTGGTGTACCAAAGGTGGGATGGTGGGTGTGGCCTGCCATAGAGGGATGCTGGCCACAAGTGGAGGTACCCACCTCTGGGGCCAAGGCGGCTGAGAATGCCACTGGCCATGATCCCCTGCTCCTCCTCCCAATCCCTTACTCTTCTCAACACAGCTTCAGGTCCCATCCGATCATGACCCCATGACATCCCCCTCCCTATCAGCACCTCCTCCTATCATTACCCAGTCTCCTCCTAATTAGTACCTAGGCCAGTGGAGATATCCCCCACCTTATAATGAAGCCCCCAGGAACCAACAACTCATTGCCCTCCAAGCAGATTCTTCACCCAAAATCAATCCCTCTACAACATGGAAACTTGCCCATGGGCATCAAAAACGACGCAGCTCCCCCCCCCTCCACAAGGTGAATCCCCTCTGAAAAGTATGCGTAGTAGAAGAAGTCTCCTAAAAGCCACATCTCTACCCTCCTTCCACCACCAATCCCCCTTGAGACACATCTGGGGATTTCCATGGTGTCTAGTGGTCATCGGGTGGGAGTGTTCCGTCTCCACTCTCATTCAGTTGCTGAGCCTCTTCCAAAATGGCGGCAATGATCCCTAGCAGTAGTCTCATGCATATAAGGCCAATTGCTCCTTATATGGAAGATTCATCCCTTTTAGTACTACCACAAAACTACAGCTAAGGATCATTGCTACCATTTGGAAGTAGCCCAGTGACTGGGTGGGAAAGGAGAGGTATCGCTCTCACCTGATGACCACTAGACATCAGTGGAACCCACAGGTGAGTTGGGAGGAGGGAGCGGAAGGTGGGGGAGGGGGAGGGGGATGTGGCCTGTAGAGGAGCTTCTGCTACTTATCCTTTTTTGGGGGGAAATTCTTCTTGAGAGGGGGGATGTGAACTTTCTTTATTCATAACTTTCTGCAGCTTTAAGCACACCTGAAGCAGGCTTTACTTTTAGCCCACTATCCATGCAAACGCACAGGAAAGACCCATATATGGAATTGTTTCCAACGCAGGAAAGTACGCTAAACTTAAAGCGTATTGTTTACTTCACCTTTAGTACTGATTTTTAACTACAGCTCTAGAGGTGTTTTTAACTTCTGCCCACTTCAATGGATGTAAAAGGAAATTCTTTTAAAAGTCATTCACAGACCTAAACTCAAGTTGGGAATCCCAGGACAGGAGATCTAGGGTCCCAGGTCCTGGGAGCCCCAAATTTGGGACTCCAGAGCCAGAGGGACTAGCCCGGGGCCCCTGAACAAAACCAATCTACCACTCTAGCTTATCTCCTCTAAGCCCCAATTTTTAAGGCACTTCATGCTATCCAACTATTTAGCCCAATCCCTAAAGGCCCTACACTTTTAACTCATCTACCCACTGAGCCCCCAAAGCCACTACATACCAAATTGACTCCCTAAGCAATTTTGAGGGGAGTGAGGTATGTCAATGGATTGGAATATCAACGAGGTATAATAGTAAATCTAGAAATGTAGTACATTGATGTAGCACATTGACTCCTAACCTTAGAAACATACCTCACAGACTCCTCGTATCTATTATCATACTACACTGATCCCAAAACCCATTAACATATCCCACTGAAACCATCAATCTGCTAACATTTCCCACTGAGCCCCAAAATTACTAATGTTTCCTGGACTGGAAGACTCATCCGTCCCAGCAGAGGGCTCCAGAGGTCACTGCGAGTAGATGGCAAGAGCTGCCACAGATCCTGCTCTTGTCCCAGCAGCAGAGGACCAGAAGACTCATCTGAATATCTGTCCCAGCAGCCCCAGCAGAGGATTCCAGAGGTCATTGCGAGTCAGCAGGCAAGAGATGCCACAGACCCCACACTCTTCCCAGCTGCAGAGTACTGGAAGACTCATCTGCATATCCATCCCAGCAGCCTCAGCAGAGGACACCAGAGGTCACTACAAATCCACCAGGCAAGAGCTGCCACAGACCCCGCACTCTCTACATATCCATCAAGTCTCTCTCGTTTACTTCAACAGGTACCAAAGCTCCACCATCTGAAAGATGGCTGGGAAAAATCATATTGCCAAAGCTGTTGCCCTTGTTACAGCTTTTGCCTCTGTCCAGACAGACAACCCAATGCCAGTTGAGGGACCAGTTCCATGTGCAAGATGCCTGCAAGCTGAAGCCCTCATGAAACAAGTGGACGAGCTCAGAGAAGACAACCATTTGAAACAGTGAGAAGTACATTGATGAGATGCTTCTTGAAGCATCCAAGCTCTCTGATAGAGGTGAAGATGGTATGCTACAGAATGAGGAGAGTTGGAAATGAGTCACCAGAGCCTGCAGAATCTACAATCCAACTCCTCCAGCCCTCAAAATGAAGAACCAATTTGCAGCCCTGGAAATGGAGTTGGTGAAAACATCCCAGGAAAGGGAAGAACCAGGGCTCAGGCACACCAAAGTTGCAGAATCAGTGACCACAAGGAAGCAAAAGGTAGTGGTGATTGGTGACTCTCTTCTGAGGGGTACTGAAGCGTCCATCTGCCAACAATGTCCAGAGAGGTGTGGTGTCTGCCAGGATGCCAGAATCTAAGATGTTACAGAGAGTTTGCTGAGACTCATCAAGCCTACTGATTATTATCTGATACTGTTCATCCATGTCGGCACAAATGATACTGCTAGGTATCTCTCCGAGCATATCAAAAGCGACTTCATGGCTTTGGGACAGAGGGTAAAGCAGATAGGTGCACAGGTGGTGTTCTTTTCAATCCTCCCTGTTGAGGGTAAAGGCTAAGGCAGAAATGTTTGCATCCGGGAGATGAATGCATCGCTACGTAGATGGTATCATCACTGTGCACAAGATTAGCTCCAATACGATGAGTGGATTTCTCCTCATTACTCAGTGTTCTGTAGTTTTAGCTGTTCCCGTCTTTACTACCTCCTCTTCTGTGTCTGTCCCATGTTTTTGTGACTTCAGATCCCCAAATGACAACTTTCTGAACATCCCCATGTACAAGAGGAAAGCCAAGCAGACAACATGTAAGAAAACATTCTCCTTATATGCTCTCTCCTTATGGAACGACCTACCTAACACAATACGAGCCATCAAGGACTTATCAGACTTCAGAAAAGCAATAAAGACCTTCCTATTTACTGAATTCTATGAGAACACCCCATGAACAATAGATACATACTGAAACACCTCAGCATACAAACCCATATCCCCCCAGCTGTCTGCTGTATTCTCTCCCTCACCCATCCGGTTCCACCCCAAAGAACATACTCCCCTATCTGCTGTAATATATCACCCACAACACGGAATAATTAAATTATCCATAACCCTATATAATAGTCCAAGTTTAATCACCCTTGTTCGATGTAACTTTTATTTGAGTTTTGGTTCATGTTATATATAAACCACTCTGAATCCTATGATAGGGCGGTATAGAAAAACTGTTAATTAAATAAATAAACAAACAAATAACCCTAGCCCCCAAATATACACTATTCATTCTCCGAAAGACCTTAAAAAAGTAAAAGCTTCTACAGCAGATGGCTAAGCAGGTGCAAAGTAAGCACAGCTGTAGAATTAATTCATCTAACCACAAATTGTTCTTGGGGGAATACCTAAAGTGATTCAGCCAACTGAAGCATAGTTCAACCATTTGAAGTATTCCAGTTTACAGTTAGATGAATTAACTGAACAGCCGTGCTTACCCTGCACCTGTCTATGTGTCCTTATACAATACCTGCAGAAATCATGGGTAGAATGAACTCGTGTATGTTTTACATGTACTCAGGAGTAGGCATGAATGTAAGCATGTGACATACATGTGTGGGTGTATTTCAAAACAACATATGTAAATCTTCACTCTTTCACCAAGACTCCTTCCACAAACACACCTATATCTAGATCACGTAGAAGTACATGCCTACTTGTCATAGTGAATGTGTGTACACAGGAAGTAACTTTATTAGAGCATTTTATGTGAATATACTGGAGGATAATTTTATAACAGTCCACCTATGTGTGAAGGTCAGACAGACACCTTCTGCAAGCCTAATTTACAAAAGCACATAGATGCCTATATATTTGTATAAAATCACCCACCAAACTAGCATAAATCATGGCTAGCACAAAGTGGCAGATATTTACACCCACTCTGAAACAGGTGTAAATATTCACTTATAAATTATGCAAGTAAATCACAACTCCACTCACACACCCCTCCTGAACATGCCTACACTCAGGTCATTGTCAAGTAAAGATCCACTCGGCAAAGCATGCACTTGGACGTTGAGGGGGGGGATGGTTTTATGAGCAATGTTTTATGTGCATATATGCACAAAAAAATTACAATTACTCCTTAAGTGTACATTTTCAGTCAACATTTGACACTAGAAACCTCATCGGAGTACCCAAAGCCTTGACATCTCAGTGTTTGGTATGCAATGGTGAATGTTTATGGCATCTGATGTTGAGGCACACGTCATTTTAAGACTTTGCAAGCCAAAGGCTAGAACTTTGGTTAACAACTCTCAATATTTCCATAATATAAGACAGTATTTTACCTACAGAAATGGCCATGTAGTGGTATCGTGCGCATAATCTGCACAGTTTTATCTGCAGTGCGGAAAGGGGTTCCTGGGGATGAGGCTTAGAAACACAAGTATACCGCTGAATTGTGAAAAGCATGTGTGTTAGTTTACTCAAAAAAGTCCTCGCTCGAGAAAAGGTTTAGATGTGTGAAAGCACTTTTTCCTTATGCAATTTTGAAAGTGAAAGTACAAGTGTACTTTGGGAGTGAAAGCTGGCGCAGAGTTACTGGGTAATAATTATCCTCAGACTTTGCAGGTATATGGGCTGAGTGAGAGGCACTTTCCGATATCTTCTGCTTCCGAGAGTACCCTATTCTCCATTTCACATATCCACTGATAATATGAAGGGGTGTTTTAAGACATAAATGTTTAAGCACTTAAAATTAGCTGCCACAGATCGAAGGGTATCTCTAAGACCTGGAGATGTTCCTAACTAATTGAAGAAACATCTTTGGTTGGGAGGGGAAGGCATCTTAATTGTAATTATTTCCAGACTAGAAATCGGACCTGGCCTGAATTGCAGCCAGTCTTTTGCTTCCTGGCAACAAGGGAGTAACTAGTAAGAAATTCCTCAAAGTCAGATTCTGGCAGGAGCTGTGTTAGCATGAAAAATTAGAGACATCAGTCTTAAGTTTTCAATGTCTGTCAAAGAGCTGAAAATGCTGTAAAGACGTTAAACAAATACAGAAGACATGTTACAGACAGACCGATTTCAGAAGAAGCCAGAAATAGCCTTCAGGTAGTGCACAGTAAGTGCAGATCAGAATCAGAGGGACGGTTTGTTCTTAAAAAGTGCTTCTCATTACGGGCAGAGATGGTGCATGAGAGTACAACTTATTGCCCCCTCTCCCCCAGACTAATACGGAATCAGAGTAACTTATATTGTATTTATCAAGGGATAGAAGCACATTGCTTTTTTTGGCTGAGGATATCATTTATATACTGGTCCACACCTATACGTACCAGTGGTAGATTGGCTGATGCCTGCTACATCCCCAGTGCTGGTTTGAAATGTGCTTATGGTCGAAACTGTTGAGACACTGACCCAGAAGACGAGAAACTCCTTGGCCTAGTACAGCAGCAGCATCAGACACAGAAGTGACATGGGAAAAGCTGATCCCATGATAAGTGGAAAAGAGCTGCCACGATGTTCATTAAAGGGAAATGGGATAAAACGCCTGCTTTCATCCAGCGGGAAAACTGAACTTACTCCAAACTGGTTTCCAGGAAAAGATGAGAGCAGTGAAAAATAAAGAACGGGATGCAGTGGGGAGAAGAGGAATTTGATTTCATTTAATTGAATTGTAATATTTCTAGTCCACTTTGCAAAGATAGGTCAAGGCGGATTACAGAAGAAGCATTTCCATCAAAGCAGAATAATAATGTCATTAAAAATTGTCTAAGCTAATACGATCCAAGAACGTTTATCTGCTCATAACTCACCTCTAGAAACGTGGCTAATAGGAAATAATAATTGTAGTAAGGTCTCAGTCAAACACCACAGCGTGCAATAAAGGCTTGACAGATTTCCTTGCCAGCAGCTGTAATTAACATCAGTGACCTTATGCCTACACTCTCCACCTATATAGCATTTTTTTGAGAAAACTTTATTATTCCAGGTGTTATGATTATTCAATTCTCAGTCCCATTTCAAAACATTTTATATAAAAATAGTACTTTTCGGAAGAGTGATCTTTTCATGAAAATTATTAATAAAGAATATATGCTACTTAGCTTTCACCGTGGCTCTCTTCTCAAATTAAGTCCAACTTTGAAAGATGCTTTTCACAGAATATCCTGAAGAAAATTTGGGGGTATCTCTCTTAAATCCCAACGCCGTAAATCTAAGGCACCCAAGCGTTTCACACTAGTTGTTTCATCAGGGGATTGTTATTATATGTTCACCTGTATGCACGGACAAAATATAGGGTTATGAAAGAAAGATTTTACCGTCACTGTAGCATAAGAAATTCCTACGTTTCTCTCAAGCTATAATGAAACATCACTGGGTTATATCATAATTCCATACCCGTAACTACAAAATTCCTCTGAATAGCAGACTGGACAAAGTCTGCAAACGTTCACCATTACTTGCTTCTTGATGAGAAAAACGCCGCGCATGCGGCATGAAGGCTGTTGCTCTTTTTAAATTCTAAAAGAAACTCCTCCCACATGAAGACGGAATCAACTCTCAGAAACAAGCCGACCACTCCATCATTGTATTTAAACTGAACGGGGAAAACCGGGTAACAAGATTCATTTTGTTACTGCAGTCCTCCTTATAATCAGTTGAAGTCCGGCCTCGTAATAAGAGCCATCAATCATTATATCGGGCTCTCAGCAATGCACTGTGTACCACTGAAGCTGGATACCCTCTTTCTAAAAAATTAAGTTCGAGCTGTTTAGATTTAACCAAAAAATCACCCAAATCAGAACAATTTCTTCTAAAGCGGAGAAATTGGGAAAAAGGTAAACTTTCCTTCAATTGTCTAGGATGCGCACTGTCAAAGTGTAAAAAGGTATTCTGGTCAGTTTTCTTTATAAAGACCGAGGTGTCCCAACGTTGATAACCCCTGGTGATCTGCACATCCAGATATGAGATAGTATCCTTCCGATACGTATGGGTGAATTTTATATTAGGGTCACAGCTGTTAAGCCACTGATAAAAAGATAAAATATCAGATTCAGAACCCCGCCACAGCATGAATACATCATCTATGAATCGGAACCAAGCCACCACCTGGGATCTGTAGGGAGATGTTAACAACCACATTTCTTCAAAACGGCCCATGTAGAGATTCGCTATTGAGGGGGCGCACGTAGCGCCCATCGCTACTCCCGAAACCTGTTGATATATGACATCTTGAAATTGAAAATAGCTCTTAAAAATCACTAAACGTGCTAAACGATGGCTCTTATTACGAGGCCGGACTTCAACTGATTATAAGGAGGACTGCAGTAACAAAATTAATCTTGTTACCCGGTTTTCCCCGTTCAGTAAATGTCTTCAGAACATTATAAAAAAAACACAGTAATGTGTTGAATACGGTTCCAGGCTTACAAGATAAGGCAATACGTTGTGTATGGAGTAGAAGTTCTAACTTCAAAGAACAACTTAGTCCAACGGTTTTACGTTCACTCCATCTACCTTCAGTATTACAACAAGAACAGGGACATACTAGATGCGGCAGCTGTCAGATCTGTCACATCACCTTGGAAATTACGCGGTTTTCCTATCATGATTTTACCTATAATTTACGGAAAAGGACTAATTGCGTGTCCATTTATGTGGTCTACGCTATTCAATGTCCTTGTGGGTTAATTTATATAGGAAAAACTACCCGTCAGTTTCGAATTCGAATGGGGGAACATCGTAGTCGTCTCAAGAATAAAGTTCTGGGGGCCCCCCTAGTACAGCACAGCATGAGCCATCAACATACTTTTGAACAACTGCGCTGTTTCATAGTGGATCAAGTTGTTTCCTCCCGAGCAGGTAGGACTAAGGAACAAACCTTACTGCAGATGGAACAGCGTTGGATTTATCGGTTGGATACGCTGGAACCCAATGGTTTAAATACAATGATGGAGTGGTCGGCTTGTTTCTGAGAGTTGATTCCGTCTTCATGTGGGAGGAGTTTCTTTTAGAATTTAAAAAGAGCAACAGCCTTCATGCCGCATGCGCGGCGTTTTTCTCATCAAGAAGCAAGTAATGGTGAACGTTTGAGACTTTGTCCAATCTGCTATTCAGAGGAATTTTGTAGTTACGGGTATGGAATTATGATATAACCCAGTGATGTTTCATTATAGCTTGAGAGAAATGTAGGAATTTCATATGCTACAGTGACGGTAAAATCTTTCTTTCATAACCCTATATTTTGTCCGTGCATACAGGTAAACATATAATAACAATCCCCTGATGAAATAACTAGTGTGAAACGCTTGGGTGCCTTAGATTTACGGCATTGGGATTCATGAGAGATACCCCCAAAATTTTCTTCAGGATATTCTGTGAAAAGCATCTTTCAAAGTTGGACTTAATTTGAGAAGAGAGCCACGGTGAAAGCTAAGTAGCATATATTCTTTATTAATAATTTTCATGAAAAGATCACTCTTCCGAAAAGTACTATTTTTATATAAAATGTTTTGAAATGGGACTGAGAATTGAATAATCATAACACCTGGAATAATAAAGTTTTCTAAAAAAAATGCTATATAGGTGGAGAGTGTAGGCATAAGGTCATTGATGTTAATTACAGCTGCTGGCAAGGAAATCTGTCAAGCCTTTATTGCACGCTGTGGTGTTTGACTGAGACCTTACTACAATTATTATTTCCTATTAGCCCCGTTTCTAGAGGTGAGTTATGAGCAGATAAACGTTCTTGGATTGTGCTTTCGCAACTGCTCTATTGATTTGACCAATTTACTTTTGTTTAAGCTAATACGATGGCATAGCTAAACTAAATAGATTATATATTATAAGATGAAAAAAGACTAATAAACTGAGGATAAAACTTATAAAATAAACAAGTTTTCAATTGTTTCCTACATGAAATATAATTCTCTTCTGTTTTAAAGTATTTGGCAGTTTATTCCAACAAATTGTTGCTTGATAAATGAATAACTTATCTGAAGTACCTTGTAAACTGTAATTCTTCATTGAGGGATAGCACAAATTATTATAATTATTAAAATGTAGGGGGTCTATGTGTGTGCCACTGAGTGACCCTTGGCAACCCAGCCCTTGTGCTTTCTTGGCCAGGTGTGTCCAGAAGTAGCTTTCCAGGCCTTTCCTCCACACAGGAAGTCTACAGCCCCTGGTATTCCAAGGTGGCCTCCCATCGAAGTACTAGCCAGGCCGAACCCTGCTTAGCTTCTGAGTGCAGCTGGGATCAAGCTTATCCAGGGCAGCAAAATCATAGTAAGAACCAATTAATGCCAACCTATCCATCATATGGGCGGGAAAAATGGTATTCATAATTTTAAAGACAAACCAAAACAATTTAAATATCATTCTCAAATTAATTGGCAACCGATGCAATTTCATTAAAAAGAGTTGCATGATCCCAATTGATACCCTTTAAAATCAGTTTTGTCACTGATAATCTCTCTACTGGTAACCCAAGATAAAGAGGATTACAATAATCACTGAGAAGCTATGTGACACGTTTACTAAAAAGCGCTACAGTAGTGTGCAGTTGGGCTGCGAAATCAACACGGAGGCCTGTGCCAACTTTGGGGACCCTGGCATGCAAGTGCATCTAATACCACCCACTGAAATGGCATTAAGTGCATCTGTGCTAACGGCAACAGTCGTGGTTAGTATGCGCCTGTCAAGATCACGCTAACCACAATGCAGCACAATGCCCATGTTCTGCCCCAACTCACCTTGTCTCCGCCTATTCATATGCTAACCTGTAGTGCAGCGTGCAATTAGTACAGTTTGGTAAACACACCCCTATAAGTGTCTGAACTAACAAATTGATCCTCATTCGTGTATGATCTGGTTTGTGTCAAGAGACACAGTTTATAACAGCACTTCTTAATTACATTGTTGACTTGACATTCTATAGTCAAAGTTGAGTCAATGATAATTCCTACTAATTTCAATGAAATAGTTAAAGGAACCGTGTTTACTTTCAATCTAGGATTATATTATATAGCTAAAAAGGTGCCAGCACACCTACACAGGGCTCTTTCATTAACCATGAGTCAGTTTTAGCAGGCAATGAAAATGGTGCCGGTACTCCATACCATTGAGTATCCCTTCAAAAAAAGCCCTGGGATTATAACTTAGGAAATATTCCAAGAAGCAGCCTAACCACAGAAAGTAGGGTCTTGGGAACTCTATGCAAACTTGTCCCAGGGTCAGAGACATCTTCCTGCCATTTAACCATGTAAGATTGATGTGATAAAAATTCTTTAAAACAATTTAATATGGGACCGACTATTCCTGATTTCACTCAATTGAGAAAGTAGAGTATTATGATCTAAGGTGTCAAAAGAGGCCAATAAATCAAAGTAGGACTGGTCAAAGGTCCATCAAACTCAGTACCTTGGCCCCAGCAGTGACCAGTCTAGGATTGCTAGGCAGTGCCCAGTATATCCCAAGAGAGGATGCGTTTCTTGCAGCTGCCCCCAGGGGCGAGCGGTAGTGTTCTGAGATGTACGTAATTAATAATTACATATTTATGGACTTGTTCTCTAGCAGTTTCTACAAACCTCCTTTAAACCCAGCTATATTACAGTAGATGCCTTGACCACATCCTCTGACAACAAACCGTACAGCTTGATTGTTCATTGAGTGGAAAATTTGTTTTAGCTTCAAGTAATGTCTCCTAGTCCTGGGGGGTCAGTCTGATGCCAAATAATTATCATGGTCCCGGCACGGTGGCAGCGCACACTGCTAAACCAGAGAAGATGCACAAAGCAGCCTGTTACCGAAAGGAGACTTCGGGCAGTGGGTCCCTTGTAATCTTTCTGTACACGGGAAATGTATCAGGACAATTCAACTGCACCTCTCTTTAGTGCCACGGATGAAGCTCCCTTTCTGCTCCCCCTACCACATACAGTTATGGTCAACATTACTGGCACCCTTGCAGTTCAACCCCTTAATGTCCAATTTCTCCTAAAAAAAAAGCGGCTTTGGACAATATATCCACACATATTTGACACACAACAGAATCAAATAAAAGAAGATTAATTTAAAAAGTAAATAATAGGAAACAGCATAAAACTGGGACACTGCAAGGACATGATTATTGGCACCCTTATAAACAATTCAAATCAGTTTGAACAGAAGAACCACATTCCCATTGCAGTAAAATTAGACGCACCTGTGATCAGCTGTCAGTACTCACATGACTTGAATCGACCAATGAATGATGGGCGGCATTTTCGAAGGCATTTACATGGGTAACTGCCTTATCTGTGATTTTCCAAAGGCACCTACACCAGTGCTATGCAGTTAGCATCGGGTCGTGTTAGGGGTGTTCCGAGGCAGAGCGGGGGGCGCAGGAAAGGGCTAAATGGGTAGCAGCGATCTTCTATTCTACCCGCTTAGCCCTCTGTGCCTTAAAGATAGGCAAGATTTTTCCCCACCTGTCTTTCAGCCACAGGGGCTAAGTGGGTAGCATCACAAATTGCTGCTACCAATTTAGCCTCGGCAGCTGCCGGCGCATCCAGCTAAACCCAGATTTTCACTTTCGTCACCGCAGAAGTGAAAATCCTGGTTAAGGGGGTCAACAGGCAGCCTATGCGCCAACGTGGAGCATACCCTGCCCAAAGGAAAATCGGGTCCGATGGCTTTAATGTTTAAAATGGCCACATTCACTCTCTGTTCCATTTTCACAATGGTGAAGACAAGAGAGCTGCCTGAGACCATCAAAAAAAACCATTATCACCAAACATCAAACTTCAAAGGGGTCAAAGGCTATTTACAAAGACCTTGGGATTCCTGTGTCTACAGTTCACAATGTTATTAAGAGGTTTTCTGCTCATAGAACTGTCAAGACCCTCCCAGGACAAGGTGGGAAGAGGGAAAGTAATCCAAGAAATCTTCAAAGGTTAGTGCGAACTGTTGGAAAAACACCATGTACAACATCCAAAGAGCTTAAGGCTGACCTAGAGCAATCTGAAGTAGTGGTTTCAGCCAATGTTCCCACTAAGCTGCGCTGAGTCCTCCCCTGACATTCCTTCTGGTGTGGGGAAGTGCAAAGCGATCACGAAAACGATCGCGCCTAGGATCGCACAGCAACGGCAGGCCTTAGTATCAGAACGCTAAGTCTGAGTCAAAGGTCATGGGTCCTCCAGCAGGACAATGACCCAAAACATACATCCAAAAGTACAAAAGAATGGTTAAAAGAGAACAAATGAACTGTTTGAAACTGGTCAGCAATGAGTCCTGATCTCAATCCAATCAAGAACCTTTGGAAAGAGCTGAAATCTGCCATTGATAAAAGGAATCCTGGAAACATTCATGAGCTGGAACAAATCGCAGTTGAAGAGTGGGAGAAACTACCAGTAGATAGATGTACAAAAAACTTATAGATGGCTACAAGAAACATTCAGAGGCAGTCATCACTGCCAAAGACTGTGCAACAAATACTAGTGAAGGGTGCCATGAATCCTGTCCAGGTTGTATTTAGTTTTTTTTCTCTGAAATTATTACGTCTAATTTGCACAGACACCTTTTTTTTTGTTGTATACCTCTGAACATACTATTAAAATATTATGATGACATACAGTTGGAATATTTCCAATTATTTCTCAATATATTGTACACAACATACCTAACATGCAAGGGTGCTAAAATGTTGACCACAACTGTATATGAGGATGGTCAGGGAGGTGTCAATATGCATGGTAGTGATAAACTTTGGTTAATTGGACTTGGGAGATAAACGTGCATCCCATAATTACCAGCATGCATTAATTACTTTCCAAACAAGCAACTAGCACCAGGCTAAAGCAGCCCAGGAATCATTATCTGCATGATGTCCCCCCCTCAGCTCTTCTGTGTAATGATTTACAGGGTCACAACTCTCTCACCTCTTACTTACCAATCAGCGAGTGATTAGGAGAGACAATCCTGCTTTTAGCTGTAATCACCAATAAAATGTATCCCTCCTACCTCTCTCAGAAAGCTGCTGCAAAGAAAGAGCTGGGATAAGGGAACCAGTCACACGGACTACCCCCACCAGGACTGGCACCACACGATAAGCGTGGTAAGTATGGCGGGGGGGGGGGGGGCGCCAATGGTAGGGAGCATCATCATGCCGATCATCTACCATTTAAATTAAAATAGTAAAGCAGCCAACAGAAGAACACCGATGCGGTGTCAATGTAGCTGTCTGTCCTCAGGGACCCCACCTCCCTTGGGCAGAAGAGGGGAGCACTGAGAACTCTTGTCTGCCTGCAGGAGATTGGTTTCCCGTGGGCAGTAGGAAGACCCTCAATCCCTGCAACAACAAAAAGGTTGGGGGGGGGGGGACTGAGGTAGGGAAGGCAGGGAAATGTAAAGGGGCAGTAGGCTTATAAAAGGGGAGGATGGGGGTGGGATTTTAGGGGATGGGAGTGCTAAGGGGCTTGGTGAAGAGGGGACAGTCTGCAAGGGAAAAAGAGTAAGGGAGCTAGCAGGAGAGGAGTTGGAGGGGGAAGGGAAGAGTACAAGCTGTTGCTGAAAGGTGCACTCCCCTCCCCCAGAACACACCACACACTCAGGTTCCCACCTCTGCACAACAGACACACACCCCAGCTCTGCATTACACACACACACACACACACACCCCTAAAGCACTCCTTTTGTGTAAGTGATGGTTGCCACATATTTTGCTTGGTATGGTTTCTTTTTTTAAATAACACCTTTGCTTTTTAGTCTTTTCTGCTTGGCTGAAGGAGAATGGTGAATAAACCGATTTATTTAATATTGCTCTTCAGATTCCTGTCTTCCTGGCTGCGACTCATCTGCAGAGTAAATATTAGACAGATGTCATCAACAGAAGTAAAGCCTTCTAAAACTGTTTGTGTTATCTTCTGGGAGTGAGAGGAAAACCCGGAATGGAAGAGAGCAGATGTGCGCCAAGTGGGGACTTTGGGAGATGATGGACATAAGACATGTGGCTGAACAAGGGGACAAATGGCAAACATCGTCACCGTTTCAAAACATCCCAAGTTTGGTTGAGGGGCAGAAAGGCGGGACAGGGCCTAGGGAAAACACAAGGCCAAAATAATCACGATTGCTTCGGAGAAGGCATACATATGACAGCATTCACCGGGTATTAGAAAAACTACGCAGATCAGTCTTTTTCTTGCTAGATATGTAATTTGCAGCCTGAGAAGTTTTAGAAAGTGGGACTAGAAGCTTGTTCCTCTACATAGTTGCAGAATAAGACTAGGGGATATGTTGCAACCTTTGTAGAACCTCATTTTTTTATTGCTTAAATAAATAAATTGATTTTGTTTGCTGATCACATTAAACCTTAGACTATCATAGCCTGTTCTTATGATACTACGTATGAACTGCTCAATATTTATTTTTATTCCAGCTATGCATTTGCCCTTTCAATGCAGTTTTCTTACAACATTCAATTTGAAGGAGAAATACTAGCACGTGAAAAGAGTTCACAAAAGAATTTTGGAAAAAGGGGGTGGAGGGTAGCCATCATTGAGTAATGAGGGAGGGGGCGCCAATCTATAGGTTGCAGGGTGGCGCCAGAAGCCCTAGCACCGGCCCTGACTCCCACCTGCCCTTGTCTGCAGAGAATTCAACCAGGCAACCCAAATTTTCTTCCCCTGCCCCTCCCCACTCAACAACCGATGCCTTCACCCCTTGTACTTACATTGTCTTCCCCTTCCGGAGGAAAGCCTACGGTCTTCATGTGCTACCATGGGCACAGCTGCAACTGGCAGTGACGGGACTCAAGAGTTTGCACTGCTGATATGGGAGGGGCTCAGCCCAGCAGGCAGGGAGAGTGCCAGGTACACTGTTTGCTCTTTAGTCTGCTTAAGGGACTCCAAAATTAACCCTTACAAGCTTGGATCCTTTCAAAATGATGCAGCAGATGTGGCTGTGGAAATTCTGGCCAGGCAGCCTTTTAGATAGGTCAGTGACAAATATCCATGGCTCTGAAGGATTCCTCACCTGTCCTCCCACCTCCCACTCCCGTCGTCAACAGCTTCCTGACATTTGGGGTTTTTCAGTTCAGAATAAACCACTTACCCAGGCCTTGGGTCACGCCCAGGATATTCACAATGAATATGGAAGAGATAGATTTGCATGCACTATCTCCATTGGGTGCGGCTCTAACTTGTGCATGTCCATTATGGCTATCTTATTATTATTATTATTATTATAAACCACTTTGATGTGCCTCTGTGCCTGGAAGTGGTCTAGTAAGTTTTATGAATGAATGAGTAAATAAAAAAATATCCCAAGGACTGGGTTGAAAGTGACAATACATTAGAAGCGCAGACTCAGACGGCAGGTGAGAACTGTAGGACTCAGATATTCTGAACAATTCCCTTTGTGATGTAATATCAGGGCCTCAGATTGGCTGAGCCTTCCCGTCTCTTTCAGACTTTGTGTTATGTTCTAAAACAGCAAAGAGCTGTACTATACTGCAACGGAAAGCTTTGCTGCTACCCACATACATCTCCATGGATGAAAATGAGGAAAGCCATAAAACTTTTCATGCTGGCACATGCTTTTAGCTTTTTAGGGACCAAGAAATTCTTAGACTACAGAATCTCTGTAAATGCTCTGTCCGCTCTTCACTACTGCTCTTCAGCAGGTTTAGGGAGGTAGTTACTAAACACGCCTTTATTTGGCAGGTTGACCCCTAGTGGTAATACCACAAGACTACCTCTAGGATTGATCACTGCCATTTTGAACCCAGACAGAATCCAGGTCGTGCTCCTACCCACCCACAAGACATCAAGGAAAGCTACCGTACATTGCAGGGATGGGACCAGGGAGTTTGGGGGTAAAAGAAGATGTATGGCTGAAGTGTTGGGGAGTGGGGAGTGGAACTGCAGCAGCCCCTTTAAGAAGTTCCCAGAAGTGCTAGGCCACGTATTAGCAGCCCGGTGGTTCTGCGGATGAAAGATAATGCTTACTGAAGCATTGGACCAAGATCCCAGGGCAGAACAATGGCCCAGATAGGCGCAGATGCTTCACTCCCCGGCGAAGCCAAGACACGTCTGGATGTAAAGTCAAGGGCTACTCCCAATCAGCCCCTGAAACAGGTCAATGGAGCCACCTGAATTCTCAAGAAATTCAACTCAAGCCCCTTTTCCAAACCATTCTGTAGGAAAGTCAAGAAGCACAGCAAGTGTGCTCGCCAGGACGAAACCTCCTGGGTCATGACACCATGCCTCAAAGAGATGCCAAACCCAGAGATAAGCTAGAGAAATGTATCTGCACTGTGCCTTCAGAAGTCGAAATCACTGCCAAAATGTAGTCTTTCTGCTTCAAGCGATGCCTTCCAAGGGCCAAGCTGTAAACAAGAATGGACCAGGGTTGTCCAGAAGGTTCTGTTTTGCAGAGTCTTCATGCCTGGGTGCAAGATCGATTGCCCATCAACCTAACAGAACCTCTGCATCCCTTCAAGCCAGGAGTGTCAGTGTGGATCAAAGAGTGGAGAAAAACCCCGCTGGCGCTGCATTGGAAGGGACCTTATGTTGTCATCTTGTCAACCCCAACTGCAGTAAAAGTCGCAGAATTCGAACCCTGGATCCATCATAGCCGAGTGAAGCCGGCAGCTGCTCCTGAATCTGGTCAATGGACCTCAGTAAATGACCCTGAGACTCCATTGCGACTCACACTGCGGAGACAACCAGCATTATAAGAATCTCCAGAATCTACAATCCTACCCCTGTCACGCAAGAGTGGCAGTCGGAGCAGAGAAGAAGACTCTACAAGCTCAACGTACCCAATATTCCAGTTGACCTCCAAAGACTGTAATCACAATGTTCTTCCACCATTGCCTTGTGGGAGTGGTGATCCTGGCATTCATGGAAAAGACTTTTGCCCTACCCCCTTGTGCAGCTTGCATAACTACCACCCGAACTGGACAGAAGGTCACTCAGACTTTACTTTATCATTCCTACTATACTTGCACTGGTATAGTCAGCCGGTGTATATACAATGGCACAGAGTTAAATATCTGTATGAAGGGGAAGAGTAAGACTTGTTACAACCCCCGGCAGAACCCCTCTTATTATGTACTTGAGATACGATGGAATGATGAGGATGGCGCCCTCATAAATGCCATGCGCCCACTCACAGACCCCACAAAATATGCCCACTTGGACTTTGATGCCTGCGATGTGATAAACAGGAATGCCTGCCACAAGTGTGGGTCATAGGAACAAGCCTACTATCATGATGATAAATATATGTGTCCAGAAGGAGCCTACGGATGGGGACGGTGTACTGGAAAGAATTCCCCAACCACCATCTACAGCACGTCATCTAAAGATGCGTACTTCTGTCCAAAGTGGGAATGCGTATATTTTGCTACTTGGACTAATGCACCTATGGGGCGGGATGGAGATAATCGCAGAGGTAGCCTGACAAGGGTCAGATTACCTGAGCCCAAGAAATGCAAGAAGGGTGCCTGCAATCCCCTGAAACTCCTCATACTTGACCCTAGCCAGTGGAAGCAAGGATACAGATTTGGATTGCGTATAGCAGGAGGAGGCATAGACCCCGGAACCATCATACATATACGGTTAAATACTAAGGCTCATGTATCCGCACCCTATCAAATACATCACTCTTTTTATGAGGCCATGAAAGCAGAGTTTGAGATTCCTCATACCTCCCAAAACTTGTTCCTTGAACTTGCCGGA
Source organism: Ichthyophis bannanicus (assembly GCA_033557465.1). NCBI lineage: Eukaryota > Metazoa > Chordata > Amphibia > Gymnophiona > Ichthyophiidae > Ichthyophis > Ichthyophis bannanicus. The sequence goes on along the minus strand of CM066044.1, from coordinate 66,725,151 downwards.
GCAGTAGCATCTAGTCTCCACATTTCAGACTGCCTCTTTTGTGGAGGGACTAAGATGGGAGACCAATGGCCCTGGGAGGCACAAGAAGTGAACTATTCTATGCCTTATAATCAGACTGATTTACATCAGACTACTAGTGAGTGGGTACTGGCCCACCCCATTGTTGGTAATTTGTGTTTTGCTTGTTTTGGACCACAGTTTGCTATGGAAGTTGGACAGCTGGTCTGTCTCAACCAGAAGTTCTACAACAGTACCACTAGAAAGATGTCTTGGTGGTCAGCAGTCAACACTTCAGAGCCCTCCAACCCTTTAGTCCGTTTCCCTAATCTTGCCAGCATCTGGACTAATCTAGCAGCTTATAATGCCTGGCAAGCACCACCTGGACTGTACTGGATTTGTGGAACCCGAGCATATGCTAAGCTTCCTCACCATTGGGGAGGAGCATGTGCCTTGGGAACCATACGACCTTCCTTCTTCCTGTTGCCTACGTCCCATGGAGAACAACTGGGTTTTCCTGTGTACAGGAACCGACAGAAACGAGAAGTCTTGAAAATAGGCCAATGGGACAAATGTAAGGAGGAGGAGTGGCCACCTGAGAGAATCATCTCATACTATGGACCTGCTACTTGGGAGCAAGATGGTACATGGGGATATCGTACTCCTGTGTATATGATAAATCATATTATACGCTTGCAAGCTGTTGTTGAAATAATAACCAATGAAACCAGTAAAGCACTAACTCTTTTAGCTAAGCAGAGTACACAAATGCGTACAGCTATTTATCAGAATCGTTTAGCTCTAGATTATTTGTTAGCAGCTGAAGGAGGAGTGTGTAGAAAATTGAATTTAACCAATTGTTGTTTGCAGATTGATAATAATGGACATGTTGTTGAAGATATAGCTACTCAAATGCGCACACAAGCTTATGTGCCTGTTCAGACCTGGCATGGCCTGAAACTTGATGGGTGGTTTGGTTCAGCATTCTCATGGTTAGGGGGTATGAAGACCCTTGTGTTTATTGTATTACTCATATTGGCTGCATGCTTGTTTCTCCCATGTCTCCTACCCCTTTGTTTACGCATGATAACCTCAGTTATTGATAGTACTGTAGAACGGAAGGCAGCTATGAAAATATTAGCTATGTGGCAATATTCCCCAATATCCCAAGATGATGCTGTTACGCAAGTTTAATATGTGATTTAATTCTCACCCTTTCTCACTAGCGGGTGAGAATAATCAAAGGGGGGAATGTGGCAGGCTATGGCCTATAATAGTCTGCAAATGTGAAAGGCCTGTAAGTTAGGCCCTGATTCTAACCCCCAAAGTCTGTAAAGTTTGAGAAAAGCTGTTTTAAACTGCTTAATAAGAAGTTTTCATGAATGCATAAATCTTTCATTATTCTCTTGTGCTGTGAAAATAAAAATGTTTCAATACTTGCATTCCTAGCGCTAGAAACGACTTTGCAGTAGAGAAGTATCCAAACCTAGAAACTGCACCATTGTTAGAACAGTCCAAGAGGAGGGAGCTGGGTGCTAGGCCCAGGAGGGATCTCTGATTGGACAGGTGCAGAGGGCGTTGGGACCAATAGAAAGTTTGCATGTATCAAACTGAAAAGAAATGTATAAATGAATATTTTATTTTTATTTCTATTTATTTGATAGTTCTTTTATACCGCGCTCTTTGTTTTCAATATGTCTCTGTAAGAACTTTGCTCATTCCTTTTTGAAGCTTTGACTAACTGGGCCTTGTGCACAATAAATTGGCTTGGCCCCTGTAAATTGACTCCTGGATTTATTCATTGTCTGCACTTCGCTGCTTCAGGCTTACCTGCCAGCCGTCAAACCAGGTCTGCATACCAGGGCCTCTAGGGCCAGTCAAGAGCCACAAGGATTACAAGGCCTGGATGATCCTCTATTCTCCGTCGAATATGCCCTCTAAGATGTCATGGCCTTGCCACACACAGACGGCTTGATGCAAAAGGGCACCGCAATGGAATGGCACCCCAGAGGAGTCCTCCTCTCCCCCAAGGTCATTCCTTGGGAACCAGCATCAGAAAGCACAAGGCACCCCCCAAGGCAGTGGGCAAGACAAACTGTGGGCTACATGAGATATAGTGGTCCCCCAAGACGATACCATTTCCCACCACTTACTGTATGATGATACAGGGAGGACAGGGGCCACGCACTCCTCCATTGCCAAATGTTCCAGCAAGGGTGGGTGAACTCTCCTGCACCCCTCCTACTGAAGATTCACCTGGGTCTGCGACACACCCAGCACATAAGCACTCCACCAACGCACCAGCCAGATGTGCTCCATAGGAGACAGTGTCATTCACAGCCAGCCATGCCTCAATGTGGCCCTACCACCAAAAAAGAAACACCGATGCCAGAATGAGGCCCTGACAAAAATCAGAAGCTTACTGTTGAACAGGACCAAGCACCCAAAGCAGTATATCAGCACAGGCCCTGGTCACCCTCCCCCCCTCCACCAGCACCATAGTCAAATTCGGCGCACCATAGCATGGTAAGGGAGGCTGGCATAAGCGCTCACCTCTCCCCAGTTACTGTACTGTGATCAATCAACAGAATCCAGCACAGACCCAGGCCCCAAAAAGAAGGATCTTGCTGTTTCCATGCTTTTTTTTTAATTTGGGAGGGACAGAGGAGGGGATCTGAGGGATGGCTAGAGAAGGACAGAGAGGCTGAGTCTTAGCACCCCCGGGCAGATCTCAGCTGGACTTGCCCCAGGCTCAACCAGCTAGTTGAGGCTGATGGGGAGCTTGGACTCCATGAAGGTGCTCAACCAGCAGGGTAACCACAGCTACACCCTGGGAGCCGTTGTCAACTGGAAAAGTGAGTCGCAGACAGCCAAGAGCCAGCTGAACTGAGGCAAACAATAGTCCACAGATTGAGGGTGCAGGAGCATCAAAAGAAACAAAGACCGCTGCACCAATCCAACCACCACCATCTGCCCCTAGCTGCACCAGTGGTGATGTCACTGGAAGCTTCTAGTTTATCTCTGTCTCCATCGTCTGCTGGCGGGGGACATAATCCATTTGTCTGGACTGGTCTAATAGGATGAACTGGAATAATAGTTTATGGACTTTTCCTCCAGGAATTTATCCAAATCTTTTTTAAACCCAGCTATACTACCTGCTTTTACCACATCCTTTGGCAATGACTTCCAAAGCTTAATTATTCGCTGAAAGAAAAAAATATGTTCTGCTAGTTGTTTAAATCAGGGCCGGCCCGTCCATTGAGCGAGAATGTTTTTTGCACAGGGCCCCGCGTTTCAGGGGGCCCCGCGCAAAAAACATTCTGATCCTAAAGTAAACTTTTAAAAAGAAAAAAAAAGTTGTCTTCTCCGGCTGCCGGGGCCGCCGTGGCAGTATCGTGTGTGCCGCGGGGCCCCCGTGCCCAGCTGAGCCTGCCCCCCCCTTGCTCCCCTCGGTCTTCGCAGCTGCAGTCACACACGCCGGCTTTCAGAGCGCGAGAGGAGAGTTTCTCCCTCGCTGCTCTGTTAAGCCCGCGGGGGCTGATGGGAAGTTCCCATCAGCCCCCGCGGGCTTAACAGAGCCGCGAAAGGGAAACTAGTCCGTTCGCGCTCTGAAAGCCGGCGCGGGTGACTGACGCTGCGAAGACAGAGGTGATAAAGGGGAGGGCCGGCGCTGCGGGGCTGGGGGGCCCCGCGGCCCACTCGAGTCTGCCGCGGCGGCCCGGGCAGCGGGAGAAGATCGCTTCTTTTTTAAAAAATTTTCCCTGGGCTGGGCTGGGCTGGGGGGGATTAGGAGTGGTGATGGGCTGGGGGGGTTAGGAGTGGTGATGGGCTATGGGGGGGCTGGGGGGATTAGGAGTGGTGATGGGTTATGGGGGAGCTAAGTCTGTATATGGGCTGATGGGATTAGGACTGAAAGTGGGTTGATGGGGAGGTTAGGACTGGTAATGGGCTATGGGGGGCTTAAACTAAAAATTGGGTGATGGGGATTAGGACTGGAAATGGGCTGGTGGGATTAGGACTGGGAGTGGGCTGATGGGGAGGTTAGGACTGGTAATGGGGTATGGGGGGGCTTAAACTGAAAATTGGGTGATGGGGATTAGGACTGGAAATGGGCTGGTGGGATTAGGACTGGGAGTGGGCTATGGGGGGCTAGGACTGGTAATGGGTTGGGGGGGTTGCTAGGGTTGGAAATGGGCTGGGGGGATTAAGACTGGAGGTGGGCTGATGGGGTTAGGACTGGTAATGGGCTGTGGGCTGTTGGGGGGGGGTTAGGACTGGTAATGGGCTATGGGGGGGCTAGGACTGGAAATGGGCTGATGGGGGTTAACACTGGAGGTGGGCTGATGGGGTTAGGACTGGTAATGGGCTGGTGGGATTAGGACTGGGAGTGGGCTATGGGGGGCTAGGACTGGTAATGGGTTGGGGGGGTTGCTAGGACTGGAAATGGGCTGGGGGGATTAAGACTGGAGGTGGGCTGATGGGGTTAGGACTGGGAGTGGGCTATGGGGGGGCTAGGACTGGAAATGGGCTGATGGGGGGTTAACACTGGAGGTGGGCTGATGGGGTTAGGACTGGTAATGGGCTGTGGGCTGATGGGGGGTTAGGACTGGTAATGGGCTACGGGGGGGTTAGGACTGATAATGGGCTATGGGGGGCTAGGACAGGAAATGGGCTGATGGGGAGGGGTTAGGACTTGAGGTGGGCTGATGGGGTTAGGACTGGTAATGGGCTGTGGGCTGATGGGGGGGTTAGGACTGGCAATGGGCTATGGGGGGCTGACTGGAAATGGGCTGATGGGAGGTTAGGACTGGAAGTGGGCTGATGGGGGGTTAGGACTGGAAGTGGGTTGATGGGGGGGGCTAGGACTGGTATTGGGTTGGGGGGTTGCTAGGACTGGAAATGGGCTGATGGGGGCTAGGACTGGAAATGGGCTGATGCAGGGACTAGAAGGGAATGGATGCTGGGTGAGGCTGGAACTAGAAGGGAGCTGATGTTGGGGGAGGATTAGAATGGGATGGGGCTGGGAGAGTAAAATGGAGAGGGGAAAAATATTTTGTGTGGGAGGGATAAAAAATCGACACTTAGCCGGGTATTGGGTGAGTAAGTGGGGATTGAGGATGGAGGGGTAAAATTTGAGTGGATGAAATAGGAATGAGGAAAGAGCAAAAGGAGAAAGATTAGTATGTTAAAGCAGATGTAGAGAGAGAGAATGGAAAAAAAACTAGAAGAGAGAAGAAAGGACAAATGGACAGCAGATGATGGAGAGTTAGCAGAAAACATGAAGAAACCAGAAGAAAGTGGCTGGAGCAATTGCAACTGAAAAAAAATGCACAAAAGGTAGAAAGATATCTCTTTATTTTGAATTTATTAACTGGAATATGAAAGCTCTGGGAAATGTGCATCATTAACGTCTGCGCTTTGTTTGGTACAAGAGGAAATTAATTTATAGTTTTATTTCTATAGTGTTGTTGTACATTCCAAGTTTGGCTTTTGGGATTCCCAGTTTAATTATTGTCTTCCTGTTTCTAAATTGTGATTCCTTGTTTGGTGATGGTCTATGTTCTGCATGTGTAACTGAGCTGAGGTATTCTGTTTATGTAATTGCTATTTGACATTGCCACTTGTTCTCTTTCCCCAGTAGGTCATGTATTGTTCTCTGAAATGTATTGGTTTAATATTTGCATGTTTCCTTTTGATAGGTAGGGTCTGGTGCTTTGTGAGTCCTGGTAGTGCTGTTAGGATACAGCGGGTTTGCTATGGGTTCTAAATGGGCAGTGTTTGTAGTAGTTCCTAATGGGCCTGGCGGTTGGCACTGGATTATAGTAATGTAGAAATCTTTTAGTCTGTCTTTATCCATACACACACTAACTTTTAGTAAACATGTCTCTTAATGAATGTTAGCATTATGCAAATATTTATGCAAATAAGGTAACTTATGCAAATGAGGCCCCGCACCGAGTCTCCGCACATGGCCCCGCCACCCCCCTTGGGCCGCCCCTGGTTTAAATACACTACTTTGTAACTTCCGGTCCCCTAGTATTTTTTGAAAGAGTTGATTTGCCTCTACCTCTTCCACACCACTCAAGATTTTCCTGGGTAGGGACTCCAGCATTATGTATCTTCAGTCTGGGTTATTCTTCCCTAAGTGCATCATGTCACACTTCTCCACATTCAGTTTCATTGATCTGTTTTATTACCACTTGATTGCTGTAGAAAGTGCCCTCTGACGGGGCAATTTTAAAACCCTGTGGGTACAATTCTGCAAATCAATTTTGAAAAGCAGGGCTGGCCCAACCATTAGGCAAGACTAAGGGGTGGCCCAGGGCGTCAGCTTCTGAGGGGTGGCAAAGAACAGCAATAGTCAAAGCAAAACACTAGATCCCGGCAGCCAGACAAACTCAAAGAACCATCAGCACATTTGTTTACCTGCATTGGGGGTGGGCGCATGACACACATACATACAAAGCAAAGTTTAATTGTTCAATTATGCAATTCAACAGGATTATTGTGGGAGGGCTGGTATTTCGATGATCATGATTGTTGAGTTTAGTTATCAAAATCTTGGGCATTGGGGGAGGGGCATAAGGTGAAGGTTTGCCTGAGGCATCCAATATGCTTGCACCAGCCCCGTTGAAAGGGAGGCTCCCTCTGAGAGTCTGGGGCCGCTGGGATGCAATGTAGACATGGTATAAAATACGCTCAAGCATATTCTCCACCACTTTATTGGCCCCATCGCTGTCTGCCACAGTAAAGAATATGTACTTCTCTTTCACGGAGTGCACATTTTTGACTACTGAGTGGAGGACAGTTTTCAACCTGGGGAATTTACTCAGGTAACTATTTGATCACCAAGGCAAATTGCTTTGAAAACTGGCCAGATATTTTAAGATATTTTGGGGTTATCTCCTTACCTTGAGGTACCTCCTGCGATTCACGTACACATGAATCAAAGACCTGAGCTTCATCAGACTCTTGCGCAGGTTCTTGTACCTTTGCCTGCAGAGGAACGGACAGGATGAGTGCATTCCTAAACCCCTGACTCCCACCAAGTTCTTCACTCTATGGGCAGAACCTCTGGAACCCACAAATCAGTGAAGCTTCTAGATACAGTTTCTTCCTGTTCCTTTGGATTTCCAGTGCCATCAACTGCCACTGAAGCTACAATGCCGCAACACATGGAGGGTAATTTTATAACCAGATGCCTAGTTTTATAACCAGAGCCCACTTTTCTTTATAAAATAGGGGCTAAGTGTCAGAAAACATGCATTAAATCGAGACCTACGCCTAGAATTCTAAAGAAGATGCATAAATGATAGTATTTTATAACTTCCGCATGTAAATTTGTGATCCACCTAAGCTCCACCCATGTGCACGCTCATAGGGAAAGTAGATGCAATCTGTCTTATGTGCAAACTTATAGAATAGCGAAAGACTAAAATACGCATGTACGTGCCCATTTCCATATGTAACTCCTTTAAATTTGGTGATTTATGCACATTAATGGCTTGTATCTTTACACAGCTCCTTATAAAATTACCCCTTCCATTTTTAATAACCTGGGGTATTTCCCCTACATTTATCCCACCTTTTCCCTTCCATCTAACCCAGCTATCACATTGACAGGACTCCATCTGCAAACCAGCATCTCTGCACCCCTAATCATGGCCACCAAATCTTGTGCATTGGTTGAGACTCCCTTCCCAAGGGCTGTGAAGGCTGCTTTACTCTAACATTTTTAATTTCCAAACCAATTTGTTAGTGTAGTGACTGCATGGATGTCATTGCTTTGAGCGACCAGTGCCATCTAATGTCCCTACCAGAGTCCTACAGTATAAGATGGAGAAGAGCAAGTATTTTCCAGAAGAGGGAAAGTTTCTTTCTGCCTGGTTAACTCATTCTGGGAAGAGATTCCTCTGGGAGGGAAAATGCAGGACCTATTTATACCACTCTCAAAAGCAGACCTTTTGGCACACAGCCACTGTACCTTGCTGGAGTAAGACCTCTGCCCCTTAGGGGTACAGCTGAGGATGGCCAAACCCTAGCTTCTCATTCTTTTTAAGAGGAACCACAGGCAGAGCAGCAGAGGAGTAGAGAGCAAGGTAAAAAGAAATGACGATGTAAAACCTGCCAGCGCCCCTCTGGCTCAACAAGAGCGAAGTCCTGCCTGTGTAAGTGACCTAGAAGACATCCACTCACAAGGGGACACAAAAGAAGCTCCAACAGGCAGACATCTTGATGATCAAGGAACATCTGAGCCAAAAACACCTGCAGAGCAGTTCTGGGGTCCTGTATCTAAGAGGCTACCTGCTCTAAAGAAGGGAGGAATCTAGGAGCTCTTTAATGAACAATGACATCAAAGCAAGGATTGAATACAGGACAGTCTTGGAGATCTGTTCCTGCATCACCAGCAGCTCCAGATACACTGGTATCTGGAGTGGAAAAACTACACTAAGGGGTCCTTTTACTTAATGCCGCTAACTAGTTAATGTGTGTTTTAGCGAGCGGCAAGTACCTGCAGTGAACCCTAACATGTGGGCTTGCCAGCTACTGACCACTAATATCATAAGCAGTGGAGAGGGGCGGCCCACAGGGGCCATGGCTCCACCAATATTTTGCACAGCACAGCATCAGCTATAGAGAGCTTGGGGGCAGTGTTGGAAATTGGTCTGTTTGGCCTCTCCAGCCATAAAGATGTTCCACTGCCCCTGGCTGAAATGCATGTTAACTGGCGCTTACACGCTAATGTGGACAGTGGGCAGGTAGAGGCAGAGCATGGGCGTGGCAAACACATTAGCACACGAATGCAGTAAACATGGCACTTAGCATGCTTTCACCTAGATACACCTCTGTGGGTGCTGTTAGCTGCACCCAAGTTATTTTGACATTTGTAACGGTGCCCAGTAGCACATTAGTTGCTGGGAACATAATAGTCATGCCCTCAACAGCTAAAGTGAAGGCTTTGCACTTAAGGTGGGTTGGTCATACTTATTAAGTGCAAAACTTTAGTGGCATTTAGTAAAACGGCCCCTAAGTATTAGAGGTGAAAGAGTGGAGAGACTCAAATTTAATTTTCAGCAACAGATATAGAGTATTCAGAGTGGAGTGTTGTAATATCCTAGAGTAAAATGAAGAAAGAAGTAGCCTGATTGTAACAAGTAAACTAACTGCCTGTAATATAGTTCTTGTTGTTGCTTTCTGCCAATTGTTATAAATATTGTACCAGTGACCCTAAAATTTAAATAAACCCTTCATTCAGAACACAAACTCGAGACTGGACTCAGTTACTTTGAGAAGGGAAGAGATGCGAGAGGAATTTGAGTGCCAAGGGCATCCTAGCATATGCTGGTCCCCATTCAAAGAATCCTGAAATTTCATTCCAAGAGTAGAGACTGAAAGACATAAAAGCCTTTGGAATTGTGTACCCCCAGCCTGCCAAGCAATCTAAGGACTGCTGTAAGGACTGTACCTGGATTAGGGGGTACACTTGGAATAACAAAAATTTTAGGGGCATGTTTACTAAAGGTTAACACGCATAAAGTAGGTAGAAATGTTACAGCAGAAAAAGACCATATGGCCTATCCCGTCTGCCCTTCCATATCAACTATTATAGTCCCTTTTTTTCTTTTAGAGATCTTCTGTGTTGGTCCTGTGACTTCTTAAATTCAAATACTGCCCTGGTCTCTACTATCTCCACTGGGAGACTGTTCCCCAATGGGCTTACAATCTAAGCTTGTACCTGAGGCAATGGAGGGTTAAGTGACTTGCCCAAAGTCACAAGGGGCAGCGGTGGGATTCAAGAGTGGCTTCCCTGCTTCTGAGCCCACTGCTCTAACCATTAGGCTACTCATCCATTCCCCTTTCAGAAGGATTTTTGTCCTGATGTTTTTTTCTACCTGGCAAGGTATCCTCTGGCCTGGGCTTGGATAAGAATGATCTTTTGTCGCAAGGAAAAGTAGCGTCTCCGCACAAGGAAGCCACGAGCAATGCGCTGAAGGGAAACTGCAGCAAGATGCAGAACACGATCTCTCTTGCTCTCCAGGAGCTGGTAGACATGTTCTTTCATAAACAGCTAAGATGAGAAAAGATCATGAAAGACACAGTTTAATCCCTCCATCCAATGTGCACCTCAGCTCCCACTCACTGCCACTGTGAGATGACCTGACACACCTAAACATGTTATTTGATTCCACAGACTTCAAAGGGGTCCCTCATCTCTTTCTCATCACCAACTAACTCTTCCCTATCTCAAGCTTTCAGGACAAAGGTGTTAACGAAAACTGAGGAGGGCGTAAGTGAGATCTGTGTACTAAATTCATCTTTCTCTAAAGACCAGTGACACATGGCTTAGAGCTAGTTGTATGGATTTTGGTACCTAGGGACAGGATGCTTCCAAGGTTATTTTTACATGTAGAAAGAGTTAGGCATAATTGGCTGCTTGGATGGAGAAGCCCCTGAATCTGTCACCTTGGGCACTATGGGCCCGATATTCAGCTGCTAAACCTTAGACCTGAATATTCAATGCTGGGGCTATATCCATTCAATGCTGGGGCTATATCCCGCCACTGGCATTGAATATACGGGTCAGCTGGATAGCACCGAAGCTAATTACGCAGCAGTGATATATTTAGTCGCTGCCTAGTTAGCTTTGGTGGTGAAAATTAGGACAGCTTTTACTGTGCCTAACGTTTGCCGCTTTAGGATAACTGGGCAGTGGCTGAAAATGTGACTGCCTGGTTATCTCCGAGTTGCCCTCCCTACTCCAACCCCAGAAAACCCCAATGCTAGCCGGCCAGCATGTGTTTGCGCAATGGCAGCGTCCGCAGATATTCAGTGGTACTCGCGTGTTAGTGTCGCTGAATATCCTGTTCACCGTGATGAACGTGGTTAGCAAGTCTGCTAACGGCATTAATGGCTTAAATATCAGGCCCTATATTTTCCATTTGTTTTAGCCCCTACCAAACACTTTATTTTCTGAAGTTTTTGCAACATCTGTATCCTGTAGCTGCACGCCCCAAAGATGTATCTCTGTCATGTGTTGGGTCACCCAAACTTTGGCTGGTAAGTGCCACTGAAAGCCATCCACATGAAAAGCTTTTACAGTGCAGAAAGTGGCTGCTTTGGAGGGTAACAGGACTTGAGGGTGAGGGGCACAGCCGTCCCTTGGAACTCGGAGAGCTGAGGGGGTCCCCGGAGACTGGAAGGGATGGGAGTTTGGGATCACACTGCACTGGTAGTGCCTCTTTGAAGCAGCACCAGTGGATGGCCCTAAACTGGGAGAAGGCTCCTCGTTGGACTTCAACATTCAGTGCTCTAGTCTAGGCAGTTACCTAAACCCAGGCCTGCTGCGGAGCCTCTTGGCACTGAAGTCTATACCTTACTGACGCCCGTGCAGTAGCTGGCTTGGGTCACCACGCAGAGCTTCTTGAGTACTGTGATGCAGTTCTCCCGATCCGCGGGAATGCGCTTCAGCCCCATGACGCACCTGTACCTACACAGTGAAGGATGAGAGGCATTAATGTGCAGCATGGACACCCCACACGCCTCACTTTGCAGCTTAACCTGTTAACTGCCAGCTTTTAGCACTAAATACGTATTAGCATATGTTAATAGGTTGCATTAACAGCAATGCAGAGATTTTTGCATTGACACAGATTTTTCTAAGTAAAATTGAAATGAGATGATTAATATGCAAAATTCTGCTAATCGGCTCATTTAAATTTGAAGCTGATTGCATTAATACCAAACAGGGGCTGTGGAACACCTGTTTGGTTGGGGGGGAGACAAACAAACCAAACTCCAGCCCTGCCCCCAAGCTCTCTAATTCCTGATCCTGTGCTGGGCAAAATATTGGTGGAGCCATGGCCCCTGGGCCCATCCCTTTCTGCTGCCTATTTTATTTTATTTTTATTTTTATTTAGTTAATTCTCTTATATATCGCGTTATTCTGCATCAGTGCGGTTTACATTGAACAAACTGAAATTACATTGAACAGGGCATTATAACTTGGAGATAACTATTTTACAGGGAACATGGGCTATGGAGGGTTAAGTGGCTTGCCCAAGACCACAAGGAGCACCTGTGGGACTAGAAACCCCAGTCCTTCCGGCCCAAGGTTGCTGTCCTCTAGTGGGATTTGAACCCCCGACCTTCTGGCCTGAAGTACCTTGCCCCAACCACTAGGCTACTCCTCCACTCCTATGACCCAAAATTTGCATAAATGTGCAAATCTAACTCCACCTCTAGAGATACCGTTAAAACTTGTATGTTGATAGTGTTAGTTGGTGTGCATTTTAAAACAGGTGTTATTTCAGCTTTAGCACATGACTCATTAAAAGGCATAACGACTTTATTGAACAGCAGGTTAAAATACTCCAAGACATGTTAAGAATGTAAATTGATGCACACCTTAGTAAACAGAGCTCAAGATCTGTCAGCTGAGTGGAATACAAGAAAGCAGAATGGGGGGGGAGGGGGGACGGCTGACCTAAGCTTTAGATGGAGACAGAGGAAGTCTCCCCCCATCCCACACGATAGAGGGATCTCCGATAAGATTTGCACCAGGGTCCCCCCAATTTCAGGCAGAAGGGTCTTCTAGTTTCTCTTCTAACACTCACCCACATGGTCTGCTCCTATCTAATGGGTACCTGAGAATAAATTTGGGAGTATCGGTTCTATTTGTATAGGCATTTTACCATAGGCTCAGAATGGAAGAGGCCTTCGTAAAACAGGAGCTTGTTATGCTAAGCTAAGGGAGAGCCATTTTCAAAGGGATTTGCCAGTGTTAATAAGCAGTTGCCCTGGTGAATTTCTTGGGATGAAAATTGCTCTCCCCATAGCTGCTAAAAGTATGCAAGCCATTTCATAGCGTGCACTCTTACATCCACAGAGAAAAAGAAAGGGCCTGGGTCAGAGTTGAGGGAGGGAGAGGATGTGTTTGCATGCGGATCGTAATTTGTAATTTTTGCATGTACCTTACTGTGTGCAATTTCCACATGCTGCAAAACCTCTATACCTACAATCCCTACCAGTTCGAATTTTCAAAGGGGAATACCGCAGGGACTTTCTCTTTGAAAATTAGCTTGCGGGTTTGCACTTCTGGACGACAAGTTACCCAGGAAGTTTAAAACGTACCCCTATGTTGTTGAATCATTTTTAAAATCACAATAAATAAAAGTTTGAAAATAAAAGGAAAATTATCCTTCTAAAATTGACTCTTTTGCAAACAAATTAGGAGTCATTTTGTTCTTCAGAGTCTTCTTCCCTAAGCCATAATACCTGTCGAGGAAGATTTGGAAAGGGATCCGTATGGGGTAGCCTTCTTTGCGGATTCGTATAGTCTCAAGAATTCCAGAATATTTCAGCTGACAAGTGACCACGTCTGACTCAAACAGACTGGGTTCCTGAAAAATGAAATGAAACACAGACCACCTGTGACTTTCCACCCATATCGCTTACAAACGTAAGGAAACGTTTTCTCAAACTTACTGGAAAAGACTGCAGCGGCATGTCAAACTATCCTCAGCTTATCCATACAAAAGCCAGCTGTAAAACATGGCCTAACATTTTCTTAGTACGTATATTACTCAATGGCCCAGGTGCAAGATGGTGGACCTGATACTGAAAACCACTTATCCAGACAGCAGGTCCTGTTCTGGGGAAGTGGTGCTGGACGGGGCTCTCTGTTGATATTAAGCGGCACTATCTGGATAGTACTAGGGTAGTCTATGAGCGGAGCGGCAAATTATCCAGAGGCCGTGTCTCGCACCACTATCCAGATAACTATCCCAATATCTTAGGACACACTACGGACAATCCAGCTGTTAGGGCTGTTCTGTTGAAATAAAATGCTTAACCTCACCTTTCTTTTCCATTCCAAAATATGCCATAACCAATCCGCTACATAGTAAGTCTGAATGTTTGGAACACTTAGTTCCCCTTGCTCCTTATTCTCCATCATAATCTGCAGTGCTGTCCTAGATGACTGTTTCCTTCCGATAGGGCCAGCGTTAGGGGTGGCAAAGAGGGCAACTGCCCTGGGACCCCATGCCGCAAGCTAATGGAGACAAAGACTGCATGCTGGCTTTGGGGCCCTTCTCACCAGTTTGTGCAGATAAAACACAAAAATTGCTGCTCAATCGCTCCGTGAGCCATGTTAGGAAGTCATACAGGCAGAGACTGAAAAAGATATAAGCGGGACAAATATTCATCTTCAGGGAACTTACCCACCCAACCACAAACGATTCCCATCCTGCCATCTCCTCAGATCTGCCAAAATTTGGTAAAATAAGGGGGGATAGTTAACTTCATACATCTGAGCAGGATCCTGCAGAACCTGCACCCCTAAATGTTTATGGTTGTATCCCTTCATTTGAAGGAAAATCTCCGTCAACTGAAGAATGTTAGTCTTACCCAAAGTAACGTTTATGGCCTCAGTCTTATCAATACTGATTTTGAATCCCAACACCCTCCCATAATCCCTCAACGCTTCCTTCACCAGGGGCAACGAGTCCTCTGGCTGAGACAACAACATAACGTCATCCACAAATTGAGGAGATTTTATGGTCTACTGAACCCAACCTGATTCTTTGGATCCCTGCCCAACTGGCTCAATAAGAAGAACAAATAAAGGAGACAAGGGGTATTGCTGTTGGGGGCTCCTGCCCGACCTAAAAGCATCAAAATAGAGTCAACTAACTTTCATGCATGCCTCTCAATTCAATGTGTGCCTTTGAGTCAGTCCTGATTCCTGGCGACCCAGAAGCTCCTGGGTTTTCTTGGCAGGTGTCACTGGAAGTAGATTGCCAGGCCTTTCTTCTGAGGCAATGGAAGGTTAAGTGACTTGCCCAAGGCCACAAGGAGTGCTAGTGGGAATTGAACCCTGGTTGCTTGGTTACCAAGCCAGTGTTCTAACCACTAGGCTACTCCCCCATGCCTCTAGAGAATCATAAAGCACCTTAATCCACAATGGAAAGCTGGGACCACCTCCACTTTGTCTAAAACCCTGTATATTTATTTATTACGTTTTTTCCACTTTATCATTTCAGTCAAAGGGGTTTACATTGTAACTTAAACGTGGTAATGTACATTAAACAGGGACATTGATAACTTGGTTTTTCTGAGACAATGGAGGGTTAAGCAACTTGCCCGAGGCCAAAAGGAGTGCTAGTGTGAATCGAACCCTGGTCCCCAAGTCAGTGCTCTAACCATTAGGCTACTCCTATACTCCAATGGCCAATGTATCCAGCTGAAGGCTTTTTCTGCACTGTCTGTCAAAAACACAGAAGAAACATAGAAATATGACAGCAGAAACAGACCACAAGGCCCATCTAATCTGCTCTTCCATATCAACTACTATAGTCTCTTTTTTCCCCCCTTTAGAGCTTGTCTGTGTTTGTCCCATGCTTTCTTCAATTCAGATACTCTCCTCGTCTCTACTACCTCCACGGGGAGATTAGTCCATGCAACTACCATTTTTTTCATAAGGAAATATTTTGGCATAATACTCCTGAGTCTATCCCTTTCACCCTCATCCTATGTCCCCTTGTTGCAGAGCTTCCTTTCAATTAGAACATAAGAATATAAGATATGCCATACTGGGTCAGACCAAGGTCCATCAAGCCCAGTATTCTGTTTCCAACAGTGGCCAATCTAGGTCATATGTACCTAGCAGTTTCCCCAAGGGACACAGGTTCCACAATGCTTGTATTGGTTCAAGCATTGATATCCTGGGTCCCTTCTTAATAATGGTTTATGGACCTTTCCTCCAGGAACTTGTCCAAACCTTTTTTAAACCCAGTTACACTAACAGCCTTTACTACATCCTCCGGTAACAAATTCCAGAGTTTGATTACACGTTGAGTGAAAAAAATATTTTCTTTTCTTAGTCTTAAATAGTTTACCCTGTAGCTTCATTGCATGTCCTCTAGTCTTTCTATATTCTGATAAGGTAAACAATCGATCTACGTTTACCCGTTCCACCCCGTTCATTGATTTATAGACTTCTATCATATCTCCCCTCAGCCGTCTCTTCTCCAGGTTAAAGAGCCCTAACCTTTTTAGCCTTTCTTCATAAGAGTATTCTTCCATCCCCTTTACCATTTTGGTGGCTCTTCTCTGAACCTGTTTAAGATACAGCGACCAGAATTGCACACAATATTCAAGATGCGGTCTCACCATGGAACGATATAGAGACATTATAATATCTTTTGTTTTATTTTCCATTCCTTTCCTTATCATACCTAGCATTCTATTTGCTCTCTTGGCCGCTGCTGCACATTGGGCCGAGGGTTTTAACATGGTATCCACAATGACGCCTAAATCGTTTTCCTGGGTGGTGGTTCCTAATGTGGAACCTTGCATCGTGTAACCATAGTTTGGGTTGTTCTTCCCTAGGTGCATAACCTTGCACTTGTCCACATTAAATTTCATCTGCCATTTTGATGCCCAGTCTTCCAATTTATCAAGATCCTCTTGCATTTTTCCACAATCCTCTTGGGTTTTAACAACTTTAAATAGTTTTGTGTCATCTGCAAATTTGATAACCTCACTCGTTATTCCACTTTCCAGGTCATTTATGAATATGTCAAAAAGCAGCGGACCCAGCACAGATCCCTGGGGTACACCACTATTCACCTTTCTCCATTGGGAAAATTGGCCATTTAGCCCTACCCTCTGCTTTCTATCTTTTAACCAGTTCCTGATCCACAATAGTACACTGCCTCCTATCCCATGACTCTTTAGTTTTGCCAAACGTCTCTCATGAGGGACCTTGTCAAAGGCTTTCTGAAAGTCCAGATACACAATATCAACCGACTCACCTTTGTCCACCTGATTATTCACTCCTTCAAAAAAACATAACAGATTACTATTGAAAGAGACTCTCCTCCTGTGCATTTATGCCATGGAGATATTTAACATCTCTATCATAAATCCTCTATCCTGCCTTTCCTCTAAAGTATACTTAAAAAGATCTTTGTCTGTCCCCATATAATGAAGACCACTGACCATTTTGGTAGCCATCCTCTGCACCATCTCCATCCTGTTTATATCCTTTTGAAGGTGCGGTCTCCAGAATTGCACATAATACTCCAAATGAGGTCGCACCAAAGACTTATACAGAGGCATGATCACCTCCTTTCTTCTGCTGGCCATTCCTCTCCCTATGCACTCAAGCATCCTTCTGACTTTTCCTGTCAACTTTTCTATCTGTTTAGCCACTTTAAGGTCATCAGAAATAATCATGCCTAGGTCCCGCCCTTCTTTCATGAACAGAAGTACTTCACCCCCTACTGTACCGCTCCCTTGGATTTTTGCAGCCCAAATGCATGACCCTTCATTTTTTAGCATTATATAAGAACATAAGATATGCCATACTGGGTCAGACCAAGGTCCATCAAGCCCAGTATCCTGTTTCCAACAGTGGCCAATCTAGGTCATACGTATCTAGCAGTTTCCCCAAAAGACACAGGTTCCACAATGCTTGTATTGGGTCAAGCATTGATATCCTGGGTCCCTTTTTAATAATGGTTTATGGCCCTTTCCTCCAGGAACTTGTCCAAACCTTTTTTAAACCCAGCTACACTAACTGCCTTTACGACATCCTCCGATAAACAAATTCCAGAGTTTGATTACACATTGAGTGAAAAAAATATTTTCTCTTATTTGTCTTAAATAGTTTACCCTGTAGCTTCATTGCATGTCCCCTAGACTTTCTATATTCTGATAACGTAAACAATCGATCTACGTTTCCTGTTTCACTCTGTTCATTAATTTATAGACTTCTATCATATCAC
The DNA here is from genome assembly GCA_033557465.1 of Ichthyophis bannanicus. Taxonomy (NCBI): domain Eukaryota; kingdom Metazoa; phylum Chordata; class Amphibia; order Gymnophiona; family Ichthyophiidae; genus Ichthyophis; species Ichthyophis bannanicus. The sequence continues at coordinate 66,707,362 of CM066044.1, read as the reverse complement.
CTCTCAGCCGTCTCTTAACCTTTTTAGCCTTCCTTCATAGGAGTATCCTTCCATCCCCTTTACCATTTTAGTGGCTCTTCTCTGAACCTTTTCTAATAACGCTATATCCTTTTTAAGATACGGTGACCAGAATTGCACACAATATTCAAGGTGCGGTCGCACCATGGAACGATACAGAGGCATTATAATATCCTTTGTTTTATTTTCAATTCCTTTCCTTATGATACCTAGCATTCTATTTTCTCTCTTGGCCGCCGCTGCACACTGGGCCGAGGGTTTTAACATGTTATCCACAATGATGTCTAAACCTTTTTCTTGGGTGGTGGTTCATAATGTGGAATCTTGCATCGTGTAACCATAGTTTGGGTTGTTCTTCCCTAGGTGCATAACTTTGCACTTGTCCACATTAAATTTCATCTGCCATTTTGATGCCCAGTCTTCCAATTTATCAAGATTCTCCTGCAATTTTCCACAATCCTCATGGGTTTTAAGAACTTTAAATAGTTTTGTGTCATCTGCAAATTTGATAACCTCACTTGTTATTCCCATTTCCAGGTCATTTATGAATATGTCAAAAAGCAGCGGACCCAGCACAGATCCCTGGGGTACACCACTATTCACCTTTCTCCATTGGGAAAATTGGCCATTTAGCCCTACCCTCTGCTTTCTATCTTTTAACCAGTTCCAGATCCACAATAATACACTGCCTCCAATCCCATGACTCTTTAGTTTTGCCAAAAGTCTCTGATGAGGGACCTTGTCAAAGGCTTTCTGAAAGTCCAGATAAACTATATCAACCGACTCACCTTTGTCTACCTGTTTATTCACACCTTCAAAAAAATATAACAGATTATAAAAAGACAAGATCTTCCTTGTCTAAAGCCATGTTGGCTGTCTCCCATTAAGCCATGACTATCTACATGTTCAGCAATTTTGTTCTTTATGATGGTTTCTACCATTTTTACCGGTACTGACTTCAGGCTCACCAGTCTGTAGTTGCCTGGATCACCCTGGAACCCTTTTTAAAAATTGGCGTTATGTTGGCCATCTTCCAATCTTCAGGTATTACAGATGATTTTAATGAAAGTTCACAGATTACTAATAGCAGGTCTGCAATCTCATATTTCAGTTCTTTCAACACCCTTGGATGTATATCATCCGGTCCAGGTGATTTGCTACTCTTCAGTTTATCTAATAGTTGTAATACATCTTCCCGATGTATCGATATTTCCTTCAATTCTTCCACACCTTTAAATACCACTTCAGTCATGGGCAGCATCCCTACATCTTCCTCAGTAAAGACAGAAGCAAAGAATTCATTCAGTCTCTCCGCTATCGCTTTATCGCCTCTTAGTGCCCCTTTACCCCCTCTATCATCTAATGGACCAACCGACTCTCTCACAGGTTTTTTGCTACGAATGTACTTGAAAAAGTCTTTATTACACGTTTTTGCTTCCACAGCAAGCTTCTTCTCAAATTCTCCCTTTGCCTGCCTTATCAATGCCTTGCATTTAACTTGCCAGTGCTTGTGATGTTTCCAGTTTTCGTCATTTGGCTCTTTTTTCCATTTCCTGAAAGATGCTTTTTTGGCAACAACAGCCTCTCTGACCTCACCTTTAAACCATGCTGGCAGTTTTTTGGACTTCCTTCCACTTTTCTTAAAGCGTGGAATACAGCCGGTCTGGGCTTCCAAGATAGTATTTTTCAACAACACCCAAGCTTGATGTAAGTCTTTAACCTTTGCAACTGCTCCTTTTAGTTTTTTTTTTACTATTTTCCTCATTTTATCATAGTCTCCCTTTCAAAAGTTAAAAGGTAGTACTGTGGATTTCTTACCATCCCTCCTCCACTAATTAAATCAAACGCGATAATGCGATGATCACTATTGCCAAGTGGCCCCAACACCCTTATCTCTTGCACCAGATCTGGTGTTCCACTAAGGACTAGGTCTAATATAGCTTCCCCTCTGGTCGGTTCATGAACCAGCTGCTCCAAGAAGCAGTTATTTATTTCATCTAGGAACTTTATCTCCCTAGCATGTCCTGCAGTGATACTGACCCAGTTGATTCCGGGGTAATTGAAATCATCCATTATAATAATTATTATTACTGTGCTGTAACATTTGTTATCTTCCTTGATTTCTTTGAGCATTTCATCATCCATTTGCTCATTCTGGCCAGGCGGTCGATAGTACACCCCCTCTGCCATCACCTTCCCCTTTTTACATGGAATTTCAATCCATAGAGATTCTACAGCAAATTTTGTTTCCTGCAAAACTTTAATCCTTTCTGACTCAATGCCCTCTCTAACATAGAGCGGAACCCCTCCACCAATTTGATCAGCTCTATCATTACGATATAGTTTGTACCCAGGTATCACAGTGTCCCACTGGTTGTCCTCCTTCCACCATGTCTCTGATATTCCAATCATATCTAACCTCTCATTTAGTGCTATATATTCTAACTCTCCCATCTTATTTTTTAGACTTCTAGCATTTGCATACAAGCATTTTAGAGACTGTATTTTATTCATATTAATCTGGCTATTGGTAGAGATGGGTAATTTGGGATCTTTAAGCTCTGTCTGCTCCATACTCAAGGGCATTTGGGCTACTTTACTCTTTTTTGGAACCTCTCTGCTTTTGGTAGTATCTAAGGATACATTCTTCCGAACCATGCGCTCTTGGGCAATTGTCGGCTTTCCCCTATTATCTAGTTTAAAAGCTGCTCTATCTCCTTTTTAAAGGTTAATGCCAGCAGCCTGGTTCCATCCCGGTTAAGGTTAAGCCCATCCCTTCGGAAGAGCCCCTCCTTTCCCCAGAATGTTCTCCAGTTCCTAACAAATCCAAAATCCTCATCCTTGCACCATTGTCTCATCCACGCATTGAGACTCCTGAGCTCTGCCTGCCTTTTGGGTCCTGCACATGGAACGAGAAGCATTTCGGAGAACGCTACCCTGGAAGTTCTGGATTTCAACTTCCTACCTAAAAGCCTAAATTTAGCCTCAAGAACCTCCCTACCACATTTTCCTATGTCATTGGTACCAACATGTACCAAAACAGCAGACTCCTCCCCAGCACTATCTAAGACCTTATCTAGGTGGCGTGTGAGGTGACCTTCGCACCAGGCAGGCATGTTACCAGGCGATCCTCACTTCTACCAGCCACCCAGCTATCTACATGCCTAATGATTGAATCACCAACTATAACGGCTGTCCTAACCCTTCCCTCTGGGCACATGGCCCTGGAGAAACTTCCTCGGTATGAGAGGGTTTTATATCTCCTGGAGGACAGGTCCCAGTTACAGGATCGCTTCCTGCCACACCAGGGTGATGCTGTCCTGTCACGTGACCTCTCTCCTCCATGGCAACAGGGATGCTGCCAGACTGGAGGTGGGACTTCAGGACTATATCCCTGTAGGTCTCGTCTATGTACCTCTCTGTCTTTCTTATGTCTTCCAAGTCTGCTACTCTAGTCTCCTGAGAACAGACTCGTTCCCTGAGAGCAAAGAGCTCCTTGCACCTAGTGCACACGTAAGACCTCTCACCAAATGGGAGAAAATCATATATGTGACACTCAATGCAAAAGACTGGAAAGCCCCCATCTCGCTGCTTGACTGTTGCCTGCATCTTAGTTTTAAGCTTGTGTTTATATCTGTAAGTTCTTTACTTATTAAGGGTTTCTGTGCATACTTATACTAATAAAAGTGTACCTAATACGTTTAATATACCTTGTTCACCTGAAGCTTAATTAATCTCAGATCCTTAATGTATAACTGATTTGGATAAAGAGCTGCAGCTGAGAGCAGCTCCTTCCTTTTAAGATGTGCAAGTACCTATAAAGCTATGATTATCCCAGGGGTGGGTGGGTGTTGGGGAGGGAGGGAAATAAGACTTATTAAAAGAGGGCTGCTACACAGTACCCTGTCCTGTGCTTCTAAGGTAAGCTGTGACCAACTTCCTGGGTGACTAACAGTCCTTGCTTGGATAGAAGGAGTCTTTCAAAATGGCCTTTTGACCTGCCACCTGGCTTTAACACCTATTTAAAAGGTTTCACAGGTCTCTTGCCCCCTAGGTAGAAGGCCTCTTTGTAAAGGTCTCTAAAGGACTTTATTAAATGCTCAAAGAATACTGACCCTGTTTTGCCTTTTATATTAAGTTACATTCTAATTTGATTTAAATTAAAGCTCTTTGCTGCTGCGGCTGCTAGGCTCTGACTTAATATGAAATTTAAACTAGAAGCTCTCTGCTGGGTTCTAAATTTAACCAGAAAGCTCTCTTCTGTGTTTTAAATTTAATCTAAAAGCACTTTGCTGCTACTAGGCCCTGAATGAGTATTAAATTTAAACTACAAGCTCTCTGCTGGGTTCTAAATTTAACCAGAAAGCTCTCTTCTGTGTTTTAAATTTAAACTTAAACTGCTGCTACTAGGCCCTGACTGATTTAACAAATACACTGGGTTCACAGATTAATCAGCTTTAATCCAAAGAATTCCCTTCAGAAAAATTCCCAGAAGTATATACTCACTATTGCAGATCTCTCTCCAGACGTAGCAGTCCCCTTTTGTAGCCCTTCAAGACTGAGGATCACAGAACTCTGGTTGAACTCAGCTGCCAAATTCTTGACCATTCTTCAAACTTAGCTAGATCCCTTCTCATGCTATCTACTCCTTCCTGGGTGTCTACCTCTATTGCAGATTTTGGAATCATCTACAAAGAGGCAAACCTTACCTGACAGCCCTTCAGCAATATCACTAACAAAAATGTTAAAAAGAATTGGCCCAAGGACAGAACCCTGGGCACACCTCTGGTAACCTCCTTCTCCTCAAATTGAGCTCCATTTACCTGTACCCTTTGTCACCTCCCACTCAACCAATTTCTAACCCAGTCAGTCATTTTAGGGTCCATCCCTAACACGCTCAATTTATTTATAAGTCACCTGTGTGGAACGGTGTCAAAGGCTTTACGGAAATCTAAGTACATTACATCTAGGGCTCTCCCTCGGACCAACTCCCTGGTCACCCAGTCAAAGATATCAATCAGATTTGTCTGACAAGACCTGCCTTTGATAAACCCATGCTGTCTTAGATCCTGCAATCCATTGGACTCCAGAAACCTCACTATTCTCTCCTTTAGTAGCCTTTTAATAATTTACTAACCGCAGAGGTTAGACTAACTAGTCTGTAGTTCTCAATGTCATCCTTATGTCTGTTTTGGGGTAAAGGGACCACATGTGCCTTTCTCCAGTACTCTGGGACCACTTCCAACTCCAAAGAAGCATTGAAAAGGTCAGTCAGTGGAGCCATTAGAACATCCCCAAGTTTCTTCAGTACTATCAGATGTATCCCATCCAGCCCCATCGCTTTGTCTACTTTTAGAAGGTACCTGCTGTTTCCGCACAACCCATAGCGAATGCTGAGCATGCTTTATATAATCTACTGTTTGAAGGCTGGGAATAAATCCAGTTTGATCCAAGTTAATTAAACAGTTTATTCACTAGTATCTTAGCAAACATCTTTACATATATGTTTAATAGGCAAAGGGACCTATATAATCCACAACGTGTGGCATGATTACCTGGCATATATATCAGAGAGATCCCCCCTCATTGATTTAGGGAGATAGACCCCTCCAGCACTGCATCATACAAGTTTGCAGGGCCATACCAAGGGCTGTGCAAGTGATGCAGCCGCACAGGGCACATGCACAGAAGGGGGCACTGATAGCATCAGTGGGCTTTGAGGACGCTCAAAAAAGAGTGAGTTACTGAACATGGCTGGGTGGAAGGGGGGCCACAGATTCATTAGTTACATGGTGCATTTCCAGCTCGATATGGTCCTGCAGGTTAGCCCTGGAACCAGCTGCCCTGTGAACTCTTTAGAGAACTTACCAGGTAAACCATCCAACCCAGGAGCTTTATCCACTGGCAACAATTTAATCACCTGAAATAACTCTAGAGAGTAAAGAGGTGCCTGTATTTCCAGCGAGATCTCAGAAACTCCTCCCCTTGCCAAATAATTATCAATGTCAGCAGCTGATACTGATTTCTTCGCGACTATAATCTTTATTTATTTATTTTATTTATTTAACTGTATTTATATCCCGCTTTTCACCGGGTCAAAGCGGTTTAACATTAAAGGGTGGGGGACAATAATCAATTCTAGGGTTGGGGCTATCACTGGGGGGCCAACATTAGTGATCTGAACAGATAATAAGACATAGACAATGGACATCAGTCTCTTAGAAAATAGATCTGAGGGTATGGTTAGGGGATCTGGGGGGTAGTCAGTGAAGGGTGTTTGTTTCTGGTCCAAGGTATTCCTGGAATAGGACAGTTTTTAGTTGTTTCCTGAATGTCAAGGGATCTCTGTTGCTTCTGATATGACTTGACAGGGAGTTCCAGAGGGATGGTGCGTACAGTTTAAAGGCTCTGTTGCAGGTCCGTTGATTGTATTTGGTCCATTTATGGGGGACGGTGAGGGAGTTGCTGGTGGTTTGTCTGGTTGTTCTGTTGTGGGTGGGTTGTGGCAGTAGAGTGCGGAGCTGGGAAGTCTGCGTTTGGTAGAGGGCTTTGTGAATAAGTAGGGCAGATTTGTATTTGATTCTTGCTTCGAGAGGGAGTATGTGCAGCTCCCTCAGGACTGGGGTGATGTGGTCTTGTTTTTTTGCTTTCTGGATAATTCTTGCTGTGGTATTTAAGGCAGTTCATAGTGGGTTGGTGTGGGTGGCGGGTAGTCCGTGGTAGATTATATTGCAGTAGTCCAGATGGGGGAGTGTCATGGCTTGCATGACTGTCCTGAAGTCCTGCGGTTCAATGAGAGGTCTGAGGCGTTGTACTGTTTTTGCCTTGTGGAATATTATTCCGGTAGTTTTTTTTATCTGTTGCTTGAGTGTGAGCGCTTGATCTATGATGATTCCTAGGTATTTTATGTGTGGTTGGATTTGTATTTGTGTGTCTCCTATGTTGAGGTGTGTAGGTGGTATGAAGTCTGGGTCTTTGGTTATTATGAGGGTTTCTGTTTTTTTTATGTTGATGGATAGGTTGTTCTTTTGTAGCCAGCTGGAGACTTCTATGAAGCAGTCTGTTCATTGGGTTAGTGGTTGTGACTGGACCATAGAGCATTATGTCATCTGCATAGATGTGGTAGTTGATGTTGTGGGCACGTATGATTGAGCAGAGTGGTTGCAGGTAGATGTTGAAGAGCATGGCTGATAGTGTGGATCCTGAGGGTACTCCTTGGTTCTGCTGAAAGTGGGGGGAGGTTGCTATGTTTGTGCGGATCAGTTGTTGTCTATTGGTTAGGTAGGAGTGGAACCATTGAAGTACGACATTTTTGATGCCAATTTCTTGGAGTCTATGTAGGAGGATGTTGTGGGAGATGGTGTCTCATTGATTGCTCTTGTTGTTTTGTTGTTTTCGGGGGTTTTGTGTGGCTCCCGTGATCCCTGTAGATGGGTCTGTTCCGTTTTTTTTTGTGCCTGCCTCTGTGCCGCGCCTAAGGACCACACCAAAGAGCCCTCTGGCAAGGCCCTGAGGTGCGGGCGTGCCAACGGAGCTTCTCTTTTGTAGCCCTCCCACTGCCCCGATTGGGCAGGAGCTTCTGAGCGGGACGATTTCCCGCTCAGGCACTTCTACCCCGATCGGGGGAGCTTGCTCTGGTGGCAGTGTGGGGAGTGTGGCTATGTCGACGGAGCTTCTCTTTTGTAGCCCTCCCACTGCCCAGATTGGGCAGGAGCTTCTGAGCAGGACAATTTCCCGCTCAGGTGCTTCTACCCCGATTGGGGGAGCTTGCTCTGGTGGCGGTGTGGGGAGTGTGGCTATGTCGACGGAGCTTCTCTTTTGTAGCCCTCCCACTGCCCCAATTGGGCAGGAGCTTCTGAGCGGGACAATTTCCCACTCAGGCGCTTCTACCCCGATCGGGGGAGCTTGCTCTGGTGGCGGTGTGATGAATGTGGCTGCACCGACGGAGCTTCTTTGAAAAAAGGAAATGAATTGCTCCTGAATTTTCTTATCCCTATAGGTCAATTCCCCTCTAACCACCCGAACGTTCCTAATTACTACCTGCATCTGCTTTATTTTAAGCTTACGCGCAAACAGCCAGCTGAGCTTTTTCCCAAATTCAAAAAACCTTTGCTGCACCCGCTTTAAGCAAACGTCCACTGTATGAAGCTGCTGTGCAGGCAGCTATGCCCAGCTCTCTCTAAGTGACTCAGAATCCGCTGATCTTTCCTCCCTTTATGGAGAGTCTCCAGCCTCTTAATTTCTTCAAGTAGCTCTCCCTCCTTTTCCGGTCTCGATTTCTTCTCTCTTGCCCCCCCCCCCCATTTAAAAGTGTCCCTGGATCACCACCTTTAACCCATCCCACCATGAATCCAAAGCCATCTCATTATCAGTACCCTACATGTACAAGTCCAAATATACTTGACAAGATTTTCGTCTTGCAAGAGACTTTCATTGAACTTCCAAAAAGCCATTCTCTCCCTGTAGGCTTCCATCTGGAGATCGTACCATATGGGCACATGATCTGACAGGTAATCCCTTCAATCTCTGCCTGCATGTCAGGATGCAGTCAATGATGGTCTGCAAAAATCATATCAATCCATGTATAATTATCACGGGGGATTGAATTAAAGGTAAAATCCTTAAGCCTAGGATGGCGCTCACATCAGATATCAACTAAACCCATCTGCTGCATCTAGCCTCGTCCTTCCCAGCCCATCCTTCTTCCAATTTGGCTTATCCAAGACCACATCCTAACCTAAATTAAAATCACCCTCCATTATAATTTCTCTCTTCCCAAAGAGTTGATGAGAGTGCTCAATGGATTAAGCGTCATACAAAACAGAAGTGATGACAGCGAATCTCCCTGAAATATTCCTCACTGGATCTTGATGTTAGGAATGATGTACTGACCATCTTCATACTTCAAAGAGTGTGGTTTGTCACATTCTCATGGTTAACTTAATGTACTTGAGGCTACCTTTGGATCCTGGCCCTTTTTCTCCAGTCTTCACCCATCTGTATTTTAATCATTTCCTAGAGAATTCCTTTGTTCTCAGTTGTTTTGTTTGTCTGTCTTAGCATATTGTAAGCTCTGTGGATCATGGACGGGGTTTTTTTTTGGGGGGGGGGGTTAAGTGCCATCAAGTCAGTGTTGACTCATAGTGACCCAGCTACCTCTGGGTTTTCTTGGCAATGTATCACCGGAAGCAGATTGCCAGCCTTTTCTTCCGAGGCAATGGAGGGCAAAGTGACTTGCCCAAGGTCACAAGGAATGCCAGTGGGAATTGAACCCTTGATCTTCTGGGTACTAGGCAGTTGCTCTAACCATTAGGCTACTCCTCCACTTGTATAGTGCTGCTTATGCCTAATAGCACTATATAGATGATAAATTGTAGTAGTAGCAGTTACCTCACCCACCTCTCTGGTGTGTTCCCAAAATGAAGCCTATTGATCACTGGATCCATAATTGTTAAGAATGATGACTAGTGGGGGCGGAGCCCGATGTCCAGCGGGATGGTCGCATAACGCTGAGGCTCCCGAGAGGCCTACTCAGAATCCTGAATTAACACCGGACAAACTTGAATTTCTGCTCTGATCTTGCCGGGGCACATTGGTGAGATGGCGGGGACCAAACCCACGCGCCTGGAATTGGCTCTCCAGCGGCTTCTCACGGTAAACGCTCCAAAACTGAACCCCCGTCCCGCAGAAGGGGCTGGCTTTGCGCGAGGCCCCGAAATGCAGCAGGAAATCCTCGCAGAAATTAGAGGGGTTAAGGACCTCGTGCAGTCAAACGTGAAGCACTTCGAGCGCTGAGGGAAGATCTTGGTGTACTGCAAGGCAGGCTAGAGGGGCTCTCTTCGCGTCAGGACAAAATGGAGATTATATTAGACTCCCATGCGGTCCGGCTGTCCAAACTTGACAAAGTTGAACGTCAGGTGCGGGCTTTGCAGAAAGAAGTGAAGACGGCAACAATAGAGCGCGCCGCAACAACCTACGACTCGTGGGCATACCGGAGGGAGCGGAATTGGGTGACATGAAGGAGTTTTTAAGTAAAATCCTCCCTTCCCTGCTCCAAATCACCTTTACCAAAGAATTGGAGATCGATCGCGCTCATCGTGTACCCACAAACATAACGCTCAACAGGAAGACCCCGCGGCCTATCATCTTTCGACTTTTGAGATATCAACATGTGGAACAAATTCTCAGTGCCTCCCGGGCAAAGGGCCATATGGAGTTTGAGAGCCACAAGGTCTCCTTCTATCCTGACTTGGCTAAACCCACGGTCGACCGCCGAAAGCGCTTTCTGGAATTTCGGCCGAGGCTTCAACAATTACAAGCACGCTATGGTCTGATGTACCCGGCCAAGCTCCGAGTCACGCTTCACAATCAGACAAGAACATTTGAGGACCCTGATCTACTAGCGGAGTTTTTGGACTCTAAAGAAGCCGACTTGATGCGCTGATTTCCAGAATATTCCCGCCAGTACTCTCATATCCGCTGTGCCTGCCATATTGGATTTACCGCGGCTCAGCGAAGAGTTTGTCGAGGGAGGTCTGTCGCCTATTTTGAAGATATCTGGGACCCGACTCCATCTACCCATAGTAGCCTCGACGAGTATCAGAGACAGTGTTTCTTATGGACTCTGGTGTTTCTTTTCTTTTATTATGTCTTTATCTTCCTCTCTAGGGCCTCCTCCCGCAGACATCTGGTCGCCATATTCATTGGGGGTTTGCTTCTTCTCTAAGTTACTTTGGTTCATACTTTTCAATATGGTGTATTGGCCAGCATACTTGGTGCTTATGTCATTATTGTACAGATTCTGATTATGTTGTAAGTTTTCAAGCGCTCTTACCTAAAATGTCTAGTATCGACTGATGGCGCCATGTAAGATTTTTTCATTGAACGTACAAGGAATCAATAGTCCGATAAAACGGAGGAAACTCCTAAGCTATTTAAGTCATGAGGCTGCGGACCTGATTTTCCTCCAAGAAACACATTTCAATTCGAAGGAAACTTTCCACCTCAATATTAAACCTTACATGGTGGCCGCCTACTCCCCAGCTGTTTTCTAGGAAATGTGGGGTTGCTATATTGGATAGGAAATCTCTGCATGTTACTATTGCTGCGACTTGCTTAGACACAGCGGGTAGATGGCCCAGAGTTCACCTCAAGATGGGTAACCTTAAAATTACATGTATATGCCTTCATGCTCCTAATCTGGATGACCCTGTCCTGTTGCTATTACTGCTCAGGCTGCGCAGGCCTCTGCTAATTCTTCATTGATAGTGGGGGGGATTTCAATTCAGTTCTTGATCCTCTGATTGACAAATAGTCGCCCAGGATAAGTGGTCCCCCAAGAGTCATATCGTGCTTACCTCTATGATCAAAGATATTGTTCTAGTCGATCTACGGAGGCTACTACACACCCCAATGAGCTAGACTTTACCTTCTTCTCTTCCCCTCACAAATTCCAGTTTCGCATAGATTTCTTTCTAATATCAACATTGTTAGTTCCCCAGGTGGACGCTGCAAAGATTCACTCCCAGTATATTTCAGATCATGCTGCTATTTCTTTTCACTACCATACTACTGCACTTCAAGGGAATCCGGGGCCTGGTTCTTTGATAGAGCCCTATTAACTCAGCCAGAGTTTCGGTTTGAAATTCGAGCAGCCATGTATGATTATTTCCAGACCCTGGTACTCCAGGGGGATCAGGACACCCCAACAGCTCTTTCTGCAGCTCGTTGGAAAACCTTTTCTGATCTATACAGGGGATTTGCGTTCCTAGCGAAACATTATTTTCAATTGATGCAGCTTACATGCTGCTCAAAAGTGCTCCAATCATGCCGCCCTCTGTCCCTACTAAGGATGGGCTATTAGAACTAATTCACTCTATTAGTAGTACACATGGAGTAGCCTTTAACTTTTATAAACTATTATGTCAGGGTACAGATACTGCCACTTGTAGAATCCAACAAGCCTGGGCTTGCTAACCGCAAACCACTTTAACCCCTGTGCATTGGAGCGTTTTCTGGAGCAACACAATGCGGGTTTCCCGATCTGCTTTAGCTATCCAAACTCAACTCTCGTCCTTTTGCACATAGATGTTCTTATATTCCAGGAAAATAGTCAAATGGAACACAACTGCCAGGGGCCTGTGCAGGTCTTACTATACTGATGTGGGAACCCTCGTTCATGTTCTTGTAAATGTCCTTAACTACAGGTTTACTGGGGGCGGGTCTGGGGTCGTCTTTCCTTTATCTTGCACCTTCACGAGCCTCTTTCTTGGACGACTGTGGGACTCCGCTCAGTGGCGGGGTCCCCTCTCTTCCTAAGAAGGGTCGCTTTCTCCTGATTTCATGCTGGGTATAGCCATGTGTTTGATTACGGGGACTTGGAGGGATAGCTCTCGACTTGCTGTCAATGAATAGTGGAACCTTGTCTGCTTATATAGTAAATATGAGCAGATATCTCGGAGAGCTATTTTCCATACCCAATTTCATTCTTGCTTGCCTAAATGGCAGATGCTCAATGATCATGTACCATCTGCTCATTGCTTCGACATGTCTGTTTAATGTACACTCATCATGTCTCAGATCGCTGTAAGGTTTTGTAACATAATAATGTTTCAGATCGCTGTAAGGTTTTGTAACACAATAATGTCAGTACACGCCGCTTCGAGAATGTTTAGTTTCTAGAGAAGAAGCAGGGGGAGGGGGGTGGTGGGGGTTTGCTTTGGTGTATGTATCACATTACATGTATGTATTTGTCTCTTAGTTGTATGTCTTCCTTTCCTTTGTTGTTGCAAAACGAAAATAAAGAATTTAAAAAAAAAAGAATGATGACTAGTTCCTATTGAAGAGAACCATTAACCAAAAATAGCCTGCCTTCCCTATCCCCATACATTTCTTGCACCTACAGGGGCATCTGTTGCTCAATAAAATCATGACCCCAGCTGGTTTTTTCCTCCCCTATTGAAGCTATAATAAATGTGATCATATGCGCAATCTCTTAATAAGAACTCATATTTCTTCAGAAAGCGTATTTCCTGAATGAATACAATATCAAGCTTCAATCTTTCAATTTCTTTAAACAGCAAACATTTTTTCTTTAATGAGTTTAATTCTTTAACATTAAATGTCCAATCCACAGCCTAAGCCCCACACTAAATAGATTACTAAGCACCCCACCCTTCCCTACCCTTCCCTCCATGCTGCCCCACCCCACCCCAATCCCATCCCCTCCCCTCCTCTCCATGCTCTCCATCCTGTCTTTCATGTAGAGTCACTCCTCGGTCCTCATTACCCACAAGAAGAAAAATATCAACCCAAACATCTTATTGAGCCATTTACACCCATCGACTTCAGTGATTCCTCCCAGCTATTCAGTTCCATGGTATCTCAATAACAGAATTAGGACAAATCGCTTTGTTTATTGAACATATTATTAGCACCTGTTCCTAATAACTTGTAGCCATGCTGTAGTATTATATCTGTAAATAGACTGTAAATAGTTTCCCCTGTTATCCAAGTTCCTCCCCTTGTTATCTGTAAACTCATGCATGTTATTGTACTGAGACTTTTTGTTCTATGTGAACCGCGCTGATGCCGAATAGTGCGGTATATAAGAGAATGTAAATAAATAAATAAATAAATAAGGGCCCAACCATTTATATATCATTCCATTACTTCCCGTATATTAAACAACACAACATACCTCACGACCCCAAGCTCGTGCATTACAGAGTAACCCAAACAAAACCACAACCATAACTTACACTCAAATCCTCACCCTGGCCACAATGTCCCAATATGTCCTTAATTAATGCCAAGGAGGCGTTAAAAGCAGAGCGAACCAGCAAAAATCTCCCCGATTGCACCCGGATCCTCGGAAGGAGAGTTCTTTCTCTGCAGGTCCTTCCTACCTGCTCTAACCCTTTGCCAACAGGAAGTGTCCTCGAAAGAAGGACCTTGTGCCGCTTTCTCCTTCAGTCAATGAGGCATGTTATTACAGTCCAGCTCACCAAGTGCCTTTCCACACGTCTGTTTCCATTTTCACTCTTTTAGTTACTCCCTTTGACATAAAGGCCAATCTGAAGAGAAAGAGCCGTCTACATCAGATATTTTCTTTGTGATAAAAACCAGTCACAGCTTTCATCTCCCTTCTCTTTTGCAGGATGCCTGCAGATGGGTAATTATATATTTCAAACTAGATAAGAACATAAAAGCATAAGAGATGCCAATACTGGGTCAGATCAAGGGTCCATCAAACCCAGTATCCTGTTTCCAACAGTGCTCAATCCAGGTCACAGTTACTTGTCAGATTCCCAAAAGGTATTCAGATTCCATGCTGCTTGTCCAGTGGGTAAGCAGTGGATTTTGCCGGTTCTCTTTAATAGTGGTTTATGGACTTTTCCTCCAGGAACTTGTCCAAACCTCTTTTAAATACAGCTACAATAACAGCTTTTACTGCATCCTCTGCTAATGAATTACAGAGTTTGATTATGCATTGATTGAACAAAACCTTTTCTCTGATTAGTCTTAAATATGCTACATTGTAGCTTCATTACATGTCCCCTAGTCTTTCTACTTTTTGAAGGAGTAAACAACCAATCTACATTTACCCGTTCTACTCCATTCATTATTTTATAGACCTCTATCATATCTCCCCTCAGCCGTCTCTTTTCCAAGCTAAGGAGCTCTAACCTTTTAAGCCTTTCCTCGTAGGGGTATCCTTCCAGCTCCTTTATCATTTTTGTCATTCTTCTTTGTACCTTTTCTAATTCTGCTGTATTCATTATTTATTAATTTTATTTAGCAACAGTTATCTCCATTCTTGCAATGCCAATCAATAGGGTGTACAAATGTTACAAAAAAACAAGATACAAAAATTAACACTCACAACCTCCCACCCCTCTAACACCCTCACTGCAGCCTCTCAAACAATACCATTTTCAGCACCTTTCAAAAAATGCAGCAAAGCTCTCAGAGCGCACACCTCCTGGGGCAAAGCGTTCCACAGCTCTGCCACTACAAACCAAAAATTCCTAGCCTGCCCTCGCACAGTGCCTATTACCTCCAGGCCAGGCATGTCCAGCAACCTACCCTCCGTAGACCGTAACTGCCTCCCAAGCTCATAGAACCTCAAGGAGTCACAAGATAAACTGGGCACCCCTTGTGCAAAACCTTAAAGGCTACCACTATAATCTTAAACATACAACGCTCATGGACCAGGAGCCAGTGTAACTACCGTAGCAATGGGCCAGCACTTTCCCTGCACGGAGCCCCCAAGAGTACCCTAGCAGCGGTGTTGTAGACTACCTGCAACCAACAGATAGATTTCTTCGACAGGCCTACATAGAGGGCATTACAATAATCAATTGCCCTGAACCAGTGCCTGCATAACCAAACGCAGGGCTGCTAGACCCAAAAATGACCTTACCTGCCGAACTAACCTCAACTTCAGCCAAGCCGTATGTACCACTTGCGCAATCTGATTATCACCTACACCATCCCGTTCAAGAACCACTCCCAATGACTGCAATTCCTCCTGTTGTGGCAATACGAAGCGATCAATATGCCATCGATACACTGCAGGCTGCCCACACCCCTGGAGTCCACTGAGCCCAGCTGGAGACACACCGTTTTGGCCTGATTGAGAACCAACCCACTATCTGCCAACCATGACACCACTTGGGTCAGACAGCCATTTACCCGCGCAATTGACTCCTCATGGGCACCCTGCAGATGGGCAACAATTTGCAGATCATTCACATAGGCATAAAAAAGAAGCCCACAGGACCATATCAAGGCCCCTAATGGCTGCATATAAATATTAAAGAGCAATGGAGAGAGGGTGGACCCCCAGTCCCAGCCATAAAGCTGTGAGCAGGCATCAGTGTCCCACACACAAAACGTTTTTAAGATATGGTGACCAGAACTGCACACAATATTTAAAGTGTGATCACACTATGGAGCAATACAGCGGCATTATAAAATCCTTTGTTTTATTCTCCATTCCTTTCCTTATGATACCTAGCAGTCTATTTGCTCTCTTGGCTGCCGCTGCACACTGGGTGGAGGGTTTCATTGTATTATCCACAATGATGCATAAATCATTTTCCTGGGTGGTGGTTCCTAATGTGGAATCTTGCATCGTGTAACCATAGTTTGGGTTGTTCTTTCCCAGGTGCATAACTTTGCACTTGTCCACATTAAATTTCATCTGCCATTTGGACGCCCAGTCTCCCAATTTATCAAGGTCCTCTTGCAATTTTTTTACAATCTTCTTGTGTTTTAACAACTTTGAATAATTTGATATCATCTGCAAATTTGATCATCTCACAGTTATTCCCATTTCCAGGTCATTTATGAATGTTAAAAAGCAGCGGATCCAGCACAGATCCCTGGGGTACTCCACTGTTCACTTTTCTCCATTGGGAAAACTGGTCATTTAGCCCTACCCTCTGCTTTCTATCTTTTAACCAGTTCCTGATCCACTACAGTGCACTGCCTCCTATCCCATTGCTTTTTAATTTCCCCAAGAGTCTCTCATGAACAGGACTGGCCCCAAGCGTTTCTGCCGCACCAGGCAGAAGCCCCAGCTGTGCCACTGCTGCTGATTCTGTTGTAGAGGTCGGTGAGGGGGGACGGCCCCAGCACACACTGCCCGCAGCCCCCGACCCCATGTAACTCATCTTGCAGCCTTTCTACTGCTCTCTGCCTTTCTTATGGGCTGTAGAGATCTATTTTTCCTTATTGCTAAAAGTGTTAAGGCATACAACAATATCATGAGGCAATGAGTTTCTTCTGGGCCTAAGCTTCGGTGCTTGGCTCATCCAAGGCTCCTGCCGTTAGCAGGGATGCACTGACTCCACTACTGCCTTACAATCCAGAAAGGGTGGCAGCACCAGGATATCCCAAATCCTTACATTTTTCCTCCATGTGCAGATTTCAGTATCCTCAACTTTGTCCTTCAGGGCCTCCCAATCATGAGACAAAGCATAATACTGGCCTTGCTGCTTCTCTACACATTTTCCCTGCTGTGCCATGTGACCCTCCAGCTCATCCACCCAACCACCAAGGTCAATTAAATCATGGTGCACGTTCTCAACTGTAGCCAGTATTTCCTGCCTGGCGACTTTATTTTGCATTTCAGGCAGCAAGCCTCTGAGGTCAGCCCTCGTAACCTGCTCAAGACAGCTCGCAGCCTCCTATTCAGATGCCATGTTAGCAGGGCTGGCCCGTCCATTGAACAAGAATGTTTTTTGCACAGGGCCCCGCGTTTCAGGGGGGCCCGCGCAAAAAACATTCTACATTAGCCCACGTAGATTTAAAAAAAAAAAAAAAAAAACAACCGGCTGCCGCCGTGGCAGCAGTAGAATTAAACGTCCACGCCGCGGGGCCCCGACTGCCCGGCAGAACCTCCCTTGAGCATCAGCACCCGAATCCCTCCCAAACGCGGGCTTTCAGAGCCGCGAGAGCTTCTCTGACCTCTCGCGGCTCTGTTAATCCCGCCGGGGCTGATGGGAAATCCCATCAGCCCCGGAGAGATTAACAGAGCTGCAAGAAGAAAGGGAAACTCTCGCGGCTCTGAAAGCCCGCGCTTTGGGAGGGATTCAGGAGCTGATGCTCGAGGGAGGTTCTGCCTGGCAGTCGGGGCCCCGCGGCGTGGACGTTTGATTCTGCCACTGCCACGGCGGCAGCAGCAGCAGCCGATTTTTTAAAAAAATCTATCTGGGCTGATGGGGGGCAGGGGCGGCGCAAGGGGAGTGTGGGGCCATGTGCGGAGACTCGGTGTGGGGCCTCATTTGCATAAGGGACCTCATTTGCATAAATATTTGCATAATGTTACCTTACAGTAACTTTTAGTATTTTTATTTATTTATTTATTTATTATTTTATTTAACAACTTTTATATACCGCACTATTCATAATCAGCGCGGTTTACATAGAACAAGAAAACATCAGACAAGATACAATTATCTGGGTTTTTTTGTTTACATATAACAGGAACAATAACTTGGGTAACCGGGGTAATTATTTACAACAAATAATAGTCAGTGCAACTATTTACATTTGGAAGACATATTGTATAAAAAAGAACCTTGTTAATATGAGAGAGAGGTGTGAAGTGTTGTTGGGATAGCAGAGGTTACGTGGAAAGAACGGGATTGTTGCTATTTGAGTGTGCCTGTGTTACTATGTTCTCTGGGAAATATTTGATGAAAAGGTGATGTTTCAAGGCCTTCTTGAACTGGAAGAGATCAGCGATGGCCCTAATGTGTGGTGGGAGGGTGTTCCAAAGTTTTGGAGCGCATAAACTGAAGGATCGGTTTACTGTTGTGGAGTTGTATCTTAAGGACTCTTTTGGTACCATTAGCATGTTTAATTCCGTGGTTCTTCTTAGCCTGTTGGTAGGGATTGGTTGGATCATCTCTGATAATGATGAGGGAGCGAGTCCTTTGTGAGCTTTAAAGGCCAGGAGCAGAGTCTTGAAGGTGATTCTCGCTTGGATAGGGAGCCAATGTAGTTGTTTCAGGAGAGGTGTTACATGTTCTCTTTTAGGTACCCCGAAAAGCACTCTTGCTGCACTGTTTAAGGCTAGTTGAAGCGGGTTTAGGGTAGATTGAGGGAGCCCTTGTAATATAGAGTTTGCGAAGTCAAAATGGGGAATAATTAGAGCCTGGTAGACCGTACGGAAATCATCTGGATCAATCAGTTGGCGGAGGTGTCTGAGGGAGCGAATCTTGAAATACACTGCCCTTACTGTGTTGGCTATGTGGGACTTCATATCCAGATTCTGATCCAGAGTCACTCCAAGGTATCGGATGTGGGATTTACTTGCAACTTGGCATCTTGAACCTCAAGGAATGTGGGTGGTGTGAACTTAGAGTTCCTTGAGATAAAAAGAACTTCCGTTTTTTTGTGCTGGATTCTGAGATTTTGAGTCAGTAGCCAATTTGAGATGGCGTTAAAACAGTTGGTTATGGGGGTGAGGATCATATTATCTATGCAGAACGGCATATATAGTAACACGTCATCAGCATAGATCATACAGTTGACATTGAAGGACCTGATAATGTTGCATATAGGTTGCATGTATATGTTAAATAGTAGTGATGATAGAGAGGAACCTTGCGGGACTCCTTGTCCTTGGTGAAACGGATCTGATGTTTCACCATTTGAGCGAACATGCTGCCATCTCTCTGAGAGGTATGAGTTGCACCATTCAAGAGCATTTCCACAAAGGCCCTTCTCTCTTAGGCGGATAATGAGAAGATCGTGACAGACCGAATCAAAAGCAGCCGCAATATCTAAAAAGATGAGAACAAAACCCTGTTTGATGTTATCGATACCAGAGTTTAGGCTGTTGAGGAGTGAAGTGAGGAGTGTCTCGACCCCGTGCGATTCTCTGAAACCATGTTGACAGGTATCCAAAGGCGCTTCAGTGTCAATATGGTCTTGTAGTTGTCTGTAGGCTATTTTTTCAATTATTTTTGCAAGAGTGGGTATGCTGGAAATGGGTCGGTAAGAGTCTGTTTTTTGTGGATCTAACTTGAGGTTTTTCAGTAGAGGTCTGATAGATGTCTGTTTGAGGGCAGCAGGGAATGAGCCGGTGTCGAATGATAGCCTTATGATCTTGGATATTATTGGAGCAAGCTCTTTGCGAAGATCCTTTATCCAGAAGGCTGGACAAGGATCAGTATGTGCTGTGGATAAGTTGAGAGATGAGATCATATCTTCAATCAGCTTCAAAGAAGGGGTGGTGAATGATACTAAAGGAGCAGGGAGCCCCTGAATGCTCGGGACAGGGGGTATTGTAATTTTATTTGTACAGCACATCTTAGATTGTATGTAAAGAGCGTATTCTTGTGGGTTGATTTCACACTGGTGTTCCGGTGAAGGTTCCTTGGCTAGTTTCTTGACAAGAGTAAATAGGACGTGGGGTTTATTTAGAGCACGTCTCAGGGTGTCTGTATGATATAGTTTCATTTTTTCTGAAATGGCTTTGCGGTGGGCGTCAAGATGTTGCATGTATGTAGTCTGATTGGTATTGGTGCCTGACCTCCTCCATTTCTTCTCGAGCTTTCGCAAAAGTTTTAGGGATTCTTTCAGATCTGATGTAAACCAAGGTGCCGTAGCCTTTTTTCTTGAGGACTTGTTTCTGGGTGGACGAGACGAAATGCGGTTGAGTCTGTTATTCCAAGAAGTGATAATCTCTTCCAGGTTTAGGGTAGAGTCTTTGAAGAGTGGATCAGTTTCATCGAGGATCTGTTCCCTGTTAAAAGGTTGGAAGCATCTGGATGTGGTATTTGAGTATTTGTTTAGGTCCTTGTCTTTTGAATATTGTTTCTTTTGAATGGGAATCTGGAACATAATGAGATTATGGTCTGACCATGGGACAGCTGTAATTGCTAGTGGAATATTTTGAAGTTGATTGTGTGCGGATTGTGGGGCAAATATAAGGTCAAGGATGTTGCCTTTTATGTGTGTGGATTGTTGTACAACTTGCTTATAACCTAGAGTTTCTAGTGCATCTATAAAGGCGTCAGATTGGTTGTCTTGTAGAGATGGTAAGTTAATGTCTCCTAAGATCCAGTTGGGTGTATTTGGGTTCTGTGAGTTGGAGGCGAGGTTTATAATAGTTGACAAATCGTCTGGGGAGGATGATGGCGCTCTGTATACTAAGTTTATAGAACATAGGTTATTAGAGATAGAGACGGTTTCCAGGTGGTTGTTGCTAGAAGAGTCGACCATTTTAAAATGGAGTTCTGTCTTGGCGAGGATAAGTACCCCTCCTCCTCTTTTACCTTGTCTGCTGCTGGTGAAGACCACGAAGTTGTTGGGGAGGAGCTGGTTGAGAATTATATTATCTTCGGGAGACAGCCATGTTTCGGTGATCATAAGGATGTCAAGGTTGTGAGATGTTATTATGTCTGTGACAACTGGCCATTTTTTACGAAGAGAGCGAGCATTAATGAGGGCACATTTGAGAGAGCAGGGTTGATTGTAATTTTCTATATTTAAGTTTGTAGTGTGTTGAAGAGGTATGTGTAATAGATAATGGTGATGAGAACGGTGGGCCCAGTTTCCATTGTGGTGAGTGGTGCCTGACCATTTTCTCCAGTTGTTATGTAAGATAGATATGGAATTGCCTGAAGAAATTTAAATTAGAGCTAGAATGTCTGGTATCAGACCTATGAGGAGGAGGTATAGGCCTAATGTTATCTTGTTGTGGAGGGCCATTCTCAGCCTGTCTAAATGTGAAGAAAATTGCTTGAGAGGGAGATTTTATTGCAGGAGAATATAGAATTGTTTGTCAAATGATTGGTAAAAGATTGCAAGAGAAGGTCAAGTGTTTAGTGAGGCATGAATAGCTATTAACAAACGTTTGCTTCAAGATAGGGTTTGTACTATTCTGTGGTAAAGTGCTTAATATCTGGCTAGGCAAAGACAATTCACTGGAGTTTAGTTAAGTACAGATGAATGTTACAGAAGCTTACTTAATGAGAGGTACTATACTATAGAATAAAATAAAATTATATTGCATAGCATTTAGAGTTGCACATTTAGGTTAGCATCTACAGTTGCCTAGCATCTACAGTTGCACATTTACAGACTGCACATTTACAACTGGTTACATAATGAGACATAAGTGGTTCACCTGAGGAAGCTGGTTAGAGTAGCTTGGAGTCCGGGTGGATTAAATGATAGCTTGAGCTATTATTGAGATTTGTTGAACAGGTTGTGGCACTATGATCTACGTGGGGGTAGGCGTATGATCTATACTGCTGTTTTCCCAGTGCCCCGCCTAAGGGCCATGCCAAAGGGCCCTCTGGCGAGGCCCTCAGGCGTGGGCCCGCCCGACTGGCGCGGCCTTTTAAGGCCTGCTGGTGAGCCCCGATTGGGCAATTTCGCTGCCGCTGCCCTCCTGCTGTCGGAGGCTCTATCCCCGGACTGGGGAGAGCTGAGGATGGTAGCAGGAGGGGAAGAGACCACGCGCCCGACTGGCGCGGCCTTTTAAGGCCTGCTGGTGAGCCCCGATTGGGCGATTTCGCTGCCGCTGCCCTCCTGCTGTCGGAGGCTCTATCCCCGGACTGGGGAGAGCTGAGGATGGTAGCAGGAGGGGAAGAGACCACGCGCCCGACTGGCGCGGCCTTTTAAGGCCTGCTGGTGAGCCCCGATTGGGCGATTTCACTGCCGCTGCCCTCCTGCTGTCAGAGGCTCTATCCCCGGACTGGGGAGAGCTGAGGATGGTAGCAGGAGGGGAAGAGGTAAACATGCCTCTTAATGAGTGTATGGATAAAGAAAGACTAAAAGATTTCTACATTACTATAATCCAGTGCCAACTGCCAGGCACATTAGGAACTACTGCAAACACTGCCCATTTAGACCCCATAGCAAACCTGCCGTATCATAACAGCACTACCAGGACTCACAAAGCACAAGACCCTACCTATCAAAAGGCTACACTGAAAATATTAAACCAATACATTTCAGAGAATAACAATACATGACCTACTGGGGAAAGAGAACAAGTGGCAATGTCAAATAGGAATTACATAAACAGAATACCTCAGCTCAGCTACACGTGCAGAACATAGACCGTCACCAAACAAGAAATCACAATGTAGAAACAGGAAGACAATAATTAAACTGGGAACCCCAAAAGCCCAACAACACTGTAGAAATAAAACTATAAATTAATTTCCTCTTGTACTAAACAAAGCGCAGACGTTAATGATGCACATTTCCCAGAGCTGGCATATTTCAGTTAATAAATTCAATAAAGAGAGATTTTTCTACCTTTTGTGCATTTTTTTTCAGTTGCAATTGCTCCAGCCACTTTCTTCTGGTTTCTTTGTGTCTTCTGCTAACTCTCCATCATCTGTTGTCCTTTTGTCATTTCTTCACTTTTCTAGTTTTTTTTCCATTCTCTCTCTACATCTGCTTTAACATACTAATCTTTCTCCTTTTGCTCTTTCCTCATTCCTATTTCATCCACTCAAATTTTACCCCTCCATCCTCAATCCCCACTTACTCTCCGAATATCCGGCCAATTATAGATTTGTCTTCCCTCCCACACAAAATATTTTTCCACTCTCCCAGCTCTATCCCATTCTAATCCTCCCCCAACATCAGCTCCCTTCTAGTTCCAGCCCCACCCAGCATCCGCTCCCTTCTAGTCCACACATCAACCCATTTCCAGTCCTAGCCCCCTATAAGCTCATTTCTAGTCCTATCCTATCCCCACCATCAGCCCATTTCCAGTCCTAGCTCCCCCATCTGTGTCCCTCCATCAGCTCATTTCCAATCCCAGCCCCCCCATCAGCCCATTTCTACTCCTTTCCTAGCCCCACCTTCCGCCCATGTCAAATCCTAGCTGCCCTCCATTCAGCCCATTTCCAATCCAAGCCCCCCATGAGCCTACTTCCAATTCTAACCCCTCCATGAGTCCATTTCAATCCAAGCCCCCCCAACAGCCCATGTCCCGTCCTAGCTCCCTCCCCTCACAGACCATTTCCATTCCAAGCCTCCATCCCCATCAGCTATATGCAGGTCAAGCACCCCTTCCACTCAGCCCATTTCCAGTCCTAGCCACCCCGCAGCCCATTACCAGTCCTAGCCCCCCCATAGCCCATTACCAGTCCTAAGCCCCAAATAACCCATTACCAGTCCTAAGCCCATCACCCCATTTTGTCTTTGCCCCCCCATAGCCCATTACCAGTCCTAACCCCATCAGCCCATTTCCAGTCTTAGCCTCCCCACAGCCCATTCCAGTCCTAACCCCCCCATTAGCTCATTTCCAGTCCTAGCCCCCCCCAAAGCCCATTACCAGTCCTAACCCCCCATCAGTCCATTTCCAGTCTTAGCAAGCCGATAGCCCATTACCAGTCCTAACCCCACCATCGGACCATTTCCAGTCCTAGCCTCCCCATAGCCCATTACCTGTCCTAACACCCATCAGTCCACTTCCAGTCTTAGTCCCCCATAGCCCATTACCAGTCCTAACCCCCTCCCCTCATCAGACCACTTCCAGTCTTAGTCCCCCCATAGCCCATTAGTAGTCCTAACCCCCATAGCCCATTACCAGTCCTAACCCCCTCCCCCCATCAGCCCAGATAGATTTTAGAAAAACCCGGCTGCTGCTGCTGCCGCCGTGGCAGCGGCAGAATCAAACGTCCACGCCGCGGGGCCCCAACTGCCTGGCAGAACCTCCCTCGAGCATCAGCTCCCGAATCCCTCCCAAAGCGCGGGCTTTCAGAGCCGCGAGAGTTTCCCTTTCTTCTCGCGGCTCTGTTAATCTCGCCGGAGCTGATGGGATTTCCCATCAGCCCCGGCGGGATTAACAGAGCCACGAGAGGTCAGAGAAGCTCTCGCGGCTCTGAAAGCCCGTGCTTTGGGAGGGATTCGGGTGCTGATGCTCGAGGGAGGTTCTGCCGGGCAGTTGGGGCCCCGCGGCGTGGACGTTTGATTCTGCCGCTGCCACGGCGGCAGCAGCAGCAGCCGGTTTTTTTTTTTTTTTAAATCTACGTGGGCTAATGTAGAATGTTTTTTGTGCGGGGCCCCCTGAAACGTGGGGCCCTATGCAAAAAACATTCTTGCTCAATGGACGGGCCGGCCCTGATGGGGGAGGGGATTAGCACTGGTAATGGGCTATGGGGGTTAGGACTACTAATGGGCTATGGGGGGACTAAGACTGGAAG
Source organism: Ichthyophis bannanicus (assembly GCA_033557465.1). NCBI lineage: Eukaryota > Metazoa > Chordata > Amphibia > Gymnophiona > Ichthyophiidae > Ichthyophis > Ichthyophis bannanicus. The sequence continues at coordinate 66,682,652 of CM066044.1, read as the reverse complement.
TGGGCTGATGAGGGGAGGGGGGTTAGGACTGGTAATGGGCTATGGGGCGTTAGGACTACTAATGGGCTATGGGGGGGACTAAGACTGGAAGTGGGCTGATGGGGGTTAGGACAGGTAATGGGCTATGGGGGGGGGGCTAAGACTGGAAATGGGCTGATGGGGGGTAAGACTGCTAATGGGCTATAGGGGGGGCTAGGACTGGAAATGTTCTGATGGGGGTTTAGGACTGGTAATGGGCTATGGGCTTGCTAAGACTGGAAATGGGCTGATGGAGGGGTTAGGACTGGTAATGGGCTATGGGGGGGCTCGGACTGGAAATGGGCTAATGGGGGGGTTCGGACTGGAAGGGGCTGTGGGGAGGCTAAGACTGGAAATGGGCTGATGGGGGTTAGGACTGGTAATGGGCTATAGGGGGCAAAGACAAAATGGGATGATGGGGGGCTTAGGACTGCTAATGGGTTATGGGGGGCTTAGGACTGGTAATGGGCTATGGGGGGCTAGGACTGGTAATGGGCTGGGGTGTTGCTAGGACGGGAAATGGGCTGAGGGGAAGGGGGGCTTGCACTGCAAATAGCTGATGGGGACGGAGGCTTGGAATGGAAATGGGCTGTGAGGGGAGGGAGCTAGGACTGGAAATGGGTTGAGTGAGGGGGGCTAGGACAGGAAATGGGCTGATGGAGGGCTAGGATAGGACTGGAAATGGGATGTTGGTGGGGCTTGGATTGAAATGGACTCATGGAGGGGTTAGAACTGGAAGTAGGCTCATGGGGGGCTTGGATTGGAAATTGGCTGAATGGAGGGGAGTTAGGATTTGACATGGGCTGATGGTGGGGCTAGGAAAGGAGTAGAAATGGGCTGATGGGGGCTGGGATTGGAAATGAGCTGATGGAGGGACTCGGATGGGGGAGCTAGGACTGGAAATGGGCTGATGGTGGGGCTAGGATAGGACTAGAAATGGGCTCATGGGGGGCTGGGATTGGAAATGAGCTGATGGAGGGACTCGGATGGGGGGGCTAGGACTGGAAATGGGCTGATGCGTGGACTAGAAGGGAGCGGATGCTGGGTAGGGCTGGAACTAGAAGGGAGCTGATGTTGGGGGAGGATTAGAATGGGATAGAGCTGGGAGAGTGGAAAAATATTTTGTGTGGGAGGGAAGACAAATCTACAATTGGCCGGATATTGGGAGAGTAAGTGGGGATTGAGGATGGAGGGGTAAAATTTGAGTGGATGAAATAGGAATGAGGAAAGAGCAAAAGGAGAAAGATTAGTATGTTAAAGCAGATGTAGAGAGAGAATGGAAAAAAACTAGAAGAGTGAAGAAAGGACAAATGGACAACAGATGATGGAGAGTTAGCAGAAGATACGAAGAAACCAGAAGAAAGTGGCTGGAGCAATTGCAACTGAAAAAAAAATGCACAAAAGGTAGAAAAATATCTCTTTATTGAATTTATTAACTGAAATATGCCAGCTCTGGGAAATGTGCATCATTAACGTCTGCGCTTTGTTTAGTACAAGAGGAAATTAATTTATAGTTTTATTTCTACAGTGTTGTTGGGCTTTTGGGGTTCCCAGTTTAATTATTGTCTTCCTGTTTCTAAATTGTGATTCCTTGTTTGGTGATGGTCTATGTTCTGCATGTGTAACTGAGCTGAGGTATTCTGTTTATGTAATTCCTATTTGACATTGCCACTTGTTCTCTTTCCCCAGTAGGTCATGTATTGTTATTCTCTGAAATGTATAGGTTTAATATTTTCAGTGTAGCCTTTTGATAGGTAGGGTCTTGTGCTTTGTGAGTCCTGGTAGTGCTGTTATGATATGGCAGGTTTGCTATGGGGTCTAAATGGGCAGTGTTTGTAGTAGTTCCTAATGTGCCTGGCAGTTGGCACTGGATTATAGTAATGTAGAAATCTTTTAGTCTTTCTTTATCCATACACTCATTAAGAGGCATGTTTACTAAAAGTTACTGTAAAGTAACATTATGCAAATATTTATGCAAATGAGGTCCCTTATGCAAATGAGGCCCCGCACCGAGTCTCCGCACATGGCCTTGCACCCCCCTTGGGCCGCCCCTGCATGTTAGATCTCCTGGTTCACTTCTTCCCTCGTTCCAGGGTGCGTAGGGAGGTCGGTATGCCTCTAATTTCTTAGGTGCCAACGTCTGGTAGTTTGTCACCCCACTCAGGAGTAATAAGAGCATAAGCTGCGCTAAAGAGGTAAGTTTTATCCTCAGCTCGATGGAGCACAAGCCCTAGGTGTCCATAGTCCTTGATGTCACTTCCCCCCTAGCCGACTGATAATTCTAAGTCTCTCTCAAGAAAACTTGGATGGAACACTCTATGGCCCCTACCATTATTAACCACTTGTTTTCATAAATACAGAAAGAGGAAAGTAGATGCTGGAAAATATTACCCACAGCTTCCTTGGTCCTACTCTTTGAAACAGTTTTATGTCGAGGTAGACAGCATCTCACCTTCTTGTTGTTTGGTTTGATACATCGGACAAAAAACGGGTTGCACCTGTAAGAGGCATTCACAGTTAGGGGAAGTTTCTTCAGTCCCTGCCTGGTTTCAGAGCTAACCCGCACGACCCCAAGTAAAAAGACAGCCCTTGTTCCCCCTCACCTCTCCATCTTTTCCAGCAGTTCCAGAAGGGATTGCTGGAACTTTGCTGCCACGGTGGGCGGCTTGTGCCGACGAGTAACTGTGCTGTTCTTCCCCATCATGGTCTTCTGTTGGGCAAGCTGCTGGGCGTGGCTGAAGAAAAGGTTGGCCACCACCTTGGAAGAAAGATTTAAGAAGTGTTATGCAACTGGACTCGTGAGCTGGTGTTTATTTCTCCAAAAAAAATATCACGATAAATTCAGAATGACAACTGAAATAAAATATTCATCATACTATACAGTATAATCCAAAGGTCCAGAGCGCAACAGTAGTAGCTGTATAACCTTCATTCGTCAGATCTTTCTCTCGTATTTACTCAGAAGAAAACATTTGTTAGTTCCTGATTAGAAACAGTCCAGCCTGGCCACAAGGTTTGGCAACACCACCCCTGTGTGGGAAACCCAAGAGCCAGTCTCAGCTTCCTATGAGGGAAACGGGCTCTGACCTCTAGTGGCAAGCACATTGATCAGTAATAACTGGTCATGTCAGATTGATGAGTTCAGTCTCGGAGCTCTGCTGGCTGCCCCGTGGGACCTTCTTCGGTCCATTTTGTGCCCATTACACTGAGTGCTGCAAGGCATTATGAGGATCAATTTCCCGCACCATGGGACAGTTATTACTCAGTCACTAAAGATGCACCATGGACGTCGTTTCTGCCACTGTAATGATGCATCAGTCTGCTACAGAGCAATCGCTCCCACTGTCCACAGCCTCTTACATTTGAATGCAGAGGATCTAGAAGCATTTTCTAGTAATCTGGACACCTATTGTTAGAACTCCTGGAAAAATGTAGGCCCCTATCTAGGTTTTAACCTTAGTGGAAGGTTACCTGGAGCTGAGTTACAACGGAGACTTACAATGTGGTCACGTGACAACTGCAAATCTGAAATGAGCCGATTCTGACATAGAGAAGATAACAGGAGACTATGCACTAGAGCGCATGAATACCAAACTCCTTTAGAAGTTAATTGAAGCTTCAGCTTTGGGTCAGTCTTTCCCAGTAGAAGCATTTTTCACCTGCTCTGCCCTCAAACCTCATTTCAAGAACCACTAGCACCTCCCTCCCAGCCATCATGTCTTCCCCATACCTGCTCACCTTGGTTTTACTATTGACGAAAAGGTCCAGAACTTCTTGGCGAACCTGGTCATGATTTTTGTCCAAGAACTTGTGTACCTGGAAAAGGCAGTGAGAGTTCTCATTGAATTCTGAGTGACGCACCTAGAGACTAAAGAATAAATTCACAGATCTTGAAAGGGTGGTGGCCACCTCCCTTCTATTTGAAGGTGTTGCCACCCTTTTCTTTTTCTACTGCAGATACCCCTTATCTTAGAGTGGGGCTCAGTTCTACTACATGCAATGAGGCAACACTTTTTCCAAGGAGGCTGGTCGCACCTTGTAGACCAATAATTTACTGATGCGCAAGATACATCTGATAAAGTAGACTATTGTCTTTGAAAGTTTATCTCTTAATAAATTGCTTAGTACATACGCTCTCACCAGCCTCATTTTTGCTAGCCCAAATTAATATCACCCTGATGGAAATGTTATCTTCATAACTTAGCACGCAGATGGACCCACGTTTGCTTCCAATTCTATTCTGTGGGTTTTCGAGAATATTCTTAAATGTATAAAGAGTTAGACATCATTTGCATGGATGGATGGAGAAGTCCCCTGAATCTGTCACCATAGGCATTGTATTATCAATTTGTTTTAGCCCCTTCCAAGCATTTTTTAAGCTTTTGCAACATCTATATCATGTACTGCAGCTGTGCATACTCCCCAGGACATAGCATCTCATTGAGTCACCCAAAATTTGGCGGGTAAGTGCTGCTGAAAACCAGTCACATTAAAAAGCTATGGAGGATAACTGGAGATGGTTTCATCTTGAGGAAATCTAAGCCACAGAGATAGTAAGACAACACCAAAGACAGAGCATGCTTTTGGATGCAAGATTACTCTGGAGTCCCCCAAAGCAGTGTCACTACGCTCATGGAAAGTCACATAACTACCTTCTGATCTGTTTATTCATCCAGTTCAAACTTCTCCTACTGATTTACAAGTGCATTCATTCTGCAGCTCCTCATTACCCCTCATCTCTCCCTACACCCCCCTCCTCAGGAACTGTGCTCATCAGGCAAATCTCCTTTATCTGTACCCTTCTCTTCCACTGACAACCCCAGACTTCGTTCGTTCCACCTTGCTGCACCATATGCCTTAGTGGGTACATCAGGCTCCATCTCTAGCCCTGTTCAAATCCAGGCTAAAAATCTGCCTCTTCGAGGCTGCTTTTGGATCATGACCCCCTTATTTTCCTGCTTACCACCCATGAGTGTTATAACCATTTCCCCCTTAGTTCTATCCTAGCCCCCAATTTGTTGTGTTTGTCTCTAAGCTCTATTGAGCAGGGACTGTCTTTCACGTGTTTGCGGGTCGTGCCGTGTCACCTTGTAGCGCTATACAAATGCTAAGTAATTGTAGTAGGTAGGTGCTGTCTGAAGATTGTCAGTCTCTCTATTTCATTAACCCGGAATCGTGCCTCCAGAAACAACGGGATAAAGTCTAGGCACCAGCTGAATAGGGAGACAGGAGCTCATGGACATTTTGTTCCGAAACTATTGCAATGTAGGGGATTCATTTTATAGTGCATCTTCTGTGTGTAAAGCAGGTTTTACAAGCAGTAAAAGACTCTTGCAAAATTGTTTGGCCAAATACATATGGATAATTCCATGTGCTGATTAGAGGGCCTGTGCTTCTAGATGTGCCATGTAGTTTGGGTGGAGTCATGATGCACTTTTTTGGAGTAGGTGTAAATTTGTGCGAGAGCATTCTTTTGAAGATTTGAGGTTTGCTATTTCACATCTATCCCAACAAGTCCATAGGATGGGGATTAAAATTTAAAACTGTGGCGCCTTGAACAACGGTGGATTTTTTAATTTGAATACCATGTCTCATAGAGTTGAAACAGAGCGAGCAGCATTTTATTGAAAGGAAGATCTACTTTTTGACATGAGCTTGTTGGTTTGAAGGAGCTCACTACCCTTTAAATATGGAGAGTGCCAGAGAGTTAAAGTAATTAGCCTTGGGATGCTCTGTGTAGTGATATCACAAGACCTGAAAGCCAGCAGTAGCCGAAACATCAGCGTCGGGCATTTGTGGGAAGGATTGTAAGAGCAGAAGATGCTGGGGAAGAGATGTAAAATGAAATGTCATTTATGCAATGGTTTCTTTTGAACAGGAAACTGTGCAGTGGAGAGACACAAAGTTTACCACAAAAATATGAGACAAGAGATGAACATGAGCAAGTCACACAGCTACGTCTTCTAATGACCTGACATATGCCGTTTTGGATGTTTCTTTAATATCCACAATAAGAGTTATAGAAACTTGAAACAAGAAAAAAAATCTGATAATACATTGTGTGGTATTTCTGTTTGACACATTGTAGTGGGTCACATCGAGAACTAAACAGAGGTTCAGCATTCGATGATCTTGGACTTTTCACAGAGGTGCCCTACTATAAAACTAGCTCCACATGCATGAATGAGCCAAATTCACTCTGAAACAGTCACTGATGCCACACAAGTTGCCTTTAACCAGTTTTCAAGGTTTACTAGGCTGTTTTGTTGCTTTGGGTCTCACTGATGTAGGAAGGACGGAAATAAAACCATAGAAACCCTGGGAATCAGGAAGCAGGGCCGTACCAGGAGCCACAGGATGCAATTACGGAAGGGGCGCTGATGTCATCACTGGGCTCCCAGGAAGCCCAATAAGAATGAATTCCTGCATGTGGCTGGGTGGAGGAAGGGCGTCAGGATCGCGTGTTACACAGGGTACATGTCTAGCTTGGTATGGTCCTGTCGGGAAGTAGGACATTTCAACGACTGACTCTGAAACCGTAGTGTGTAGTCGACCGATAGCTCCTTCATTTCAACTGAATACAGAACCAAGAACAACGTCCTCATTGCAACGTCCAGCCAGCAGCAGCAAGTACCTGGTAAGTGACTTTGCCCGCATAGTGCTTGATGGTGAACTCCGGGAGGGGCGTCTTTGGTTTGGAGTACAGTGCGTGGGAGCCATGGTGGTAGTGACACTTCTGCAGGAACGTGTGGTCTGTTGCCTGTAAGTATGGAAGAAGGAGAATACTAGTCTATCGCAAGTTACCTAACTGTATTCAATGTGAATTGCTTTATGTCACAACACACTGAAGTAAAATGAAGTAAATGAAAATAAAAATGTGGATCAGGGTAATGGGAGAGGTCAGTGGCAATGGGAGTGAGAAAAGGCACTGGACAAACTTTGAGTTTTTCTATAGGCTAAAGCAGTGTTTCTTGGGCCATTCTTTGAGTATCCCGTGGCCAAGCTGGTTTTCAGGGTATGCACAATGAATATGCAAAGCTCTCTCGTGCAGAGTCATTGAGTATATCCTGAAAACTAAACTGGCTAGGGTGTCCTCCAGGATCAGCTTGAGAAGATATTGATAGCAATAGATGAGAATGAGGAAGAGAGAGAGAGTCTGTCCCTTTTTGCCAGTCTGAGAAGGATGCCCTAGTGCCAACATTAACAAGGTTAGCACGCTTCATGGAGAGAAGGCAGGAAGGGGAAAGAAAGGTTGAGGGACACAGAGGCACAAAGGGAGAAGATGACCACTGGGGACACAACAGAATTAGGCGAAGGAGTGAGAGGCGAGGACGGCTGAATAAGGAGTGAGGTCTGTGAAGGACTCACCTGAGGAAAGCAGCTCTGGTCATCTAATATCCTCAGAATCCCATGAGGCTTCTGGGAAATGATGTCAATACAGGACTGATTGTCACTGAAGGTGATTTCTCTCCAGTCAATCTGCTCCCGGATGTATTCCTCCTGTGGCAGAAGATACTTTCAGCAGGTAAAAATCAATACTTCTTGTGATCTCTGTGTGCTACACCCAGTATAAGAGATACATCAGCAGATCTGAGGGGCCGGGGGGAGCAGTTGGAGGTGTGCAAGGGCTGCATTTGCATTATAGGGAGTGGAAACTGAGGCTCCCTAAAAGGTGCCTCTGAGAGAAAATCAGTGGACATAGGGTTCCTTTGAAGCCCTTAACTCGTAGGCTTTGGGTGCAGAGGAGAGGAATTAGATGAGACTAGCAGGGTGCCCCGCCCTGTGGCAGGAGTGCTGGGTAGAGAGGAGGAAAGAGCAAATGAACACTGAGGAGAAATTAATCTCCTACATACGTACCAGAGCATGGGATAGTAAAAGTCAAACCATTTCCCTTCTCGTCCCTTAAAAACATGCCGGCCAATATTCAAAAGCAAACCAAGGCCAGATCTAAATATAATTTTTCAGTGCTGAAAAATTCATATAAATCTTAAACAGATTTCAGCCCACTGCTGAAAACTGACCTTGTGGAATCTGATGTCAGATAAGGACCTCAAGGTCTGTAGTCCCCCCAACTCCACTCCGACTGCAGTATCAGAACCTCAGTTCATCTTTGGCTTCCTAACCAGGAGGAATTCTCTGTGCCTATCCCAGATTTTCTTGAATTTTGTGATTGTTTCTGTCTCCATCACTCTCCCGGGGAGGACATTCCATGCACCCATCAATCTTTCTGTGAAAACATATTTCCTGATGTTGGGATCTGTCTCCTGTCTCCCTTTCATATCAGACGTGTTGCTCTTGCAAAAGCACCCATGCTCTCAGCGGACGGCGATGCAACTCCATACCACGTCACACTTACCTGCTCTTCCTTAAAGACAATCTTGTTGAAAAAGAACTGGAGACATTCGTTTGCATAGTTGATACATAGCTGCTCAAAACTGTTAAAGCTGAGGTCCTACAAAATAAGGGAAGGGACAAGAACCATGAAAGACTTGCTGAAAATCTGAAAAGTCACCACATTTTTACTCCACGTTGTAATAATTGCTGCTGGTTGTGAGTAGGTCAGAATTCTCAGTCAGCATGCATTGAGCCCCTGTGTTTAGCATCATGTGACGGGATCTGTCTATGGAAAAGAATGACTCTCCTGTTAAAAGCAATAACATGATCATTTAGGATGGTTGAGCTGAAACAATGTTTTTTTAACTATTCATTTTATTCCAAGGTATTCCCCGCCTCTTATCTCTACAGTGCAGTCACTATAGTGACAGTCCAGTTGTTGAAACCATGACAGTTTCAGAACAGTTTTTCAGGCTCTGGTGACCCCCCCCCCCCCCACTTTGATTATGCCAATGTAATCCTACAAGGCCTCCCCAAGAACACCTTAAACCCCCTACAGCTGGCTATGAATGCTGCTGCACGTGTCTTGAGTGGAGCCGCCAGAGGTGATCACATCACTCCAGTCCTTAAGGAGCTACATTGGCTACCAATATACTGTCGACTATTTTACAAAGTAATCATCATCATCTTCAAGATCATCAACAAGTTAGCCCCCCCAGTCCTATTGGACCTGATCCACCCTGTGGCAACCAACAGAGAAAGGAGAACATGCACCACTAATACCCTACTCATCCCCATGGAAATAACAAAATGTACCAAGACAACAAGGAACAGAGCTTTCCAGTTCTATGCACCCAGCTGCTGGAATGCTCTCCCAGCAGCCGTCAGAGCCATAACGGACCTAGCACAATTCAGAAAAGCGCTTAAACACCACCTCTTTCTCTTACACTACTCACAACCTACCAACCTGACACCCCCTAGCACACACCCAACCATCAACACATGAACATTGTCAATGTATGTAAATATTGCTGATACAGTTTGTAAATAAGTTAAATTCGATGTACATAGTTACGGCCCAGTTTATTTCCAAGTTTAAAGCTCCAGTTCATTGTAAGTGCCCCCCCCCCCCCCGGCACAATCATGTTGTATGTAAACCGCGCTGATTTTTAAGAGTGCGGTATATAAGAAACAATAAATAAAATAAAAAATAAATAAAATGACATCCTTCACAACCTAGTACGCCTGTACCCTAATCCTAGCCCATAGATGTCACTATTACACACCTCTGGAGGGCTGTGAACACTATCATCTCTAGATCCCAGCCCCCAGCAATCCAGAGAAGAGGAGCCAAACCATGTCTCCCATACAGTAATGTCCAGTGTTGCCAAGAGGCCATCAGGCCAGTTCTTAATGGTCTTGGTTTTTTCCAAAATACTTACTCCCCCCCCCCCCCCAAATATATAAAGGGAACTATGAAGTGGCAAAAACTGTTGAGACAAAAATGAAAGCTATACAAAAAATGCCCTCTTTGGAAAACTACTACTACTGAGCATTTTTATAGCGTTACCAGTCGTACGCAGCGCTGTACAAAACATGTAAGAGACAGTCCCTGCTCATCAGAGCTTACAATCTAATCAAGACAAACACAGAAGGCGTAAACAGGGGTAAAACAGGGGGAAGGAAAAGGAGATCAGGTGAGTCAAGATCCAAAAGCAGCAGCGAAGAGTGTTTCAGATTTTCTTCTCTCATGGGAAATGTGCGATTGACATTGAGAACTCGAGCATAATATTTACATTGGAGCAAAATCATGATAAATCCTTCCCAAAATCGAGAACTTGGCGAATAATGACAAGATTATGAATAGGAGGTTTTATGTGACTGAAGTGCTCAGTATTCCTATGTCATATCCTCTATTTGCAAAACCTGATTGTGCAAACAGTAAGCTCTGCGATACCATTGCAATGGGGGGAGAGAGCAGGAAGTGTGAGTGTTATCATGGACATCACAAACATTTTCTAAGATAGACTTGGAAGAACTTGTCATTGGACAGCATCCACCAAAGGACTTGCTGAGCATCTCTGACACAGGTGGATGCTGTTGAGAAAAACATGACTGCACAGCTTCCAAGTTACCCATTTCCAGGAGGGAGATTTTAGGCTAGTCCCAAATTTCTGACAATCCCATCATGAGGCACGATGGGAGCTGCAGTTCTGATTTCAATGGATAGAATCAGGGACTACAAATCCCACACTACTTTGGGATGTGAGCAGGGCCTTTGCTAGCCAGTAGGTGAACTAGGCTGTCTCCTAGAATATCAGCATTTCCAGGGAAGCCCCCTGCTGCCCCTCTCCAGGATCTACAGTGGCTGTGATGACTGTAAAACAGCGCTGTAGCGCTTACCAAAAACCTCTAGCACTGCACACTGTTCCTGCTTCAATCCCCTCTGACACAGATTACATTTTGCATGGGGGCGGAAGTGATTGATCAGCTGCTTATTTATTTATTTAACATCTCTTATATACTGCCTTTCATGATATCAAGGTGGTTTACACTGAACAAACTGAAATTACATTGAACAGGGCATTATAACTTGGAGATAACTATTTTACAGGGAACATGGGCTATGGAGGGTTAAGTGGCTTGCCCAAGACCACAAGGAGCACCTGTGGGACTAGAAACCCCAGTCCTTCCAGCCCAAGGTTGCTGTCCTCTAGTGGGATTTGAACCCATGACCTTCCAGCCTGAAGTACCTTGCCCCAACCACTAGGTCACTCCTCCACTCCACTGCTTCCACCCCCATGTGGAAAGAAGTCTACATCGGAGGAGGCAGACACTGCATCGGAGGCTTTTGGTAGGTGCTGTGGTGCTGCTTTACAGTCATTGTCACCGCCACAGGCCCTGGAGTGGGGCAGCAGTGCCAGTAATGGGGGCAGGATGGGAGCTGGGGGGGGGGGGGCAGCAGGAATGAAGTTCACCCTAGGGTGCCTCATAGCCTTGCACCAGCTCTGAAACTACAAGGCGTACACAGCACAGTACAGACACATATAAAGACGGTCCCTGCTCATCAGAGCTTACAATCTAATCAAGACAGACAGTACAATAGATGAGAACAAGGGAACAACAGGGAAGGGTAAGAGACAGAAGGAGAACAAAGGAGGACAAAGGGTAAGAGACAAGGAGTTGAGCCTCAGCATGGATTTGAAAAGGGGCAGAGATGAAGCCTGACGTACAGACTCAGGTAGTTTGTTCCAGGCATAAGGAGCAGCGAGGTGGAAGGATCGAAGTCTGGAGTTGGCAGTGGAAGAGAAGGGCACAGATAGAAAGCCAGAGGAAGAGCAGAGTTTAGGAGGAGGGGTGTAGAGGTGTAGGAGCAGTAGAGTGAATGTATTTCTGCGTCAGAAGGAGAAGCTTTTATTGGATATGGAAACAGAAGGGAAGCCAATGAAGGATTTGAGAAGAGGGGTTATATGAGCAGAGAGGTGATTAAAGAGTGGATAAGTGCTTTAGTAGCGTATTCAGAAAGGAAGGGGTGAAGTTTGTTAATGCTACAGTAAAAGAAAGGATAGGTTTTTGGTATCTGTTGGATATGTGTGGAGAAGGAGAGGGAGAAGTTGAAGATGAGCCCAAGGTTAGGGACTGAGGAAACAGGAAACAAAAGAGTGTTATTAACAGAGAGAGAAAGGAGAAAGGGGGGGGGAGAGGGTTTAGGGGGAAAAATATGAAGTTCAGTTTTGGCCATGTTCAGTTTCAAAAGGCAGTGAGACATCCAGGCAACAATGTAAGATAGGCAGGCCGAGATACAGGCTTGGAGTGTGGGAGAGAACTGGGGTAATTTGTCAGCTCTGAGAAAAGCGTTTACTGCATGGGATCTTAAAGAGGAGCTCGTCCTTACTAGAAACCTAGAACAGGAGAGCTGACAAGGACTGCATGAACCATCTAGGCTGCCCAGTTTATTTCTTGTTGCAATACCTTTGACTCTCATGGATTTCTGGACTCCTCTGTGCTTATCCAAGGCTTTATTGACTTCTATTGAGGGCCATACCAAGGGCTGTGCGAGCTGTGCGGCCACACAAGGCGCAAGTACAAAAGGGCCACTGATGTCCTCACTGGGCTTCCAGAAAGCCCAACAAGACAGAATTCCTGCATGCAGTTGGGAGGGGGAACAGCAGGTTCATGAGTCGCACAGGCTGCACTTCTAGCTTGGTACAGTTCTGCTTCTCTTCCTATATTTGCCTGTGCTTTTCCACCCACTAGTGAGGCATCTGTATTTACTTACTTTACCCTGCTTTATTTCTGCATTTAGAAGCTGCCTAGCGAAACAAATGATCAAGGCAGTTTGCACGTACCACATGCACAAAAGGAATATCAACAAATACGAAAACATACTTCACCAACACACAAAGGGGACAGCGATGCTTCTATGAGTATGAAAACAAGCAAGACAATAAAAGCCGTCTGAAAGAATAAAGTGTTAGATCAATTTCTAAAAACAAACATGTCAGTTTCCAAGCTAAAAGATTCAGAAAGGTTCCGTTAAAATGGTTAGACCTATAGATAAGCATGTAGCAATTGTTCCTAACACTCAGGGTGACTCCCCCTCTTGACTCCCCAGTGGGTTTATTTCTATTATGGGGGAGATGAACCCGCCCCCTCAGCCGAGTAATGGGGACTTGGGGAGAAAATCGGTTCTCCGTTCGGACTACGGTGGAGTCTTGGGGAGATGCAGAATGTGGGAGCCAGGGCACCTCTACCAAGAGTAGTCCAGTTTCCATGTCAGACTGGTCTGAAGCAACAGCGACTGAGCCCCAGAGCAGTGAGATATCACTGAAGGATATTTGGGACATTGTCTTGCACACAGAATCATCCCCGACTGGCTCTTTTATTGCAGCTTTCTGAGTCTACCAAGGAAACCGTGGTAAAAATTTCGGAATTGGGTGAGCAGATAGTTTCTGTTGATTCTCATCTGTTTAAAGCTGAATCACAGATCTCAGCAGTACTAGTGGTGGGGGCTTCTCTACAAAGGACAGTCTGGTGATACATTGCCAGCTGCAAGAGCCAGAGAACGCTGCTAGAGCAAAGAATCTGCGTTTACTGAACTTTCCAGTCACACGTTTTCTATCTCCTTTAATTTTGTTTCAAAAATACTTGAAGGAGGTATTGGCCTATTCAAATGTGGCTCATCTATCTTTAAATAATATCTACTACTTGCCAAGTGGCATTAAATCAAATTTTGAAGGGGTAGAGGGAGTAGATCAGGTTTCATCTGTTGCCAGTCTGGATTTGTCAACTTTTTTGGAGTCATCTAAAGATGAGATTTCAGCACAAGCTACTCTGTTAGTTTCTTTCAATTCCAAGATGAATAAAAATATTATTTTGAAGATGCATTTTCGGAAAACGCATGTATTATTTGGTGGGGAAAAGGTTAGTATTTTCCATGATGTCTCCAGGTCTTTGCAGATGAGACGTAAAGCCTTTTTAGCCTCGAAACGCCATGTTTTGGTTTTAGGGGCGACTTATTTTCTTAGGTTTCCTTACAAGAGCCTGGTGACCTATACCTTTTTTGAAACAATTCAATTGGAAGAATTTCTGATAAGTAAGGATGTTTAATTTAGTCCTCGTCGTTTTCCTAAGATCTACAGTATGAGGCTTGGATTTATAGTGGGCTCTGACCTTCTAGTGCTATATTGAATATGTATTTGGTTTATCTAATTCTCATGGATTTTCTTATCCTCCCTGTGATGTGAGCCAGAAGGATTATGTGGGGGGTTTTGGAACTGTTTCCTAAATTGTTTTCTTCTTTTCCATTTGAATTTTATTGTATAAAATAAAAATGCTAATAAAAAAGAAAAAGATTCAGAAAATGCAGAATTTCTAGTGACTAAATTTAACCATCCTAGGAAAAAGAAAAACAAACAATCTAGACTCCGCCAAATGCCAGAATCGTGTGGCTCATACTTGGACAGAATATCCTTCAGCTAAGAAGGTTCACAGGTTCAAGAATTTTGAAAATCGAGGTACAGATTTTAAATTTAATTCACTGAGCAATTGCTAACCAATGTGTCATGTACTTATAGACACAGAGAGGATTCCTTGCAGGGAAGCAGAGATGTAGTGAAAGCAACCAAAATGCATCTACCTAGACTCTGCCTTATGCATTACATTTCTTTCACTACATCGGCGGGTTACTTGTGAGAGATTTTCTCTCTCTCTCTTTACATATATATATATATATATACATACAGGACCATACCTAGCCCTGTGCGAGCGGTGCAGCCGCACAGGGCACAAAGGCATGGGGGGCATTTTAGCTGTCTGCAGTTGCCTGCCGCTGCCACTTTTTCTTCTCTCAATGGCGGCAGGCAACGACAGACAGCTAAAATGCGCCCCTTGAGCCTTCTCGCTGGCATGCAAGAGCAAGGAGGGACAGATCTGCCTAGCATGCCGGCGACTTGCACATCGGACGCACGTCTTCTCTCCCACCACGGGGGGAGGGGGAGCGCGCACCCGATGTGCAAGTCGAACAGGGCACGATTTACACTCGGTACGGCCCTGTTTATATATATATATGCATATTTTTTATTATTTATTGTTAACTTCCTTTATCATTTTCCATCTGTTCCCCCCTTTTTTAGATTCACAGATGCACATATGAACTCTGAGGTGCATATTATTATTAATACAGTATTCAAATGAAGTTGGAAGATTCCCAACCCATGTAAGGTGCTTTGAGGACTGGCCATGTAGAGGGCTCTATCTTTTGAAAGATGATAAGCATATGCTACATGGATTCTTCGTTTTCTTTTTGCTTTCTATATGGAAACCTACACCCCCGATGCAGCCTTACAGCGAAACATGGTTATGTTCTTTTTTTTTTTTTTTGACAATTAATGTACCAACACCATTTTTAGCAACCAAAGTGTTTATGTGCTTTTGCTGATTTGTTTTATATTCATACATAGCCCATTAAATTGGTTATTTTATATTAATTATTTATGTACTTTTCTCTGCACCCTGCCTGTTGCTCATTTTTCAAATGCCGCCCTAGGACACCGCCAGCTGTACCTAACACTCGGCAGACAGGGCAGGCAATAATCAAGAGTGTCAAAATCCACATTAGCAATAACATAGCCCCTGACAATCACAAACCGTAGCAGCGTTTCTGCGCTGTCCCCTGGTCTGAACCCAGTCAGTGGGGAAATGTCCAACTGCTCATACTAGGTTGAAGTCTGTGGGTAATTTTAACCTGGGGACTGTTCCCAAAGTTTCAAAGCAAAACTATGCATATACTATCCCTCTGAAAATCAGCGTGGATACAACAAACCTGCAGTCATTTGCGCCTACTTGTTGGGTGAAAATGGTTTTCATGGAAAATAACGCACGTGGAGGCACATTCCAAGTTGGCCGCCCAGGCCCCTGTGCACCAGATCGAAAGTAGGATACACAGAGGCTGGCCTGATTCTCATTGAGCAAGGCCTAGATATGCCCTGCGGGATCAGAATCGGGTCTGGGCCTGTGCATGCAGGCTGGGACCCGATTCAGATCGGCCTACATGTACAGGCCCCTGCCCAGCTAACTCACTCAGGCACCTGAATGGAGCTGCGGAGCCATGATCCCCAGCTGCCGGCCACTTCTTCCTTTCCCCACAACCTGACCCCCGATATGGCATCCCATGGCCAGGGTCGGGCTGCGGGGTACCCCCTGTACCCCCTCACCCCCGACATTCAGGGGGACCTATTCCTGCAAGGTGGAATAAGTCCCCCATCCAGTCTGATGACTCCAGACATACAAGGACAACTTCAGAATCAGCCCTGTATGTCCAGGGCTGTGGACCACCCACTGCCCACCTTCACCCCGCCTCTGCAACACCCCCTCCTGCCCCCATATAAGCCTCCCCGTACAAACCCCTTGTTCGTACAGGGGGGGCTTTCATCAGAGACAGTAAGGGAGGCGAATAGCATTGGGCTAGACCCCATAGATTTGAAAATGCAATTCATGCATACTATATTCCTGACCTAACACATACCTGGGAATGCCCCACTTAAAGTGGCTGAAAGCACAGCACTCGTGCTTCTTACCACAGTTATCCCATAGGTAATTCATGCATGTCAGTCGCCGTTTGTACATCTGAATGGTTCTGACAATTTTTTTTATTTCTCTCATAGTGGTTTATTATTGCTGTCTGTACTAGGACATTATCAGTCTCTGCAGGACTGTGCAAAGCAATGGTGCACACCACATAGCTAGATCCACAGCCAGTCAAGAAAGCCCAAGAGGGTCCGCAGACCCCTCCCTCACCTCAAAGCCATAGATGTCCAATATTGCAATGGAGAAAGTGTCATGCTTGGGAGAGACCAGCTTGTTAATCCTGTCGGAGAGCCAACTAAAGAGCAGGGAATACAGGATCTTGGCGATAGCATCTCTGGAAGGGACGAGAGACATGAAACAACCAGGTAAAAGCAGGCAGCAGAGGCGGAGGAGCAGGGGGTCGGATCGTCACAGGCTAAGCCTTGGGAAGGATTTGCCCAGGTAACTAAGCAGCTACCAAGGTAAATTCCCCACCCTGTGTGAGGAACTGGTCACAGGCAGTGTCTCAACAGGGGATGGCAAAGGACGCATGGAGATTTCATCTTGCAATCCCTGTGTGACCTTTGCACCTTGCCAGCCCCAAATGTCCCCCATATATTTATGAATATACTGTAGTGTTACAGAATTTTACTTTAGCACCTGTTTACTTGTCATTTTGTATCAAGATTTTGCTCTTGAAGATTACTGTAAAATTCTACAAATATGTAAAAAAAGTCTTTTGGAAAAAGGTTCTGAACTGTTATTGAAAATCTTGAAGACCACTTTGAGTGATTTTCTTTCAGAAAGGCACTTAATAAACTGTAATAAACACACAAACATGCTGAGTTTTTCATAAAAAGTGCTGCTAATCAACCCATGACTTGATGTGTTAGTAACTTTACAGAAGGGAAAGGAGATGGTAGGAAGGAGAGAACAGTAAAATCTATTGCATAAGAACATCTGAAAAACCCTGCTGGGTCAGACCAACGTCCATTGAGCCCAGCATCCTATCTCTGACAATGGCCATTCTAGGTTATAAATACAGGTCCGATCCCAATTTCTCATAGTTCATTTCCAGGGCTGAGCGATGGCTCGTCCGAGTCTAGCTGGCCAATCAATTTCTTATGTGTATTTATTTTGTTATGGAATGAATAGAGGGGCTGATATTCGAAAGCACTTATCCGGTTAGCTAAATGTTTCCTATGACCTCCTGGGGTAGTGTGTGGGCAGAGTTTTGAGTTATCCAGTTGGCAGCAACATTCAGACTGTTAACCGGATAACAAACATAAAGTTAAGCAGAAAAAAAATCAGGCCCAGCTTTATGTGGTTTTTGCTATACGGATGCAGCTGAATATCACCACTGTCTGTGTGGCATCACCAGTCAGCGGTGAAACGGGAGATTCGGTGCTGGAGAATATCCAGATTCTGGCACTGAAAATCCACTGTAATTTTAAAACGTCACAGCTCACACTTAAAAAATGACAACTGGAGAATTAAAGTAAAAACCTTTGTGGGATCCTCCCTCCCTGTGAACCGGGTGTTGACACTGCTATTCCTACACAGCCAAGCTTCTTCCTTTTACTGGTCTGCACAGATCAGTCGCCCCTGCTGTTTAAAACCTGCTCACCTGGCATCCACGGCACTTTCCACTGTCAATGGCGTGAAGATCTTCTCTCTCATCGTTTCCTGCCAAGAGAATAAGTATGAGTGAGTGATGCCCTCAAGTGGCCCCAGTGTGAATCTGGTATTTCTCTTGCCTGAAGACTGATTTTCACCTCATGCTGTTACCAGATTCTAGCAGAGTTTCCCCATTATGAACTCTGAATTTTATCCCTTTCCCGGTCAGACCTTCTTGGCTCATGAAACTCAGGTTGGGAGTAAGCTAAAGTCTTTTGGTTGCTTGGGTCACTGAAAAACAGAACAGTGTGGCAGGGCCGTACTGAGTGAAGATCGTGCCCTGTGCGACTTGCACATCGGGCGCACGCCCCCCCCCCTGCGGCAGGAGAGAAGAGGCGCGCCCGATGTGCAAGTCGCCAGCATGCTCTTGGAGGGAGGGAAAGATCTGCTTAGCGTGCCGCAAGAAGGCTTAAGGGGGCGCTGACAGAAGAAAAAATGGTGGTGGCAGGCAATGGAAGACAGCTAAAATGCGCCCCTTAAGAGTTTGCGCCCTATGCGGCCATGCCACTCGCACAGGGCTAGGTACGGGCCTGCAGTGTGGTACCAAATGACCACCACATATAACATACTTGAATAATTGCAGTGTTGCTTCTTTTAAAGCAAGGATGTCAAACTCCAGTCCCGGAGGGCGACAAACCTGCCTGGTTTTCAGGATGTCCCGAATGAATGGGGACACTGCATGCAAATATATCTCATGCATATTCATTAGGAATATCCTGAAAACCTGACTGGTTTGCACCCTCCAGTTCTACGGTTCGGCAGATCTGTTTTAAAGGTTTCACAGATCCCAAAGGACATTTCTGTTGCACAGTTGGCTGCGCTCTGTGTGGAGTTATTGTGTAGATGGGTAATATTAGCACAATAAAGCCACGTGTAATCTCAGGTAACTTACAGTCACTTTGTAGGTGATCGCCTTCTGAAGCCCCTCTGGGGAGATCTGGAGGAGCTCAGATACCACACGGATCTCTTTTGCACTGACCACTGAAGCCACTTCCTGGGAGTCTGTCTGCAGGGGACAAAAGCTTCCTTTCAGGTCCAAGAAACGTCTTTATTGAAAACTAAGGGGCTTGTTTACAAAGCCGCGGTAGTGGTTCGCGATCGCGATCGCAGCCACGGCCCCATTGAAATCAATGGGGCCGCGGCTCCGATTACGATCGCAAACCGCTACCGCGGCTTTGTAAACAAGCCCCTAAATGTGGCCCCACAGCAGATTACCCCTAGGAACAGTCTGGGAAGGGGTGCAGTTTGTTTCAGCAAATAACCAGAATGTGAAAGGATTTTGCCACTTTGTTTTATTGCTTGTTTGAATACATAGAAAAGATGAGGAGGGGGAGAGGGGGATATTCAAAGGCATTTATATGGTTTGAGACCTGCAGACCATGTAAATGCCGCTAAGTGGGGTGTCTAGTGGTACTAACACCGTTACTGCTGCTGGATATCTGCGGGCGTCACCACTATGCGGGTCACATCAGGGCGCATCGTTGGTGTTCTGCGCAGAGCGGAGGTGGAACCATTAGCGACCCACGGATAAAGTCAGGCGCAGCAAAAGCTGGCGGGAGTTCACCGGACAGCGATGCAATCTCACTGCAGCCTGGTTAGCTTCTGAGCGGAGCAGTGACCCGGATATTCAGTGCTGAAGGCCGGATGTGGCCCCAGCATTGACTATCCTGGGTTAGTATTCAGTGGCGGCGACGGCTAAGCGCTTTAGAAGCAATAGTCACTGCTGCCGAATATCTGGCCCAATATCTCTATACCATAAAACCAAATGACGCGAATCCTAGAGCGCTTTCAAATGGGAGCTAATGAACCAGGACTGTCCCACATTGGTTCAGGACTCATGGATTCATGCCTGGACCTGCTATTTGAGGGGGTGAGTGCCTTACAGCTGCAATGCAAAACGATGTCGGAAGAGCACAGTAATTACGGCTAAAATGCCGCTCATCTGGTACATACTGGGGTTGATATTAAAAAGATTTATGCAGTTGTAAAAGATGACAACTTCCCCCTTCTACAATCCTGTCAAACCAAAATCTGTCTACACAAAAGCTCTGTGTGCACTTATTTAGCCATAGCAAAAAGGGGCCGAGTCTGGATGGGCCTAGGGTGGAGTTTTAAAATTTAGCTGGTTAGTGAAATATTCGGCACTAACTGACTAAATCGGAGGACAACTCCATTTCCACAAATGGCTGTCCTAGATTGGTCAACACACAAGTTGTTGTGCAGTCAAATGTAACTGGATATTCAGTTGTGTCCGAGTATCCTGGCATAAATAACCGGCTAATGGCACTCACAGTGAATGAGATCAGTCCATGTACCTCATCTACACGAAAAGATCTTCCAATTAAGTTTATTGCAGTTCAGCTGCTAAAGAATTATGGGGAAATTTCTGAATCTGTGGCGAACATTACACAAGTTGGATCACTGGAAAATGGCAAAGAGATGAAATCGACATGAACGTTCCCAAAAACTGACTGGATGTGGAGGATCCTGCGGCAGGTTTGGGAAGCCCTGGGCTTTGGTTTTATAGCGAGGAGTAGATGAGTTTTATAGTGCTGTCTGCTGCTATATATAGAACTGCAGCAGTCAGAGTATTTTTAAACGCCATTTGCCGCGGCTAAAACCAATCCAGACCTTCAGCATCAGTAGGCAGGGCCAGTTCAAGCACTAGGCAACCTCTGGGGGCAGCAAAGAGTAAGGCATTCAAAGCTGAACAACCGATTCTGATAGGCCAGTGGGGCATAAGGTTTAAGGTCTGCCGAGGGCACAACAACCTGAACTAACTCTGGGGCCGGCCCTGTCAGTAGCTGGACAGTGGCTGGCACTTAAAGATCTGGATACTGTGGGCCATGCCACTTGTTTTGCTCCCCTCCATTATCTGGATAGTTATCCATATAGTGGCATTCATGGACCCCAGCACTGTCTGAATAGTGTCCACATGGCCTAGTAGGAGATTCAGCAGCCTGATCCATGTAGTTAATATCACCCACGTGTTCCTACGTTTCTAATTTCCCTATGTTCCACCCTCTCTTATTTTCCAAACCCTTTATCCCTCCTTCTCTGCTGCTCTCCCCTTTCCCTTGAAGCTGAAAAGAGGGAGAAAAACCTTCTGGAAATACTAAGGGTAAAACTCAATATATTCCATATTTTGTGAATGAGACTGTGGCTAAAGGCCGTAAGGCTCACTGTGCAGTAGGCATTAGGCAGTCCAGATGTTGACACCACTTCTAGTTCTATCACTAACCTGTGCAGCTGACTAGGTGAGCCTGGGGGCTATGGTCCACCCAAGCCCACCCATGTTTGCCCTTTCCTGTTACTCCTACAGCCCTATGATAATGAATCCCTTTATCGGCCTTCTATATCTGTCTAATACCTTCCCACCGTCTCTTCTGCCATCAGCGAGTACCTCATATTTCTCAAAGTAGATGTTGCCCAGGTGTAGGACAGAAGACAGGATTCGGAAGATGCTGTTTTGGTCCTCCGCACTGAAGTTTAGAATCTCCATCGCACTCAGCAACCGTCGGAAATCCTCTGCGTCACTCTTCCCAGGAATATCGCAGTTTCCTCCCTGCACCAGGAGTAGAAAGGATACCTATTACTGCCGGCTTGCAATGTGCTCAGCACCCAGGAATTCACTAGGACTCAGGAGGTGCAGAGATATACCATAATTGCAAACATTTCCCTACTGGGTGCTGTTCTCCTTTTTTTTTCTAATTTCTACTCGATTTCTTTGTCCAATTTGCACCATCTTCACCGACACCTCTGAGTCTAAGCATGGAGGAGTAGCCGAATGGATGGAGCAGGGGTGTAGAGCCAGCGAAACTAGAG
Organism: Ichthyophis bannanicus; assembly: GCA_033557465.1. Lineage (NCBI taxonomy): Eukaryota > Metazoa > Chordata > Amphibia > Gymnophiona > Ichthyophiidae > Ichthyophis > Ichthyophis bannanicus. The sequence continues at coordinate 66,660,731 of CM066044.1, read as the reverse complement.
CTCAGATCCCATGACCAGGGGACTCGGTCCCAAATGATATGGGTGAAAACTTTAAAACCTTAACGCACTATTACAGTCTACTTTCTTGTGGCATGAAATTGTACCCAATTTACCTTCATGTCTGAAAATCACCATGTCAATAGTCGAATTGTAGACTAACATCTAAGGACTTCAACAAATTAAAAAATCATTACGTTTTTCATGGGTATCAGTCTACATGAAAAAAGATTTCATCAAGGAAATCTTTTCCAAATGAGAAATTTAGCAAACCAGTGAGTTCTACAGAAGTAACTTTCTGCCATTTGTGAAACATATTGAATTGTTACTGAGGAAACTAATGCTGCTCCTATGGCAACTGCATGAGTTTGCAAATAAAATTGATTGTCAAAATAAAACTAAACATGCTTAAGTACCAATTGTGCCAAAGAGATAAAGAACAGCTGAAATTCTCTTTGGACCTTGACGGCCATTGTATTCCCTATAACAGTGATGGCTAACCTTTTTGAGCCCGAGTGCCCAAACTGCCGCACAAAACCAAAGAATTTCCTCAAAGTGCCAGCACGTCATTTGCATAAGTGGTCTCATTTGCATAAATATTTGCATAATGTTACCATACACTAACTTTTAGTAAACATGTCTCTTAATGAGTGTATGGATAAAGAAAGACTAAAAGATTTCTACATTACTATAATCCAGTGCCAACCGCCAGGCACATTAGGAACTACTACAAAAGCTGCCCATTTAGAACCCATAGCAACCCGCCGTATCCTGACAGCATTACCAGGACTCACAAAGCACCATACACTACCAATCAAAAGTCAACACAGAAAATAATAAACAAAAACATTTCAGAGAATACAGGGGAAAGAGAACAATTGTCAAAGACAAATATGAATTAACTCTTGTACCAAACAAAACGCAGATGTTAATGATGCACATTTCCCAGAGCTGACATATTCATAAATAAAGAGACATCTTTCTACCTTTTGTGCATTTGTTTTTCAGTTGCAATTGGTCCAGCCATTTTCTTCTGGTTTCTTCATGTTTTCTGCTAACTCTCCATCGTCTGCTGTCCATTTGTCCTTTCTTCTCTCTTCTAGTTTTTTTTCCATTCTCTCTCTCTCTACATCTGCTTTAACATACTAATCTTTCTCCTTTTGCTCTTTCCTCATTCCTATTTCATCCACACAAATTTTACCCCTCCATCCTCAATCCCCAATTACTCTCCCAATACCTGGCCAATTGTAGATTTTTCATCCCTCCTACACAAATATTTTTCCCCTCTCCATTTTACTCTCCCAGCCCCATCCCATTCTAATCCTCCCCCAACATCAGCTCCCTTCTAGTTCCAGTCTCACCCAGCATCCATCCCCTTCTAGTCCTGCATCAGCCCATTTCCAGTCCTAGCCCACCATCAGCCCATTTCCAGTCCTAGCTCCCCCATCCATTTCCAGTCCAAGTCCCTTCATCAGCTCATTTTCAATCCTAGCCCCCCCCATCAGCCCATTTCTAGTCATTTCCTAGCCCCACCATCAGCCCGTCAAATCATAGCTCCCCTCCACTCAGCCCAATTCCAGTCCAAGCCCCCCCATGAGCCTACTTCCAGTTCTAGCCCCTCCATGAGTCCATTTCAATTCACGCCCCCACCACAGCCCATTTCCAATCTTAGCTCCCCCCAACAGCCCATTTCCAGTCCTATCCTAGCTGTTCCATCAGCCCATTTTCAGTCCTAGCTCCCTTCCCTCACAGCCAATTTCCATTCCAAGCCCCCTCCCCATCAGCTATTTGCAGTTCAAGCCTCCCCTTCCACTCAGCCCATTTCCAGTCCTAGCAACACCCCAACCCATTACCAGTCCTAGCCCCCCGTCAATCAACTTCCAGTCCTAACCCCCATCACCCCATTTTCAGTTTAAGCCCCCCTATAACCCATTACCAGTCCTAACCCCCATCAGCCCATTTCCAGTCAGCCGCCCGTAGCCTTGCCAGTCCTAACCCCCCCCATCAGCCCACAGCCCATTACCAGTCCTAACCACATCAGCCCACCTCAAGTCCTAACCCCTACCCATCAGCCCATTTCCTGTCCTAGCCCCCCCATAACCAATTATCAGTCATACCCCCCATCAGCCCACTACCAGTCTTAACCCCCCCATAGCCCATTGCCAGCCCTCATCAGCCCACAGCCCATTGCTAGTCTTAACCCCCCCCATAGCCCACTGCGTCTTAACCCCCCTCCCCAGCCCACTGCCAGTCTTAACCCCCCCAGCCCACTGCCAGTCTTAACCCCCCCTCCCTAGCCCATTGCCAGTCTCAACCCCTCTCCCTCCCTCCCTAGCCCATTGCCAGTCTTAACCTCCCTCCCTCCCTCCCTAGCCCATTGCCAGTCTCAACCCCCCTCCCTCCCTCCCTAGCCCATTGCCAGTCTCAACCCCCCTCCCTCCCTCCCTAGCCCATTGCCAGTCTCAACCCCCCTCCCTCCCTCCCTCCCTCCCTAGCCCATTGCCAGTCTTAACCCCCTCCCTCCCTCCCTAGCCCATTGCCAATCTTAACCCCCCTCCCTCCCCTCGCCCATTGCCAGTCTTAACCCCACTCCCTCCTTCCCTAGACCATTGTCAGTCTTAACCCCCCTCCCTCCCTAGCCCTTTGCCAGTCCTACCCGCCCCCCCCCCCCCCTCGGCTCATGGCAATTAAAAAAAAAAAACTGGCCGCTGCCATGGCAGCGGCATGGAGTGTCCCGTGGGGCTCCCTCTGCCCGGCGGGACTCTCCCGGCGCGGCTCAGCCCCTCTCTGCTGGCTTGCAGATACGCGAAGGGAGAGAGTCTCCCTCGCGTCTCTGTTAAGCCCGCAGGGGCTGATGGGAAATCTGCCCCTGCGGGCTTAACAGAGACGCGAGGGAGACTCTCTCCCTTCGCGTATCTGCAAACTGGCAGAGAGGGGCTGAGCCGCGACGGGAGTGTCCCGCCGGGCAGAGGGAGCCCCGTGGGACACTTCATGCCGCCGCCGCGGCAGCGGCCAGTTTTTTTTTTTAATTGCCATGAGCTGAGGGGGGCGGGTAGGACTGGCCAAGGGCTAGGGAGGGAGGGGGTTAAGACTGGCAATGGGCTAGGGAAGGAGGGAGGGGGTTAAGACTGGCAATGGGCGAGGGAGGAGGGGGGTTTAAGACTGGCAATGGGCTAGGGAGGGAGGGGGGTTAAGACTGGCAATGGGCTAGGGAGGGAGGGAGGGGGGTTGAGACTGGCAATGGGCTAGGGAGGGAGGGAGGGGGGTTAAGACGGGCATTGGGCTTGGGAGGGAGTGAGGCGGGTTGAGACTGGCAATGGGCTAGGGTGGGAGGGAGGGGGGTTGAGACTGGCAATGGGCTAGGGAGGGAGGGAGGGAGGTTAAGACTGGCAATGGGCTAGGGAAGGAGGGAGAGGGGTTGAGACTGGCAATGGGCTAGGGAGGGGGGGTTAAGACTGGCAGTGGGCTGGGGGGGTTAAGACTGTCAGTGGGCTGGGGAGGGAGGGAGAGGGGTTGAGACTGGCAATGGGCTAGGGAGGGGGGGTTAAGACTGGCAGTGGGCTGGGGGGGTTAAGACTGGCAGTGGGCTGGGGAGGGGGGTTAAGACGCAGTGGGCTATGGGGGGGTTAAGACTAGCAATGGGCTGTGGGCTGATGAGGGCTGGCAATGGGCTATGGGGGGGTTAAGACTGGTAGTGGGCTGATGGGGGGGTAGGACTGATAATGGGTTATGGGGGGCTAGGACAGGAAATGGGCTGATGGGGAGGGGTTAGGACTTGAGGTGGGCTGATGTGGTTAGGACTGGTAATGGGCTGTGGGCTGATGGGGGGGGGGTTAAGACTGGCAATGGGCTATGGGGGGCTGACTGGAAATGGGCTGATGTGGGGTTCGGAAGGGGAATGTGTTGTCGGGGGGGCGTAAACTGAACATGGTGTGATGTGGGGTAGGACTGGAAGTGGAATGATGGGGGGCTAGGACTGGTACTGGGCGGGGGTGTTGCTAGGACTGGACCTGGGCTGAGTGGCAGGGGAGGCTTGAACTGCAAATAGCTGCTGGGGAGGGGGCTTGGAATGGAAATGGGCTGTGAGGGAAGGGAGCTAGGACTGAAAATGGGCTGATGGAACAGCTAGGATAGGACTGGAAATGGGCTGTTGGGGGGAGCTAAGATTGGAAATGGGCTGTTGGGGGGGGTTGAATTGAAATGGACTCATGGAGGGGCGAGACCTGGAAGTACGCTCAGGGGGGGGGCGTGGACTGGAATTGGGCTGATTGTAGGGGCGCTAGGATTGGACAGGGGCTGATGGTGGGGCTAGGACATGACTAGAAATGGGCTGATGGGGGGCGCGGATTGGAAATGAGCTGATGAAGGGCCTTGGACTGGAAATGGATGGGGGACCTAGGACTGGAAATGGGCTGATGGGGGCTAGGACTGGAAATGGGCTGATGCAGGGACTAGAAGGGGATGGATGCTGGGTGAGACTGGAACTAGAAGGGAGCTGATATTGGGGGAGGATTAGAATGGGATGGGGCTGGGAGAGTAAAATGGAGAGGGAAAAATATTTTGTGTAGGAGGGATGAAAAATCTACAATTGGCCAGGTATTGGGAGAGTAATTGGGGATTGAGGATGGAGGGGTAAAATTTGTGTGGATGAAATAGGAATGAGGAAAGAGCAAAAGGAGAAAGATTAGTATGTTAAGCAGATGTAGAGAGAGAGAGAGAATGGAAAAAAAACTAGAAGAGAGAAGAAAGGACAAATGGACAGCAGACGATGGAGAGTTAGCAGAAAACATGAAGAAACCAGAAGAAAGTGGCTGGACCAATTGCAACTGAAAAACAAATGCACAAAAGGTAGAAAGATGTCTCTTTATTTTGAATTTATTAACTGGAATATGTCAGCTCTGGGAAATGTGCATCATTAACATCTGCGCTTTGTTTGGTACAAGAGGAAATTCCTATTTGACGTTGCCACTTGTTCTCTTTCCCCAGTATTCTCTGAAATGTATTGGTTTAATATTTGCAGTGTTGCCTTTTGATAGGTAGGGTATGGTGCTTTGTGAGTCCTGGTAATGCTGTCAGGATACGGCGGGTTTGCTATGGGTTCTAAATGGGCAGCTTTTGTAGTAGTTCCTAATGTGCCTGGCGGTTGGCACTGGATTATAGTAATGTAGAAATCTTTTAGTCTTTCTTTATCCATACACTCATTAAGAGACATGTTTACTAAAAGTTAGTGTATGGTAACATTATGCAAATATTTATGCAAATAAGACCACTTATGCAAATGACGTGCTGGCACTTTGAGGAAATTCTTTGGTTTTGTGCGGCAGTTTGGGCACTCGGGCTCAAAAAGGTTAGCCATCACTGTCCTAGGAGACTATAGCCAGGGAGGACAGAGTTAGTTTTAATCAAATGACGCCCTGGGGAGGAGAGCTGGTTGTCCTGTTGTGTTGAGGAGGATTGTTAGAGCTGGTCAGGCTGTGGCTGGGGGACATCACCTTCGCCTGTGAAGAAGGGTTATGCTAGAATAGGGCAGGCTATAGCTAGGAGAGATGCTGTCCCCTTCTGTAGAGAAGAGCTGGTTGAGATCACGTGAAGATCCAAAGAGGGGTGTCATGTTGTCCTCGTCTGCTCGGAAGGTTTAGATTGGAGCAGACCAGACTGGGCTACAAAAATAAGAAGTTGCTTATAAAGTACTTCCAAAACAGTGAAAACCATTGTCGGGTCCAAACAATGTCTTTGATAGTACTTCCATGGGCAAATTTGCATGAACTGAATACAAATTCATGCAAAATTTATGAGATGGTATTTTAAATGATCAATCCATAATGACAAAATGAGATATATCTATTCTTTTATCAGATGGATTTCATCTCCACGAGCAGTTGGGGATTTAAGCAGCTGTGCAACGCTTAGTAAATAAAGATCACTTCCAAGTAGCCAGCATCAGAGGTGCCGAGCCTCACTCTTAGGAGTGTGTCCCACTCATTTGAAGGCTGTCTCACTCTCACACTCTTTGAGTCCCTTCCTTCACTCATGAGAACTTCAGAGCTAGTCAACTAACCCTGATCACTGCTTTCACGAGAGCCAGGCCTAAGCATAGCCTGATCAATAGGAAGAAACCTGAGTGTGCTTTTCTGCCCACTGTCACCCTCTGCACCCACAAGTACCTGCACTGTGAGACCAATGCGCTGGGCCGCTGAGCAAATTCTTTAGCCACTAGGCAAATTCTTTTTAAAATTTTCTCAGATTGACTCCACTCTGTCCATATCCTCAAAGAAAAGCAATCATTTTACGCTGCTTTTTTTCTTTTACACTTAAAGTTTTCGAAATGTACATCCCAGATTCGCCATCTGAAAAATCTCACTCTTTGGGATGGCCCACCCTTGACATCCCTGCAGCGGTAGCCTGCAAACACACCTGGTTCAGGTAATAGTAAGTCTCTGCATCCTGAAGGCAGAGGAGCTGCTGCTGTTGAGACGGGAGGCCAGCCAGCATCTCATAAAATATATGATAGTTTCTTTCATTTTTGGCCTAGGGCGAGAAGGAAAGACCTATAAAGGCTGATAAAGTACATCTTATTTCTTTGTTCATTTTCAGCGCCATGCAGGGAGAAAAGAGAATGAGAACTCTCCACCAACCTGGAAAACAATTCTTGACTTTTCTAGAAGATACTGTGAAGTTATGGCACCGCAGATCACACCGCTAAGAGAGACAGAAGTAATCAAATACTGATTTCTGCCTTTACTTTCTCCCATATCAAGCTTGTCATCATCACTGTAACATAGTAACATAGTAAGTGATGGCAGATAAAGACCAACATGGTCCATCTAGTCTGCCCAGTAAGGTGGCGAGAGGTCAAGAGCTGCACCTCTTCCTCTTCCCCCTCCTCTTCTGTCTTTATCCTCTCCTTGTCTTTTTCTCATTAAAGTTATGTACACTCCTCTTTTTTCCACCTCTCTTTCTGCCCTGCCGTTTTTGCTATCTAGATTTGATTGATGGCTGTTGTCCCTAAGAGGTATAGCAAGCCGAAGAAATTTATTTATTTATATATTTATACATTTCTTCTATACCGCCCCTTCCAGAGATCAAGGGCAGTTTACAGTCAACAATTGAACAACTTTTGCATGGAACAGTGGTATTAACTATTTACAGGGAACATATCGTACAAACAAACTTGTGTGCCAACTTTCTATTTACATATATACAGGCGTCAGCCTATTCTTAACTTCACTTCCTTCTTTGGATGGGTGGGGCAAGGCTCTGGGGTTCTTTAAGTAGGGGGCAAGGGAGGGGGGGGAGGTTAGTGGGTTGGTTCTGTGTTTGTTGAGAGGTTGTTTGTGGGTGGAGAGGGGTTCTCCTAGGACAAGCAGGATGAGTCAGCCACACCTGGTGATGTCATCCGACAGCGCCAAGACGGAAGTACTCTACATAGCTCATGGGCCCCACCCCCTACCCACCCCTAGCTAGCCAGTTTCTGTTCTTCCGCCTTGCCACCAAGTCGGAATTTTCTACTCTCCAAATGAAATCTACCTATATAAATTTAAAATGTATCTAATCCTGTGTCTTGGATGTCTCCTTTCTTTCTTTCAGATTCCTGAACAAAGGCAACTTCTCTGAGCAGAGAGCTAGGCTGGGGGCACATCTACCGATGGACATGTGCTCAGCGTCCCTCGGCCTTCGCATGTGCCGGGCACCGACTCCTCTGAGCAAGGGCTAGGCTGGGACCACAGCCTATGCTTTTAAGATCCTCCGACCTACAGCGGAACATGCTGCCCTCGGGTTATGCTACCCTGCTGCTGCTCGGGATGTGCCTCTAAGGCCTCCATCCCCAGTCGCAAGCTTGATATTTCCCAACAAGGCCAGGCCGGTCACGATGAGGCTAACCACGAGGAGGGGAAAAAGACATGGCACGGGATGCACCCCAGGGCCTCCATCCCCGGCTGCTGAGATTCTGAAGCAGCCCACCTCACGTACCTGCTCCTACTGCAGCAGAAGTCGCGATCGGGGGGCTTGGCTCACAGCGTAGGTACTTTTCGCGCCGCGCTCTGTAGAGGGATTGACGGTGGATGGGAGCATCCCTGGCTGATGAGGAACAACATACGCTGACCGGAACGACAGACGTTGACCTCCTACCCGGAATAGATGCAACTAGCCCTCCGAGGGTCACGGCAATTAAGGACTCTGCCCTCTGGAACGCTGCACAGCCTCCTCAGCTCCTGGCCGCCGCCATAATCGATACATGAGGTCAGCACGTCCAGCGCTGCCTCCATGGCGCCACAAGGTCAGCACTTGCAGCTCCGCCCCTATGGTGCCACAGGCCAATGCCATGACAACGAGCAATGCAACTCCCCCCATCCGCTCCATCTTCATTGCGGAAAGCCCAACGTTTAGAGCTCCGACGTTCTGTCCCACACCATTGGCTCTTTCTGCCTCCACCCCCATGACACCATTGACTGGCGCCATGAGGAGAATCCAGGGACTGTGCCGTGCCAATCCGCGAGCCCCTGTCGGCACGGAGGAACTCCCCACAGCACCGGGGAACTTCCCCACTGCGCCTCACCCCAGAGCAAGCCTCCTTCGGTTTGCCAGCATGGAGCAGCAGAGTAATCTCCTCAAATTTTCCTCAGAGAACAGGCCAGCAAAATGCCACCTCTTCATTCCACGTCGAGTCACGATTACGGCGGCCACATCGAGTCACTCTGCGACCTACAAACCCGCTGCACCTAATGTCCCTATGGTGGCCAGGGGTTCCCTCAGACTGGTTAGGCCACCAGAGAGGTCTGCTCACTGCACCATACTGAGCCTCTGCAGTTTCCCTGCCAAATCACAATCCCGCTGTGCTACTGCTGCCTGCCTCTCGATTCTCTGCGCCGACAGAGGGAGTCTCTTCCAGCACGCAGTAGGCTGTCAATTCGGCCCCTCACGGAATGCACAACAATGCTGGCGCCGATGAGGCAACCACTCCAGCAACGCCACTGCCAATTCCAGTTCAGCTCCTCATGGTGCACATAACAATGCAAGGAGCCTAATGGTTAGAGCACTGGCTTGGGAACCCAGAGATCAGGGTTTGATTCCCACAAACAGCCTCGAAACTGAGCCAATCCATACAAGAAGGAGAGTGGAGGATTGCACCACCATCACTTGGAGGCGCTCCTCCTACTCCTTAGCCCCTTCTTTCAGCAGGGCTGCGAGTTCTGCCTACCACAGTACTTCTGCTAACCACCTCCTACTGCCGAGGCCCGTGCCGCACCGGAGCGGAAGTCGGGCCGTGTCGTCATTCCCCGAGACGCACGCATGAACCACCCGTTCAACGCAGACCCCTATCTACAGGCTTGGTGCAGGCGGAGGGGTACTGTCTTAAAGGGGCCTTGGCATGCACTTGCATGGTGCCAACAGCATGCTACTGATTACACTATCGGGCAGCCAAGGAGCAGACACCTTAAAACCCGCAAACTCTGGAACCTTCGGTTGAAGCCCCTTCAAACCTGGGCTTCTTAACTGGTATGCCTTAAACATCAGGGCCCTCCTACAACAGACCACTACTCAGAGGGTCTGAGGCTGGATCGACACCATGTGCCTTCCTGGCAGCTTCGCACTGGCTTCTGCTCCAGAATTCTCATGCAATCACCTCTAACCAACTGCCAGCGGTACCCAAAGCAGCAGCTAGAAAGGAAGAATCCTTACTATTGCGCAAGTCTGGGGTGCCTGCCCCAAAAAGTAGTCCAAAGACTAAGGGGTTCACTCCCTACCAGGAGACTTGATGAGCTGCACCCCTTGCCACTGACTGCCATGACACTTGGGTGAACTGCGCCTCTCGTGGACTCTAAGAATGGCCAAAGGCCCCAAGGAAGCCGGACATCCCGAGCAGTGGCAACTGGGTGGTGCAGTACATTTAGTCTAGTACGCATAGTAAATGCGTTGCTGGACAGAAGGTCACGGGTTCAGATCCCAGCAGTGAATCCTACACTCCATGCCCTTCTTCAGCCAAGGAGACTAAGAACCCGCATTGACTGCGGGCATGACCATTCATGACCAGGTACCCTCTAGAGTGCGAAGGCGTATCTGAGAGTGTGAAGGCATACCTCATAACCCACCGTTCCCACAGGGACTTCCAGAGGAAGAACCCCATCGCCCACTGGTTAGGGCATGACCTATCTGTTTCAAACCCACTACAACTTGATCTAACTGCGATACCCTACCTCAACCAGATCTCCTCTGCCGCACTCGGCAGCATATAATCTAATAGTATATAGTCATGTATAACTTGTACACCTTGGCAACTAATTCCGTACAAATTGTATATATGGGGCCCTCCCCCAATCTACTGAAATCAAATGTATACCTTGATCTGTGTGCTTTAATCAAATATGTATCGTATCCAAATGCTTGTCCCGTGTTACGTAATCATTGACTAATCAAAATGTAAAACTGAAATCTCAATGTACCGTACAATACATTATGATTCTGTAAAGTAAACCGCTGCTGATCGTAGGAAGCAGCGGTATACAAGTGTTTACTAAATAAATAAATTAATTAATTAAGAACCAATAAGCAGTGTCAACTTGATCTTAATGCATTGATCTGGCAGCCCTGGAGCGTCTGCTTGATACACATTCTAGATCTGACATCTGACTGGACATGGGCATTTTGCATGGGTCCCCGTGCACTCCCACCTGCAAAAGGTCAAAGGTAAACACAACTCCACCGTCAGGTTGGGTCCTGCCCTCCCCCCACTTCTCAGACTCAGCAGCGCTGCCTTGCCTGCCAAATAACAGCCTTTCTCATGCCGGCCGGTGCTGCCTGACCACATAGCCTATCCAGTAGGGAAAACTCTATGGAAACCCTATGGGATCCCTAACCTACCTAACCATCTTGGCGGAAGGGCCCACGCTGTGCCCTCAGAACCATAACCATGTGGGGAAACTCACCTCTGTGGAATGGGTGGCCCTCCCGTAACGGGGGAAAAACACTCTTGTAACAGGGAAAAACACCATCTCAAGACCCAGGCAATCTTCCTGTAACTGGGAAAAGCATCATCATCGTCTTCATGGCGTGGGTCATCTTCTCCGCCCTGCAGAGAGCACCTGCCCCATTAAGCTCTGCAGCACTAGACCTAATGCCACGGGATGCATATAGACAGAGTGACATGCTCACAACCAGCCTGGGATCTCCAGCCTGGATGTTTCTCTATGATCAGCTCAAGGGCAGCACCCTGCATCAGCGAGCACAAGGGCAGGGTATCTGACCAGCTGGGTTCAAACCATATTGAGGAACTACAATGTGTCACCACGGTGCAGCAATGTCTACGGCTCTGTACTCCAGGGCCTGGACGGTGACGGAATGGATGCTCCTGACAGTCCTTCCCCTTGGAATCATGTATATCCTTAGCCCTTAGGCATCCTCCATCAGTGGGGCTCACGGCACCAGGGCATCTTTCTCCCCAAGAGCATGACCCTGTTGTCACTGGACTCTGTGGACAGGTTGTGATCCTGTCGACAGGTTGTGATCCATATGGCCTCGCTACCCACCTATGCACGATGGAACGGTTGCACAGGAACGAGCAGGAGCCTCCTCAAAGCCATCGGTCTGGACAGCCCGCTGCCATACCAGGGCATGATGGCCAGGGATAGATCTCCAATGGATCTCCAGTATGTGCACGAGCCTGCCTGGAATAGATCTCCAATAGATCTCCAGTATGCCCAGGATATACACTGAACAGTGAACGAGCCTGCCCAGTCGCAGCAGACTACCCCCTAGGGACTCCAACTGAATCCCCACCTAAAGTAGGCATAGCCTAGTAGTTAGTGCAGCAGTCCAGCCGCCTACTACCCCACCGATCTGGGTCCAAGTCCAGTTTGTGCAGCAGCCCATCGGTCCACTACCCAAGCGATCTGGCCCAAATCCCACTGGCACTCCTTGTGGCCTGGGCAAATCACAGTTGTGGCCTGGGCAAAGCTATGTTCACACTATGTTCACAGCTGCTCTGATACAGGCAAGGGCCCAAGCCACGCCAAGGACGCACACACAATGCACGCATCCCCAGAGGTCTTCCCTGCATACGCACACACAATGCACGCATCCCCAGAGGTCCTCCCTGCATCCCACACATGCAGCACACATCCGCAAGTCCTGCGCATGTAACACACATCTGTAAGGCCACCTAGACCTTGCAACAGGGGCTATCACATCACCCGTGCATCGACACGCACCGTCCAAAAACACCACCGGTAGTGGGTGCATCTCACTGAGAAGTATAAGGTCGTGAGTTCTTGTCGACCAGGCAGCCTCAACAATCTGGCCTGCCACCATCGAAGTTGTGAGTGCTTGGCGACCAAGCAGCCTTAACAATCTGGACTGCCACCTCCGCATACCACCCGAGCTCGCACGAGCTCGGAACTGACTGTTGGACACTGCGGCCCTAGTGGTCTACCTCATACCACTCTTATAGCATAGCCGATGCTGCCCTGCTATCCTGGCACGCACCGCTCACCTCACTGAGAACATATACCCGACAGTATGCCATGCTGGGTCAAAGGAGGCCCATCAAATCCAGTCCCTGTCTCCAACTGCGGCCAATCTAGATCATGTCTTCCCAAACACACGGGCTCCCCCAATGTCCGTGTTGGGCCGAGCAGCGACTTACCAGTCCCGGTTATCTCTTACCCTGCTAAACTAACGTCCTCCGGTAGCAAGCTCCTGAACGGACTACATGTTAAAAAACAACAAAAAAAAGTCCCTTATTAGTGATGTGTTAATACTTCACTTTGCACCACACTCGTGGCCAGCGATTTGATGCCGTTGCTTCTTCATTGCGGTGACTCCTGCACCACTACTGCTCGATGGGCGGGCATCTTTCTTACCGCACAGAGGCACTTTGTGCCCACACCCTCTGCACATGCGTGCATCGTGACTGCAAGCCTCTGTTACCGCACAGAGGCGCCTTGTAACTACACCCTCTGCACATGCGTGCATCGCATCTGCATGCATTGCAACTGCAAGCCGTCGGATGGTACCTGGTGACTGCACCCTCTCACAATGCGAATGCTGCACATGTGTGCATCGCATTACAGGTCTATATGTTTTGTTGCAACTTGCAACGTGGTGTACCAAGGGCGTGTGCCCGACCTAAAGAAGGATCTCCGCCTTTTCCCCATCCACCACAGCGCATGGCAGCTTGGGAAGCACCAAGTGTGGCTGACTCATCCTGCTTGTCCTAGGAGAAAACGGAGTTACTTACCTGTAATTGGAGTTCTCCGGGGACAGCAGGATAAGTCAGCCACACATACCCACCCACCTCCCCTGGGATGGGGTCAGCCTACGACCTGGTACCCGCCTCCTAGCGGCAAAAGGCTCAGCTAGGGACGTACTGGCTAGCTAGAGGCGGGCAGGGGGTGGGGCCAGTTGGCCCATGCTCAGAAGGGCGAAAGCCCTTCTGAGCTATGGAGAGTACGTCTGTCTCGGCGCCGTCGGATGACGTCACCAAGTGGGGCTGACTAATCCTGCTGTCCCCTGCTGTCTAATCCTGCTGTGTGGCTGACTAATCCTGCTGTCCCCTGCTGACTAATCCTGCTGTCCAGTTACAGGTAAGTAACTCAGTTTTTCAGTTAGGTTTTCAAAGTGTTCTGTTTTGAGTCCTTTTCTAAATAGTTGGAGGTCTTTTGTCATGCGGAGTGTTAGTGGAAGTTCATTCCAGAGGGTGGGGGCAGCAAATGAAAAGGCTCTGGAGCTTGTGGGTTTCTTTGTCCTGCAGATGGTTTTGGGTATGACAAGTAAGTGACTTGCATTTTGTCTGCGTGTTCTGGATTCTGGTGGGGAGTGTAGGAGGGTGGTTAGGTAGGAGGGGGAGATGTCATTGAGCAGCTTGAATGTTGTAAGGAGTATTTTATATTTTATCAGCTGTTTATTGGGAGCCAGTGTAGTTCATGTAGAATGGGGGTTATGTGATCAGCTAGGCGACTTTTGCAACCACCCTGGCTGTGATGTTCTGGGCTCTTTGTAGTATATTTGTGTTTTTAAGTGGTAGGCCGTTCAGTAGACTATTACAATAGTCAAAGTGGGGGGTAATTAGTGAGTTGACTACGGACTTGAAATCATGGGTATCGAGGAGGGGTCTTAGGTGCTGCACTCTTTTTAATTTAAAGAATGCAGTTTTTACTGTTTGCTTTATATGAGGGAGCATACTGAGGGTGTGATCTAATATTATCCCTAGGTATTTTACCTCTTGTTTAACAGGGATGGCTGTGTTGTTGATTATGATGGTTTTTGGATGGATTGCATCGTGGTTAATAAAATAAATAAATAAGCCAACATGTGACATGATACAGGAGATAGATATGAAATGGGAAACAGACAGACAGGCAAATATTGTATACAAGTACAGTGAACAAGGTCTAAGGTAGACAGAGAAAGAAAAGAGCTGCTGGACACATATCTATCTGGAACGATTCCAAACGGATATACGTATCTGCTCTGAAAAGTTGATGTCAACACACATAATCATTTCACATGTATATAATGCCAGGAGTAAGGTACGGTCACAGGAAGCTTGTATGATACATCTGAGAAGGTACCTGAAGGGCGCAGAAGAGCAAGAAGTGGAAGGTCATAGTCACATAGCGATTGATGACAGAAATAGACCAAACTGACCCAACTATTTTTCTCAGTACACAGCCCAACACCTGCTTCACATACACCCCCACCCCCATGTCTTTTATCCATTACCTACTACTATCCTACATATTGATGATGAAAGCCGCAGCGAGAGTTCTACACGGGGTACCCAGAAGCAAGCGCGTGACACCCATCCTGAAACAGCTGCACTGGCTCCCGATTCACGACAGACTCGCATTCAAGACCCTACTACTGACATTCAAGGCCATCAATGGGCTCTCATCTGCTTCCCTCATGGAACCTATCCACACCATATCCCCCAACAGGTCCAAAGGATCTGCAGCAGTCAATACACTGAAAGTCCCAAAGGCGATGACCCAATGCACCCAATCAACAGCAAACAGAGCTTTCAAGTTCTGTGTGCCCAGATGCTGGAACGCCCTACCACCCACCATCCAGGCAATTCCTGACCTAACCCAGTTTAGGAAGGCATTGAAGCACCATCTCTTCCTCAAGTACTACCCGGAAGCCAGCACACGAACAACCCCCTCCCCATACTAGTACAGCAACACCAACATACAGGCAATCCAACCTCAACTCAGTCTACCTCCGATATGACTTAAACATGACGCCTATGTGTAAATAGTTACCCCTGTTAGCCAAGTTTTTAGTACCCGTTTTCTGTAAACACAGAGCGGCTTGCCGCCCTGTTGTGAGTTTATGTTCCATGTAAACCGCACTGATGCCGAATAGCGCGGTATATAAGAGACTGTAAATAAATAAATAAAATAAATATTGATCCCAAGCGTGCCCAGAATCTGTCAATGCACTGTTTCTAGTGAGATCTCATTTGGAGTACTGGGTACAATTCCTGAGACCACACCTTCAAGAAGAAACAGGATAGAGTGGGTGCAGAGGATGGCTTCTAAAACGGTCAAATATAACAAGTTGAAAAGTGAAAGATTTCAATATGTATACTTTGGAGGAAAGGTGGGAGAGGGGAGATATGATAGAGATGTTTAAATACCTCCGTGGCATAAACGCACAGGATGTTGTGGGCTTTTTTCAACTGGAAGGAAGCTCTGGAATGAGGGGGCATAGGATGAAGTAGAAAGAGGATAGGAGTAATCCGAGGAAATATTTCTTTATGGAAACAAAGATGGATGCGTGCAGTTGTCAGAGACAAGGACTATATCTGAATTCAAGAAAACATGGGACAAGCACAGAGGATCTGAGGGAGAGGAAGGAATTGTTGAACTTAGTAGTTTGTATAGATAAGCAGACTGGCTAGGTCGTATGGTCTTTATTGGGGGGGCACTTTCTATGTTTCTATGGTGTCTACCACTGCCACTGGTAAACTATTTCCGGCTGTCTTTTCCTCTATGATTCTCTCAAGACCAACATGAAATCCAGCACCCAGTCCCCCCTGTTAACTGTGACTGTAGCTTTTTAAATTGCTTTGGTAATGAATTGAAAGGCAATATATCAAGCACATTAAAATTCCATGTCCTGCTACCACGTTTTCTAATGATCCATGCAGCTATCAAAGAAAGCAGAGTTGCTGTCCAAAACATCTGCCCTCCCCTTGCTCACTGAAGTTTGGGTTTTAGCCCTGGTCACTCTGGGCAGGTTACTCCAGTGCCTTTTCATAAACGCTATGCTGTAGCCTGCCACTCTAGATAGGTCACCCCTTGCCTACTGACACGGTTTGTGCTTCTACTAGATCAGCAATTCCCAAAGCTGTCCTGTGGGGCCCCCAGGCAATGTTCCCACTAAGCTGTGCTGAGACCTCGCCAGCATGCCTGCCGGTGGGGGCTGGTGCAAAGCGATCAGGAAAGCGATCACGCTTAGGACTGCGTGGCGTAGGCTGGTCCCGAGGGCCTGCCAATGTTGCGTGATCCTAAATGCAAACGCTTTGCGCCTCCCTCACCAGCAGGCATGCTGACGGAGGACTCAGCGTGTCTTAGCAGGAACATTGCCCCCAGCCAGGCAGGTTTTCAGGATATCTCCACTGATCTGCATGAGAGAAATTTGCATACAGGTGAAACTCAGTCTTCAACCAAAAGGCACAGATGCATGAAAATTTATCTCGTGTATATTTACTGTGGATATCCTGAAAAGCAGCCTGGACGGGGGCAGTTGCAGGACAGCCTGGGAGCCACTGCACTAGCTCATGCTTCTGCTAACCCTTCCCTTTTTTCAAGAACTCTGCTTATTCCAGATCTTTTAAAAGTCCGTCACCATTGTAGCTTCCATCACACAATCCAGGAGGCCACAGAAGGCAACCATCGTCTTTTTCATAAATAACACTGTTTCTGAGCCTACCCCTTGGAGCTTTGTATCATGATGATCCCTAGTTCCACATTTACACCCTCCTTTCACATGAAAAGGCTTCCTCAAGGGCACTCAAAGCAGAGGGTTTCTACCATGTCATCCTAGAGAACCGCTTCCTCTCTGCTTTGCACATGGGTAACTTACATATTCTGGTCATCCTGAAAACTAGATGAGTTAAAGGCTTTTGAGTGCCAGAGTTTGACGCCCTAGTAGCAGACACAGCATGCCTGGAATAACACAAGATACTATTGCTTACCCTTCCAAAAAGATTTCCACAAACTTCCCAAACCTGCTGGAGTTATCATTCCTCACTGTTTTGGCATTTCCAAAGGATTCCAGTAGGGGCGCCGCTTCAAGGATCTGTGCAATGAAGATGAAAATAAGGCAAAATAAAGCCACACTGTGCTGAAGCAAGACTGAGAGACCTGCGGAGTCCAGTGCACAGATCTAATAGTAAAAAAGCAACCCAAAAACACCTCAATCCATGCACATCAGCCTACTTGGTTTTAGCCAGTTATTTGCTTGTAGTGGCTTAGGGCACGGCAAAACTACCCTGCGTGCAATTAAAGTGCACGTGCTTAATATAATGCATAAGATAGCTTACAGTATTCCTAGAATTCAGGTAAAGTCCATTCCTTGAAGCATTCACTATTTACACGGGCACTTAAGGCAATGCTTATGCTAAAGTGACTCAACAGGGAGAAGTGGGAATTGAACCCTGATCTCAGCAGCTCTCAGCCCATTGCACTAATGGCTAGGCTACTTTTTAACAGGCAAAACACCCGTTTCTGATTATTAACTGTTTATGGAAGAGACTGAAGAAACTAGGAAACTGTGCTCTATCTGAATCCTTAAGAATCAAGAACGCCAATAAAAGACTGTGCTGTTTGGAAGAACAGAGAGAAAAAGCACTGAGAACTTTCAGCCATTTGTTTTTTCAAGCTCGAATGTTCTGTATTGCAGACTGCGGTCCCGCCTTATAACATAAGATTGGAAGCCAGAAAATTAGATAAATGTTTTACTTGGGACACAGCATCCATTCCTACCAATCTCTCTTATAAAGGGGCTTGTTATAAAGAGGAGGCCAGTGATTGGGAAGAGACAAGTGCAATCCAGAGCAGACTCACTCCCCGAGCAGAGATGTGATATTGCTCGGTTTAGATAGGAAAGGGCTCACTGCACACGGCACACTCCTACCTCTATCTGCAATGGTGTGCGCAGGACGTGTAGAGGGAAACAAGCAAAAGAGAGAGGGAGAAATTCCTCTGAGCATTGGGAAAAGGAAAGACATCTTCTCCAACCGGGAAGAGATGCATCGTCCCGCAGGACCTTGTAACTGTGTTCTTCTCCTACATCACCCGCTGCCAACTTTGTGCTTCACATCCTAGTCCACTGAATACCTGCAACAGCCTTCTATAAAGAGAGTGCATGTTGCTTCCACTTGCTATACTCAAACCCCACCTAAAATCTCATATGTTTGAGCCTAATGTTTATGTCACCAATTTTATTAAACCAAAACTATATCAACACAAGTTGCAGAGTTATAAGCATATTGCAATGTTTTGGTCTCCTAACAACATTTAATCATGATATTGCATTGAAAGTAAGAGCGCTCCTCACAATATATTCTAATCATATATGCAACATTAAATTTCTTGAGGCTGCTTTTACAAGTCAGACCCTGGTGTTTAACTAGCTAGGCCTTCTGGACTTTAGCCAATGCTCCTGAAACTTGCTATTTGTCTTGTAAGCGCAAGGCAGCAGGGACCATCTCGTACATGTCTCTGTACAGTTCTGTGTGTAGGTCTAGTTGCATTATAGGAATGATTAATAGCAGTGGTACTAATACCAACACCGTAGCATGCAGCTGTCGGCAGATATGCACCATATTGCCAGTGCTACTGAGGATTCGGAGACCTCAGTCTGATTCCTAATCTGCCACTCACTGCGCCAGAGCAGATCACTTACCATTTCTGCGCTCAGTTGTATAGCTAGGCTGACCAAAGAGCACTACCAGCTGAAGACAGCAGCACGTCCTGGTTGCACCTCTTGCCTTGCAGTGTGCAGAATTGAATTTATAGATCTTCAGACTGATTACAGGTGTGGATTGGTTATGGACTATTGTGGAGAAGGGGCATGTTCTATGGTTACAGGATCCAGAGAGCCAACCCAAGGGTATCTGACGCTCTAGGCAAACCACTGGCCATGTGCCCTGCCCCACCCACCGTCCAGCATCTCCCCTTCCCTACATCCCTCCCCAGGTGTCCAGCATCACTCTCCTTTCCTTCCCCCTGACCAAAATGTCCAGCATCTGCCCCCTCTTCCCTTCCCCCTGCCATCGCAACTGCTTCCTCCATGGGAGTCCAAAAGCAATGCAAGCTTTGGGGGTAGCACCGCAGCACAAGACAGCAGCAGGGAAGTCCTTAAAACTAGCCTCTGTCATTGGTGGGCCTTTGAGCACTTGTGCCGGCACACTCAAGGCCTGCTACATCCCACCCACTCCAAAGCGGGGGGCTGGATGTGGCAGGCCTTGAGTACAAATGCGCAGAAATGCTAAAAGGTCCACCACTGATAGTGACTTTAAAGACTTCCCCCCGGAAGCCAGGTTCCCTAGGCAGATGCCTAGTGCACTGAGTGGTGGGGTGGCCCTGACAAGACTCGTGCATGTTACAGTAACAGAGATGGGCTTTTACCCACTACAATACCCATCAGATGTCCAAGTGACAGTGGACAGATCTGGGCTCGTACCTGCTGCGTCACGTTTCTCTTCTGGTTGATTGCTGCCAAGTATCGCAGGACCAGCTTAGTGGCTTCTGTTTTGCCTGAGCCACTCTCGCCGCTAAAATAAAAACAATTAAACTTGCCTTCAAATTAAAACAGAAAAAGTACAAGAATTCATACTGAGATTCTAAACACCAGAAAGCCCATAGACCCTTTCAACTGTTGCTTTGCTATTTGTTGTTGGTCCGTTTCCCTCCATTTTCTCCTAACTGTGATAATCCAGCAGGAACTAACAGCTCCTATAGGCGTGAGGACGAGAGAGAGGAGGAATCCAATTTTGCAACTGGGGTCACTTCCCAGAGCAGCCAAGGCTTCTAGTGCTCATCACTCAGTGGCACACCAGGGCTAACAAGTGCAACATGTCGCCACTAAGGGGAAGAATTGTCAATTTCACCCTTACATTAATGGAAGTTTAGAGCGTGCAATGGGTGTGCTGCACACCGTTGCAAAAGAAATTAGATATTACCCCCTCCATGACACTCATCTTCTGTGACATGGACTTCCTTCCCCAATTTACAACCGTGGCATGCATGTTAAAATAGGTCATGTGTGCCACAGCAGCAAAATGGGGAAAGTCATGGGAGGGGCCTGATGTGAAAGGGGAGGGGTGTGGGCCCCTGATTAACTCTAACTGGGGAAAGGTTACGCGGTTGGATTTAAGTAGCCATTTCTGTGACCACACCTAGGAGAAAGATTTAATCTGCTTAGTACTAAATATCACACTAATCGTATTTATTTGGAAACCTCAGGCCTGTCTCATTATGGTCCCTTTTCTGTCTGGCCAAACTTGTGTGCACAGGGATATTGTCCAGACAGATTGGTTGGATTTATGCAGTTAAAAGTCAAATTTTAATTTGCAGAAATCTATGGAATATCAACCTCTGAAGTTTACCTGCAGTACATGAAACAAATCACTCCACGCTTAATAAGTCATAAATATGCTTATTCACGTCATCCACACACCCTTCTGAAATCCTCACCTGACAATAATACACTGGTTGTGTTTGGCATCCATCATTTTGCTGTAGGCTACGTTTGCGATAGCAAAGAGGTGCCTGAAAGATATGAACCGATTTTCTACAAAGTGTCTAAAAGACAGCATAATATTAATGATCATAGGCAAGAATCAGTCTGGCAGAGAGCAGAGCTGTACACCTCTTCTTCCCACCATGTGACCTTGAAAAGGTCATTTAACGTCATGGTACTAGCAGATTTTTGGTTAGATAATTCAGTTGTCATGAAAGGAAAAAATCATTAAGGGTCATGACTTTTTTTCTGATGTACAGCCGAGTGATGGGTCAGTACCGACTCGATGAGCTGAGTGATGTACATTTCAGTACTGAGGAGAAAGAAATATGTGGAGTTCTTAAAAGCGTCACTTTGCCTACTCCCACCACAGCAGCAAACTGAGGCACTGCTATGTCAATCCTCATGCGAGCTTCATGCAAGAGCCACACTGATGATACACAGAAAGCAGGAATACAGCAAAGTCAGCTTAAAAGAAGATTTTCGTTTGAGCCCCATCCAGGTGTTGCTTTCATATAGATAAGGTATTGAATACAGCACAGACAGATGAAGACTGTAGTCACGGATGGTTGTTTTTCAACATGGAACGTGGCTATAATTTAAGGCCCACACATTTCATTCCGCAAAGTGTATAAGCATAGAGCCCGATATTCAGAACCCTTAGCTGGACCACCAATGGGAGGCTGCCTGGACCAGAGAGCTGACCAGATATTCGGTGGTGTTATCCGGAAAGTGCCCATGAATATCTTCAGAGACTGTTCCTGCACTAAGGGGTTAATACAGGGGTGATTTGTGAGTGGCGTGAGGGCAGTACCACTGCGATCCAGATACGTGCCAACTTATCTAGATAGTGATGATTTTCAGTCGGCACTTATCCGGATAACCGAGGCCGCATACAAAACAGGCCTCAGTTGCTATCTGGATAAACGCTGACTGAAACTTGCCACGTATCAAGATAGCGGCGCTCAGTGTCAGTCACTGTCCAGAGAGGGCAGCTGAATACCCAGATAATGCGGACATGCCACAGTCACTGGGCAGCCCGTTGAAAATCAGGCTTTTTAAAAATTGGCTTCTCAGGTAATAAAGTATATTAAAAGAAAAAGAAAAGCGACATAAGAATAATAGCAACAAGGAAGTTAACAACACAAAAAACCAGGCCACCCCCACTGGAAGGGTTGAGCCTGGAATCCAGCAGCTGCTTATTATTTTTTCAGTGTTGTGGACACCGACCTCATGCTATTGTGGTCAGGGCTGGTGTTAGGGGGTAGCAAACAAGACAATTGCCCCATCTTATGCAATATATGCATTTCCAGTGACACCTGAGTGGGATCAGCAGCTCTAACTTTGTGCAGGAGATTTCAGGGGGACAATTTATTTACAAAACAGATGCAACTCAAGCACCAATGCACCCTCACAGCTTACGCGCCTTGTTCTCAGCTGACTGCATGGATGTTCCTTTCTTTAGTTAGGTATTTATTTAAATATGTGCATAAAACATGGAAAGAGAGAGAATTCTCGGTCTTGGTAGTGAAGCTCATACCTTTCACTGACCATCACCATTACAAGATCAAAATCAGCTCTTTGCTCTTTATCCAGTGGGGAACGCCAGGAAAAATAAGAGCAATCATGGGAGATCATATGGGGAAGAAAGCTTGATTAAACATTAGGTGGGCAGCACAAACATCACAAAGTTACAATCCTTGAAGTTTTCCGGGTCTTAGGAAGTAGAGGTGACGTTTCAGCTCTCATTCTTCGTGGTGCAGTGGATGTCTGTGCTTAGATATAGTGGTTCTCAAACTGGATTGGTGCGATTGAGGTGAGAAATTTGAATTTTGGTGGGAAAATTCATTATTTATTTATTTATTTAATGCTTTTATATACTGCGCTCTTTAAAATCAGTGCGGTTTACAGATAACATTTTGTACAGAGCAGGGAGAGCCTGCTCTGCACTTACATCGAACGGGTAATGCAACTTGGATTTAGAACTGGGGTAACTCTATACAGTCTACGCAGGATGTCACTGCGCAGTTGTAGCGACATGGCGTGCCCTAAGAACCATGTTCAGGGATGTAATTTATTTACAGGGTTGTCTGTTATTTACAATTAGCTGGTTGGGGGTATGGCAAACACCGACCTCATTAGCGATAAGGCGGGAATTCCCCACCTTCCAGAATTCAAACTTGCAGTTTTCCCATCTCATCTCCCACAAATTTTCCTGCCAAAATTCAAATTTCCCACCTCCATCCTACCAAAGGTTTGAGAACCACTAAGGACAGACATCCACTGCATAGCCGCTCCACCCTTAAGAAAGCCACAGCACAATGGCTGAAAGGTCACTTTCACTTATTGAGATGCGGCATGACCTGGAAAACTACCAAAATCATGATACTAGCCATGGAAGCGTAAGAAAACAGCCAAAGCTACGCTCTATGACCACGTGCTGAGGGCAAGCAGGAAGTGCAAAGCATGGCAAACAGAACGTCAGCGTACTCACGGTGGGTTCTCGCCCAAGGCTCTTCCTGTGTACCTTAACACGTAGTCTGTGCCGTAAATGTTGTGCATTTTATAGGGGTTTACAGACACTAGGATACTGCCTATATATGTCTGAAAGAGAAACAGACTGGGATTACTGGGATTTCTGGAAAGCACAGAGGCAAGTGGGGAACTTGTTTGAAGCACTGACCCCTTACATAGATAATTTCTCTGTCAAATCTCATTTTCAGGTTGTTTAGCACTGCCTCCTCCTGGAGATCCCTGGAAGCACAATAGAGAGACAAGCATCATCACTAGGCATGCCAACATTTAGAAACTCTTAGGAACTCATTGTCAGGACTGGGGAAATGGCAAAGACAATTTTTTTTTAAAAGGTCCCCTGGGGCTAGCTTTAAGGACCAGGCATAATTATGGTGAAAGAAGCAGAAACGAGTCTGTAGGTTAGTTTTCTAGCAGCATTTTGAAATGATGCATTTTTTGCCACGGGCTTTAACGACCTGCATCTTTTGGAGAGGAAAATAAAAATCATACAGCAAAAAAGAGTGCAATTAAAACTCTGGAAGGACTTTAATCCGAAAGGGTAAATTTAAGGACCAGGGTGAAGTCTCACACTGCTGTCTGCTTACATTTTTTTTAAAAACAGTCCAGAAAATTACATTCTTGGCCAAAATATCTTCTATTTCAAAACTCTGCAAGCCAACTGACCTGTAGGCTCTCCGCCATTATTCCCTGATACTTAAACCTGACCCTGAGTAAACTGGCGCAAAAATAAGAAGACTGTAAATTCTATTCAGCTGAACTCATGCCCTTAAAAACAAATTTAGAAATGGCACAATTCTTTTTCTCTCTCTTCCCACTCCCATGTTTCCTCATAGGAACAACACATTTAACAATACAAGTAAAAAATGAAAATCATTACAAAATTACTTTCAAAACCAAAAAGCTATTGATGAATTCCATCTGTGACCCATATTAAAAATGTGCGGTCCTTATTAGCCACATCAGGGGCTTGGATTACATCATTACAAAATGTTGACGTCTCATGTATTAGTTTCTGAACCTCAAAAGGCAGGGTTTTTTACAACATTGTCTCAAATTTTAAAAACACAGGTCAATCCTCTATCATCTTCCAATGAATGTATCCATCACTATGTAATTGAACATCTGGTTTTTGCACACTGAAACTAGAATGGGATGGAGAGTGGGGTTGATGTAATCCAGTTAATCATAGTAAAACAGCAGATATGGACCGATTGACCTATCCAGTCTGAACAGCTGCACTCCTCTTTGGTTTTCTACCACTTTGGGTACATAAGTATGGAACTTCTCATATGTAAACCAAAACCAATACTGCGTTCTCTTCCCCACTCCATGTCTTATATCCCAACTTTCAGCTCTGTTCCTACCACCACCCTCTGTATCTGTCCCAATCCTGTACAAATTCTGTCCAGTGTAGCCCTCTACCAATTCTCCCAGTAGGCTATCCAGGCCTTGTTGATTTCCAGTTTGGTTCTTAGAAGACCATACAGGGTCCATTCCCCTGTCTTGCCACCATCCTCTGTAATAATCTTAACAGCCAACAAAGAAAGTAAGGCCTGTGGCATCTGCGCATCCCGTGCTTACTGATGCTGGGGTTATAAGCCTGGACATTACATGCAGGTTCTCCAGCCTTCTGGAAGCCTGGTGCACCTGTACCTCCATTCTCTAACCCCTGGATGCCCCCCCTAAATTCTTCCATCTGCCCTTACCACTACACCCTGTGTCTGTTCTAAGCATGTTCTCAGTTGTGGTCAACATTATTGGCACCATGCAGTTCAACCCCTTAATGTCCAATATCTCCTAAAAAAAAGTGGCCAGTGAAATGGCTTTGGACTATATATGCACACATATTTGACACATATAAGAATCAAATAAAACAAGACCAATTGAAAAAGGAAATAGTATAAAAACTGAGATATTGCCAGGACATGATTATTATATTTAACCTAACTGTGATTTATCTCGCTCAATAACTACATCCAAAGCAAGATTCAAACCAACAGGTGTCACTGATTGCAAGCGGTAAATCCAAAATTGTTCTCTGAAATGTAATTTTTGCGAACGATCTCCCCCACGCGTATGTATAGGAACATAATCTATGATTCGCCATCTAAGATCCTGAAATGTGTGATGAAGCTCCTGGCAATGTTGAGCCACCTTCCATTGTGCAGTCACAAAAATCACATTCACCACATTTAAAGTGACCCCTCTTTGTCACGTCCAAATTATCTACATGAGAATGAATTAATAGGTCTGCCATGTTTCGTCCACACTGGAAAGCAAACATTAATGGTTTCCTGAAACCATGGAAGGTCCCGACTGGGAAGATGTTGACATAGGGATAAAAATTATGAGTCAAAATCGCACCACATGTACTAGTACTCATGTGGTATATATATTATCTTGTCCCTGTCACAAGAACTATGCTGGTCGTACATCTCGCCCTATGAAAAGGAGGCTATTGGAGCACAGATCTCAAATTAACAACAAAGTACTTTCAGCTCCGGTGGCTTAACATTGCCAGGAGCTTGATCACACATTATGATAGCCCGTTTTTTTCTAGGGATGGAAACGAGGCTGGTTTCTAAAATTGAATAGGATACTGGTCAGTAGACAGACGTAGGTGCATGAAGAAGAACCAGGAGTTTCACGGTTTGAAACACGACGTTGTGTACATTTATATATACGTCTTCATGGGATATCCGTTTATATCAAAACTAACTTCGAGAAGTGAGAAGCCAAACATTTAAAGGACTCCCTGAATCTTGAGGTCCACGACGTTCTCCACAATCAGACAACTGAAACTGGTCAAGCTGTTTAAAGTTGGCGACACGGCATTGGTGTTTGCCTTATGAGTATTGTGGGTGATAACCCTCTTGCTGGCAAGCTGCAACTCATGGACCTTGAGCTAAGATGAGTACTGAATTTGTTTGATACATTATTCTCGTGTTTGAAATACTATTTGTGTTCACTGAGGATTATTTTGTAATTTTGCCTTGGTGGTTGAAAGGGTGAGTGCACTCTTTTAAGAAGAAAAAAAGGAGGGTTTGCTACGAGAGAGGGAAGGTTCCCCCTCAGGGCAAACGATCCGACAAAAATCAATTATAGAATTAATAGGGCTGTTTGAGTACATTTAGTTTATCTCTTTGTTGTATGTAGGACATGATTATTGGCACCCTTATAAACAATTCAAATCAGTTTGAACAGAAGAACCACATTTCCATTACAGTAAAATTAGATGAACCTGTGATCAATTGCCAGTACTCACATGACTTGAATCAATGAATGAATGATGACTCTAATGCTTAAAATAGCCACATTCACTCCCTGTTCCATTTTACAATGTGAAGACAAGAAAGCTGCCTGAGGCTGTCAGAAAAGCCATTATCACCAAACATCAAACTTCAAAGGGGTACAAGACCAAATCCAAAGTCCTTGGGATTCCTGTATCTACAGTTTGCAATGTTATTAAGAAGTTTTCTGCTCATGGAATTGTCAAGAACCTCCCAGGATGTGGTGGGAAGAGGAAAATTAATCTAAGAAGTCTTCGAAGGTTAGTGCAAACTGTTGGAAAAATACCACGTACAATATCCAAAGAGCTTAAGACTGACCTGGAGCAATCTGGAGTGGTGATTTCAACTTGTACCATATGCTGTGCACTAAACAAAGAAGGACTTTATGGGCGAAGGCCAAGGAGGACCCCACTGCTCTAAGACAGATGAAAAGGCACGCCTGATCTTTGCCCAAACCCACCTTGAGAAACCACAATCCTCCTGGAAAATGTTCTGTGGACTAATGAAACCAAACTTTAGCTCTTCGGCAATGCAGACCAGGGACACATTTGCAGGTGAAGAAATGAAGCTTATGAGGAAAAAAACACCCTTCCTATAGTTAAATATGGTGGAGGTTCCATAATGTTATGGGGTTGTTTTGCTGCTTCAGGAACTGGAGGCCTGGAACTTATTAAAAGAATCATGAAGTCAGAGGACTACCAAGGTATTTTGGAGCGACATATGCTACCTAATGTCAGAAAGTTAGGTCTGGGCAAAGGTCATGGGTCATCCAGCAGTACAATGGCCCTAAACATACATCCAATAGTACAAAAGAATGGTTAAAAAGGAAAAAAATAGATTGTTTTAAACTGGCCAGCAATGAGTCCTGATCTCAATCCAATCAAGAACCTTTGGAAAGAGCTGAAATCTGCCATTGGTAAAAGGAATCCTGGAAACATTCATGAGCTGGAACAAATCAAAATTGAAGAGTGGGAGAAACTACCAGCAGACAGATGTATGAAACTTATAGATGGCTACAAGAAACATTTGGAGGCTGTCATCACTGCCATGGATTATGCAACCAATTAGTGAAGGGTGGGTGCCATTCATCTTGTCCATGCCATTTTTTGTTTTTTTTCTCAGAAATTACTGTCTCTAAGCTGCACAGACAACTTTGTTTCTGTTGTATACCTTTGAACATACTATTAAAGCATTATGATGACATAGAGTTGGAATATTTCCAATTATTTCTCAAGTTAGTGTCCCCAAATACCTAAAATGCAGGGGTGCCAATAATGTGACCGCAACTAAAAATTCTGCCACGGTTAATATTCTATGTAGTTATATTATCAGCCTCCTGCTACTTCATAGCTAACATTTCTCTTTTTGCTGATGCATCTATTGATCACATCTCAGACACATTCTCCTGGCTTTGCTTTCTGAAGACACCGAGATGGAATTTACCACTACATTCTAGAAAGTCAGTCTGTTGGCAGATGACTATGGCCAGTGATAAGGCCCGTTTCTTGTCTCTTCACTGCATTTTAAACAATTACTGCATGCAGTTACCATGTTACTATGCAATTTCTCCTTGATAATGTTTTAACTATTTAGTTAGTTATTTAAAATTATTTCTAACCCACCTGTCCCAGTTCTAGGCAGGATTCAACTAAATCAGAACTATACCGCTATTTTAAAGAGCTCTACCCTAAAACCCTTTGGATATACAAACTTATTAATTGGGGGAGGGGATATCCCAAGGCATCTACAGACCTGCAAAATGTGTGAATGCTGCTGAGCTACATATTCAACAGCACTAACATGGTGTGATGGGGTCTAGAGGGTATTGCCTACCCCTCTCTAGAGGGGTTATCAACAGCCCCCTTTAAGAGAGCCTGCAGCCCAGAGTTCAGGGCTGAGAGGGATAGCTCGCAGGGAGAGGTTAAAACCGCAGCAGGCTACAGGAGGGGGAGAGGCCCGTGGAGCCAGAGGTCCTTTCCAGGCAAGCCATGTAAGATGGGAGCTTTAACTGGGGCTGAAGGAAGGGCCGAGAGAACCATGCCGTGAAGAATAACAGCTGGGAAAGAATAAAGCTGATACTGTTTTCTTGACTGCTGCCTGTTCTGTCTTTCCACCGCACGCCACGCTGCTCCACGCGGTTAGTGCTGCTGAATATCTGTGGGCGCCACCATTACATGCACTGATGCTAACCAGTCAGCGGCTTGATATCGTTGCTGCCTAGTTAGCTTCCACGTCCTGCGGCCAACCCAGATATTTCAATGCTGGTGGCTGGATATAGCTCCGGCATTGAATATCCAGGGCTAACATTCAGCACAGGCAGCTAGCCACTTTAGCAACACTAGCCGCCGGCACTGAAAATCAGACCCTGGGTTCTTTTCCTCCTTCTTTGGGGTTCCCGCTCATTCAGAACCAGGGCTGGGACCAGGCGCCAGGAGCCTTTATTCACAACTATGCAGGGGAGTTCCCCTATATTATATTCCCATCCCAAATCACTGAACAGAATGGTGTGATGGGCAAGTATTGCTTTCAGCACCCCCCTCCATTCCCTTTAAAGCTCACTTGCTCGCATTTTCAAAAGGATGATGTGGTGCTTGGGACGGTCAACCTTCTTACCCATCCTGTGCAAAGGCCCTGCATTGCCCACAATCACTGCAGCGACAGCCCTGCAGCTCTTGCAACCATAGACCCTAAATACAGCTGCTAGGTGTTGCCATTGTGCAATGAATATGACTCCCTTAACTCCAGGGCCTTGAATGCAGTTTCTGAGCAACTCTGACTCTGGCCAGCCTGGAAAATGGAATATCTGAGTCATTGAAAGGCAATGTCAGGAAATATTTTTTTCACTGAAAGGGTGGTAGATGCTAGGAATGCCCTCCCGATGGAAGTGGTGGGGGCAAACACGGTGACAGAATTCAAAACGGCATGGGACAAACACAGTGGATCCCTTTACAGCAACAGGATAAAAACAAAATAAACTGAACCATATAACTTCTTAACCATCTAACGTCTCAACAAATAGGGGTGTCCTACATGGAGTGGTGGGTTCACCCCTAAACAAAGACATGGGGAGGGGTGGTCTGCTGGGCAGACTAGATGGACCATGCTGGTCTTTATCTGCCATCATCTACTATGTTACTATGAACTGAATCTAGATGTGATTTTAGAGACATCAGCAAAAAGGTAAACTTTTCTCCACCAGCACCTTGGCAAAATGTCAAAAGTATGCTTTACTAGTTCATAAAAATGTTTTAAAAAGGCTCGCCACTTACTCAAGTTGAGTCATGTCCTCCACCCCATCTTCCTCAGACTCTTCTCGATGCCTCATGGATGGCTGGTTATGGGTAGAGTGCATCTAAACTCAGAAGTCAAGGCAAGTGAAAGAGTGAAAACACTACTCCAGGGCAAGGATACTAGCGGTACATTACATCCTGGATATTGTACAGCCATGGTTCTCTACCTTGTCCACAATGTATATACATCTAACAGATGTGCATGCACTACCTCATTGCATGGAAATCTCTCTCATGCATATTCATTGTGGATATCCTGTAAACCTGACTGGCTGGGATATGCCAGAACAGGGCTTGAGAACCACTGTTCTATGGACTAAACCATGAGTGAGTAGGTTATTTTCTAATGCAAGTCCTCCCAGGGCCAATGCAAGGCATTAGATGCCCTTGATGAACCTTTCACCATCCCCTGCCTCAATGAAACATTCATGCTTCTAGGTCCCCCACTGAGATTTTGATAATTAAACCCAACCATTATAATCACTCCAACACTACCCTTCCCAGAACAATACTGTAAAAATGCAAAACTGGACATGGGGGGGGGGGGGGGCAATATTCAGCCGCATGCTGAGCTTCCGTAGTTTCCCATTATACAGATATTTGATGGCTCCATTTGGTTAGGATAACGGATAGTTTATCTGTTTCGTTTAGGCTTGGTGATGACACAGACACATACTTCTAATACTCGTATTAAGCTTTGTTCTGTGTACATATAGATAATGAGTGTCATTTTCAAATGGCATTTACCGGATAAATGGGCTATTTGAAAACTGCTCACCCTCTTTGTGGGTAAAAGTTGGTGCTAAGCCAAACTAAATTGATGGTTCTTTGTGTTTCTGTGACTGTTAAGATCTATTATTTTTCCTTGGCTGCAACTGCCCACTATTAACTGCCCAACCCACCCTGAAACTGCGCCCTAGGTGACTACCCTGTCTGCCTAATAGCTGAGCCAGCCACACATCCTTCTCCAAAACTTCAGGGGTCCAATGGACCTCAGGGTATTCTGACATCTGCTGAAATACTTTAGAGTTGGCTTCTTAGTTTCATGGTTTTTAGGGCATTGTAATCCAGTCCTGGTTTTATGCCAGTTCATGCAGAGACTTGTATTGCTGATTTGTCCTGAAAGATAGTACTCCAGGTCATGCACAGACTAGGGTAAATCCAGGGCTGGATTGTTCCAAAAAAAACCCAAATAAATAAATGGAGCCAGTTGGCTGCATATTATGTGGCTTCCACTTCTCATTTACCGGAACAACTCATAATAACCCTAATGATGTTTACCGGTCATGCTGTGCCCCTGCCCCAAAAACTCCACATTCTTCATCTGAGCACCAAGAGATTTGGGGTCAGATCTAAGGATTGGCCAAAAACGCCCAAAAAACAGCCTCTCAGTTTGTCTGCACAATGGCCTGCTCTTTGCATGTAAAGGAGCAGCACCTCCTGACAACATACCCAAAGCAAAGTCTTCGCTTAACCTCCTGCCATGTAAACTCCAACTGTACGGCAACATGTCACACCCCAATGTGGAACTCGTCTATCGGTACCTGCTCCGCATGAAAAGGGACTTAACAGGTAAAGGAATATCCAGGACCCAAACCCAGGGGGTTCCATGAGCACGTTCAACAACTGCTGCCACGCCTGATTCTTACATATTCTAATTAGAACTCTTCTCCTGTTGCATATTCTAATTAGAACTCTTCTCCTGTTGCAACGCAATTCACTGGCAGCGATCAGCTCTCTGCATTTGCATATGTGACTTTTGTTCCATGGATATGTCTGTGGTCAAACCTCTCGCTCTGTAACAATGTGACACAGCATCGATTTAACCATGTCACAAACCTTTGAGTCCACTGACATTCCTCATTGCTAGCTTTTATTCTCTGATGATTAGGCCGGAGGGACTGGGATTTCTAGTCCTATAGGCACTCCTTGTGGTCTTGGGCAAGCCACTTAACCCTCCATTGCCCATGTTCCCTGTAAGTATTAGCGTATGTGTGTCATATCCCCTCGTGTTAAATGTATCTCCCAATTGACCGCTTTGACCCGGTGAAAAGCGGGATATAAATACAGCTAAATAAATAAATAAATGATTAAAATCAATAATTTCTCTTTAGTCAAATTATTGGATGGTGAAATGGTTCCTAAGTTACCTTAACTCACCTTCTTTGGTACTACTACTAATAATTACTTTAGTGTCATTTTAAGAGACAGGCTTTGAGGTAAGAGTTGTATTGTAGAAAAGCCACCAGTCAAAGCCCATCTTTATAGGCTGGTTATCATTTTGCCATTACAGCTTAGAATGACCAAACACTAAAGCAAATACTGTAGATAAAAGCATGCTTTCTCTTCTCCACCGTAACATTCACAGCCACTAGAAATCACCCCAAGGACATTGTAAATTGCAGCATCATGGCTCACCCAGGTGCCTATGGAGGACTGCTTAAGCCTCCAACAAGGCAATGAATGAATAGCCCACCTAACTCAAACCTTGCTACGGTCCTTACTTTGTCATTTTAATAAATGTAGTGCTTGCAAAGAGAAGGAACCTATAGTATTACCTTATTATGCCATGGCAGTCTCTTATCGGAACCTTCTTCCCAGTCATTAGCAGCCCTCCTTTTCCCATGTGAAAGGTAACTAGTTATAGCGTCTTGCTTTCTGTCAATGTTCTCAGGAGGAGGAATATGTAGTGATTTTCCAGAGGACCATGAGCCATGCATCTCATGTATATTCACTGTGTGTGGTCTGGACCACTGCTGTTTGGTTATAAAGCTTGGTCCTTGGAAAGAGCCCATCCTTTGAACTTGTGGCATCACAACGGCATATCTACCTGAACCATCATCTGTTTCATACTGGTCAAAGGGCATCCTAGGAGCAATTTGTCTAATATCTTTGGAGGATGGAGAACTTGGAATGTAAGGATTGGTTTCTGTCATAGATGGTGATGTTCTCAATGGAGCTCTTTGTAAATGAGGGCTTATGTTTACTTTTCCTCTAAGAGGACTAGGAGGTCCCTGATTCACTGCATAAGGTGAGCCACTTTTCAAAGATTTTGGTCCTAATTTCGGAGAGGGTGATCTTGGAAGACTTGCTTCTCCTCCATAAAATGCTGTTTGTTTTACAGATGGCTTAGGAGAAGATGGTAAATGTCTACCAGTTGGATATCTGGGGTATTGTGATGATGATGGGTTTCTATCATTTCTAGTTGAGAAATTTGGAGATGTAGGCCTTTGTGCTTTGTCAGCTTTTGGCTGTTCAAACTTTTTCAGGAATGGATTTTTGCCAGCTTTTTCTGACATCACATTGTTATTTTCAGCAAGAGATCCTTCTCTTCTCACTGACCGTCTTGTAAGTGGGGGGCTTTGTGACATTCCAGCAAGAGGCTGCCCAATGAGTTTCAGGGAAGGTTTCCTAGTATTGGAAGCTGGACTTGGAGGAGGTGGCATTCCCTTGATACTTCCAGATCTCCCATTTTGTGATAATGAGGGGTGTTGAGTTGACACCAACATATAATTTGATGAATCCTCATCTTGTCTTGCCTGTGGAAATAATGGACCTGTGCGTCCAGTGATGTCATATTTTAATGGGATGGATTCAGATAAAACGTTAGGGGATTCTTTTATGGTAACACGACTTCCTTGTCTACTTAACATTTGTGGAGAAGGTGGCATATTATGTTCCTTGGGATGCTGAATACTCCTCATGGATGGTCTTCGTGATAATGGTTTTAGAGGAAAGACCCCACCTGGGTGACTTCCATGTTTCATATAATGATTTCTTACCAAAGGTTTAACTGCTTCTGTGGGTAGTTTAATGTTTCTGGACCAAGCAGGTGGAAGCTTTCCTTGTGTCTCATATAAAGAATGGTTAATTCTTTTTGATCCTGGTAATAAAGGTGACTCTTGATACCCAACATTTCTTTCAGCAAAATAAGGGGAAAGTGCAGTTTCAAATTGTCTCATTGACAGCTGAGGTGATAGGTTTTTTTCATATTCCCTATTTATAGAACTATGAAGCATTTTTGGTGCTGTGCGAGCAAGAGATGGAGATGGTGGAACATCTATTAAATCTGAACCAAACATTTCAAACTGAGATTTAGGTATATTTGATTTAATGGATGGCTGTGGAGATTTTGGTCTTGCAGTTGGCTCATTTCTAAAACTGTTAGCATGTCTTAAGGAAGGCTGTGGAGATCGCGGTGGACTGTTTTGATGAAATGGTTGAGGATATGTTGGTTGGAAAGTTAAATTATCATCTGGAAGATTGACAGACCTATTGGATAGCATCATATTAAATGTATTTGGCTGTGGAGATTCAGGATAGGGTGATTTTTGCCCCCGAAGTGCTGGAGAACTTCGAATATTCCCTTTAGCTGCTGGAGACTCTACTTTTTTCAAAGATGGCTTAGGAGAAGGGGGAGGACTCCGCTGTCTAAATGAAGGTCGTGGTGAAGCAAGTGATGGTTGTTCAAATAGACTGTGGGAATCTGATTGAGAATTCTTAAAACCAAAATGTTTACTATTTAATTGTGGTGAAAGTGGTCTTTGCTTTGCTGGTAAATTAGGGAAATGTGGCATTGGTTGCTCTTTATCATTTATACTTCCAAATCTTCTCAAGGAAGGATGTGGGGAAGGTATTGTGCTTCTTCTCGAAGGATGAGGAGAGGAATATATCTGGGAGTTATTATTTGAAGATGAGTGATCAAATTGCCTAAAGGTAGTGGGAGGAGGTGTCTCTAAAGGGTACATACCAGCCAGTTTGTGCCCATGTCTTTTGTATGCTGGCAGCACAGGCTGATTGTCTAACTCTTCCTGGGGCACCTCAAATCTTCTCACAGATGGTTGAGGAGATGAATGATAATGGCTTTTCCTTTCTTGACTCCCAAATTTCTGTCTAAATTGTGGAGAAGAGGGTGGACTTTGGTAATTATTGTTAGGAAAAGGCACTAGAACATGTCTGATTGATGGTTGTGGAGAGGAGAGTACACTAGATCTGTTTTCACCAAACTGTGATATGGATCTTCTGAGTGGAGGTGGAGATGTGGGATTTCTATTAATCCCATTCCCATGATGTTTTAATATTGGTTTTGGGGCAAGAGACATTTTCATAAACTGTCCTAAAGGACTTCCAAATTCTCTTGGACAGAAGTTTTGAGAATTCCCATCCTGGAAATCTTCTTTTTGATAACCAGGGTTAAATCTTCTTCCTGTTAAATTTTGTGTGGTTGGTTTATGAAGCCCAGTGCTCAGAGCATGTCCAAAATTTCCATGGAATGGCTTTGAGAATGATGGCCTTGAGGATATTTGCTGGTGGCCAGCAAACTGCTGAAAAGGTGGATATCCTGGTTGGTCTTCATACTCATCCTCATCCTCATCTTCATCAAAGTCTGTAAATGATATATGTGGTGATGGAGGAAGAGGAACATCAAGCTTCTCCCTTCCAAACAGCTTAACTTGTGGTCTTGGGAAAAGTCTGTATTTCCTATTAAAGGATACTGTAGAAGGCAGTTTTTCTTCCCTTTTCTGCTGCTCAAAATTCTGTGACATGAAAAAGTAATTTCCATATTGTTCATCCACTTGTTCTGTTTCATCGGCCTCCATAATATCATCCATGGGATATGCATAGGGGTTATATGAAGACTGAAAATATGGTGTACCTTCATAATCACTGTATTCTATTTCATGTTGAGGGCTGTAGTTTTCATAGTATTCCATTTCTTCTGTCCCCCCATAGTGTCTATCAAAAGGGTCGTACTGTACATACTGACTGTAGCAAAAGGGCTTGATTTCATCATTGTCATAGTACATTTCATCACCATCTTCATATGGTGAATACATTTCTACATTATAATCATAGTAGCCATATTGCCTGTGTGATGGGTAATTGTCCTCTTCATAGTAGTTCATAGTATTTTCATAATGTCCATGTTCCTCTCCCATCTGATATGCCAAATAATCATTATATTCACTTACACCTCTGCCATAAATATCATACCTATTATTGAAACCATCTGATGACTCATGGTAACATTCCTCATCATCATAATACCCATAATCATTAAGAGACTGGTAACCATAATAGCCTTCTTCATCTTGGTAGTGATTATAATATTCTAGTGGGGTCCCTGACTCTTCATACTTGCTTGCTTGATGATATTTTTGAGGTGGCCGATGTTGGTTCCTATCAGTTCTGGAATACTGGTGACCGTATTCATCCTCATCTTCATCATAAAACCTATGGGCTCCCCTGAAGCCCTTCATGTTTGCTCGGTGATTCAGGACCTCCCTTTCTGATGGAAACGGTAGCTTTTTGGCTCCCATTCTAGACAGCCACTCCTCGTGCATGGAGCGTTCATCTCGAGGACGTTTAGTTTGTCTCAACAGAAATTTCCTGGTAAGCCAGCTGGTAACACCAGACACTTTGCTTAAAAGCTGAGCTTTAACTTTGAATTTATCTTTTGCTTTTTTCCTACCAAATAATCCACCAAAGAGCTTGTTTGCTCCCTTTTTGCCCCCTTCTTCCTGTTCAGATTTGGGAGATTTGGTTCCCAGTTTTAAGAGCATGAAAGCTGATTTTTTGCCAGCTCCATTGGTTGTAGGCGCCGTTTCCTTCTTCTCTTTTTTGCTCTTCCTTAAGCCCATCATGAGCTTGGATGTGTTTTTCAGCACAGCTGCAGTCTTCTTTTTGTTAGCTAACAAAGACGGTACTCCAATTTTTTTCTTTAGTCCCATGAATAATGTTGAGGCTGTTTTAAAGTGACCCTTCCTAGAACTTTTGGACTTGAAGCCGCGGAACTTCATGAAGAGCCTGGAAGCAGACTTTAAGTTTCTTTTGGATTTAGGTGGCCCGTTTGGCTTTTTTGCAAGACCCGCCATGGCCTTGGTAGCCCCTTTCAGGTGAGCTCGGGCGTTCTCTTTCTTTTGTACCTTCTTCTTCTTGTTGTCTGCAGCCAGTCCCATGACAACTTGAGATGTGCCCTTCAGTAGGTCTCTCTTTTTGTGCGGAGAAGCATCATTATTGTCATTTTCGTCATCACTTTCCTCCTCCTCCTCCTCTTCTTCTGACTGTCCTTTCTTCTCCTTTCCTTTATCGCTCTTCACAACTGCCGTGGCTTTGGTTGCTGCCTTTACAGCTGTCTTCCCTCGCGCTTTCTCTTTCTTCCTTCTGGCATCTTCTTCGCTCTCTTCACTTTTGTCTCCTTGCAGTAGCTCAGCATCTGATGCTACTTCCGAGTCACTAGCAATCTCTTTCTTCCCGCTTTTCACATTTTTTTCTTTCTTCTTATCATCATTCCCTTTCCCCTTGCCCCCTTTGACATCAACTTTTCCACCCTTTGTCTCATCTTTTGCATTCTTTGCTTCAGGTTTAGCTTTTTTGGGTTCGGCTGTCTTTTTACCTCCACCTTTCTTTGTTGCCGGCTTTTTATCATCCTTTTTACCTCCCATAGTTTGAGCGATTTAAGTTCATTCCAGTGATTTAGCTTTGCTTTACCTTAAAGTACGTTCTAAACTGTGGCAGAACTGCAAGATTTGACATATAGAATCTGGTCACATACCAAATAGAGCTTCAGGTTTCCAAAGTTGGACACTCATCCGAGTTCTTATATGCTTGTGATTACATGAAGTAAAAGACAACGTGGGAAGACCAATTTCTTTGCAGAAAAACAGTATTCTCTCTTCCTTACTCCTTACAACCATCCACTCAATATGGAAAATGATACACAGCGCAGATCTCTCTCTTGTTTTATTTACCTGTGTAGGACTTTAGTAAGATGGTGTTTATCCATATTTCTGTGCCCAGTTATCACGACATTCAGATCTTTCTCTCTAATCGTTTGGGAAATGCACTTTGGTACGGCATGTCACGCCATCCAGCGCCTGATGTCTTGACCTGGTGCTTGCAGCATTGGTGTGCCATCCTCTGTACGATCTTACAGGAGTGATCTCCTTGGAAAGCGGGGTTCCTTTCCGTGCTCCTTACACATTATCACGTCTTTCTTCAACAAGTCTTCTTATAGGGCACCGGGAATTAAGAAAGCCAAGATATGTTGGCTGTGCTGAACAGGATGTAACTGTATCTCCTTGTGTCATTTCTGTATGAATAATGCAAGCAGGCTGTACCATTTCTACTCCGGCAGTCTCTGAGACTTTTCCAAGGAAAGAAGGCAGAGCTAAGGAATAACCCAGTGAAGGTGAGTCAAGATGAGACGGTCTGCTGAGCTCTGCGAGTAAAACTGTGCTCCCGATAGCCTCAAGCATACATTAGCCTCTATGAAAGGCTCTAGATGTATGCATCTGTCTAGCAATATGCTTTCTACACATAGGTAGTTTCTCAAGGGTCACATACTCTGTTTGAGAATTGCACCCTGAAAACATTAGGGAATGTGTTTCTTTCTATTGAGTTCTGCAGTAAGAAATTCTCTGGAAAGTAAGAGAACTGAATCTCTTCTTAAACTAAACCCAGGGTTAGGTCATCTTGACATCAGGACCAGCGAGCCATCCTTAGCTCACCGCAAAAGGAGGCAAAATGCAGTCTGCAGATGGAAAGCACTCAAGATGAGCCTGGTGAGAAGAGAGCTCCCAGTAAAGCTTCCTAGGAGGGGCAAGAAGAGGACTAAGCTGGGGCATAGTCCATGGATACCCTTCAAGCAATGCTTCTCACGCCTAGCCAGTCGGGTTTTCAGTGTCGCCGCGTGATCTGCGCATATTGAAAATCCCTTGTATGTAAATCTATTGCACGTAGGTTCACTGCGGTAGTCCTGAAAACCCCACTGGCTAGGCGTGAGAAGCATTGCCCTAGCCCATCGCAAGATAAGTTTGGAAGGGAATTAAAAATTAATATTGGATGACAAGAGAATGCCTACATATCATGTTTGGCTCGTGATACTATAGCAACAAATTAAACACAAACTGTGATTTAGAAATCAAATGGAGACCTTTTATGATGTTTGAAATACCAATATCCAATTAATTGGAGAGAAAAGCAGGAACATTTAATTACAATAATTAAAAGTTCAAATAATTCCATATATATCTTCCTTCTTTCCCTCTTCCCTCAGTTCCCTGGTCAGCTTTTAATGGCTATCACTGGGGGGGAGGAGGTTACAAGGTCTCCTCCCCCCCCCCTTTCACCCTGCATGAATTCCTTGTTGATGTTCGTTGCCCATTTTCACTGCTGAGAAACATGGACCATCAAAGAACATCCCAGTGAAACCAGTTATATCTCACCAAGCACAGCTCGTTTTATTATCTATTACTGTTTTTGCGTTATTATGTGTCTTCAATGCCTTTACTGTTCCCCAACAGAAGGTGGTTAAGCAAATTGATAAACTCAACTAAAACTAAACTCATGTCATGCTCCAGTCGCATTTCTGCTCATAAGAGGGAAGGAGATCTTAACTACTGTATTTTTGAAGAAGGTAAAGTGTTGGTACTTTTGTTCTGCAAGACTCCCAAGATGTACGCTGGGTAAAATATTCATAAGGGCTGTGGACTCAAGTCACTGAGAAATCATGAAAGTTTAAGCAGGGATAGAGGGGCGGAGCCTGATGTCCAGCGGGTAGGACGCTTTGCGTTGAAGCTCCCGAGAGGCCTACTCAGAATCCTGACTTAATACCTATATAAATTTACTATTTTGCTCCGAGCTGACTGGGGCACCTCGGGGGGGATGGCGGCCCACACACCAGCGCGCTTGGACTTCGGGTCTCCTTCTTCTTCTCACGGCAAACGCTCCAAAACGGAGGTATCCTCCCCACAGAAGATGGTTCCATTTCGTGAAAACCCCGCAATGCACCTGGAGATCTTGGAGGAAATACGCGGCGTGAAGGAATTGGTGCAGTCTAATGGAGAAGCGCTTCGAGCCATGCGAGAAGACTTTGGAGTGCTCCAAGACCGACTTGAAGGTCTTTCATTACGGCAGGACAATATGGCGGGGGTCCTCGACTCGCACGAGGTGCGCTTGGGCAAACTGGACGAGGCTGAGCGCCAGATACAGAATCTTCAAAAGGAGTTGGAAGATAGCAATAATCGCGCCCGTCGCAACATGTGAGGCTCCTTGGAATGCCGGATGGAGTGGAAGCAGGAGATATAAGAGAATTCTTGCTCAAAACTCTTCCCTCCTTGCTGAAGATTACTTTTCACAGAGAATTGGAAATCGATCGAGCACACCGTGTTCCTGCCCGCATGGCGCTCAACCCGCACGACCCCTCGCCTATTATCTTTAGCTTGCTACGATATCAACAAGTGGAACAAATTTTACATGCTGCCAGCGAATCATCATTTGGAATATGAAGGTCGTAAGGTCTCCTTCTTTCCTGATTTGGCAAAGCCTACCGTTGACCGTCGGAAGAAACTCCTTGCTCTTCGCCCTCGACTTCAACTGCTACAGGCTCGCTTTGGCCTGTTGTATCCAGCGAAGCTCCGAGTGACTCTCCATAACCAGACCAGGACGTTCGAGGATCCTGATCTATTATCAACATTTTTGGACTCCAAAGAAGCAGAACAGATGCGCTAATCCCAAATTTTGGACTCTTATCTGCCCCTGTCCGCCATTTTGAAGGGCCCGATGCGGCGATCAAGCCCAGCACAGAAATAGCCTGGACTTTCTTTCTTTCTCTGTATGACTTTTGTCTTTGGTCTCCTATCCCTTCATGATGTGTGCCTCGGTCGGATCCGGAGCACGCACAATCCTACAGGTTATATGTTTTTCAATTCCGGCCTTCTCTGGGGTTTCTCCCC
The DNA here is from genome assembly GCA_033557465.1 of Ichthyophis bannanicus. Taxonomy (NCBI): domain Eukaryota; kingdom Metazoa; phylum Chordata; class Amphibia; order Gymnophiona; family Ichthyophiidae; genus Ichthyophis; species Ichthyophis bannanicus. The sequence continues at coordinate 66,620,135 of CM066044.1, read as the reverse complement.
GCAGACACATGGTCGCCAGTAATTTTGGGTTTTGCTTCTCCTCTACCGTACTGTGGTTATCTTTGTTAATGTGGGGCGCTTCATTGTATTATATTAGCTATTTTCCTATGTCATGTGTACAGCCAGATACAGTCAGTTTGAGGGACACAGTAAAATTATGTGTGCTATCATGCTCAGAATTTTAACTTTTCTGAATGGCCTCATGTAAAATTTTATTATTCATCGTACAAGGCATAGCTGGTCCACTCAGCAGAAAGAAAATCCTTAGCTATCTTAGCCACGAGCACGTTGATTAGGTGTTTCTTCAGGAAACGCATTACACTCTGCTGAAACTCTGAAACTCAATGCTAGGCCTCACATGGTAGCTGCCTACTCTCCCACCGTTTCCAAATGGTACGGGATAGTCATTCTGGTCACGAAGTTTTTGCACGCTACTGTACCTGATATTAGCGCTGACATGGAGGGTAGATGGGCCCGTGTACACCTTGAGGTTGGAGATAGTGAATTCACGTGTATTTGCACTATGTCCCGATGTGGACAACCCTGCTCACTATGCAAGTTTTGCGCAGTTGGCCTCGGCCTCCGCTAATGCTCCATTAATACTTGGTGGCGATTTTATTCAAGTGCTCCCTCAATCTTTTCCTCTCAAACAAGGTGCTTGTTGGTTGGAAGCTCCAGTACCGAGCAGACCTGTGTGGCTAGATATAATAGCGGGCCTTTGCTCACCGATTCCTTTTGCCTTACTCCCTGGTATGACTCTCCCATTAGACTCCCACTATCCACCAATGTTTTTCGACTCCCGCCATCGGCACTCTCTGCATAAGGTTGATTGGAAACTTCCGATCTCTCGGTAGTTTACCGGGTGTAGCATCCAATTTTACTAAACCTTATGTAATGCTATCACTAGAGATACCTCTATAGCGCAGAAAGTATGGGAGAGTGAATTGCATGTGACTTTAACCTCGGAGCAATGGAGCCTTATCTGGAGCAGAGGGACACGGGTTTCTGACCCGCCTCACTCACTCAGACCACTTCTTTCTAGCCCACCGGTGTTTTTACACTCCTCATAGTTTAGACATATGGAACACTACTCAGGGTTGCTGGACACGTCCTGTGGCCATTGGTTTATTACTTCATTACATGTTATGCATCCCGCACTACAGTATAACTGGCGTCGGGTCTGGGGTCGTATTTAGTCTATATTGCACTCTCAGGAGTCCCTTTCTCGGAGGGTAGTGGGACTTCGCCCAGTCGCGGAGATCCCCTCTCTCCCAAGAAATGGCTTATCTCCTCTTGAACTTTATGCTTGGCATTGCTGTTTCTCTCATTGAGTAATACTGGGAAATTAGTTCCCATCTGAGCTTCAATGAATGGTGGAATCATGCCTGTCTCTACAGTAAATATGAACAAATACTTCGTCTGTGTGTTCCCTCCGTTCAGACTCCTTCTTATGGTCTTACTGGAAGATGTTAATGAATATGTACATTTTGCTAAATGCTCTCATCTGACTGTCTAACTTTGTATATATCTCTGTCTCATGATCATGCTGTATTGTGGATATTTTTTGATTGTTTGATGTATAATCACTGTTAACTGGAAGCGCTCACATGCTGATACAAACGGGTAGAGAAGAAGCACCGGGGTGGGGGGTAATGGGTTTACTTTTCCTTATTGTATACTTGTTTTGTATCTTTTGGTGTGTTGTTTCTTTGTTTGTTGCAAAATGAAAATAAAAGTTTCAAAAAAAAGAAAGTTTAAGCAGGGATGTTCTAACTTTGTCATTTGACTACCCTCTGTTGATCAGAGTCTTATCTAATAAAAATGTGCCATTTACTTGCCCTCTTGCCTTATATATGGTGTGGGCAGGGCGCAGGCAGCAAACTGAGCAAGACATAAAGAAGCAAACCCAAATAGCACAGGTTTGGATTATAGATTTAAACTCTGAGCTCAAGGCAAATCACTTACAGGTTTCTGACCTATAAGTGCATTCACTCTGCAGCTCTTCACTAACTTTCTTCTTATACCTCCCTACACCCCCCCCCCCCCCTCGGGAACTACGCTCTTCTGGCAGATCGCTTCTACCTGTGCCCTTCTCTTCTGTTGCTAACTCCAGACTTTGCTCCTTTCACCTTACTGCACCTTATGCCTGGAACAAATTATCTGGGTCTGTACGTCAGGCGCCTTCTCTGACCCTTTTCAAATCCAGGCTGAAAACTCACCTCTTCGCTGCCACTTTCGAATCTTGACTCACCTAATCTCCTTTGTGTTTCTCTACCATTCCCCCTAGATATATCCCTGTCTACACCTACTGTGTTGTCCGTCTCGACTAGATTGTAAGCTCCTATGAGCAGGGACCGTCTTTTACATGTGTCTGTGCAGCGCTGCGTACTTCTTGTAGCACTATATCTAGGCACTAGCACAGACTTAGCTAGTTCCTCATTCATCCATTTTAATTTATATCATTACAAGTTTTAGTTCTTTCTATAACTCCTACAACTACTGGCAAAAATGCATCAGTATCATTGAAAAAAATTGCCTTGTGAGAATCCTTGCTCAATTACACACATACCCATATTAATATTACGCCAGTACCAAAACCGACACAACATTGTGTTTCGAGGTATGAGATTATTTTTCAGTTCTGTATCGGGGTATAATCATGTTTCTATTTACCTCTCAGGCAAAGACATCAGATGCTACGCAGCCTTCCTTTTGCCATACTGTACTGGTTAATGATCAGACTTCCATTCTGACATTCAATGCAAAATTCACCTTCCCTCTCGGCAGTAGGGCTGCTGAAGGGCTTCAGCTGTTCATAGTTTCTTTCAGAAACTTCATGATCTTAAAGCCAGTGGAAAACTGAGAAAAATAACACATGAATAATCAGCAGGAAAATTAACTAAAAAAGTGGAGTCAGAGAAAAGAGCCCACAATGCAGTTTAACGCCTCTACCCATCTTAGCTGAGGAGTCAGTCAGCTGAATGGCGTAACCAATATTAGATTGCAACCAGATCTTACAGCAAAAGAAAAAAAGTCTTGTTTCATTACAGATATGTCAGGAGCAGAACACCATTCAGATACTATGTGTAGCATGAAATGAAATACAATGTTAAATGGGGCCGCTATGAACCTTCTCCCACTACTCCTCAGATAAAATCAGACATCTTCTCCCATTTAAAGACAGACGGGGCATAGTCAAACCATTTTAGTTGGTTAATAGACCTGCTAACAAGTTAAAAAGCGGTCACTATGCTTAATGCTGCTGAGTATCCCCACAGGCTGCTGAAAAAGTACCCAATTATAACCAGAGAGGTCTGTGGGTGGAGTGAGGGTGGTGACAGCCATTGTCTGGTTAGAAGCGATATTCAACTGCTAACCAGGACGGCATAAACGACTAAAGTTAGGGCAGGTGAATGGCTGGTATGTGGCTGAATATTACTGCTAAATGGATTGCGTGTGGCGCCGCGGCTGCTAAATATCCCCAGAAGCCTTTCTGTTCTAATTTCAGACCCAAGGCCTTCACTGGGGTTCAGGGTATTCCCCCTTCCTCTGCTTCTCATACCTCAGACTGCGTGGGCCTTCCAGCTCAGCCATGGCATTCAGTACAGCCCCCCAGTCCAAAACGTTTGCCCACTGCTGATCTTATACCTGCGGCAGCAGAGGGTGAAGTGACTTGCCCAAGATACAAATAGTGTCACTGGACAAAGCAGGACTTGAACCCTGACTTCTCTAGGTCTCGGCCATTAGGCTGCTCCTGCCCTGCAGACACTGCCGTACTTTACCATACAGGAGATGCAAATTAATCGTGATATTAATTCAGTGTTTTCTATCCAATCAATGTATGCAATTACTTCTGGGGTAGAAAGTCAGATGCTGGGATTATATTACCGCCTGATGAATTATTGTATTTGGGGAGATTGAAGCACAGGGTCAGACAATGACTCGCTCAAGGTCACACGGAGTCGAGCGGCATGACTGTGATTAAAACGAAGGCACGGGGAAATAAGATGGCTTGCCTGAGGACACAGAGTTAGTGGTCAAGCTGGGGTTAGGGCAGAGGCACAGAAAGATAAAGTGACCTGTCCAGAGTCACACAGGAAAGATCCAGGCATTTCATCCGAATTCCTTCAGGCTTCTGCAGGTCAAGTCCATCAGCAAACCGGGCCTCTTGCCGTCTGTCACCATTATAGGTGGAATGTTGCTGGCACCTAAACTTAGCACGAAAGAGCTTTAATGTGTAATGTGTATTTCAAAGAGGATGTTCTTCTGGTCTCTTACGATCTTAGAAACTGTGTGGCAAATCATAACCCTTCTCCCCCTGGCTTTCAGCATCGATTATCTAGCTTTGAATGCCCTGCTGTTTGCCCTCCCCCCCCTCCCCCCAGAGGCTGCTGTCCTAGGCCATCGCTAGTTTCCCTAATGAATGGTCTGGCCCTGCCATGTGGTTACTCTAACTGAAATTCATTCAAGTTTTATATTCTAATGGTCTGACGACTCTTGGGCTGATACTTAAACACCGCGGCTGGCAATGCTTTTAAATGTTGCCGCGGCATTTAAATTATACTTGCAGATTCAGCACCACCATCCGGATATATGCCAAGAACGGTGACCACTGCCACTGTGCAGATGGGGGCAATAGTCAAACAACTGTCCGGATAACTAGGGAACTCCCTAGCTAACAATGGAATTTCTAAATTTATTGCCACTACCCAGATATCTTTTGGGAGCGCCCATGCTCGGACCTCGCTGCACCCTGGCACTATCCAGATATTGGTAGGGGGGGCAGCCAGTAATAATTGTACGCAATGTTGTACAGAGGGTGCCACTGACAATTAGCAGATAGGTCAACCAGTGGCACGTATCTGACCACAGATAATACGATCTGAATAAATGTTTTGAATATTGACCTTTCTGTTTATTGTTCTCATTGGCGGCAAGTGAAGGTTGTGAGCCATGAACACAATCTGTCGGATTCACTTTAAGACACTGACAGTATTCTGAGTTATAAGAGCCTGCGGTATAAACCACATATGACAGCAGGAAAAGGAAAAGTGAAGCTGAGCACTCCCAGGTAAGAAAATTGCATAACCCTCGAGTCCATGTGGAACAGAAGGAGACACAAGTCCTCTATGTCCCCCCCTGGGTTGTTTTCATAGTTCTTTCAGTGAATTTTGCCTTGCAAGACAAGCTTAAAATACAAACCAAAAGCCCTAGCTGCTATCCTTTTGTGTCTAGTGGATGAGTCACTGGCAATGCAATCTATAAAGTGCTCAGTCTGCGTAGATCCAGTAGGAGAAGGGGCGGCGGATCACATTACAATGTGCCTTGGAAACCAATCCATTCATTTTAATGCACAGGTCTCTGAGTAAGACAGGGAAACCTTTGCTTTATCCTTGTAACCAGGGCCGTACCAAGGTTGAATTGCGCCCTGTGCGACTTGCACAATGGGCATGCGCCCCCCCCGCCCCCGCGGCGGGAGAGAAGAGGTGCGCCCGCTGTGTAAGTTGCCAGCGCGCTAAGCAGATCTGTCCCTCCCTGCTCTGATGTCGTGTCAGAGCAGGGAGGGACAGATGTGCTTAGCATGCCGCAAGAAGGCTTAAGGGACGCATTTCAGATATCTGCTGTTGCCTGCTGCCACTGAGTAAAGAAAAAGTGGCGGCGGCAGGCAACAGCAGACAGCTGAAATGCGCCCCTTAAGCCTTTGTGCACTGTGCGGCCGCACCGCTCGCACAGGGCTAGGTACAGTCCTGCTCATAACATCACGGTATTGCTCTCATTCATGAGACAACACATGTAAGGCACTGCTGATTTACCTGGTCTCTGAGTGCTATGTCACCCTTTCAACCCTCAGCACTAAGAATGTCTTTAGAACATTATAATAATGGGATAATATAAGGCACCTTTCATTCATACCAGCAAGGCTAGTAACATAGCTGAATTTAAAAAAGGTACTTTCAACAAGTCTCAGGAGGACGGGAGCATAAATAATCATTAGCCAATTAGAAATGGGTGTCTCCTTCCTTCTGAAAGCGAGTAATATGGAATGGACTTTCTTATTGGGATCTGCTCAGACCTTCCAGGCCACTAGCAGAGACAGGATGTTGGGGTTGACAGGCCACAGGTCTAACTCACCAGAGTATTTCGGTCACCTTTGAGTAGCTAGCACACAACATTCTTGAAAAGAAAGATGGAAAAATTGGCCAGGGAGTTTCTTCTACGAGCCCCCACATTATGAGACCAATCTCATACCTTGGGACTCTTGCCAGAGCGACTTGCAAATACCTGCTAAGCTTTCCAAGTCAGCTTTGTCCTTGCCTGCGCACAAGTGAAAACAACATACCTCTCCATTGAGGATGCGTGTCCGTGAATGGAGATGTCCAGCTTGTGCCTAGGGGCTTCTGCGGCCTCTCCTGGGAAGAGCTGCAAATTCACCTTGTACTTGGGTGTTGCAGAAAGAGAAAGGCGGGTGAACCAAAGCCCTGTACACAGTGATGGAGACAAAAAAGGGGAGGGGGAGGCAAATGGCACATTTTTACATTTTATAAGAGAATGTTTAGCTGGAAGTACACTGTCACAAAAAAAATCCTGAAATTCAAAGGCAGGAATAACGTGATGTGCAGATAAAGTAATTAAGTAATACTAGCCTACTCTGGGAGCACATCTCAGACAGTAGAGAACATTTTCTGTTCCTCGGCTGTTTGCACTGTGGTAATACCCAGCGCGAATGAGAAAAGCTCAGCTACTGTCCGCAGTCATTGCACAGCTACCAGCAGAGGAAAAGATGCTGAACCACCACAACAGTCACTCGGAAAGCAAGAAGTGGTGGGAAACTAAATAGCCAAGACATAGTAACATATAGTAACATAGTAACATAGTATATGACGGCAGATAAAGACCAGGATGATCCATCTAGTCTGCACAGCAAGGCGGCAAGAGTAGGTGCACTTGCCGCTCCGTGCAGGTCGCCCCTTCCCATGCCTTTGTTTAGGGGTGTACCCACCGCTCCGTGTAGGGCACCCCTGTTTGTTGAGATATAAGAAATAGTTATGCTTATTATGATTTTATCCTGTTGCTGTAAAGGGATCCACTGTGTTTGTCCGATGCCATTTTGAATTCTGTCACTGTATTTGCCCCCACCACTTCCATCGGGAGGGCATTCCAAGCATCCACCACCCTTTCAGTGAAAAACTATTTCCTGACATTGCCTCTCAATTTTCCACCTTGCAGCTTCATGTTATGCCCTCTAGTTTTACAGCTTCCCCATCTTTGGAAAATATTTGTTTGTCCATTAATACTCTTTAAGTATTTAAAGGTCTGAATCATATCTCCCCTATCCCTCCCTCCTCTCCCCCAGAGTGTACATATTTAGGTCTTCAAGTCTCTTCTCATATGTCTTCTGACGCAGGCTCCAAATCATTTTGGTCGCCTCCCTCTAAACTGTTTACAGCCTTTTTATATCCTTTGCAAGATATGGTCTCCAAAACTGAACACAGTATTCAAAGTTAGGCCTCACTAGTGACTTGTACAGGTGCATTAGTACCTCTTCCTTTCTGCTGGTAATTCCTCTCTGTATGCAAACCAGCATTCTTCTGGCTTTTGCAACAAATTTATTCCAGGGTATGTAGGTTAAGGTGGCCAACACGGCAAATAAAGACTATGGGCCCAATATTCGAAAGGCATTTACCTGGCTTTCAGCATTGTAAACTATGTAAATGCCTTAACTAGGGATATTGAACGGTACTTACACAGTTAGTGCTGTTCAATATCCCCTCCTAACTCCCCTATGCTCGGTTAGCATCGGGGCGTATCGGGGGGGAGGGGGCATTCTGGGGCCAAGAAGAGGCGGCATCAAGCGCTAGTGATCTGCGCCTTAAAGATAGGCAACGAAAAACCCTCGCCTATCTTTAAGGCGCAGGAGCTAACCGGGCAGCATGCAATATCGTTGCTGCCGGTTAGCTTTGGCAGCTTCTGGAATGTGTGGTGAAGCCTGGAAATGCCGTGGCTGCCTCAATATGGGCCCTATATGGCCTATGCAGTCTGCTTATCCATACTAAGCTCTGCACTCCCTTCCTTTCCCTTACAAACCGTCTGCGTTTGTCTCATGCTTTCCTGATTCCAACACTGTCTTCATCTCTACCACCTCCACCACGCTTTCCGCAGAGAAATATTTCCTCAGATTACTCCTGAGTCTATCTTCCTTCACCTTCATCCTATGTCCCCCTTGAGGAGCTCTTTCAATTGAGAGTCCTGCCTCCTCTGCTTTTATGCCACAGAGGTATTTAAATGTCTCTATCATATCTCCTCTCTCCTGTCTTTCTTTCAAAGTAGGGAGACACAACAGGCGAAGGCCAGTAGAGGTCACAGCTGCTAAATTTATTGGTAAAGATCCCCTACGTGTTTCGGCGTCAAGCCTTCATTGGGGGGTACGCATGTAGTGCACCATGTAAGAATCATATATGAATGGAGGTCTTAAAAAAGACCTTTTTTCAGTTAGTGACTCAATGCCAGTCAAGCGTGAAGATAACGAGTATTCTAAGTTACTGTCTGCTGCAAACAAATCTTCATGTTTGACTGGCATTGAGTCACTAACTGAAAAAAGGTCTTTTTTAAGACCTCCATTCATATATGATTCTTACATGGTGCACTACATGCGTACCCCCCCCCCCCCCGATGAAGGCTTGACGCCGAAACACGTAGGGGATCTTTATCAATAAATTTAGCACCTGTGACCTCTACTGGCCTTCGCCCGTTGTGTCTCCCTGCTGTTGTTGCGAGGGCCCTGCTCCCTTTGTGTTCCTCCTGTCTTTCAAAGTATACATATCGAGATCTAAGTCTGTCCCCATATGCCTTTTGACATAAGAACAAAAGAAATGCCATACAGCATCAGACCAAGGTCCATTAAGCCAAGTATGTTATACGCTGACGATGTCCTGCTATACATACCCTTCTCTACAGAACATCTCGACCTCTCTCCACTGACAAGCTGTTTCAATGCAATATCCGACTGGCTTTTCTCCCAAAACCTCCGAATACAACATAAGAAAACGGAAGTACTCTTCATTACGAGGAACCCTAACTTCACCCCACCACAATTCCTTAAAGTCAAAGAAGCAGAGTTACAATCTAAACCATCAATACGCTACCTGGGTGTCACCTTGGATCAACGCCTGGACATGAAAGCCCACATAGGGAACACAGTCAGAGCAGTATACTACAAGATCCGCTCACTTAGGCATTTGCGATCCATGCTGGAACCAAATGACTTCAGGACTATATACCAGGCGTTGATCATACCTCATTTTGATTACGCCAATGCCATCCTTCAAGGCCTGCCCCTATCCACCTTGCAACCACTACAGCTCGCCATGAACGCGGCAGCAAGGGTCATCCATGGAGCCTCCAGAAGTGACCACGTGACACCCTGCTGATACAGTTACATTGGCTACCTATCAGGCTAGAATCGTTTTCAAGATTCTGCTATTCACTTTTAAAGCTATTAACAAGCTCTCCTCTGAATCAATAAATGCCCTAATCCATACCACATCTCCTAATAGAGCGAGGAGATCCACAACTATAAACACCCTAAAAGTCCCGAAAGCATTAACAGATTGCACCACATCCACAGCCAATAGGGCGTTTAGTATCAGTGCGCCAAGATGCTGGAACGCACTACCTCCAGATATCCGGGCTATTAAGAGCCTTACACAGTTTAGGAAAGCCCTCAAATACCACCTTTTCAATAAGTACCTCATAGAACCCAACCTCACCCACTGAGACTGAGATGTAAGCCGCTAAGCTAATATATGGTTTCCCAACAACATGTCAAGAAAGATTCTCTAACCGTAGTGGTGCAGTTGTTTCAATGGAATTCATGATTATACGACTCGATGTAGCAATATTTGTAAAATGTTTACCACTGTTATCCAAGTTTATGTAGTAAGTTTGTAAATAGTTACCCCTGTTATCCAAGTTATTTGCCCTGTTACCTGTGAACTCATACATGTTAACTGTACTGAGCATTTCTGTTCCATGTAAACCGCGCTGATGCCGAATAGTGCGGTATATAAGAGACTTTAAATAAATAAAATAAATATCCTGTTTAAAACAGTGACCAATCCAGGTCACAAGTATCTGGCAGGTTCCCAAAAAGGTACACAGGCTCCACAATGCTTATCCCGGGGTAAGCAGTGGATTTCCCGGGTCCTGTTTAATAATGGTTTATGGACTTTTCCTCTAGGAACTTGTCCAAAACTTTTTTAAACCAAGTTACATTAACAATTTTTACTACATCCTCCTGTAACGAATTCCAGAATCTGTTTACTCATTGAGTGAAAAAATATTTTCTCTTATTAGTCTTAAACGGGTTACATTGTATCAATGTATCATTCTATGGTGCGACCACACCTTGAATATTGTGTGTCATATCTTAAAAAGGATATAGTTTCCACTATACCCTTCTTTAAGAGTATACTGGGATGTACATAGTTCTGGATACATCTATTATGAATATAGTTTGTTTTAACTAGTTATTTAGTTCCAACTATGTTATTAAGCTATTCAATGTTCTATGTATCTTCATGTTATTGTTCAATGTAAACCGCCCCTGATCGCTGGAAGGAGCGGTATAAAAGAGCTGTTCAATAAATAAATAAATTGTAGCTTCATTGCATGTCCCCTAGTCTTTCTACTTTTTGATGACATAAACAATTGATCTACATTTACCCATTCCGCTCCATTCATAAATTTATAGACCTTTATCATATTTCCCCTCAGCCATCTCTTTTCCAAATTGAAGAGCTCCAACCTTTGAAGCCTTACTTCATAGGGGTATCCTTCCATCCCTTTTACCATTTTGGTGGCTCTTCTCTGTATCTTTTCTAATTCTGCTATATCCTTTTTAAGATATGACACACAATATTCAAGGTGTGGTCGCACCATGGAATGATACAGAGGCATTATGATGTCATCCTTTGTTCTATTCTCCATTCCTTTCCTTATGATACCTAGCATTCTATTTGCTTTCTTTTCTGCCGCTGCACAATGGGTGGACGGTATCAACGGTATCAATATATTATCCGCAATGATGCTTAAATCCTTTTCCTTGGTGGTGGTTCCTAATGTGGAACATTGCATTGTGTTTGGATTGTTCTTTCCTAAGTGTATAATTTTGCACTTGTCCACATTGAATTTCATCTGCCATTTGGATGTCCAGCCTTTGTATTTATCAAGGTTCTCTTGCAATTTTTCACAATCCTTTTGTGTTTTAAGAACTTTGAATAATTTTGTGTCATCTGAAATCTGATCACCTCACTTGTTATTCTTATTTCCAGGTCATTTATGAATATGTTAAAAAGCAGTGGACTTAGCACAGATCCATGGGGTTCTCCACTATTCACCGTTCTCCATTGGGAAAATTGGCCATTTAGCCCTACCCTCTGCTTTCTATCATTGAACCTGTTCCTGATCCACAATAGTGCACTGCTTCCCATACCATGACTTTTTAATTTCCCCAAAAGTCTCTTATGAGGGACCTTATCAAAGGCTTTCTGAAAATCCAGATACACTATATCAACCAGCTCACCTTTATCTACCTGTTTATTCACATCTTCAAAAAAAATATAACAGATTAGTAAGACAAGATCTTCCTTGGCTAAATCCATAATGGTAGAGCGCCACAGGCTCTGGTTCCGGCAATGGTCAGCTGATTCTGCCTCTAAGGCCCACCTCGCCAGGTTATCCTTTAAGGGCAAGCTCCTCTTTGGTGAGGATCTGGAGCAATTGGTCAAGGATCTTGGTGAGCAGCAACCTCAGCGTCTACCCGAGACAGACCCTGATCTTCCTCGCTTAGGGGGGCCGGTGGATCCGCAGCTCCTATAGCATCACAATATTGCTTCAGGAGCAACCGCCGCTACCACCCTGGTAGATCCTCCTCAGTGTCGTCAGACTGCAGGTTAGTGCCCACCTCTCAGCCTTTTTGGGCATTTCACAGAGCAAAGGAGCCCTTATTACCTCTACAACCAAGTTCCATGGAACTTCTCCAAACCTTTTTAAATCCTGGCTACACTAACAGCTTTTACTACATCCTCCAGTAGCAAATTCCAGAGTTTGATTACACATTGAATGAAAAAATATTTTCTCTTATTAGTCTTAAATAGATTACTCTGTAGTTTCATTGCATGCCCCCTAGTCTTTCTATATTTTGATGGTGTAAACAATCGATCTACATTTACCCATTCCACTCCATTCATTAATTTATAGACCTCTATTATATCTCCCCTCGGCCGTCTCGTTTCCAGGTTGAAGAGTCCTAACCTTTTTAACCTCTCTTCATAGGAATATCCTTCCATCCCCTTTACCATTTTGGTGGCTCTTCTCTGTATCTTTTCGAACAAGGCTATATCCTTTTTAAGATACGGCGACCAGAACTGCACACAAAATTCAAGGTGCGGTCACACCATGGAACAATACAGAGGCATTATAATATCCTTTGCTTTATTCTCCATTCCTTTCCTTATGATACCTAGCATTCTATTTGCTCTCTTGGCCGCTGCTGCACACTGGGCGGAGAGTTTTAACATGTTATCCATGATGACACCTAAATCTTTTTCCTGGGTGGTAGTTCCTAATGTGGAACCTTGCATCGTGTAACCATAGTTTGGGTTTTTCTTTCCTAGGTGCATAACTTTGCAATTGTCCACATTAAATTTCATCTGCCATTTGGATGACCAGTCTTCCAATATATCAAGATCCTCTTGCATTTTTCCACAATCCTCATAGGGTTTTAACAACTTTGAAAAGTTGTGTGTCATCTGCAAATTTCATAACCTCACTCGTTATTCCCATTTCCAGGTCATTTATGAATATGTTAAAAAGCAGCGGACCCAGCACAGATCCCTAGGGTACTCCACTATTTACCTTTCTCCATTGAGAAAATTGGCCATTTAGTCCTACCCTCTGCTTTTTATCTTTTAACCAGTTCCTGATCCACAATAGTAGACTGCCTCCTATCCCATGATTTTTTAATTTTGCCAAAAGTCTCTCATGAGGGACCTTGTCCAGATACACTATATCAACCGACTCACCTTTGTCTATCTGTTTATTCACACCTTCGGATGTTTCCTTTGGGGTGTCAGATTACTGTGCCCCCCTCTGCTTCCTATGATTCCTCCATGGGATGTCTTTCTCAGCCTGTAGAAACCCCCTTTTGAGGTTCTTAAGGAGGCTACGCTGTGGGATTTGTCTTATCAGACTGCCTTCTTGGTGACCATCACATCTGCTAGACGAGTGTCGGAGCTCCAAGTGCTTTCTTGTCAGTACCCCTTCTTGACCTTCTCTACAGAAGGAGTCTCTATCTGACCTGTGCCATCCTTCTTACCCAAGGCTGTGTCTCCAATCCACCTTAATCAATGCATCCTTCTGCTCACCTTTTCCAGTCAGGACTGCGTGGCCTCTAGGCATAATCTTAGGGCACTGGATATCAGCCACATTATGCAGTGCTACTTGTGGAGGATGAATTCCTTCAGGAAATTTGATCACCACTTCCAAGCAGAGCATTGGCTGATGGATCAAGAGAACCATTGAATCTGCTTATATTTTGCAAAGCAAACTGGTCCCATTAGGCCTTCAAGCATATTCTACTAGAGCACAAGCCATCTCCTTGGCAGAGCGGTCCTGCGTGGATCCGGTGGACATTTGTCAAGCGTCCATCTGGTTGTCTCTGTCTACTTTTGTGTGCCATTATTGGCTGGATATCCAGGTGCGGACTGTGGCGGCTTTTGGGGCCAGCATAGTATCTGCGGCTGCCTCATCCCGCCAACAGGTGAAGTAGCTCTGGTACTGATTTGGAAGGTGAAATTTTACTTACCGTTAATTTCCTTTCCTGGATTCCTGCTAGACTAGTCCATGTCCCACCCTCACTCACTGTATTACTGGCCATAGTTCTTCAGCAGTAGCGGCTATCCTCTGCAGTCTGTTGATTTGTACATAGTTATGCAGTACTGGGTGCTAGTTGCGCTCTGGTTCTCACTTTTAGTTTAATAGTGGTGCTACTTGCGCTCACTTGATGCTTCTGCTTTTCCAGAGGTATACTGAAGGCAACATCTAGGGGAGGCACATAGGTGCCAGGGCATGCTCAGTGAAGCCTTTGGTATTATGTCTGTCTCCAACATCTGCTGGCAGGGGAATATAACCCACTTGTAAGGACTGGTCTAGCAGGAATCCAGGAAAGGAAATTAACGGTAAGTAAAATTTCACCACATATTTTTGAATAGCCTAAACCACATCCAGAATGTGCCTGCTTAGAATCTATGCAGCCCTCAACATTTACATGCGGAAATAGTGCCACTGTAAAATCGGCACATAGATGTGTAAATACCGCTATTTGCATGGGTGTAGTTGGGGAGGTGAGGGGGACATTGCTCCCGCAAATGAGTTGCCCTGACGATTGCTGCGATGCTTGTCTGCCCATGGGGATCCAATCTCCCGCAGGCAGAAGAGAAGGAGAGGTGCGAATGAGATTGCATTCTCCAGCAAAATAGGTTGTGGAGGGGGCGGAATTCAAGTGAGGTAGAAAAGGCAGGAACAATTTAAAGGCGCAGGGGGCCTATTTAAAAAAAAGAGGATGGAGGATTTTAGGGCAGGGGATGGGAGTGCTAGGTGGGTTGGTGAAGGGAGGAGAGTCTGGAAGGGTAAAAGAGGAATAAATTGGAAGACTGGGCATCAAAATGGCAGATGAAATTTAATGTGGACAAGTGCAAAGTTATGCACCTAGGGAAGAACAACCCAAACTATGGTTACACGATGCAAGGTTCCACATTAGGAACCACCACCCAGGAAAAAGATTTAGGCGTCATTGTGGATAACATGTTAAAACCCTCCACCCAGTGTGCAGCGGCGGCCAAGAGAGCAAATAGAATGCTAGGTATCATAAGGAAAGGAATGGAAAATAAAACAAAAGATATTATAATGCCTCTATATCGTTTCATGGTGAGACCGCACCTTGAATATTGTGTGCAATTATGGTCACTGTATCTTAAAAAGGATATAGCGATATTAGAAATGGTAAAGAGGATGGAAAGATACTCCTATGAAGAAAGGCTAAAAAGGTTAGGGCTCTTAACCTGGAAAAGAGACAGCTGAGGGGAGATATGAAAGAAGTCTATAAATTAATGAACGGAGTGGAACGGGTAAACGTAGATAGATTGTTTACATTATCAGAATATAGAAAGACTAGGGGACATGCAATGAAGCTACAAGGTAAACTATTTAAGACTAATAAAAGAAAATATTTTTTCACTCAACGTGTAATCAAACTCTGGAATTTGTTACCGGAGGATGTAGTAAAGGCTGTTAGTGTCGCTGGGTTTAAAAAAGGTTTGGACAAGTTCCTGGAGGAAAGGTCCATAAACCATTATTAAGAAGGGACCCAGGATATCACTGCTTGACCCAGTACAAGCCTTATGGAACCTGTGTCTTTTGGGGAAACTGCTAGGTACGTATGACCTAGATTGGGCACTGTTGGAAACAGGATACTGGGCTTGATGGACCTTGGTCTGACCCAGTATGGCATATCTTATGTTCTTAGGAGGAGAACCAGCAGGATAGGAGTTGGAAGGGGAGGGAAAAGTGCAAGGCAGTACCGTACCTAACCTATGTGAGTGGTGCAATCGCACAGGGCAAAGAGGATTAGGGGCAGATGTCCAGTTACCAGCCCTTGCCTGCCCCCCCCCCCTGCATTGCCCTGCTGCTGCCACCACTTTTTTGTACTTTGGGGGCGGCAGCAGCAGCAGTGAGGCAGACCCTCATTTCTAGGCAGCTCGGGTCCCTCCTTCCCTTCTCTGATATAGGTCACTTCAGAGGAGGGAGGGACCAGGCCAGCCATGCAAACATGGGTCTTTGCAACTCAGCGTTTGCATGGCTGATCTAGTCCTTCCCTCCTCTGAAGCGACCTACATCAGAGAAGGGAAGAAGGGACCCAAGCTGCCTACAAAAACGAGTCTGCCTCACTGCTGCTGCTGCCACCTTTGAGAAAACAAAAAAGAGGCGGTGGCGGCAGCGGCAGGGCAATGCGGAGAGGGGGCAAGGGTGAGAAGGCAACCGGCGGGGGGGGGGGCACGCCAGAACTGGAGATAGCACAGGGCGCAATAATGACTTGGTACAGCCCTGGTGCAAGGTATTGCTAAAAGGTACATTACCCTTCCCCCAGAAAACACACAGGCACCCCACCTCCACATGACAGACATGCACACACAAACATACACAGACACACGGGCACTTCATTTCACACCACACATACATATATACAGTCACCTCACCTCCGCACCACACACACACATACAGGCACCTCACCTCCACACCACACACACACATACATATGGGCACCCCACCTCTGTACGACAGACATTCACACACACAGACACCCCACCTCCACATGTCATACATTGTGGCAAGGAGGCCTATCTGGAGTCTGGGGGAGGGCAAACAGACAGGGACTTCACCCTAGTAAAGGGCCCCCTTTCACCGAGACAGGGTAGAAAAGCCATAAACACCTCCAGGAATCAGAAAACTTCCACGTGGACCACATTTCATGCTCTCTCTAGTGGAATGAAGGGGAGAGGATACAAGGCTCAGAACCTCTTAGGCAGTGAATGCTCCAAGCACTCAGGTGCCCGAAGTCAGGCTGATTGCCGACACCTGAGTAGGGAGGGGTTGGAGTTAGAGACCTGGAAGTATAAACCAAGGCCAGAGTATGATTTAGGGAGGAGAGGAGAAGCAGGAAGCCAGGCTGAGCAGAGCAGAGGAACGGAGCTTCCAGCTGGAGAGAGTGCTATTTGGCATGTAGCACGTCTGCAGGAGAGTTTGGAGCCAGGAACAAGAGAGACTCCAAGATCCCCTGGGAGGCTGTTAGCTGAGCATGGTGAGCAGGACGGGGAGTCAGAGCCTATGCAGCTGGGAGAGCCCGAGGTGAAGCTGATTGAGGAGGACACTCCCATGGACTGTTCCTTGTGCCAAGCTATAAACCTGGGAACGTAGAGAAAGCAAGCCAGTCCTGAAAGAAAGTCTTCCAGGAAAAAGGTACCCTTATTCTACAAGCAGGGTGGCTGTGTTTCCCATCTGTTTATAAAGGGGAAGTTTACCACAGACTTTAAATGTAATTTTTGTTTTGTGCTTTAGCCAGCAAGGCCAAGAAGGGAATACAATAGGCTTGCTGGTAAAGACTGTGTATCCTGCAATAGAGAGAACCTTTAAAACTGCATTTTGTGGTTGGATATGTTTTGGACAATGCTCTGCTTTAAAGAGTCCTGAACCAACAATCCTATGTGTGGTATGATCGAACCATTGTGTATATAAAAATAATAAATTTCTGTCATTTGCCTTACCTACTTGAGCCTGACTACAGCTTTCTGCATGGTGCACTCATACAGCTGAATAAGGACTACATTTCCCAGAGGGCACTGCAGGGAAATAGTTTTAAAAAAAGCTGAAAAAGCATACAGCAGAAAGTTCCTCTAAAAAACCACGCCCCTCTAAGCTAGAGGCGAGTGGTGGTGGCGTGACAACATGCACACACAAACATACACATGGGTACTTCACTTCTTCACTACACATACAGGCACCTCATCTCCACACCACACACACACACACTCACAAACACGGGCACCCCACCTCTGCACCACACACACACATGCACCACAGCCTCCCACCCCACCCACAGAAATGTACCTACCACATCTCCTCTCATGCATAGATTCTGAGAGGGGCACATCCGGGCTGTCCAGATGGCCCTGGCAGGACTTGCCCATTAGGACCCAATTCTGTACGGCAGGAACAAATCGTTCCCACCACACACAGAATCGGGCCCAAGGACTTCCCAGCGTGCACCTGCCTGCCTGCGGGGATGTCCTCCCCGCAAGCACCCCCGACTCCTGCAGCTTTGACCCCCTCTTCCCTGCCACCCGACCCACGGCTGGCCAGCCGGGGCCTGGATAGGGCAGTGGGGACCCCCCTGCACCTGGCCCCAGGGGGATCCCTGGCCCCGATCGCTGGGTCAGTGCTGCTTATTCCACCTCTGACCTGGTAGGATGTACAAGGCCATGACCTGAATTGGCCCTGTATGTCCTGCCAGCTCGACCCCCCCACTCCGCCCAGCTCCTGCCCTCCCGCCACCTGCTGGCTCTCCCCATCCTGCAGCTCTAGCCGTGTAGGAAGAGCAGGAGGGAGAATAGGGACATGCAGCCCCACAACCTGCAACTTAGAATCGGCCCTGGATTTCAGAAAACCTTTGACAAGGTCTCTCATGAGAGACTCTTGGGGAAATTAAAAAGTCATGGGATAGGAGGCAGCATATTATTGCAGATCAAGAACTGGTTAAAAGATAGAAAACAGAGAGTAGAGCTAAATGGCCAATTTTCTGAATGGAGAAAGGTGAATAGTGGAATACCCTGGAGATCTGTGCTGGGCCTGCTGCTTTTTAACATATTTATAAATGACCTGGAAATGGGAATAATGAGTGAGGTGATCACATTTGCAGATGACACAAAATTATGCAAAGTTGTTAAAACACAAGAGGATTGTAAAAAATTGCAAGAGGACCTTGATAAATTGGGAGACTGGACATCCAAATGGCAAATGACATTTAATGTGGACAAGTGCAAAATGAAGCACTTAGGGAAGAACAACCCAAACTATGGTTACACGATGCAAGGTTCCACATTAGGAGCCACCACCCAGGAAAAGGATTTAGGTGTCATCGTGGATAATACGTTGAAACCCTCCGCCCAGTGTGCATCCGCAGTCAAGAAAGCAAACAGAATGCTAGGAATCATAATGAAAAGAATGGAGAATAAAACAAAGGATATTATAATGCCTCTGTATCATTCAATGGCACAACCACACCTTCAATAAATTGTGCAATCCTGGTCTCCGTATCTTAAAAAGGATATAGTGGAATTAGAAAAGATACTGATAAGAGTGACAAAAATGGTAAAGGGGATGGCTTCCCTACAAGGAAAGGCTTAAAAGGTTAGGACTCTTCAACTTGGAAAAGAGGATGGATGAGGGGAAAAATGATATAAATCTATAAAATACAGTAATGAATGGAGTGGAATGGGTAAATTTAGATTAGTTGTTTACCCTTCAAAAAGTAGAAAGACTAGAGGACACACAGTAAAGCTGCAATATAGCACTTTTAAGACAAATCTGAGAAAATATTTTTTTCATTTACCGTGTAATCAAACTCTGGTATTTATTACCAGATGATGTAGCAAAAGCTGTTAGTGTAGGTGGATTTAAAAGAGGTTTGGACAAGTTTCTGGATGAAAAGTCCATAAACCATTATTAAAGAGGACCGGGGAAATCCACTGCTTACCCTTTGGACAAGCAGCATGGAGTCTGTGTACCTTTTCGGAACCTGACAGGTACATATGATCTAAACTGGCCACTGTTTGAAACAGGATATTGGGCTTGATTGATCCTTGGTCTGAACCAGTAAGGCATATCTTATGTTATTACTGTATGTATGTTCTTATGAACTCTGGTGCTGGTCTCGTGAGACTTGAGAACATGAGACCAGTGTGAGAGATAATGGGGGGTGGGTGGGCACTAGGAGGTCACAAGCACTGGCTTTTAAGATTTTGGCCTAGCTCCTAAATCCATATAAAACTTGTTGAGGCCTACAATAGAGGCACAGTACACATGGAATTTTGGAGCCAGCTATAAGCTGCACAGCTGCACAAATAAAGTTCCGTCACCATGTGTACCTCTCTGCTAGCTGCTGCTTTTATGTTTGCTGAGCAGTAACATGAGGCACAGTTCTCTCTGATCCCATATGCAGGCACTACTGCCTCTCCCCATGGTCTTCCCCTCCCTCAATCCTTGTGATTCTTGTTCAGAGATGGGCTGCGGGGAGTCAACGCTGCACCTAATCAGCAACACAGCCACCTCTGAGCAAGTGGCACTGAGAACAACAGAAGGGGAAGACTATGGGGAGAGGCTGTGCTGCCTGCATGTGGGATGAGAGAGGCCTGTGTGTCTCATACTACTGCTCAGCAAAGGTGAGGTAAAGTGTCACCTGCCTCCTCTATTTCTTGTGTTACACTGCATACACAGCCTGGCTTGTTGGGGTTTCAATTTAATTTTATCTACATATTTCTACTTTGTTTATTATAATTTATTCTGTACTTGCTGAGGGTCTAACTGTGTTTTGCCTGTGTACCAAGACTAAGAGCTATGTCTACTAACCCGGGCAAACAGTTAATCCAGGCTATTTGCAACAAGGTCCCATTGAATAACATGGGGCCTAGTTGCAGATAGCCTGGGTTAACTACACAGGTACACTAAAAAATTTTTTTTTAAACTGCCTCTAATGTTTCGATTGATTTTTACGTTTTTTGGTGCGCTGAATCCAAATCTGGTAACCAATTTGCTCCATCACGTACAGATTTTTTGCTACATTGGGTTAGCAGTTTGAGGTGAACGTTTCAGTTTGAGTGCGATCGAGATAAAAGTTTCTTGGATGGATTCTTTATACTAATTGTTTAGTAGTTATTCAAATAAGAATAAAGAAAATTGTAACAAGGCAGCACATAAGAATAGAGTAATGTCAACAAAACACACTGTGATGGTAGCAAAATTGTCTGCACTTAAACAGCCACATACATGTGCACAAACATTGAGCATATAAGAGCGAGGTTAGACACAAAGCAAAGCAAAGAAATGTGCAAAAAATGTTGTACAGGTATGTATGTAAGAATAGAAAACGCAAACCGCACCATTGCAATAAATGAAGACAAACACCCGATGGTGTGAAAATAAAATTCTAAGAAATGAGATCCGACACTGTGGTAATAACTAGCAAATTTTTATTTCAAAGTTTAGTAAAAACACGATATTTGTCAACACAGTTTAGATTTTAAAGTCATTCTTGGGTCAATCAATCTCCTGGTGGGCCCGTTTCTTCTTCCCCCGAATGCTTCTCTTGGTGCGCTGCTTGGCGTATTTTTCATCTGGGGTTTTCCCGCAGCAGCAACCAGCAGAAATCAGCCATCATAGTGGTGTTCCATCTTCCTTGGTACCTTCTCTCTGCGTCCTTGATGTCCTGGTGAAACCTTTCACCTTGTTCTTCACTGTACGCCCCCAAGCTTTCGGGAAAGTAGTTCACATGGGAGTGCAAGAAATGGACTTTCAGGCTCATGTTACAGCCTTGTTCTTTGAAGGCATTGAGCATCCTGGCAACAATATCCTTATAGTTCTCATCCCGCCTGTTCCCCAAGAATTTGAGAACAACATCCTTGAAGGAATCCCAGACTTCTTTTTCCTTCTCAGACATCGTTTCAGCGAATGCTCCATCTGAAATGAGTTTCCTTATATCAGGGCCAACAAACACTCCTTCCTTTAGCTTTGCTTCAGAAAGTCGGGGGAACTTTGAGCAAAGGTACCGAAAGCACTCACCATCTTTTGGAAGGGACTTGATGAATTGCTTAATGAGACCCAACTTAATGTGGAGAGGTGGTAATAGAATTTTATCACGAGGTACCAAGCTCTCATGAAGAACATTTTTCTCACCGGGTCTCAAATACTCCCGAATTGGCCAGTCTTTTTTCCCCCAGTGTAGGTCGCGGGCCCGGCTATCCCACAAGCAAAGGAAGCAGGGATATTGAAACCGGATTGCTGCCCTAATAGCATGGATAGAATTTTAAAGTCTCCACAAATCATCCACTTATGCTCATCATAACGAATCTTCTGAAGAATCAGGGCCAAATTCTCGTATTTTTCTTGGAGAATAACAGAGTGAGCAATAGGAACTGAAGCGAATGTGTTGCCATTATGAAGAACACCTTTTATGCTGTCTTTTGACGAATCAATGAACAGCCGCCATTCAGCAGGATCATACTTGAGTTTAAACTTTTCCATCACTCCGTATATATCGTTGCAAAATACCAAATCTTCCTCTTTGCTGAAATACTTCAAAAATTGTGTCTCGCGGTTGCGGTACCAATAAAAAGTTGTTCCTGGTGACAATAGATTTTTCTGTTTAAGCCGAGAACCTAGAAGATGGGCAGCATCTTTTGGGAGTCCTAAATCCCGGACTAAATCATTCAATTCAGCTTGAGAGAAAAGTACAGGTATCGGATCTGGTTCAGTTTCAAACTCGTAAGTACTGTACTCATCGGGAAAAGCCATCTGATGAGACTCATCATGATCAGAACCGTCCACACAAAAATCATCCAAAGATTTTGTTGGATCAAGCACAGTAACTACGTTGCTATAAGACATAGTACTAATTGCTGAGGGAAGGTTTGAGTAACATATTACGTACTTAATTTTTAAGTTGTATCCCTTAACAATGCAAGAGCAAAAATAGCAGTCACTGCTGTGGTCTCTTTGTTCACGCCACATCATAGGTATTCCGAAACGAAATGCTTGTTTTTACCTTTCATCCATAAGCGTAGATCTTCCTCACATGTCTTTCACACTTTGTGAGGAGCCCACGGTTTGTCTTGATCGCCTAATTTCAAACCGAAATAGGCGAATATACTTTTTAAATAAATGCAGAAATGTTCCTCTGCCGCTTTTTCACGGTATATTCCCCACAAATAAAACCAAAACTGTCCGGAGTTGACGCAACCTCTGGCTCTGTGAGCCATCACAAATACATAGCACTGCAAACTACAACTGTAGTGAACCACTTCGGAATAAAGCTGGATTACGACTGAGCAAACAAAAGGTAATAATGAACTTGCAAGAAACTGAAATTTGACAGGAACGTTCATGTCGCAACCACCGTGTTTGAGCGAGCGAACGAGGCGAGGCGAACAGGAAAGAACATGCGCCAGCGCGAGTACTGGATTTAGCCCCCCGCCTCCCAATTGTCCTGTTAATGTATAAAATGAATACAAAACACTCTAAAATATCATGAGGGAGTGTTTCTAGTTAGTTAACCATTACAACCTCTATTTTGGGCCAAGAAAATAAACTGCAGTCGGCTAAAAAGAAATTATGTGAACATTCCTTATATGGGTAAGAAATCTAATTTTGCAAGAAAACGTGACGTGATGGAACATTTTGGCTATTTTTCCTGGATTCAGCACCCCAAAATCAATAGGAATCAGTTGCAAAACTGGAGGCAGTTTTTTGGTAGTGTACCTGTGCTATTAATCCGGCTTAGTAGACATATCTCCAGATATTCTGTTAGCATGGAGTTTCTATGTAGGATCTGTAGTAATCTGGCTTTTTATCTTTATCTTTATTAACTTTCTTAATATACTGCACCTTCAGAAACCAGCAAGGCGGTTTACAATGGATACAAAAACACAGAGGTCCAGGATTGGCCAGGAAACCTAAAAGAACTACATTTCTTATAGGACAGCAGCAAGCACACCAGACAGGAAGAGAAGACAAAAGAAAGGAGGGAGAGCAGGCGAGAGGAAAAAAAGGACTAGTTGGAAGAACTGGGTGGGAGATCATAGGCAAGACAGAAGAAGTGTGTTTTAAGGAGTGCCTTAAATTTGGGATAGGATGGTTCCAAATGGGAGGGGAGGAGGGAGGGAGTTCCATAAGGATGGTGCCAGGAAGAAGGCGTCAGAGCTATGGGTGCGCTCCAGATGGGCGCGTGTGGGGGAAGGAAGCTCAAGATGATTGATGCGGATAGACCGAAGACTGCGAGGCACTGAACGAAACTGCAGTGAGTCAGCCAGGTAGCACGGTGTGTGGGTGTGAATTGCCCTGTGAGTCAGAATTAGGAGTTTCAAGACTATACGCTGGGAAACTGATAACCAGTGAAGTTGAATTAAATGAGGTGTAATATGACTGTAACAGGAGGTGTGAGAAATGATCCAGGCAGCAGTATTTTAAATCAGTTGCCGGCGATGTATCTGGTATTGGGGAAGACCGGCGAAAATAATGTTACAATTATCCAAGCGTGAGATAACCAAGTGCGAGAAGGAGTGTAGTGAGTGAGGAGGGAGACAGGACATCACTAATTGCTCTGATCTGACAGAGAAAGAAGAAAGAACGATGTGCAAGAGAAGAAATATGATCATGGAAGGACAGCTCAGGGTCGAGGACTACCCCCAGATACCGAAATGAGGAAACCAGTGGTATTGGGTTGCCAAGAAGTAAAGGAGCTAAAGAAGGAGGGGAAGAGCTGAAGACAAACCACATTGCTGATGTCTTTGAGGGGTTACGGTGGAGGAGACTGGAAGAAAGCCAGTCCGCAACAAGAGTCAGGCAGGTGTTGAGTGGTGAGAGATCCAGGGACACTGGAGAGGTATGATGGAGAAGGATGACATCATCGGCATAGTAATAGGCCGAGATTCCAGTTTGCTGTACCAGGAGTGCAAGTGGTGCAAGAAAAATATTGAAGAGCAGAGGCGCGAGGACTAAACCTTGGGGGACACCACAGGACAAGGGCAAGGGAATAGAAGTGTCAGACGAAGAGACTACAGAAAAGGTGCGAGAGTGAAGAAAGGAGTGAAACCAGCAGAAGACCACACCACGCAGACCCACATCCTGAAGACGTGAGAGGAGAAGAGTGTGGTCGACCAAGTGGAGTGGAGGAGTGGCCTAGTGGTTGGGGCAAGGTACTTCAGGCCAGAAGGTCGGGGGTTCAAATCCCACTAGAGGACAGCAACCTTGGGCCGGAAGGACTGGGGTTTCTAGTCCCACAGGTGCTCCTTGTGGTCTTGGGCAAGCCACTTAACCCTCCATAGCCCATGTTCCCTGTAAAATAGTTATCTCCAAGTTATAGTGCCCTGTTCAATGTAATTTCAGTTTGTTCAATGTAAACCGCACTGATGCAGAATAGCGCGGTATATAAGAGAATGTAAATAAATAAATAAATAAATAAGTCAAAAGCAGTGGATAGATCCAGGGAGATAGCCAAGGAGATGTCACGCTGATCATGCGCAATGTGAATCTCATTAAAAAAGTTCAAGAGAATAGACTCGGTGCTGTGACCGGTGTGAAAACTGGATTGGCGGGGGTGCAGAAAGTGAATGGACTCGAGGTGTGTGGATTGTTGCGAGAAAACTGCTTTCTCCAGTATCTTAGAGGTGAAGAGAAGATTAGAGACAGGATGGTAGTGGGCAGGGTCGGTGGGGTCAACAGAGGGTTCTTGAGGAGAGGGTGGACCAGGTCGTGCTTCCAGGGGGTAGGGACGGTACCGGAAACCAGACAAGCATTAAGCACGGAGTGTAGGATAGGAATCAGTTTTCCGTATAGGTGAAAGGATGTTCTAAGGCCCACTGGAATATTTATGGTGCTGCTCTTTCTTAGGTAGGTTCCTCATTTCATTAATTTGAGAAGCTGGTGTCATTATGGTATGGTAGATTTGCATTTTAGGTCTTCAGTGACTTTTGTAGGGTTTTGTTTTAGTTCATGACAGGGCCGTACTAAAGGCTGTGCGAGCGGTGTGGCCGCACAAGGCACAAGCACAGAAAGGATGCTGATATCATCACTGGGCTTCCAGAAAGCTCAAAAAAGTGCATTACTACATGTGACTGGGGCGGAGGGGGCCAGATTGTTAGTTGCACAGTGCGCATTTCTAGCTTGGTTTGGTCCTGGTTCACAATCTGCCGGGTACTGGAGAGGTTGTTAATGAGATGCAAGACCATACCAAGCTAGAAATGTACCCTGTGCGACTAACGAATCTGGTGCCCCCCTCCGCCACAGCTATAAGCAGTAACTCTTTTTTTTTTTAGCTTCTTTAAGGCCCGGGGCCTTTGTCTGCACTTGTGCCCTGGGTGGCTGCACGGCTCGCACAACCCTTCCTATGGCTCTGATGAGATGACACAGGAATCAGATTTTTCTTTTCTTGTATGCTGGGTTTGATGGTGAAATTGTCCTAGTTCTGCTCTTCACCTACTGTTGTAACATATGATGGCAGATAAAGACCAGTATGATCCATCTAGTCTGCCCAGTAAGGTGATTAGGGTTGTACCTGCTGATCTATGCAGGTCAGCTCCCCCCCCCCCCACCCCTATTTATTAAAGTTTAAAAGATATTTAAGTTTGCCTTGCTATCATCCTCTTGCTGTAAAGGGATCCACTGTGTCTGTACCATGCCAATTTGAATTCTGTCACTGTATTTGCCCCCACCACCTCCATCGGGAGGGCATTCCAAGCATCCACAACCCTTTCAGTGAAAAAGTATTTTCTGATGTTGCTTTTAAGTTTACCACCTTGCAGCTTCATCATATACCCTCTAGTTTTACAGCTTCATCGTCTTTGAAAAAGGTTTGTTTGTTCATTAAAATCCTTTAAGTATTTAAAGGTCTGTATCATATCTCCCCTAGAGTGTACATATTTAGATCTTCAAGTCTCTTCTCATACATCTTCTGGTGCAGGCTCCAAATAATTTTGGTCGCCTTCATCTGACCTGTTTCAAGTCTTTTTAAATCCTTTGTGAGATACATCTCCAAAACTGAGCACAATACTCCAAGTGAGGCCTCACCAATGACTTGTACAGTGGCATTAATACCCACCTCCTTTCTGCTGATTATTTCTCTCTGTTAGAGGAGGGGTTTCATTGGATGGAAAATAGATGTTTAAAAAGAAAAAGAGAGAGCCATAGCAGTTTTTAACAACAAAATAAAATTAGTTATAATTTATTTTGGTGTTAGAAACTCCACTGTGGTTCTCTTTTTCTTCTTGTCCCATGGTGTCCCTTTGTTTTTTGCAGGACTCTCCACCCAAATCTAATCAGCATCAGAGGAAGGGAGCGGACAAGTAAACTCCTCCCTGCTTCGCACTGCCAAGGCCAAATGGGCCACCACAGCATCATTTTCAAATTTTTAAGCACTCTAAGGCACGCCTGCACCTGGTGGGCCCACGTCAGAGGGCCTCACCAGAGGGCCCTTTGGTGTGGCCTTTCGGCATGGACCAAGGTTACACTGCACCAAAGCCAAACAGCCCATCAGACACAGACCAGCCGCTGACGATCAAATCACAGAGGATAACACCACAATCACTGAACCGACCAAACAACTCCCTCGCTGCACAGAACGTTGAGCTCAGCTCCTTCTCTGCTCCCTCCTTAGACCCAGTCACGCAGCACAACCTCTCAGGCAGCAAACATAATAAACTGAATAACAACATGCCTCAACTGTACACCCTTATCGACTCACATCTAACCCTATTCATCCTCACCTCCACCACAAACTCCCTCCTACACCCTTACCAAACCTCCCTGCTCCCTCCGCCCTTCCTCATCACCCCGCTCTCCCTACAATATAACATGTAACTACCCCTCCACACTCGCAACTCACAACACTTTGTCACAATCCCAACACACAACACCTCACCCCCTCTCATAAACAAATCCCCTACCTCAGTACTCCTCAACTGCACCCTCATCAATGAACACTCAGCGAAGAACAAAATCACTCCCATAAGCGATCTCCTCTTCATCCACAACCTGGACATCCTCTGCATCACAGAATCCTGGCTCACAGAAATTGACACAATCTTCCTAAATCAAATTCAACCCCCAAACTACAGCCTCTTCCACTCCCCATGCACTCAGAAAAGAAGGTGGCATCCTCATCCTCGCTAAATCAGACCTAAACTTCACCAAGAAAGCTGCTGAATCCACCGCATCACTGGACACACTCACCATCTCAAACAAACAACTCACCATCTGCATTGTCCACCGCTCCCCATCAGCACCAACCAATGGCCTCTCTGGTCTGCTCCATATCACCCTTGAAAACAACACAAAACACAAAGACCTCATCCTTTTAAGAGACCTCAAACTCCAGTCAACCCCAACCAAACAAGCGACAGCCTTTCTGGAAGCCATGGCAACAATGTACTTTTCACAAATCGTGAACTCCTCCATTCACTGCAAAAGCAACATCTTCAATCTCATCTTCACCAGTAACAACTCTACCCACATGGACTCTCCCCCACCAATCCTAACCCTCCCAGTACCCTGGTCCGACCACAAGAAAGTAATCTATCAGCCGTCCCTCAGCACCCCCCCATAAACAAACGTCACCCCTAAACTGCACAAAAATCACTTCAGACAATTCAACAAAGATTCCATCCTCACTCATATCTCTCCAATTCTCAACACAGAAATACAAGACCTTGACTCTGCTATCAACACCTGGAATCAACTTATCAGCGAATCAGCCTCAACCTCGATCCATCTTCACAACATTGTTCATAAACGGACTCCATGGTACACCCCTGACCTCCGAAAGCTCAAATCCCAACTAAGGAAACAAGAACACAGATGGAGAAAAGCACTGCTATCTATAGACCAAACCTACTACATGACCCTTGTAAG
Organism: Ichthyophis bannanicus; assembly: GCA_033557465.1. Classification (NCBI taxonomy): domain Eukaryota; kingdom Metazoa; phylum Chordata; class Amphibia; order Gymnophiona; family Ichthyophiidae; genus Ichthyophis; species Ichthyophis bannanicus. The sequence continues at coordinate 66,591,848 of CM066044.1, read as the reverse complement.
AGAATACAACCAAGCTACAAACCACTCAAAGCAGAGCTACCACACAAAACTAATTCAAAGATCACTCAATCGCCCAAAAGAACTGTTCACTCTAGTAAAATAACTTACAAAATCACTCTCCAATAACACAACCAGCAGTTGCATCAGCCCTCAACAACTAGCAGAATACTTCTCAACCTGCCATCCTCAACCTGCTGTTCAATCAAGCCCACCCCCACAACTTACCATACCAATGCACTCACGCACCACCTTTGAACACATCTGCTGAAAACATCAAAAGCATCATCTCATCTCTCAACACCACCATATCGCCCCTCGACCCCTCTCCAGTCAGCTGGATCAAAGTCACCAAATCTGATCTCGCTCCATTCCTAGCAAAACTCACACAATGCTCCCTACTACATGGCTACTTAACAACCTGCCTAAAATCCTCCTCAATTCGCCCTCTCCTAAAAAAAAAACACCTCGACCCATCTGACCCCTCTTCTTACAAACTCATCACAAGCCTACCATTCTTAACCAAAATAATCGAGAAAACTGTCCAAATCCAACTACAAGAATACCTCGATGCCCATGCTCTGCCCGATTCACAGAAGCATAGTTTCAGACCTCAGCATGAAGTGAAAACCCTCCTAAATTCGCCTGCTGAACAACTTCATAAAGGGAATTCAGAACATTCATCTCGTATTCCTTGAAATTTCAACCACCTTTGACATTATCAACCACAACATCCTCCTACAGTGCCTTCAGTCGATTGGAATACAGGACACCGTATTAAGATGGTTCTAAGCTTACCTTCACAACAGACCCCAGCAGATAAGAATTGGACGGCTACCATCAACCCCATACATTCAAACTCAAGGTGCCCCCCCACAAGGATCTACCATCTCAGCTCTCCTCTTCAATATCTACCTGCAACATCATCCAATCACACAGCATCAACTATCACATCTATAAAGATGACATTATACTGTACACACCATCCTACCATAAACTCCAGCAATGCTTCTCAGACATCTCACAATGGCTATCTGCAAATCATTTATCTACTGTTTAAACCTCAAGAAAACTGAAGCCTTACTCGTTACCAAAAATTAATCATTCTGCCCCCCCCCCTCCCCCCATCATTCTTAACAACACAGAAATCCAAGTCAAACCGGAAGTAAAGTACCTGGGAATCACCATCGACAGCCACCTCACCCTGAAGACACAAATAATGAACGCAGCAAGATCAATCTACTACAAAACCCAAACCTTATACACCTCCACCCTCTCCTCGTCCCATCAGACTTTTGCTCAGCCCTACAGGCTCTCACTATACCACATGCTGACTACTGCAACTCAATATACCAGGGACTCCCAAAATCAATGCTCCATCCTCTACAAACAGTACTCCACACGACAGCCCGGACCATCACAGGAGCCTCCAGGATCCCATCCTAAAATATCTTCACTGGCTCCCACTGCAAAGCAGAATACTCTACAAAATGCTTCTAATGATACACAAAGCGCTTAATCATCAATCATCCGCCCATCTTCTTTCCCTCATCACACCACTGCAGATGAACAGACCACGGAGATCCTCCAGTATGAACACCCGGATCACTCCCCAAGCAATAACAAAAAGCACCCAACAGGCTTGCGCCAGATCCTTTAAACTATATGCCCCCCTCAACCTGCAACTCCTTCCCTGACCACATAAGAAACACCATTGACCTCCCAACCTTCCTCAAGACCCATCTCTTTACTCTCCACTTTAGACTCACTCTCCCCAACCCCCCGCCTACAACATAAAGTGCATTCTGTTGATAGTTAAAGAACAAATACCATGAAGAACATGATGGGGGTTATTCTGAGACATGAATAACGGTTGTGCGGGGAAGTTAGTCGGGGCAGGGAAGAGACGGCCCGGGGACGGAGAGTGGGCAGTCGCAGCCCTGGACGTACAGGGCTGATTCTAATGTCGGCCCTGTATGTACAGGGCCGGCGAAATAGCCGGGGAAGCTATTCCACCTCCGAGGTGGAATAAATTCCCTGGATGTGTTTCTTTTCGCAGCCTGGGGCATGGAAGGGGCTGTGGGGGCTAGGGTTTATTCCCCACAGCCTGATCCTGGCCTTAGGAGGCCAGATCGGGGGTTGGGCTGTGGGGAATAAACTTTAGTTTCTGGCAGCCAGCATCACGGCTTTTATATGGAGCCACGGTACCATGGCAACATGACGCCATGGCGCCGCGGCTCCATTTAAAAGCCTGACTGAGCTATCTGGTCAGTGCCTGTATGTGAGAACCGGAACTGAATCACAGTCATGGTCTGCACATTCAGGCCTGTTCACGATTCTGATCACGTGGGGCTAGATGTGCCCCGCGGGATCCGAATCGCGAACCCCTTTGTATGTCTGGCTCAGACCGGACATACAAAGGGGATAGCCGTGCGGGACAGAATCAGGCCCTATGTTTCTAGTTAAAGTTAACCAAGCATATCCTGTTCCTTTATTTATTGTATAAATTTGCCTGTTCAATGTAAATGTTGTTTGAATTGTTTGAAGTTCCAAGTTCTTTGACCTCTGTGAAAAGCAGTATATAAATCCAGCGAAATAAATAAATGTATATGTACAGGTGTCAGAGTTTTTAAATCTTAGAGTGCCAGACTAAATAACTAAAGAGCTACAAGTTTTGCTGCATCTTAATTATATAGCCTGGAAATATGTTGCTTCACCTTTTTTGGCAAAGCCACTGAATGAGAACCTCTGCTCCTTATTTGAGTATCTTGGGGCACCAGCTCATCCCTTGCCTATTTGATAAACTAGCTTCCTATCCATCCACAATGAATAAGCAAATGATATGCAAATATGTTAATGAATATGCAAATATGTCAGTCCGCTCTATGCCCCCACCCCCCAAATGAAGTAGTCAAACTACACCCATGGTTATTTGCACATGTAGAAAGTGCAGAATGGTTCTAAATTCCTTCCTTGTTTTGTTCCTGCCGAACAGCCATTCTAATAGAGCTAAAAAAGGAGAATAAAGGCATCTCATTCTGCCCTTCAAATGCTCATTAGGAGGTTAACCCTGGAATTACCGAGATTTTTTGCACACACTGAATACCGTTGGGGTCATAAATGACCCCACGACTAATTTTAATTGTTAACCATGAAAAGTTTAAACTAAACAGACAAAATATTATTCCGAATTAATTATTTATTCTATGAAGGTTAAATGTTTTGAAATTTAATGCTTTATCATAAAATTACATGAAGAAGAGTTGCCATGAAAGCAGTTTTTGCATGCACTTGATGAACATAGTAAAGTACTACAGTCATTTGCATGAGACACAGACAATTTCTGAATGTTCTTTGCAAACATTGCGCTTGCAGGAGGTGCAAACTATGTTGCTTTTCTTGCCTTTTTCTCTGGAACAGCAGTGATACCTTGCCCTTTTCTTTGGGATCCCGACATTGCAAACAGCATCAGTGGCTTCTTCAATGCTGGAAGAAGTCTCGCTGCAATTACTCTGAAGCAGCTGCTTTCCTAATTCCAAGAGGAATAGACGACGTCTGTTCTTTGACTTGGACTGCCATTCTGGATTTAGTGACATCCAAACAATGAAGGCGTTCAAAGCACTGATGTCCAACATGTTGTAGAAGATTGTCACTGGCCAGCGTCTTCTCATTCGTTTTGTGGTATACGTGCGCAACATTTGATCTGCCGTTATCTACTCCACCTTTACTAGAATTATGCGTGTTTTTTTGTCTGGACATGTGTTATCTACTTCTTCTTGATCATGCAAACTGCTCAGAAGAACAACCACTTTTCCTTTCGTTGGGCAATAGGAAACCAGAGTGGCGTCATCGCGAAAGGCAAACAGTGAAGTGAATACCTCTCGGCCCTTTGCTGTTACAAATTCTGGAGGTAATTCTTTTCTGTTCTTTCGAATTGTCCCCAAAAGTGTCATTTGTTTTTCTAGCAATTTCTGTGACAGGGATAAACTGCAGAAGAAATTGTCAACAGTAACATTTCTGCCAGATTGCGTCAATCCTTCAGTGAGTGGCAGCACAACCCTTTCACCCTGAATCTGTTCCCTGTTTTGTCCGAGTTCCCTTCCTGTATATACTTGAAGACGCAGAACATATGACGTTGCACTGTCACACAACATCCATAGCTTTATGCCATATTTCCCAGGTTTGCTGGGAATATATTGTCTGAACGGAACACGGCCACGAAATGTAAGCAGTTGCTCATCTACGGTAACATTTTCACCAGGAACAAAGGCGGCACTTAGAGTTGCTTCGTGTCTGATTGGAGCAAGCTTATCCACACCTCGTTGTTCACGTCTGTTAGTTGCATCATCAAATCTGAGAGCACAAGAAATTTGCTGAAAACGGTTACGGGCCATATTTTTGCCGAAAACAGAACGACCATCTTCAAGGTTCCACAACTGAACTATGGATTCGTTTCGTGACTTGTACACACCTGAGAGGATCAGAAGTCCAAGAAAACGTTGAAATTCTCCATCTGTCAATTATTTCCAGGTGTCGTCATAAATGTGTCTTCCTTGTTTGCTCATCCACATCATGATTTCATTCAATAAGTTCTTCCTCATGAACAAGTGGAATGCTGCGAGAGGGCCATCAACATTTCGTACAGCATACCTTGTAGGACCTTGTTGTACGGGCATGACATTAGCTCTGGCGTATCTTCCAGCAGCTTGCTTTATAGGTTTCCTGTTCCATGATGTGGCATCCTTAGATACATAGGCTTCAATGGCAACATTTGTGCTTATAGTTGATGACCTCTTAGCTCCTCTACGACCACAACTAAGATTCCTCACAGATGATATTGACACCGAGGACTCCTGCCTTCTTTCCCATCCAGCACAGCCTCGACCTTTGCATCAACCTGTAACTTGACTCTTTGCTGAGGCGATGTTACCGGCTCAACATCAGTTTCACATTCACTTGGCGACCAACTACTGTCGCCATCTGAATCATGACTGTCATCATCAGATTTATCGCCCGAACTTGGCTGATATGCTTCTTCGCTTGCTGAATATGCTGCATCATCAGACGACTCAGAGCCGTCACTGTCAGCATCTCGTTGCAATATTTCTCTTACTTGGGCAGCCGAATACTTTCATTTTGACATCATAAACAATAACCTAAAATAAATAAACAAAGATAAAGTTGAATAAAACACAAAGCAGTTTTACTATAGGTGTACAATAATCGTGATGAACGCGCTGAAAGCCTTTAGATTTCATCGGAAATAATGAGAGAACGTATGATATCAATTACAGAAAATGTGTAATTTTCATAAAATAAGAGTACAAAAAATAAATGATACATAATTAATGATAAATACCTTTGTCAGATCAAAAAATTCACAAAACTGCAAATTGTATCACGATCCAAACCGGACGTAAGCAACTGGGGTAAAAAATGACCCCACTGGTACTCTGTGCTGCAATTCATCACTAGTGTCACCTAGAGGATGAAAATTATTCCTCTCATGGCGCAATATAAAGAGAATATTGACATGTGAAAAGTCATAAAAAGATTGCATTCTTGAACAACTAGTTTCCGAGATACGCGTTGTGAAACTTGCAATGGGGTCACTTTTGACCCCATCGGTACTCCCAGGGTTAAATATGTTTATCTGCAGCATAAAGAGGACAAACTTCAGAAGAGGCTGAAAAGCCCCCTTTGCAGGTAAAAGCACTCACATGGTTTGATAGTTCAGATTTGGAAGGTGGAGCTGCCCAGTGCTGACTATGTGCACAGATTTAATTCTGAAATCCCTGAAGCTCATTTCCACTAGGCCTGGAAAATGTGCACAAGATTTCAAAATTGCCTCATATGTGGGTGTGTATATACAGATACGACCATTCCCGGATCCTATGTAAACATCTTCACGTGCTCTCGCCTTGCAGGTTAGACGTCCTCTGTGCTTCTAGTGCATCAGAATGAAAAGAACATTGCAGAGACTTCAGCTGACGCATGAGGCATCTGATGCAAAGGGGAAATTCAGCACAAAGTCTGAGATATGGAGGTCAGTGGCACAGCCCCTCCTTAACCATAAACATACATCTTCCGTGTTCAAAGTGACACACATTTTTAGTGGCATTATCTGTTACAGGTGCCAAAATTGAAAATCCAAGTATAACTTTAAATGGATAAGTTATACATTTGGTAGGCAGTTTTATAACAGGGCGCCATGTTTAGGTTCCTACTTGTCTTTATAAATCACTAGCATAAGTGGCCTAGAGTGTACCTATATTGCAGGTGTGGAATTTACACCAACTTTAGAACTAATGTAAATGTACAAACGTACACTCATAAACGACCACTTGTACACACTATCCATGCTCTTCTCAAATTCTCTCCATGCGCACACCCACCGTCAAAGTACACACCCTGGTGCTAAAGCATGTACGTTTACATCAGTCCACATTTTATAAAATCATTCCAACATTTGGCCACGCGCAGGAATGACTTTATAAAATTGCCTAAAAATTAAAACTTCAGCTTACACATTGCACTACACATACAACGTCTACATTAGAGGGCTGAATTTTGCAGCTAAATTTGTAATTTTTTTCATGCCCTCATTCCACTCCAAACCACTCCCCTAATGGTTAGGGCAACAGCCAGGGACCAGAAAGACCAGAGTTCAAATCTCACCTGCACTTCATGTGGCCTTGGGAAAGTTACTTAACCTTCCACTGCCACGGGTATAAACTTACATTGTGAGCCCTTTGGGGACAGGGAAATACCTCTAGTATCTGAATGTAACTCACCTTGAAGTACTGGAAAAGCAGGAGCTAAATACTACTAAATAAATGAACTTTGGCTGTTTTACAAATACAATGTTAAAAAAAAGTAAGTGGTCGGTGCCACCATCAACTAAATAAATGCTTTCAAATATCGGCCTCACAGGGTGCACATGCTAATAGTGAGTGCAGAATTAAGAGCTGTAGTATTCTCTTTAGATCATTAACTTCACTTCAAGGAAAAGGTCTGGGGCAAATGTCCTCATTTCTTCAATAAAACCCTACTGGGGAAGGCTACTCTAATTTTCTGTAGGCTGTGTGCACATAAAATATCAGCTGTGTGCAGCTTTTGAAGGAAGGTTAAATTTTTGTGCGCCACATAACGACACTCGGAGTTATATACTTTAAAATTTGACTACACATCAGAATACAGTATGTACACCACATTGATTTTAATCAAATTAAATGAAAATAGACAATTACTAAATGAAGCGGGAAATTTCTAGTAATTACAATCATAACTTTTAAATTTTAAGATGTCTGTGTTGTTTTCTATCAGAATTAGAGCCATAATTTTTGTGCGCTCTGTTGTAAAGTATGTGCGCTCTCTCAGCGAGGTGTGTGCGCGCGCACAAGCGCACAGCTTAGAGGGAACAGTGCTCTGGACACTCATGGTCAGAGGAGTAAAGCCCTGCAAAAGGCAGTTACAATTTTGTGAATGATTTGTAAAATGTCTGCTGCAAAAATTGAAAGGAAAAGAGATGGATGATGAATTTTAGTGAAAATAAAACATAAAATCAATGGGTTAATATAAACAACTTCCTATAGATGGGAAAAGGGCAAACTAGCTCTGTTCAACTCATGTTTTTTAAAGGGAGATTCCAGGACAGTGTCAGATTTCTCCAGATCTGCACCTTTCCTGGGAAAGCAAGAGTGGAGTCAGAGCATTCATCATGCTCTTTCTGTGTGCCCTGCACTCACGGCCGCTTTAGCTCTTTCACTGGAGAAGTGCAGACATCTAGTGGTAGCGACATTAAACTGACATTCTTTGAGCTGCCTCAGAAGAAATGATTCTCATCTAGAACAGTGCTTCCCAACTGGCGTACATTTGGAAAGTTCTTGGTGTGTCTTGGGGTGACTGATAGGGGCATGGGTAGGCTTGGGCTCATGAGGGTGTTGTCCCATCTCTATCGGACAGTGCCCCAGAAAAAGCCCTCTACTTTCTAAACTGAATGGCCTGCTTACTACTAGTACAGGAAATCAAGTAGTCTTACTGCCCACTATGCCTCCCCTAGTAGGAAAAGGGCAGTGCTTCTTTCCTGTGTGTGTCTTTGCTGACCTCACATGTTCAACACATCAGACTGACCCCAGAAGAATGAGATTCACGCAGGATAAAAGTACTGCTCCCCTTCTGCTAACGGGAGGGACTGAGAGTGAGGTCATGCAAAACTAAGTTTGGTGTGCCGTGAGGATTAAACAAACTCAAAAAGTATGTCACAAACTTAAAAAGGCTGAGGAGCACTGATCTAGGGGTTCCAAGTGGCTCTTGATCATAAACTATGAACTGAGACGATGCTATTTGGTTTGAGACCTCATAAACAGGGCTGAAACAGATTGAAATGTGCCTTATGTGATCCACAAAGCTGGCACCTCCCTCACCCAGCTGAAATGAGGAACTCACTCTTATCAGGGTTCTTGGAAGCCCCAGTGATGTCAGCCAGCACCAGGGCTGGCGCTACCATTAGGTGAACTAGGAAGTCAGCATTGGGCGTCGGAGGAGGCACCAACGTTTAAAGGTAAGCACTGCAGGGCTGTTGCAGGCATTGCCACCATTACACATCCCAGGAGGGGCAGCATCTGCAGCAATGGCGCCGCAGGGGGGAGTGAGGGGGGAGGTGCAAGAGATTATGCTCGCCTATGGTGCCTCATGTCCTTGTGCCTGTCCTGGCCACACTCCTTCCGTACTTGTGCCCTGTGTTGTCAACACAGCCCTTGCTACAGCCCTGCTTGTAAATGAAGAGCACTTCAGTCTGATTTTGGATTGTGATCTGATAAATTCTGTCTAATGGGAAATAAGAATTGTGGGTGGGGTTTGGTGGCCGGATGATGCTTTTTTAACATGTTACTCTCAATATTTCTGATGACCTCAGTGACTAAGCTTTTGCTAATTAATACTAATCAATACTAATCTACTCTAATCTCCATTTGAAAATGACAGCTTATGTTGCATACAGAAAGCAACTGCAGACTTATTTTCTGAGACATTATTATGTATTATTGTGAGAAATTGCAGGAGGACCTTGGGAGAATGGACAGAAGAAACTGAATGTGCATAAGTGCAAAATGATTCACATAGGGAAGAATAACCCAAATTGTAGATACACAATGCTAGGTTCCATATTAAAGGGGTCATTTTATAAGAAGGTGCCTAGTTTTAGGCACTAACAAAGTGCGAAAATGTCGGTATTTTAATCATTTATATGCTTTTCACAAGTGTGTATAAATGACCTCTTACGTATAACACACAGACAGGCATAAAAATACATGTGTTTCACTGTGAGCATGCACATGGCAGAGATAGGACGGAACGGGGACAGTAGGAGCAAGTACACGTGCTGATTATAAAATATAATAATTTACGTGCATACTCGAAAAATTTAGGTGTGATATTTACACCTTAACTTAAAGCATAATCTCTGCCACTTTCACTCTATTTTATAAAGAAAAGTAGGTGCCTATTTTCCTTTAAAGACCAACATCTAAGTCAGAGCCTACTTTCATCCTTATACAATTTTCCTCTAAGATTTACTATTCGGAATAAAATCTATGTGTCCTCCTGGAAAATACATTGAAATCGTTAGTCCAGTGTATGACAGTAGTCAAAAAAGTAAACAAAATGTTAGCACTTATTAGGAAAGAAATGTACCTTCTCCCCTTTCTGGCTGATATAATACCTCTCTATCATTCCTTGGGATGATCACACCTTGAATATTGTGTGCAATTCTGGTTGCCAGCATCTCAAAAAAAAAAAAAAAAAAAGATACTGCAGAACAAGAAAAGATACAGAGAAGGGTGACAAAATGATAAAGGGGTTGAAACAACTCCCATCTGAGGTAAGGCTAAAGAGGTTAGGACTCTTCAGCTCGGAGAACAGATGGCTGAGAGGAGATATGATTGAGGTCTACAAAATCATGAATGGGGTAGAATGAGTAAATGTGAATTAGTGATTTACTCTTCTATAAAGTAAAAAGACTGGGGACAGTCCATGAGCATTGGAGATTTTTTTTCACTCAATGCATTATTTAGCTGTGGAATTAATTGCCAGAGGATGTTGTAAAAGTTGTTAGTGTAGCTGGGTTTAAAAAGAGCTTAGGCAAGCTCCTGGAGGAAAATTCCATTAGGGGGATGTGGGGGAAGCAGCTGATTATCCCTGGAGATAAGTTCCATGGAATCTAGATATTCTTTGGGATCTTGCCAGGTACTTGTGATCCAGATTGGCTATTGTTGGAATCAGGATACTGGACCTTTGTTCTGATCCAGTATGGAAGTTATGCTCTTGTATTAGGACCTGAGCAGCGGACCAGAACCTTGTATCTAACTGTACTGTATCTGTGTTACAGCTCTACCGAGTCCAGTCAGTTCAGGGCATGATGAATAGTTGTAATATTCCGAAGAACCAACAGACTTAAGAGTGCTTCTGATACTGCACCAGGTAAGGTTCAGAAGTGGATTCTGGTTACATAACAAACTCATTATGCACAATTCAGAGATGAAGCAGTACCGAGCCTCTGGTTCATCTCTGTTTCACCTCTGAGTTCCGCACACGCACAGTGCTGAGAAACCGTTTATGAGTGCCCTAGAATGGTCTGAATTTTAGCATAATTTATAATTAAAACATGATTGTACCCTAATCTAAAACCTGGTAAGTGGGAAAGATAATCATTGAACATGTAACTCTGAAAAAACGAATATATTTTGATGATTATTTATTCAACAAAATGATTCAAGAGTAAGAATCTTTATATGAAAAATGTATGAGCCCTTCATTTTAGTAACTAGTGATATCTCCTTGAACAGCAAAACAAAATGTTTCCTGTAATGCTGATCTGTCCTCACATCAGCCTTGAGGAATTTTGGCCCAATCTTCCATAGAGAATTACGATATTTGGGTTTAGGTGGAGGCTTTGACTCGGCCAAGCCAGAACATGAAATCCCTTCTCGTCATTCTGTAGTAAATGTATTTGAATGTTTATGGTCATTATTTTGCTGCATGACCCACTTTCAGCTCATGGATGGATGGCCTTTAGGATTTTCTGATATAAGGCAGAATTCATGTTTCCATCAATGACAGTAAACCATCTGGGTTCTGATGTAGCAAAGTAACTGCACATCGTGAAACCTCCATCACCATGCTTGACAGCTGGGATGAGGTTCTTACCTTGGAAGGCAGTGTTTAGTTTTTGCCAAACAAAACATTTGTCATTGTGACTGAAAAGATCCAATTTTGACTCATCTGCTCAGAGAATGCTTTTTCAGAAATCTTGTGGGTCATCCAGAGGCAGACAGCAGTATTCCTAGAGGGCAGTGATTTCTTCCTTTCATGAACTCCATTCCCATTCAGCTTTTCCCTGACATTGGCCACAATAAGAGAGGCATCTGCAGATCTTTAGGGTCTACTCTGGGGTTCTTTGTGACTTTGTAGATGAATTTCCAGTTTGCTCTTGGAGTGATCTTGTCTGGATAGAGCCATTGTAGTCTTCAGCTTTCTATGTTTGTAGACATGAAGGTAGATTTTAGATAGGACATGAAGAGTAGAATTTAGACATCCAGGTCAGAACATGAAAAATTCCCATAGTATTTTACAAGAGGCTCTGCCAAGAAAGGGTAGCCTGACCCCTAGTGATAATACTACAAGATTATCGCTAGTGGTCACAATGGCCATTTTGGAACCCGGGGCCATAAGAACTGGAGCAGCTTGGGATGGATCACTCCTGCTCTGACTAAACACCAGGGACCTTGGTAAGGCTGGCAATGAGAATCAGGGGGTGGGAGGGTCTGCTAGGAGGCTTAGGGGAGGGCAAGGTTCTGCTGTAGGGGAAGGTGGGTGTGGCGATCAGATGTTTGGGGTGAGGTGAGGAAGAATAAGATGTCTTTGAGGGGTCAAATACCTTGGCGGATGACCGGAAAAGAGGGGGGCATGGATTGAAGTCAGGGGAGTGATTGAAGTGAGAAAGGCCAGACCTCAGCCTTTACAGATGTGCCTTGTTCATGCCTTGGGACAGCTGTAAATGTTGACATCTACATTTTTTCTAATCAGCGTGGATTCCCCTTGTAAGATGTGGAATCAATGTCAGTATTGTAGGCCTACACTAACCATTCCCTTTACTCACCCTTTCCACATATTCTGGAAATCTAAATGTGGTAAGCACCCGCACATTGAAATAGCCCCTGTTCTAAAATGGCAGTTATGCACTTAGGCAGATCTTCATGTGCAAATGCCAAATGAAATTAACTTCCTATCTGTCTGTGGATGGAAGGAGCCCCAAATGTTTAGAAATGATCTTGGTAACCCTATCCAGAGAGACAAGCATCAACTATTCGCTTTTTCCATAGGTCCTCTGAAATGTCTTTTGATCATGACATAGAGACAAAACTCAAAACCTTTTGGGTGTTAGACAGAAAGCTCAAACTTGGTCATGCAGATTTATTCTGCAGGGGAGTTTACATGTTACCCAATTATTTAAACACCTACTTCTGCTTAGCCAATTAAGAGCACTAAAGAGAACTAGGGGTTCACTTACTGTTGTATATATTGAATCTGAATAAGTCTTATTGTTCCTACTTTGTACTTTATGGTGTCTCGAGAAACACGTAGATGTTTCATTTAGACCTTTTTTATAGCCTAAGAAAAGACTGGTTTCAATTAGACAAGGGTAAGAATTTGTAACTCTCATTATTATATGTGGGGTTTACAAACTTTTTCTTGGCACTGTGATTTCTTGTCCAGCCAAAGGGGCGTTTGCACTTTAGAAGAGTGTACCTTGCCTGAAACTCTTGAGCATGAGGGAGTTTCCATGTCAATCAGTTTTCAAGGATCAGCTACCTCGTGTACTTCTAGAATTTTCTAAATCACAAAGTAAACCTTTCAGCTTAAAACGGGAATGTTAGAGGGATAGAACAATATAAACTAGGTGAAAGTTAATCAACGTGTGCTGTGGAAACTAAATGCAACTGGCTAAATGTTCAAGGCGCCTAATTTAGCTGGGTAAAACAAGTGTCAGAGGTGTACTCGGGAATGATTAAGTCTGATTTTCATGGCTTGCCAGATAAGTTAACACAGGCCTCCCCTAGCCACACAAATAACCATCCCAAATTTTGCCTGGATAGATTTAGGTGAATTTTCCACTGAATACCTAGTTAGTTAGAGTTGGCCAAAAATGTGGCTAAAAATAACTGTCTAAGGGGCCCTTTTACTAAATCCCGCTAAAGTTCTGCATTTAACACATGTTTTTAATGCACAGTAAGTGCAAAGCCTCCACGTTAGCCATTGGGGGCTCACGGAGCTATTGCATACATTATACATGCATGCCTACAGCACAATTAATGCAGGTACAACTATACTAATTGGCACACTGATGGTGATGACGTGCTAATGTGCTCTCCGCACTCACACTATGGCCCTAACCCATCTACTCTCCACATTACTGCACTCTTGCTAGTTAGCATTCACCGTGGCCAGTTAACGCATGCTAAAACATAACTGGAGTTAACTGGAGTAGAGGAGTGGCCTAGTGGTTGGGACAAGGTACTTCAGGCCGGAAGGTCGGGGGTTCAAATCCCACTAGAGGACAGCAACCTTGGGCCGGAAGGACTGGGGTTTCTAGTCCCACAGGTGCTCCTTGTGGTCTTGGGCAAACCACTTAACCCTCCATAGCCCATATTCCCTGTAAAATAGTTATCTCCAAGTTATAATGCCCTGTTCAATGTAATTTCAGTTTGTTCAATGTAAACTGCACTGATGCAGAATAGCGCGGTATATAAGAGAATGTAAATAAATAAATAAAATAAATAAAACATGTATTAACCGGTTATTTGGTAAAAGGGCCCCTAAAATTGGTTGGTTAGCTTAACCGTGCAGTGGCTCCTTGGAAAATTAACCCCATTGTCTTAAACACCAACAAAACATGACTTCACATGTTCATGGTCTTCATTCTGACGAGCTTATTGGGAAACTGGCGCTTGTGATCTTTGAAGTAACACTAATTGCCATCACAAGATGCCAACAGAGGGTAGGTATGGTAGGAGTCGTCAAGAAATGCATAACACATCTATGCCATCTCCTTCCTGAGGTAATGACCTGTCACTCACTCCCTGTCCAAGATCTATTAGGTTAACTCTCCAAAACTTTCCAGCAGCAGGAGCAAAGAGATGAGGAACTGGCTCCATAATAATTCAGCACTGCAACAAAGTGGTAAAAACATACAGCACTTAGAGGCCTCATAAAATGCCCTGCAAAATGCCGGCTTCTCGACACCTGAAGCCCACTGAGTTAAACATTCAGAATTCTTAATATTAATGTTATATCATGGGACCCAGGTAATAAAAAAAACACTCCACTCACGAGCAGATATCTGATGCACCTCTTTCTCATTTCTTCCCAAAGAAAGAGCTAACACAATATAATTAACCATTTGTAAATACTTCCAGGGAGCTGTAAGATATGTTATCAATATTACCTGCAGCTCGGTCCTCAGAAACCTTGTAGGGCAGTCTGAATTTGCCTTCCTTAATGAACTCTGTATGCCGGATACCATGAGACAAGAGACAATCCCAGCAGTCATTGAACTGGCCTCAGAACATGATGAGACTCCACTCTAGGAAACCTGCTTATGATGAAAATGCCGTAAAAGCACTAGGCAGAAAAAACCCAAACATTTTAAAAAGTGTGGTTGAAATCTTTCAAGGCAGTAAATTGCAGACCTGAAGGCAACTTTTCACCATCTCTGCAACTGTGAACCGATCATTCAGCTTATGTGCTCCAAAACTGTGGAATACCCTCCCACCACACATTAGGGCCATCTCTGATATCCCCCAGTTCAAAAAGGCCTTGAAGCATCACCTTTTCATCATATACTTTCCAGAGAACACAATAACACAAGTTCATCTAAACAGCTCCAATCCCATCCCTATCTAACATGATACTTTTTCAAGTAATATTACTATCATATGTATATAGTTCAAGTTCTATTATCCATTGTTACTATTACCCCTGTTTTCCAAGTTTTTCTTCCTGTTACATGTAAAAACAGATATATGTATCTTATCTTATCTGATGTTTTGTAGTTCTATGTAAACCGCGCTGATGATGAATAGTGCGGTATATAAAAATGTTAAATAAATAAATAAATAAATAAACAACTGTTTGGTCCCTTTGGACATGCTGCTTAATCCTCTGGCCAGGCGCAGGCAGCGCTGCAGAGGAAGCACTGACGTCACGGCCACGGGAGAGTAAATAACCCAGACAATGTGCCCTGACAGCTTCCCTTCTGTTTCCATGAAAATGTGTAACAGGACATGATTCTCTGCCCCTTGCAGATGCAGACAGTACAGCCTCATTATTCTGGCTCAGGTGCACTAAGGCTTTTCCCAATGGCACAGACTCCGTGGATGCAACAAGCAACAACAGTCTGCTTGATAACAGCAACATATCGAGAATTGTTTGTTAAGAGGCTTTGTCTACTTTGATCGGCAAATGCTGTGCACTGCTATGTAGAGGATCTGAGTTTGATTTGCAACTCAGATTGTCCACAGCACAGGATGGCCAGAGCTAGCAATGCTGTGGATGTGGAATTCACAGCCCTGGAGAGAAGAGAGTCATGGTTTTTGCTTAAGGGTGACTTTTAGTGGCCATATTTAGGGTCCATGATTGCAGGATTCTAGAAGGAATATCTGGCACAGAACTATCATTGCAATGGCTGAATTAAGTTCAGAGGGGACGTAAAACAGAGGACGAAATTCCTGGGTAGTTGCCAATGAAGGCTCATAACACCGGATCCCAGCCCTTGTTCAGAGTGAGCTAGAAACTAAAAGGAAAGTGAGGGGCCCCAACCAAAAACAACAATGAAAAAAGGTATTTACTATTCTCCATGGACAAGTAGGATGAGTCAGCCTCTCCTAGGTGACATCATCCGACGGCGCCATGGACGGAATGCTCTCTAATAGCTCAAAAGAGTCTGAAGACTCTTCTCAGCATGTGCCAGTCACCCTACCCCAGGCCCGTCCCCTTTCCTTTTGTCTATTCTTTCCATCCAGTCATGCAGACAGATCTCTATGCTTTCCACATTTCTCCCATTTTCTAAATCTTACTGTTTAACTTTTTTCCCCTCTTTCCATAGGATTGGCTGATCAAAGCAGTTTAGGCATGAAATTTAAACCCTTGCAACCATGTGGATCCACAGCGGCAGAGCCCTCCCCCAGGAGACCTCTGCCCTCTGAGGATGTAAAACAGGGGACAAAATTCCTGGGTAGTTGCCAGTGAAGGCTCATAACACCGGATCCCAACCTTGTTCAGAGTGAGCTAGAAACTCAAAGGAAAGTGAGGGGCCCCAACCAAAAACAACAATGAAAAAAAGTATCTACTATTATTACTCACACTATCAGTGTGAAAGGTAAATCACACAATTAAAATAACCCTTTCTTAAAGAGATTACAATACAAATAAGATCACTGGGGGATTATGTTTATTTTATTTGCTCAAGGCCATCCAAAGGTCAAGGTAGGCCCATCCACTAGGTGGAATACATGTCCGTCTATGATAGAGGGCTTTGGGGGACAGCACCATGACCCCTCTACGCCCTTCAAGGCAGCAGCAGAGCTCAGCCACAGGTCTTTAAGAAGCCGCATAGGTCTGCACTCAGCCTCCGGTCCTGCCTCCCTCAACACAAACTTCCTTGGGGAAGGGGCAGGAGCAGCCAGTCATGAGGGAAGCGCATGTCAAGGCCTGCCACTCTGCTGACAGTGGCTTGCTCTGCTGCTATCTTGAAGGATGTAGAGGGGCTGCAGTATTGCCCCCTCCCCTAGGTCTACTTCTGTTTTCTGCTTGGGTGAGGAGAAAGGGGATATGATAAATACCTGGAATGGATGGAGGGAAGGGGACGGAAGAGGAGATGCTGGACACCTGGGAGGAGAGAGAAGGGGAGATGTTGGACTATGAGCATAGGGTGGAGAAGGGAAGGGGTGGGGAGGTGCTGGGCTATGGGGGAGTGCAAGTTCCTGGGCCACTCTAGGGGGCGAGGGCACAGGACCCTCTGCCATCGATGGAAGTTATAGGATCCTGAGCCACACCAGGGAGGGTGCATGACTGAAGGTTCACTTAGGGCAGCAGATCTCCTTGGGCTGGCACTGCCAAAGGTATATCCGACCCATCATTCCTGTGCTCTATGCACTAGTCTTCACTAATATAGGAGGTCCTCATCCATTGCCAGTTTTCTCTTTTTTCTACATATCTTGGCTACATAATATTTAATGATAGATTTATCTGGAGGGGGCAAAACTTCCTCATCTGATATCAATTAAAGCGGACAGTGAACCTATGACAAGAGCGCCCAAGGTGCTACTGATGGTCAACTCAACTGGTGCTCCAGAAGCACAAAGCCCGCTGAGGCTCCCACCCGCTATCTTGATACTTTAGTTATTAAAGTATTTATCACTCACCTTTCCACAAGCATTAATACCCATGTGTTAGGGGGTATTGTGGGTACTGGGTATATGGGAAGATGGGGATGACTGCCTTTTATGAATATATACTTTTGATGTTTAATGTCCCACACCTTCAGTCCCATCAACATGTGCCATCAATTGTAAGTAAATATATATAAAAAAGGAGATTCTAGTTCCCGATTATATTGCTGTGGGCTATAGAAATAGTGAAAATACTGTCAAAAAGTAAGTGACTGGAATAAGTTTTATGCTAACTCTGCTTTTCACTTTGAAAACATCACTCACTTTTCCAAAATTAAGTGAAGGACTCTTTACTAAAAGACTGGAATAATTAGCATTTACATATGCACATTCCCATCTCACGACAGAATCAAAACTTGCTTGTTGTGCTGCCCTCCACCCTGCCTCTAACCTGGCTCACATTTATATGGATAGTGCCAGACAATTAAGGAATCCAAACAGCCCAATACTATTCATATAATTTTTGAAACTATATGGCTAAGCAAATTAACTGTTTGCTGGCTGCTGGTGGTAAATTCTTGTCCATCAGCTCTTCATCTCAAGTTCCTCTCCCTTTCCAACTCATGCACCAAGGTCCGCTTCATGTTCTTCTTCCCTTACATTCCTTTCTCTTCCCCATTTCCCCCTGTTTCTTCCAAAGATTATTCTCAATCACCGCACCCCTCACCCTCAGGGAAACCTTTACTTTGAGCAGATTAGTGGCAGGTCAGCAGGGAGGAGGGGAGGTGGAGAGAGATTTGCCTTTTAAAGGTAGTAATGTTTGGCACAGCTTTTACCAGGGGCAAATCTCTTCAGGGGATAAGTCAATGGCCAGTGTTTAATCACAGACAACCGTCAAGAATTTGCTTAAACCACCTTATCTTTCATCATTCCCATCATACCCAACTGCAATAGGGTCACTAAAAATATTAACAGAAATGCTCCTAAAAATCCCCTAATACAGAAGCATCTCAGAACTTAAGCCATCTCTCTATTTTTCTCACCATCCAGATGATGAGCATATAGTAGCATTATCCTTTCTCTAGGTCTACTATGGTGACCTTACAAACGAGTGGTTGCTGTATATTCACTCTAGAGAGAGATGTACGGCATGACCAGGTGCTCTGTGAATGAAGGATGCTAGATTTGATTTGATTTAATTTAATTACATTGCTTATAATCCGCTTTTACTATCAAAGGACGTACCAAGCAGAGTACAAAGATATAATAACAATACAAGAAACAGAATCAAATACACTTTAAAAATATTTCCTTCATAACCACATCTTTAAAGCTTTATGAAACTGGGCATAGTCCACAAGATCCCTAATTTCAGAAGATAAATCATTCCACAATTTTGGTACTGCACCAGAAAACCATCTTCTCTAACCCTCCTGTGCCGTAAAGAGGAGGTTGAAGGCAGCACCAATGTAAAGAGGGTCGTGGAACGCAAAGACCTTGCAGAAGAACAAAGCTCATCTTATCTGAAAATAAGCTGGGCCTATCTTATGAAAAGCCTTAAAAGCCAGACATAAAACCTTAAACAAAACTTGTGTTTCTATCGGTAACCAATGGAGATTTAATAATAAGGGGTAACTCTCTCCCTATAATTACTAAGCGTAATCATTTTAACAGAAATATTTTGAATCCATTGCAATTTATGTAATAACTGTTAGGCATTCCCAAAAATACAGAATTACAATAGTCCATTAGCGTAGTTACTCACCTGTAACAGGTGTTCTCCGGGGACAGCAGGAATCAGTCCTCACATATGGGTGACATCGGCACTGATGGAACTGTTGTGGAAGCATCCCCCCAGCTTTCAAAGAAAGCCTTTGGGAGATGCTACCACGCATGCATGGTCTCCTTCCCGCCCAAGGATGCCATCTTATTTAGTCAGATGACATAGCTAAAAGACAGCAAAAATAAAAGATGGTAGAGCAAATCCAAGGGGAGGAGGGAGGGTTATGAGGACTGATTCCTGCTGTCCCCGGAGAATACCTGTTACAGGTGAATAACTATGCTTTCTCTGGGAACAAGCAGGAAGTCAGTCCTCACATTTGGGACTCCCCAGCTACAGGCTACTGAAAGTCCATAGCAAAATAGGGACTCCCTAATGGGGAGCCACAAGCAGCAGCAATGTAGTCTGTGTACACAGACCACAGTAGGACCCCTGTGTCCGATAAACCAGCACTCTGGTAGCCTGAACACAGAAGAGTTGGAGAGTAGGAATTGCCTAAACCCCAAAAAGGTTATGGAGCACAGCCTGGCCGAAGGCACTGTCCTTTTGGGACTCTCTTTCCAGGCAGTAATGAGCTGTGAAGGTATGGACTGAAGACCAAGTGGCAGCCCGGCAGATGTCCACCATCGGAACAGACCACAGGTTTGCCACCGAGGCCGCCATGGCCCTGACATGGTGCGCCATGATACAGCCGTCCAGTGGGAGCCTTGCCTGCTCATAAGTGAGAGCGATACAGTCCGCCACCCATGTGGACAGCGTACGCTTGGTCACCTCCTCTACCAGCCTGCTGGGATAGTAGGAGATGAAAAGCTGAGAAACTTTGTGGTGGCCCTAAGTGCATTGGATATAGAAGGACAAAACCCTCTTACAGTCCAAGGTGTGAAGGACAGTCTCTGCCCAACTGGAGTGAGGTCTTGGAAAGAAGGTAGGGAGCACCACTTCCTGGTTGAGATGGAAGGGCGACACTACCTTCGGCAGGAATTTGGGGTGTGTGTGAAGCACCACTCTGTTCTTGTAGAACCTGGTATAGGGTGCCTCCACCACAAGGGTCTGAAGCTCACTAACTCTGCTAATGGAGGTAAGCACAACCAGGAAAGCCACCTTTCACGAGAGGTAGAGGAAGTGGCAGGTAACCAGATAGGGAAAGACGAAGACCCCCTGAAGCTGGTGGAAGGCGGCTAAGACTGCCAGGCATTTTGTGAAAACTCTTGGGGCAGAAGCCAGGCCGAAGGGGAGCACCCTGTACTTGAAATGCCTGCCCCCCACTATGAACCACGGGTACTGCCTGTGGTTGGGGTGGTTATGGATGTAGGTATAAGCATCCTTGAGTTCTAAGGAGCATAGCCAGTCTCCCTGCTAGAGGTATGGCAGCAATGTTCCAAGGGAGAGCATCTTAAACTTCTCCCTCACCAGGAATTTGTTGAGGTTGCACAGGTCGAGGATGAGCCTTAGGCCTCCTGTCCTTTTTGGCACAAGGAAATACTTGGAGTAGAACCCCTTGCCCTTGCGTTGGTGGGGCACCGGTTCCACTGCTATAGAAGAAGGTCCCGGTGGAGGGGAGACCTAAGGGGCTCTCCTGGTTAATAAGGGAGAGGTGTCTGAGGCAGATGGAGGAGGTAACCCTCCCTGACCACCCGAAGTGCCCAGGAATCGGTGGTGATGGATATCCACTGCTGGGAATAGAGGGCCAGATGTGCCCCTGTGGGCTGCTGATCTCCTTGGGGTAGAGAGGCTATGGTCAAGGAGTCAAAAGCTCCCCCCTGGCTGGGCTGGGGCCAGGGCTGGTGCCTGTGGCTTTGGAGCCTTCAGCTTACACGGGCCATGCCCATGTCCCTTGACCTACTGACCCTGTTGGGGAGCCGGGGAGGCCTGATAAGGTGAGTAGTTTCGGTAAGCAGCTCTCTTCCTCGGGTAAAAGGACTTTTTACACAAGCCCTTCCATCAGGGAGGGGCAGTGGCCTTTTTAGAGAGCTTGGTCCTCGTCATGAACTCGGTCTCCAGCTAGGCAGCGTTGTCGGTCATGGGTTTGCCAAAGAGGTTCTCTCCTTGGCAGGGGACATCGACCAATTTGTTCTGAATCCACTGCTCGAGGTCCGACGACTGTAGCCAAGCTTGGCGGCATGCACCAATGCCCGCCGAGGCTACCCAGGCTGCTAACTCGAACCCATCATAGGCCGCTCGCGACATAAATTTAGAGCACTCACGGACTGCCTTGGCCAGGTTCTTGAATCGTTGCAAAGGTTTCTTGGAGAAATCAGCTGAGAACCTGGCAAGTTCCTTTGCCAGGTCTCTCAGGTACATGCCCATGTACAGCTGGTAGGCCTGGATGCGGCAGATGAGCCTCAAGCCCTGGTAGCACTTTCTGCTGAGGGCATCCAAGGTGTGGGCCTCTCTGCCGGGGAGCACTAAGGAGTGCATCTTTTGGCTTTTCAGCCGATACATGGCCGACTCCACCACTTTATTTATTTATTTATTTATTTAACAATTATTTCTATACCGCTCTTTCCCAAGTATCAAGTGCGGTTTACAATGAACAGTATGTTATATGGTATGGGTAATATCATATCAAGTCTTTTTACATGGAACAGGTGGAACTATTTACAGGTAATAATATAAAGTTTGAACATTAAACTATTAGAACATATTTACATTGTAGATATTTACAAATTATATCATATATCACTTGTGGTTGTATACATTATTTTAAACGTCAAAGATCACATAGTTATAAATTTTTGTAGTATGTTTGTTAACCTGTGTCTCTTTGTGTAGTTTGATTAGATTCTGCTCCTTTGTTGTAGTGTAAAGAGAATAAATGGGTTTTCAGTTTTTTTCTAAATTCTTTTATGTCCGACAGTAGGCGAATGTTGTCTGGAAGGTTATTCCAGAGGATAGGAGCTGAATGTGAGAAGGCCCTCTTGTTGGTTTGTTTTCTAGCTTTTGTGTAATCTTTTGGTACTGCTATAGTGTTTGTGTGTTCTACTCCTTTGTGATCGTTTATCTATTTCTATATTGATGAGTGTATTGAGTACAGATGGTGCTAAGTTATTTATTAGTTTTAAATGTGGTTAGAAGAATCTTGTATTTTATTCTGCTGTAAATAGGTAGCCAATGGAGTTCAGCCAGGATCGGTGTGATATGTTCTATTGAGCTTATATTCATTATTATCCTTGCTGCTATGTTCTGGGTTAGTTGTATCTTTTTAATATTTTGCTTTGTGATGCCATTAAGGATTAAATTTGCAAAATCAAAGTGTGGGGTTATGATAGCTTGAATTATGGTTATGAAGTCTTGTAGTGAATCAAAGGTCTTAGTTGTCTCAATGTCTTAAGTTTGTAGTGTATGTTTTTTGTTAGATATTTTATGTGTGAATCCATGTTAAGTTTATTGTCAAGTATCACACCTAGGTATTTTATTTCTTTTTTTATGTTGATCTCATGGTTATCCAGGGTGATGGTGCTTGGGGGTGTGTATGTTTGATTTTTAGTAATATATAGTACGTCAGTTTTTGAGAAATTAATGTGTAAGTTCTGATCCTTGAGCCATAGTGTTAGTTCTTTAAAACATTCTGTTATTTGTTGTAGTGGAGGGTGTGGGATTTTAAATGGGAGGTAGAACATTATATCATCAGCGTAAATATGGTAATAGACGCCATGACGTTTAAAGATGTTGCTGACTGGTTGTAGGTAAATGTTAAATAATAGTGCAGATAGTGCGGATCCCTGTGGGAGGCCTTGTGTTTGGTTGAAAGTGTTAGATGTTTGGTTAAGAATTCTTACTGTTGGGTTCTGTTTGATAGGTAGGATTTGAACCAGTTATAAACAGTGGATGTAATTCCTATTTGTTGAAGTCTGTTGAGCATTGTTATATGATTGACGCTGTCAAATGCGGCAGAGATGTCGAGGAATACTAGGATGAAGGCTTGTTTAGTGTCGTCAATTCCTCTTAATAGGGTGTCATAAAGAACTGTTAGCAATGTTTCAACCCCATGGAATGGTCTGAAGCCGTATTGGTGTTCGTCAAGGAGGTTCAATGTATCGATAAATTCTTGTAGTTGGGTTTGAACTATTTTTTCAATAAGTTATGGAGTTATGCGGCTGCTGTGACTTTTGGAAGCCTGGGCTCCGGCAGACTCGATACATCGAGTCAAGCAGTTTGCTCACCACCGGCACCGAGGCCGGTGTCTCCCACATTCGGAGCATCAGCCATTCCAGGATGGGAGGGATGGTCACCGTGAGCGATTCCACAGAGGGGCCTTGTACTGGAGGATTTCCAACTCATCCACCTGAGGGTCCTCCTCTGACTCAGTCGGGAATGCCAGGGCCTTAGACATGTCCTTGACAAAATCCAGGAAGCCCATGTCCTTGGGCGATGACCACCGCCGAGTCTCCGAGATGGGAAAGTCAGAAGGGACGTCGTGGTGGCAACGGACATCTGGGGACTTCTTGTCCTCCGTCTCCCACTCGGAATTGTCCATTGAGGACTCATAGGAGGGCTGCTCCATGGGTCTCGGGGCCCCCGATGCCCTGTGGCCAGTGCCCAGCAAACTTGCCGGGGATGACCATGGTCCTGTCAAGTGGGACTCAGAGCGCTACCTCGGCCAAGGATCGACTCAAGGCCAAAGGACCTCGAGGATCAGCTCGGCCTCCGGGGACATCTTGGATGTCGAGGGCCCGGTGGTCGGGGCGGATGAACCAGTCGTGCCAGACAACAGCGCCCGCTG
Source organism: Ichthyophis bannanicus (assembly GCA_033557465.1). NCBI lineage: Eukaryota > Metazoa > Chordata > Amphibia > Gymnophiona > Ichthyophiidae > Ichthyophis > Ichthyophis bannanicus. The sequence continues at coordinate 66,567,901 of CM066044.1, read as the reverse complement.
CTGGTCCATGAAGGCAGACAAACTGCGCTCCAGTGCTGCAATTCTGGAATCCAGACCAGAAGGCTCTGCAGCCTTCGGCACGGGCACCAAGAGACTTGGGCCCGACGCCAGCTCCCCCGAAGGGGAATCCTTGACGAGAATAGTGTCTGGGGACCGAGGCCAGTCTGCAGTCGGATCCTTCCGGGGGACCTTCACAAGCTGCTCCTTCTCCAACGCCTTGGACGAATGTCTCAGACTGTGGGACTGGGCCCGGGGAGCCCCCGGCCAGTCGGAACCATCCAAGGACGTCGCCTTCGAGAGTTTCTTCTTGTGTTCCCTTGAGGGAGACCCCCTTTCTGAGGACACACAACGAGGCTCGGTTTCAGAGCATTTCGCCCACGACGTCGAGGCCTCAGATGAGGCCCTGGCTTTCGAAGGCATTGGGGACTCGGGGAAAAACGTATCGTGCTGCTGCTGGCGGCTCTTAAGGGCCTTGCTGGACATCCTCTTGCAGAGACTGCAGGCTGCCGGGTCGTGGTCTAGCCCAAGGCAGCAAAGACAGCAGTCGTGTGTGTTGGTCAAAGACATGATTTTAGAGCACCGATTACACTTCTTAAAGTCACTGGTAAGCCATGGGGGAAAAAAGTACCCTTGCTAGGTCGAAGACTCTCTGGGCTGCCAGCAGGAGAAAAAAGGCATGAAGACGCCAGGAAAAGAAAAGAACGAAAGACTACAAAAAATAAACTGAACCTGACGCCAAGGCACTGAGGTCGGTAGGTGGGAAGATTACCAGTTCAATACTGGAGGCGCGTATGAAACTCAGAGAGAAAAATCAACTTTTTCCGGGGACAAGCCAGACAACGTCTGAAGGGCTCTGCGGAAAAAAGGAGACTGAGCAAGATGGCACCCTTGGGCGGGAAGGGGACCACGCATGTGTGGTGGTATCTCCCAAAGGCTTTCTTTGAAAGCTTGGGGGATGCTTCCACGAGGGTTCCGTCGGTGCCGATGTCACCCATATGTGAGGACTGACTTCCTGCTTGTTCCTGGAGAATATTCAAGACTATAGATTAAGGCCCGATTTTCTAAACCTTTCTCCCATAGACACAGAATGGGAAAAAGCCTTAGTAAATCAGGAGCTAAATTAATTCTCACTCTCTTCTACTTCTCAATAACAAGATGTTTGGTCACCTTTCCACGGAGAGAGCAGGCCTCTTTCGTGGCTCTTACGGAAAGGACAGGCATATGAATGTGTTTGCTGAGTTGGCATTGTTTCGGTTTTCTGAATGTTGCCATGGTGACCTCCAAAGGCACCATTGTGCCTGGCTGTGATAACACCATCCACAACCCACTGAAAGGCTTCAGAGATAGAGACCCGATGCCAGTATTCTCCTGCCATTCACTGCATTAACGCTCTAGCACCCTTTCGTTGCACTGGTTCTTTTCTTGCTAACAGAAAGCATTAGCTTACCAGGAAAGCACCCCCTGAATTTGGAAGAATTGTTTTGTGCTTTCCTGGCATCATTCATTTCTCCTTATCTTCCTTTTCTTCAGGCACTTTGTAAATTCAGTGATGAATTTCATATTTATCAATTGGTCCCATCTTCTTCCCTCACAAAAGCGGAAAGAAAAAGCACAGACAAGGGCGACCAAAACGATAAAAAAGATGGAATAACTCCCCTACAAAAGAGTCTAAAGAGGTTAGGGCTCTTCCACCTGGAGAAGAGACGAGTATTTCAAAAAAATACAAGGATGAGGGGACATTTCAAGGAGTTACAAAGTAGCACATTTAAAACAAATTGCAGAAAATACTTTTTCACTAAACAAATAGTTTGGCTCTGGAATTTGTTGCTGGTGGATGAGATAAAAGCAGATAGCATAACTGAGTTTAAAAAAGGTTTGGACAAGTTCCTGGTGGAAAAGTCCATAAACCGTTATTAAGGTAGACTTGGAGAAAACACTGTTTATCCCTGGGGCTGGGCCAATGAAAGGCTATCGGGTGCTCTAGGAGACTCTCATCCTTTGATGTTCCCCATCCCCGCTTCTGTCTCCATACAAAAGGAAGTTGGTATCGGAGTTGGAGGAGGTGGAAATCAAACAGCCTCACAGTGCTGGAGGTTAAAGGTAAGTGCTGTGGGACTGTTTGATGCCATTGCAGCCACTACAGGGACCAGAGATGGACGGCAAGAGCGGCAATGGACACTGCGGGAGTGGTGGGAGCAGGGGCAGAGGCGGACAAGGGATGAGGTTTGCCTTGGGGTGCTTCATATCCTTGCACCAGCCCTGCTCACGGGGCAAGGGGGTAGCTCTATAATGCGGCCGAATGAGGCAGTGGCCTTAGGCGGCAACCTTTTTGGGGCGGAAAAAATGCCGCCTCACTCAGACTTCAAAATTTTAAAAAAAAGAGCTGGACAAGCTGCTGCCACTGCTTCTTGGCAGCAGCAGCAGCAGAATCAACCGCACACAGCTCCACCACGCCCCAGAAGAACCCCACCTTTGGCACCCCGGCTCAACTTTGCAGAGCTGCGAGAACAGTGTTTCTCTTTTTTTCCCGCGGCTCTGTTAAAATTGATCCCACTGACACTGAGGGTAAATGAGGCATTTCCTGTCTCACATGAGACAGGAAATGCCTCGTTTACCCTCAGCGTCGGCGGGCTCAACTTTAACAGAGCCACGGGAAAAAAGAGAAACATTCTTGCGGCTCTCCAAAGTTGAGTCAGGGTGCCGGTAAAACAACCACAGGGCTCTTCCTGGGGCAGGGGGGCTTGGACTGGAAATTGGCTGAGGAGGTTAAGACTGGAAATAGGCTGATGGGGGTGGGCTAAGACTGGAAATGGGCTGATGGAAGGTTAAGACTGGAAACAGACTGATCAGAGGGGCCAAGACTGGTAATGGGCTGATGGGGGGGGGGAGGTGCTAGAACTGGAAATGGGTGTTTAAGGGAGGCTAGGACTGGAAATGGGCTGATTAGGGGGATTAGGACTGGAAATGAGCTAGGACTGGTAATGGGCTGATTGGGGGGGCTAGAACTGGAGTGGGCTGATAAGGGGGATAGGACTGGAAATAGGCTAGGACTGGAAATGGGCTGATGGGCGGGGGGGGGGGGGAGAGGGGAAGCGAGCTGCTGGCATTGAAAGAAGACTGGGGGATAGAAATGGAAATGGGCTGATGGGGGGAGAGGAGTACAATGCTGTTGGCCCTGGCAAGAAACTAGGGGCTAGGGCTACAAATGGGCTGATGGGGGGGGGGGAGAACAGGACTGGAAGGGAGCGGATGCTGAGAAGGTCTGCCAGGGGAAGGAGAGGGCAAGAAAGGAGCTGACACTGGGGGAGGGGGGAAGAGGTGGGGTCAGGAAGGGAGCTGACCCAGGGGAAGGAAGGGGCTGGAAGGGAGCTGATATGGGGGGGGGGGAGGAGGGGGCTGGAAGGGAGCTGACACCTGGGGATGGTTCTGAAGGGGAACTGGAAGGGAGCCGACACTTGTGGATGGGACTGGTAGGTGGCTGGGTAATGGGGAGGAGGCTGGGAGGGGGCACTAGGGCTGGAAGGGAGCTGACATGTGGGGATGTCACTGGAAGGAGGATGGACAGAGGGTACGGTGACGGGAAGGGGGCTGACGAGGGGAGGTGGAAGTGAGCTGATACCTGCGATGGTATTTGGACTAGAACTAGCTGGTCAGTGGGGATGGTGGGGGACTGGAAGGGAATGGACACCAGAGGCAGTCCTGGGAATGCAAGATGGTTAACAATGGAAAGTACTGGGAGGGGAGGACTGGAAAGGGGGCTGATACTGGGGAGGATTACTGGGACTGGAAATAGGCTGATGGAAGGAAATGAAGAAAACAAAAGAAGAGATAAGAAATGGCAGATGGACCATAGACCAAAGAAAGAGAGCTAAGAAGACAGGAAAGCAGAAACCTCAGATCGGGACCTGCATGATCAGAGAATAGAATGGTCAGACAACAAAGGTAGAAAAAATAATTTTATTTTCATTTTAGTGATTGGACTTTGTGTTATCTTTATATTTTACACAATATGGGGAACTGCATCTTTTATTTATCTGATGTTGCACTGCATGTGGAGTCTGGCTTCTTGGGGTTTCAGTTTAAGTTTTGTCTACATATTTTTATTTTAGGTTGTAGTCACTTATTCTGTACTTGGTGAGGATCTGGGTTCTGAGTGTGTGACTGAGGCAAGGTGTTCTGTTAACATGGAGTTTGTATATAGGGATCTGTACTGTAGTAATCTGAATTGTTCAGCTTTTCAAATAGGTGTTTGGATGCTCCAGGGCCCACTGCAGTATTTACATTGATGCTTTTTTTGGATGGGCTCTTTATATGAATTTAGGAAGTTGGTGCTGATATAGTATGGTATGGTAGATTTGCTCTACAGATACTCAGTGACTTTGTTGTAGGGTTTTGTTTTAGTTCACAATATGCCTGGTACTGGAGAATGTTTGTTAGTGAGATGATCAGAATCAGATTTGTTTTTAAAATATTGAATTCTGTGGGTGAATGTCCTGGTTCTGCTCTAAACCCACTGTTGAAGGGGGTTCTGTGGATACAAAATATATGTACTGTCATGAGGCTGGAGCTAGGGAAGAAACAGCCTTGGAAAAAACTCCTGATTTGCATGAATCTCAGAAAAGGCAGAGAGCGCAGTTCCAGTGTAGCTCAGCCAGAGGGCGCATGAACAGTTACACAGTACCTGAAGCAACGTGCTCAAGCACTGAGCACCTTAATGATAAGTGCTTTCACCTGTCCTCAAACTCACAGCGTGCAAGCCAGAAATCCCTTTATAAGGGAAATCAGATGAGCAGAGAGGGGGTCCAGCACGGAATCCAAGGGCAAGGAGTCCAGCAAAGAGTCCAGCACAGAGACCAGGGAGTCCGGGAAAGGCTCCAGCAAAAGGACCGTCACTGTGACCAGGACCTGGAAGAGCACCGGGACACAGGAAGGCACGGAAGAGAGGCACCGAGGAGGGTAGCCGACAGAATAACCGGAAGGGTACCAGCGAGGGTACCGGGAATAGTAACATGAGAAGGAAGGAGAAGAACGGACACAGACAGTGGAAGACTCAGTCCTGGGGAAGTGCCAAGGGCAAGGTCAGAAGGACCGGCAGCACAAGCTCTGAGAGAAGCCTGGAACAGGATAGTTTCCAGCTGTGGCCAGCTCTAGGTGGCAGGAGCCCAAAGGAGCATACTCTATGGGATAAAGCCCAGAGAAGCAGCCTGCCTGTTGAAAGAAGTTCTCCAACTCCAAGTAAGTCCTTTAAGCCAAACCAGAAAGGCACAAGGAAAGGAGATTCCTTTTACATTGATCCTCTTACCCTGAAAGATAGAGAGGGGAAATCCACGTCTGGTTTTCCTAGCAGCCTGGATTGTGGAGCAGTGCACAAAACAGTTGGTCAGCAGGAAAAGCTACGTTGTAAACTGAATCCTGGGCGTGGCGCTCCTCGGAAGCTAAGGTATGAAAAGCCTTTCATTCTAAAAGGAACTTTAAATGAGGAAAGTCTTATGCAAGTAGATAAACCTCAATATCATAGAAGAAGTAAAGCTAACTATTTAAAGCCACTTCCTAAAAGTGCTTTAAGAAAGTTATATGAGCAGCCAAGGAACTTCTGTGAGGAATTAAGAGACACTGAAGATATTATTAACTCTGAAGAGGGTAGCGATCCAGAATCAATGGACTTGGATTTTAGCTCGTGTTCCCATGCCTCACAACGAACCTATGGAATGTAACTTTTGCTTAAGAAGTAGTTTGCTTGCCATGCTAATTGTATAGCGAAGAACTAAGTCTGCATACGGTGAAGCTGATAACCATTTTGTTTTGATATTGTTTTCTATTGTTTTGGAAAATCCCCTAACCCAGATAAACAGTCAATTGTAGAGCTTACAACCTTTAACTGTTTAGTCCATGGTGGAACCTTATTGTTTGAGGAAAGCATTACCTCCACTTTATGTTGATGTCCCATTGAACCTAGAGCATTAATCGGGGAAATAAAGCCTTATTTACCCTACACTTGGCGTGGTTATTCTTTTCAGGGAGTTCTATACTACAAGCAGGGGCGGCCCAAGGGGGGTGCGGGGCCATGTGCGGAGACTCGGTGCGGGGCCTCATTTGCATAAGGGGCCTCATTTGCATAAATATTTGCATAATGTTACCATACACTAACTTTTAGTAAACATGCCTCTTCATGAGTGTATGGATAAAGAAAGACAAAGATTTCTACATTACTATAATCCAGTGCCAACCGCCAGGCACATTAGGAACTACTACAAACACTGCCCATTTAGAACCCATAGCAAACCCACCGTATCCTAACAGCACTACCAAGACTCATAAAGCACCATACCCTACCTATCAAAAGGCAACACTGCAAATATTAAACCAATACATTTCAGAGAATAACAATACATGACCTACTGGGGAAAGAGAACAAGTGGCAATGTCAAATAGGAATTATATAAACAGAACACCTCAGCTCAGTTACACATGCAGAACATAGACCATCACCAACAAGTAATCACAATTTAAACAGGAAGACAATAATTAAACTGGGAACCCTAAAAGCAAACTTGGAATGTACAACAATGTTGAAATAAAACTATAATTAATTTCCTCTTGTACTAAACAAAGCACCGACATTAATGATGCACATTCCAGAGCTGACATATTCCAGTTAATAAATTCAAAATAAAGAGATATCTTTGTACCTTTTGTGCATTTTTTTTTCAGTTGCTATTGTTCCTGTCTCTTTCTTCTGGTTTATTTGTGTCTTCTGCTAAATCTCCATCGTCTGCTGTCATTTTGTCCTTTCTTCTCTCCTCTAGTTTTTTTCCATTCTCTCTCTAGATCTGCTTTAACATTATATTCTTTCTCCTTTTTCTCTTTCCTCATTCCTATTTCATCCACTCAAATTTTACCCCTCCATCCTCAATCCCCACTTAGGGGCTTGTTTACAAAGCCGCGGTAGCGGTTTGCGATCGTAATCGGAGCAGCAGCCCCATTGATTTCAATGGGGCCGCGGCTGCGATCGCGAACACTACCGCGGCTTTGTAAACAAGCCCCTTAGTCTCCCAATACCGGCCAATTGTAGATTTTTCTTCCCTCCCACACAAAATATTCTTCCCCTCTCCATTTCACTCTCCCAGCCCCAACCCCATCAAAACACCCCCAACAACAGCTCCCATTTAGTTGCAGCCCCACCCAATATCCGCACCCATCAAGTCCCCACAACATACCATTTCCAGTCCTAGCTCCCCCATCCATTTCCAGTCCTATCCGAGTCCCTTCATCAGCTCATTCCAATACCAGCCTCCCATCAGCCCATTTCTAGTCCTTTCCTAGCCCCACCATCAGCCCATGTTAAATCCTAGCTCCCCTCCACTCAGCCCATTTCTAATCCAAGCCCCCATGAACCTACTTCCAGTTCTAGCCCCTCCATGAGTCCATTTCAATCCAAGCCCCCACCACAGCCCATTTCCAATCTTAGCTCCCCCAACACCCAATTCCCAGTCCTATCCTAGCCCCTCCATCAGCCCATTTCCTGTCCTAGCTCCTTCCCCGAAGAGCCCATTCCCAGCCCCCCTCCCCCTCCGCGATTTGCAGTTCAAGCCCCCTTCCACTCAGCCCATTTCCAGTCCTAGCAACCCCCCCCAACCCATTACCAGTCCTAACCTCCCCATCAGCCACTCCAGTCCTAATCCCACCAGCCCATTTCCAGTCCTAATCCCCCATCTCCCCATTTTTAGTTTAAGCCCCCCCATAGCCCATTACCAGTCCTAACCCCCATCAACCCACTTTCAGTCCTAATCCCATCAGCCCATATACATATTTAGCTCCCCCATAGCCCATCACCACTCCTAAACCCCCCCAAGCCCATCACCACTCATACCCCCCCAGATCATCACCACTCCTAACCCCCCCCCAGCCCATCAACACTCCTAACCCCCCCCCCAGCCCAGCCCAGCCCAGCCCAGCCCATCAACACTCCTAAACCCCCCAAACCCCCCCCCCGCAACAATCCTAAACCCCCCCCCCAGCCCAGCCCAGCAACACTCCTAACCCCCCCCCCCAGCCCAGCAACACTCCTAAACCCCCCCCCCAGCCCAGCCCAGCCCAGCCCAGCCCAGCCCAGCAACACTCCTAAACCCCCCCCAGCCCAGCCCCAGCCCAGCCCAGCAACACTCCTAACCCCCCCCCCAGCCCAGCCCAGCAACACTCCTAAACCCCCCCCCCCAGCCCAGCCCAGCCCAGCAACACTCCTAAACCCCCCCCCCAGCCAGCCCAGCAACACTCCTAACCCCCCCCCCCGCCGCCCCGCCCAGCCCAGCGAAAATTAAAAGAAAAAGAAAACCTGTCTGCTGCCGCGGTCGGGGCCGCCGCGGCAGAATCGAGCGTGCCCCGGGGCCCCCTGTGCACGGCAGAGCCTGCCCTCCTTGTAGCAGCTCTCTTTGGAGCTGAAAAGTCAGACGCGCCGGCTTGCAGAGCAGAGCGCGAGGGAAGAGTTTCTCCCTCGCTGCTCTGTTAAGCCCGCGGGGGCTGATGGGAACTTCCCATCAGCCCCCGCGGGCTTAACAGAGCAGCGAGGAGAGAAACTCTTCCCTCGCGCTCTGCAAGCCGGCGCGCCTGACTTCAGCTCCCTAAAGAGAGAGCTGCTACAAGGAGGGCAGGCTCTGCCGTGCACAGGGGGGCCCCGCGGCACGCTCGATTCTGCCGCGGCGGCCCCGACCGCGGCAGCAGACAGGTTTTTTTTTTTTCTTTTCAATTTTACTTTTCAAAAAGAATGTTTTTTGCGCGGGGCCCCCTGAAACGCGGGGCCCTGTGCAAAAAACATTCTCGCTCAATGGACGGGCCGGCCCTGACTACAAGGACCACAATCCTTTTGGTCCTTCAGCTTGAACACTCTCTGATACAAATTAAATGTCCCAGCGACGCCCTTACTTTACTAAGCCAGTAGGGGCGCAGAGTGGTGACAGTACATAAAGAAAAAGTAACAACCATAACACGGTTTATAACAACAAAATAAAAATGAGTTATTATTTAGTTTTATAAACTGTGCTGTGGTTCCCACTCTCTTTTAGTTCTTTGGTGTGCAGACATCTTGCATTTTCTCCATATAATCTAATCAGCTTTTTGGTTTGGTTCAATCCATGACTAGTTTTCAGAAAGCACCCCCCTCTCCTTCTATGGGGGGAGGGGGCACCATCTCATCCTTCACCTCAGGCAGCAGATTGCCTTGAGGCTGCACAGGTCTGTAGTCCGTGCTGTTAAGGGATTTATGCTTCACAGCCCCCACAACTTTTTTTCTGGCTATACTGAAGAGAGTGCTGAAAAAAATGAGTTACTTACCTGTAACGGGAGTTCTCCAGGGACAACAGGATAAGTCAGCCACAAGTGGTGACGCCATAGACGGAAGTACTCTCATGACCAGTAGCCCCGCCTCCCGATCCGCCCCTAGCTGGCCAGAATTTCCCCAGCTGAGGCACGCAAGGAGCTAGGAGGCAGATCGTAGCGGTATGCGCCCCCCCCCCCCCCCGCTGGGGAGGAGGGTGGGAAAGTGTGGCTGACTTATCCTGCTGTCCCTGGAGAACTCCCGTTACAGGTAAGTAACTTGGTTTTCTCCCAGGACAAGCAGGATGAGTCAGCCACAAGTGGTGCCTCCCCAGCTACACCTACAGCGGCGTGGGGGGGGGGGGCATAACCGGCAAGGAAGACGGAGATAAAATTAGTGGGTGCAACAAGGTAGGTTTAATGTGCAACACAACAACACAATAACGACCAGCAACATAGCATGGAACAATTAATGTGCAACGTAACAAGAATGACCAAGCAATATAGCATGGGACAAACGAACTGTGCAAACAAGCAGTGCAAATCAGAGGTGACAGCGAGCTGTTACAAAAAGGTGCGATTGTGCAACGACCGACAGCAGGCTTCTTCAAGGCTGTAGCGTTACTGTGGGTCAGAAGGGCCAGGGCCTGGCGATGAGTTAGTGGCTGCAGATAGCACCGCAAGGCCAAATGCGGAGCCGCCTTGATCTGTCCTATCCAGGCAGTAGTGGCGCTGGAAGGTCTGGATTGAGGCCCACGTGGCCACTCTGCAGATCTCCGAAACCGGAATGGACCATAGATTGGCAATGGTGGCGGCAAGCGCTTGCAAGGGGTGAGCCTTGGCTCCTGCGGAGGGTGGTGCTCCCACGCGTGATAGGCATAGGGAGATGCAAGAGGAGATCCAGATGGACAGAGTACGTTTGGATACCGGGCGCCCGGGTTTGTTGGGATCGTATGAGACAAAGAGCTGAGAGCCTTTACGTAAGGTGGAAGTCCGCTCCAAGTAGAATCGCAAGGCCCTAACACAGTCTAGGGTGTGCAGCCACTGCTGCTCTAGGTCCGAGTGTGGCCCTGGTAGGAAGCATGGCAGCTCAATAGTCTGATTGATGTGGAACGCGGTAGCCACCTTGGGGACAAACTTCGTGTGAGTCCGTAGACAGGCATGGTCCTGATGTAGTATGGAATAAGGGGGGTAGGCCACGAGGGCATGAAGCTCGCTGATCCGTCTGGCTGAGGTTATGGTGATAAGGAACAGCGTTTTCCAGGAGACAAACTTCAGGTCCGCTAGTTGCAATGGCTCGAAGGGATCCCCCGTGAGCTGGTTGAGAACGATGTTAAGGTCCCATGAAGGCACAGGCTCACGGACAGGGGGATGAAGGTTGGACAGACCCTTCATGAAGCGGGTCACCAGCGGAAGAGCTGCTACCGATACATCCCCAATATGATGGTGAAAGGCTGCTATGGCAGACAGGTAGACTCTGACGGATTGGGTCTTTAGACCAAGCGTCGAGAGGGAGGAGAGGTATTGGAGGAGTATGGGCACCGGGCAAGAGAAGGGATCCAGATGCCGTGACTCGCACCAGATGCTGAAGCGGCACCATTTGAGGCTGTACGACTTTCGGGTAGAAGGGCGTCGGGCTGCCAGAATGACTTGCTGGACTTCGGCTGGCAGGTTGAAGGGTGCCAGGGTTATCCTTTCAGCTTCCATGCCATTAGCGATAGCATCTGCAGGTTGGGGTGGAGGATCGTGCCGTTGTCCTGTGAAAACAAGTCTGGCCTCAGGGGTAGGCGAACGGGAGGTTCCAATGCCAGGCGGGGCAGGTATGGAAACCAGACTTGCCTTGGCCAGTAGGGGGCTACCAGAATGGCCACGGCCCCGTCCCTGATCAGGCATTGAATGGTCCGTGCAATGAGCAGGGTGGGGGGGGGGGGGAAGGCGTAGACCAGGGACCACTGGCTCAATGTCACGTCGAAGGTGTCCGCCGTTATCCTGTGTAGTGCAGGTCTCTTGGAGCAAGCAAAACAGGCGGCATTTGGTGTTCTCCTGTAACGCGAAGAGGTCGATTCACGAGTGACTCCACTTCGTGAAGAGGGACGATGACACTTCTTCATGAAGTGTCCATTCGTGAGGATTCAGTTGTCTGCTGAGGCGATCGGCTATGATGTTCTCCTCCCCCGGCAGGTAGCATGCCTGGAGACTGCACTTGTATGACAGGGCAAGGTGCCAGGTGCGGAGGGCCTCCCTGCATAGGGACCTTGACCCCGTGCTCCCTTGCTTGTTTATGTAGAACATGGCCACTTGGTTGTCGGTTAAAATCCTGATGGTTTTGCCCTTTATTGATTCCCGGAAGGTCAGGAGCATGAGGAAGACAGCTCTGAGCTCGAGGACGTTGATGTGCAGGGCTTTTTCTGGCACCAACCAGGAGCCTTGAGTGCGAGTCCCGGCACAATGGGCTCCCCAGCCTAGAGCCGATGCACCTGTGGTCACGGTGATTTGGTGTGCAGGCGGTTGGAGGTGTCTGCCTTGTGACAAGTTCGTTGAGATGGTCCACCAGCGGATTGCTCTGGCCACCGAGGAGTTGATGGGGATTAGAGTGGACAGAGAGGCTGTTGTTGCCAAAAAATCATCTTTCAGGAAATGGAAAAAAGAGCCAAACGACGAAACCTGGAAACAGCACAAGCACTGGCAAATGAAATGCAAGGCACTGATAAAGCAGGCAAAGAGAGAATTTGAGAAGAAGCTTGCTGTGGAAGCAAAAATGAGAAATAAAGATATTTTCAAGTACATTCGCAGCAAAAAACCTGTGAGAGTCAGTTAGATGACAGAGGAGTTAAAGGGGCACTAAGAGGCGACAAGGCGATAGCGGAGAGACTGAATGAATTCTTTGCTTCAGTCTTTACTGAGGAAGATGTAGGGATGTTACCCATGACTGAAGTGGTATTTAAAGGTGCGGAAGAATTGAAGGAAATATCGATACATCGGGAAGATGTATTACAACTATTAGATGAACTGAAGAGTAGCAAATCACCTGGGCCGGATGGTATACATCCAAGGATGTTGAAAGAACTGAAATATGAGATTGCAGACAGGCTATTAGTAATCTCTGAACTATCATTAAAATCATCTCTAATACCTGAAGATTGGAGGATCGCCAATGTAACACCAATTTTTAAAAAGGGTTCCAGGGGTGATCCGGGAAACTACAGACCGGTGAGCCTCACGTCAGTACCGGGAAAAATGGTAGAAACCATCATAAAGAATAAAATTACTCAGCATGTAGATAGTCATGGCCTAATGGGAGACAGCCAACATGGCTTTAGACAAGGAAGATCTTGTCTTACTAATCTGTTATATTTTTTTGAAAGTGTGAATAAACAGGTGGACAAAGGTGAATCGGTTGATATAGTGTATCTGGACTTTCAGAAAGCCTTTGACAAGGTCCCTCATCAGAGACTTTTGGCAAAACTGAAGAGTCATGGGATAGGAGGCAGTGTACTACTGTGGATCAAGAACTGGTTAAGAGATAGAAAGCAGAGGGTTGGGCTAAATGGACAATTTTCCCAATGGAGAAAGGTGAATAGTGGTGTACCCCAGGGATCTGTGCTGGGTCTGCTGCTTTTTGACATTTTCATAAATGACCTGGAAAGTGGAATAACGAGTGAGGTTATCAAATTTGCAGATGACACAAAACTATTTAAAGTTGTTAAAACCCAAGAGGATTGTGGAAAATTGCAAGAGGATCTTGATAAATTAGAAGACTGGGCATCAAAATGGCAGATGAAATTTAATGTGGACAAGTGCAAAGTTATGCACCTAGGGAAGAACAACCCAAACTATGGTTATACAATGCAAGGTTCCACATTAGGAACCACCACCGAGGAAAAAGATTTTGGCGTCATTGTGGATAACATGTTAAAACCCTCGGCCCAGTGTGCAGCGGCAGCCAAGAGAGCAAATAGAATGCTAGGTATCATAAGGAAAGGAATTAAAAATAAAACAAAAGATATTCTAATGCCTCTATATCGTTCCATGGTGAGACCGCACCTTGAATATTGTGTGCAATTTTGGTCGCCGTATCTTAAAAAGGATATAGAGTTATTAGAAAAGGTTCAGAGAAGAGCCACCAAAATGGTAAAGGGGATGGAAGGATACTCCTATGAAGAAAGGCTAAAAAGGTTAGGGCTCTTTAACCTGGAAAAGAGACGGCTGAGGGGAGATATGATAGAAGTCTATAAATTAATGAACTGAGTGGAACGGGTAAACGTAGATCGATTGTTTACGTTATCAGAATATAGAAAGACTAGGGGACATGCAATGAAGCTACAGGGTAACTATTTAAGACTAATAAAAGAAAATATTTTTTCACTCAATGTGTAATCAAACTCTGGAATTTGTTACCGGAGGATGTAGTAAAGGCTGTTAGTGTAGCTGGGTTTAAAAAAGGTTTGGACAAGTTCCTGGAGGAAAGGTCCATAAACCATTATTAAGAAGTGACGAAAGATATCAATGCTTGACCCAGTACAAGCATTGCAGAACCTGTGCCTTTTGGGGAAAATGCTAGGTACGTATGACCTAGATTGGTCACTGTTGGAAACAGGATACTGGGCTTGATGGACCTTGGTCTGACCCAGTATGGCATATCTTATGTTCTTATGGGACTGCGAGTGCTGGCACCAGTGAGAACGGAGGTGCCATTGGAGGACTCGCATGTGCAGCCTCGCAAGGGGAAGGACATGGGTGATAGCTGCCATGTGCCCCAGAAGACGAAGGAGGGTTCTCGCTGTCGTCTGCAAGGAGTTGAGCACTTGGAGGGCAAGGCAGATGATGGTGCGCATTCTGTTCCGAGGAAGAAAGGCCTTGACCTGGGTAGTGTCTATGAAAGCCCCGATGAACTCCAGCTTCTGGACTGGGCTGAGATGAGACTTCCCGTGGTTGACTAGAAAGCCCAAAGAGGCTAGCAGCGACGTGGCTCTCTTGACAGCTCTCCAGAGCTCTGCGGGAGAGGTTGCAGAGAACAGCCAATCGTCCAGGTAGGGGAAGATGAATATCCCGAGTTTGCGGAGGTGTGCGGCTGCTACTGCCACACACTTGGTGAAAACTCTGGGGGCAGGGGAGAGTCCAAAGGGAAGGACCCTGTATTGGTAGTGGTTCCCTGCTACCTTGAAGCGCAGAAATTTCCTGTAGTGAGGGTGTATGGGAACGTGAGTGTAGGCATCTTGAAAATCCAGGGAGGCTAGCCACTCCTCGGGTTGGATGAGGGGAAGAATGGATGAGAGAGAGTCCATCCTGAACTTCTCTTTGGCAATGCACTTTTTGAGTTCCCGCAGATCGAGAATGGGTCGGATACCCACCGACCTTTTGGGAACGAGGAAATATCTGGAGTAGAACCCCGTATTGATTTTGCTGGGTGGAACAGGCTCGACGGCTCTGGACTGCAGGAGGGATGCAATCTCCGAGGTCATGGTTGTAAGGTGCTGAGGAGGAACGCTGTTCACAGGAGGGGGACGTTGAGGCAGAAGCGAAGAGAATTTTATGCGGTAGCCCTGCTTGATGATGGTGAGCACCCACTGGTCCATCGTTACACTCTCCCAGTAATGCCGGAAGGCAGACAAACGTCCCCCGGCCGGCGGGTGCAGGCAGGGCAGCGAGTCAAAAGTTGGGATTGCTCTTCGCTGGCCCAGACGTGGCCTTCTTTTGTGTGCGCTCCCGCTGTCGCGGCTTCTGCTGGTAGGGAGGCTGGTAGGACTGCTGTTTGTACCGGGGCTGTTGCCATTTGCAGTACAAATTGTAACGCTTGGGGGCTGAGGAGCTCTGTGAGTTTCCCTTGCGATAGGAGCGAGGGCGATCTGTACTCTCCTCAAGGGTTTGAAGCATGGTGCAGCGTTCGCGCATGTTGTTTATAGTGTCCTTGACTTTGTCACCGAAGAGCAAGTCACCAGTGCAAGGAGTATCTGCAATCTTGTCGTGAGAGTCAGACTGCAAGCCTGAGGCCCTGAGCCAAGCCAGGCGATGTGCGGAGATGGCAGTTCCGGCAATTCTGGCGGCTGTCTCGAAGGCGTCGTGGGCAGCCCATCCCTGATGTTTCGTGCAGTCCTTGAGCTCTGCTAGGGATGTGTTGAGAGCTGGCAGAGTTTCCACAAGTTGGGTGACGGTGGATTTAATGTTGTTTACCAGTAGGTCCTGGTAAATGGCATGTTGGAATTGGTGTTTTTATTTATTTATTTACATTCTCTTATATACTGCGCTATTCTGCATCAGTGCGGTTTACATTGAACAAACTGAAATTACATTGAACAGGGTATTATAACTTGGAGATAACTATTTTACAGGGAACATGGGCTATGGAGGGTTAAGTGGCTTGCCCAAGACCACAAGGAGCACCTGTGGGACTAGAAACCCCAGTCCTTCCGGCCCAAGGTTGCTGTCCTCTAGTGGGATTTGAACCCCCGACCTTCCGGCCTGAAGTACCTTGCCCCAACCACTAGGCCACTCCTCCACTCCACTCCACTGGTGTGCCGCTATTCTGGCGTTTAGCATGGCCCCTCGGTAAACCCGCTTCGCTACGTCATCAAGGAGCTTATTGTCCTTCCCCGGGGGCGCATTGGTAGAGATGCAGGAAGATTTGGATCGCTTGAGGGCTGACTCAACCACGATAGACTGATGTGGTAGTTGCTGTTTGTCAAACCCCGGCAGGGGTTGAATTGCGTACTTAAGATCCAGTCTGCGTGGGCAAGCCTGATTGGATGCGGGGGTCTGCCACATCTTGGAAAGGTTGTCCTGAATGAGTTGGTGGACAGGCAGAGCGGTGATTGCCTTGGGGGCGTTGACGAACTTGAGGGCGCTTTGGACTTAATAGGACTCTTTAATAGGACTTATCTTTAATAGGACTTATCTCCCTCCCTCCCTCCCTCCCCAGCACCCACCCACCCCTGGGGTAATTGTAGTTTTATAGGTACTTGCACATCTTAGAGGAAAGGGGCTGCTCTCACGTGCAGCTCTTAATCCAAATCAGTCATACACAGAGGACCTGAGATTAATTAAGCTTCAGGTACACAGGGTGTATTAGGGGTATTAGATACACTTTTATTAGTATAAGCATCTACCCCAATCCTTATTATATACCGAATTTAAAAGACCTAAACACAAGCTTTAAACTAAGATGCAGACAGAGGTCCAGCAACGAGATGGGGGTTCTCCAGTCTTTTGCATTGAGTGTCACATGTATGATTTTCTCCCAATTGGTGAGAGGTCCTACATATGCACTAAGTGCAGGGAGCTCTTTGCTCTCAGGGAACGAGTCCGTTCTCTAGAGGCTAGAGTAGCAGACCTGGAAGACATAAGAAAGACAGAGAAGTACATGGACGAGACCTACAGGGATATAGTCCTGAAGTCCCACCTCCAGTCTGGCAGCATCCCTGTTGCCATGGAGGAGAGAGGTCACGTGACAGGAGAGCATCACCCTGGTGTGGCAGGAAGTGATCCTGTAACTAGGACCTGTCCTCCAGGTGATGTAAAACCCTCTCGCACCGAGGACGTTTCTCCAGGGCCATGTCCCCATGAGGGGAGGGTCAGGACAGCTGTTATAGTTGGTGATTCAATCATTAGGAATGTAGATAGCTGGGTGGCTGGTGGACGTGAGGATCGCCTGGTAACATGCCTGCCTGGTGCGAAGGTAGCAGATCTCACGCACCGCCTAGATAGGATCATAGATAGTGCCGGGGGGGGAGTCTGCTGTCTTGGTACATGTTGGTACCAATGACATAGGAAAATGTGGTAGGGAAGTTCTGGAGGCTAACTTTAAGCTTTTAGGTAGGAAGTTGAAATCCAGAACTTCCAGGATAGCGTTCTCCGAAATGCTTCCTGTTCCACGTGCAGGACCCAAAAGACAGGCAGAGCTCCAGAGTCTCAATGCGTGGATGAGACAATGGTGCAAGGATGAGGGTTTTGGATTTGTTAGGAACTGGGGAACATTCTGAGGAAAGGGGGGGCTCTTCCGAAGGGATGGGCTTCACCTTAATCAGGATGGGACCAGACTGCTGGCATTAACCTTTAAAAAAGAGATAGAGAAGCTTTTAAACTAGAAAATAGGGGAAAGCCGACAGTCACCCAGGAGCGCATGGTTCGGACAAAGGTATCCTTGAAGGATACTACCAAAAGCAGTGAGGTTCCAAAAGGGAGTATAGTAGCCCAAATGCCCTTGAGTAAGGAGCAGACAGAGCATAAGGATTCCCAATTACCCATGCCTACCAATAGCCAGATTAATATTAATAAAATACAGTCTCTAAAATGCTTGTATGCCAATGCTAGAAGTCTAAACAATAAGATGGGAGAATTAGAATATATAGCACTAAATGAGAGGTTAGATATGATTGCACTCTCAGAGACATGGTGGAAGGAGGATAACCAGTGGGACACTGTGATACCTGGATACAAACTATATCGTAATGATAGAGCTGAACAAATTGGTGGAGGGGTTGCGCTCTATGTTAGAGAGGGCATTGAGTCAGAAAGGATTAAAGTTTTGCAGGGAACAAAATTTTCTGTAGAATCTCTATGGATTGAAATTCCATTTATGAAGGGGAAGGTGATGGCAGTGGGAGTATACTATCGACCACCTGGCCAGAATGAACAAATGGATGATGAAATGCTCAAAGAAATCAAGGAAGCTAACAAAAGCCACAACAGAATAGTAATAATGGGTGATTTCAATTACCCCGGTATCGACTGGGACAGTGTCACAGCAGGACAAGCTAAAGAGATAAAGTTTCTAGATGAAATAAATGACTGCTTCTTGGAGCAGCAGATTCATGAACCGACCAGAGGGGAAGCCATACTGGACCTAGTCCTTAGTGGAACGCCAGATCTGGTGCAAGAAATAAGGGTGTTGGGACCACTTGGCAATAGTGATCATAGTATGATCATGTTTGATTTAATCAGTGGAGGACAGATAGTAAAGGAATCCACAGTACTACCTTTTAACTTTCGAAAGGGAGACTATGATAGAATGAGGAATATAGTTCGGAAAAAACTAAAAGGAGCAGTTCCAAAGGTTAAAGACTTACAGCAAGCTTGGGTGTTATTTAAAAATACTATCCTCGAAGCCCAGACCAGCTGTATTCCACGCATTAAGAAAAGTGGAAGAAAGTCCAAAAAACTGCCAGCATGGTTTAAAGGTGAGGTCAGAGAGGCTGTTGCTGCCAAAAGAGCAACCTTCAGGAAATGGAAAAAAGAGCCAAATGATGAAAACTGGAAACAGCACAAGCACTGGCAAGTCAAATGCAAAGCATTGATAAGGCAGGCAAAGCGGGAATTTGAGAAGAAACTTGCTACGGAAGCAAAAACACGAAATAAAGGCTTTTTCAAGTACATTCGTAGCAAAAGGCCTGTGAGAGAGTCAATTGGACCATTAGATGATAGAGGGGTAAAAGGGGCAGTAAGAGGAGACAAGGCTATAGCAGAGAGACTGAATGAATTCTTTGCTTCGGTCTTTACTGAGGAAGATGTAGGGATGTTACCCAAGACTGAAGTGGTATTTAAAGGTGATACTGCAGAGGAATTGAGAGAAATATCGCTACACCGGGAAGATATATTACAACTATTTGATAAACTGAATAGTAGCAAATCACCTGGACCGGATGGTATACATCCCAGAGTGTTGAAAGAACTGAAATATGAGATTGCAGACCTGCTATTGGTAATCTGTGAACTTTCATTAAAATCATCTGTAATACCTAAAGATTGGAGGGTCGCCAACGTAACACCAATTTTTAAAAAGGGTTCCAGGGGTGACCCGGGAAATTACAGACCGGTGAGCCTGACGTCAGTACCAGAGAAAATGGTAGAAACCATCATAAAGAACAAAATTACACAGCATGTAGATAGTCATGGCCTAATGGGAGACAGCCAACATGGCTTTAGACAAGGAAGATCTTGTCTTACTAATCTGATCTGTTTTTTTGAAGGTGTGCATAAACAGGTAGACAAAGGTGAGTCGGTTGATATAGTGTATCTGGATTTTCAGAAAGCTTTTGACAAGGTCCCCCATCAGAGACTTTTGGCGAAGCTAAAAAGTCATGGGATAAGAGGCAGTGTACTATTGTGGATCGGGAACTGGTTAAAAGATAGAAAGCAGAGGGTAGGGCTAAATGGCCAATATTCCCAATGGAAAAAGGTGAATAGTGGAGTACCCCAGGGATCTGTACTGGGTCCGCTACTTTTTGACATATTCATAAATGACCTGGAAAAGGGAATAACTAGTGAGGTTATCAAATTTGCAGATGACACAAAACTGTTTAAAGTTGTTAAAACCCAAGAGGATTGTGGAAAACTGCATGAGGATCTGGATAAATTGGAAGACTGGGCATCCAAATGGCAGATGAAATTTAATGTGGACAAGTGCAAAGTTATGCACCTAGGAAAGAACAACCCACACTATAGTTACACGATGCAAGGCTCCACATTAGAAACCACCACCCAGGAAAAAGATTTAGGAGTCATCGTGGATAACATGTTAAAACCCTCCACCCAGTGTGCAGCGGCGGCCAAGAAAGCAAATAGAATGCTAGGTATCATAAGGAAAGGGATGGAGAATAAAACAAAGGATATTATAATGCCTCTGTATCGCTCCATGGTACGACCGCACCTTGAATATTGTGTGCAATTCTGGTCACCGTATCTTAAAAAGGACATAGAGTTATTAGAAAAAGTACAGAGAAGAGCCACCAAATTGGTGAAGGGGATGGAAGGCTACTCCTATGAAGAGAGGCTAAAAAGGTTAGGGCTCTTTAACCTAGAAAAGAGACGGCTGAGGGGAGATATGATAGAGGTGTATAAATTAATGAATGGAGTGGAACGGATAAACGTGGATCAATTGTTTACGCTATCAGAATATAGAAGGACTAGGGGACATGTAATGAAGCTACAGTGTAAACTATTTAAGACAAATAGGAGAAAATATTTCTTCACTCAACGTGTAATCAAACTCTGGAATCTGTTACCGGAGGATGTAGTAAGGGCTGTTAGTTTAGCTGGGTTTAAAAAAGGTTTGGACAAGTTCCTGGAGGAAAGGTCCATAAACCACTATTAAAAAGGGACCCAGGATATCAATGCTTGGCCTAGTACAAGCACTGCAGAACCTGTGTCTTTTGGGGAAACTGCTAGGTACGTATGACCTAGATTGGCCACTGTTGGAAACAGGATACTGGGCTTGATGGACCTCGGTCTGACCCAGTATGGCATTTCTTATGTTCTTATGACTTCGTCACGGCGGTCCAGGGCATCTACAGATGTGATAAAGAGAGAGGAGATGACCTTGCGTACAAACTTGTAGTATGTCAAGTCCTCCGGAGGGTTGAGGGAACCCAGGGGGTTGTCAGAGGCTGGGATGGAGAGAGAGTCTCTGTGTAAAGGTGTCTCTGCTTGAGAGAGTTCCCCCGCAGCATCCTCCCCCTGCGTGGAAGCAGTAGCTTGCATAGGTGGCATAGCTTGCATAGGCGGTGCGGCCTTGGGGGCTGGGCTAGCAGCTTGGGGCAGTAGTTGTTTGGAAGCAAGGCTAGACAGCGTGGAGGCCCATTGCTGTAACATGCCCGTGAGAAGTTGCAGTGTCTCTGGGGTCTGGTGCAGTCTCTGGGGTTTATTTGGAGCGGGCAGCGAATGCTCACTGACCTCTGGGGAATGCAAGCTTGCCCTGATTGAAGAAGAGGGGGAGGAGGATAAGGAGACCTCTCTGTCGCTGGAGTAGCCGCAGACTGAGGAGCTTGAGGATCGCCGTGTTTTCTTGCGCTGGGAGGGGTGCTTCTGTGCCTTGAACTGCTGTGTCTGCCCCTTCCATCTTCAGCGTTGCTCCGACAGCTGTCAGAAGGCCTGTGGGAGGAAGTGCTGTGCCATGCATCGCGTTGACCGGCACTGCGGAAGCGGCTTCTGCTCCGTTTGCGGTTACTGCCCCGGTGGTGAAAAGTTCGGCTTGTGCTGCGCTTGCGGCTCCTGCCCCGGTGACCAGATGAGCGGCGCCGGCTCCCCGAGGCTCTGCGCCTACTCCGGGAGCATCTGCGCCGGCTGGATCTGTGCTGTCTTTGCGATCCGTGCTGTCTCTGCGAGCCTCTGTGCCTGCTGGAGGACTTGCGCCGGGGAGAGCTGTTGGTACTGCGCCGAGCGTCGGAGGGGGTCTCCGCCAGCTGGCCAGAACCCGGAAGTGTAGAAGCCAGAAGTAGGAGGGACGAGGAGGCGGCGAGCCGGGCAGTAATGGCAACCTCCAGAGGAAGAGTGCACGTGGCTGAGGGTGCCTCTCCTTCGCGGCAGGAGACGGAGGCCGACAAAGGCACGTCTCCGGCCGGAACGGCAGGAAAGGCAGGAGGGTCCAGCGCTGAGAAGCTTGAAGCCGCGGCAGCGTCAGGAGAAGTAAGCTCAGCGGCAGGAGAGAAAAACTCACGAGGGCATGTTTGCGAGACTTGCGAGCCCAGGGAGACATGCGGGCACAGGAGGGACACTCTTCCACGGGGTGCTCTTTGCCCAGGCACCAGAGGCAGAGCTGATGAGAATCGGAGTTGGCCATCTTTCTGGAGCACCCCGGGCACTTCTTGAAGCCTGGTTTCTTCATTTAAAAGGATAATTTGAGGTAAGGTGTTGAGAGTAAAATAAAAAACGTCTTGCTGGCAAGGCGGAAGACAAAATCTGGACAGCTAGGGGCGGATCGGGAGACGGAGCTACTGGTCATGCCCAGAGGGCTAAAGCCTTCTGGGCTACTGAGAGTTCTTCCGTCTATGGCGCTGTCTGATGACATCACCACTTGTGGCTGACTCATCCTGCTTGTCCTGGGAGAAAAAAACTGGCAGGGGAAGTGTGCTGGAACAATGGTTCCTGTTTATTCCCTCCCTAGCACCTTTGCTAACAACAAATCAGTCTGGCTCCCAAACTGATAAAACCCAAGGCCCTTAATGATTTCTTAGTCTGATTAATCTGTGAAGTCTGTATGGTCTCTCTGCATTTCTGAGGGGTCGTGGCTAGTTTAGTTTCTTTAGGGCTCCAAGAATTCCGATATGTTTTCCCTAAGATCTTTCCTTCCACATTCTAACCCTTTTAACATTGTCGGAATAATTAACAATTCTCCCCCTCTGCTCCCTAAAACATAATGACAGGTCTGTTGTCCAGGGAGAATGGACCGAAAAGAATTCTTAAGTGGCCAAGATCATACCAAAAGATTAATTACTCCCTAACAAAGAAAAATTAAACATCTGGCCCCTCAATGACCCATGCAACAGAGATATATCGAATGATCGGAAAGGCGACCAGAAAGTATCTCAACTGAATCTACCCTATTCAGCACAGCAAATGAGCACAGGATATACTCTACATAATTTTAGGTGATTGTTGCTCTGTCACTGCCTCACTTCATGTGAACCCAGACGTTTTACCAAAAAAGTTAAGTTCTTGACAGGATCTATCAGCTTTTACTCTAAAACGCGTATTCCAGCCACTCCTACCACACCCCCACTATCTGTGGGGAAATGTCAGTCCTCTATCAGTCTTTTTAAAAAATAATTGTGCCAGGTATTAGGGCTGTAGGCTTTCATGAATACAACATTTGTAATGTAGAGAAAATATTTAAGCCCCATATAACACCTTTTAGCATCACAATATGATTTTTGGCACAGATCCCTACTCTCAAAAAATTAGAGTTGCAAAGCATACATGACTTCCCATTTCCTCGTTAATTTCAAATAATCTATTGCTTTTTAAGATAATAAAAAAATATTTTTCTTTTTTATTAGGGAAAGAACTCACCAGCTCTTAGGGGCATGTTTACTAAGCTGCATTAGCTGTTAACGCAGCAGATAATGCAGGCTATTATCCTGCATTAACAGCTAATGCAGGAAAATTGCAGATAATGCAGCAATATTCTACATTATTTGCAGAAAATGCATTATCATCTGCAAGAGTGGGTGGGATATGGGCAGAAAATGGGGGTGTCTGCAGCGCACAGTAACCATCAAAGTTGCAGATAGCACAGGTGCTCATAATACCTCCTCAATAGATGGTGTTACAGTTGGGGTTAACATTATTGGCACCCTTGCATTTTAGGTATGTTGTGTAACATATCTTGAAAAATAATTGGAAATATTCCAATTGTATGTCATCATAATATTTTAATGATATGTTCAAAGATATACAACAAAATAAGATGTCTGTGCAACTTAGACACAGGAATTTCTGAGAACTAACAAAATATGACCTGGACAGGATTAATGGCACCCTTCACTAATATTTGTTTGCACAACCCTTGGCAGTGATGACAGCCTCCAAACGTTTCTTGTAGCCATCTATAAGTTTTATACATTTGTCTGCTAGTAGTTTCTCCCACTCTTCAGCTGTGATTGTTCAGCTCGTGAATGTTTCCAGGATTCCTTTTACCAATCACAGATTTCATCTCTTTCCAAAGGTTCCCAATTGGATTGAGATCAGGACTCATTGCTGGCCAGTTTAAAGCAGTCACTTTGTTCCTTTTTTTTAATGTTTTTATTTATGCAATTTTTCAAATTATACAAGAAAGAAAACTTGTACAGAAAAGGCACGTTAACAAAATTTACAGGAAATTTACCCCGAGCACAAAACCAACACACTCACAAGCCCACAATTAGCATGGCAAGACAGGTCACAATATAAAGGACAACAGTTTAACAAAGCAAATACAAGGCAATAAACAGACATGAGAGGAGTGCAAACAACAAATTCCAATTATAGCCATCCTAACTAGAGGGACTACCCTGAGAACGAGAAGGAGCCTGCACACTAGATTGTTTAGAAACAATAAAGGAGGCCAGTTGAGAGGGTTCAAAGAAAATGTAACTATGCCCAGCCAACTTCACCAGACATTTACAAGGAAAACGTAAGAAAAACAGCCCGCCCAACTGAAGCACCCCTGGACGATACAAAAGGAACTGCTTCCTCCTCTTTTGGGTCACTCTAGAAACATCAGGAAAAATTCTGATATGGGAATCTAAGAACACTTTATATCAGGGGGCTCAAACTCAAATTGCTTTGAGGGCCAAATGAGGACTTGTAAAGTAACCTGCGGGCCGCATAAGACGCGGGGCCTCATTTGCATAATGTTACCATACAAAGCGCAGACGTTAATGATGCACATATCCCAGAGCTGACATATTCCAGTTAATAAATTCAAAATAGATATTTTTCTACCTTTTGTGCATTCTTTTCAGTTGCAATTGTTCCAGCCACTTTCTTCTGGTTTCTTTGTGTCTTCTGCTAACTCTCCATCGTCTGCTGTCCATTTGTCCTTTCTTCTCTCTTCTAGTTTTTTTTCCATTCTCTCTCTACATCTGCTTTAACATACTAATCTTTCTCCTTTTGCTCCTTTCTCATTCCTATTTCATCCACTCAAATTGTACCCCTCCATCCTCATCACCACTTACTCTCCCAATACCCGGCCAATTGTAGATTTTTCTTCCCTCCCACACAAAATATTTTCCCCTCTCCATTTCATTCTCCCAGCCCCATCCCATTCTAATCCTCCCCCAACATCAGTTCCCTTTTAGTTCCAGCCCCACCCAGCATCCCCTCCCTTCTAGTCCCCGCATCAGCCCATTTCCAGTCCTATCCTAGCCCCACCATCAGCCCATTTCCTGTCTTAGCTCCCCCCCCCACTAAGCCCATTTCCAATCCTAGCAACCCCCCCAGTCCATTACCTTTTCTAGCCCCCCCATAGCCCATTACTAGTCCTAAGCCCCCCAACAGCCCTCTTCCAGTCCTAACCCTCCCATCACCCCATTTTCATTCTTAGCCCCCCCATAGCCCATTACCAGTCCTAACCCACCAATCAGCCCACCTCCAGTCCTAACCCCCATCTGCCCATTTCCAGTCCTAGCCCCCATCATAGCCCATTACCGGTCCTAACCCCCCCCCCCGCTGCCATTAGCCCACTTCCAGTCCTAACCCCCCATTATCCCATTTCAATCTTAGCCCCTCCATAACTCATTACCAGTCCTAACTCCCATTAGCCCACCTCCAGTCCTTCCTAACCCCCATCAGCCCATTTCCAGTCCTAACCACCCCTCCCTCCCATCAGCCCAGGTAAATAAGAAAAAAAACAAAACCCTGGCTTCTGCTGCTGCTGCTGCCACCGTGGCAGCGGCAGAATCAACTGTCAATTTAAAAAAAAAACTGGCTTCTGCTGCTGCAGCCGTGGCAGCGGCAGAATCAGCTGTCCCGTGGCCCCTTCCCCTCTGCCCGGAAGAGCCCTGAGTCTGCTCCATCAGCGACGGGCTTTTCAAGCCACGAAGAGAGTATTTCCCTCTCACGCAGCTTAAGCCTATTCACTTTTCAAGCCACGCAAGAGGGAAATATTCTCTTCGCAGCTTGAAAAGCCCACCGCTAAAGGAGCAGACTCAGAGCTCTTCCGGGAAGAGGACAAGGGGCCACGGGACAGCTGATTCTGCCGCTGCCACGGCTGCAGCAGCAGAAGCCAGGTTTTTTTTTAATTGACCGTTGATTCTGCCGCTGCCACGGTGGCAGCGGCAGTGGCAGCAGCAGAAGCCAGGGTTTTGTTTTTTTGTTTCCCTCCGTCGCGGGCCGCACAAAGTTCTCTCGCGGGCCGCGTGTTTGAGACCCCGGCTTTATATGGAGACCTAAAAAACAATTTCAGGAGCCAATCTCTGTCCGCTTCTAGGGCAAAAGTGACCAACAATGAAGCAGTCATCCCTACATCAGACGGGGACCGCTCCAAAAAGGTAGTTAAATCCAAACTGTCCGAAGATAACAACAGGTTCTCATCATTACCCACAGCAGCAGCCCTTGCAGTTGGCAAATAGAAGGCTTTCGATATGGGTGGGACAGAATCAGCCGAAACCTTAAGAATAGCTACAAGGAACTTCTTAAAAAGCTCCAAGGCTGACACTGAAGGAACCTTAGGAAAATTTAATACTCGCAGATTACGGCTCCTCGCAGCATTTTCCAAAAATTCCATCCTCCTATGTATAACCACAGAATCCTTAACAAAGGCTTGGGAGACCTCATGCCCCAGCCGCCCTTCAAACGAGGCCACTTTAGCAGAAAGCTCAGTTTGACCCAATTCATACAACTTTAATTGCTGCCCAAATACTTGAAATTGTTGCAAAATGGACTGGAGTTGAGATGAAATATTGAGGTGCATGGACGAGAAGGCTTCCCATAGGCTATCTGAAATAACAACGGCAGGTCTCACCAAACTGTGTCCTTGCCCATTCCCACCAGGTTGAAAATGTTTATCCAACGCTGTCAGAAGCACCACCAATGAAGAGTGCAGAGATGGAACCGAACCTTCCTCTTCCAACCCCTCCACGCCAGACACCACAGCCGGAGACACCAGCTCCCGAGGACCTACTCCGGTGCTGGGCAACTGCAACTGAGACATTAGATGCAGGCTGGCCGCATCTCCCACGCCCGCACTCAGGATCTCAGGCATGCTCTCCACTTCCGGCTGCCCCGACGGAATTCGGAGCTCCGGGCTGAGGGAAACCTCTAACCTCTCAGCACTAAGGGACCTTCCTTCTGCCCCAATAGCGCTCAGCAGGTGCTCCGGAGCAAAGGCACTGCTCCCAGCAGACCACACGAAGGAGTCCATGGGCCCGCAAACCGCCGACCTCTCTGCCCCCGGGAGCTCCCCTGTCGGCAGCTTGGCTTTCCGTTTCCTGACCATATGTGGCATCAGACAGGTCTTCCGAAGAAAAGGAAACAGGTAACAAAGAAAGACGGGGGGGGGGTTCACTGGAGCAGTATCAACGGACGTCTGTTACCGGCACCATCTTGCCCTCACTTTGTTCCTTTTTAACCATTCTTTTGTACTTTTGAATTGTTTGTTTGGGGTCATTGTCCTGCTAGAGGACCCACGACCTTCGACCCAGTCCTAACTTTCTGACACTAGATAGCATATTTCACTCCAAAATACCTTGGTAGCCCTCTGACTTCATGATTCCATTAATATGTTCCAGGCCTCCATTTCCTGAGGCAGCAAAACAGCCCAATAACATTATGGAACCTCCACCATATTTAACTATAGGAAGGGTGTTTTTTTCCTTATAAGCTTCATTTCTTCACCTGTAAATGTATCACTGGTCTGTATTGCCAAAGACTGAAGTTTGGTTTCATGTGTCCACAGAACATTTTCCCAGAAGGATTGTGGTTTCACAAGGTGGGTTTGGGCAAAGATCAGGCATGCCTTTTTATGTCTGTCTTTGAGCAATGGGGTCCTCCTTGGCCTTTGCCCATGAAGTCCTTCTTTGTTTAGTGCACGGCGTATGGTGTAGGTTGAAACCATCACTCCGGATTGCTCCAGGTCAGACTTAAGCTCTTTGGATGTGGTATGTGTTCTTTGTCCAACAGTTCGCACTAACCTTCAAAGACTTCTTGGATTAATTTTCCTCTTTCCACCACGTCCTGGGAGGTTCTTGATCATTCCATGAGCAAAAGATTTCTTGATAACATTGCAAACTGTAGACACAGGAATCCCAAGGTCTTTAGTGATGGCCTTGCACTCCTTTGAAGTTTGATGTTTGGTGATAATGGCTTTTCTGACAGTCTCAGGCAGCTCTCTTATTTCCATCATTGTGAAAATGGAACAGGAAGTGAATGTGACCATTTTAAATATTAGAGCCATCATTCATTGGTTGATTCAAGTCATGTGAGTACTAACGTCTAATTTTATTGCAATGGGAATCTGTTCAAACTGATTTGAATAGTTTGTAAGGGTGCCAATAATCATGTCCTGGCAATGCCCCAGTTTTTTATACTATTTCAAACTATTTCCTTTTTTATTTGGTTCTGTTTTATTTGATTCTTTTGTGTGTCAAATATGGTCCAAAGCCTTTTCAATGGACACTATTTTTTTAGGAGCTATTGGACATTAAGGGACTGAACTGCAAGGGTGCCAATAATGTTGGCCATAACTGTATGTGCATCCACAGTGCTGCCAGGTCACTTTTGCTGCAATTTCAGTGCATTATCTCCTTGGGAAATGCTGTGCATGTCCCCAACAGATAACACATGGCTTTTGCAACTAATGACGTGCTATCTACACTGTTCTGCCATGTTTGCAGACCCCTTAGCCTACTCCTATCGCCAGGAAACTGCTAGTGAATGAAAAGCCTGAATGGGACACCTGTCGGGACACCAGCAATTCACACATTTCACTCTTTACTCTTCCAGATGACATGGTAAGGAAATTTGCCCTAACCAGCCTAAATCATGCAACAAGTAGCAACTCAGCATTCCTGATTTGTCTACTTCTCTTAGTCTATAATCCAGCAAGGATACCATATGTTGTTATTTTTCACAAGGGTTGTCTTTTCTCTACTGGCATTAAAAGTCTCACTCTTGGGAGGTCCTGGGAGTGGGCACCAGTTTGCAGAAGTCAGTCATGTAAAGCGCTGTGACACTTAATGCGTGTGTGCGCAATGGCGGACAATCTAGCAAAGATCAATGTTCTGACAGATTGCTAAACTATCACAGTGCTTCTTCTGTGGCGACTTGGGGTAATGTGTCTGGGCCTCTAATTTGCAGCTAGACCTGTATCCTCATCTTAATACTACTAAATAAATAAAATAAATAAATACTAAGGATAAATCTGAGGGGGAGGGGGGTATTGCTGCAGTGACTGAAGTTGCTAAAAATGTTACATGGACAAGCACTTGGATACATAATCAGCAATGGACAGGAAACTGGAGTTCAACTGATGAGATGAACAGAGAGAAATGAATATAGCAGGTCTGCACTACATTTTTAGGAACAGATTGAAAACATGAATCTGGCTCCCAGTGCAGTCACTGGGTCTTAGTGCTGGCCTAATCCATATTATGACTGAAATGGCAGTCTTAAGGCATAGAGGATATGAGCCCAATTATCTTCTGCTATTCCATACCTCTTGCTCGTCTCCTAGATTACCAGAGCTATGGGGACAAACACTGGCAATACCCCTAAAGATTCCCCACCCAGGACATGCTGGGGCTAATTTACAATGTATTTCTTGTCAACAAAGCCCCTTAATACAAGTTGTAAAGAACAAGGGAGTGAGAAGTGGTTTTTCAATATTTGAGTAGAAACTGTTTCACCTCTTAACAGAGAGGAGTTCCAAAAGCAGGAAACAGCGCACCTCTCCCATACACTCTGCTCAGACTGTCAGCAAATACTAAAAACTACCGAATCCATGAATACTACATTACAGAACATGTGCTTTTGAACCTTCGTCTGGTCTGTAATAAAGAAACCTGCACTAACCTTTTGTTGGCATCAGCAGATCTAGCTAGAGTCATCCATTGCGCTTGGTTCTTCGTCCTATACACACAGCATCAAGGTGACTTCAGATAATAACCGTATCACTGAGAAATTGTATTTCAGACATATCCCAGGAGAACACGCCAAACTGCTCTTTGAAATGAAAACCTATTTTTTTTCCTTTAGTCAGCAGTCATATGGCTGGAGGATCACATAACACTCCATCACAGCAGGGAAAGCTGTTCCTTACTCCATACTTACGTGTTTTACACCACCGGGATTTTACATGCTAGGGGCATCCTGGTGCAATCGCTAAAGCTTGCAATCCTTTCCCTCCCATTTCTTAAGCATCGCTGAGGGCACCTGGGGGGTTTCATACAAAGCACCTACTACTCCCCCCCCCCCAATCCAAGGAAGACATATCTGCTGTACAGCAACCTCCGCCTGCTGCCCAATGCATATTTGATGAACCCTATTATTCTCATTTTCACTCATGGGTGGAGAAAGGTGAGCTAATATTTCCATATGAAAGCAGTGGAAAAGTTTTACTTGGAAGATTAGAAGCCAGAGGTGGTATATCAAAAATCAGTCCAGTACTCAGCTACAAGATTACTGCATATCAGAGCAGAAAAATAAGGATATTAGAGACATGGGAGCCAGACATTAGCCAGGCAGAAAAGGGAGAAATTTTGAGTGAGGAGGTTGTGTGCAAGATCAGCAGTGATTACCCAACTCTTGGGCACTCAAATAGTTCCTTTAAATCATGTCTCATGAACTACATTCCATTATATATTCTTATAAATCTTACAATGTAATGTGGGCTCCATTTGATTCTTTTACCATTCTGGCATGTAAACGAGACATTCAGAGGATTTAAAAAGCCACATGCGAGTCTGAAGACAATTGTGTACATGGCTGGCCATTATAGGTCTCGCTGTTTCACATCTCCATAGTGGTTCAAGTGTACACTGGGCTAGCGACAGAGAAACGGAGCGATCCAGTCTCCTCTGAAAGTAATTATTGCAAATAAACCTGAAAAGCACAGACTAGACAAATTTATCAAACAAATCAGCACTGAAAATGGTCTCGAAACCTGAGGACTGGAGGGTGGCTAATTTTTTTTAAAGAAGACATCAGGGAAAAAGAAATCGGAATTTACTAACAAATCCCCAGAGATGGGATACTAGGCTCGATGGACCTTGGTCTGACTCATGGCTTTTCTTATGCTAAAATCCTTAAAATCCTTCCTCCCTCCACCTCCCATAACCCTTTAAACCTGTACTTGTATACATAAATGTATTTTTATAGGGCTTCTTAGAAGTTAACAGAATAGCAGAAATTCTGTTATGAAAACATAACTGATGAATGGGGAAGCCTAGTGGGAAGAGCAGCAGATGCAGGGCCAGGGTTCACATTTATTTTATTTATTTATGTTTTTGCTAATATTGCCTTATCAATAAATCAAAGAGGTTAACAGAGAACAAAACAGTATGTATATAACATTAGTTGCAATTGAACAATGAACTTATGTTAAACAAATTATTACATTCTGAATTGAGTAAACTGATTATTTACTATAGTGTTTTAGGAGTAACTGTGACGAGTTTGGGATTCCAATTATGTCAGATCAGTTTTAATTACATCAGTCATTTCTTCAAAGTATTCAGAGAACAAAAACGTCTTTAGATGGTTTCTGATTTTATAAATATACACTCAGATAAAGGTTAAAAATTATGACAGAGTAATACTAATCCCAACAATTTAACAGACAATACACTATTATAAAAACACGATGATCCAATTCCAAAGTACCCACAACATGTATTTGTATATAGTTTTTTGTACATAGTTTACAAGCCAGTTTGCTATTTTGCACTAGTTCATGCTGTTAACCATTACTTTTATTGTTACAAAATGTTCGATGTAAAACTAAGCTTATACTTTGTAGATTGTTGTTTTATTGTGAACCGCAACTGAACTCTGGAAGTTGCGGGTTATAAATATGTTAAATAAATAAATAAATAAATAAAATAAATGCCATTCATGTTTCTTAGTTTGACAGCGAGTATTGATGCATAGTGCATAAATGCTCCGTTACTTGTTATTTTATTGTTTTTTCTAAATTCTGGTGGAACGGTGCTTCTCCTTTGTCTGCTGTCAGGTGTGAGCTCTATTAATGAGTTTAGGTATGTGGAAAATAATTTACGCAATATTTTGAAGGTCAACATTATAGATTTGAACTTTACTCTTCTTTCAATGGGGAGCCAATGTAATTGCTAGAGAATGGGGGTTATATGTTCAGTTTTCAGCAGTTTGAGGAGTACTTGTGCTACAATATGTTGGGCCATTTGAAGTCGATGGAGTTCCTGTTTTGTAAGACCTTGCAGGATACCATTACAAAAGTTGAAGTGTGGAGATATCATTGCTTGAAATACCATCAAAAATCACTGTTCGAGGGTAGAGGTCTCAGTTGCTGCATAATTTTAAATTTGTTATAGATTGCTTGAGTTGTTCTATTAATGTGTTTTATTGTTTATTAAACATTTGATATACTGCCCCCATTACATCTGCCATTATTAAGTTGTATGGAAGTTAGAACATGATAACATCTGCACATATATATATGGTAATTTACATTGTGTTTCTGAAATATATTGCTTATCGGCTGAAGGTAGATGCTAAATAGTAATGCTGATAAAGCTCAACCTTGGGGGACACCTCGATTCTGATTGGCCAGGAATCATCAAAAGCATACAATCTTGACTTTCTGGGAACGATTCAATAGGTATGATTTAAACCATTGGAGGATGGAACCACCTGTTCCGATTTGCTGGAGTCTGGCCAATAAGATAGCGTGTGAGATTGAGTCAAAAGCAGATGTTGTATCCAGGAATATGAGAATGAATGCTTGATTTGGGTTTTCAATACCTTTTATAAGTCTGTCAATTAATGAAATAATTAGTGGTTCCACACCATGGTACGGTCTAAATCTGTGCTGATGAGGATCCAGGCTGGCATTTAAGTGTATGTGGTCCTGTAATTGCTTATGGACAATTTTTCTATTATTTTTCCAATGAATGGGAGACTAGATATTGATCTACAGGAGTCCAGACATGTTTTATCTAGAAAACTATGTTTTAAGACTGGGCGAATAGATGTTCTTTTTAAGCATCTAGGCTTCTGTTATAATGAATTAACATTTTAAGTATCATAGGTGAGGTTTCTACCCGGGTTACCTTTATCCAGCTGACTGGACATGGATCCATTGGGGTAATTGTGTGTTCCAGTTGATCTTTGGTGATTAGAGAAAATTCCTACAGAGTCGCTGATGAGGTTTGGAAGTTTTGTATCTTGGTCTTGTAGCTTTAGCTTGTTCATGTAATAGCTAGCAAGAGTTTGTGTGTTGATGTGTGTATTGGAGCCTTCTGCAGTGGGTGGTCTGTTGAGAGCTTTTAAAATATCAAAAAGTTCCCTCGGGCAGTTTAAAGCTTTTATGATTAGTTTTGAGTGACAATTCTTTCTGTGGTAATTGATGCGTTCTCTATATATTTTGAGAGTGTCCATGTATAGGTTTCTGTCTTGGTTTGATTTTGCCATTCTTCATTGCCATTCTTAAGCTTCTTTTTATATTTACTAGTTCTTGATTTACCATGCTTCTGATTGGGCTTGTGTTTTTTGGGGTCTGATTTGATTAGACCTGGAGGCTGTGCTTAAGACAGTAACATTTGCGGAGCCTTCCTGTCTCTTGACAGGCTCCATGCAGCATTGTCCTGCCTCCAAAGGAGAGACGGGAAGGCTCCACAACGGTTTTACAGGTATAGCCACAGTTCCCTAAGAGACAGGGAGCCGCGGCTGTAGAAGAACAGCAGGGCAGTAGCAGGCAGACAGGGAGAGGGGAGGAGGGGGCAGGGAACCTGCAGAGGGGCTGACATGGAGGGAGGGAGGGGTCTGACATGGACAGGGGGGCTGACATGAATGGAGGGAGGGAGGGGGCTGACACTGATGGATGGAGGGCTGACATGGAGGGAGGGCTGACATGGAGAGAGGGGGGGCTGACATGGATGGAGGGGAGGGAGGCTGACATTGATGGATGGATGGATGGAGGGGGCTGACATGGACAAGGGGGGGGCTGACATGGAGGGAGGGGGGCCTGACATTGATGGATAGAGGGAGGGGGGCTGACATGGACAAAGGGAAGAGACAGGGGGACATACTGTACAGACGGGCAATAAATGCTGGACAGAGGGGAGAGACAGTGCGGGTTAGGATTATAATGGGCAGATGGGGGGGGGGCTAGGACTGGTAATGGGTGATTAGGGAAGGCTAGGACTGGGAATGGACTGATCAAGGGGGGGTTGGGACTGGGAATGTGCTGATAGGGGGGTAGGACTGGTAATGGACTGATGGGGGGCTAGCACTGAAAATGAGCTGATCAGGGAGTTTAGGACTGGAAATGGGCTGATTAGGGGAGCCTAGCACTGGTAATGGGGTTGAGGAGGGACTAGCACTAGAAATGAGCTGATTAGGGGAGGCTAGCACTAGTAATGGGGTTGAGGAGGGACCAGCACTGGAAATTAGCTGATTAGGGGAGGCTAGGACTGGTAATGAGGTGATGGGGGGTAGGACTGGTATTGGACTGATTAGGGGAGGCTAGCACTGGTAATGGGGTTGAGGGGGGACTAGCACTGGAAGCGAGCTGATTGGGGGGCTTTGACTGGGAATGGGCTGATTGTGGGGAGGGGAGGATAGAGCTGCTGGCCCTGGAAGAAAACTGGGGGCTAAGGCTATAAATGGGCTGATACGAGGGGATGGGAGAATGGAACTGGAAGAGAGTGGATCTGAGAGGGGCTGCCATGGAAGGGACTAGAAGGGACTGGTCAGTGGGGAAGGAGGGGGACTGGACACCAGTGGCAGTCATGGGAATGCAAGTTGACATTGGAAGGTACTGAGAGTGAGGACTGGAAAGGGGCTGATACTGGGGATGGTTACTGGGACTGGAAATAGTCTGATGGAAAGAAGTGAAGAAAACGAAAGAAGAGATAAGAAATGGCAGATGGACCATAGACCACAGAAAGAGAGCTAAGAGAAGACAGGAAAGCAGAAGCCTCAGATCGGGACCAGCATGATCAGAGAATAAACTGGTCAGACAACAAAGGTAGAAAAAATAATATTATTTCATATTAGTGATTTGACTACAAAATCATCATAATTTTGAAATCAAATATTGTTACTTGTTATTGTGATTAATTATTGTGGTTTAAATAAGTAAATTTTATAAATAAAAACATATTGCAAAGGCCTACAATATATTAATAATTCAACAAATTATTACAGCGACAATGCGTTAATGGTAAAGGAAGAGAGACAAATTTGATTTTATCATTGGGGGTCACCACAAGTTGACCAATGGTAAAAGGGGTCACGGTACAAAAAAGGTTGAGAACCACTGATCTAGATACTAGGCGGGATAGGGGACTAGTTGAACCAAATGCGGTTGAAACTTATTTACAGTGTCAAATCAACAGGAGGTCATCTTCTGAGTGCATTTAGGAGTCTTTAGGCTGTTTGGTAATATGTTAAGGGTCTGTTCCATAGAATTCTTGGAAAATGTATGTTTTAAGCTTCTTATGTCTTTTATTGCTTTCATGTTGCTTGGAAGGTAATTCCATAAGGTTAGGCCATAGATGAAGAATGTGCATTGACATGTTTCTTGAGTGCTGGATGTTTTATGCTTGGGAATATTAAGTAGGTTTGTGATTTGGTATTTTCTCGATCTGTAATCTGAGATAGTGTGTATGTGCGACCATAGGCAGCCAGCAGTTATGTTGTGTATGCTCTTAAACGTATTCATGATTGATTTGTATTTTATGCATACTTGGATGGATAGCCAATGTAGTTCTTTCGGGACCGGGGTGATATGCTCATTTAGGTGTCCATGAGAATATGCGAGCTGCAGAGTTTTGGGCAATTTGAAAGGGAAGGTGTGCACATTTTGGTAGGCCTTGGAGTATAGAATTACAATAGTCCCGGGGGGGGGGGGGGGGGTGAAGGTTGCTTGACAAACAGTGCAAAATAGGCTGTGGTCCAATAGCAAGCAGAGGTTGTGAAGGATCTTTATGTCTCTGCAGTTGCTTTCTTGATATGGGTTTGGAAATTCAGTTTCTGGTCTAGCATCACACTGAAGTATTTGACCTCAGACCTAATTGGTAAATCATAACTGTTGATTGTGATAGTTTCTGGTGGTGTGCAGGTGGAGTCTCTGTTAATGATTAATACTTCAGTTTTGCTGTAGTTTAATTTAAGAGATTGATCATGTAACCAATGTGTCATTTTGTTAAGGCATGAAAGTATGGTGGAGAGGTCTGGGTTCTTTGTAATGAATGGGGCATATAACGTAATGTCATCAGATACATGTGATACCTTATCCTATACTTCTGGAGGATGCGGCAGATAGGCTAGATATATAGGATGAATAGGAGGGCAGAGAGTGCTGATTCTTGAGGTAATCCTTGAAGCAATAGATAGGGATTTGAGATCCTGTTTTGCAGTTTAACTTGTTGCGTGCGTTCAGCTAAGTAGGAGCAGAAGCATCTTAGGGAAGTCCCATTTCTATGAGGTGTTCAATGAACTTTCTGTGATTTATGGAGTCAAAAGCTGCTGAAACATCGAAGATGAGGATGAAGCCTTGCTTTGACCTTTCGATTACTTTTAGGAGGGTGTCTAAGATGGAGGTGAGAAGCATTTCTACACTATGATTTTGTCTGAATCCATACTGTTGGGCATCAAGAGGCACATTTGCCTCTACAAAGTCTGGGAGTTGCAGCTGTATAGCTTTCTCTATTAGCTTAGCTAAAAGAGGGATACTAGGGTCTGTAGGATGCAAGTAGGTTGGGGCTAGCTGAAGAGTTCTTGATAGTAGGTCAGCTTGAGGGGACCTTCAGGTTAGTCAGCATCTGCCCTTGGGTGAGTGAGGAATTTATTATTTTGAGCAGTGTTTATCATAGTATTAATGTTTCACATATCATCTGTGAGCTTAGGTAGATATTTAAGAACTCATCAAATGTCTTGAAACGAGGTTCTGTGTTGTGTTTAGTTTAGTTTTGTCTTTGTTGATATGTGGGTGCTGTGTTAAGTTGAAATGAATTATAAGGTGGTTGGACCAGGAGACTGGTATAATGTGTACTTGGGATTGGCCATTATTACTGTAGATGTCCTTTGGTATGAATACCATATCCAATATAGTTCTGTTATTGTAGGTAGGGGTGTTTATTATTTGTCTATAGTCCATATCATAAATTGCACTTAGGAAAGCTTTTGTATGAGTATGTTGTGTGCATATTAGATTGAAGTCTCCTAATAGAATAAATTGTTTGTTCCCTGTTATGTCTGAATAGGCTATTTTGAGAATAGTAGTTAAGGTGTTATCCACTGTGGGTGCCCTATATGCTAGACAAAACATGAAATACTTGTTTTATACCATTAGTAGATCTGGTCCATTTAAACATGTTGCTGATGCAAGTGATGCCTTAAGCTCCTTTTCATTATGATGAAAGCACCCCCACCTCTTTTGCCCTCTCTGGGGCAATTGAATGTATCATGGTTTGATAGATTCAATTGGTTAAGCAGGACCAGATCGGTGTTTGTCAACCAGGATTAAGTGATTAACATTATATCTGGCTTGTTGTTCTTAACATAGTCTAACATGATGGGGATTTTAGTTAACACAGCAAGCATTAATCATACTACATTTCATGTGGGTTGACGGATTCTCATATATATCCAGTCCATAATGCTGTTTGCATATCTTGATATGTATCAGCTTTTCACAGCAGTGAATGGGTCTGCTATGGAATCTGTGTTGTACGTAATAAGACTGGCCATGTATTATAGGAATATTCTGTAGTGTGGAAGTCTGCATTGTGGACATTTGAGGAAGAACTCACCTGTAACAGGTGATCTCCAGGAACAGCAGGAATTTAGTCTTCACATATGGGTGACATTGGTACCAATGGAGCCCGCACGGGAACGCTCCCCAGCGTCCAACAGGAAAACGTTTGGGAGCATCCCACTGCGCCTGCATAGCTGCCTTCCCAACTCTCCCTCCACAGTTGAGTTTGTAACTGAGATAAAAGGAGAGAAAGAAAAGAAGACCTACAACTTCTAGGGGAGGAGGGTGGGTTATGAAGACTACATTCCTGCTGTTCTTAGAGATCACCTGTTATAGGTAACTAGCTACACTATCTCCAGGAACAAGCAGGAATGTAGCCTTCACATATGGGACTCCCTAGCTAGAAGATGCCAGAGAGAAGACCTCAGAATCAGCTGTGTTGTGCCCCAGATATGCCTAAAGAGGTTATGTATCCTCCATGGATGTCTAGTATCAAAGTTCGGGATGGAGGGTAGGAGTTGCTCTAAGTCTGAAAGAGATGCTGGAGAACAGCCTGGCCAAACATGGCATCCAGGCGGGAATCCTTGGCCAGACAGTAGTGAGAAGCAGAAGTATGGACCGAAGACCAAGTTGCTGCTTTGCAGATCTCATCAAAAGCTACAGATCATAGATTTGCCATCGAACATTATGGGCAGTGACATGACCCACGAGGGAGAGTCCTACCTTCTCATAAGCAAAAGTGATGCAGTCTACTATCCACTTGGAGAGAGTACATTTGGAGAATGGCAACCCAAGGTGACTAATCAAAAGAGATGAACAGCTGAGAAGTTTTCCGGTGCTCTTGTCCTCTGAAGATAAAAAGCTAAGGCACATTTACAATCCAGAGTGTGGAAAGTTGCTTCTGCCCTAGATCATTATTTATCTTTATTTGTGAGGTCTGATATACCACCCATGCCGGAGCATCAGGACCGTGTACAATAAAAAAATATATATTGGCTACTGAAAAATAAAGTCAGAAAGGACTGCCATCAGCAGATAGGACAGGGATAGATAAAGCAGAACAAAACAGAGGACAGGGACAGAGCCAGAGGTTGAGCTATTTTTTTTTTTTTTAGACAAAAGAGAGGGGAAGCAATGGAGTGACTTAATTGTAGGGGTACCACACTATAAAGGGTGGGTGGCACAATTAGGGGAGGCAAGGCCATCAGCGGGAACAGGGAGATCATAGGCCTGGCAGAAAAGGTGTGTTTTAAGAAGAGCTTTGAAACGAGGGAAAGATAGTTCGGTGCAAAGGGAGTGCGGGGCTTAGGAAGAAAAACACGGAATGACAGGTGAGTTTGAGGTGGGCCTGAGGAGGGGAAGAAAAGACGATTGCCATGTGCAGAACGAAGGAGACGCGGGGCCGGTTGGAGGTGAATAGTGTCAGCCAGGTACTGTGGGGGTGCTGATGTGCAGAACCCTATGTGTGATAACGAGGAGTTTGTAAATGAATCTAACCTTGACCAGAAGCCAGTGAAGAGAGAAAAGGCATGGGAACGAGTGATAAGGTGAGCGGCTGTGTTTTGGACTAACTGGAGGCAGCGAAGATGAGTGTGGTCTAGGGAAAAACACAGGGAGGTAGACTGACTGGTCCAAATGGAAGGGCAAGGCCACCTTCGTCATAAAGTGAGGATGAGTCCAGAGGACTACCTTATCATTGTGGAACCCTGTGTAAGGTGGGTCAGCCACCGAGGCCTGGAGCTCACTAATGTGCTTTGCTGAAGTGAGAGCAATGAAGATGACCTTCCATGTGAGAAAATTTAGTAACGGAGTACCTAGAGGTTCAAAAGGCGGCTTGAGAAGCTGCCCTAGAACAACAGTGAAGTCCCATGCCACTGGTGGTGGCTTAATGGGAGGCTTGGTTAATAGAATACCCCTCATTAAGCATGCTACGAGCGGTTGAGAGGAGATGGGTTGGCCATCTAAGGGTATGTGAGAGGCCGCAATTGCACTTAGATGTACTCTTACCAAATTGGTCTTGAGTACAGAAGAAGATAGGTGGAGGAGGTATTCAAGCAGTGCCTCCACCGGAACTGAGAAGGGATTAAGACTCTTCTAAGTACACCAGATAAAAAACCTACGCCACTTGAAAGTATGGGACCTTCTGGTGGATGGCTTTCTAGAAGCTAAGAGGATGTCCTTAACCTCCTGGGAAAGATCAATACCCTGGAAGGCTATGCTTTCAGCAGCCATGCTGTGAGATGGAAAGACTGCAGATTGGGAAGGAACAGCATCCTCTCCTCCTGAGAGAGGAGATCTGGAGCAGACCCAAGATCTATGGGTTCAGCCTGAGACAGACGTAGAAGGAGAGTGTACCATGGTTGACATGGCCAGCATGGGGCTATGAGTATCATGAAGCCCCGTCCACCTGGAGTTTGAAGAGTCTTGGAAATTAGGGGAAAGAGAGGGAAGGCATATAGGAAGCCGTGTCCCCAGTGGAAGTGAAAAGCATCCACCTGTTGGCTGTCCGACGCAGGAATCCTGGTACAAAAGCGAGGGAGCTTGGCATTCTGAGGACTTACAAAAAGGTCTATCTCTGGAGTCCCCCAGATCTGAAAAATTTAGGAGACTGTCTACATGAAGAGACCATTTGTGGGGGACAAGGATTCGACTTAATCTGTCCACTACCACATTGTGCTTGCCCAGGAGATACACCGCTTGGAGGTGAATGTGAGGATGTATGGCAAAGGACCAGAGATGTAGAGCCTCACTGCAGAAGGTCCAAGACCCTGTTCCGCCCTGCTTGTTCATGTAGAACATGGCCACTTGATTATCGGTTTGGACTAGGACTCTGTGGCAATGAAGATGGTCATGGAACACTTTGAGAGCATCGAGAATGGCTCTAAACTCCAGCAGATTTATGTGGAGTTGTGACTCCTGCTGAGAACAGAGGCCTTAAGTGGAGAGAGATCCTAGATAGGCGCCCCAGCCCAGTTTGGATGCGTTTGTCATCATTACGACATCATGCTCGCCCTCTCCATAACCACGAAAAACCCTAATTATAACACTCTATCCGAATGCATGGCGGAAACCTCATCCTGGATGGAAACCAACTTCCTCAGCATCAATCTCAAAAAAACTGAGGCAATGTTTGTATCAAGAGCACCTATGGCTGAAGATACCTACCCAACAACTATCTCCATCAATAATACAATGATACCTGTTAAAACAGAGGTAAAATACCTAGGCGTTATAATCGATCACACACTCACCATGCTACCACACATAAAGCAGACGGTAAAAACTATATTCTACAAACTTAAAACTATTCAACACTTAAGGCTCCTTCTTGACACGCAAGACTTTAGATCAGTCGTAAGTGCACTCATAACCCCTCACTTTGACTATTGTAATAGTCTCCTAACCGGCCTCCCACAAAAGAATATCTACCTATTACAAAGAGCACAAAACATTTGTGCAAAAGTAATCACTAAAGCCCACCTAGCAGACCATATAACCCCTATACTGCTAGAACTACACTGGCTCCCCATAAATAACCGAATCAAATACAAAATACTACTAACAACCTTCAAACTACTAAACGATATTGCCCCCTCCCATCTATCCACACTCCTCCACGCCCCAAATGATTCAAGAGCCCGCAGACTAAATGCAACCCTCTCACTAGAGCTGCCAAAAACATTCACGAAGACTAAAAAATCCACCAGTGCCAGAGCCTTCACATTCACCGCTCCCACACTCTGGAATGACCTCCCAATAGACATCCGAATCATAAAGGACCTCTCCCAATTCAGGAAAGAACTCAAGACATACCTATTCTCTGAGCATTTCGGAATCCCCTACCCTCCAAGTCCAGCCACACAGCGTCCACAGACACACAAACAAAAAACCTGCAGACACACAATTAACACACACAACCCCTTCTTCAAACAGCCCCCAAAGACACCCCAAACAACCCACGAAAAAATGGAAATAAATTCCACCACACACACACACTCACACCCACACACACACATACACACACACTCACACGCACACACTTGAATAGTGAATTTTATCCACCATAAATCATGTATCCTAACCTTTTTGTAAATAACAACTATAAATAGCAATGTCAGCTTGCTGACATTCCCCTGTAAATCCAGTAGTATACAAAAGCATACACCCTGTAAATAGTTTTAACAACTTACTGTTCTGTTTTATGTAAAACGTTAAAAAGTTATATGTAAAAAGTTAACAAGTTCTTGTTCTATGTAATGTTATACGAATGTATACAATTGTTGTTCCATGTAAACCGCCCCTGATCTCTGGAAGGGGCGGTATAGAAGAAATAGATAAATAAATAAATAAAATAAATAAATAAGGGTGCATTGATGTGCAGGCATTCAAAAAGGTGACCCCACAAGGAGATTTCCTGGGGAACACCACCACTGGAGAGAGGAGACCAGAAGAGTAGAGACTTATCTTGCCCCTTAAGCAACCTGAAGCTTGAGACCACTGGGATGCCAGTGTCCACTGAGCTGTGCACATGTGTAGACGGGCATATGGAACTACATACACCGTTGATGCCATATGGCCCAGAAATTGTATTTCTTGAGCAGTAAGGTAGTTCTTGAGACATGCCTGAGATGCTAACTGATTGAGACACACACAGTAGAGTTAGGGCAGAAATGCCCTTGACGAGTATTTAAGAGGGCCCCACAAACTTTAAGAGTTTGAGAGGGGACAAGTTGGGACTTTGGAAGATTTATGACAAATCCAAAGTGTTGTAACACGTGCATGAAAGGAACAGATTGGCCTCTTGAGGTGCTTGCTCTTACGAGCCAGTTGTCTAAGTAAGGGAAGACAAATATCCCTAGTCCTTAGAAATGCAGCTACTACCACCATGCATTTTATGAAGACTCTTGGGGCAGAGGCAAGGCCGAAAGGTAGGACTCTGTATTGATAGTGTCTTCCCTGAAACATGAAGCACAGGAATTTTCTGTGTTCTGGATGGATAAGAATATGAGTGTATGTGTCCTTTAGATCTAGAGAATAGAACCAGTCCTGACTCTGGAGATAAGTTCAAGGTGGTCTCCCTGGGGACCCTTCTTCCCTCTCCCATAGGAGATGCTTGTTTAGGTCCCTAAGGTCCAGAATGGGCCTGTATCCACCCCCCGTTTTCTTTGGAATAAAAAAAATAGGGAGAATAGAAGCCCATTCCCTACTGGAATGTTGGAACCTCCTCTATTGTGCTCTGCAGTAGAAGGGAGGTGATCTTGTGTAATAACAGAACAGTGAGAGAGGGCTGTGAATGGAACTCTCTTGGTGAAGTTAGGGGGAGGAGGGGGATTGGCTTCATAGATGAAGTCTGCATCCCTCCCGTACTAATGTTAAAGTCCACTGCTCCAAGGTGATGAGATGCCATCTGTGGGCATAATGACAGATCTGCTGGAAATGTGGATAGGGTCAGGATTCTTCAGAGGCAGGACAGCTATGTTCTCTAGAAAGGAGTCAAAACCTCGGAGCAGCCTGAGCCTGCTAAGGTGGCTGACACTTGGGAGTTTGAGCCTTCTTTTGATGTTTTGGAGGTTGTTGTCCCTTCTGAGGAGCATGATGCTGACATTGAACAGCAGGGGTATAAGAAGGATAATACTTCTTTTTATTAAAGAAAGTTTTCTTTGCTGCTGACTTCTTAGCTGGGTTGACAGTAGATCTAGAGAGCCTATTCAGGAAAGTGTTCTCAGACTCCAACTGAGAGGCCTTGTCTAGCCAATCCTTGCCAAAAAGGTTTTCACCAGTACAAGGGATATTGTTCAAGATCCGATGCTTGGAGCCAAGCAATCCTGTGTGCATCGATGTAGTTCTGCTGATGCACTCAAAGCAATCAAAAGTTGCTCTATTGACAAATTTTGAGACATTCTAAGCATGCTGTACAAGGGTGAGAATCTGCCCTTTTGTCATCGAGGAGAAGAGGAGCCATTAACTCCAAATCCTTAGCCACCTCTTTGAGGAACATATCCATATAGAATATGTAGGAACTGATTCTGGCTGATAACAGAGGCCTGAAAGCAACGTCAACTAAACGCGTTGAGGGTTCTCAATTCCCTACCCGGAGGGTTAGAGGAATGTATTTTTGCGCTCTTGATTCGACACATTGCCAATTCCACTACCATGAAATAGTGCAGCAAGTGTGTCTATTGAAAACCAGGACACTCCAGTACCCGGTGTCGAGCCGGCGGGTATGGAGAGAAATAGTAAGAGGTGTCTCCCACATATGAAGCATGAGGTCATGAAGTATCGGATGGATAGGAAGCATAGCTGCTTCTTTTGGAGTCGTTGAGTATTGAAGAATTTCCATTTCTTCGGTCCTAGGCCCTTTCTCCGATGTTACTCTTATGGACAAGCCCCTAGCAGCATTGCGATTAAAGTCTTGGAAAGACATGTCCTCTCTGTTGGGGATATGCAGCGTTGTGGAGATGGAGACGAGTCTTCCAGGAGAGTTTGCATGTCTCGAGTAATCGGCCAATTCATCGTCCAAGGAATTGGAATCCAAAGACTCGAAGTATCGTTGAGCAGGATATTCCCGCTCCATAAGAACCCGGTACCGGTCGAAGCCGGTATCTGGAATTTGTTTAGTTGGAACCTCGGTACCAGAAACGGGTTTGGCATGGGTGGTAGCGTGGAAAGCAGCAAGAAAGTCGATGCAGCCTGTATCGGTACCGATGTCTCTGGAACCGACTGTAAGGATTTCACTGGAAACAAGGCTGCCAGTAAGGCCACTAAGCTCCACTCAACGGCAAGGATGCATTGATCCATGGCGCTTGCTGCTGCTTGGGTATGGGTATTGGAACTGCGATCCAGGAGCTCTCCAGAGGTGGAGGCTTCAGGAGCATCCTGGGACCCCACTAAAGCTTTAGAGGAAAGGTCCTCCTTTCGGGGTTGTTTGGCCAGTGTGTCCCCCCCCTCCAGGGCAACACCCAAGGCATCTCGATGCTTAGAAGGAGATCTACCCTTGGGAGGGGGGTGGCCAGCCTTCAATGAAGACTTAGGTTTCGATACCCAAGATCCATGGGAGGAAGATGAAGTTCTTGATGACGTCGATGCTAAAGAGACGGTGTCGGAGGCGAAGAGGGTACCCAGTTTTGCAGCTCA
Organism: Ichthyophis bannanicus; assembly: GCA_033557465.1. Lineage (NCBI taxonomy): Eukaryota > Metazoa > Chordata > Amphibia > Gymnophiona > Ichthyophiidae > Ichthyophis > Ichthyophis bannanicus. Next base: position 66,523,314 of record CM066044.1, on the reverse strand, counting down.
ATTCTGTAGAACTCTCTCTTCATCATCTTGCTGCAGAGAGGACATTCTGACGGTTGGTGATCAGGCCCTAGGCATTTTAGACATCAGTCATGGGTGTCGGTGGCTGAGATGGTACCAGCACACTTGGAACAATCCTTAAAACCACTGGATGGTTTCGCCATTTTGTCCGAGACAAATCGAAGGTCAAGGCCTAAGATGGCATTGATGTGCCTGAAGAAAGTAGAACTTTCTTCTTCACCTTTTTTTTTTTTTTTTTTTAAAAGAAAGAAAGTACTGACGGAGGTCAGTACCAGAGGCGACGGGAAGGCAGACACGAACCATGAAAAACAGGAATTTTCTGCGGTGACAGGATTTGCTTCCTGTTGGTTCCACGGAAAATGAAGAACTGAGGAGGGAGAGCTGGAAAGGCAGGAAGGCAGCTACACAGGTGCAGTGATGCTCCTAAAAGCTTTCCTATTAGATGCTGGGGAGTGTTCTCACATGGGCTCCATCTGTACCAACATCACCCATATGTGAAGACTACATTCCCACTTGTTCCTGGAGATTACATGCAACACTAGTAAAGTTATAATTAATGCGCAGTAGATTTCAGAGCCCAGCTTTGTTTCCACTATGTTCTTTATATGGGATAAGCTGGAGGCACAGATGATGGCCACCTGTTGTGTCCATCTGTTTCAGTTCTGTGAGTCATGGCTGTTCGAGTGAGTCCCCTGGCTGCTCCCTCCTCTTTTCAGCAAGGCAACGTGAGAATGAAAGCACACCTGAAGCGCAGTTCTTTGAGATCGGGGAAAGATGGAGGCGTAGATGAATGACAACAGCTTTGGGCGGTGCTCAAAGTCACATGGAATAACGCACTCTAGCTCCTATTTGTGTCCGTCCATTTTGGTTCTGAGAGTTATTGCTGTTCGGGCAAGTCCCCTGGATACTCCACTCACTGATGCTCCTTGGAGGGTTAAGTGACTTGCCTAAGGCCCCATTGCCTCAGCTACCAAAGAGAAGATGTGGGCTAAACTGACCTAAATAAAATGTAGGTGAAGCTACAAGGAGCAGGAACTAGAAAATTGAATAAAGAGTAACCAAGCAATTTATTCAAGCCACAGGGTCGCTGCAAAAGAAAACTAATTTTCCAAGCTAATCACTTGTCTGAAATCTAATCAATTATTAATTTAGAAGTGAAAGAAATTTTAGGATAAAGCAATTTATAGAAACTGAGTCAGGAATAAATCAGGTTCTTCATTTGTATGAGAGCTCAGGGAAGCAGAATCCATCCTTACATCTTTCTAAGTTGCACCCAACAAGAAGTGCCACACAGCAGTCCACGCCAAGAAAACTTGCAACCATGGTGTTAGCTCTGGCATCCTGCTACTCCTTAGAAATTGCTTCACTGACCACAGTAAACAGGTAGCATCGAGAAAGGCAGACGCCTCTCTACAACTATGATGGAGCATTGCTGAAAGTGAGATACACAGGACTGCTCAATGATAGACACAGAGACTGCTGCCAGGTTTTAATGCATTTCACTACGGTCGGCGTCAAGAAATCCACCAAATGTTTGACACAGTGGCATTAAGGAACAGCTCTAGAAGCTTTACGGCCATTTGTCATTGCAGATCCTACCACCACCACCACCACCACCACAAAGCTGGCTGCTGCATAAGAATATAGATTAGGGACAGCTGTCATGTCTGGACTGCAATGGTCTTTCTCCGCATAGACTGCTCCCTTTTGACTCCAAATTACAGACTTTCTCTCTGAGCTAGCAGGAGAACGTGGAAGCTGATTTTCTTTCCTAACCCAGCTGTAACCTTTAATTACAGCTAGGGATTTCTATGCCTTGTCCAGGTACACATCAAGTCACATGGTTATGCCTAGCCTCTATCTTTGTTATACTGCTGGAATCCCCAATGTAAGAGACTAAAAAATAAATAACCAGAAAGCATGCCTGCCACCCATGGGGATCAAGCCACGTTCGGTTGTCAATTTCTGTCCCATAAATAACACTCTAGTGTAGCATGCTTCTGTTTTATGTTGTTGTAAATGATATATTTCCTGTAGAAACCAAGAAGGATGGGGGTTTAGGGAAATGGTCTAATCTAGACCTCTTTCAAACACAACTAAGCCTAGGAAATAGATCTTGCACGACAAAATAAAAACACATGGCAACGCACAGTAGCAGCTATGCATTTTTCAAGTACTGCGCACTATACAGAGGGGGCAGCTCTTATTTCCATTAGGCTGCTTTCATTTTTTTTTAAACAAGTACTGTAGAAGTTCTGAATATAAATGTTGGAAACAGACTTGTCATCTAAAAGATTTTGATCCTGCTCCTTAGTCTGAGGTGTTTTTTCTTTTTTTACCATAAAGAATCCACAAGTTTTCCAAAAGCATATAGTGCCAACACTAGTTTTTATCAGTAGCAGTCAAATGTTTCCTTTAGTGAAATAGAGCCTCTTTGCTGCATTAACATGTTCAGATCCTGGACAATTCAAAGTTGGTAACGGTAATCTTTTAGAAGATTAATCGTTTAGAAAATGTTGTAATTCAATGCAAACGTCACTACTAAAAATGGAAAAGAAATCCCTCTGCACTGGCATAAACCAAAAGAATCTGCAGACTTCTCTCTGGCTGACTAACCTGCGACTAGGTATAATGGTTTATTGCAAACTGTCATGCATGAGTGGATCTGGACGTTGCAGAAATCCAGCTCACATGAACATCTGATGAAGGACTCCCTGCAACAGACGTAGGTCCAGCTTTCAGCAACACATTAAACGTATATGCACCATCACTCAGGGCAGCCTTTAGTCACTAGGCTTCATGGAAGCTCCTTTCTTGTGGGAAGGTTTGGGCATAGGAGCATTACATAAGGTAGGGACATGAGTAGTCATAAGGCAGTTCTGGTTCCTGTGGCTTATTTCTTCACAATCTGGATGACGTCTTCGTGTTCTATGACATGTGTCAGTCCAACTCTTTGAGGGCTGTATTTTGTGCTTGTGCCCTTGAGAAAGAGAAGAAAATCATTATCACTTGTTCCAGTAGAGGAATTACAGTCCATTTTTATTGTAAAAACTGGCAATGGATTTTATGTACAAATGAATGATGCAAAGGGAAGGAAGGAAGGAAGGAAGAAAGAGTCGATGAAGGAGAAATGATGGTCCATCTAGGCACGGTAAGACTAAACTGAAGAGATGAAGGCGGGAAGGGGCGCGCATGCTCAGAAAAGTCCCAAAGACTTCTCTGAGCTAGGAGAGAGTCCTGCACCAATGGCTCCCTCGTAGATGTCCCCATGACAGTGTGTCTACATCCCCCCTGTTTGCCTTCGGAGAAAGGATGGTCCATTTTCAAAAGAGGGCTTAACCTTGATGAAGGGCATCACTGCCTATGTGTGCCAAAACGTGTGTTACCCACACAGTACGTATTTTGATAAAAAGAAAAAGAGCATGACAAATCTTTCATTTAACTCCACCTCTTTTTGCATCACAATAAACATGAAACCAAACTGCACTGCTTTACTTACCCACACTAAGGCATATTTGAACTGGCTGGCTAATGTCCGGTGAATTCGATGGCACTGCAGTAAAACACACACAAACCTCAAATGGTAGAGCATCACACTACTGCCTCTCTCGGTAAGTCCTGGCTAGTCTGGTGGACAGAGAACATGTTTTTCCAAAGGAAAGTGTGTGCTATTTTCTGCTTGCCATATGTTTGCAATGATTCCATACTGACAGCCCCAACAGTAGGGTTATCAGATGGCTCCAAGCCCTGGTTTTATTTCCATTGTATCAGTGGAAGAAAAATAAGAATGGCCGAGCTCGCCCCCCATGAGCTAGAGCCATCTGGTAACCCACCTTTCTAATTTGACACACTGCTTTTTGCTTGTCTTAAATTCTGGTTCATCATAAACCTTTTCTAAAGGCAGAAGAAAAGTAAACTCCATCACAAACTCATAAAAGGAGTCAGCAGCCCCAAAGTCACAGAAAAATAAAAGGTGACCATATCCAGAGTCTTTCCTCTCGAAAGGCAAGGAAATCTGTTATCTGTACTCAGATTAAGTATGTCCATAACTGCCTAAAGGACAAGTTGAGGTAAGTAACACAGAGCCAGCATATTGTCTATACAAACTGAACAGCATTCAGTGATCCTGTGCTACATGTCCTGCAGATTCAAGCTAGAAATGTATTGTGTACAGCAATAAGAAAATAAGTCATGGCAATAGCTCAGTCTCACCACATGCTCTACCGATGCTCCTCTTCGTAGGATAATAGCGTCCGTAAAGTCTGGTCTCTCTGCACAAGCGAAAAAAAAAAAGAGCCAGTGTTTTATTTACACTTTTAAAGGACAGCATATCACCTTTTCTATTCAGCGGCCTGTACTTCCCATTGCTTGGAACCTATGAATGTTTATGCTGAACTGCGTATACTCCTAGCGACATGGGCCAGGTTCCCCTCCCTTCTACCTTTCCCAGGTCTTGAGTTCTGCCTTCCTGGGCACTTCTTAAATTTCACATGCTAACCTGTCACACACCTTGATTTATGCATGGGAGATTGGCATACACTAGTCACGTATAGAAAACCTTTTAAAAGACATATCCTAATTGTAGACATTTCTACTGCTGATATCAAGTGGAACTTCCCACCTCCAATCCGCTGCCATGTGAGGGATGTACCTACATATAGCTAGGTAAAGAGTAGCCAACTCATCATCTCTGGGCTTTTTCTATGTAAAGCTCAGAGCACCTTTAACATAGCAACAGTACATGATGGTAGATAAACACCAGCATGGTCCATCTAGTCTGCCCAGTATGGTAGCTAGAGTTCTACCTACAACTCTATGCAGGTTACTCCCCTCTATGCTTTTGCTTGGCATTGTACCTGTCGGTTTGTGCAGGTTACCCTATTAGAAATTGTTTCCAAAAAGGCACAAAAAAGGAATACCAATATTTATTTTTTAAAAAAATCATAGCTGATAAATTCACATTTAAAGTTTGTGAACGGATCTCTTCTGTCTAGATTTGACTTCAAATGTTGAAATTTAGGAGGTCTGTAAAAGTAAGTGATCAGCTCTGGGTACAGGTGCATTGCTGCACTAGACTGTTGAAGACTGTATTAATCTTTATGTAGCTATTTCCTGTACAACCATCTTCAACCAGAACTAATAAAACTCTGTGCACTATCTGTAAAGATAAAACATTTTTCACTGTGGGCCAATGCAATGGCTATCAATATATTGTACATAGATCTATGCTTCCATAGATAGAATTTCCATCTATCTATGGAATTGTGGAAATTCTGAAAAATTCAACTAGGTTGCAGCCCTCAAGGACCAAGTTGGGGACCTCTGGATCTACACAGCCTTCCTTACGTCCTCTCTTCTTAGTATAGATGCAGGTCAGCGCCAAGTCCTCCCACAGCATTTCGAGCAAGAAGTCCAAGTTCAGCTTCATCCCGCAACTGGAAGAAACCACCAAGCACAAAACATTTTAAAAAGCTGCCAAGTCTCTTCTCATAAAACTGGCAAAATGCTCCACTTCTTCCCACCTTACAGAGGATTGCTTTCCAAAGTTGTATTATGACTCCACGACAGAAATTGGAGGCATGAAATGGTTAACATCTTCATTTCTCTCTCTCTCAAAGTCACAAAAGCATCACGACATGGCTCTCACCTGATCACAACACTGTTGGGTCTCCTAGCCAGGCGATCTACCTCCTCCATAGAGATCTGATCAATCTTATTATAAACCTGAAGCAGAAGGTGGAGAAGCTCAGCCACTCAAATACTTAAGAAATATATACTGCTCAATGCCAGAAATTACAATCAGCTTTTCAGATCAATTTTTGGGAACTGGATTGGATTTAACTCACACCTTTCTCAGAGGTCCTATTCAGGTACTGTAGGTATTTGCCTGTCCCTGGAGGGCTTTCAATCTGTTTGTAACCGAGGCAATGGAGGGTTAAGTGATCTGCCCAAGATTGCAAGCAGCAGTGCTGGGATTCAAATCAAACATGGCGAAATTAAGCCTTACCTGCTAAATGGCTTTCCTCGAGTTCCTCCAGTCCGGTCCTTCATTTGTGGGTTGTTTCACTTCACCAGCAGTTTGGAGACCGAGTATGTCATGTTTTCATGACATCAGCATAGATAGGTAGCTGGCACCTCCTACCAGCCTCCAATATTCTATTGGCAAAGCAGACTTGCAGAAGCAACAACTAAGAATCGTGCTGACCGACCAAACAACAGAATGGAGTATATCTATCCCCAACAACTAGAAAAAAAAACAACACCTTCCTTTACCAAAAACTACCTGATCTTTCACGAAATGGAGATCACAAAGGTTACTTACAGTCAAACTTACTAGAATTTAGGGCACACTGTCCTCTTCAGGTGCTCTTTCCCCAGAGATAAAAGGCGGGGTGCACGTGCCCACGATACTGAATCCCCAAAATCCGGACCAAGGAAACCAAGATGGACTTTTTCAGGCCCTGGAAACGACAATGTGCCACAATTGTCAGGAATCAGGGAGGGTCTGGGACTGGACAGGAGGAACTCAAGGAAAGCCAATAAGCAGGTAAGGCTAATTTCACCTTCCTTATTGTCCTCCAGTCCAGTCCTACACTTGTGGGATGTACCATAGCAGTATTAACCTTGGGAGGGACCCACGGGCCCAGCCTGAAGCACCGCAGAACCAAACCGCGCATCCTCCACTGCCTGCACATCCAGGCAATGATGCTTTACAAATGTATGCAAGGACTAGGTCAGCACCAAGCGGGATCCCTCCCACAATGCCATCTGAGCCAGAGTCAAATGAGCCCTCAGTCCCTTGGGCAATTCTCTACGGTGAAAAATATAAGCAGAGGAGATAGCCTCTTTCACCCTCTGCGAGATGGAAGACTTAAAGGCAGCCTCTCCCTTGCGCAGACCTCAAAAAGAACAAACAGGCAATTGGATTTACGAAAGAACTCTGTCCTTCTTAAAGAACGTCTTAGAATGCGGCGCACATCCAGGAGACACAATAAGGGGTCCACTTCCGTCTCTCCGGCCCCTTAAAGTACCAGAACTGTCACGGATTGATTGAGATGAAACACTGCCAACTTTGGGTGGAAAGGACAGTGACAACCACAGCACAACTTTCTCCCTGGAGAGGGAGAGAAAAGGAGGACGATATGAGAGAGCTTGGAGCTCCGAAATCCTCCTGGCTTAACAAATCACCTCCAAAAAGATGATCTTTAATGTCAGGTTTTGAGGGTTCAGCCACCCAGCGGCTCAAAAGGGAGCCTCCATCAACCCTGATAAAACCAGATTGAGATCCCAAGACAAGACAACCACTCTCACTGGAGGCTGGACCTGCTTCACCACTCGCAGAAAATGAACGACATCAGGATATGTCGCCAGGGTCATCCCCTGAACTCTACTGCGATAACAAGTTATAGTGGCCACTAGCACACAAAGGAAACTATAAGTCAAATCTCTGTCCAAGCCCACCTGAAAAAAAGCAAAAATATCTGGTAGGAGGCTGATAGGAACAGACAGTCATGGTCCCCCAACAGTCCTGGAAGACTCTCCACACATATTTATTTTATTTATTTATTTATACTTCTTATATACCGCGCTATTATTATCAGTGCGGTTTACAGTAAAAACAAACAAACTACAATGTAAATGGCACATTGAGCTTACATAGAACAGGATATTCAAAAACTTGGAGGAACTAGGGGGGGAACTGTATACAGCTTATGTACATGTTACAGTAACGATTGCCAAGAAGATGGAACGTTTACGGGCCTTTAACAGAGTAACAATGACTGGTGCCGAATAGCCTCTCTTTCTTAATTTAGCCCTCTCAAGAGCCAGGCCATAAGTGAGAATCGATCCACTTGAGGTGTCAGGATTGGACCCTGCGCCAGCAGGAGCAGATCGGCATCGACATGTAGAGCAGGCCCTCCGCCAGTCAGCTCTGTTCTAGCACATTGAGCTCCTCCAGCATGCATTCCTGTCTCCGGCTGTAAAACCAAGCCACTTTTGTGGACTCAAAGGTCGCCGTCAGATCCATAATTGGGTGACCCCAGTGCCTTACCAACTGAGTGAACACCTCCACATTGAGAGTCCACTCTCCAGGATCTAGGCGCACGTGACAGATAGTCGGCTGCCAGATTCTACTTCCTGGCTATGTGAGTCACAGAGATCACCAGTAGGTTGTTCTCGCCCACTCCATCAATGGGTCAATCTCTTGATCCAGAAGTGCCCTGCCTGTGCCGGCTTGACGACTGATGTAAGCCACCGTGGTGGCATTGTTTGAGAACACTCTTACCGCCCTTCTCATCAGGAAGGGTTGGGACTTCCACAGCGCCAGGTACACTGCTCTCATTTCCAGCCAGAGACCAGAGTCCCTGGTATATCTGGGATTCGCAGTGCGCACCCCAGCCTGACAAGCTGGCATTGGTCATCACAAGGACCCCATGTGGCATCTCCAGAGGCATCTTTGCCAATAGCTTGTCTGCACACAGCCACCAACGGAGAGCCACTTGAACTGCTCTCGGGCACTGCAACGCTGTGTCGGCTGATGCCATTGCGCCGACCACCTGCATAGCAGCGCCCTCTGTAAAGGTCTCATGTGAGCTCTCACCCAAGGTACCATTTCAAATGATGCAGCCATTGACATCTCCACTTGACCCATGTCCACTTAGCTGGATCAAGGCTGCACGAACAGAACTACTACCTATAATACTTAAAAAATCACACATTTATCACTGCAACAAAGATTCATGCCCATGGACTAAAACTAGCCTCCATTCGTCCAACACTAAAAGCCTCTTCCAATCCCACACAACTTCATACCGACCAATTGCCAGCCTATCATTCCTGGGAAAAGTAATAGAGAAAACTACCTACTTGACCCCCAGCAATATGGCTTTAGGCCTCAACATGGAGTAGAATCCTTACTCACCGCTCTAACCGACATCGTCGCAAAAGGCATTGACAAAATAAATAAAGGATTCATCCTCATATTCCTGGACATCAAAGCCACCTTTGACTCCGTCCCACACAATCTGATCATCCAACGCTTGCAAGCAATTGGCCTGAAAGGCATCACGCTTAAATGACAGAGCGTCATTGCCAAGTAAAACTGGGCAATAAAACCTCAAAGTCCTATTTACAACAGCAGGGAGTTACCCAAGACTCAGCCTTATCCTCATTGTTATTCAACCTCATCCTCCAACCAATATGCACCATACTACAAAGCACACAACTCACTGTTCCACATATATGCAGATGATATCATGTTTTACGCTCCTATTAACACCACCAACCCAACTATCACCCACATTAAGAAATACTTCACCTCCATATCAACATGGCTCACTAAACACAACTTGAATATAAATTTTAAAAAACTGAAGTCTTCAAGGACATCAACTTCACACAACCTAGTCACATAATGGCTGCTGGAACCCAACTTCAAGTCAAACCGCAAGTATGCTACCTGGGGGATCATCCTTGATCAACACCTCACACTTTCCCCTCATATAACCAACCTCACAAGAACCATCTACCACAAACTCAAGACAGTGCAACACCTAAGGCCACTCCTGGAGCCAAACAATTTTTGAACAGTTCTTCAAGCACTCATATTCCCTCATTTCGACTACTGTAACATCATCCTACAATGCTTACCTAAATCCATTCTTCAGCCACTTCAACTAGCCATGAATACTGCTGCACACATCCTCTGCAACACCCAAAGGACTGAACATATAACCCCAATACTCAAACTGCACTGGCTGTCTATCAAAGGCTCAAACACAAGGCCATCCACATAATCTTCAAGCTATTCCACGGACTGTCTTCCACCTACCTACATGCATTAATACAGAAAGCTCAAAACAGATCCAGAAGAACAAACTATCAGACTCCACATACCATCTTTAAACATGAAAACTAACTCCACAACATCCAAAAGAGCCTTCTCACTCTTCGCTCCGGCATTGTGAAATGCATTACCAGACCATCTCCACACAACCAATGTATCACCAGCCTAGCCATCCCATCCCATCCCAACCCCCTCCTCCCTCCCTTCCAACTCTCCCTCCCCACCACCCTCCCCTAGTCATAACCCACCTTCATCCTCACCCCCACATACAGCAATCTCACACCAATTGGATGTACTTGTTTTAATTTTATATGACAGCCACTGCTTAATGTATGTAGTTCTATGTTTCTATTAAGTTCTCACTGTTACATATAAGCTAGTTCTATGTACCTCACTAAGTTATTTATGTTCCACGTAAGCCAACTTGGCCAAGTTGTTATTTGTAAATCACTTAGACTCATAGATCAGCAGTATATAAACTCAGTTAAATAAATAAAATAAATAAATTGAGCCCAACACCTGCAGGTAGAGCTATGACGTTGGATTCTTCATGTAGAGGAACTGTCGCATCTGCTCCTGCAGCATGAGCATTCTGTCCATTGGCAAGGACACAAGCCCATTTGAAACAGAGCTACCAGGTACACCAAGTCCTGAGATGGCTGAAGCCGGCTCTTGGCAAAATTGACAACCTAGCCTAGACTCTGCAGATAGTTGACTACATGTGCCATAGCTCTTGATGCTTTCTTCCCTGAATTTCGTCCAAATTAGCCATTTGTCCAGCTAGGGACGAATCAGAATCCCTTCCTGACGAAACCCCACCGCCACCGTCACCGCCATCACCTTGGTAAAGGTGCGGGGGGCAGTAGCTAGACCGAAGGGCAAAGCCCAAAACTGGAAATGCCCCATGGGCTCGTAGATACCACTGATGGTTGGGCGAAATGACAATGTGTAGATATGTCTCTGTAAGGTCAAGAGAGGTCAAAAATTCACCTTCTCGGACACTACTATAACCGAACAAAGCATTTCCATGTGAAAATGGGGCATTTTTAAGCAGTAAGTCACGTGTTTGAGGTCCAGAATGTGTCTGAAAGAGCCTTCTTTCTTGGGAATAACGAAATAGATGGAGTATCAACCATACCCGTATTGGTCTTTTGGAACCTTCTCCACTGCTTGCAACTGGCAAAGACATTGAAGTGTGGAATGAACAGCCTCGATTTTTCGGGGCATCTTGCAGGGAGATCTGCTAGAGGTCGAGCAAACTCCAACACGTAATCATCTATGATAATCTCCAGCACACACTGATCCAACAGGCAGCATAAAATTCCTGCAGTCAACTTCCCCCACAGGAACTAAGCCTTCCTGTGCCTGCATGGCCTCACTGTGCTTTCCTGGAAGCTGAGGAGGGAGGGTTATAGGAACCCCCGTCTGAACCTCAAAATCCCCGAAAGGCCTGTCCTCTGGCAGGAAAGTGTTATTTCTGGTAGGGCGCAAACCTACCTGGACAGCCCTGAAGCGCCGGAAGTCCCATGACTGCCCCCTTGCTGTAGTCAAGGTGCGAACCAGTTTTTGCTTATCCTTGTGGAGCCGGCCACCTTTCAACTTCCCCAAGTCCATCATCAATTTATCTAGATCCTCACCAAGCAAAAGCTTACCCAGAATGGGAGCCTACTCAGCCGCGACTTGGAGGTGACATCTGCTGACCAATTATGTAACCACAAGTAGCGACAAGTGACCACCACCAAGGTCATCCCTTTGGACAAGCCGCAAATCAACTCATAAAAGGCATCCACCAGGTAAGTCACACTAAACGCCAGCTTGGCTGCCTTTCGGGGGAGCGGCATGGATTTTCTGGAGCCTTCTAAAATAGCCCATTCACGTGCCACAAAGGCGCCACAGATTGATGCCTGCGACAGGGCATTGATATCAAATGCCTGTTTGAGCAAGGTCTCCAACTTCCAATCCTGCATGTCATTGAGGGCTGAACTGTTGTCCACGGGAATTGTGGTCTTGTGACCGCTGAAATGGTGGCATCCACCTTAGGATAGCGGAACAACTCCTTTTCCCTATCTGGCAGTGGGTACAGATGGGCCATGGCCCGCGTCCCCTTCAGTCCTGTCTCTGGGACATCCATTTCATCCTGAATCATATGTTTAACTACCCGGTGCAGGGGAAAAACCATCTACGTCTTTCTGACTGCTTGGAAAAGCAGACCTTCCAGAGGCTCCTCTTCCTGAGGGACATACGTCCCAATATTAAAGACCTTAGCGGGCTACGTTATCAACGTCTCTAGCTCCTCCTTGCAAAAGACATGTACAATGCGAGATTCCTCACCTTGTGGAATCTCGCCTTTCTCCAGCTCCATATCTTCCAGGACATCCGCCTCCATGTCCAGGTCCAGGTCCTCCAACTCCTCCAAGTGAGTAGACCTCAGGTCCTCCTATGAGTCGCTACCTGGCCGCCTCGAGCATGAACCAGATTTCCCCTCAGCCTTGCTGGATAGGGCCTCGGATTCACCTCACTCCCGTACTTTTCCCCGAGGAACAATCTGACCCTCCTCCTCTTGCTGCCTCATACAGAAGGCCTTATGCAGAAGCAGGAGAAACTCCAGTGAAAACTCCCCACTGGGATCGTCCATGGGCACATTCATGGATGAGTGGGGCCTGGAGAATTTAGGGGTCCTAGGCTTTGGCTCAGACACCGGCAGGGGTGGACTATCGTTTCCCTCTAGAGCAGGCGTGGAGTCCTTTCCTGCTGCACCAGAATGGCGGTCCCGTGAGGGGTCCATGAGCCCCCTGAAAGTCCCTCCAGCCTGGTCGAGGACTCTTCCCGCAGATCTTCCTTCGCTGATCTAGAATCTGCCTCACAGCCCCGGCAGAAGCCCCAGGCCAAGACAGAGCCCCTACTGGAACCACAGGCAAAGCATGTGGCCCAGGAAGGCATGTTGTCTGCTCAAACTTCCAGCAGAGCTGCAGGCCTTCAAACTGTTTTTTTACTGCTGTAATTCCTGCTCTATCCTATGTTCTTTACACCGAGGAAATACCTGATTACCAAAGGAAAGAAAACAAACGTGAAGGCAAGTCCCAGCAGCCTCTGACATGTCACCCTCACTACTGCTGACAGGCACATCAAAATGATGGCATTTCCCGGTCTGTATGGAAACAGCCACTTCAGCCACATCCACGCAGGCCTCAGAAGTCCAACCTTTTGAAAGCCAGATACTTCAGGATCACAACACCGAGAAGAGTAGAATTACCCTCTGCTCTCAGCGGTTGCAATCCCCGGAAAGACTCCCGCCAAACCTTTCAGCCGATCTTAGCGGCATCAGTAGTGTCGGAGCTTAGAAGAGTGCCAGATTAGGAGCCATGCGCTAACCTGTGGCACCCTCCCCTCTCGGGGGGACCGGGAGCTGCTGAACTGTTCACCTTCAATGCCGGTGAAGCACTCCCGGGAAGAGACTGAGCAGTCGCATCAAAAGCTTAATCCTTTTTTTTTTTTTCTTAAAGACCCTATGTTAAAAGGGACAGCTCTCCAAAATTACTTCTGTACCAAAAAATATCACAAACCACTGTAAAAAACTCTTATTTGTTCCTTTAGTGAGCCCCTTCTTATGGGATCACACCTTTCCAGCTGCTTGGAGACTGAAATAGTGGAGGCTGGTAAGAGGTGCCAGCTACCTATCTATACTGATGTCATGAAAAACATGATGTGCTCAGTCTCCAAGCTGCTGGTGAAGGTAAACAACCCACAAGTGTGGGTTTGGACTGGGGGAATGATAAGGAACTTATATTTAAATGGTTTCTTTCTTTTTATGGAATAGGAGGATCATGGGGGTGCCAGCCTTATCGGGGTAGAGAGTCCACATTTCATTTTTAACTCTGTCTCCATCTGCTGGCAGAAGAAGACGTGTGCATTTACTTTGCTAAATTTTCAAAAGTACATATGTCTTTTTGAGAATTGTCCCAGGAAAGTAGCCACACACATTAACCCCGCTAACTTAGGTGAATACTTTTTTCCCCCCCGAGTAAAATTATATATGTATATTTGAAACTCAATTTTGAAACTCAATACTACTGCGAATATGCTCCAGTAATGTAAATATGTTCGAGTTATAAATCCTGTAATGTAAACATGTTCCTAGTCTTACCTCAGATGTAAACTCCTGTAATGTAAATATGTTCCTAGTCTTACCTCAGATGTAAACCATATAATCTAATCATTATGATATCTGTAAGTGTTATTTGTAACACACATTCATATGTTTCATGTAAACCGCACTGATCTGTAATAGCGCAGTACATAAAAACAAACAAATAAATAAATATATAAGAACATAAGTTATGCCATACTGGGTCAGACCAAACACCCATCAAGCGCCCAGTATCTCAGTAGCCAATCCAGGTCGCAAGTACCTGTCAAATTCCCAAAAGGTATTCAAATTCCATGCCACTTGTCTCATGGGCAAGCAGTGGATTTCCTCAGTCCACTTCAATAATGGTTTATGGATTTTCCCCTCCAGAGCTTGTCCAAACCTCTTTTAAACCCAGCTACGCTAATGGCGTTTACTACATCCTCCTGGAATGAATTCCAGAGTTTGATTATGTATAGAGTGAAAATATATTTTCTCCTCTTAGTCTTAAATGGCTACATTGTAGCTTCATTGCATGTTTCATAGTCTTTCTATTCTTTGAAGAAGTTTACTGGTTCCACCCCATTCATGTTTATGTTTATGTTTATTAGTTTTTGATAAAATCGCCTTTCTACAGAAATCAAAGCGATGTACAATATAAAAACAATTGTCTAAAAAGAGGCCGAAGCCTGGAAAGGAAAAGAAATACAATATCTGTTTAAAAAAAGGAAAATTTCTGTTTAAAAGAATAGACAAGAGAGACATGAGGGGGGTGGGGAAGAAACAAAAAAGTTGAGAAAAGTGGTTCGAGACGGAGGGGAGGAGGTAAGAGAGTTATAGACTTCTATCACATCTCCCCTCAGCCGTCTCTTTTTCAAGCTGAAGAGTTCTGACATTTTACGCCTTTCTATCCCCTTTATCATTTTGGTGGATCTTCTCTGTATCTCTTCTAGTTCCGCTATATCCTCTTTTAGATATGGTGACCAGAACTGCACACGATATTCAAGCTGCGGTCAAATCATGGAGCAATACAGAGGCATTATAAAACCAAGGATATTATTCTCCATTCCTTTCCTTATGATTCCTAGCATTCTGTTTGCTTTCCTGGCCACTGATGCACATTGAACAGAGGATTTCAACATATTATCCTTTTCCTGGGTGATGATTCCTAATATAGAATCTTGCACTGTGTAACGATAGTTTGGATTGTTCTTCCCTAAGTGCATAATTTTGCACTTGTCCACATTAAATTTTGTCTGCCATTTGGACGCCTAGTTGCAGAGCCCACCTCCAGGAATCCCTCCACCTACAGTGAACACACACCTACACGAACGGCACAACAAACATTATCTTGCTCGCATTTTGTAGATTAAGCACTGTTTTACCCTTGGAAATGGTTTTGAAAATCATCCTCAAAGAAGAGTTATTCTCTTCTTGTTTACCTTTGCTCCCAAGCTGACACCATCCATGCAGGCCACGAAGACTCTGGGACTCCCAGACAAAGCACCATGAGCAGCTCCCAAGAAAAGGAACCTGGGATTTTCAACTGCACTGACCCGTCATGTTCTGGAGCAAAGCTTTCATACTTACATAGAGACATGGCATGTAGACTCTGTTCCCCACAATCACATCAATGAAGTCATCGGGACTGCAATCTTCTCGAAATAGAACTTCAGCATTGAAGATTTCTGAGGTGAGCAGGGTTAAGGAGAAATTTCACTTACCGTTAATTTCCTTTCCTGGAATCCTGCGAGACTAGTCCGTACAAGTGGGTTATGTCCCCCTGCCAGCAGATGTTGGATACAGAGAAAGTACCAAAGGCTTCAGAAAGCATGCCCTGGTACATGTAGCTGTACTCCTAGGGGTCACCTTCAGTATTCTCTTGACAGAGCAGAGGGAGGAACTGCCATGCAGTGCATTCTCAAAAACAGAACACTTATGCAACTCATAGTAAGTAATGCCAAAACCATGAAAATTACTTAACTATGTACAGTGAGTGCAGCGAAGCACTCTATTGAATGAGAACGGCAGTGCCGTTGTGAGAAATGGTTCCCCTAAGACAGAAGCTTGCAGTCAGCAAGGGTGGGTCCTGGACTGGTCTAGCAGGATTCCAGGAAAGGAAATTAACGGTAAGTGAAATTTCTCCTTCCAAACCAGTCCGTACAAGTGAGAAGTACCCAAACTACTCAACCACCGGGTGGAAAAACACAGCTGCCTTAACTACTTGAGCTCCAAATCAGGCCGAGTCAGAGGCCTGGAGATCATGGCAGTAATGGTGAGCAAAGGTAGCCAGGGAAGACCAAGTAACTGCCGACAAATGTCTGGGGGGGGGAGTGGTGACCTAAGAACACTCTGCCCAAAATGTCGCCTGAGCCTGTGTGGAATGGGCATGTAGGTCGAGAGGCACTGGATGCCCATGCAAAAATGTACGCAGACTCAATAGCACGTTCGATCCAATGAGCAATCGTGGCCTTGGAGGCTGCCAAGCCCTCACAGGGTCCTGCGAAAAGAACAAAGAGGTGGTCGGTCTTGCGGAACAGTTTAGTTATCCCTGCAGACATCAATGGCATGGAGGCCTGCATGTGTAGCGACACACAACTCCTTAGGAAAGGAGGGGAGAGAAATTGGCTGGTTAAGATGAAAGGGTGACAATACCTTTGGCAAAAAGGAGGGAGCTGCCCAAAGGGAGACTCCCTCAATAGTAAAGGTGACATGAGGCACCGGCAAGACAACACCTGAAGCTTGGATACCCTTCTGGCTGAGGTGATTTCCACCAAAAATGCTGCTTTAAGAAACATATCACGGAGAATGATATTCTTAAGAGACTCAAAGGAAGGCCGCATGAGGCTACGAAGTACCAGAGTGAGGTCCCAGGAAGGGACGATGGGATGCAGAGGGGTAAGTAAGGAGAGGACACCATGGAGAAATCGACTGACATCCACATGGGACGCCATGGAGCAGTTGGCAATGGGCCCATGAAAACATATGAGGGCAGCCACCTGAACCTGCAAGGACTTAAGTGCTAAGCCCTTATTAAAGCCATCTTGCAGAAAGGCTAGGATGTCTGGAATTTGTGTGCGTCAAGGTGATACACTATGCTAAGAACACCAAGATTCAAAAAGGCGCCAAACCCGGGCATACGCCAGGGAGGTGGAGGGACGATGGGCCTTGAGAAGGGTGTGGACCACTTGAAGGGAGTAACCCTTCCGCGCTAGGTGGTGCCGCTCAAGAATCAAGCCGTAAGCGAGTAAGGAACCGATTGTTCATCAGAACGGGACCTTGAACTAGAAGGCCCCTGCACGTCCCATGTGGAAGAGGAGGTGCAACAAGGAGTCGCATCAGGTCGGCATTAGGGGCATTGAGGCCGATCTGGTACCACGAGAATCACCAATCTGGGATGCGCTTTGGTATCACGGAGCGACTGCCCGATCATCACCCACTGAGGGAAGAGATAGAGCAGCACCTTTGCCAGCCAAGGCTGGACCACAGCATCCAGGCTGCCGGAGCTGTGCTCGTCGGCGACTGAAGAAGACTGGCTCTTTTAAGTTTGCTGCCATGGCCACGAGTTCAAGAGAAGGTTGACCCTACCGATCCACAATTTTCTGGAAGGCCTAGAAGGAGAGTTCCCATTCTCTGGGGTATAGCACGTCGCAACTGAGAAAGTCCATTTGGACGTATTCCATGCCCATGATATGCTGGGCGGACAAGGCTTGCAAGTTGACCTCTGCCTAAGGGAAAAGGCCATCTTCTGGGCTACTTCGAGACATTAGCTGCCCCCTTGATGGTTGAGATAAGCTACCATTGTTGCATTAATGCAGAGGACTCAAACAGCCTGCCCTTGGAGCAGAAGTATGAACTGAAGCAAGGCAAGGCGGACTGCTCAAGCCTCAAGCCAATTGATGGGCCAACTCATTTCCTGAGGACTCTAGTGCCCTGTGCCGTCTGGTTGCGGCAGTGAGCTCCCCAGCTGGACAGGCTGGCATCGGTAGTGAAAAGAACCTAGTGCGGGGTGTCCAACGGTATCCCTCATAGCAGGTGTGTTGGGGAAAGCCACTATTGAAGGTTGCAGCGAGCTGACTGAGGTAGCAGTAGGCAGATGCTGTAACTTGAGACATGGGAGATCAGCGAGCCAGGAGTGCTGTAACTGTCTCATGTGGGCCCATGCCCATGGCACAAGCTCCATGGTTCCCAGCACCTGGAAGCAGTCCCAGTCCCAGGCCCAGGGCGTGACCTGCATCAGAAAGAGCCAGAGTTGGCCCAAGAACTTCTGAAAGTGGTCGGGAGTGAGGAACACTTTCCCCTGCCGCATATCAAATTGAGCCCCAAGGAACTCGAGGGACTGAAAGGGGCAAAGGACACTCTTGGTATGACTGACCACCCAGCTGAGCTTTTTGAGGAAGTTAACTACGTAGGAGACCGCTTCGAGAACCTCCTTGTGTGTCTTTGGCCGAATGAGCCAGTTATTCAGATATGGATGTACCTGAATTCCCCTGTTTTTGGAGGGCGAAAGAAACCATCATCTTTGAGAAGGTGTGGGGTGCTGTAGCAAGCCCGAAAGGCAGAGCACAGAACTGGTAATGGCCACTAGTAATGGCAAAGCGGAGGAAACGCTGCTGATCCTTGCAGATGGGAATATGAAAGTATGCCTCGGAGAGGTTGAGGGAGGCAAGGAACTCTCCTGCATGCACTGCCTGGATAACCGAGCAGAGGATCTGCATCCAAAAGCGTGGGACAAGAAGAGAGCAATTGACATTCTTGAGATCAAGAATAGGTCAAAAGGAACCATCCTTCTCAGGGACGATGAAATAGATGGAGTAGCACCCTGCACCCCTTTCTGACGCGCGGACAGGAACAATGGCCTGGAGGTATAACAGGCACTGAAGAGTGGCCTGTATTGCCAATCATTTGGTGGCAGACCCACAAGGTGACACCAGAAAGGCTTCCGGGATGGGCCTGGCACAATCGAGGACGTGGCCATGCCGGATAACATCAAGCACCCACTGATCGGTAGTGATCTTGGCTCATTCTCTGGAGAAAAGGGAGAGCTGCCAGCCTGCCCACCCACCAGCAGCACCCCGGAGTGAGCTGGGAGGCCGTCAGAGGGAGCGGTGACAGATTCTGGAGAACTTAGCTACGGAGGAGTAGGAGTCCTTGTTGCGGCTGAAGCCCCAAAAGGGTCAAGACTTTGCTCCTGACCTTCTGGTCGAGGTAGACTGGGAGGACTTCTCCAGTTGATAGCATATGGAATCACAAAAGCGTGATCAAGAGGTAAAGGAAGATCCTGCTCCTGAGTGACGAGAAGCCGCCTTTGGTCAGTCCTCAGGAAGGCACTGGAGGGGGGGGGGAAGTGGGAGGAGTGATCTCGCCAAACTCCTTTTCCAGTTTCTCGAGGTCCTCCCCAAAGAGAAGCTTGCCCTTAAAAAGGAAGTCTGGCCAGCCTAGCCTCAGAGGTCACGTCCACCAACCAATGACGAGCCACAGTCAGCGACAAGTGACAGAAAGTGACCGAATGGGCTGCAAAACAGAGCTAACTGTAAAGTGCATCTGCTAAAAGGGCTGTAACTGACTCCAGCTATGCAGCTGTAGGATCCTCAGGAGAGCTGAATCCAACGCAGAAGGGCCCAGGCAGCCAGTCCCCCACAGGAGGTGGCCTGCAAAGCGAGGGAGGATGCAGAAAAGGCTGTTTTTAAGAGACCCTCGACCTTACAGTCCTGCTGATTGCATAGGGCCGCTCCGCCCTCCACAGGGATGGTAGTATGTCTGGCCACTGCTGCGATGATGGCATCTACTTTGGGGTACCGGAGTGACTTGTCAAGGTCTTCCGGGGGCCAGCTGTAATGGTGACCCAAACATTTAGCTGTACATAAAGAAGCATCTGGGGAATTCCAATTGAGAAGACCATTTGTTGGAGCTCCAACAGGAAAGGAAAGGACCTTGAGAGTTTGCAGATTCCCACCAGAATAGGGTCCGCCTGATGTCTATCTTGTACAGGAGCCAGAGGATTGGACGATGACAAAAGCTGCAAGGCTTCCACGACTTATGTGATGAGGAATGAAAGCTCCTCCTTGCAGAAGAGGCGGACGTCTTGAGTATCAACTGCATCCTCAGATATATCCTCGGGAGGGGAGCATTCCCCATCCTCATGGTCTGAAGCACTTCCTGCAGAGTCCTCAGAGGAGAGATGCTCCCCCTCCTTCGGGGGAGAGGCTGCTCTGCCTTTTGAGGCCGCTCTATCTCCCGAGGCCCAGGAGACCATCTTTGCGTGGGATCTGTCAGAAGAGGGTGTCACGTCCCTGTCACACTTTCTGATAGAGTCATCCTTGGCCGAAGATAGAATAGTTGAGGCAGGAGTGTTTGAGCTAGGGTCCAATCTCCAAAGCTCCCACGCTTGACAGAGTCACATAAACTGATCAGAGCCCTGATCGGGAACCTCAATTGGCTGGGAGGCTTGCTGTGGCAAGAGGAGGTGGAGGCTCCACTGGCTGCGAGCAAGGGGCAGCATCCTGTTCATACCCTGGCAAAGGAGAAGGCAGTTCCACAGGGGCAGAGCCTTGTGCCATGAAGGAGGAGACGGCCTGTGCCATTTGCGATGATTGTGCCTCATATGCCTGGAGGATTTGGGGCAAAGCCGGTCCACTAAATACCGACGTTTGCGGCCACATGCCAAACAACGTGGTAATGTAGAAGGCATGTTAGGCACTAAAAATCAGGGTGTCAGAGTGCAAAACAAAGCTCCCCGAATCTGCGGCACGCTGAAGAGGCTCAATGAGGTATTTCAAAATGGCCCCCACAATAACGCAAATCCCCCCTGCCCTCCCCCCCGATCAGCTGAACATGGCAGGAAGACACAGTAACAACGACGGCTGAGTTCCCGAATGGAGGCTGAGTTCCCGTGAGTAGCAGTAGGGACCGGAAGATGGCAGAGTGTGGTGGGGGTGGGGTGAAAGAACTCACTGTGTTCCAGCACTGAAAGGAGAGCCACAACAGTACAGTGATGCAGTTCTAAGAGGAGAACTGTGCCTGTTTCTCTCAGTAAAAGTTGAAGAACTTTATTTAACAAAAGAAAATAAGAAAGGAGCTGGCCTTCTATCTTTGAAGAGAGTACTGTTGGCTCCCACTGCAGGCTCTACTGAGCCTCTTGACCAGGAGTCCTCCCCCCTTCTATCCGCAGGCAGCTCCATTGATCATTGTGATCAGGAGCTGGACTCTGACTCCAGGGAAAGCATAGTTACTCACCTGTAACAGGTGATCTCCGGGAACAGCAGGAATTTAGTCTTCACATATGGATATCGTCGGTACTGACGGAGCCTGCGTGGGAACGCTCCCCAGCGTCCAATCAGAAAGCTTTTGGGAGCATTCCACAGTGCCTGCGTGCTGCCTTCCTGCCTTTCCCAACTGCCTCTCTCCAGTTGAGTTTTAAAGCTGAGACAAAGAGAGAGAGAGAGAGAGAGAGGGAAAGGAAAGAGATAGATAGATACAACTCCTAGGGGAGGTGGGTGGGTTGTGAGGACTAAATTCCTGCTGTTCCCGGAGATCACCTGTTACAGGTGAGTAACTATGCTATCTCCAGGAACAAGCAGGAATGTAGTCATCACATATGGGGACTCCCTAGCTTTAGGTGGCAGGGAGAGACCCCAGAAGTTGTGCGTCCCTGAAGAGGGCTCCACATCCCCCCATGGATCTCTGGCATCCTACAAGGGACGGTGGGTAGGAGTTGATTAGGTATGGAACAGGTGTTTGAGAACAGCCTGACCAAACAAGGCATCCTGGCAGGAGTCCTTATCCAAGCAGTAATGGGCTGTAAAGGTATGAACCGAGGCCCAAGTGGCTGCTCGACAGATGTCGTTGATAGACACAGAGTGCAGATGAGCCATTGAGGCTGCCATGGCTCTCACATTGTGAGTTGCGACATGGCCCTCCAGAGAAAGGTTCTTACTTTGATAGGCGAAGGAAATACACTGAGCAATCCAGTTAGACAGTGTTCTCTTGGAGACTGGAAGTCCCAAATGAGAAGGATCAAAAGCAACAAAGAGTTGAGAGGACTTTCTATGTTGCTGTGTTCTTTGTAAGTAAAAAGCTAAAGCTCTTTACAGTCCAAGATATGAAGATTCCTTTCTGCATTAGATGCATGAGGCCCTGGAAAAAACACAGGTAGGTAGACCGCTTGGTTCAGATGAAAAGGCGAGACCACCTTAAGCATAAAATGTGGATGAGTCCTAAGGACTACCTTGTCACGATGGAACCTTGTATAAGGTGGATTAGCTACTAGCGCTTGCAACTCACTAATGCGGCGTACTGATGTGATTGCAATGAGAAAGATAGCCTTCCAAGAAAGGAATTTCAAAGAGGTAGTAGCTAAAGGTTCGAAAGGTGGCTTCATGAGCTGCCCAAGAACCAGGTTTAAGTCCCATGCCTGTGGTGGTGGCCTAATGGGAGGCTTAGTTAGAAGAAGGCCTCTCATAAATCTTGCTATAAGAGGATCAGAGGAAATAGGCTGTCCATTTAGAGGCTTAAGAGAAGCTGCAATAGTACTCAAATGGACTCTTACTGAATTAGTCTTAAGACCTGCATTGGATAAATGAAGGAGATGCTCCAGTAGTGATTCCAGAGGTATCGCAAGGGAGTTAAGAGCCTTTTGCGAACACCATATGGTAAACCTTTTCCACTTGAAAGCATAAGAGCGTCTTGTGGAAGGTTTTCTGGAAGCAAGAAGAATATCTTTCACTTGTTGAGGGATATTAAGATCATGGAGATCTAGGCCTTCAGCAACCAAGCCCTGAGATGCAGAGACTGGGGATTGGGATGCTATAACATTCCGTCCTCATGGGATAGGAGATCTGAAGCAGACCCTAACTCCAGGGAGGGAGCTTGAGAGAGATGTAGAAGCAGAGGGTACCACACTTGCCGTGGCCAATGTGGAGCTATGAGAATCATATGGCCTCTGTCTCTCTGAAGCTTGAACAGGGTTTGGGGAATTAGGAGAATGGGTGGAAAGGCATACAGGAAGTCTTGACTCCAGTAAAGGAGGAAAGCATCCCTGGCCTGAGCCCGAGTTCTGGAACAGAACCGAGGAAGTTTGGCATTCCACAGACTTGCAAAGAGGTCTATGTCCGTGGTTCCCCAAAGTTGAAATATCCTGGTCACCTGGTCTACATGCAGAGACCACTTGTGTGGAAGCAGAACTCGACTGAGTCTGTCTGCCCAAGAGTTTTGAATGCCTGGAAGATACACTGCCAGAAGATGAATCTGATGCTCTCTGGTGAAGGCCCATAGTCGCAAAGCTTCGTTGCAAAGCGACAGAGAGCCTGTTCCCCCCTGCTTGTTCACATAGAACATGGCTACTTGATTGTCCGTATGAATGAGGACTGTCTTGTAGCTGAGCAGGATGTGGAACACTCGCAGAGCAAGGAAGATTGCTCTGAGCTCCAAGAGATTGATATGTAGATAACTCTCTTGTGGAGACCAGGTGCCCTGGGTGGAGAGGTCTTGCAGATGAGCTCCCCAACCCATTGGAGAAGCATCTGTTGTGAGAGTTGCTTGGGGTAAGGGCTGCTGAAAAGGGGACCCCAGCAACAGGTTTTGAGTGGATTTCCACCACTGGAGGGACAAAATGAGGTGACCTGTGTTTGCTATTTTGTCTGACAGGCACCCTGATGCCTGGGTCCATTGGGTGGATAAAGTCCACTGAGCTGCCCTCATGTGGAGGCGAGCATAGGGAACCACATGCACGGTGGATGCCATGTGGCCTAGTAGTTGTAACATTTCTTGAGCAGTTAGATGAGGCTTTAGCACTGCTTGAGAAGCTAACTGCACCAAGCGAAGACAACAGGCTTGGGGGAGATAGGCCCTTGCCTTTGTGGTATCCAGGAGAGCTCCTATGAACTCTAAAGACTGAGTGGGAGTCAGACTGGATTTTGGGATGTTTATTACCAGCCCTAAATACTGAAGGATACGCATTGTGCAGGATAGAGAAGTCCTGGCCTCTGACTCTGTTGGGGCTCGAATGAGCCAGTCGTCCATGTAAGGGAAGACGAACATAAGATATGCCATACTGGGTCAGACCAAGGTCCATCAAGCCCAGTATTCTGTTTCCAACAGTGGCCAATCTAGGTCATATGTACCTAGCAGTTTCCCCAAGGGACACAGGTTCCACAATGCTTGTATTGGTTCAAGCATTGATATCCTGGGTCCCTTCTTAATAATGGTTTATTTATTTATTTAGACAGTTTTGTATACCGCCTTATCCTTAAATCAAAGCGGTCACAACACAATTGGGGGATACATTTTTTTTTAACACGCGGGAATATGAGACACATACACTAATACTTACAGGGAACATGGGCAATGGAGGGTTAAGTGGCTTGCCCAAGACCACAAGGAGCATCTGTGGGACCAGAAACCCCAGTCCTTCCGGCCCAAGGTTGCTGTCCTCTAGTGCGATTTGAACCCCCGACCTTCCGGCCTGAAGTACCTTGCCCCAACCACTAGGCTACTCCTACCTACAAAAGACGACAAATGGCAAAAGACGACAGATGCAAGGCCTTGCTGCAGAGGGTCCAAGAGCCCGTTCTGCCCTGCTTGTTCAAGTAAAACAGGTCTACTTGTCCAAACCTTTTTTAAACCCAGCTACACTAACAGCCTTTACTACATCCTCCGGTAACAAATTCCAGAGTTTGATTAAAACTTTGAAACACTATTGTTTAAAGTATGCAAGTAATCAGTGAAAACATTTAACAATTCAACAGTATCAGTGAACCCCTAAACCAGGAAAAGTATAATAGTTAAGGTAGGGCTTTTAATTTTTAAATGACGACAGTTTGGCCGTCACATAAGAAAGAGGGAAATATTTTCCCACTAGTAAAAACTCTGCAAAGGTAGCTGCAAGACAAACATTCTATTTTGGTTTCCCAAGCACTGATGGATTTAATTAAAAATAAAAAAAAATGAGTAAAATGAAATGACTTCTAATTTTGATGATCCCTAGGTTGTGGCTTGTTAGACTGGGGATGGGGGAGTATGCACCTTTTATTGGCTTCTATTTCCTTCATGCTCATTTAATGCCAACACAAGCAATTTACTTACAGCTATCTGAGTATCTAGATCTTTAATTACATCAGCTACAGCTGTTGGCCCAGTGAACACAGAGGCCATTTTCATAAGCTACCTGTAAATAAACAGGAATTATTAAATATTGGGACTGGCTCTGTCCTTACTATTTCCATGAAGAGCATTTCACCAAAAAGCATGAATAGGATACAGCGTCGAGTATAACTGAAGGGCCTTTCATTCATTTTGTGAAAGAAGGAGGAAATAACTGACCAGATAATTATACATAGCAATGAGGGGTACTACCTCAATGACTTTGCATACTCACTGCACAGCATTTAAAGCTGCAGGTGTTTCAAAGTAGTCCTATCCCTAGGCTACCTATCCCTAGAGTGCGTAGAAATGCAGCTACTACAGCCATGCATTTCGTGAACACCCTTGGTGTTGAGGCCAGGCCCAAAGGAAGCACCCGGTATTGGTAGTGCTTTCCCTGAAAAAGGAACCGAAGGAACCTTCTGTGAGTTGGATGGATGAAAACATGGGTGTACGCATCCTTGAGATCTAGAGAACAAAGCCAATCCTGACTCTGAAGGTATGGCAGCAGAGATCCGAGAGAAATCATTTTGAATTTCTCCTTGACAAGGAATTTGTTCAATTCTCTGAGATCTAAGATAGGTCTGTAACCCCCTGTTTTCTTTAGAATAAGAAAATAAGGGGAACAGAACCCTGTACCCTGTTGGTGAAGGGGTACTTCTTCTATTGCCCCTTGGGCAAGAAGGATAGCGACCTCCTGACCTAACAGGTTGATGAGAGAGGTCGGAGAATTGAACTGCCTTACTATTGTGCAAGGGGGCATGCTTGAAAAATGAAGCTTGTACCCCTCCTTTATGATGGAGAGTGTCCAATGCTCTGCTGTTATTTGCCCCTATTTGGGGCAAAATGACATAACCTTCATGGAATGGTGGAAGGTTCTGGTCCCCCGAGAACCAGGAAGGCTACGTTCTCTAGATGAGAGTCAAAGGCCCTGTGGAGGCTGCGCCTGCTAGGCCGGTTGAGGCCTAGCAGCCTTTGCTTTCTTCTGTTTGGGTGGTTGCTGACTTTTCTTGGCAAGCTGACCTGCAGAACGTCCCTGCTGAACATAAGCAGGGTAAAATCTTTTCTTTTTAGAAAAGAATGGTTTCTAGCAGGATCAGCTGTGGACTTGGATAACCTATCCAAAGTGGAGTTGTCAGCATCCATCTCATTGGCCTTTTCCTGCCAATCTTTACCAAACAGATTCTCATCAGTACAAGGGATATTTCTCAATTTGTCTTGTACCCAGAGCTCTAGATCAGATGCCTGGAGCCAAGCAATTCTACGTGCCCCTATGGCAATAGCCGAGGTTCTGCTTATGCACTCAAAGCAGTCAAAGGCTGCACGGTTCGAAAATTTAGAGACATCTTGGGCATGTTTGACCCAAGTGAGAAAGTCCTGTCTTTTATCTTCAGAAAGGAAAGGACTGAAAGCCTCTAAATTACCTGTGACCTCCTTCAGGAACATTCCCATGTAGAGACAATAGGAACTGATCCTGGCAGAAAGCATGGAAGCTTGGAAGACTCGACGTCCAAAAGCATCCAGGGTTCTGCATTCACGTCCTGGAGGATTAGAGGCATGCCTTTTTGCACTCTTAATCCTTCTCATAGCTGACTCCACTATGATAGAGTGGTGAGGAAGCTGAGTCTTATGGAACCCAGGACAAGGAGGGACTCGATACATAGTATCCAGTCTACGAGAATGAGGAGAGGTGGTAAGAGGCGTTTCCCACATCCTCAACATGAGATCATATAAAATCTCATGAATGGGCAAGGTAGCTGCCTCCTTAGGAGTTTTGGGATATTGTAGAATTTCCAACTCCTTGGCCCTTGGCTCTGTTTCTGGGGCCACAGTAAGGGGCAGGCCCCGAGCCACCTCCCTGATAAAATCTTGGAAGGAAATATCCTCTGGAGGAGACATTTATTATTTATTTATTTATATTCTCTTATATACCGCACTATTCAGCATCAGCGCGGTTCACATAGAACAAAAATCTCAGTACAGTCAACATGCATGAGTTTACAGATAACAAGGGAAGGAACTTGAATAACAAGGGTAATTATTTACAATCTATTTACAAGGATACTACTACTGCATAGGTACCTGTTACTAGGAGCGGTTACTAAGAATATATTCATCCTACATTTTGGGGAGGAGGGCTCCTCTGGGAGAAGCATCGCTGCATTGACAGAACTGTCAGAATCCTCAGATTCTTCTGAGGACTTGAAGTATCGTCTGTCTGGATGCTCTTGAAGAGCCCGATACCCGTACTGACCAAAGTCGGTACCGGGAGTAACCGGTACCGGGGTATCGGTACCGAAAGTCATCGAATGACTGGGTACCAGCAAAGCAGACAACAATGCTGATGTCAATGCTATCGGTACTGGTACAGATACCGAAGGCGGTATTAGTACCGGTGGGACTGTCTGTCGCGGTTCCGAGGGCTTCGATGCCGCAAGGAAAGCCGCCAGACTGCGTTCCATAGCCAGAACTCTCTGGTCTATCGACGCTGCCAATGCCTGAATGTCGGTACCGGAGGAGACCGCCAGTACCCCAGAGCATGGCACCAGTAGTTCTGCCGAGGTCGAGGCCTCGAGAACATCCTGGAACCCTGATAATGCTTTGGAAACCGAAGCCTCCCGCCGGGGTAATTTTGCCGGTGCAGAATCCTCGAGGGCAACGCCAGAGGCATCTTGATGCTTAGAAGGAGATTTACCCTTTGAGGACCGGCTGGATTTATGTTTAGTTACCTGAGATCCACGGGAGGAAGAAGCAGCCCTGGAAGACGTCGATGCCACCGAAGCTGCATCAGAAGGAAACAGGGTACTGTCGACCTCTTTTAGACATCATGGCGCAGGACATACAATCCGTGATGGCGTGGTCAGGACCTAAACATTTTAGACACCATTCATGGGAGTTGGTGACGGAAATGGTACCGCCACACTTGGTGCACTTTTTGAAACCTGAAGCAGGTTTCTCCATGGTAAGGAAAAGTATTTGGGCCTAAAGCCCAAAAAGGGCGCGTGCACCTGAAGAAAAGAAAAAGAGAATATATATATATTTTTTTTTTTACAGGAATAAGAGAGAAAAGACCGGCGGTACCGGTAGAGCGTCGAGGAAGGCAGACGCGACCACAAAAAAGAAAAAAACAAGAAAGAATTCTTCTGCGGTGACAGGAACACGACCTGCTGGCTTCGCCGAAAAAGAAGAACTGGAGAGAGGCAGTTGGGAAAGGCAGGAAGGCAGCACGCAGGTGCTGTGGGATGCTCTCAAAAGCTTTCTGATTGGACGCTGGGGAGCGTTCCCGCGCAGGCTCCGTCGGTACCGACGATACCCATATGTGATGACTACATTCCTGCTTGTTCCTGGAGATAACACCTCATGTGTATTCTGGAGACAACCACCCAATAGAAAAAAGGAACGTAAAAAAAAAAAAAAAAAAAAAAGATAAACCTGCGGACAGGGAACCCTCCAGGTGACTGTCAGGAGCAAGGAAAAAATTCATCCATATCTGAAAATGCTGAAGGTGACGCCCTAGGGTACAGCTACATGTACCACGACATGCTCTCTGAAGCCTTTGGTACTTTCTCTGTCTCCAACATCTGCTGGCAGGGGGACATAACCCACACGGACTGTCTAGCAGGATGAGTTGGAAGCACTATAGAAAAACTGTTTGGACACTGTTAACCAGTACTAATATAAAACCTGACAAATTGTTGCTCTGAAAGTAATCAGAGGATGCCCTTTCATTCCAATTGACACACATCCTTTCAGGTTTGTGTGTGTATAATATATATATAGTGGCCAAAAAAAAGTGAGAACATCTCGTAGCATATAAGTTATTTAAAAATTCAAAGAGACAGATGTAAACGATTGACAAACTTAAAAAACAAAGATGGTGACCGGAAATTGTCGAAATAAAGACGTTATATAGCTAAAAAAGGTAAAAAATAAACTATTTAAGCTTTTAATTTACAGGATGTCCTCACTTTTTTGGGCCACTATAGATAAAAAAAAAATAATAATAATAAAATAAATATATATTAACGGCCTTAAAAGGGCAACACCCCAAAAGGGTGGAGGGAGGACAACTGAAGATGAGGAAAAGAAAACAAACAAACCAACTTAAATAAAATAAGAGATGACAGAGAAACATGGAAATGGAGACTGTGCCCGTTTGGTCCAGGGCATCACACCAACCAACCATAGGCCAACAGCTCAGAAAGCCTGATAGGAAGTAGGGCCAGCAGGGTATCCACAGATATGCCCTGGAGACGTCCGCTTACTGTGCTGCATGGAGCAGGTGCCCCACAGGCTGGCTGGCCAGGAGCTATGAAGAGCAGTCCCAAGAATAGAGCTGCAACAGGCCAACAACCACCATCTACTGGAGACAAGAGAAAGTCTGCACCAGTACACATGATGTCACCACTGGAATTTTCTAGTTGTTTCTCTGTCTCCATCATCTGCTGGCAGGACGACACAGCCCACTGATGTGTACTAGTCTAGCAGGACACGACATGTCTTTTTTCTTATATTTATGTCTTCAAGCACAGAGAGAGGATACTGAACTAGATGGACATTATGAACTGCCAAACTGGGTAAGGCTAAAGTTTTTCTTTGTATCATTTCAGAATTCAGCCTGTTGTAACAAAAGCCATTTCCAATTGTGTTCAGTTAAGAAGATCATCATAAAACTTGAGACTAAACAGAAGTATTACAGCTCAGACAAGTACTCGCCTACTGTAAGCACCTACATGCACATGTGTGAACAGCTGTTAAAAAGAGGCCAGTATCAGTACTTCTAGTGTACAGCCCACTTTACAGATGTCTCGGGACTAGGATACTGTATTCATGCAGGATAAGCTGCACAAGTTTCTCCGAGCACTGAGTTAAGGGAACAGTGGAGTTGAACGACATCCCACCACCTTTCTTTGGCTACAAGAGAAGAAAACAAATTGTTCTGGATGTAAAACACAAACTGGATGTGATGTTCAGAAGGCTACAGCAAAAGACAGAACACTGAAAACCCTTCTAGAAAGCAAGATCTTAATGAATTACTTCTTGATTATTTTATTTATCAGCATTTAGAACCCCATTTCTCTGTTATCAATCAAGTTGGGTTACAAGTGATTAAAACAAATAACAGAACAGCAACTAGAAGCATTGCAAAATATCACAAAAGCACAAATAAAAAAACTTTTTCTATCCCAATCAATCATCTAAATATAAAACATCCCTCCCTATATAATACATGGGCAGACTAGATGGACCATACTAGTCTTTATCTGCCGTCATTTACTATGTTACTATTCAAAATGGCATGGGACAGACACAGTGGATCCCTTTATAGCAACACAATAAAATCAAAATAAACTTAACTATCTAATTTCTCAACAAACACGGGTGTCCTACATGGAGCGGTGTATTCACCCCTAAAACAAAGACATGGGGAGGGGTGGCCTGCACGGAGCGGCAGGTGCACCTACTCTTGCCATGTTACTGGGCAGACTAGATGGACCATACTGGTCTTTATCTGCCATCATTTACTATGCTACATCACATATTATATAATACATCGCTCTTGGCAGAATGGCTATGAAGGACCTGGACAAGATTCTCTAAAGCAGAGATGTCTCTCTCCATTCAAAGAATCGACTTGTTGAAGTCATGGTATTTTCAATAACATCATATGTATGCGAAGGTTGGACAGTGAAAATCAATGCCTCTGAATTATGATGGTGGCGACGAATACTGTGTATACCATAGACTGCTCAAAGAACAAACCAGTCAGTTCTAGAGGAGACCAAACCTAAGTTTTCTTTAGAAGCTCTGATGACAAGATTTCAACTTTCATACTTTGGACACATCATGTGAAGTGAGAGATAGAGAAAGACATCATGCTTGGCAAGGTTGAAAGTCAATGTAAAAGAGGAAGGCCAGCAATGAGATAGATCGATACAATAACAGCAGCTATGGGTACCACTTTATCAACAATTAGCTGCCTGACTGAAGACCGAACACAGTTTATGTCAACTATCCAGAGGATCGCCATGAGTTGACACTGATTCAATGGTACTTAACAGGTCTTCTGGAACCTAATCAGTCAAATTAACTATATAAAGAAGTAACATAGTAAATGACGGCAGATAAAGACCAGTATGGTCCATCTAGTCTGCCCAGGAACATGGCAAGGGAGGAGCACCTGCCACTCCGTGCAGGTAACCCCTCCCCATATCTTTGTTTAGGGATGTCACTTTAAGTTTTAAATTTTACCTTGAAATAGATGTTTGGTTTTGATTTGTTCAAACGAATTCCTACAGACTCCAATTCCTTTTCCAACAAGGACCTGCCCAGGTGCACAAATGGATCCCAGTTGGCAAGCCACTCATTAAACAAACGACAGGCGACACAGTGATTGCTGGGCTAAAACAGTGAAATCTAGCTGCTGTATTTATTTCTCAACAAGATGTCAGACATTGCATTTGTAATTCTAGAATTAAAAGGAGAAATTAGATCTTATCTGTTAATTGTTTTTTCTTGAGTTCCTCCAGGCTAGTCCAGGTACACATGGTCTAACACTGTTCCCAGCAGCTGAGAATGGAGCATGTCAGAATTCTGACGATCCAGTAGAAGAGCTCCCTCTTCAGCTGCTCCAAATGACAAAGTAGCCTCCAAGCTAAGAGAAGAAATAAAAAACAGCAGCCCCCTTTCCCCAAGAACGAGGACTCGGAGAAGGGGAACAGAAGCTATGCTTCACATACCAAGGAAGCCCACATAAAGTACAGTTGCAATATAATACAATGTATACAGAATAAGCACCAGACAGTACATACAGTGCCAGGACACGACAATGTAAGGCAGGACGAGGCCATACCTCTGTAAACTTCCCATCAGAAAAAGTGCCCTGTCATCCCCGTACTGCTGTAATTCTTCCATAGGTCCTTACCTCCGGACCGGACCTATAAGCAGACTACAGCTGCTCCAACCATCTGCACGAAGATCTGAAACAGAAAACTGAGATCACACCAGGGAGGGCTCTGGACTGGCCTGGAGGAACTCAAGGAAAGACAATTAGCAGGTAAGGGCTAATTTTTCCTTCCTAATCATCCCTCCAGGCTGGTCCAGGTACGCATGGGATATACCAAAGCAGTGACTAACCCTGGGAGGGACCTGCGAGACAAGCATGCAGCACTGGGGCTCCAAACTTCGCATCTCCAACTGCCTAGACATCCAGTCAATAAAGTCTAGTAAAGGTGCGCACCCTCACTTGGTTTGCAGCTTGTTGTGCTGTGAGGGCTTGTGTGCATCAGTGATGCTGAGGGCTAAGCTATTGGTAGTTTAACTATTGGCAGGGTCTCCAAAGATGGACAGGTCTCAGCTGAGGTACCAGACCAAGACAAACCACCCATCTGGGCAGCAGCAGAATGAGACAGTGTTGGTAGCTGAGGATCACATTTCTGTGACAATGGCAACACTAAACTTAAACTGCGTGGAAGAAAGGCCTGGCAATCTACTTCCATATCTTGCCAACAAATCAAGTTGCACTATAGTGCTGGAAGATGAGACCCCCAGGTCAGAAGACAATCAACTGGCTACTGGGGAGGAGCTGAAGACTTTTCAGAGTAAAGCCAACATTTATGATGTGGTTAGATCAAAGCCCTCAGGACGACTGACTGCTGATGTAGCTGCGCATGAAATGAAAGTCAGAAGTTGCAAAGATGTCTTACATATTGGGACATGGAACGTACGAAGCATGAACCAAGGGAAGTTGGGGGTCGTCAAGAATGAAATGGAATGTGTACAACTTGATCTATTGGGTGTCAGCGAACTGAAACAGACTGGCATCGGGTACTTTGCATCAGATGATCACATAGTCTACTATGCTGGAAATGAGACATAGAAGAAATGGTGTTGCATTTATAATAAAGAAGAAACTGGCAAGAACTGTAATGAAATACAATGCAGTGGGTGAACGCTTAATTTCTATTCGTCTACCAGGAATGCTTATTAACACAACTATAATTAAAGTATATGCCCCACCAACAGATGCAGAAGAGGATGAAATTGATGAGTTATATGAACAAGTACAAGCTGAAATTGACAGAACATACAAACAGGATATCCTGAAAGTCATGGGTGAATAGAACGCAAAGGTTGGCAACAAAGAAGGCGGCAAAATGGTTGGAAAATATGGACTTGGCAACAGAAATGAAGCTGGAGAAAGACTGATATAATTGTGCAAAACCAACGATCTATTCATCTCGAACACCTTCTACCAGCAACACAAGCAGCGATTGTACACATAGACCTCACCCAATGGGGACTGTACAAAAATTAAATTGACTACATCTGTGGAGGTCAACGATGGAAAAGCTCTATAACATCAACAAACACAAAACCTGGAGCCGACTGTAGTATAGACCACCCACTACTAGTATGCAAACTCAAGTTAAAAGTTGAAAAAGAGCAAGCCACTCATTAATGTAGCAAAATATGACCTTGAGAATATACCAATGGTATTTAAAGATTGCCTGCAAAATTGATTTGCTACTTTAGATACAAATGACAGAGCTCCAGAAGAGTTATGGGACGACATCAAGAAAGTTGTGTTGGAAGAAACTGAGAAGTCTCTACAAAAGTTGAAAAAGCAAAAACAGCCAAAATGGATGACCGAAGAAACTCTGGAAATTGTGCAGAAACGCAGAGAAGCTAAAGCTAGAGGAGAAAAAGAGGCAATCTCAGAACTCAGAGATGTCCAATGTGCAGCAAGGCAAGACAAGAAATATTACAATGATGCATGAATGGAAATAGAAGCAGAAACTATTAGAGGAAAAACAAGATTGGCTTTCCTAAAGCTACAAGAGTTAAAGAAAAAATACCAGTCTCAAATTGGAATGTTACAAGATGCTCAAGGATCTATGTTGAATGATGCTGAGAAGATCAAGAAAAGGTGGAAAGAATATACAGAGCTGTTATACGATAAAGATCAAGTGGACCAGCAGCCGTTTCAACTTGTACCTAATGATCCGGAACCATTGGTGATGAAAGAAGAAGCTGAAGCAGCGTTGAAAGCCTTATCTCCCCCCTTCACCCTCTCCCACCCTCACAATCTCAAACCACTGCCATATGATTGCAAAAACCTACAGCAAATTTATCTCCAATATCTAATGTACTAGAATGTATATAGTTTCCCCAAGTTCACCTCCATGTTAAATCCCTTTTCTATGTAAACGACGGCCAAATTTAATTGACCAAGTGTTGTATTGTTTCAATGTAAACCGCACTGATGACAAAGAGCGCGGTATATAAGAAATGTTAAATAAATAAATAATCAAAGAACAAAGCACCAGGCATTGACGGCATTCCCACAAAAGTATTACAGCAATCTGAGCAGCTGTTACCATACTTATAAGGCTCTGCCAGGAAATTTGGAAGACAACATCATGGCCAACTGACTAGAAAAGATCTGTGTTTATACCAATACTAAAGAAAGGTAATTATCGCACAACTGCTCTGATCCCACATGCCAGCAAGATTCTACTCAAGATCATTCAACAAAGGCTACAACCATAACTGGAACGAGAACTGCCTGAAGTGCAAGCAGGGTTCAGAAAAGGGCGAGGAACGAGAGACATTATCGCGGATGCGAGATGGATCCTTGAAAAAAACAAAATAATACCAAAAGGATATCTATTTGTGCTTTATTAAGTACAGCAAGGCTTTTGACTGTGTAACCCATGAGAAACTCTGGATCACATTAAGAAGCATGGGTATACCAGAACACCTGATTGTTCTCTTGCACAACCTTTACATTGATCAATAAGCAACAGTTCAAACCGAACAAGGAGAAAAAGTGGTTTAAAATCAGCAAAGGTGTACAAGAAGCCTGCATACTTTCCACCTACCTGTTTAATTTATATGTAAAACAAGTCATCAGAGAAGCAGGAGTATATGAAGACAACAGAGGTGTGAAGATTGGTGGAAGACTCATCGACAACCTTTGCTATGCTAATGATACCACATTATTGGCTAAAAGTGAAGACAATCTGAAACATTTGCTTCTCAAGATCAAGGAAAATAGTCTTAAAATGGGCCTGCACCTTAATGTAAAGAAGACAAAGATCATGACAACTGGCAAAATCAAAAAGCTCATCGTAGATAGAGAAGAAATTGAAATAGTGGACAACTTTAACCTACTTGGATCAAAAAAAAAATCAAGAAAGAAGCAACAAGCAGAACATATTTAACCAAATTGTATTGGTTAAATATGTTCCATGTACCACTGTGTTGTAGTTCCATGTAAAACCACCCCTGATTGCTGAAAGGAGTGGTATTAAAAAAAAACAACGTTCAAATAAATAAATAAAAGAAAGAAATCCAACAACGCCTTGCTCTTGGCAGAACGGCTATGAAGGACCTAAACAAGATTCTCAAGAGCAGAGATGTCTCTCTCCATACAAAGATTCAACTTGTTCAAACCATGGTATTTTCAATATCATCATATGGATGTGAATGTTGGACAGTGAAAAAGATAGACAGGAAGAAAACTGATGCCTTTGAATTATGGTGCTGGCGACGAATAATGCGTATACCATGGATTGCCCAAAGAACAAACCAGTCAGTACTAGAGGAGATCAAACCTAATCTTTCTTTAGAAGCTCAGATGACAAGACTTTGACTTTCATACTTTGGACACATCATGTGAAGAGAGAGATCATTAGAGAAAGACATCATGCTTGGCAAGGTAGAAGGTCAACGCAAAAGAGGAAGGCCAGCAACGAGATGGATCGATACAATAACAGCAGCTATGGGTGCCAGTCTGTCAACAATGAGCCGCCTGACTGAAGACCAAACAATTTAGGACAGCTATCCAGAGGGTCACAATATGTCGACACCAACGGCACTTAACAACAACAACGGTGTGCAGAGATGACCATGTTGCTACCCTGCAGATGTCCACTGGCAGCACTAGGCTGCATTCCACCCATGAAGTCGCTTGAGCCTGAGAGGAATGAGCTATCAAGCCCTTTGGTGAAACTTTGCCCCAAATCATATAGGCCAAGCAGATGGTTTGCTTCATGCAGCAAGCAATCGAGCCTTGGAAGCTGCCTCCCCCTTACGGGGGCTGCCAAACAGCACAAACAATCTTACAGAAGGATGCCATCCCTTTCAGCTAGCATTGCAGCGCCCTGCATAAATCCACCAGGTGCAGCTGCCGGTCCTCCTCGGAGTTCCCTAGAGAGGGAAAGGCCGGCAAGGAGACAGTCTGATTCAGGTGGAAACGAGAGACGACTTTTGAAAAAAGAATGGCACTGGGGAAAGCACCACTTTCTCCTTAGATAACAGCAGACAGGGCTCCCTGCAGGAGAGCGCCTGGAGTTCCGAAATACAATGAGCGGAACAAATCGCTATCAAAAAGATAGTCTTCAAGGTGAGGTCCTGCAATGATGCCCTGGTGAGGAGTTCAAATGACGACCCATTCCAAATGGTCAGAACCACCACGTGCAAAGGTGGATGGACATGTTTCACTGCCCTGAGAAACTGCACTATGTCTGGTGTGCTGCCAATGAATGTCCCTGCATTCGCCCCCTATAGCAAGAGAGAGCTGCTACCCGTACCTTCAGGGAGTTGAATGCCAACCCTTTCTCCAGGGCCCCCTCTGTAAGAAGAGCAAAAGATCCGGAAGCACAAAGGAAAGTGGGTGAATGCTCCAGAACAGACACCAATCTTCAAACACCTGCCAGATTCTCACATAGACCAGAGTACTGGAACTTTTCCAGGCCTTCAACATGGTTGTAATGACCTCCTGGGCATAGTTCCGCCACTAGAGCCATGCCCTCTCAAGCCGCAGCAAGAACCATTCTGCCTGCAGCATCAGGACCAGGCCATGAGATAACAGGTTGATCCGGTCGGGAAGCCGGACGAGTCAATCTATCAGTAGATGCGTGAGATCTGCATTCCATGGTCTCTGGGGCCAGTCTGGTGCGATAACCAGACACCCGTGAACCTTGATCTGCTGCAGAAGGTGACCAATCAGTGTCCATGGCGAAGTCTTCTGTCGGCCAAACCTAAGCTAGAGCATCAAAGCCTTCAGACATGTGCTCCCTGCGGCAACTGAAGAATCTGTTAGTCTTGGCGTTGCTCAATGTGGCCATCAGGTCCATAACTGGCTCCCCCCAGCACAGGGTGATGTCATGGAACACCGTTGCGTTCAGCTCACACTCGCCCAGGTCCAACCTGTGTCAGCTGAGGCAGTCCGTCTGAATGCTTTCTTTGCCCACACCACATGTGCCGCGGACAATGCTCTGCGGTTGCCCTCCGCCTACAGCAGCCAGGTCTGACTCTCCCCCAGAGCTGCACTGCCCATGCCCCGATGGCGGTCAATGTACGCCACCGTGGTCACATTGTCGGAGCACACCCTGACAGCCTTCTGCGCTATCCAGGGGCGGAAAAAC
The DNA here is from genome assembly GCA_033557465.1 of Ichthyophis bannanicus. Lineage (NCBI taxonomy): Eukaryota > Metazoa > Chordata > Amphibia > Gymnophiona > Ichthyophiidae > Ichthyophis > Ichthyophis bannanicus. The sequence goes on along the minus strand of CM066044.1, from coordinate 66,485,750 downwards.
TGCAGGGCCAGGAAAACTGCCCTCATTTCCAGGCGGTTGATACACCACAAATTTTTCTCTGGCGTCCACTGCCCCTGTTTCACTCACGATGAGCAACGTGCACCCCACACTGTGAGGCTGGCATTTGCCATGAGGCAGCCCGATTGTAGCCACCACTCCAGACTTTCTCTTACGCTCTCCGCACACCGCAATTTACAAGACAAGGAATGGCTCCGAGGCGACCAGTGAGACAGCAGCACCTGCTGCAACAATCTCATGTGCGCGCAGGCCAGGGAACTAGGCCTAACACAGCTGCCATGGACCCCAATTGCTGAAGGTAGTACCATGCCAATGACGCCTTCATGCTCAAAAAGCGTTGCACCTGTGCTTGAATTTTCTGCACCCAGTCGTCAGGCAGAGATACCACTCCCACTCAAGTGTCGAACTGTGCCCCCAGGTAGACCAGCCACTGTACTGGCCGAAGTTGGATTTTGGCCTGACTGACCACGCAGCTCAGGCTTTGCAGGAACTCCACCACCTGGTTCGTGGTGGAGATTAACTCATTCGAGCAAGTCTGAGGCGGAGGCTATCGTCCAGATAAAGGTGCACCAGGATGCCTTCTTTCCTCAACGCCATCGCCACTACCACCATGATCTTGATGAAGGTGCATGACACCATCGTGAGACCAAACGGCAGAGCACAGAAATGGAAGTGACCCATAGATACTGTGAAACACAGGAAGCATTGGTGGTCTGGCAAAATGAGTATATGCAGATAGGCCTCCGCAAGGTCTAGGGCAGATTTTAAAAAAAAAAAAAAAAAAGCTTGCCTTGTCTCACCGCAAGGATGACTGATTTTAGGGTTTCCATATGGAATTTAAGAACGCACAAGACGTGATTCACCTGCTTGAGGCCTAGGATTGGCCCAAAGGCATCCTCCTCCTTTAGCACCACAAAATAAATGGAGTAGTGGCCTCTGCCACACTAGCTTGGAGGCAGTGGCACCACGGACCCCAGAACCAACAGGCGATAGAGCGTCATGCGAACCGCTTCCACCTTCCCTGGAGCCTTGCAGGGGGAGCGAACGAAGGCCTCGGAAAGCAGTCTGGTGAACTCCAGTGCATACCCCTCCCAAATTATTTCCAAGACCCATTGGTCGGTCATAATGCTGGCCCAGATGGAATAAAACCACTGCAACCAACCTCTAACCATGGCTTCATTGGGGCTTCTTGGATGGAGCTGAAGGGCCTGAGTAATGGCCCCGGCTGGCTCCCTGGAATCCACAAAAGGACTGCCCCTGTGCTCCATAATGACCTTGCTGATGGGGGGTGAAACGGGAAGTCTTTGGAAATCCCTGGGCTGCCCCTGTTGAGCTGCTTCCAGCTTGGGACCCTTGGGCTTATCCTTCGGTTGGCAGCCTCCCTTAGAGATTCCCAGGTCCTTGACAATTTTCTCAAGGGCCTCCCCAAATAGTAAACTGCCCTACAAGGGTAAGTTACTAAGTCAAGCCTTGGAGGAAGCATCTGCTGACCAGCTACACAAGCAAAGGAACCATTGAGTCACAATGATTTAGGCCATGGTCTTAGAGGAAATTCTGACCAGATCATAGAAGGCATCCGCTAAACATGCCACAGCAGACTCTAGCAGAGTGCTGTCCACTGCCTCCTGACCTTCTAGGTCATATGGAGTCCAGCCCTGGAGCCATCGGATGGAGGTCCTGGACACATGGAGGCTTACAGGGCTATAGCACTAGTGTCAAAGGTCTGCCAGAGCAATGTCTCCAACTTCCAGTCCTGGAGATCCTGGAGTACTGCCCCACCTTCTACGGGGATAGTGGTCTTCTTGGTCACCACTGAGGTCAAGGCATCCACCCGGGACATCTTCAAAAGGTCATGCTCCTCTTGTGGGATAGGGTACAGATGACCCATACACCTACTGCCACGCAGGTTCACTTCCAGAAACTTCCATTTGGAGTCAAATCATTTTCTTTATCACCCTGTGAACTGGCAAACATGCTTGTGCCCCTCTGAACCACTGCAACAAGGGGTCCTCCAGAGGCTCCTCCGCCAGAGCTGGCGGGGGTACTATATTTAAGGCCGCTAGGGAATGGCTAATGAAAGCCACTAGCGCCTCTCTGTGGAACACCTGGAAAACTATGGGGGTCTTCCTTTAAGGGGATCTCCCTTTCTTCCAAATCTGGGACCACTGGTTTGCCCCAGAGGTCTGAGGGGCCCTCTCCCAGCCCCTCTGAGGCCTGGGATTGAGGCGAATCCTGATCCTGCCAGGCATCAGATTCACCCTGACTCTTCTTCACCAGGGGAGCTCCTTCCCCAGGTCCCCCTTCTTGCTGGTGCTCCCCAGGCAAGAGAACGGGAAACTTACCAGGAATAGTAGAAGACTCAGCCTGTTTTCTCTTTAAACAGTAGGCTTTATGCAGGGACAAGATGAAATCAGCCGAAAAACCTGTTCCAAAGAGGCAGTTTCCAGGTCTGACGGTGGTGCTGAACCCAGGGGCTGTCGTCCTACCTTGTTCTTAGTTTTGGATTTTGCTTTCCCACATTTTTGCATCCCCTCTGGGGAAGTGGCTGCCTGAGCTGAAATGGCCGTGGTTCCCGCCAAAACCATGGGAACCGCTGAATCTGCAGACCCAGAGGAAGGAAGCCTGCCCTCAGTGTCCATGTCGGTAGCAGTCAAGGCATGCTGGAAAAAAACCTTCCCTGCCTCAGACAAAAGCAGCAAAACCCAGCTGGGGACAAGTCGCAGCTACCTGCACATTGTACATGGCATGGAAGTCTGATCGCATGCATTCCGTTGGGGGAAAAGCAACTGCGCTAATCAAAGGGCCGTGGAGAGCCGAGACAGAGAAGCCCCGAAAGTGCTGCCAGCACTGAGCGATGAGAAGGAATTACTCCTCACCCGATTTGAACCCAAACGCCTCAGCTGGCACTTCCCGCTGCTTAAAGCAGCCACTAGTAAGGACCTGTGAAGGCAACTAAACTAAAGCATCACAGCAGCCCCAATACAGATACAAGGAAAACCCCAGTGTTCTGTAGCCAACAGGAACCTGGTGTCTCTGGACTGGGGCTCCCAGGTATGTACCCCTCAAATTTGACTCTCGAGGGCTCCAGATACAAGGCAGGCCCTGCCCCACCACCTGCCCTCACTCACCTACAATCCAGGAAGGAGAAGTGCCCCTGCATAGCTTCTGCTCTCCCTAATTAGAGTTCTGGTTCTCTGATCCAGAGGGCTTGAAACCCAAGATGCCATTCATTCATTCATGTATTTATTTTAATTAAGGCCTGACCAGGAGTCCACTACACAAGACCTCTTCACACTCAGCTGCTGAGAACTGAGGTGCTAGGGTCTAGAGCTGAAGGGGGGGGGATCTTCTTCTGGATCATCAGAATTCTGACATACTCGGGTCTCAGCTGCTGATGAACACAGTATCAATCCATGCATACCTGGACTGGACTGGCCTGGAGGGACGATTAGGAATTACGGCTTCCAAATCAGCCCAACTCATGTCCATCAGAATCAGCAGGGGTTGGGCACAGTGCAGAGGTGACATGTTCAGTCCTAGGCAGGGAGGACAGTTGGCCGTCACAAATGCAGCAACCCCAGCTGGCAACATGTGATGCCTTAGCTGTATAAGAAAGGGAAAACAATAGACAAAATAAAGTTGCCAATGAAAAGTAGTTTAAGCCATTCTACATTTATCTGCATTTAAAACCAAACATGTAGGGCCAGCTGGTCCACTAAGTGAACTAGGCAGTGTGGGCAGCCTGGCCCTAGACAGCCCGATGTGCTGGCCCCACCGCACTACGTGCCATTGCTGTGCCACCCTCTGACATCCAGCCTCTCACCAGGGGTTGATAGGCAGCACAGCAATCACCTCTTTGAAGCCACGGCAGGTCTTAAAGTGCGCACGCGCATCCTAAGATTCCTGACCCCTCCGACAGGAAGTCAGAGGGGCAGAAGTGGCAGAACAAGAGCTTTAAGGCCTGTCTCGGTTTCAAAGAGGTGATCGCCATGCCGCCCATCTACTCCCAGTGAGAGGCTGGATTGTCAGGGGTGAGGAGGCGGTGTGGTGGGGGTGGCACTCCGGGCCTGCCTAGGGCGGCAAGAACCCTTTGGCTGCCCCTGCAAACATGTCAACTGTATTTGTGCAGAAAAGAAATCTGGTGTGCCTAATGAAAGCGATAACTCCTTTCTCTGTGCAAAATGCCCTTTTAGGCTACACACTCACCTTTGTACATCACCCTTTGTAGCATCTAACATCATAATGACAACATCGGCAGTCCTAGCCACAGCTATCACCTGACGACCTCGGCCTTTACCTACAAGAGAGACAGCAGACACAATGCAGAGAGGCGCCACAGCCAAATTTATGATGCCAATTTAAAAATCTAGCAGATGAAAAGTGAACTATCCCGACACTCCCATGTTTAATCATTCTTGTGACTTGCTATACACAAAAGCAAACAGATGGAGACATTTCACTTACTGTTAAATTTCCTTTCCTGGAATCCTGCCAGTCCAGTCAAGTGCGTTAGGTCCCCCTGCCAGCAGCTGTTGGAGAAAGTGCCAGCAGCTTCACCAACTGGGCTCTGGAATATAGAGGGGCCCCCCCTAGGTGTCAACCTCAGCATATTCCTGTAAAAGCAGAGGAAGCCCCCTGACAAATTCAAATGTAACCATCCAAGAATAACCCACCAAGGAACTGAAAGCACCAACTAGTGCAACTATGTACAATAAGCCTGAGAGACTGGACTAACTTGTACAGAAAGCATAGGGCAGACCAAACAGCCGCAATTTCATGAAGGCTCTGCAGGTGCAGCTGACGAGTCGGCCCAACTGATGCTCAAGAACGCAGTGAGGGGTAGGTCCTGGACTGGTCTAGCAGGATTCCAGGAAAGGAAATTAACAGTAAGTGAAATGTCTCCTTCCAATACATCCTGCTATACCAGTAGAAACAAGTGGGAAGTACCAAAGCTACACCACCTCTGGGCGGGAGAGACCACCAAGGAGACAACTGCCTGCACTACAATGGCCTCAAAATGCGCTGAGACCCAAGCCTGTAGATCAAGATGGTCGTGCCGCACAAAGGTGGACAATAAGGACCAGGTGGCTGCTCGAAAAACGTTGATAGGAGACACGAGCGACCTTTCCACCCAGGATGCTGCCTGAGCATACATGGAATAGGCCTTTGATTAAGAATGTACGCGGATTTGATAGCGCACTTGATCTAACATGCAATGGTAGCCTTAGAGGTGGGTGGCAAGCACTGTTCCCTCTAAGCTGTGCGCGTGCGCGCGCACACAACTCACCGAGTGAGCGCACATACTTTACAAAAGAGCGCACAAAAATTACGGTTCTGATTCTGATAGAAAACAACACAAGACATTCTTAAAATTGAAAAGCTGTTGTGTATTTACGGTTTTCACAAGTTCTACAATATTTTCTAGTGCAATCTATGTGATGTACATACTGTATTCTTACGTGTAGTCAAATTTTAAAGTATATAACTCCGAGTGTCGTTATGTGGCGCACAAAAATTTAACCTTCCTTCAAAAGCTGCACAGCTGATATTTTATGCGCACACAGCCTACAGAAAATTAGAGGGAACATTGGTGGCAAGGCCCTTACTGGGCTCTGAAAACAGCACAAAGAGATGGTCGGATTTTCAAAAAGCCTTAAGATAGTGACTATTTATTAATTTAATTTTATTTATTTAACAGGTTTTGTATATTGCCTTATCGTTAATTCAAGGCGGTTCACATGGAACATAGCAATAGGCTTTTACATAGAACGGAGTAGGAACTTGAAGGAATATATGGGGTAGTAGATACATTTAATAACGGCTTACTATGTACAGTAACATTGTTGCAGATTGAGGTGATATAGCTACATTTAGCAGTTATCCATTATATACATCTGTAATATCTAAGAACCTTCTTAACATTGACTGCTCATAGTTCCTTCTGTACCCTGGAGTCATCCTCTCTAGGAAAGGAGGGAAGTGAAATGGTTTCATTCACAAGGAAGGGCGAGAGCACTTTTGGCAAGAAGGAGGGTATGACCCGAAGCGACACACTTTCTGAAGCAAAAGAAGAGAAAAGGCTCTCGAGAGGACAGGGCCTGCAGCTCTGACACTCGTCGGGATGAAGTAATGGCGACCAGGAAGGCAGCCTTGAGGGCAGATCCCGAAGAGCGATATGCTTAAGCGGCTCAAAGGGGGCTTTCCCAAGGCTTCGGAGAATGAGAGAAAGGTCCCATGGTGTGATAAGGGTGTGCCACAGAGGCCGGAGCATGCGTACTCCGTGAAGGAACTGGCTAATATAAGGGCGAGAGGTGAGCAAACGTCCCGTGACAGGGCCACGAAAGCACATAAGTGCTGCAACTTGTACATGGAGGAAGTTAAGGGCCAACCCCTTCTCAAACCCCTTCTGGAAAAACGCAAGGACCGACGGTATCCTGACTTGCCAGGGCAAAAAATGTTGCTGCTCGCACCATGACTCAAAAAAGCACCATACTTTAGCATATGCCATAGAAGTAGGGGGCGCCGCACCTTAAGAAGGGTCTCCACAACCCCACAAGAGTAGCCTTTGCGGACTAGGCGTCTCCTTTCAAGAGGCAAGCCGTAAGCGAGTAAGGAGCCAGGTCATCCATCAGGACTGATCCCTGCTGTAGTAGTCCACAGTGAGCCCCCAGTGGGAGAGGCGAAGCTACTTGCAGCCAGACTAGATCAGCATACCATGGGCGCTACAGCCAATCGGATGCCAAAAGAATCACACGACCTGGGTGGGTCGGTCTGGAGGACCACGGTGGGGAGAGGTAAAGGAATGGAACAATTGGCCAGGGCTGGGCCAGTGCATCAAGACCCTGAGAGCCGTACTCCTTCCTGTGGCTGAATGAAGAGGGAACTTTGGTATTTTTTGTGGCAGCCCCAGGACAGCAATATGTGTTGAAATGCCAAGGGAGCAAGCTCCCATTCGCTGAGGTCTAAGGTATGACGACTGAGGAAGTTGGCCTGAATATTGTCCACTCCGCAATGAGTTGTGCTGATAGCGCCTGTGGGTGACTCTCGGCCCAAGGGAAGAGCAATTCCATTTCTCTGGCTACTCCTGGGGCTTTGGTGCCACCCTGCGGTTGAGGTAGCCACGGTGGTAGCATTGCAGCAGAGAACATGAACCGCCTGATGGTAGATCCAAAGTAGAAAGGCTTGCAGAGCCAGGCAGACCGCTCACACTTCGAGACAGTTGATCATCCAATGGGATTCCTGAGTGCTCCATGAACCCCGGGTTGTCTGGCCCAGACAATGTGCTCCCCAGCCTGACAGACTGGCGTGCATTGTGATGAGAACTCAGTGCGGCATGTCTAGGGGAACCCTTTGCATTATGTGGTTTGGACAAAGCCACCAACGCAGGCTGGAACGAACGTCTCTTTGGAGGTGGAGGCAAACATACTCCTGGGAAACCGGTGACCAACGTAAACGAAGAGAACGCTGTAGAGGTCTCATGTGAGCCCGAGCCCAGGGAACTAGTTTGACTGTGGCTATCATAGATCCCGACTTGCAGACTGATCTGCAGCAGGAACGCCTGTAGCTGGCCGGTCAGCTTCCGGAACCGGTCCTCCATCAGGTAGACTCGGCCCTGCCGAGTGTCAAAACGGGCTCCCAGGAACTCCAGAGATTGGGAGGGGCAGAAACAGTTCTTGGTGTAAATGACCACCCAGCTGAGACATTCGAGGAATGTAACAACCTGGGTGACGGCCTCTAGGGCCTCCGCCTGTGACTTTACTCTGACCAGTCGTCCAGGTAAGGATGAATGTGAATTCCCTGTTTCTGCAAGGCTGCCGCCACTCCTACCATGACCTTGGAGGAGGTCTGTGGTGCTGTTGCCAGGCTGAATGACAGTGCGTGGAACTGAAAGTGATGGCAAAGGACTGTGAAACAGAGAAAACGTTGTTGATCTTCATGGATCAGAATGTGGAGGTAAGCCTCCGCCAGATTGAAAGAAGCCAAGAATTCCCTGCTGCATACTGCTAAATAACTGATCGAAGGGTCTCCATACAAAAATGAGGAACCTGGAGTGATCGACTGACACCTTTGAGGTTCAAAATTGGTCGAAGGGATCCATCCTTCTTTGGAATGACAAAGTAAATGGAGCAGTGGCTGGATCCTATCTCTGATAGAGGCATTGCACAAATGACCCACAGGTCCAACAGGTGATGAAGTGTGGACTGTATGGTTGCATGCTTTGCACCTGACCCACACAGGGAGACGAAAAAGGCATTCTGGATGGGCTTGGCACACCCGAGCACGTAGCCGTAGCAGACAATATTGAGGACCCATTGACCAGTGGTGATTTCGTCCCACTCGCGGGCAAACAGGACCAGCCGACTCCCCACCAGCGGTGTCCCAGAGTGGGCATGGAGACTGTCAGTGGGAGGAATGGCCAGGGCCAAAGAACTTTGTGGGGAAAGAGCAGGCGTTTGTTGTCCTGCGTACCCCCTGAAAGGGCTGCGACTTGAAGCCAGAACTTTCAGCACAGGGCCCCGAAGTCCTTCCTGGTCAGTAGCGGGAAGCATCTTTGAAATGCAACTGAGAGGATGCGAAGGGAGATGACCAAGGGCTGGGATGGCAATTACCCAAGTTATATCTGTCCTCTGGTAACCTTTGTGGTTTCACCTCCCCCAGGTCTTTAACCAGCTTCTCCTCTCCAAAGAGGAGCTTGCACTTAAATGGGAGCTTAGTCAGGTGCGCCTTTGAAGCTGAATCTCCTGACCAGTGTCGAAGCCAAAGCCAGCAGTGAGCCACTGTGACTACCGTTATGAACCGAGCCACTAGGCGGAGCAGATCATAAAGGGCATCCGCCAGAAAGGCAGTTACTGACTAAATGCGCCAAAGTGAGGTCGTCCGGCAGTAACTGGATCCAGTGCAGAAGGGCACATGTGGCTAGCCCACCACAGACAGAAGCTTGCAGGGTGAGTGACGAGGAGGAGAATGCAGTCTTGAGAAGGCCTTCAACCTTCCAATCTTAATGGTCCCGAAGCGCTGCTCCGCCTTCCACAGGAATCATTGTGTGCTTGGTGATGGCTGTCAACACTGCATCGAACTTAGGATAGCGGAGACACTTATCGAAGTCTTCTGGAGACCACACATAATGACAGCCCAAGCACCGAGCCGTGTGCAGGGACGCATCCGGTGAATCCCATTCAAGGGGAACTATCTGTTGCAATTCCTGAGGGAAGGAAGGCCTTTGAAGGCTTTCGGATGCCACAAAGGATAGGGTCTGCCTGAGAAAAAGGCTGGGCTGCATCCTGGCCTAGTGTATCAGAGAGGTGCAAGATGTCTATTATCTGTTTGATTAAGGCCACAAGTTCTTCTTTGCAGAACAGGAGGACATCTTGAACCTCCTCTTGGTCCTCAGCCTGATTTGTCCGAAGGGGACCATTCCCCATCCTCATGGTTTGTCATCGGCTGAGAAATGATCCTGGCCCTCTGACCAAGCCCTGGCCGCCCTTGAAATGCCCTTAGAAGGACACCCCTCCCTCTGAAGGCGGAGGGTTGTTCCTAGGACGTTTTTGTTCAAGGCGAGCTGGCTCAGCCATGAAAGCTGGCACAGGACCCCCTTGCCTGTGAGGCGGAAGGCAGTCTTCCAAAGCTTCACGCCTGCTAGAAGAGGGTCATAAATTGTTCATAGCTGTGATATGGAATCCCTGATGCTTATCTCGAAGTATTAGCTTGTTGAGGGAACAAAATGGGCAGAGAGATGGACTCCCGCACATGAGAAGCTGGAGAAGAGCCCCCTATAGGCAAAATGGACTGAGTAGTGGCTGTTGGAGTAGAGATGCATGAGGTATCATGGCTAGCTTCCTCCAGAGCTGCCCACGAAGACTCCTATATAAGCCTTGACAACTCCCCCGGGTGATTGATGCAGTCAGAGCACAGCTGGTTTGTCAAAACGTGGTGCTTCTTGCAACAGGCGATGCACCGCAGCAAGGATGAAGGCATCGTGACTGCCAGCTCTTTTCCCACACGGCCTCGCTGATCTGTGACTCTTCCGAAACTGCTTCCAAAATGGTCGCTGCAGCGAAGTGAAAGCTGACAGCAAACCCCAGCTCAAGAAAATGGCAGACGACAGTAGTGGGCCAGGCATGAGATGACTGAATGGTGGCTGGACTGAAAGAGCCTGTTCTGGTACGCGGAGGGGCGCAGTCGTAGAACAATGCAGGGGAAGGGAGGGGGAGGAGGCAAAAACTCACTGCCGCGCTCTCCCAGAGCTGCCAAATGCCAACCTGAAGATCCACTAACTGAAAGCTGTTCAGTGCACACCAGGCTTAATAGCTTCTCTTCAGCAAAATCAAGAGGTACAGAGCAGGAACTCCTCTGCTGCTACCGGCGGCGCTGTCTGTGGAAATGTGCTCCACTGCCCTCCTGACCAGGAGCCTCTTTCCCCCCTCTGCAAGAGCTACACTGACCAGGAGCCGCTTCCCCCCCTCTGCAAGAGCTACACTGACCAGGAGCCGCTTTCCCGCCTCTGCAAGAGCTACACTGACCAGGAGCTTGGCTGGATAGAGCTGGGGCGCAGAAATCCCAGTAGGAAACTTCAGTAGAGACACCGCTTGTGCCCCTTGAAGATGTCTACAGTCCACTAAATCTCTACTGGCAGAGGACTTAAAGCACTAAGGAGTCTGGCTGCCAGGAAAAATGAAAGACATCCATCATCTGCTAGAGACAGAGAAATACTGAGGGTGACACCTAGCGGGGGGCCTCTCAATATGCCAGAGTCCGGTTGGTGAAGCTTCTGGCACTCTCTGTCTCCAACATCTGCTGGCAGGGGGATGTAACCAATTTCTTTAGAATGGTCTAGCAGGATGTATTGGACTGAGAAGTTGTGATTCTTGGGCATAAAATATTGAGTGAAACCAAGCAAGAATGCACATGAACAAAATTCAGGACTAAGAAGATTCCAGAACCACAAAATATATGTAGTCAAAAGAACGCTCAAAACCACTCAAAAATCCCCCAGTCGTTATTTGAAAAACATATTCTTTTAATTTTTTTTTAATAAACACAAGGCAGTAAGTTGTACTTCCAAATATAACCCCATTTCATATTCATTTTTATTAATACATTTTTGAGTGGTTTTGAGAGTTCTTTTGAAAATCAAGTTTCTTACTAGAGGAGTAAGACAATCGTCAAGAACTGGTTGCAGTCACACACAGCTCAAGCGTCTGGAACGTTACCAAAGCTTGTTCACACAGTGTCTCAGGTAGCTTTCTCCCTCCCTAACCAGGTCTTAGAACAAGACTGGAGAACCCCGTTTCCCATTAACAAACAACTTTATAGATCACTGTCGCAGACAGAAATGGAAATCAATATGTATAATACAGACCTTGAGCAGCCCCTTCAATAATTCCAGGGAGATCCAACAGCTGAATATTGGCCCCTTTGTACTGGTACAGAAAAGAAAATTAAAAAAGGACAATGACTAATATGAATCTTTAATCAAACTTTCTTAAAAGCAACATACAAAAAACCTCTCTCTGCTTCAGCAGGTAATCCATATGCAAAAACAGGAGTAGCCTAATGGGTTAGGGCAGCAACCTGGGACCAAAAATACCAAGGTTCAAATCCTACTGACACTTAACTCTCTATTGCCTCAGGTACAAACTCAGCTTGTAAGCCCTCTGGGAACAAGGAAATACCTATAGTACCTAACTGTAACATGCCCTGAATACTATTGGAAAGGCGTGAGCTAAACATAATAAAAAAATAAAGTTTAGCCTAATGAAAGCTCCAACATATGATCTTAGTCCAATAAAAAAGCAGTGCCTAATGTTTTGTTGTGACCTTTTATTTATATGCAAAAAAATAAGGCAGATACACTTCCAGAAAATCTCCAAAATTACTGCCGATTCACCCTCTTTTCTCTGACCTTTATACCGATCTCTGGTGACAATCTCTGTTCAGCTAAAGATGAATATTCTGTCTACCGGGCATACATGCAGAGCTGCACAGCATTCTTCCATACACTGGACCACACAAGACCAACAGGACAAGCAGCAACCACCCACAGCCCTCATGGGCTGGCACTTCCATACAAAAATAAGAAAAGCCATGCTGAGTCAGACCAAGGTCCATCAAACCCAGTGGCCTGTCCGGGTCACAAATGCCTACGAGATCCCAAAAAGCAGATCAAATATCTCATGCCTCATTTCTACAGCCAGCCATGGCTTTTCCAAGTCTACCTGGCTAATAATGTTTTATGGATGTCCCTCATACTGATCTTGAGAGGCAGGGAGCTGGCAGCATACAAGCTGTTCGTGGTGCCAGCACAGACAAAAGAGAGCAGGCTCCTGTGGCACAGCAGAGGCTAGGAAAAAGGGAGCAGATACTGGGAAAGTGGTAATAAGTGGCCAGGGTAGATGCTGGCATAATGACTCATGAAAGGTGGAGAGAAGCAATAGGAGATGGCAGAGATGGAAAGAGACAGATGCCGAGAACAGCAAAGTTCATGTCCCCAGTGCTGTCAGTAGTAGCACCACCATCACGTACAGCTGCTTTGACAAAGAGCAACTCATGGTTGAGGAGAGAGGAAGGAAAGGGCTGCAGACAGTGCAAGATGAAAGGAGAAATCCCATCCAGCCTGCTCACTTGCAAACATTTTGTACACAACCACCCACACCATAGAAAAAATGATTATTTATGATTATTTCATGTAGTTCTGAAATGCAGCCAATGGCAAAATAATGCTTCCCACACAAAGTTTCATATGAGAGAGGAAGAGAGAGAGATGTAACTTATGTCAGTAACCACCACATTCCATGACCAGAAACAGGAATTATACATATATGGAGCCGTTAGCATTTCTTTAAACATGTTTTATGATGCATGCTAAAGGAGTCAGATGACATTTATCCAAATACCACAATTTTCACACAATCTAAATTGATTTTATTTTGTGGTGCAGAGCTTTTGAGCGCTTCACATGGTAGACCATGCTTAGAAGTGAGGTCTACCAAAACTAACCCATTTGGAGAAACTGCCCTTAGACAGTCAGTATGACAGAGATTACCTGCACAATATATGTTACAACAAATTAGACATCTCCTAACATCTATTATCTACAGGCCTCAGCTCACTGTGTTTTTCTGGGGACCTTAAGAGCTATCAGACTATTGTTCCTGTCTACACCTGGTGGATAATCAATGAGAGAACCCAAATGGTGCCCAACACATGTACTTACTTCAATGACGCCTGGAATACAAGTCAATGTAGTGAATTCATAAGAGGCAGCTTCGCTGGCAGTGGATGTCATTAAACTCAGAAAAGTGGACTAAAATACAAGATTTCAACACAAATCATATTTTCTAACATCATCATTACCCTTTGTGAATCAGTAAGTATTAAGACAATTATCAAGCATGAAAGATTACTCTAAATACAAGAAGGGGAAGCACCAATTAAAAAACAAAAAACATAAGTCAAGGGTTATTTTTGTAATCCACTAGCAAAGAATTCACTGCCTACAAGGATCACCAGTTTACAGGACAGCCTTTATCCTGCCTGAAGCCAGCTGCAAGGCCTTTACATGCTGGATGTCATGCATTTCTTTCATAATGCAGTTAACCATGATCCTATATATACTGGTTTGGTTTTTAAAACATAAAAAAAAACAGCCAAAAACAACTGAACCAATTCTCATGTATCTACATTTACAATTTTATAAATTTGGCTAGTGGACCATCATAATACAAACTTGAAAGGGTACGATCACTTTTCTGTCACATACACCCTCTGTGCACTTAGCATTCGTCCATAAAACAATATATATTTTTTAATGTTTTGCATGTAAAAGTTTTATAACTGTCCACAAACAAATTTTAATAATGACTATGTTTACTAAGCTGAGCTAACAGTTAAGGTATGTTATTTGTAAATAGGACCCAATGAATAACACACTTTGACCATTAGTCCATCTTAATAAACATAACCAAAGTGTTACAATTTACAGATTTATACTGCTCATCTTTCTCTGTGTGTTAATTAGCCAGTCAATGGACATGATTGTATGTTTCGATAACCCTCAGCTCTAGGGATGGCCATCAGATTCATTCATCTATATTCTGGTCGACATTCACCAGACTGCCACCTACTTGTGTCAAGAATTTTAAGCTGCCAGAAGTAGAGAGGCAGCTCTTACTATAAGGAGGGAAGGACATCTGGGACAGGTCCTTCTAGAACTGTCTCAGAAAAACACAAGTTAAACTAACAAGGTACCAAGAAAACAAAACTGGTCTATGGATTCCCCCATACTATTCACCTCTTTTCAGAGCATCAGATGGATGCTTTTGCAGTGGTTCTCACTCCACAGTCTGGGCATAAAACAAAAAGCAGGAGGGTGACCACTAGCCTGAGAGCAACTTTCTGAGCTCCCCATTATCTAGCATGGATTATAGAATTTTTGAAAACAGAAGTGTTTAGAAAAACAGTTCCAGCTATTCACCATCCTTCTCATAGTAAGAACTATTGCCCAAACTGCAGTAAATATTTATGTTTGCTAACAGTCCAAATCCCTAAACAGAGTAGGTGAAAGGATATTGGCATTCTAGGCAAACTTTCAAACCTCTCCCTCTCCCCAAGATTGTGGTAATTAAATTCAACAATCATGATCAACATCACCCCTCCCTGGACACTAACTTTCAAATACTGAACTCTGCTGTATGTGTGTGTCCACTCTCTCTGCAGGAAAAAGAATATGCTGATGGCTCTTTTTCTGTGTGGCTCTCAGGATCTATTGCTTTGCTTTGAATGCTGCTGCTCTAGATAACTCTAGTTTGTTTTAATGATTGAGCTGTCCCTGTTCCTGCAGTTTTCAACTTTCATCTTGCAGATATTTGAATGCCAAGCTAAATAAAAACAAAAGGCATGATAAAATTGTCAAGTTACAAGTAGGCAGACAAACAGATAGAAGGATCACTGACCTTACCCACAGAAGGAAAACCAATCAATGCTACCCGGGCATCTCCAGATTTCATTACATCAAAACCTTCTCCTTTGCCAGCAGAAGACTTGGAGGGCTCAAGTAACTGTGCTCTGTACTTTGCAAGTTTTGCCTTCAGAAGACCAAGATGGTATTCAGTAGCTTGAACATAATAAAGGGATTTAAGGATTAATTGTAACTAGTTTGACTATTTGCAGTAATTAAGGAAAATGCATGTCTAGAAACAGTTATGCACAGGACACCCAGTTTGAATGCATTTTCTTGTTATACTACAATAGCTATTAAATATTTTTGTTGTGTGACCTGGCATGGGTGAGAACTAGACGTGCATTTATTTGCATGCCTAAATTTTAAGCATGCACACAAACTCCTTGTGTGTGCATAAATTTGGAGGTATACGCATACACAAGCAAATTGCATGCATGCGATTGCAATGCAAAGCAACATGGTTTTGGCTGTATGCAACAAAAACCATGCCTAGTTACAACTGGCCTGGAGGGAGGCTAAGTGATGACTAATGTTTCTTGGACAAACAAACCGTCTGCAGCACTGTAGCAATAAGAGAACACTTGTGGGAAATGATAATCCCACACTGCTGATAATCGTTGGAAGTAGAAGTTGGAAACCAGGCCACATGGAAGAAATGGGCATGGTAGCATGAGGAAGTTGTAATCTTAATCGGTAAGGCAACTGGTGTCCAGAAAACAAGAGGGGTATCTCCCCACAGAGGATCATGCGAGGCTGAACTCAGGGGCCTTCGGTGGCAGTGAAGAGGATAATAAACGGAGGATTCTAACGAGCTCCTTCCCTCGAAGAGGAACTCGGAAAGCCTGCCGCTGCAATCCTGCATTTACCCTCCAGGGACATGCTGCCCCACCCCACCGGGAGCTCCCCCCTTACTGGAGCGCTCGATTTTCGCTGGTGCGGATCCGGACCCTCCGGCCGAGTTTTCGGGAGTGGGGGGAAGCGTCCCTGTTACTGCCTCACCTTTATTTTTCTGGGTGCGAGCGATTTCCTTCTCGATCTCGGAGATTTTCTCCAGGATCCCCATGTCTACGCGAGCCGGGCGCAGGGAGGGACGTGCTGCTGCAAGCTCTGGGGCAGGGCCGCCGCCGACTGTCTCCCCCTCTCGCCGGAAGCGTCGGTGAAACGCTCCGGGCTGGGTCCGGGAAACACGAGGCGCTCAGGACGGTTCCGGCCGCAGCTTCTCTCTCCTCCTGCAGGGACGGGGACCCGGGCTGGGCCGCCGCGAGAGCCCCCCTGCGAAGCAGTCAAACCCCGGCTAATTCGTTACGCGCCCTTCCGAGTCCCAGCGCGAAGCAACTAGTCCCCTGCCCGCAAATGGGGGTCCGCGTGGGCGTCTATGGCGGCTGAACGACGCGTTTAAAGCCAAAAGGAAGGAGCAGCTGTGATACACGGGGATGAAAAGCAACTCAGGACGAGAAAAGTGGCACGTGCCTCACCGTTTAGCAAAAGACAAGTGGCGCACCCCAAGCTGCAAAATATTAATACCGACTGAGCGCATGAGCACGGCAGCAAGAAGCTTAGTCCAGTGGAGATGCTGCCCCGAGACAAGCGACGGTGACACCCCGCTGCGGGGAGCACTTCGTCTAGGGACCCATCCAGGAACATAAATCCTTTTAGGTCAAAACGATTACACGTTCAAAGTTACAAGAACGAACGAACTTAACACAAATTTGTATTTTCGAATACATTGTAAAAACAAAATTCCAGAGTTGCACGGTTCCAAGGGTGAGATTTTTTTTGCCAGTTCTGCTTTTAAATTTACCTTATGCTATTCAGTACTACAGGTCCCATCGTGCATCTTAACGAGCTTGCCAGAAAGCTAGGACCGGCTTAACATCGCACTACTGGAACTGGGCAACTGAAAATGTACTTCTTTTGCTCATATTATCTGAACCTGAAGAAGAGAGTTTTATAAACTAGTCAATTAAATGTATTGTTAGTCTAATAAGAATATATCATCGTATATTCTCCCTTTGGTTTTGTTTTAAATTAACCTTTACTATCGTTAAGAGAACATGCATGAACCACACTACCGCCACCATCCGTTCTGACAAGCCACGTTTTTAGCAATTACCATACTCTAAATCAGAAAAAGGCTATATCAGCCTCTGCTCCGGCAGCCCTTTCTCTGTTAAGTAGCATTACATTCTATAGGTCAATTTAATTGAGGTGATAACAACATTTAGCTTAACAGCAAACAAGTAAATCAGATTTCATAAATACATTTATTTGGATGTTGATAAAGCCATAAAATGGCTCTCTTACCACATTTCTTTAATAAGAAAACACCCATATTTGCACCCAATACATCTCATTAAAAAAACTAGAGCTTTTCATAGGTCTTGGGGTTTGTCACTGCAGTCCCTTCTCATTATTCTTCAATTATAACTATTTTTTAAATAATACAATACTGAATTATGTGCCATTTGTGATAGCCCAATAAAGGGTAACATAAGAATTACTTAACGATGATGCTGGATAGAAGCTCTGGAGAATAGCTAGGTTCCATGGCATCCTAAGAACAGGGCATATGGTGTTGCTACTGCTCATGTACATCATCTTTGGAAAATTCTTACACTAACAATGACATTAGCTTTTCTATAGCACCCTGCCTAATCATGTTGGGTCAGTCATTAAATACAAAAAGTTCTTCAGGACTAATAGTGTTTGGTTTTCATGCTCTCTTTCCCCCCTCCAAACAAAGAACAGTGTGCTCTTAGTTATGTTTAAAGAACACAACAGTTGAAGGAAAGAAATTTAAATTAAGGACTTAATTTGAGAATTTTAGAGCCCTAATTTTTTTTTATGGAAGAAAAAGTACACACCATTTCTCATTATTAGTAACTGGTTTTACAGTTTCTCAACATAGTTACATAGCTGGGTTATAGACTGCATATTAATCATGGCATCCTTGCTACTTGCAGGGGATTATATCTAAAAGACACCCAAAATTGGTAGCAGAACTGCAAGTTGTCACGTGCAGTACAAACAAGATTCTATGAAAAACTGCTTCTAAAAGAGGAATGTAACCATGGTTCTTGCTCAAAGTTTAAGTGTGTTTTGGATTTAGTTTACATATTTGTAGTAATAACTGGTAAAGTAGGCATCTTCCTGTCCACAAAGGGCTTGCAATCTCTCTGAGGCAATGAAGGGTAAAATGACATCTTCAAGATCACAAGGCATGGCAGTGAGATTCAAACCTGGTTTTACTGATTTTCAGCCTACTGCTTTAACCATTAGGCTACTCTTCCAGTTAAAGTGTTAAAAGAATATTAGAAAATGCTGGGAAGCTAGGCACAGTAACTACCATTCCATGGCTAGGTCACTGATCAAAGCAACTAGTTCAAAACTCAAAAATTAATAAATACAAAGCCACATTTGGGGAAATCTAAACATTTTCTCATCTCCCTTACACAAGCATAATAGTACATGTAGTAACAAAAAAAATCAAATGGGGGCAATTGTGTTGTAACTTAAATAACTGTAGCAATCAAAACTTTCATGCATCCATTTCTGCAATTTTCATATTTCTTGCAAATCAAGACATACCCATGCTACAAGACAAAAACAAATCATTTCTTCTGCTTTCTTTTCATGGAAGTTCATTCTTTCTTATCCATCGTACCACCTTATTCAATACACTGGAAGCTAAAGTTACCCTTGATACAGAGGGAAACTGAAGCTTTCTGTAAAGATGAACTTACATACTATTCGTCGAAGGCTGGCTCTGGGGCTCCAAAACACCATGTAGATGCCTGTTCATCAGGAGTATGGCATACCACAGACCTCAATTAGGAGGAAAACCCACTGCTAACTAGAGAGGTACAGAATTCACACCTTTGAGTAGATATGCACATATTGCTTCCTGATCTCTCTCTTATATATATTAATTGTGGACATCCAGAAAACCTGGTTGGCTGTAAAGACATCAGGACAGGTTTGGAAAGCCTAGGACTAGCCCCTACTCAACATTTTGGTTTGTTATGGGTGAGGGGGGGTCTTTTTTTTTTTTCCCTGCCATCAAGTCAGTAGTCCTAGGCCCTAGCAGTATATCAAGAGTAGTCACAAATAAATACTGACTCCTGGCAATCCAGCTGCTTCTGAGTTTTCTTGGCAATGTATCACCAGAAGTAGATTACCCACCATTGCCTAGGAAGAAAAGGCCTGGCAAAGTGACTTGCCCAATGGCACAAAGAGTACCAGTAGGAATCAAGCCTAATGTTTAAGTCACCCACATTTGGGGAGGGAGATGTTTAAAAAAAATGCTGCATTTAGAGGGGAGCATTTGTTTTTCGACTGCTAGGTATGTATAATCACAGTGCATTTAGAAAACAGAACACCCTAAATAGTCTTAAGTATGTCTACAAGCTTCCTTCTGCTGGCCATTTAAAATATTAAAGCCAAAATAAAGTAAAACAACTTCTAGAGCACTCTACAGAAGGGATGGCCCAGATGAGGGAGGGGAGGGAATCCCCCCACCCCCGGAATGATTCTATTTCCTCCTGTGGGTCTCATACCTCTTGGATAAGAAAGATACCAGCTATAAATACATACAGCACACAAATCAAAGATTAAGGAACTACCTGAAGCAGCTTTAAGATTGATTAGATTCCCTCACGTCACATTGGCAGGTCAGTGTCTCCAGATAGCTGAGACTACCAGAAAAGTAAACAGATATACATGACGACAAAAAAAACAGGCCTGCATACACTACTTTAAAAGTGCATAGTAAGGGGATAATTTTATAACAGGTTGTCTAGGCTGGGAGGCCAAATATGTCCCTATTTTGAGACCATTTATAAAGACACATAGCTACAGCAGTGCCTTTATAAAACAGCTTCATTAAACCTACCAGCTAAAATGCAGCCACATATATTTCCACAAGCTCGGAGTTGGTAATATATTCAGATGAAGTGCTTACATGGGTATTTGATAACCTACGATGAACCCCAGCTGCTCCAACAAACACACCTATCCTTGGATCACATTCAAGCATATACCTTCTTGCCACCATGCCTTCTTATATGTGGGAAATTTTATAAGATGACATTTTACTTACCTAATAATGTCCCTTTCTTGAGCCCTGCTAGACCAGTCCAGACAAGTGGTTTGTGTTCCCCTACCAGCAGATTGGTGGAGACAGACACCTCTATCCACCTCAGCCACCAGAGGTCCCTTCAGTTTTCATCCCAAAGCACATGCGAGATATAGAGCAAGCCTCACACAACCGCATTCATGGGCAACAATGAGTAAAACAGTAGACAACCATGTACAGGAAGGTAGATATAGAAGGCTGTTGGTAGAAATGAACCAGCAGAGCTAAGTATAAAAATTATGATAGACCAATGGCTACCGCAGCAGAAGAACAGAGCAAATATAGTTCCAGGGTCAGGCCATGGACTGGTCTAGCAGGACTCAAGGAAAGGATGTTGTTATCTGGTAAGTTAAACATCTTCCATATCATCCTGCTAGATCAGTCCAGACAAGTGGGACATACCAAAGTTACGCATTTATTGGGCAGGAAGAAGACATAGCAGCTTGCAAAATTCTTGAGCTGAAGGCAGTGCCCCCCCACATGTGGATATCCAAGTGGTAATGCTTGACAAAAGTAGAAAGTGATGCACACATTGCTGCCCGATAAATGTCTGCAGGAGCTACTGAGCTCTGCTCCACCCACACAGACGCTAGCTCTCAGATAGAACAGGGGTACAGACCCTCCAGAACCAGCCAGTTCCATAATAGATACACTGAGGCAATAGCCTCCTTAATCTAGCACCCCAAAGTCAACTTGGCCATCCTTTCATGAGCCAGTAAACCACACAAAAAGATGGTTTGACTTACAAAATAAATTTGTAACCTCCAAGTACTGGAGAAGCACCTTCCAGACATCCAGAAGGCAAAGATCCCCTTCCTCTGACACTGCTTCTTAGAAAAGGAGGGCAGGCAAACTATGTGGTTCACATGAAAGGGAGACAGCACTTTAGGCAAGAAGAAAAGCACAGGCCAAATGGAAACAGTCTCAGTTGAAAAAGACAACTAAGGACCTCCAAAATCCACCTTGCAAAACAAATTGCGACCAAGAAGAAATGTCTAAGTACCTTGAAGGATTTGACACTCAACAGCTCAAAGGGGGCCACCATCAGGGCTCTGAACACCAGAGACAGATCCAAAGAAGGAATCACAGAACAAAGGGGAGGACACAGACACCAAACCCCTTAGAGAAACCCCAAGATGTCTGGGTGCATGGCCAAGGACTTGCCCGCCACCAGACCACACAAACAAGCCAAGACTGCCACCTGAACCTTCAGGGAGCTAAGAGAGAGGCCTTCTATAGGCCATCCTGCAGAAAAGCCAAATGAGGACACCTTGGCCATCTCAGGAGCCAAGTACCATGCACCACACCAGCGCTCAAAGAGGCACCATATCTGTAACATACTAGCTTGGTAGAGCTCCACTGGGCACCAAGTATAGTAGAGATTACAACTGAAGAGTAGCCCTTATACACTAGAAGTCTCCTTTCAAGAGACATGCCATAAGCAAGAAGGGAGCTGGGTCTTCGAGGATGATCAGTCCCTGTCGCCATAGCCCCCAAGATGGAGGCAGCCGAAAGGAAGGTACTTTAAGGAGCTGTATTAGGTCTCCGAAGCACGCTGTCCAATCTGGCACCACCATAAGAATCCTGCCTGGATGGTACTCTATACACAGAATCACACCGCTAGGTCAAGGAATCAACAACCTTGGACCATAACTCTGTGCAGTGACCAAATAAGCAGCACACTTTGGTATTGGAGTGGGTCACCACAGATCCATTTTGGGGTGACCCCAGCAGCGCAGAAGCAACTGAAACGTTTGACTCAACTCCTAATCACGGGGATTCAGAGAATGCCAGCTGAGAAAGTCCTATTCCATGTTGTACACTACGCAATATGTTGAGCCAACAAGGCAAACAGGAGAGTCATCTCCAGGGCCACTCCGGCATGCTTCTTGTATTGCCCTGCCGATTGACATAAGCTACTGCTGTGGCATTGTTTGAAAACTCTCAAACCACCTGCCCCCGACCAGGAGCCAGAAATGCAGAACAGCCAACCTGAAGGCCCTCACCTCGAGACAGTTGATGGACCACACTACTGCCCTAGGCCATATGGTCTCAGCAATGTGCTCCCCAGCCCAAGAGGCTGGCATCTATTGTCAGCACAATCAGGAGAAATCATCCAGAGAAACATCCTTCCTCAGATGACAGGGTTGTCACCACCACTGCAGGCTGGACTACACCATCAATGGGAGTGGGAGCTTTCACTCAAACTCATGAGAGCTCAGGGACCATTGAGTCAATAAGGACCACTGATCGCTATGGTTGCTGCCATCAATCTGAGAAGCTGAAGGTAATCCCAGACTCTGGGAGCCTACTGCACACAGAACATCACCAGGCAATTAAACAGTCTTCTGACTTTCTCCTTTGGCAGGAAAAAAAAACACACTGCTCACTCTAGTGTCAAAACGTGCTCCCAGAAACTGAAAGGACTGGGAAGGCAAAAGCAGTCTCCTTTCTTGTTTGAGCATCCAGCCGAGGCTCGCCAAGGACACCACTCGGGCCATCACCCAACCTGTTTCTGCCATGAAACAGGCTCAGGATAAGCCAGTCCTCCAGAGATGGATGGACACAGATCCCTTGGTGCCGTAGCGCGGCAGCTGCCACCACCATGACCTTGGAGAACATTCTTGGGGCACTGGACAGCCCAAAAGGGGAAAGGCAGCGAACTGATAGAGCCAAACATGACAAAATGCAGATAATTCTGCTGGCCCGCCCAGATCAGGATAAGGAAATATGCCTCGGCCAGACCCAAAGAAGCCAAGAATTCTCCTTGGCGCATGGCTTAAATCATAGAGTGCAAGGTTTCAGTTCAAAAGCACAGAACGCACAAGTGCCTGGTGACCCCTTTGAGGTCCAGGATGGGCCAGAAGGAACAGTCCCTCCTTTGGCACCACAAAGTAAATGGAGTATCTGCCCTTGCCCGGCTCATCTGGGGGAACAGACATCACTGCCTGTAGATGAAGCAACTTGTCTGAGGAGGAGATAAAGCCATCAAGAATCTGCTCCTTACATTCCAGGACATAGCCCAATTGAATGGTGTCTAGCACCCAGCAATCTTTGGTTACCCAGGCCCATTCCTGAAAGAAGAGGCAAAGTCTGCCACCCACTGGAGGCACCAGGCAAATCTTCATTGCGTAGCCCAGGAGGATCCTCCCTTGGAGGAGGCCAAGTCCCTGGGTCCATGAGTTCCACAAAAGGACTGAGAATGAGCCCGAGGACCTGAGGCAGAGGGGAAGAAACGTTTCCTCGGTCTTTAGAGACGATGGCCCTGAGACCCCTAGGAATCTGGCCAGCATGCCCTTAGTGGTCAGGCAGAAGCTGACGAGAAAGGAGCACTTGTCCACCTCACAGGCCTCCTGGACATGTCTTCTGGTAGGCAGTAAGATTTTGTCTTACCTAGGTCCTTCACCAACTAGAAGTGGATGCACAAGTCACAGTGGTTACCAGACGGATCACCATTCCAGTGGCAGACAGATCAGCCTTAAAGGATGTTTTGGACTGCAAGGTCGATTCTGTGTTGAAGAGCCAGTCGAAAGTACACCCTTGAAGTTTAAGGGGGATGAGACCCTGGAAAATCTATGCTGCCAGCTCCTCCTTCCAGAACAGGCGGATCATGCCAGCCTTTGCATAGTCTTCTGAAGATGACAGCAGGCCCTCCTCCATATCAGAGCACAATACCAATTCATCTGGGTCTGAGGCATAATCAACATCTCAGACAGCTCCGAATTGTTTCTCATCTTCAAGGAGTGTCCCCTGGACACTTAACCAAAGGCAATCAAACAGGGCTTCTGTCTTCAGCCTACCAGGTACGAGATTGCATCTTGGGGCACTTAGAGGGTCTGAATTTCCACACCAGGAGGACCAGGCCTATTGCAAAAAAAGAAAAATCCAGGGAGGACAATCCGGAATCCACAGACCCCCTCGAGGATGAAGAGCAGCTCACAGCACAGCCAATGAAGACACTGGTGGCTGAGTTTCCTTACCCTTAACGCCATCCCTCACCTCCTGCTCTGAGGCAAGTAAGGACAAACTAATTGTATCCCCCAGATGAGAGGGGGAGAACATACACTCCATGGGTGACTCAGAAGCTGCCATACAGGAAAGACAGTCCAGAATCCAAAGCTCCTCGCTTGCCACAAATCAATCAACGTTTCCTGGAAGAAGAGTTAGGGTATCGCCAGACTGCACACGACATAGCTGTGAAGGCCTAAAGATTCACATTAGCTACACTTTTACTAAACAAGCATTAAAGGTGCATGGAAGGAGTAAGCGCTGGAGCTGCTTAGGCAGAACATGTGACCTCCAGGCGCACAACAGGCAAACGTTACTAATGCATGCAGAAAACTGCAGGAAACCCACACACAGCAGCAATTGTTGCTAGCAGTTCACCACAAATTGTGTCCTTCAGAGACTGAACCGGGAGCCCCCTACAAGTACCATAATGTCAAGCCTTGGTACTCACCCCGAGAGCCCCAGTCATAGGACCAGTGCCGGGCTCAGCTCTACTCCCCTGGAACGGCTTCACTGGCTGGGTTTATTCTTAATAGCACTGTGAAAGGTGGCTGGCAGATCCTTCTGAGAGCCTTCTGCAATCTTCAGGAGAGAATAGGGGAGACAGAGGAGGCATTGAGGTTGCGTGAGGCTGCTGCACTTTTTCAGATTCTTCCAATTTGTGACTGCTCAACAGGTTCTTCTCATAGGCATGTGGAGCTGAACCAAATTTTCCCTCCTCCTATGACTACTAAAAAGACTGCAGTCTAGTGGAGCCTTCCACATCGTGCTCAAGAGAGAGAGTCACACCTTTTGGGCTTGAGGTGGTCGTTCACAGAGTGTTTAATCAATCTCTTTTCCTCTCAATCCTCAGATTTTCTTTAGAGAATATTTGTCCACCATCTGTTGGAAACAAAGAAATAATGAAGGGACCTCTGGTGGCTGAGGCAGATAGAGGCACAGGAATGATGTCATTGAAACCTGGGCCTTTCAATCTGCTGGTAGGGGAACACAACCCACTTGTTTGGACTGGTCTAGCAGGACGATATGGAAGTGGCCTTTATGTGCAAAAAATCTTTATAAAATAATCCTCTAAGCTTAAACGGTAGGAAAAAGACTATTCCCTTTCCTTTTGTCTTTTCAATGAGACAGAAGACCCAAAGGACAGCTGTTAAATAGCCATGTGTGACAGTGACTGTAAATAGATATTACTTGTGTGGTTTTTAAGTAGTCGTCTTTTCTGAAGAAAAAAAAAATACAAAACTTTTGTTGTTTTAAATCCACGATACCAAGTTAGTATCATACCCACATCTACTGAACAACCGCAGCTAGACTATTCTTCCTATTTCCAAACAATACCATGCAGTTGCTCTATATTCCTATTCAGCCATGAGCTTTCAAAAAAAGGCCAACATTTTCTTTTCAGTTTAAGCTGCTCATGTTTTTGGAGCAGCACCATCTTACACAAGTTAAATATCCTGATTTGGAAAAGGTCAGGCTTAATCAATCACAGCAGCAATAGTTAAAACTAAGGGTTCACATTTCTGAATCTATAAAGCATGTCTACTGAGATCTGAATGTTTTTCATGTAAGGTTTACTTCATAATTCATACAGTATATATGCTGTATAATGAAAGCTTAAAATACATTAAGAAAACCTCACAGTCAGTAGATT
This sequence comes from Ichthyophis bannanicus, assembly GCA_033557465.1. NCBI lineage: Eukaryota > Metazoa > Chordata > Amphibia > Gymnophiona > Ichthyophiidae > Ichthyophis > Ichthyophis bannanicus. Next base: position 66,459,977 of record CM066044.1, on the reverse strand, counting down.
TAACACCATGTATTTTCTTTCCCTTCCACCTCTGATCTTCTCCTTCCCAATTGACATGGCCAGGTGCCAGCCTGGGTAGAGAGGTTCATCTTCCAAGGCACACCCTTGGTGCTACTCATTGGTTAGTACGGTTCTGCCATCTTCCTTCTGTCTTCAGGTCTGAGCGTACTATCTTTACAGTAGGCCCAGGCCCAGCTAGCCCTAAGGAACAAAGGGCCCGAGCACAGACCCCTCATACTACAGTGTAACCTGTATCTCAAGGCCCAGAGCCAGACAAAGGCTGTGCATTTTCTTGAACTACTGAATTGCTAGTGGTCGGAAATTTCATTCACCTACACATAGCCGTTCTAGTGTATTTCAACAATTAAAGTGCTGCAGACTGATAAATGGTATTTCTTTAGCACTCAGAAAATGCAGCAAACTCCCTCTCAGAAAATCTACAACCTGTGGCATTCATTAAAGAACTTATGCTTAATTCTTAAAGTTATCATCTCTTCTCTTCATTCTCCCATTTCCCCAAACACACACACACACACACTTTGGCACTCAAGGCGTGACTCAATTCAACCCAGTTATTGTCTTTTTGTTTTAAATATTTCAAGTCCAATATGATTTGAAAGGACAGTAATTACTGTTTTACCTGATAAAAAGTAATATTGAGCATTGCTGTTTGTACAGCCAGAAAAGTACAAACCCTAAACGCATAAGATGAGTGTTTCTGCAGGACAGGTTAAATACCAGGACAGCTTTTTTTTCTCAAAAGTGTTTGTCGATTAAATATATATACAAAAAGAAACCAACAATATGCCTCACATTTCATTGTTTTCAATATGAAAACAGAAAATGCATTGTAACTCTAAGCAGCTGTGCATTTGATGCCGGTCCTTCTTTATAGGAACCAAAAAAATAAATTTTGTAATAAAACTATGTCTCTTTTTTCCCTAACATTTCGTTTTAACCTCAAGGCTGATGATTGTGAGTTAGAAGCAATCTTACCTATCTCTAAGGGGAGATTTAGATTCACAGCCACATCTGGCAACCTAGAAGTCGCGTGATAAGCTCTCTCGCCATCCTGCTGGTGTAAAAACTAAATTCTAGTTTCGATCAGACAAGTGGCCTGTAGTATTCCAGAGGATTTGCATCATGCCCGCCCCCTACTCCCAACCATAGGGAAATGAAAATCTACTGACCCACCGATACGGTTCTCTTGGGTAGGAGGATACACCACGTGATGCTACTGTTCAGACTGCCAGCCTGCACACACAGGCTGTGCACCTGCCATGATCTCCCAGCAAAAATAGGGGGTTCGCCTCAACTAACTAAACTTCCTCTCCTCATCTTTTCCCAGACACCTCGGGGTGTGAACGTGACACAGTGAGCAAATGTTCTTGCATGTCCCATTGACTATTATATCCATTACGATTCCATTTTTGGTGGATTAGGATGGAGAAAAAGAATTCAGTGATACAGAAGCTGAGCAATGAGGGAAAAAAGTGCAGTTAAAGGTTGTTTAAAAACCAGGTTAAAAGTGAAAGTGCCACTTGGAGGGAGGAGGAATCGAGCTCAATCAGCCCTGCTCGAAGGCCTGATGGCTTTAACATTCATGCGTTCACTGTCTCTAAGTCCGCTGAACAGAAGAGGAAGGCATCAGCAGCTGCCTGACCGTGGAGGCTTCAGAAGTGTCCTCGTTGACCACGCTCTCTTCTGCCACGTTTACTGTGGTTTACCATCTCTCCTGTGCCTCTGTCACCGGAATTCATAGATCGGTGCACTGTGCTCTGGGACATGAGTTAGATTTAGTGACTGATACCTTTAGTAAAGAAGAAAAAACAAAAATTCAGGAAATAGAAAATAATCAAAGCAACATCCAATCGCACATTCTACTCTCTAAAAACGAGATGCTGATGCATAATTGTACTGAATATTTCGTCAGTTTTATCAATTTTGTCTTGCTTTCATGACTTCACTGTTCAGCATACTATTCAATATAATTAGAACAGTTCCATAGATTAGCAAATATAAACATGATGCCTTTTTGCCCACTACTACTATTAAGTTATTTTTAAGGAAGTGCTAATCTCTGAACAGTCCCATCAATCACACTTTCCAGTTTGAGTATGACTATGGGCTATAAAAGGAGGCAAAAACCATGAAGCGAGGCTATCAGGCTCCCTGCACATCAGCAGCAAGTTTCCTAATGGTCATGACATCTGAAAGGGTCAGAAGAGGCGGCAATAGAACCCGTCCACGGCAGCTTCAAGGACGCTAGAAGGTGAAAGCCCATCTCACCATTCTGAGCTGCGGTGATAGTAATAGCCCTCTATAGAAGCTGCAGATTTCTGGAAGCAGATATAGTAAAAACCAGCAAAGGAAGCACCACTAATGTCTTTGATTGTGTGATCTGGTACTAAAAACTGCTCCTGCATGTAAGATAAAACAGATGATTACTAAAATAAGGAAGCAAAGAATTTGACTTTTTGGCATCTTCAATGCATGACGTTTATCCAGCTAAGGCAGCCACTACCACAGTGAATTTTACACACATTGACTGTCACAGTAGATCACAGCTAAAGTAACAGAGTAAAGTAAGAACAGATACAGATGAACTGGACAGAGTCTGCTTTGTCGTCTTTTGCCCAGCATGATAGATGAGCACACACATTCCCAATAATCAAACCAACATCAACTCCCACAATGTCCTCCACATCTGTCCTAAGTTGACATTTTACTTACCAGATAAATGTCTTACTTGAGTCATGCTAGACCAGTCCAGACAAGTGGGTTGTGTTCCCCTACCAGCAGATTGGTGGAGACAAAGAACCAATGAAAAGCCCAGGTTCCAATGACATTACTCCCATGCCTCTATTCACCTCAGCCACCAGAGGTCTCTTACTGTATCTGTCCCAAAGCATATGGGAGAACATGGCAAGCCTGACAACCTCAATCATGGGCAACAATGAGTAATCAACAGCAGAGAACTAGGTACAGGAAAGCAGAAACAGAAGGCTGTCAAGATGAACCTGCAGAGCCAAGTATAAAAATCATAGTGGACCCAAGGGTACCGCAGCAAAAGAACGGAGCAAATACAGTTCCAGGCAGGCCATGGACTAGTCTAGCTGGACTCAAGGAAAGGACATTATCTGATGAGTCAAACATCACCTTCTATATCATCCTGCTAGACCAGTCCAGACAAGTGACCAAAGCTATGCCTCCACTGGGCAGGAAAAGACATAACAGCTCGCAAAACCTTTGCACCAAAGGCAGTGTCTGCCTGAGCATGGACATCCAAGCAGTAATACTTAACAAAAGTAGAAAGGGAAGCCCACGTTGCCACCCAACAAAATGTCCACAGGGGCTACTGAGCCTCTGCTCTGCCCACGAGGACATCTGCACTTAGTAAGAACAGGCGCACAGACCCTCCAGAACAGGCCAGTTCCATAACAGATATGCCGAGGCAATGCCTCCTTAATCCAGCAAACCAAAGTCAGCAACCCAAAGTAGACATGGCTAACACCTCACCCTTGCACAGGCCAGCCAACAGCACAAACAGTCAAAATTATGAAAGGAATTCTTAACTTCTAAGTACCAGAGGAGTGCCCTCCAGACATTCGCAAGGCAAGATACTTATCCTTCTCCCGATGCTGCTCATCAGAGGCGGCAGCCAGACAGATAATTTGCTTCATATGAAAGGGAGAAATCGCCTTAGGCAAGAAGGAAGGCACAGGCAGAATAGAAACTGCCTCCTTTGAAAAAGGCAGATAAGGATCTCAGCAAGACAGAGCCTACAACTTGGAAATCCACCCAATGGAACAAATAGCAACCAAGACCACTGTCTTAAGCATCAAGTCCTTCAAAGTAGCGTGCTACAATGGTTCAAATAATGCAGACATCAGGGTCCTGAGCACCAGAAACAGACCCCAGGAAGGGACCACAGACCCGAGGGATGGATGCAGATGAATGGAGACCACTGCGGAGAGTAGCCTTTATGTGCTAGCTATCTCCTTTCAAGAGCTAAGCCGTAAGCAAGAACCGGGTCCTCTGGAATGATCAGTCCCTGCTGTAACAGGCCCCAAGACGGAGGCAACCAAAGAGGAGATGCCTGCAGGAGCCACATCAAGTCTCCTAACCATGCTCTCCTTGCCCAGTCCAGCACCGCCAGAATAATCCTGCCCAGGTGGTATACTATATGCCGAATCACATGCCTCACCCGGGGCCATGGAGGAAAAACATATGGCAGGTGCAGACTTGGCCAGGGTGTCAACGCCCTTGGACCCTGTCTCTATGCAGCGAAGGAAGCAACAGCAAACCTTGGCATTGGAGTGGGTCGTCATCAACTCCATTTCGGGGCAACCCCAACAATGCAAAATCAACTGAACTGCCTCCTGACAACTCCCACTCTCCAGGATCCAGAGAGTGCTAGCTGAGGAAGTTTGCTTTCACATTGTTCACCCTGACATATGTGCTGATCTGACAAGGCTAGGGAGAGTTCTTCTCTGCCCAAGCACACATGAGAACCATCTCTTAAGGCTACCCTAGCACTCCTCATGCCGCATTATCGATTCACATAAGCCACTGCTGTGGCATTGTCCGAAAACACTCAAACTGGCTGGCCCTCAACCAGGGTCTGGAAACGCAGTAAAGCCAACCTGATAGCCTTTGTCTCGAGGTAGCTGATGGGCCACACTGCTTCCCTGCAATTCCAAACGGCCCTGAGCCATATGGTCAGGAGCAATGGGCTCCCCAATCCAAGAGACTAATATCTGTCGTCAGAAGGATCCAGGAGAAATCATTCAGTGGCATGTCCTTCCTCAGATGACAAAGCTCTTGCCACCATCACAGGCTGGCCTTCACCACCATTGGGAACAGAAGTCTGTGCTCAAACTCCTAAGAGCTCAGAGACCACTGAGTCAGCAAGGACCACTGCAGCCATCACATGTGAGCATGCACCCAGCCAGCACCATCTCTATGGTTGCATCATCAATCAGCAGACCTGAAGATAGTCCCAGATAGTCTGGAAGCCTGCTGCGCACAGAGCAGCGCCAGGCAATCCAATAGTCTTGACTTTCTCCTCTTGCAGGAAAAATCTCTGCCCACTTGAGTGTCAAAACATGCTCCCAAGAATTCTATTGATTACCCAGCTGAGACTTCCCAAAAAGGACCACCACCGGAAATGCTTCTGAAAGGGAACAGGTTCGGATGAGCCAGTCATTCAGATATGGATGCACACAGATCCCTCGGTGCCGCCACCAACACCATGACCTTGAAAAACGTCCTCGGGGCTGTGGATAGCCCAAAAGGGAGGGCAGCGAATTGATAGCGAGAGCCAGGCATGGCAAAACGCAGATAATTTTGCTGATCCGCCCGGATTGGGATACAAAAATACACCTCGGCCAGAACCAAAGCAGCCAAGAACTCCCCTCGGTGCACTGCTTAAATCACAGAGTACAAGGCTTCTATCTGGAAACACAGGACGCACAAGTGCTCACTGACACCCTTGGAGGTCCACATTGGGCTGAAGGAAGAGTCCTTTTTGGCACCACAAAATAGATGGAGTATTTGCCCTTGTTCTGCATGTCCAGGGTGACAGGCACCACTGCCTTTAGGAGCAGCAACTTCTACAAGATGGTCCACACAATGGCACTTTTGATCACAGACACATAAGGGAAAATAATGAAGGCATCCAGAATCTGCCCTTTGCATTCCAGAAAATAGCCAAACAGAATCGCATCTAGCATCCAGCCATCCTTGGTAACCCAGGCCCATTCCTGAAAGAAAAGGTGAAGCCTGCCTCAAACCAGTGGAACCAGGGAATGGCCCCCCCAAACCTTCATTGCACGAGTCCGAAAGGGTCTCCCTCCTCTGGAGGGGACAGAGTCCCTGGGCCATGTGCTCCACGAAAGGACCGAAAATAAGCCCGAAAGCAGAAGGGAAGAAAGGATGCTCATCATTACCCACCTGGAAAACCTGAGATGCCCCGCAGTCTGGCCAGCATGTCCTCAGTGGACAGGCAGAGGCTGACAAAGGGGCACCAGGCTGCTTCACAGGCCCCCTGGACCTGCCCTCCAGAAGGCAGTAAGATTGTGTCTTGCACAGGCCCTTCACCAGCTTTTCCAAATTGGCTCCAAAAAGAAGCTTCCCCTTAAAAAACAGCTGGGCCAGCAGGCTTTGGAAGATGTGTCCGCCACCCAGTGCTGGAGCCCAATTCAATGCCATGACACTGTCACCAGAGCACACTGTCCTTGGCCACCAAACATACCAGGTTATATATGGCATTAGAAGGGAAGGCCATAGATGACTCCAAAAGCAGAGTAGTATCCAGTGGAAGAGACCAAATCCACTGGAGCAGAGCTTGAGACATCAGGCTTGAACATACTGCCAGCTGAAGAATAGCAACCTCCATGGCGAACTGGCTCTTCAACAAAAGAATGCACCTTTTGGTCAAAAAAAATCTTTTAACGCCAATCCGCCTTCTACAGGAACGGTGGTCTGTTTGGTAACTGCCATGACCTGCACATCCACCTTGGGACTATCAAACCACCCAGTGCACTCCTCCCCCAGGAGAACATAGATCTTCTTACACACTCGTAGTCTCTTAGGCGGGAGGTTGGGAGAATCCCACTCCGACCAGATCATATCCTTGATCACGTCTTGGAACGGGAAGACAATAGTGGATTTCCACACCCTTTGAAGAAGCAGGTGCACCTTCGGCTCCTGCTCTGCACCAGGAGAATCCATCAAGTTCAAGGTGGATGAGACCCTGGCAATTAATGCAGTCAGCTCCTCCTTCTGGACTATGCGGATCATACCAGGCTCTTCACAATCCTCCGAAGGCAAGAGTACTTCATCTATGTCAGAACCCAGTACCGAGCCATCTGAATCCAAGTCACAGACAGCTCCCAGCAGTTCCCCATCTCCAGGGGGTGCCCCTTGCTGGGGATGCTTGGCCAAAGACAATCAAACGGGGCTTCCACTCTCAACCTGCCCTTCATGAGTCTGTCCTTGGGGGCACCCAGAGGCTGCAAGGTCTGAATTTCCACACCAGATGGATCAAGCCTGCTGCAAAAAGGAAAATAATTCTGGAGAGAATATGGAGTCCAGAAGCTCTCCCCCAATACTGGGGGCATAGTTACTGCAGACCCCCATGAGGACAAGAAACAGCTCACAGCATGGTTGCTGGACCCTCCTGCTAGCTGGATGTCCTTACCCATAGCACCATCCATCATCTCCTCCCCTGAGGCAGGCAAGGCTGGACTGCATCTCCCAGCTGAGAGAGAGGCAGCAGGCCCTCCAGGGACGACTCAAGCTGCCATGCAAGATGAGCAGTGTCCATAATCTGTGGATGAGGCACCTTGCTTCCCACAGGCCAAACGTTTCCTGGAAGACGACAGAGTGTTAGGGCAAGTATCACAACAGCACACGCTAAGACTGCAGCGGCCCAAAAGGCCCGCATTAACTGCACTTTTACTGCAACTTGCTGCAGGTGCTAAGTTAGGAATGCATGTTGGGCAGAACATGCACTAGGACTGCACGATTGCCAGGCACACAATAGGTAAACACTAACACATGCAGAAAACAGCGGGAAACCTCCACACCGTGCCAGCAGTCCACCCTGAATTGTGTTCCAGGCAGACGGAATCGGGAGCCCCCAACAAGGACAATGTTGAGGTCAAGCCTTGGTACTCACCCCGAGAGCCCCAGGTAGAGGATCCGTGCTGGGCTCAGTTCTACTCCCCTGAAATTGTTTCAATGGCTTTGCAGCACGGTGTTTAAGATGGCTGGCAGCAGATCTCTTCGACAGCCCTTTGCAATCTTCAGGAGAGAGCAGTGGGGACAGAGGAGGCATTGAGGTTGTGCAAGGCTGCTGCACTTTTCCAGATCCTTTGATATTTCTGGCTGCTCAACAGACTCTTGTGATAAGCATGTGGAGCTGAACTAATTTTTCCTCCTATTATAGCTATCGAAAGATCACAGTGGAGCCTCCCATATTGTACTCAGGTAAGAGAGTCATCCTTAAGGAGGTTGTTCATAGAGCATTTAATCAATCTTTTCCTCTCAATCTTCAGATTTTAATCAGAGAGAAGAAAATCCATCCACCATCTGCTGGAGACATGAAATAGTGAAGAGACCTCTGTTGGCTGAGGCAAGTAGAGGCATAAGAGTGTTGTCACTGAAACCTGGGCTTTTCATTGGTTCTTTGTCTCCACCAATCTGCTGGTAGGGGGAACACAATCCACTTGTCTGGACTGATCTAGCAGGGCGATATGGAAGAGTTATAATTATGGCTACTCTACACAGACTGGTGGAGGTCTATTGCAGTGCATCTCTTCTGTGGGGGTTTTAACTACAGCTGCTCCATGCCACTTACCCCTGTCTTGAGAGCCTGATGCAGTCAGGTTATCCGTCTCTGCCCAGTGACTCGTGTTCCTCCCCTTCAGGCCCTTTAAACTAGGGGTGGGTAAATGTTTTGTTCCAAGGGCCATGCTGGGAATTGTGACCGAGTTGGGGGGACACCTCAACCCAGATCTCAAATCAAAACATTTGCCCACTCCTACTCTACAGATTTTCTCTCTTCCTTCAGTCACTTACTTTATTCTTGTCTCCTCCCACCATTACAGTTTACCCTGCCCTCTCTCTACCCCTATTTTCCCCCCAAGCCGGGAGGGGGTCCTTTTACTTTCCCCACTGGGTACTGCTGTTGGCAGAGTGGGGTTTCCTCTTGCTGCCTCTGTCACTACCCCTGCAGGGAAGATGGGGGCAAAGCTCTACACCCACAGTGGCCTTGCTCTGCTGTAATCACAGCTCGCTCTCCATGGCTGCAGCTAGTCCAATGCTCTCCTGTGGCCAGCACACTTCTGGGTTCACGGCCTGGACTTCTACTGTGGAGAATCACTGCTCAGCACCTCAGCTGAGGCTACACCAGAGGGCTTGGGAAAATGCCTTCTCCTTCCTCTAGGAGATGAGCTTTAAATACCTTTCTCCTCTAACATTTACATTCCACTTTTGGTAGGTGGCAGTGGGCCAGTCTGCTCTGAACTTTATACAGAAATTGAAGCCAGATGAGGATCACGAGGCCCATGGAATCTGCCAGACCACTCTGGTGTAAAAGACCCCAACTGATTTTTGCTTTTTCCTTCACTTCACTTCCTTGCAACCTGGGATCATCTGTGCTTTCCTTGGGCTTTTGCCAACTCCACTCCAGTCCATTTTCATGCATTAATCAATAAAGTAATATTTTCTGATGCTGCACCGGATCTAACAGCCTCATAGTCCAACCTTGTTTTCTCCAAGAGTACCTTCTCCTATGAAAAAGGTTTGTATCATGTGCATTATTTATCTGCCCCTTTCATGTCCCCCCTCTCCTATCTTGCAAGGTTACAATAATTTCAGACAATAACATGCTCTAAATGCAATCTGCCTGTGTTGTATCACATTCTGAGTTCTTTCAAAGGAAGAGTATGGAATAAATGGAAACAACATTATTTAAGTCCACAAATCTCATCAGAATTCAGTGCTCTACATCATTTTAGTAGCCCTTTTCTGAACATCTGTTATTCACCTACATCCTGTCTGGTAAATTTAGGCGATTGAAGAATCACTTGATCTTCTGAGTCACACAGATGACATTGCAATGCATAATGCCAGATGTAAACTGTCCACCCTTAACATTGCTTCATTTATTGCAGGGAAGAAATCAGCTGTAGCAAGACCAAGAGAGCTTGCCAGACATTGCACACGAACAAATACAACAACAGTCCCCTGCCTGTATCTAACTCACCTCTCCTCTTTGGGCCCAATTTATCAAAGAATTTTCTCTATGGTACAGAAACATTTTTATATTTTTAAAATGAAATGTTTGATTTTAACTCCTTGTTTAGTGTTTTCCCGTGGTATTCACCTTCGCGGTCACCATTTCTGCCCTACAGCAAGGATTCCTACTGTCCAAGCATATGAACTTTAAAGTGATATAATGCAAAATTAATTTAGTTTCAGAGGAAGAGTCTGTGTCCCAAGAAATCTGAAAATAAAAAAAAACTTACACCAATCAGAACTGCCCCAGATACGAACAGGCTCGCAGAATATTTAAGGAACAGGGAGCTTACCTTCCACCTCATGAAGACATAATCACCATTTTTTAACTCCTCATAATCAAAGTCATCTGAATTAAAGGTTTTTGCATACTGATAAAAGGCCTGGAACTTGCCCTAAAGTCAAAAGACAAAGCCTATGTTAGCCTAAAAGAACACAAAGCTCGAGGTGCATTTCTTTCTTGGGATGATATACTACTAGGACCATTCGCACATAGATATCCACCTCTGTGGGATCACTTTCCACCATGCGTACATTCTGAAGGAATACATTCAACTGTGAAAGCCTGGGGCACATCATGCATTCGGCAGCCTTTGATGCTATCCACTGCTGGTTCGATGTAACCCGAGTAAGACTGTTCATAAACAGTCAGACGTTACACACTATGCCAGAACAATTGCACCTGGGTTTCTGGCTTCTGTTTACATTCAGGTACTGCATAGAATTAACACAATGATAAGGAATACACTGTACTGAAAAAAGATAAGTTGGTAGGTATCGAGCCGAGGTTTCCCACTGTATATCTTCTAAAATGCACACACCACTTATTGGTATAGGATGGGCCTCAAATTCTTGTTGAATCTAGGAGCTAGCGGCTGACACCCCTCTCAACATTGGTCCCCACTGAAGGTCAAGTGGGGGCAGGGAGTCCCCTTGGAGATCAGCCTCAGCTCTTTTGGAAACTGATTTACTAAGGCGCTGTCTCTATTTTGTGTTATGGGCAAAGAGGTTAGTAAATCAGTCCTTAAGGTGCCTCTCGGCACATCACTGGCAAAAGCAGCAGGTCTCCCTTCTCCAAGCATGCTGTCAATTATGCGGCAGCACTCACTTGATAGGTAAAGCAAAGCAGCGCAGCAATTGCCTCTTTGCTTCACATATCATCAGTCTCTTACATCCTTTCCAGCCTTCACCAGGTCTCTCTCCCTTTCATACCCCCCTCCCCAGCCCACCTAGAGGCTGCCACATATCCCCCTTACCTCAAGAGCTGAAACCACGAGAACAGGATGGATTCTCTCCACCAAGCGGCTCAAGCTTGCCAAAAGCCAGACCATGGAGGAGACGTAGCAAGCACACTCTCTTTAGCAGCTCCGCAAAACACCAGACACCAGATTACATTTACTATGGTGACCTGGCATAAGAACCTAAGAACTGCCATAGTGGGTCAGAACAAAGTCCATCAAGCACAATATTTTGTTTCCCAGCAGCGGCTAATCCAATTCACAAGTACCTGACATGATCCCAAAAAGTGATAAGCACTGGCTTTCCCTGAATCTACCTTAATGGTTTATGAACTTTTCCTCTGGAACTTGTCCAAACCTTTTTTAAACCCAGCCAAAGAACCAATACTTAGAGGAATGTACAGGGACGGCCCTACCACTAGGTGGACAAGGCATCAACCTAGGGTGGCAGGCTGAGAAGGGAAGTAACATAGCACCAGGGAAGCCTGTTAAAGCCGCAGTCAGTGGCAAACACATCAGCATCTGTGCATGTGCCTTCTGCCCCATGTCAGAGAGGGCAGGACAACATGCATATGCACACAGATATTCATTCAAAGGCCGCTGCTAACTGTGGCTTTATAGGGCTTACTCTGCGTTGCCTGTGCTGTACTGGCCTCCACACTGCTACCCCTCCCTCCATTGAAACCCGATTTGTTTTTTGCCTCCCAGAAGTAGGTTGTGGAGGGGTGGTAGAGGGAAGGGAGGAGGGGGGCATGCTTTCAACCTAGGAGGGGGGGGGGAATAGAGAAGGAAAGATGATGGAGATCGGGGGGGACTGAGAAGGGAAGATGCCGGGCTACAGGTGGGGGGAGGGGGGTATAGCTGACTGGTGCCCTAGGCGGACAGATACTATTAGGCTCTGGGCATGTAGAAAGAGTCCTTTTAGAACTCCATTACCAGACAACCGCAAGTAAAAGAAAGCTATTTCATGCAAGACCTCTGTTCATATTTCAGGCTGCACACAACAGAATGAGGTAATCTTGTACAGAAAGACAAACAAATGACAAATCAAAGTGGGGGGGGGGGGTGGAAAATCAAATAAACTTCTCTTTACCCAGTGTTTACGATCTACATCTTCATCTGCATCCCATTTCCTGGTTAAAAACGGATGCTTTTTACTGATAATTTCTCCTTCAAAGAAGGTGGTAAGGGTTGGGTACTCCTGCAAGAAAAAACAAAACACCACAACAACTTTTGTCACAACAATTTGGATTATTTTAAGACAGAGCTGCATAAAACCTACTGCTATACAGATCAAACCTCTTAGAACTGGGCCTAGTTCTATGGCTTAAAGAATTACTGACACATCACATTCAAAAGGTCAGCACACTATACAAACAAGGAGACAAAGGGCAAAAAAAGAAATATTACCCAGTTACAGCATGGTAAACCAAAGCATAACGTGGTGAAGTGAGGGGCAGAATATGGACGGGAAGCCAAGAGTCCCAATTCCCATTTATGAGGTCTATAAAGAACTCTCATACTGGTTGAGACCAAAGATTGATCAAGCCCACTATCCTCTTTTCAGCAGTGACCAACCAGTTCAGAAGACCTGGCAGGATCCCAAAAAGTAGGTAGATTCTATGTTGCTTCCCACACAGATAAACAGTGAATCTTCCCACACGGATAAGCAATGAATTTATCCATGTCTATCCAGTTAACAACTTGTTCAAACCAACTACTTCTATCCATCCTCCAGGAACAAATTTCAGAGCTTAAGTGTATATTAAGTGAAAATATACTTTCTATGAGCCGTCATGAATTTACTAAGTAGTGCATCTAGAACATGTCCCCTAATCTCTGTACTACTTGAAAGAATAAAAATCCTTCTGCATTTACTCTTTCCACTCAGGTGTTTGGAGATAGTTATCTTATTTCCCCTCAGCCGTCTCTTCTCCAATCACTAGACTACACAATCTCTAACTTGAGAAAACTTACGAAGATATTTTTATATTCACAGCTTTTAGAATAGAAACCAGAAGCATCTGATCTGGTGACTACCAATCCCAAAGTGTTATCCTAGGTTTCACTCTTCCTTTGGAGCAATACTGTTTACCTTAAAATGAATACTAGTACCTCTAAAGGGCCTCTGAATCTTCTGGACCTCTGATTGCCATTTGTTTGGGGGGGGGGGGGGTTAGAAAAACTTTGGAAACACTTAACTTGAAAGAAACAAACTTTTTAGCAGGAGAAGAAAATGTGAGTTACAATGTAAACAAAATGTCTGACTAAAATACTCTACCCATCTCTGTAAGAATCACAAGAAAAGGAAAATAACTCAGCAACTTGAGAATACCTTTTTATTTCATAGAATTGAGCTACCGCTGGAAAGGCGTGAGCTTAAGGCAAGTTACCTTCAGTACCTGAATGTATTTCCCTGTCCCCAGAGGGCTTACAATCTACATTTGTACCTGAGGCAGTGGAGGTTAAGTGACTTGCCCAAGATCGCAATGAGTACCAGTGGTATTCGAACCCTGGTCTTTCTGGATCCATGCTGCTGCCTTAACCACTAGGCTACTCCTCCACTCCATCCCTTAACTTCTGCTGAAAACCAGTGAAATAAAAATGTGTTCTAAGAAATACTAACAGTATATTAAAGATGATGTCCGATTTTGGGGCACTTCAAAGGGCTCACCTCTGTAAGGCCTTTAATCTTTAAGTATCCACAGAGATAAGAGTTCTCCATATCCACGTGCTGAAGAAGAAAGCAGAAAATGCATGTAAATCAGTTAGTCTGCAAACACTTAACTCCAGTTCCAAGGGATATTGCTACAGATGGGGATTAAGAAACCCAAACACACATTTCAGTGATAGGATCTGACCCAAGAGTTACAAGTTTAGAATGAGACGAAGAAAACCTCAGCCCAGGGAAGGATCTCAGTCTTAGCCCTAAAATGATCTGCAGTTGAAGCGATTATAGAAGAGCGATAAATTTGGATACGCAAGAATGAAAATTCAATTATAATATAAAAACAGTCCTGCCAACATTTAAAACATGCTTGGTAACAAAAGAGATCACTTGTGCTACATGTAAATACTACAAGTGCAACCCTACCCTACCCTGTACACCATTTCACATTTTACTGTTAAGTCACAAGTTTTACAGGCTTTAAGAAGTTCCCCAAACTGCTCTGAATTTCACATCAGCAAGAGATGACTTCATCCCCATTGGATCAGCAAGAGGTGATCAAATCAGCGAGGTAATCACAAATCAGGAAAGATATAAGCCAGTCGCATTCCATATGAAGTAACTGGTAATACTGTTCTGAACGATTGCTCCCATGGAGCTGGGGTGGGGGGGGGGGGGGGACTGGAGTAAACTGAATTACTAGAACTGAAAAATGTTGAAAAGAAATAAACCACCACTACTAAGCATGTCTCTTTACAGAATGTGCGTCTGAAACACTGCAAAACACACAGAAGGTGGTTTTCTTACAAAAGGACGGGGCATATCAGAAGATTTCTTTCAGGGAAGGATAGGGTTTTTGTATCCAAAGCCACAAAAAGTCTCTTACAGAAACACAAGGGTCTTTTAGCTAAAGCAGCATAATTGAGTGATGAACCTCTTCCAAAAGGGCACCGTCTTTTGGTTTACTCATAGCTTCTATTGTGGCCATCATCTATAAGCATGTCAGCAGCTGCTGCTGTGTTGCAAAATCAACTTTATGTTTCCTAAAAAAAATAATTGTGTTTGGAAAAGAGACACACCTATTTGAGTTGAATATATTTGCAGCCTACTACCAGTGGAAGTGGTGACAACTAAAGGTTGGCTGAATTCAAGCACTTGTGGGATGGATTCGGAGTGTGGCGAGTAGGGTCTGTTATGACTCTGGTAGACGGGCTGCTGGGCAGAATGGAGGATGCTTGCAACAATGCCGTGCTCATTCCTGCAAATTTCTTTGAACATAAGATATACTACAAACCAAAGGTCCATCCAGCCCAGTATCCTGCTTCCAACAGCGGCCAATCCAGGTAACAAGTACCTCAAATTCCCAAAAGGTCCACAATACTTGTCCCAGGGTAAGCACTGAATTTCCCCAGTCCACTCTACTAATGGTTTATGGGCTTTTCCTCCAGGAACTTGTGCAAACCTTTTATAAGCCCAGCTACAGTAACAGCTTTTACTACATCCTCCAGTATCAAATTCTAGAGTTTGATTACACATTGAGTGAAAAAACATTCTCTTATTATTTATTTATTTATTTAACAGTTATTTATATACCGCTCTTTCCCATGTTTCAAGTGCGGTTTACATGTAACAGTAGGTTAATTGGTATGAGATATACCAGGACATTTTACATAGAACAGATAATTATAAATTACAAGGAAAATTGTAACATTACAAGTATAACATATTAGAACATATATACATTGCTAGTTAAATTATTAATCATCATGTAAATGAGTGTGTAGTATGGTTAAATTAGTGTATTAGTGTCGTTTATTTTTGAAAATAGGGTATATAATATTAAAAATAAATGTTAGCCTGTATCCCTTTGAGAATTCTGTTTTGGGAGTGTATTATAGTGTAATGTAAATAAGTGAGTTTTTAATTTTTTTTAAATTCTTTTATGTCAGACAGTAGGCGAATGTTGTCAGGTAAATTGTTCCAGAGTATTGGAGCAGAGTGTGAGAAAGCTCTCTTATTGGTTTGTTTTCTGGCTTTTGTAAAATCTTTTGGTATTGTTAAAGTATTTATGTTTCTGCTCCTTTGAGATCGTTTATCAATGTCAATGTTAATCAGTGTATTTAGTGCAGATGGTGCAAGTTTATTTATAAGTTTAAATGTAGTGACAAGAATTTTATATTTGATTCGGGAGTAAATTGGTAGCCAATGAAGTTCAGCTAAAATTGGTGTAATATGTTCAAGTGGGCTTATATTCATAATCGTTCTAGCAGCTAAGTTCTGAGTTATTTGTATCTTTTTAATATTTTGTTTCGAATACCATTAAGTATTGTATTTGCAAAATCGAAATGTGGGGTAATAATAGCATGAATTATGTTAATAAAATCTTGTAGAAGAATCAAAGGTCTTAGTTGTTTTAGTGTTTTGAGTTTGTAATGTATATTTTTAGTTAAATATTTTATATGTGAATCCATATTTAGATTATTGTCAAGTATCACACCTAAATATTTTACTTCTTTTTTTATATTAATTTCATGAGTATCTAGTGTAATCGTGTTTGGGGGTATATATGTTTGATTTTTAGTGATAAATAAAATATCTGTTTTAGTAAAGTTGATAAGTAGATTTTGTTCTTTGAGCCACTCAGTTAGTTCATTAAAACATTCTGTTATTTTTTGGAGAGGTGGGTGTGGGATTTCAAATGGGAGGTAGAACATTATATCATCGGCGTAAATATGATAAAAGACATTGTGGCGTTTAAAGATGTTACAAACTGGTTGTAAGTAAATGTTAAATAATAGTGCAGATAAAGCAGATCCCTGCGGAAGACCTTGAGTTTGTTTGAAGGTGTTAGATATTTGGGTGTGGATTCTTACATTTTGGGTTCTGTTTGATAGATAGGATTTGAACCAATTATAAACAGTAGATGTTATACCAATTTTTTGAAGTCTGTTTAACATTGTTAAGTGATCAACACTGTCAAAGGCAGCTGATATGTCAAGGAAAACAAGAATAAAGGCTTGTTTAGTATTATCAATACCTCTTAATATTGTGTCATAAAGGATCGTTAGTAAGGTTTCTACTCCATGGAAGGGTCTAAAGCCATATTGATGTTCATCAAGAATGTTTAATGTGTCAATAAAATCTTGTAGTTGAATTTGTACAATTTTTTCAATAAGTTTAGCCATAAAAGGAATACTTGATATAGGTCTGTAAGATTTTGGGGATAGTTTATCTAATGTGTTATTTTTAAGTATAGGACGTATTTGAACATGTTTGAGGGATGGTGGTAAATAGCCTTTTTGCAAGGATAGATTCACTAAAGGTAGAATGAAAGAAGAGAGTATTGGGAAAGTCTTCTTTATCCAATCAACTGGGCATGGATCAAGGTATGAAGTTGTTGTATTAATGTTAGTTATTGTAGTTTTGAGAGTAGTTTTTGATATTAAGTTGAAGTTGGTCCAGTTATCAACTGTAGTTTGCTTTAATTGTGTTTTAATTTGTGGTTGAGTAATATTTGATGGTGTTATTTGTAGGTTTGTTTTGTTGCTATAGTATTGAGCTAATTCTTGTGGGGAGATATCTATTGATATTTCATCATTATTTAGAGTTTTGTTTGTTAATTTCTGTACTATACAGAATAGTTCTCTTGGTCGATTAGTGGCTCTTGATATTATATTAGAATAATAATTTTGCTTGGAGTTGTTTATTGTTTGTTTATAAATTTGTAGTGTTTTAGTGTTTTATTAGTCTTGAATGTGCTCTATTGTAGCTTTAAATATGTCCCCTCTAGTCTTTCTACTATTTGAATGAGTAAACAACCCCTTTCCATTCCACCCATTATTTTATAGACCTCTATCATATGCTCCCTCAGCCATCTCTTTTCCAAGCTGAAGAGCCCTAACCTGTTAAGCCTTTCCTCATAGGGCTCTCCTTCCACCCCCTTTACTATTTTGGTGGCTCTTCTCTATACCTTTTCTAATTCTGCTATATCCTTTTAAAGATATGGGTACCAGAATTGCGGAGTGGAGTAGTCTAGTGGTTAGAACACTGGCTTGGCAACCAAGCAACCAGGGTTCGATTCCCACTAGCACTCCTTGTGGCCTTGGGCAAGTCACTTAACCCTCCATTGCCTCAGAAGAAAGGCCTGGCAATCTACTTCCGATGACACTGCCAAGAAAACCCAGGAGCTTCTGGGTCGCCAGGACTGACTCGAAGGCACACATTGCATTTTTACCAGAATTGCAGTCAATTTTCAAGGTGCTGTCGCACCATGGAGCAATACAGAGGCATTATAATATTCTTGGTTTTATTCTCTATTCCTTTCTTTAAGATTCCCAGCATACTTCTTGCTTTCTTGGCCTCAACTGCAGAGTGTTTCAACATATTATTCACGACGACACCTAAATGCTTTTCCAGGGTGGTGGTTCCTAATGTGGAACCTTGCATCATGTAACTTTTTGGGTTGTTCTTTCCTAGATACATAACTTTGCGTTTTTTCACATTAAATTTAATCTGCCATTTGGACATCCAGTATTTTCAACTTATGAAGGTCCTCTTGCAAATTTTCATAATCTTCTTGTGTTTTAAGAACTTTGAATAACTGAGTGTCATCTGCAAATTTGATCACCTCATTCATTATTCCCATTTCCAGGTCATTTATGAATGTGTTAAAAAGCAGCTGGCCCAGCACAGATCCCTGGGATACCCCACTATTCACCTTTCTCCATTGAGAAAATTGGCTATTTAGCCCTATTCGCTGCTTTCTATCTTTTAACCAGTTCCTGATCCACAATTATCCACATGACCTCCTATCCACCACTTTCCAGTTTTGCCAAGTCTCTCATGAGGGACCTTGTCCAAGGCTTTCTGAAAATCCAGATCCACTATATCAACCAGCTCACCTTTATCTACCTCTTTATTCACACCTTCAAAAAATATGACATTAGTAAGACAAGATCTTCCTTGGCTAAATCCATGTTGGCTTTCTCCCATTAAACTATGACTGACTATCTACATCAGGGGTGGCCAGCTCCAGTCCCGGTGCACCACAATTCAGCCTGATTTTCAGGATGTCGCTAATGAATATGCATGAATATATCTGCATACAATGGGAGGCAGTGGATGCAAATATACCTCATGAATATTCATTATGGACACGCTGAAAACCAGACTGAACTGTGGTGCACCAGGACTGGAGTTGGCCACCCCTGATCTACATGTTTAGTCATTTTATTCTTTATAATGGTTTCCACCATTTTTCCCAGTACCAAAGTCCTTTCAAATGCCCATCTTTTGCTTTTTGTTCCAAAACACAGAACCTGATTCTTCAAAGCAGGGGTGGCCAATTCCAGCCCTCGTGCACCACAATCCAGCCTGGTTTTCATGACGTCCCTAATGAATATTCATGAGATCTATTTGCATCCACTGCCTTCCATTGTATGGAAATAGGTCCATGAATATCCATTAGGGCCATCATGAAAACCAGGCTGGATTGTGGTTCACGAGGGCCGGAATTGCCCACCCCTGCTTTAAAGGCTTCTCTGATTAATCAGGCATTTCTATAAATGACTGGAGTCAGGGCTGATGCAAAGGTATTGGGTGAACCCTCAGCCCAACCCCGCCTCCCCCCCCCAAGATTTTGATTACTAAACTCACATCTCAACACTCTTCCTCCCAGAACAATCCTATAAAATGCATATTTGAATATCACACTTAAATATCAAACTTCGTTTTGTAAATAAATACATAATGAGGATTTCAAAAAGCTAATTACAAAGTTAAGTGAACTATTTTGCATATTGCCCATTATTCCTGCAGGGAAAAGTATGCACTGATAACATAAGTTTGGGTGGCTGCCAGGACCCATTGCTTTGCTTTGACTGCAGCTGCTCTCTCCCCCCCCCCCAAAAAAAAAAGAGCATGAGGCTGCTGCCCTAAGCAACTGCCTAATTGCCTAGTGGTTGGGCCAACTCTAACTGGAGCCACGTAGAATGGCATTTTACAATATGAGTAAGCCCCAGCCTATGCATGCATAAGAGCAAGTGCTCATAGAACACAGTGCTGTTTTTAGATGCAGATGTTCCCAGGTCCAAATCAACACTTCTGTGTGAATTGTATTGATAAAAAAACAAAACCATAAAGTGTCAATTCTTATTAGCATTTACACGAAGATAGGTACTCCACTCCAGCAGCTTTCTGAGAAGTAATAACACACCTAGGCACACAGAGTGATTTTATGGAATAGGCGTAACGTATGTACTGATGTGCCTTTCCAGGGTAGGCACCTTATTATAAAAATGACACCATCTATATTTATGGGGAAATATAGTGAATCTTTTAAGCCCAGACTTTGTTCCAGATGTACTTTTTAGTATAAACACATTCAAGTTTAGCAAGCGTACTAAACACATTACAAATCACAATTATTTCTTACTAAACACCCTTCCTTCCCCTTCCCCACATAACTAAGGGAAAACTCTTTTCAGAGAGCAGTGCCTCTTTTCAAGCATAAATTCCCATGCCAGCAATGGGAAACCAATTCAGCCATAAAGTCTTAACTTATTAAATCACTCAGTACAGCCCACATAGCACAAATACCATGCTCTGAGTCAGTATAAATAGATGCTCCTTTCCATCTTGCACAGCAATGGATGTTCCTATCACACTTGCACAGTAACGCTACAGTAGATGTGAAATTAAACTGAAAATCCCCAAATGGCCTCAACTGTTCTCCTTAATAAAGTGGTCCACTACCAAATTATGAGATACTCAAAATAAATTGATTTTGGATGTTCAGGGCCAAACTCGGTTTCAAATAAAACTCTGAATTTCATTAGCAGCCAATCACACAATCTGATTGGAAGTCAAGCACCAAGCATGGAGAGTAATGGCAAGTTAACTCTTAACAAGCATACATATATGTTATAGAAGCAAATCTGCCTATGAATTCCTGCCTACCACCAGTAGAGACGTGTAACTGGAGGGATACCTGCAAATATCTCAACTTAGGTGAGAGCATTATTCAGAAATATCATATACTCTGAACAGTCATTGCTTAAAATCCTAGTGCAGTTTACCAGGCTTCATAATTGCTTTAACTGGAAAACTGTATTTTATTAAGCATACATGGCTTTCCCTTCTGATGTAGAGCTGCTGCTGTCAGCACAGAACATGGCAGCAGGTGTGTGTATGATATGCATCCAGTGTCTGCCCACTGGAACACCAGACCCGATCCGATCTCCTCTGGGACATCATTCTTAAGCACCCACAACTCTTTGCATCAAATCTCTCAGTTTTGTTTTGAGAAAATAATCGCTTTAATTTAATAAAAGCACTATGTATCTCTCTCCTTCGCGCTAAATAATTCCCTGAAGTCACAGGGCATCCTTTCCCTTGCACATGCTATCAGGTAGGTTCAGTGCACTGTTAAACGCCTCTATCTTTTCCACAGCCTCTGGTCCTGAAGCAGCATAAAACTTGTGTTTTCATACTACGTTTCTGGGTCTCTTCCGTGCACCTCCCCCTCGACCCTAAGGTCCCCCCCGCGTTTCCCACTTAAAACCCCCCCCCCCCCACACCAGATCAGTGATAAGGGGTCGGGGTCGGCCGGGCTCCCCCCCGGATGTAGGACGGGGGTGACCGTTTCAAGCCCCCCCTGTCCTTATTTGCACTCAAGCCCCCTCTTCACGTCTCGTGTGACCCCACAGCCCCCCCTTCCCGCCCCACCTGCAGCACGACCTCCACGTCGTACGAGTTGCCTTTGCTCTTCTGGTGGCCGCGGAACTTGGAGCCGCTGTAGAGCAGGGTGGTGGCGACGCCGGGCTGCTGCGTGTTGATGGGGGGCGGCGGGATGAGCGACGAGCCCGAGGCCGCGGAGCCGCCGCACGACTCGGTGCGCACTGGCATCTCAGCAGAGGGCGGGAGCGAGGGGGAGGCGGAAGAGGAGGAGGGCGCGCTGCGAGCGGGGGCCACGGCCGCCTCACCGCCGACTCTCCCCCGGTCCGCCGCCGCGAGCGTTCCTGCCAGCCGCACGGTCGCAGACTCGAGGCCTCGTCAGCGCCGCCGCCGCCGATTGGTGCGCGCAGAAGTCGGGGCCCACCCGCTAGCCGCTGCCTGCTGTCATTGGGTGGCAGAGACCGCTTCCGTCGCGGGGATGCTGGGAGTTGTAGTCGGCAGCCTGCCAGCGTCCCGGTCGAGAGCGATCACAAACTCTGCCAGGCGCTTATTGGTCGTCGACGAGTGTGACCTAAGAAGTGGCGTCATCAAGATGGCTGCGCTCGTTCATCGGTGAACAGCTTGTGGCATTTTTTCAGCCTTATCTGTTACTACTGCTAATCATTTCCGTCCCGACTCTGAGCGACACCGGATCCGCTGGTCCTGGACGTTAAGTTGGGTTTTTTTTTTTACCCCGGCGTCCTGGGAAGTGTTAGAAAATGTTGCGCTGTTTGTCCCGTTTCTGCGGGGCTGTTCCCGCGGCTGCACGAGCTTATACGCCGGCCACGGGTAAGGCTGATGCCTACTGTGCCGATCGCTTTCTGTTCATGCCGAGGGCCTGCGCTCTATCAGTCCCCGCTGCCGAATCGCTCCCCCCACCTAGGCACATAGGGAAGGGGAACTATAATTAGCTTTAGCTCTTGAATGAACGTGAGTCAGAGGCAGCAATCTTAATTTGTATTTACTTTTGATGTACTAGAGAATGGTTTCCATATCCATATTGTATCTTTGGTCCTAACTGCAGGAGCACCTTATGGAATTCCTTGGTGGTGTGGCGGTAATACAAACTAATTTGTATTTTGCAGGTTCTAAGGGGATTTATAAAGTGGCACATGTTACCTTTTTAGCAACAACCGTTCTTTTTATTTATGTATTTAGAAAAATACATTTTCAGTAGCTTACTTGGTTACAAATTATAGGTGTGTTCTTATCATGTGTACTTTGTAGCTAATTGTAAAGTAGAAGCAAACAAATTATGCATTCTTAGGCAGTAACTTTGGAAATATGCAAAGAGAGATCATTGGAGAAAGAAATAATGCTTGGCAAGGTATAAGGTCACCATAAGAGGAAGGCCAGCAATGCGATGGATCAATACAATAACAGCAGCTATGGATACCACTCTATCAACAATGAGCTGCTTGTCTGAAAACCGAATAAAGTTTAGGTCAGCTATCCAGAGGGTCACCAGGAGTCAACACCAACTTGACCGCACTTAACAGCAAGGCAAAATTACACATTACCTGCTAATTTTCTATGAGTCCTGGGTTTTGTCCCCCCCCCCCCCCCCCCCCCCCCCCAGCAGATGGAGACTGAGAACTTCAAACTTTGAAAGCAGAAACCTATCCACCAACTCTGGAAAACAGAGCACTACACACATGTACAAAATGACTTACCCCTTGAGGAACTGGTTCAAGGGCAGAAACCCCTCTGGAAAGTATGTATCAATGTAATACTGTAACCACCGAAGGGTAACTCCAAACTACATAAGAACATAAGATATGCCATACTGGGTCAAACCAAGGTCCATCAAGCCCAGTATCCTGTTTCCAACAGTGACCAATCTAGGTCATACGTACCTAGCAGTTTCCCCAAAAGACACAGGTTCCACAATGCTTGTACTAGGTCAAGCATTGATATCCTGGGTCCCTTCTTAATAATGGTTTATGGACCTTTCCTCCAGGAACTTGTCCAAACCTTTTTTAAACCCAGCTACACTAACAGCCTTTACTACATCCTCCGGTAACAATTTCCAGAGTTTGATTACACATTGAGTGAAGAAATATTTTCCTTTATTAGTTTTAAATAGTTTACCCTGTATCTTCATTGCATGTCCCCTAGTCTTTCTATATTCTGATAACGTAAACAATCGATCTACGTTTACCCGTTCCACTCCGTTCATTAATTTATAGACTTCTATCATATCTCCCCTCAGCCGTCTCTTTTCCAGGTTAAAAAGCCCTAACCTTTTAAGCCTTTGTTCCAGTCAAACAAGTCCAGGCCTCTCGCAAACGTTAAAAAGACAGGCAGATGTCCACTGGTGGGATGAGACTGAACTCCACCCAAGATGTCAACTGCACCCTGGTGGAATGTGCACAAAGTCCAACTGGAAGAGACTTATGGTGCCAGAGATAGGCCAGTGCAATTACCTCCTTCAGTCAACAGGCAATGGAAGCTTTCAAAGCAGCCTTGTCCTGCCGTGGTCCCCCAAAAAGGAGGAACAATTGGTCCAAGCGTTGAAAGCACTCTGTGCATTTGAGAGAGCTCTTAAAGAGTGCATTGCACATCCAGTCCTCACAGTCGGCCATCTGTTGAATCTGAAAAGGTTGGCAAAACCACTGTCTTATTCACGTGAAAGCCAGACACTATCTTGGGCAAAAAGGACAGAACCGGACGCAAGACCAGTTTTTCCCTTGGAAAATATCAGAAAAGGCTCAATACACGAAAAAGCCCATGCCTCCAAAATTCGCCATGCGGATACAATGGCCACCAAAAACACCACCTAGAGTGTGAAGTCCTTAAGAGAGGCAGTCGCTAAAGGCTCAAAGGGAGCCTCCATCAGTACTGGCAAGACCAAGTTAAGGTCCCAGGCCAGCACCAGAACTGTTTAACTGCCCAGAGGGAACTGTCAGGGACAGTCTGCATGTGCCCCCAATAGCATGCCAATGCAGCCACCTGGACACAGAACAAATTCAAGACTAATTCCTTGTCCACCTGGGCCTTCAGAAAGGCCAGAATGTTGGGTACTGATGCCATGAAGGCCCACTCTCCTTCATCTGCGCACCAGTCTTCAAACATACACCACACCTGCACATAAGACAAGGATGTGGAACGCTTGTGAGCCCGCAGAAAGGTAGTTATCAATTGCACAGAATAACTGCACTTCCTTAGCCGAGCCCTCTCATGAGCCAAGCTGTAAGCAAGAATCGATCAACCTGAGGCATGAGAATCTGACCTTGCGACAAGAGGATCCTCCGTGCTGGCAGATGCCAAGGAGACCCCACTGACAGCCAAACCAGATCAGCATACCACGGCTGCATTAACCATCCCTCTGTGTGTCTCTCTTCTTTGCAGCACCCTTCCGATTAGTGGCCATGGCAGGAAGACATAGAGCAGACTCTGCGAGGCCAACGCATAGAACCCTTCTGACATTCTTTCCCACCACTTGCTGAAAAAGCAACTCACCATTGCATTGTTAGCAAAAGCCATGATGTCCATTACTGGCTGTCCCGACCTTCGGTTATGCTGCAGAACAGAGTCCCCCAATGTCCACTTGCCCAGATCCAACCACTGGCGACTGAGAAAGTCTGTATGTTCTTCTTCCCTGCAACATGCACCGTGGATAGCGTGAGGAGATTCTGCACCGCCCACTGAAGTAGCCTCACAATCTCCTCTGCCAGAATCACATTGTGTATGCCTCTGTGGCATTTGATATAAGCCACTGTCATGGCATTGTTGGAGAACACTCCACTATTCGCAACATCAAAATCCAGAAAGCTTGATGGGCTAGAAATGCCGCTCATATCTCCAGGCAGTTGATTGGCCATTGATTCTTCTCACTTGACCACTGACCCTGTGCCACCTGCATTAGACAGTGAGCACCCCAACTGGTGAGGCTAGCATCCATTGTCACTACCATCTATTCTGGTGGGTCCAGAGGAACCCCCTGCAGCAAGATCTCTGAAGTCGTCTACCAGCTGAGACTCGCCCGAACATCTGGGGAACACCACAGCCGCTGTGCCAGAGGATGGCATTGGGGAGACCACCTCAACATGAGGGACTTCTGCAGAGGCCGCATGTGCACCAGAGCCCAAGGCACCAGGTCCAGTGCCATCGCTGTCAATCCCAAGACCTGGAGATACGGCGCCGACTACCACAGGAAGTTGTGAATTTGGGCCTGCAGTTTGTTAAACTGTTCTTGTGTCAAAAAGACCTGGCCGAGACAGATACTGAGTTCCGAAATAAACAAGGTCTTGTGAAGGCATCAGAGAACCCTTGGCAAGGTTGACCTCCCAACCGAGCTCTTGTAGGACCTGGAGCACCTTCTGAATGCTGGCAAGGCTCTTCTCCAGCAACTTCGCTCTTATGTCATCCAGGTAGGGTGAACTAACACGCCAGAGCACCGCCTCTGCCACCATAATCTTGCTGACTGTCCAAGGAGCTGTCACCAGACCAAAGGGAAGCGCTTGAAACTGATAGTGACTTATGGGAACCACGATGCACAGGTACTGCTGATGTTTGCTGCGAATGGGCACATGCGGGTATGCTTCCATGAGATCCGAGGCCATCAAACTCACCCTTACAAATTGCCACCATGATGGAGCGCTTTGTCTGAAGGAGTTCATAGAAGGCGTAGGTCAAATAAGCACAACTGGACTCTTAACTTGGAGACCTCAGCCACGTCTGAAGGACCGGTGCTGGATGCCTCCGGCAACGCTTAAGTCAACCACAAGCAGGCCTTAGCCACATAGGCCCCGCATACCGAGGCCTGTAGGGCCAGAACATTCACCTTGAACACCTGCTTTAGTAAGGTCTCCAACCTTTTGCATTCCGTGCACCAATGTTTTCACGCTGTAGTTCAGATGCACCATACAACACTTGTAACCTCATTCAGTTCTTTAAAATTGAATATGGACATATTTGTCTTTATATTAAATCATTTTATGTAAAAAATGCTAAGATAAACATTACTTACTATAATGAGATTTTTGAGGCTGCTTGGATTTGTTAAGCTTGTAATGTTTGGAATTAAAGTACTGAGAGCATTAGAGAATTCTTCAAATTTGAATTAGTGATTCACAACATCAGTTTATTTTTAATCATTTTTCAGGGATGAACATGCTTGTTCACATCTGTACATTCCAAAACGACAGATATAACTCTGGGCAAATTTTCTTAGTTCTGGAAAATGTTCACAGGGTAATGATTGCCCAAAATTAATTATGTCTGAAGCATTTGGAACTGAGGGAAGCTTATCAAATTTCATTTTCAATATTGAATTTGTTTTCAAATCAATAAGTTCCATTTGCACGTTACTAGGCATCTTCAGGATATTTTGTTCACTAGGTGAAAATGGGTTTATAAATGCGAGTATGCAGTCATCATCTTCAGCAAAATCACTAAAATGACTTTCAAATGACTTGCAATCTGATTTTTCTTTTCAATATATTCTGTAAAATTGCCATTACCTTCAGCACATTCACTCTGTCCTTTTAAATGTGGAAACTGGCTCAAATCCTCATTTTTTAACTGAGTGGTAAACAGTTTTAACTTCATCTTGAATGCACTGATATCATTTACTAAGTTAGAAAACAATTTGTTCTTGCCCTGCAGTTTCAAATTTAGATCATCGAGATGGCTGGGAACATCAACTAAAAATGCTAAATCAAATAGCCATTGGTTATCACATAAAAGGGCTCTTTCCTCAGGCAACTCATTCTTCTCTTCTAGAAAATTATGAACACTATATTTTTCAGTTTCCAAAATCTACTGAGACCCTGTCCTCTAGAAAGCCGGCACACCTCACAACGAAGGATGAGATCACCATATTCCAAATCTAACAATTCACAGTATTCTCGGAATTCTCTTGCTCTCATTTTATTCATGCATTTCACAATCGGTAGCATAAGATGCTTCAAATTTAAATTTTTCCACACAGTGACTTGTGGTGTATAATTTATTTTATTTATTTATTTAATGGTATTTCTATACCGCCTTATCATGCAATTAAAGCGGTTTAACAAACAAGACATACAAAAGCAGTGAATGTGTAAACAAGCAGTAATGGAAATTACATAGTTTGTTAAATTAGGGCGTGTTACATTGTAATAAATTGCGCTATATACATTATGTACTATAATACAATGTGAGCTATGATACAGACTGCTATATGATTAGTCATTCTTAATAACTGAATTAATTATTATTCAACGAGACCATAGTGTTCAATAAACAGGACAGTTTTCAGTTGTTTTCGAAAGTCTTTAAGGTCCTGAGCTGCTCTTAAATCATTTGGAAGAGAGTTCCAAATATTTGGCGCCGCAAAAGAGAATGCCCTTTCTGAAGTATCCTTACGGGTTTTTCTAAAGTCAATTGAGGTGCTGACTCTGTTGGAAGATCCTATTCTTCTTGGTCTTTTGCTGATGTCTGATTGAATGAGAGAAGTCAGGCTATTTGCAGAACAGTGTTGCTTGATTTTAAAAATGTATATTATGGTTTTATACTTTATGCAAGATGCTATAGGTAGCCAATGAAGCTCCTTCATAATGGGAGTTATATGCTCCTGGCTTGATAATCCAAAAATTATTCGTGCAGCGGTGTTTTGAGCGAGCTGTAATGGCTTAAGTGGCTGTTTTTTTTAGACCAAGGTATATAGGATTACAAAAATCAAGTAAGGGGGTGATTAAAGCTTGGCATACGTTACGGAAATGAACAGTTTCGAGTAGGGGTCTTAGTCTTCTGATTTTCATTCTGTAATATGCACTTCCTGTACGTATCCCCAGTCTGGTCCCGGACCTCTGAGTTGTCAACCTTAATCAGCAGCTTGGAGACTGAGGAACCACCTTCTTTTCATGATGTCACTCCTATATAACTCTGGTATCCGCCTCCCTTCATCAGTTACCTCAGTCTCCAAGCAGCTGACTAGGTTGAGCTCGGGGTCCGAGCTCACTGGAGGAACAACTAAGCCATAGTTTTAGTGATAGGGATTAGTCTGAATTTGGTTCATTTGGGTTACAAAAAAAAAAAAAAAAAAATATATATATAAGGAAATTGAGGTGCTGTACCTTTAAGGTATAGGACCTGTGCCTGCCGGTGCCTTAGGCCTTTCTCTCTCCCTCTGCCCGTCGTCAGCTGTTCGTCAGAGTCGGAGGGGTCGGCTCACCCCGGTTTGGAGCGGGGATTGTGAGCCGGCAGAGTGCTTCGCGTCCAGCCAAGCGCCAAACAGAGGATCTGCCTGTGAGCGCGCCTCTGGCTGGACGGAAAGAGGAGAAGCAGGAGTCGATCTGCCACGGGGTACGCGACGTCCGGGGATTGCCAGGAGGCCGGACTGTGACTCCTTTCGCCCCTCCTTCGCTGCTTCGGCGGCTCAGGTAAGGAAGCGGGGGGGCATGTGATTTCGGCGATCGCTTCTCCCTTCACCACAGCGCGAGTACGCCTTGCGGCTGTACAGGCCCGGCCACGTGGCACCCGCGCGGGAGTACTTTTGGATCCCGCGCTTTTTCCCGGCCCCTTCTGCTCGGCTAGACCGCCGTGTGGTAGTGCGAGTGGCTCCGGGGAGCCGGCTGTGCGATTTTTGTCTTTGCTAGCAGTGCTAATAAAAAAAAAAAAAAAAAAAGAAAAAAGAGAGTTTCTTTTTTCCTGAGGGGCTGCTTGCCTTGGGGATTGGTAGGGCCTTACGTTGGCAGAGACCTGCTTCGGGGCAGTGAAGCCCCCTTCCCCTATGTCCCCCAAGGCACAGTGTATGATTTGTGGGAGTAAGAGATCCTCCCTGTCGGACTCCGGGGTGTGCAAAGGTTGCTCTAAGGAGGCAGCAACCCTGGATCCCCCCGAGGTGAGCGTGGGGGTGCTGCCGGGGTCGGAGGTGGGGCCTTCGGTTGGCTCTCCTCCAGGCCCATCCCGGGCGGAGCCTGTGGCGGGACCGTCTACCACCGCAACGGGACAGGTACCCCAGGCGCCCTGGGCGAGCGGACTTGAGTCAATTTTCTCCGCGGAGTTCGTGGCACTGCTGCGGCACGCAGTGGGTGGCCTGCCTCGGCCTCCCGCTGAGGTTTCGGAAGGGGTCCGCGCCAAGCGGGGCCCCCCAGCTCTGCCTGCTGAGGACCGATCTAGCAGCAAGAGGCTGCGGTTGGATACGGAGTCACTGGAGCCCTCCCTGGCATCGGAGGGACTCCCGTCGGAAGAGGAAGGCGACGCTGGGCTCCCTGAGGACGACTTGGAGGAAGGCGAGCTCGATGACAAGGAGGAGCAGGCCAGAGTGGTCAGAGTCTTCCGGAGGGAAGAACTGCCAGCTCTCATCACTGAGACGCTGAGCGCTTTAAATATGCCAGCGCAGGGGCCGTCGGAGGACGAGTCTCTGGAGGATCCTTTGTTGCAGGTCTTCCGTAAGTCTCAGCGTGCCTTCCCGGTCCATCGGGTCTTCCAAGAGCTGATTCAGGAGGAGTAGAACGCTCCGGGGGCGGCCCTGCGGGGGTCGCGGGTACTGGGGCGGTTGTATCCTCTGGTGGATCGGGATCGGGAGGTCTTCACGCCACCCAAGGTGGATGCTGCGGTAGCGGCGGTGATAAAGAAGACCACCATCCCAGTGGAAGGCGGCGCAGCCCTCAAGGACGCCCAGGACAGGAAGCTGGATGCCCTTCTACGCCAGGTGTATGACACTAATGCGTTGTCTCTCCAGGCCGCTATTTGTGGGGCCTGGGTAGCCCGGGCCTGTCTTCGCTGGTCTCAGCAAGTGCGCCCAGCGCAGGCGGAGGGCAGATCTGTGGAGGCGGCCCGCCTGGAGTCGGGGGCGGCCTATTTATCTGATCTGCACTATGACCTTATGAGGGGTCTATCTAGCAGTATGGCGTCGGCGGTCGCTGCCCGCCGGTTCCTGTGGCTCCGTTCCTGGGCGGCGGATTCTTCTTCGAAGACCAGGCTGAGTAAACTCCCGTTCAAGGGACGTCTCCTATTTGGAGAGGACCTGGAGAAGTTGGTCAAGGACCTGGGCGAGTCTAAAGGGGGTAAGTTGCCGGAAGACAAACCCAAGCAAGGCCGTGGCGCTCCGTCCAACAGATCGCAACAACGGGACTTTCGCCGCTCGCGCTTTCCCCGGTTTGCTGCCGGTCAGCGGGGCCGGTTTACCTCCCGAAACCAGGGGTTTCGGGGCTTCAGAGGAGCTGGCAGGGGTTTTGGGGGGGGGGCCTCGCCCTCCCCCTCCCCCTCCTCAGCCCTGCGCAAGACGCAATGAGATACGGCGGACCCAGGAGCCGCTGGTTCCCGTAGGAGGCAGGCTGCGGGAGTTCTATGGCGCCTGGGTCCATATGACTTCGGATCAGTGGGTCCTAGAGGTCATCAGAGACGGATATGCGCTGGAGCTACAGCGACCGGTGCGCGATGCCTTCGTACGGTCTCCCTGCAAAGCGCTCAGCAAGTGCGCGGCGGTGCGGGAGACCGTGCAAAGGCTGCTGGACCTCCGGGCGATCGAACCGGTACCGCCAGACCAACTCGGTTGCGGTCGATACTCCATATATTTCGTGGTCACAAAGAAGGGCGGAGGGTTCCGGCCTATCCTGGACCTCAAAGGGGTAAATCGGTGCCTGCGGGTGACACACTTCCGCATGGAAACCCTCCGGTCCGTCATTGCAGCGGTCCGGCCGGGCGAGTTTCTCACCGCTCTGGACCTGTCCGAGGCCTACCTTCACATTCCCATTCGACAGGACCACCACCGGTTCCTACGCTTTGCGGTGCCTTTCGGGCATTTCCAATTCCGAGCGCTGCCGTTCGGGCTAGCGACGGCCCCGCGCACCTTCACAAAGGTGATGGTGGTGGTGGCGGCGGCCCTGCGCAAGGAAGGAGTCCTGGTGCACCCGTATCTGGACGACTGGTTGATCAGGGCAAAGTCGAGGGAAGAAAGCGTGAGGGCCACGTCCCGGGTAGTCGGGTTCCTGGAGAGCCTAGGTTGGGTGGTCAACAGGACGAAGAGCCAGTTGGTCCCCTCTCAAGACATGGAATACCTAGGAGCGCGCTTCGACACGGGAACCGGTCAGGTGTTCCTTCCGCGGCAGAGAGCCCAGAAGTTGCGGTTGTTGGTACGGAAGTTCTTGAAGAGACGGGAGTCCACGGCGTGGCAGTACCTTCAACTGCTGGGCACCATGGCGGCGACCCTCGAGCTGGTACCGTGGGCGAGGGCCCACATGCGGCCCTTGCAGAGGGCGCTTCTCAGACGCTGGTCGCATCAGCGGGATTCCCTGTCCCAAAAACTCGCATGCCCGGACGAGACGCGAGCGGGGCTGAGCTGGTGGCTGGATCCCCGCTCCTTGCAGAAGGGGAGGCCTCTGGCGGTGCCCGAGTGGATTGCGTTGACAACAGATGCCAGTCTTTGGGGTTGGGGGGGTCACTGTCGGGGCCAATTCGCTCAGGGACGGTGGGACCCCCAGGAGCGCTCGTGGTCGATCAATCGCCTGGAATTGCGTGCGGTGTTCCGAGCGTTGGAATGGTTTCAGTCGATTCTCGACAGTTCGGCAGTCAGAGTATTCTCCGACAACGCCACGGCCGTGGCTTATATCAATCGCCAAGGCGGGACCAGCAGCGCGACTCTCGAGGCAGAGGCCGAGGCTCTGTTCGCGTGGGCCGAGAGACATCTGCTGGCAGTGTCGGCAGCGCACGTGGCAGGAGTGGACAACGTGGAGGCCGACTTTCTCAGTCGAGTGCGGGTGGATCCGGGAGAGTGGGTTCTCCACCCGGAGGTGTTCACGATGATCACACGGCGGTGGGGCGTCCCCGTGATGGATCTGATGGCCACTTTTTGCTCCACGAAAGCCAGCCGCTTCTTCAGCAGACGAAGGGAGCGCATGTCCAAGGGTCTCAATGCGCTGATTCAGCCCTGGCCGGAGGGCCAGTTGTTGTACGTCTTCCCGCCGTGGGTTCTCATCGGCCGGGTGATCCAGCGAGTGGAGAGCTTCGGGGGGATAGTGATCCTGATAGCTCCGGACTGGCCGCGCCGCCCTTGGTACGCGGACCTGCGGAGGCTTCTGGTCGCGCGGCCGTGGCGCCTTCCGGTGCGCCCGGACCTGCTAGCGCAGGGGCCTCTCTTCATGCCCCATGTGGATCGGTTCTCGCTTACGGCTTGGCTATTGAAAGGGCACGGCTGAGAACTCGGGGCTATTCCCCGGCGGTGGTTTCCACCCTGTTGAAAGCTCGTAAGCGGTCTACGTCTTTGGCGTATGTTCGGGTCTGGAGAGTTTTTGAGGCGTGGTGCAGTGAGCGGCGCTGGGTGCCTCTCAAGGCTTCTCTCTCTCAGATTTTGGACTTTCTGCAGTGCGGTTTTGACAAGGGTCTGGCGGCGGCTTCGCTTCGGGTGCAGGTCGCGGCTCTGGCGTGCTACCGCGGGCGCGTGGCTGGTAGATCCCTGGGGGAGCATCGGGATGTCAAGCGGTTTTTGCGCGCAGTGGCATTAATTCGACCGCCCAGGAGACAGCCGGTGCCGCAGTGGCATCTTCCCCTTGTGCTGTCGGCACTGGAGCGGGAGCCTTTCGAGCCCTTGCGCTCGGCTTCCTTGAAGGATCTCACGTTGAAGGTCGTGTTTTTGGTGGCCATTTGCTCGGCCAGGCGCATCTCGGAGTTGCAGGCGCTGTCCTGTAAGGAACCCTTCTTGGTCTTTTTCGAGTCCAAGGTGGTCCTGCGGCCCGTGCCGGCCTTCTTACCCAAGGTCGTGTCGGCGTTCCATTTGAATCAGGAGATTTCCCTGCCGGTGTTCCGGTCGGACTCGACGGGCTCCACTTCCAGGACGCTCGATGTCTGTCGGGCCTTGAAGAGGTATCTTCGACGTACGGCGGAGTTCCGACGTTCGGAGCGATTGTTTATCCTGTTCGCGGGTCCTCGCCGAGGAGAAGCGGCATCCAAAGCCTCCATCGCCAGGTGGATCCGGGAGGCGATTTCGTCGGCTTATTTACTAAAGAGGAGAGCGGTGCCGGAGGGACTGAGAGCCCATTCCACCAGGGCCCAGGCTACGTCCTGGGCGGAGCTCCATGCTGTGCCGCCAGCGGAAATTTGCAGGGCGGCCACGTGGTCTTCTTTGTCTCCTTTTATCAGACATTACCGATTGGACGTTCAGTCCGCGCAGGATGCCAGGTTCGGGGTGGCGGTGCTGCAAGCAGTTGCGGCTGGGCCCTCCCGTTAGATTTACTGCTCTGGTACTTACTCAGAGGTCCGGGACCAGACTGGGGATACGTACAGGAAGGTGAAATTAGACTTACCTGCTAATTGTTGTTCCTGTAGTAGACCCAGTCTGGTCCCGCATCCCACCCGGTGTTGCTGGGGGGGCTTGCAGCATGGTCTTCTGTTCGTTTTTCTGATGACAGGTAAGAAAAGCAGTTTTGGTGTCATCTTTGTGGGGGTAGTCGGACGGGTGAGAGGTTAGTCGGGGCACCCTCAGTGTTCACAGTTAGCGAATTTATTCGTGTTCATGTTTCAGTCATGGGGGGTTGGACCTTGCGGTTTGTAAGTGGGGTCTTAACTTATTTGTTGCTCTGGTGAGTCTGCTTTGTCTTTAGGGTACTGATGAAGGGAGGCGGATACCAGAGTTATATAGGAGTGACATCATGAAAAGAAGGTGGTTCCTCAGTCTCCAAGCTGCTGATTAAGGTTGACAACTCAGAGGTCCGGGACCAGACTGGGTCTAGTACAGGAACAACAATTAGCAGGTAAGTCTAATTTCACCTTCTGATTGTCTGTCTTATATGTGTTTTAAGATTCATTTCTTTGTCCAGAGTCACACCCAGATATTTTACTTCTGATTTTATAGGAATAATTGAGTTTTCTATCATGATGCCAGGTGGAGGTGGGAAATCATGGTTACGAGAGACGAATAAGACCTCAGTCTTGCTGAAATTGATATCCATGTTGTTGTTTTTACATGTAGACATTTGTGAGAGACAATCTGTAATTTTAGAATAGTCAGGGTTATCAATTGAGACAGTTGTGAATATCATAATATCATCTGCATAAATGGTATAATTAATGCCATTTTTTGTCGGGATGTTGCAGATTGGTTGTATGTAGATGTTGAACAAGAGAGAAGAGAGGGCAGAACCTTGTGGAACTCCTTGTAAAATTCTTATGGGTTGAGATGTTTTGTGACCTATCTTTACTTGTATATGTCTCTCTGTTAGATAGGATTGGAACCATTTTAATGTGATACCATAAAGCCCAATTTCCTCTAGTCTATCTAGTAACCTTTTGTGATCTACAGAGTCGAATGCAGCAGAGATGTCGATAAAGATCATTATGATACCTTTCTTAATATCATCTATGATAGTGATATTTTAGTAGAGGACGATCGTCCTAAAAAGATGTCAAGCAAAGTTGCAGTCCCCTGCTGCTTTATCTATCGTTGACGGTGCTCCATCAGTACAAACACTGATGAGTTTACTGGAATCTAGCTGCAGATTTTCTAGGCATGACTTTGCCTTGTCAAATATGTCTGATCCTCTTGTTTTTCCATGAGGTGACTCAAGACCGATAAAGTTGTTCAAAGATCTTAAAATTATCATCCATTCCCCTTATGCGATGTAGCCCAGTTTAACATTTTTATATGTCAGCAGATTTGTCCAAAGCTAAAGAAAAGCAAGTACAAGCATTAGATACATCATGGGAAAGTTCTTTGGTGCGTCTTGTAACTGTTTTCTTTGATGGAGCAATTTCATCTACTTTTCTTTAAATATTTTTATCACCAAAGCATTTTGCAAATATTTGGAGACCAGGATTAACAATTTCTTCTCCATCAGAGAAAGGCTTCCGTTTTTTAGCCAACGCAAAGGCAGTTTCATAGGATGCTTCCGTTTATTGCCAGACTTTCACAACTTCTTTTAAAAAAAAAATTTGTTGTCTTTTTATTTCATTGTTTTTCTTAATCGTATACTCTTTCCGTAACTTAGACCTAAGCGCTAACTTAAGTTTTTCTTCTGCTTCAGACTGATTCTTTTTTATAGTGTCCATTAAGATCATGTTATCTGAGAGAGTGTTTTCAAAAACAATGCACGATGTTTTTCCTGACGGACCCGCAATAAATAACTCATTTTCCCCCTGTTCATTAAATTGATGCTTATTATCACTTTCTGCTTTTCTTTGGCTCATTTTCTTTTGCACTGTGATGGGTAACTGACGATAAAAACAAAGCTTAGGTTCCGAAAAGTACAAAACTTCAGTTGTCCACAAGGAGCGAAGTACAACTGAGTGTCAATTGTAAACTGACTGGTAAAAACGTGAGACACAGTGCAGCCACTGTTGGTGCCTGGCACCTCAAGATCAAACAAGTATCAAACGTGCAGGTTTGTGGAACGACTCCTGTACAAACGGCCCTCTTTGTGTAGCGAATATATAGCAACTCATAAAGGTGGTGTGGGTGTTCACTGCTATTTGTTCCAAGTCTTACTAGCTGAATATTTTTTTAACTGAAAACAGGTTAATGTGAAAGAAGATGACATTTGCTAAAAGATGTGCATGAAATAGCAATTAATTTTAGTTATTTTATTACGTTTTAGATTTATTCTCAGTAAAACTCATTTCTACTTATGTTACTTGAATTTCTGTTGGTTTTTTTTACAAATCTGTTATTGGTTAATACGTTTTGTATGAGTAGGCTTGCTCTTTTATTATTATCACTGGGGTGCAATGCACCACTTTTGGCCATCTATGGTATCGAGGCTTCAGCAGGGGTGACGACTTTTGCTGGGTATATATACTTCTTCAGATGTCTTAATTCTCAGTGTGAAGAGACTGATTTACCCCTTTGTATTCAGTGCTTATTCTCTTTTCTCCCTTCACTTATTTTAATAAAGTCTGGATCTATCTTAAGTTGAAGAATTTGTATAATGATGAACTGTGTAGAGGCAATTGTATGCAAACGTACACCTATACCATTTCAGATTATATATGGATATTTCTAGAGTGGTGAATCATAGGTGGGCTTTACAGATCCCAACTAGCACAATTCAGTTTGGCATTTTTTGTCCTATCTGCAAGTGTTCTAAAATATCCTTTTCCTGTTTCTTTTTGCGATCCTGCTTTAGAAAGGAAGAAGTTTTATCAGGATGTCAGTATTTCTCAAGGAGAAGGTAAGCGTTAAATGATATCGGTGCTGTCAAGAGTTTTGCTAGCCAATCGGAATGTGGTCATGTACAAGGACGCAATGTATATTTTCATGATTTTACAGAATTTTTAGTATGC
Source organism: Ichthyophis bannanicus (assembly GCA_033557465.1). Taxonomy (NCBI): domain Eukaryota; kingdom Metazoa; phylum Chordata; class Amphibia; order Gymnophiona; family Ichthyophiidae; genus Ichthyophis; species Ichthyophis bannanicus. Next base: position 66,423,350 of record CM066044.1, on the reverse strand, counting down.
TTTTGCTGTGCTTGGTGAGAATCTATTAGTTGATGCTATATAAAACCAAATAATGCTTCAGGGAATAATTTGGATTTTGGCATCTGTGAGACTCCTGTTGGTTGTCACCGCTCTCTTACTGTGAATACTCGAGTTTCCATGTGATCCCTCAGGTGGCTTTGAGATAAATCTGGACCGCAAGAAGTTGAAAACTCCCCAGGGAAAAGTGTTCACAGTACCAAGTGAGCCACTGGCTATTGCTGTTGCCACAGAATGGGACAGTCAACAGGACAGCATCAAGTCCTACACAATGCACCTGGTGAGCAATTCAGCTTCTGCTGCAAAAGAACAGGGAGGGGGAGGGTGGAGGAGGACCTGATCTCATCTGTAACACAAAGACTATTCTGTACATTCAGCATGCCCTTTTGCAAATGAGCAAGGTGGGCTTAGGGTATACTGGCCCAGAGTTGGAAAACAAGGACCGGACAGAGCTCTCAAGAGTGGTAGGCCGGCCACAGTCAGGTGAATTCCAACCGTATTAAGCATATGTATAGCTTAGGGATCTTATAAAAATCAAGCTTGAACTATATTATTCTAAAATGTAAACTTATGTGCTGAATGCAGAAATAGAAGTGAGTTTCCATTTTCTGCCTCTCTGGATTTATTGCTGAACTGCTAATTTGTAATTTTTTAAATAGACCACATTATGCAACACAGCGTTGGACAACCCCACTCAGAAAAACAAGGAGCAGTTTATCAGATCAGCTTTGAAGTTTTTGGATACAGATACCATCTGGTAGGAGATTGCAAGAAACTTACAGGTGCTGAGCTGGGATTATCTTTGGGTCTAATTTATCTTGGGGTCAAGAAAATATTTTTCCACAGGAAAACATACTCGGCTGAAGCTCTACAGAAATATTTCTGTCCGCCTGCTTCTGGTCCACCACGTAAGTTAAACGCTGTAGAGTACAAGGCTGAGATTTTCTTCCATCCATTCTCATTTGTTCCAACGTAGGCAGAGTCACTTTGATTTTATTCTGCGTCCCACTTTGGTCCTGTTTCAGTTCTTAAGTCCTCACGCTCTGTTTGAAATTCAAGCCTTTTCTTCCATTAGTGAAATGTAAATAAGCGCTCCACAAAATGTGTGAGGGGAAATTAAAGACAAAAAAAAAGGTAACCTTTCAATACTTTCTGGTGCCCTTAATTTATGTTCCTGTATAGAAACTCTGTCTCCCTAAGAGCACACTTAACCCATTACAACTGGCAATGAATGCCGCTGCCCGCATCCTTCATGGAGCCTCCAAAAGAGACTACATATCTCCTATTTTGCAAAATCTCCATTGGCTTCCTATCTACTGCAGGCTCACCTTCAAATTACTACTGATTACCTTCAAAGCCCTTAATAAACTATCCTCCACCTCCCTCACGGACCTTGTTCACTCCACGCCTCAGAATAGATCCAGCAGATCGGTCGCTGCTAACGCACTCGCTATCCCCATTGCGATAATAAAATGCTCCCTCGTGACAAAGAACAGAGCTTTTGTGTTTTACGCACCCACACTTTGGAATGCCCTCCCTACCACTATCCGGTCTATTTCTGACCTCACACAATTTAGGAAGGCCCTAAAATGCCACCTTTTCCTTCAGCATTACTCTCATACCGGTGACATGACATAACCCAACATACCCTCCCGATCCGTCGCGATGACATAACCCAGCACACTAACATAACCCTATCCATTGACACAATTACTCAACCTGTATATAATTATCCCTGTTGAAACCCAAGTTTTATTACCTGTTCCTTGTAAAGTTCAATGTACATTTCAGCCTTACATTGTGCTATTTAATGTTATCTGTAAACCACACTGATTCTAAAAAGCGCGGTATAAAAAAAGACTTAAATAAAAATAAATAAATAAACGGAAGTAAGTAGGGGAACAGATGCCTTGTAAACAGCAAATATCTGCATCTGACTTATTTAAAAGTTACATTAAAGGAGCATTAGAAATTCCAGCAGCTTCTTTTCCATGGGTCATCTAGAAATAAGCTTAAGGAATTTGGTGCTAAGATTAAGACCTGTACTTGATTCCATTTTGACCGATTTATCTGCCAAACTCCTTCCCCAGTCTATGGAAGGGGAAACACTGCTGGTGACTTTTATTAGAATCTGATAAAGACTGGATGTTTACGTTTTTTATATTTTCCTAGGAGAGAGAGAAATTCTTGGGACAGTCTTAGAATTTATCCTGATCTTTCATTTGCAACGTGAAAACTCGTTTGTGATGGACGCAAGGTTTTCATTGTTACCCCTGCAAATGTAAAATTTAATATTTATGCAACCAGTATGTTGTTGTTTTATCCTAATCAGCTTAAGTCATTTTTGCAAAGGCATAAGAGGGATTTGATTTGGACTCTGATCTGGATTCTTGGGAGGCTTAATAGTTTATTTATTCAATCTGGCTGATTGGCGTCATAGCCCCAATTTATGCTTATTATGTTTAATAGCTATATCTTGGATCCATGTAATTGTTTTATTGTTAATGCATTAATTCTAAAAAACCCTTTAGTAAACATGCCTCTGGATGCATATTAATTAACTAAACTGTTAATGAACTGCTTTGCATGATTTTTGCATTTATATTTGTGTGTGTGTGTGTGTGTGTATAAAAAGATAAATCTATAAAATGTGCTTAAATTTGCAAATGCAGTTCCATACAGTATTTGCCATTTTTTTCGCATTCTGTTGCAAACTCATTTTAGTACATTGGCCTCACAGAGTTTCTGGAAGAGTCAGTTAGAAGCAACTTGCCCGAGGTACACAGACAGTGGGAGAGCAGAGGCTAGCCTGACTTTTAGGGCTGGTCTTTAGATCAGAGCTCCTCCAAATAGCTTAGGAAGGCAAATGTAGCAGCTGCAGTGTTCACAGAAATTCATTAAATATTATTCCAGTATATAGTTCATGACATAGCCCCTGTGGCCCACCCCTTTCTGCTGCCTATGGCCCCAACAATATTTTGCCCAGCACAGCATCAGGAATTAGAGAGCTTGTGGGCAGGGCTGAAGGTTAGTTTGTTTGACTCCTCCAACCAAAAAGGTGATCAGTTGGCCCAGGTTCATGAAACAATCAAACCTTACGAAGCTCTGTGTGTTTATAGGTACAGTCAAACCTCGGTTTTCATGATTAATCCGTTCGAAAACGTCTGACTAAAACCGAAACGTATGAAAACTGAAGCAATATTTCCCATAAGAAATAATGTAAATCCAATTAATCCGTTCCAGACACCCAAAAATATTCACAAAAAATACATTTTATAGAGAATAACTATATTTTACATACAGAAAACAATGAGAAATAAATACAAATGACTAATGAAATGGATAAATGAACATTTAACATCACTGAAAGCAAGCTAAGTACAGTACTGTACAGTACAGTATGTTAACATCTGGCCTTAGCCACCCCTGACAAGCTGCTGTGCCCAGCTCTCTTCGGAATCACATTGAATTCAGTCCATTAAAATACCTTTACATTATCTGCTCAATGCTTCAGAATGGCAGAAAATCTTAATGATATAGCTTCAGACGTACCCTGCAAGAGAAAGAATTGCCTCCCACATTCATGCAACATCTCCTGCTTACGTTGACAGCTTTTTCCCTGCTACCGGGACAAAATCTCAGTCAAAAGACGTTGAAAACCGAAGCAATGCATGAAAACCGGGACAAAATCTCAGTCAGAAAAGACGTTGAAAACCGAAGCGTATGAAAACCGGGGCAAATGAAAACCGAGGTTTGACTGTATAGGCACTGATGTGAATGATCAGGCCTTCTTAGTATCAGAATTGTTTTATTGTGTGCCCAGCAGAGGGCACTAGAAGTGCATGGAAGCTATCAGCAGGCGTTTCGCCTGCTTTCAGTAACTCAGAACACCCATGAATTTCCCTGCCTCTAAACGTGGATTCTTCTTTGCTTAGATGCAGAACTAATACTAGTCTTTTTATGTACTAGCTACAGAGTAGAAGAGCCTCCAGGTTTAGTGGAACTGCAGAAGACTGAATGGGATCCCATTATAGACTGGGCTGAAAAAAGGTACGGAAAGCAGCAAATGCTTGCTTTTTGTAATTGTCTTTACCTTACGTTTTTATTTGATGCAAATTAGAATTCCTTTTTTAGCAAAATTAGTAGAAATAAAGTTTAATAAACATGTTGTAGGTGAGATTGTTAATATGCAACTAACTAACTTAATGCTGTTTATTCATATTAACACCCTGCTTATCCCAAAATTGGGAAAACAGAATATATGTTTTAAAAAATACCAAATGCATAATGAAATATAGAATGTATAATCCATACGATATCATAACAGTGCTGACACATGTAACAAAAACATAATCTAAGGGAACATACATAATTCTCTTTCCAGAATGTGTCAGTTTGAAGGATGTAAGTGCGATTTGTTTGCCCTCCTTTGACCTTATTAAAGCAGTCCAGCTCTTGAAATGTAGTTGGAAGTATTTAATGTTGCATCAAAGCTTGTCGTTTTGATCTTTTATTTCGAGGTATCCAAGCAGACTAACGCAGCAGGCACAAGATTTTAGTAAAACCAGAAATTTAATGTCATATTATATTTGATTTACTTACCCAAGCAAATCAAAGCTCAAGATGAGTTGCATACACACAGGGGCATGTTTAATAAAGCACATTAGCTGCAAAAGCCTAACATGCCAAGAAAGTGCAGATAGCGCCACGTTAGCCACAAAAGCCGTGTGTTATCTGTTGGGGGGGTGTGCACAGCATTTGCCCAGCAGAGGGTGCAGCCGAGCGGTATCATAGATGCAGCTAATGCCATCCATTGAGTACTGGAGGTTACCGTGCACTGTTAAGGCCGGCGATAACCGCACATTGCAAACACGTCTCCTCTCTGCCCTGATCCCACCCACTCCTGCAGATAACATGCATTCCACAAATAGCACTGAAGATTGCTGCGTTATCTGCAGTTGCCCTGCGTTAGCTGCTAACCTGGTTTAGTAAACATGCCCCATAGAGTATGTATTCCCCCTGCCCAAAAGAGACTTGTATCTCAATTTCCACCTGAACGAAGGGACTTGCCCATGATCTGTGGCAGCAGCAAAATTTGAACGCTGGCTTTGTTGACTGCTGTTGCCACTAGGCCACTCCTCTTAATGACCCGTATTTAAAGCTCCTTTAAAACTGGAACTGTTTCAGGTATGGTGTTAATATTGGTTCCTCCACCAGCATCATGGGGCCTGATATTCCAGCAGAAACGAAAGAAACATTCATGAAGCATTTGGCCTCTTACAATACATGGGCATTGCTAGGTGAGTATTAATATTATCACTGGGGGTTTTGTTAAGGCACCTGAAAAGCCGCCACATTCTAAACATTCAACGTTTATGGTTCAGTCACTCTTTTTGGGTGTAGGGAATTCTCCTGTACTGTCCACTTAGATACTTCCATAAGTAAATAGGTAAGAAACACAATCGATTACCCTGTAGATTCATGTGGCCCTGGATTAGGCTTTGTAATTGTGTATGTGGGCATGTGCACTGCATCAGTCGCTGGAGACGTGGATTGTGAATTAAACTGGAAGGGTTTTGTAGGATTGCATGCTTTCATGGCATGAACTGTTTGACATTTAGCAGTAGCTCATGCCTGATGCTTCCTTCCAGCGCTGATATCGCACATATAACCTAATCTCAGTTGTGCTACCCTGATCTGCTTAGTCTCCTATGTGTTTCCTTACCATTCTCCTAGATGTATCCTTGTCGTCAGCTATTGTCTGTCTTGACTAGATTGTAAACTGATGATGAGCAGGGACCGTCTTTTACATGTGTCTGTACAGTGCCGCTTACGCCTTTTAGCGTTTAAACAATAATCAGCAGTAGTAGTAGTACTAAGCACAGTCCTCTGGCCACCCAGCCAGACGGGTTTTCATGATATCCACAGTTAACATGCAAGAAAGAGAACTGCCTACGCTGTCTCGTGCACGTTCATTGTGAATGTCCTGAGAACACAACTAGATGGGTGTCCCCAGGACTAGTTTAAGCCCACTTCTGCTAGACCAAGCTGCTTTCCATGTTAGCATTAAGAGGTTGTGATACTTCAGGACTGCCAGTTTCACTAGGCCTGTTTTAAAACTGTGCTGTACATTACCATGTGCAAGGTTCATGCTTCAATTCCAGAGTTGGGCCTTTTGTCTCCTGGGTGGGGGGAGGCAGCATTCACAGGGGAGGCTCAACGATGACACCATGTGGTCCTATTCAGAGCTCTTGATTGTAGAGTGCTGGAAGGGACCCTGGTGCATGGCTTCTGGCTCATGGTTCTCACTGCAGTGACCATACTAGATCTGTTTGGGGGAGGAGGGGCGATAGTATAAAAGAGGGAGAATCCTGAGTAGTTTTTGACTGAGCTAGAAGCACAAAGGAGGAGGGGGAGGAACCTGCCAGGTCCAAATAAACAAAACACACTGGCACCTTCCAATTTATTGCTTTAGAATGCAATATGCTATCTCTTCTGGAATATTCTGCTGAGATAGCCTTGCTGCAATTCTGATATATGCCCCTTTGTCTTTGCAGGTATTGAATATGTTATTGTACAGCTGAAATCAATAGTGCTGGCGATGGGGCTGGTTGACCGTCATATTACTGTAGAAAGAGCAGTGGTCCTGTCACGCCTGGAGGAGGAATACCAGGTAACAGTCTAGCTAAGGCCTAATAAGCTGTTTAGTCTTCTGTGAGCACTGGATGATGCTGTAGCTGAATGCAAATTATTGGAGATTTGAAAGAAAAAAAGAATTGCCTTCAGAGAAACTACCCCAGGAATTAGTGGAAATCTGCAGCGGTGTATAATCTTATACAGTTGTTTTCTGCGTTCTCAAGGGGGGGGGGCGTATATTTTGTTTGCTTCCTAAGCAAAGCATGGTGTTTACTGTACAGGGGCCAGGTTGCCGTGGTGACTAAAAAATCAGATTTGGTGCCTGGGGTTTAGAGCACAAGGACAGTAGAAGCTTTGGTGTCTGCCCGCGGGAATCCCAACCTCCGGGACAGTTTCAATGTCTGTCTGCAGATTTTGGTGTTGGGGGGGGGGGGGTTTAGAGATGTTCTGTACAGACAGCTGAGCAGATTTAAATGGACAGTAGATTTTAATCAATAATGAATGGTGGGCAAGGGTGCGGAATGGAGGACAAGGGGGAGAAGTTGAAGAGGAGAGAGTCTGGGAATGGAAACAGAGTTTGGAGGTGGGGAGGGAAGAGTGCATGGGAAATAAAGGGCACAATGTGTGCAAAAGGCGCACCCTGCTCTCACCACACACACGCATGTATCCCACCACACAGCACACACACAGATGTAACTTAAAGGGTATGGTGGGAGAGGGAGGAGGCATGGGGCTCCTGCCTTCTATTGGCATTGTGCAGTGGCCCATTAAGAGCCTGATTTATTAAGCTTTTTCCCATAGAAAATGGGAAAACAGTCTTAGTAAATCGGATTCTAAAACCTAAAAAAGTAACTGCGATGACACTTAGGGGGTTGGGGACAGGGGTGTGCACTGTGACCTCTGTTTCGGTAGCCGTCTCAGATTCCAGGAAAATTTGTCAAGGCCTACCGTAATAACCTTGGCATTGCTGCCCTGTTTTCAGTGTAGTCCATTAAATAGTATCGCGGCGGAGTCCTGTTACATTTGCTCCCTTGCAGAGCTTTTGGATCTTGATAAACCTGGTTCTGTTTTTCAGATTCAGCGGTGGGGCAATGTGGAGTGGGCCCATGACTATGACCTGCAGGAGCTGCGCGCTCGCACAGCGGCTGGGATCCTCTTTGTTCACTTCTGCTCCGAAAGTTCCACTGTTAAACACAAGTTGCTGCAAGATTGAAGTCTCCAAGATCACCTGCAATGGCTAGGAGAAATGAGGGCTGAATTCCCGGGGCACATCCAGTTGGACAGCAAGAAGACATGCCCTTGGGAAGGAAGCAGTGGGCAATGACGGCATCTCATGCATTGTGTAAGGTGGAGAAGATGATTAAGGTTAGGGCCGAATAAGAAGAAAATGTCCTGGCTAAAGAGAATCTGTTGTTAGCTGTCAGCCATTGCATAACAGGAACCTATTTCTTTATTTGAAGACACCTTTTTTCATTATCTTATTTAAAGTTTGTTCCTAACATTTCATAACCTTTAGCTCTTTCCAATAGTAAAGCATATTTATCTGCAGTGTGCAACTTCCAGTAGCAGTTTGTGCTTTTCTTTTTTTATTAAATGTGTTTTTAATGGAGTCTTGTTATGTTTTCTCTTCAATTATGCACTAACTCATTGCTGCTTAGATTAGCTGCCTGGTGCATCTCATCTAAACTAATGTTGATGGCATTCAGCAGACCTAAGACATGAGCAGTTCCCAACTGAAACACCTACTGGACACGGCACCAACAACAGTACTTCATGGCCAAGGACAGTGTGACACTAAATTAAAACAGTGTCCCACCTAAGGAGTAGGGTGAGACGTGTGCTCAAGAGTCGCTCAGGAAAGTCTGATGCTGACCCTTTTCAAATAACTGCAGAGATGTGTCTGGAGTGGTATAATCAGACACCCCCTTCCTCCCCCAATTGAAAACTGAAGGTTTTCATGCTTTCTGGCCTTATGCTTGGATAGGCAAGTTTCCTGTTCTTGCTTTGGAAAGTCAGAATTGTGGCACACACTCGTGGATGTCTGTGTGTCCTTAAGTTGTTGAAAAATCAGATGGGGAAGAGAGAAATAATCTTTTGTGCTCCAAAAAAAAAAGCCCCACACCTACTTTAGACAATTCTCAAGTACATATTTACATCGTTGCTGAATTTTACAGTACCAGAATGTTAAAGTAAGCAGCGTGTAGTCCCAGTCACTAGACGGAAACTACCTGTTGCACTGTTTTTAGATCTTTTGTACTTCCTGGACATGCTATAGCTGCAGATCTGCAGAGAAGCTTAACCCTGCTCTCTTTCATTTGGAGTACATGTTGATAAGTGAGGTAGGGCCATCTGGCTGTGCCCATTGCTTTATCTGAGCTTGGCCTTAGATCTGATCAGGCAGCTCCATGTCGTCCAGATCATCAATCAGATGGTCAATGTATGTGATGATTTCTGTTACGCGCTTGCGGTTCCTTGCTACTTCTTTCTTTTGAACCTGGAAAAATGACAGAGGAAGAAGCGTGCTGAGACTGCACCACCTTATTTTGAAAATTAATTTCAAGACCCAATCTGGGGCCAAAATAAAGGAAACTTATAGTACAGCTATTACTAGAGATGCTGAAACAATTTCTCAGATCATTCTGGATGTAAAAAGCTCTGGGACTATGCCTTACGTTAAAACAGGGCTGGTGCAAGAAGATTACCGTAAATATTCAGACCTTAATTATATCTGAGACTCATTCAGAGAGGCTTCTGGTTTTGGTTAGTGTGTGAGTAGCAATGTGGCCCTGAGCTCCACTGCAGATGTATTATAAAACAAGTGTTTTGTCAGCAATCCTGCTCCTTTGCAGCTTCCTTGTGCCTTGTCCAGGGTGAAAAGTCCATTAGAAATCTGTATGCCTCCAAGTCTGTACAGTTGCTTACCTCTCCATCGAGTGGATGAATCCTCAATGAGAGGAGGAAAGTCTGAGGAAAGCAGTGGGGTGGAAGGCCGCTTAAATGAGCGTTGTAGCTTTTAAGACTGAAATAGTAGATAAAAGTACTAGAATGCTTTGAGGACGGATTTGTTATTATCTGTTCCTGGTTGAGAGAGTTGGGGGCCCTTGAAGATGCTCTAAGGGGAGATCACCAAGTTAAGAAAGGTGAAATTAGACTTACCTGCTAATTGTTGTTCCTTTAGGATCTCTAGTCCAGTCCTGGAATCTCTGGGATTTAGGTTCCTCCAGCAGCTTGGAGACTGAACAATGACATTCTTTGATGTCACCAGCATAAGTACCCGAGGGACCGCCTCCTTGCTCCAGTTTACCTATTGACAAAGCAGACTCACCAGAGCAACAATTAAGTAGCTATCATAGCTATCAAACCTGCTCAAAGTACCGGCAAACTCACCGACTCCTTCTTCTGCAGCCGCGGCTCCCTGCCTCTTAGGGAACCGCGGCTGTGCTTGTAAAATCATCGCGGAGCCCTTCCTGTCTTGACGGGCTCCGTGCAGCATTGTCCCGCCTCCAAAGGAAGTGGTAAACAACTTCCTTTAGAGGCAGGACAATGCTGCACGGAGCCCGTCAAGACAGGAAGGGCTCCGCGATGATTTTACAAGCACAGCCGCGGTTCCCTAAGAGGCAGGGAGCCGCGGCTGCAGAAGAAGGGAGGGAGCTGACATGGAATAATTTTCAGGTATGAGCATTGTTTTTTTCGTGGGGGCGGGGAGAAGGGGGGTGCGGCCCGCGAGTCTACACGTAGTCGGCTGTGCGGCCCGCGGCCCTCTGGAGGTTGGTGACCCCTGCTATAGAGGAATAATGCATTACAAAGATTCTCAAAAGTATCATTCTCCCTAAATGAACCATAAAACCTATGATGACCAGATAAACGCATATCAGGGAGGGATGCGGGACTGGACTGGAGATCCTAAAGGAACAACAATTAGGTAAGTCTAATTTCATCTTCCTTATCGTCTCTCGAGTCCAGTTCTGGAATCTCTGGGATACAACAGAGCAGTAAAAACCTTTAACGGGTGGGTCCTGCTAGACCAGCCTGAAGCACTGCTGAACCAAAACAGGTATCCTGCTGCCTGTATAGCTAATCTATAATGCTTTACAAAGGAATTTAAGGATGACCAAGTAGCCGTTTTACAGATGTCTACAGGCGGCACCAAACTGCACTCAGCCCAGGATGTAGCTTGCGCCCTCATTGAATGCGCCTGAAGCCCAGCAGGAATAGTTCTACCCTTCAACAAATACGATGATGCTATAGCTTCTTTGAGCCACCTAGCAATAGATGCCTTAGAAGCTGCATGACCTTTCCTTGCACCTCCAAAAAGAACAAACAGTCTATCTGTTTTACGGAACTCTTGTGTTTGTTTTAAATACACCTTTAACGCCCTACGAACATCTAACAAATGCAACTTCTTGAATTGATCTTCCTTGGTATCATTTTCAAATACTGGCAATGAAACTTCCTGATTGATGTGAAAAGCCGACACCACCTTAGGTAGAAATGAAGGCACTGTCCTTAAAACTACCTTCCTTTTGAAAAATAATAGAAAAGGCTTCCTACAAGACAATGCTTGCAAGTCCAAAATTCTTCAAGCTGACGAAATAGCAATTAGAAAAAACTACCTTGAGTGTATGGTCCTTTTAATGTTGCTCGAGATAACGGCTCAAACGGTTCGCATACTAAAGCTTCCAAGACTAAATGGAGACTCCAAGACGGAACCCTTGGTCTACATGGCGGCCTCAATAAGGAAACTGCCCTCAAAAAAACATTTTACATCTGGATGTGCTCCTAGCACTTCACCCTTTATCTTTCCTCTATAACAAGAAAGACTTGCCAGATGTACCTTTTTAATGAAGTAACCGCTAAGCCTTTCTCAAAACCATCTTGCAAAAAAGATAGAATTTGAGAAATAGAAGCTTTTAACGCCTCCAAACCTTTATCTTCACACCATGCTTCGAATATTCTCCAAATTCGAATATATGCCAAAGAGAGGTAGACCTCTCCCTTGCTCTCAACCAAGTGGAAATCACCGCCGCAGAGTATCCCCTGGCCTTTAACCTCACCCTTTCAAGAGCCAAGCCGTAAGCGAGAATAGATCCACCTGAGGCATGCGTAATGGACCCTGATGCAACAGATCTTCTCTCATCGGTAAGCGCCATGGCCGGTCTACAAATAACCTTATGAGATCCGTGTACCATGGACGTCTTGGCCAATCTGGAGCTTAGAGGGTGTGGTTATATAAGGAACTTTCCCCTTTCAGCCTTTACTGACTAATTCCCCGCAATGTTTTCTGGGAAATGTAGTTTAATTGCACTATATATGGGCTTCAGGTAGAAAGCTGTAGTCGGGCTCCTTGGGGTAAGGCAATGACAGAAATTTATTGAGCACAAATAAGGTCCATAAATACCACATTCAGGCATATTTCTCCAGGTTTCTTCAAAGTACAACAGGTTATAAGCAAAACAAAAACCCCAAACCAAAGTGCAGCTTAAAGTATTCTTCAGCTCAGAAAAACATAGCCTTTTAACAGCAAGGCTACCAGCTTCCTTTAGCCTTGCTGGTTAAAGCACAAAACACAAAACAGGTTTTCTTCTGTGGCAGTTTGCCTTCTTTTCCAGCCTCAAACCTTTCCAGGCTGTTTTCCAATTTACAAGCAAAAACAAAAACTCCAAACAGGAACAAACTTTCAACGTGCAAGCAAAGTTCTATTCAGGTTTCTCAGGAAAATTCAAGAGTAAAAATAAAGCTTTTTCCTCACAGTTAATTTGGCTTCTTGCCGTCTCACTTCACAGGTAGGTGGTTAACAAGCACAATTCACAACTCCAGCTTGTTCTTACGTCTTAGTAAAACTTCCCTTTTTTTACCATGTGGGAATTTACAATCCATCTACCTGCTTCTTATGGTTACCTTTCTCTAGAGGGCTTTCTCTCAGGGCTGGCTTTCCTTCAACCCTTCTGTGGCTAAGGCTTGGCACAAAGAGTAATCCATGAGGGTGTCTTCCTCATTCAGCTCAGCATCAGGTTCTCCTAGCTGCATAGACTCTGACTCTCCTTCTGGCTCACCGGGCTCGGCTGACAGCCTCTCGTTAGAGCTGAGAGTGTCTCCTGCTCCTCTGCACTGCCCAGCATTAGTCATGCTTCTCCTGCTCTGCTCAGCATTAATCAGGCTTCTTAGGCTCGTACCTGTGCCTCAGCTTGTATCAGCTTCTCTCCCTCTTTCTCCTCTTCTTGCCTTTGCCTCTGCCCTTGCTTCTGGTGTTCCTTCCACCCTCTCTCCTTCTCCTTTACTATAATCTAGCATAGGCTTATATCTCCAGGGTTCTAGCCCCACCTCCTCTCTTCCCAGGTGACGGAGATCACTCTGCCTTTTGGCACCTGAGTAATCAGGGAGCTTACTGACGTAAGGGTCTTGGACCTTAGGTCTGTATTCACTCTCCCTTATTTCACTAGGGGAAACATGAAACCTGTTCCAGCTGGGGGTTTTCTGGTTCCTAGGTGAGGTTGTGGCTTTGTTACCTGACCTTGCAAAAGGGGCCCTTTTTATTAGGGTGAACTCTTTGCCTTTTTCCCTTTCCCCTAACTCAGGATAGGCTTCCTTACCACAATTACTAGCCCCTTGTGCCTTTCTACTCTTTGCAGAACACGCCCTATCAATACCCACGGAGGAAACACATACAGAAGCTGTTCCTCTGGCCAACTTTGAATGAGTGCGTCCAGACCTTCCAACATTCTCTCTTGTCTTCGACTGAAAAACCGATTTGACTTTTGCCGACTTGAAGGTTGCCATGAGATCCATTACCGGAACTCCCCAATGATTTATTATCAACTGAAACACCTGAGGATGTAGAATCCACTCTCCTGGATCCACCTTTACCCGACTCAAAAAATCGGCTTCTACATGTCGACTCCTGCTACATGACTTGCAGACAAAGCTTTCAAATTCCTCTTGAACAACTGCTCGGCTTCAGCTTCCAGAGCAATACTGCTTGTGCCCCCTTGACGGTTGATGTAAGCTACTGCAGTCGCATTGTCTGATAGAACATGAACTGCCTTCCCCTGGAAATAACATTGAAACACTTGAAGAGCTAAGGTTACAGCTCTCAACTCCAATCTGTTGATTGACCAGATTTTCTCCTGATCGGACCATTGCCCTTGAACAAATCTTCCCTCGAAGTGAGCACCCCAGCCCACAAGTCTGGCATCCGTTGTAAGAGGAATCCAAAGAGGAGATTCTAGCTGCATTCCCACCTCTAGAATCTCTGGTTGTAACCACCATTGTAGAGCTTGACGTGTCTCCGGAAGACAGGGTTGCCTCTTCAAGAGAGGATCCCTTTGATGCGACCACCTTCTTAGTAACGCTCTCTGTAACGGGCGCATATGAGTTCTCGCCCATTGAACTAAGTCTAATGTCGCTGCCATTGTCCCGAGCAACTGCAAATAATGCCATGCAGTGGGATTTTCTCTGGTTAAGAAACATCGCACCAGATCTCTCAATGCTAGGACTCTCGACTGAGGAAGAAAAACCCTTCCTATCCTTGTATCGAATCGAGCACCTAAGTGTTCCAGATTCTGTGACACGATCAACTTGCTCTTTGCCATATTGACAACTCAACCAAGACTTTGCAAAAACCCACTACTCTGGCTGTTGCCAATCTGCTTTCCTTTTCGGACTTTGCCTGAAATCAACCAATAGTCTAAATATGGGTGAACCAAAATTCCTTCCTTTCTCAACACTGCCACAACAACCACCATTACCTTGGTAAACTTTGCGGAGCTGTTGCTAAACTGAACGGCAACGCTTGAAACTGGAAGTGACCCATTAGAACTGCAAACCTTAAAAACGTTTGATGCTCCTGACGAATGGGAATGTGTAGATACGCCTCTGTCAAATCCAGAGACGTAAGAAACTCCCCTTTTCTTACTGCCATTATTACAGACCTCAGTGTTTCCATACGAAAATGAGTTACCGAAAGGTAACAATTTACCTTTCGAAGATTCAAAATTGGTTGAAAAGACCCTTCTTTCTTTGGAACCACAAAATAGATGGAGTATCAACCGGAGCCGCGTTGGCTTGGCGGTACCGGAACAATAGCGTTGAGATTCAAAAGTCTTTGCAAGGTTTTGTGCACCGATGCACACGATGCGTGCCTTGCAAGGAGATTGAACAAACAAATCGACCACCGGAAGTTGAAGCTCCAGAGCATATCCCTCTCGAATAATCTCCAACACCCACTGATCGGAAGTGATTTGAACCCAGGCTGGATAAAACTCCTGCAGACGACCTCCCACGGGAATAAAATCCCTCTGGGTCTTCCCAATCTTATTGTGACTTTCTAGAGTTTGAAGAGGAAGAGGAGGTTGCAAATCCCCTGTTTGCACCTCAAACCTCGAAACCCCTGACTCCTGAAAAATTGACGTCATCTCTGAAACTGACCAAAACGTGCGAAACGAAAACAAAAATCTCTGTAGAGGCCCCTAGACGCCTGAATTGGACGCCCAAGTTTCTGCCTGTCCTCTGGCAGCCTGCCACCTTTAGAATCTCTCAAATTCTTTACCAATTTATCTAAGTCCTCCCCAAAAAGGAGTTTACCTCTGAAAGGAAGCTTAGAGAGTCTTGCTTTAGAAGAAGCATCTGCAGCCCAATTACGCAACCATAAATATCTTCTTGCTGCAACAGAAACCATACTCTTTGATAAACCTCTAATAAGGTCATAATATATGTCAGCTAAATAAGCTGCTCCAGTCTCTAACCTAGTTGCTTCTATTGCAGAGTCTTCCACATTATCTCCATATACCCGCTGAGACCAACAAAGACATGCTCTGGCTACCCATGCTCCACAAATAGAAGCCTGAATAGAAAGGGCATTAACATCAAACACTTGTTTTAACAAGGTATCCAGTTTCCTATCATGACTATCCTTAAGAGCAGCACCACCTTCCACAGGAACTATAGTCTTTTTAGTAACAGCTGAAACCGCTGCATCCACTTTTGGAGATTTAAACAGCTCCCGATCTTGATCCAATAGAGGATATAATCGAGCCATGGCCCTGGAACCCAGCTTCAGGCATATCCCATTCTTGTTGAATCATCTCTCTTACCACTCTGTGAATGGGAAACACCCTTTGTGTCTTCCTAAATGCCTGCAACAAAGGATCCTCCAATGCAGAGTCCTCCTCTGGATCTGACACTGGCATATTAAGTGTTTTTCCAAAATCAACGCTTGTAACTCTTCTCGTCGAAAAACACGAACTACTCTGGACTGATCCTCCTGATCTGTGAGTTCTCCGTCTTCTAACTCATCTTCAACATCCAAAGGATCTGAGTGAATCTCCTCAGAGACTAAAGAATGCTCCTGTAGATCCTTCCCTGTTTTAACCTTCTTGACAGGAACAGAACCGTCAACTTCCAAAGAAATAGCCGATCGCTTCTTTCCCAGATCTGTTACAACTGAGGAAAGTGAGCTTCTTTGACCATTTCCAAACTTTTGCTGAAGCAAAGATAAAAAATCCTGTGAAAACAATGCCGCCAACCCAGATGAAAAAACTGATGGCACATCTGGAGCAGAAGGCCTTGCAACAGGCTCTGGTAAGAGCTGTGGAGGAGAATTAGCATCCTCCAAAGACAAGGAAGTAATCCTAGCACCCTCAGCACTGGATTCTAAAACCTGCTCCACATTTGCAGTTTCTTGAACACAAGACCTGCAGACTCCCGAGTCAGATAAAGTTCCTTTTCTAGAGCCACAAACCAAACACTGTGGCTTAGAAGGCATGACTTTACTTTAGTTTCAAACCACACTACTGATAATACATTCAATTATCCTCTCTTTTTTTTTATTTTTAAAAACAACACACTCAGCAAACAGTTTAAAATGAAATCAAATGAAACAAAATTCTCTTTAAAACAAAATTTCCTTTGCAAAGAAAACTAAACACAATGAAAACAACATTCACTCACTGTTTGCTGACAACACATCCACTTACTGTTTTTCGTTTCCCCGGGCATGCGCAAAGAACGGCACGGCCTACAGAGAAACAAACTGCCACTGGAAAATAAGTGCGCAGCAGGAAAAAATGAGTCTCTTTCATCCAGGAGAAAAAAGACCCCCTTGAAACTTCACTCCAAACAACCGGCTCCTCGACGCTATGCTTTTTCAGCGTCGGAGGAGAAAGCGGAATCTCTGCATAAACAGGAAGTTACCATTTGAAAGCTCTGTTGGCACAATTAAACCTGTGCCTCACAGAAAACAGCATTTTCCAGATAACGGCTAAGAGCTGTTTTGATTCTGCCAGAAAGCACTCCTCACCTAATGTAAGTAGGTTCAGGAGACTTGATAAAACAATCTAGCCCAGACAAAAAATAAATGCGGCTATACAAAAACCGGCAGAGAAGAAATTTAAAAGAGAGAGGGGGGGGGCACATCTCTGGCTTTAAAGCCACAGTAACTGAACTACAAATTCAAAATAAAGCTAAATAAAATTCAAAATAAATACTTAATTGTCCCTCCAATGAGCCTAGAATCTCTAGGCTCCACAACCTCCAGCTGCTTGAGGACTGAACAAACTGGAGCAAGGAGGCAGTCCCTCGGGTACTTATGCTGGTGACATCAAAGAATGTCATTGTTCAGTCTCCAAGCTGCTGGAGGAACCTAAATCCCAGAGATTCCGGGACTGGATTGGAGAGATAAGAAAGACGGTGAATTGGCTTAAAATATAAAGCTGGATGGTTATCGAGTTGGCCATGCAGTGACTCAAGAGCCAAAAGACTCATTCCTCAGTGCCCCCTGGTAGGGAGGCCTGGATCCTGGAAGCCCTCGGCCAAAAATGTTTCCAGGACTTGCTGAGTCCAGTCCTACCAGTTGTACATCAGCATATACCTCAAGGAACGTGAAAGAGAACTTGCCAGTTTCTCTGCAGGCCTCGATGTGGAACCTTTCAAATGGTTCAAGCCACTGGTCTCTGCAGTTGAGGAGTTCTCAACATTTTTGTCTTGCTGTCATCTGACCTTGTAGCCAAAAACTGGTGAGAAAGTCAGTTGGACCATTAGATGATAGAAGGGTAAAAGGGATAAGGCCATAGAGGAGAGCCTGTATGAAGTTTTTTGCTTCGGTCTTTACTGAGGAAGATGTAGGGATGTTACTCATGACTGAAGTGATATTTAAAGGTGATACTGCGGAAGAATTGAAAGAAATATTGATACACCGGGAAGATGTATTACAGCTATTTGATAAACTGAAGAGCAGCAAATCACCTGGACCGGATGGCATACATCCGAGGGTGTTGAAAGAACTGAAATATGAGATTGCAGACCTGCTATTAGTAATCTGTGAACTATCATTAAAATAATCTGTAATACCTGAAGACTGGAGGATGGCCAATGTAAAGCCAAGTTTTAAAAATGGTTCCAGGGGTGATCCGGGAAACTACAGACCGGTGAGCCTGATGTCAGTACCAGGAAAAATGGTAGAAACCATAATAAAGAACAAAATTACTGAACATATAGATAGTCATGGCTTAATGGGAGACAGCCAACAGGGCTTTAGACAAGGAAGATCTTGTCTTACCAATCTGTTATGTTTTTTTGAAGGTGACAATAAACAGGTAGGCAAAGGTGAGTCAGTTGATAAAGCGTATCTGGACTTTCAGAAAGCCTTTGACAAGGGCCCTCATCAGAGACTTTTGGCAAAACTAAAAAGTCATGGGATAGGAGGCAGTGTACTATTGTGGATCAGGAACTGGTTAAAAGATAGAAAGCAGAGGTTAGGGCTAAATGGCCAATTTTTCCAATGGAGAAAGGAGAATAGTGGAGTACCCCAGGGATCTGTGCTGGGTCTGCTGCTTTTTGACATATTCATAAATGACCCAGAAAAGGGAGATTATCAAATTTGCAGATGACATGAAACTATTTAAAGTTGTTAAAACCCATGAGGATTGTGGAAAATTGCAAGAGGATCTTGATAAATTGGAAGACTGGGCATCAAAGTGGCAGATGAAATTTAAAGTGGACAAGTGCAAAGTTATGCACCTAGGGAAGAACAACCCAAACTATGGTTACACGATGGAAGGTTCCACATTAGGAACCACCACTCAGGAAAAAGATTTAGGTGTCAGTGTGGCTAACCTGTTAAAGCCCTCGGCCCAGTGTGCAGCGGCGGCTAAGAGAGCAAATAGAATGCTAGGTATCATAAGGAAAGGAATGGAAAATAAAACAAGACAAAATTAGACTTACCTGCTAATTGTTGTTCCTTTGCGTCCCTCTAGTCCAGTCCCGGAACCTTAGAGTTTAGAATGCCTTCCAGCAACCTTGGAGACTGAATGATGTCATCTTTTTCTGATGCCACCGATACAAGTAGGCTAACTGCCCCCTTTCAACAGTATCTATTGACAAAGCAGACTCAGCAGAGCAACAAATAAGTAGATAAAAAAACATATTAATAGGCAAAAAATACCTTTAAGCAACAAACCGTAAATATATAATTTTTTTTTGCATGCTTACAAAGCACTGCTGCCACAAAATATCCTGAAACATTCAACTATATGTAAATGTTTGCAAAATTTTAAAAGCTTTAAAATTAAATTCCTAACAACTTAATAAAAAAACTCAGGCTGATGAAAAACCCCCTTGAAATACACTGGGAGGGATCCGGGACTGGACTAGAGTTCCTTAAGGAACAACAATTAGCAGGTAAGTCTAATTTCGTCTTCCTTTGCGTCCCTCTAGTCCAGTCCCGGAACCTTAGAGGATGTAACAGAGCAGTTAATCTTAATGGGAGGGACCCGCAAGGCCAGCCTGAAGAACCGCTGAACCAAAACGCCCATCTACTGCTTCCTGCACATCTAACCGATAGGGCTTAGCAAAAGAATGTAAAGACGACCATGTAGCCGCTCTACAAATATCTCCTACTGGAACTAAACTAACCTCCGCCCAAGACGCTGCGTGCGCTCTGGTTGAGTGGGCTCGAAGACCCACCGGAACCGCCTTTCCTTTAAGAAGGTATGCCGATGCTATCGTTTCTTTTAGCCATCTAGAAATAGAAGACTTTGCCGCTGCTTCTCTTTTACGAGGACCTCCAAAGGACACAAACAATCTATCGGATTTCCTGAAAGTAGCGGTTCTGCGGAGATACCACTTCAACACTCTACGAACATCCAGAAGATGCAATCTACGACCTGACTTATCTTTTTGGCTCTTTGAAAATACAGGCAGTGAGACCACCTGATTGACATGAAACACTGAAACCACTTTCGGTAAGAATGCTGGCACTGTACGTAATACAACCTTGTGATTAAAAAATGATAAATATGGCTCTTTACAAGATAAAGCCTGCAACTCCGAAATTCTTCTAGCAGAACAGATTGCCACGAGAAAAACCGTTTTCAACGTTAAATCCTTCAATGACGAAACTCCCAATGGCTCAAAAGGTGGACCCATTAGAGACTCTAAAACCAAATTTAAATCCCATAAAGGCATTAAATTACGTTTAGGAGGCTGCATAAGCAATATGGCTCTTAAAAATCTACGAATGTCTACGTGAGAACCTAATAGCTGACCCTGAATCCTACCACGATAACATGAGATAGCTGCCAGTTGCACTCTCAAAGAACTAGCCGCTAGACCCCTTTCCACACCATCTTGTAAAAAAGAAAGAATCTGCGGCACCCAGGCCCCTAACGGCCTAAGATTCCGTTCGGCACACCATGCCTCAAAACTTCTCCACACTCGTATGTACGCCAGCGAGGTTGAACGTCTTCGTGCCTTCAGCAAAGTAGAGATGACCGCCGAAGAATAGCCCTTGGCAGTCATCCTAGCCCTTTCAAGAGCCAAGCTGTAAGCGAGAATTGAGCCACCTGGGGCATGCGTAATGGACCTTGCTGTAAAAGATCCTCTCGAAATGGAATCCTCCATGGCATGTCCACTAGCAGACGCACTAGGTCCGCATACCAAGGTCTTTCAGGCCAATCGGACGCTATTAGCAACACCTGACCTCGATGTCGCTCCACCCGTTGAAGTACACACCCTATCAGAGTCCACGGAGGAAACACGTAAAGGAGACCGTCTTCCGGCCATATCTGTGCTAAGGCATTGAGGCCTTCGGACATTCGTTCCCGTCTTCGTCTGAAAAAATAAAAAACGTGACACCTGCGCCGACTCGAAAGTTTCCATTAGGGGAATCCCCCATCGTTGCACCAACACCACAAACACTTCCGGGTGAAGCTGCCACTCTCCTGGGTCTACTCTGCGACGACTTAGAAAATCCGCTTCCACATTTTCCACTCCTGTGACATGCTGAGCGTAAAGAGCTAACAGATTGCGCTCTGCCCACTTCAAAAGCTGACTCGCCTCCGTTTGCAGAGCCAGACTGCCGGTTCCTCCTTGGCGATTGATGTAGGCGACTGTTGTCGCATTGTCTGAGAACACCCTTACTGCTGCATGATTCAGATATCTCTGAAATTCCCGCAACGCCAAACTCACAGCTCTCATCTCTAGATGGTTGATGGACCAAGTTTGTTCCTCTGGTGACCAGAGACCTTGGACAAACCTGCCTTGGAGATGAGCCCCCAACCTGTGAGGCTTGCATCCATCGTTAGCAAAATCCAGGATGGAGGCTCTAGAGGCATACCCGCCTCCAGATGCTCCTCTGCTAACCACCAGAGAAAATCCTGAGTTTAGGCGCCGAGTCAACGCATCTTTCTGGTGAGACTATCTTTGCAGAAGAGCCCCCTGCAATGCTCGCATATGAGCTCTGGCCCACGGTACCACTTCGATCGTGGCCGCCATTGTACCCAGTAATTGTAGATAATGCCACGCTGTCGGCGCCTGTCTTGCTAGAAACCAACTGACCATCTCCCTCAATCCTTGAACTCTGTGACTTGGGAGAAAAACTGCAGCTTTTGCTGTTTCGAAACGTGCTCCTAAATATTCTAGAGACTGTGTTGGTTCCAACTTTCTCTTTGCAAAATTGACCACCCAACCAAGACTCTCCATCAACCGCGCGCGGTGGCTATTAGACTCTCCTGCCTTGACTTTGCTTGAATCAGCCAGTCGTCTAGATAAGGATGCACTCGTACCCCTTCCTTGCGTAGTGCAGCCGCTACCACTACCATAACCTTGGTAAACGTTCGCGCAGCTGTAGCCAATCTGAAGGGCATCGCCTGAAATTGAAAATGCCCCATGGGCAGAGCGAATCTCAGAAATCGTTGATGATCTTTCCGCACAGGGATATGTAAATACGCCTCTGTCAGATCTAATGAGGTTAAGAATTTGTTTGCCTTCACAGCCGCGATGACAGAGCGTAGCGACTCCATTCTGAAATGGGTAATCCGAAGACAACGATTTGCCCTTTTTAAATCTAGAATCGGCTGAAAAGTGCCCTCTTTCTTTGGCACTACGAAATAGATGGAGTACCGACCGAGACCGCACTGCTCCACAGGAACGGGAATTACCGCCTGAAGCTGCAGTAAACGCTGCAGCGTGTCTGCGACTGCGTTCACTCTTTGTGGAGAGCAGCAAGGAGTTTGAACCGAAGGAGCTCTAGAGCATAACCCTCTCGAATGATCTCTAAAACCCACTGATCTGTGGTAATCTTGACCCAGGCAGGGTAAAAATCCCTCAACCTTCCTCCCACGGGAATAAACCCTGCCTGAGCCTGTCTCATCTCATTGGGATTTCTTAAGATTTGTGGCCTGAAACTGAGAAAATCCCCTTCCGGCTCCCCGGAAACCCCGAAATCCTTGACCCCGTACTGAGAACCTTCCCCGTTGGGGCTGGCTAAAACGAGGCGTCCGAAATCTACGAAACTCTCTAGAATCTCTTCATGAGCCTCCAGCACCTCGACTCTGCCTCGGCTTATCCTCCGGCAGACGACCACCCTTGGACTCCCCTAGTTCTTTAACCAATTTTTCCAAATCTTCACCAAACAAAAGTTTACCCCTAAAAGGTAACTTACTAAGACTAGCCTTAGAAGAATCGTCCGCTGACCAGTTACGCAACCAAAGGTATCTTCAGGCCGCTACAACCGAGGCCATACTCTTAGCCAGAGCTATGATAAGATCATAATGGATGTCCGATAAATAAGCAGCACCCGATTCCAACCGAGTTACCTCTTCTAACTGCTCATTTACCTGCAACTTTTGCGACCATCGCAAACATCCTCTTGTGACCCATGCCCCCGCAATCGAGGCTTGCAAGGAAAGGGCGCTAACATCAAACACCTGCTTAAGCAAAGTGTCTAATTTCCTGTCCTGAACATCCTTTAATGCAGCGGCTCCTTCAACCGGAATCGTAGTCTTCTTGATTACAGCTGAAACCGCAGCATCCACTTTAGGAGAGCGAAAAAGCTCCTTATCTTGATCTGAAAGAGGGTAAAGACGAGTTAAAAATCTAGAACCTCGAAAAGCTGCCTCAGGACAGTCCCACTCCTCTTGAATCATAGACTTAAAAACTCTATGAACTGGGAAAACTTGCTGGGACTTCCGCACCGCCTGCAAAAGTGGATCTTCCAAAGATTCTTCAGCTATCGAATCCCCCGCAGGCATATTAAGTGACCTGAGAGTCTCAGAAATCAAAGCAGGCAACTCCTCTTTACAAAATACTCTAACAACTCTACTTTGTTCTTCTTCTTCTGGCAACTCTCCTTCCTCTAATTCCATCTCAGAGGACTGATCTACATCGTCCGCACCTTCCAACACTTCCTCGAGAAGACTATCATTTACTGCCTGCTTACTGATCTTTGCTAACCCTGCGTCCTCCTCGGGTAGACAAACAGACCCAGTACGCTTCATACCCTTTGAAGTTTGAGAAGAAACCCCTAACATAGGCTGCAGAAGCTCCAAGGCCTGAGACATCAGCAAATAGAAACTAGGAGGAATAGAATGAACATCTGCTGTGCTCATAGATGGAAGCACCAGAGCATCAACCTCAGCAGAAGACCCAGGCCCTGTCCGCACAGGACTTAAAGCAGGTGGCAGAGAATTACCAAGTTCCCCTGTTAAACCAACCTGAGCACCCAAGGAATTTCCTTGGGCTTTAATTACACCATCGGGCTCAAAAGTGCATGACTTACACACCCCCGAATCCATTAATTCTCCATGCCGCGAGCCACAAACTAAACACCGTGGCTTAGCCAGCATTCTATAATAAAAAGTCAAAAACACAATTAAAAAGACTGTACCTTAAAAGGATTATTTTCCCAAACTAAAGAGAATAATTAAAGTCAAAAACACAATTAAAAAGACTGCTGCTGAACTCCCGCATAAGCTAATGAAGAAATCGCGCGCCGAACACTTGTGTGCCGTACAACCGCATGCCGAACTCTCGTGCGCCGCACACCCATGCGCCGAACTCTCGCGGGCCAAACGATCAACGGCAACAAGGCGGATTCAAAAAACAAATAATTAATTACCAGTACTTTCCCCCACATACTTTAAAGTCCTGGGGAAGTTCAATGCGTCGGAGCTCAGCCGTTCAGCGGCTTTGGCACCAACGTCAGAGAAAACAAAATGCCCTGCAATCCCTTATATCTAAGGGCAGTGCACAGCCTAAATCTTTTTGTTTCTCTTCTTTTCTCTTTCTCTCCACCTGCTCCTCACCCCTCTTACCGGGTTCGGGAGCAGGGAGGATCTATCCGTTAAAACTTTTAAGCCTCTGATCGTTTAAAAGATGGGGAGGAGGCAAAACAAAACAAATTAAAATAGCCCAGCAGGAAGCTTCAGCAGCAGCAGCGCTCTTAAAACAAAAAGAGAAAATCTAATCAAAATTTGAAACAAGCCAAATCAATCTAAATAAATAATTCAGTTCTACTTGTTTGTTACAACTGAGCCCAGATACAGGCTCAGATGTCTCAAAAGCTGCTTGGAGACTGAAATACTGTTGAAAGGGGGCGGAGTTAGCATACTTGTATCGGTGGCATCAGAAAAAGATGACATCATTCAGTCTCCAAGGTTGCTGGAAGGCATTCTAAACTCTAAGGTTCCGGGACTGGACTAGAGGGACGCAAAGGAAAGGATATTATAATGCCTCTGTATCGTTCCATGGTGCGCCCATACCTAGAATATTGTGTGCAATTCTGGTTGCTGTATCTTAAAAAGGATATAGCGTTATTAGAAAGGGTACAGAGAAGAGCCACCAAATGGTAAAGGGGATGGAAGGATACCCCTATGAAGAAAGGCTAAAAAGGTTAGGGCTCTTTAACCTGGAAAAGAGACGGCTGAGGGGAGATATGATAGAGGTCTATAAATTAATGAACGGAGTGGAACGGGTAAACGTAGATCGATTGTTTACATCAGAATATAGAAAGACAAGGGGCCATGCCTGGTTTCTTGGATAAAACAACTAAATCTGAACTAGCCCCGTTCATACTTGGTATGGTTAATCAATCCCTCCTCCAAGGAACTATGCCAAATAATCTTAAACGCTCTACCATTTGTCCAATACTGAAGAACAGATCCCTAAATAGCGATGACCCTACCTCCTATAGGCCAATTGCAAGCATCCCTTTCCTAGCAAAATTCATTGAAAAGATAGTCAAATTGCAGTTAGAGGACTTCATTGACACAAACGGTCCCCTCGACGAACATCAGTATGGTTTCTGCCCATACCAGGGATTAGAAACCTTACTAACAGTTTTATTTGACTCCCTCATCCATGGCATGGATAATGTTAATCAAGCTTTTGTACTTGTCTTCATAGACATTGCCTCTGCCTTTGACAATGTGGATCATACTACTGTTATCACTAGACTAGCACTATTAGGAATAGCTGGTACTGCTGTACAATGATTTAAATCATACATTACTAGTAGATACCAATTTGTAAGAATCAACCAAGCATTCTCGTCATCATCCTCTCCTCACGACCAGGGAATCCTACAAGGTTTAGCATTATCAGCTCTCCTTTTCAACCTGTACATTCAACCAATCAATTTTCAAAAAGCATAAAATAGGATACCTCATACATATGCTGACGATATTATGTTATTTACACCTGTAAATATAAAAAACCCATTTACAGCAACATGATTGACTGACTGCATTCTTGAAGCACAATCCTGGCTCGCCAAAAACAACCTCCAAATCAACTTCAAAAAAACTGAAATTCTGTTCACAACAAGAAGTCTAGATTTTACCCTACCCTCTCGAATTCGACATACAAAATACAGAACACCACAATCCCAGTAAAGCAGGAGGTGAAGTTCCTGGGAATCATTCTGGACAAGTCCCTCAGTATGTCATCTCATATAAAACAAATAGCCAGGACTTATTCTTTAAACTAAGAACCATCCAGCACCTCAGACCTCTCCTTGAACCTAGTGATTTCCGAACTGTGGGCTAAGCACTTATAACCCCACAGTGGGACTATTACAACAACTTGCTACAGGGTCTACCCAAAAGGACCATCAATACCTTACAACTAGCCCAAAATGTGACTGCTAGAATTATCTCCAAAACTTGTCTAACAGATCATATCACACCTACTACTATTTAGCATTTATATAGCGCTACGCACGCAGCGCTGTACTTAAGAATCTACATTGGCTCCCAATAATGAGCAGAGTAAAATATAAAACAATAATCACCACCTTCAAACTAATTAATAACATCTCATTCTCTTTCCTTAAATTTAGAATTCACTCACAAACAGACTCTAGGAATAGAAGGAAGAGCAGCCAGAACATACTTAGCATACCATCCTCAATCCGTAAAACAAAGCAAATAACCAGCAACAGAGCCTTTACTTACACTGCACCAACACTATGGAACTCTCTGCCAGACTCCATCAGGTCAATCAAAGTCCTTCAGACCTTTTGGAAAGAGCTAAAGACGCTTCTTTTTACTGAATACTTTAACAACATTGACTGAAGCATAATTGTTACTCCCGTCCTTCCACAACCCATACATACATGTATGTAATTAATGATCCCCATCTAATTTTCCTGATCCAGGAAGTTGCTTTGTACATAGTTAAATGTGTTTTTTTCTGTAACTGTACATAGTTGAACCCTATTTGCTTGTAATAATTGTTCTCTGTAGCTGGCTTGTTTAATGTAAACCGCCTCTGATCTCTGGAAGGGGTGGTATAGAAAAACTGCTTAAATAAAATGTGACCCCGTACGCCTACTTGCACATGAGGCAGCTCAGTAGTGCCTCTGCTCCCAATGGACACAAGCCACAGGCAGGTTTCGAGACAGGATAAGGGTGACCCACCAATTGGCGACTCTCTCAACTGGTGGCAGCTCTCCCGCCACCTTCAGGCCAGGATGCCCTTCCAGGCACCCACCCCCCCCCAGAGGGTCCTTACCACGGACACCTCTCTGCTAGGATGGGGAGCTCATTGCAAGGACCTCCGCACGCAAGGTAGTTGGTCCCAAACGGAATGCAGTTGGAGCTCCGGGCGATATTTTTGGCCCTCTGTGCCTTTCGCCACAGGTTACAGTTCCAATTGGTGCTGGTCCAGATGGACAACCAAGTCACAATGTTCTACATCAACAAGCAAGGGGGCATGGGGGTCGTATTCCCTCTGCCAGGAGGCGGTAGCTGTCTGCTCATATGCGACATGCAATGGTATGTTCCTGTGGGCAGGACAATGCCCTGGCAGACAGGCTGAGCAGAGTCCTCCAGCCGCACGGGTGGTACCTGGACCCCGGAGTGACCTCCTGGCTTTTTCAACTCTGGGGTGTCCCCCCCCCCAGTGGACCTGTTCACCAGCCTGGACAACACACAGTTGCCCTGCTTCTGCTTCTACTAGCTGCACCCATCCTGGGTGTCTGCAGATGCGTTCCTCATTCCATGGATGAAAAGCCTTCATTATGCCTTTCCGCCGACACTGCTGGTTGCCAAGACCGTCTTTGAGGTCCAGCATGACAGGGCATCACTGATGCTGATAGCCCCTCTGTGGCCCAGGCAACTCTGGTTCCTGCTGCTTCTCTACCTGTTGGTGGCCTCTCTGATTCCCTGGGCCATACCTCAGGATTGCTTTCACAGGAGGAGGGCACTCTCCTACACCCCAACCTGGGGTCCCTGTTGCTCACAGCTTGGCTGCTCAAAGGGTAGCTCCAGCTCCCTTCAACCTCCCACGAGATGTGGAGAAAGATTCTCCTGGCCTCCCGCAAGGCCTCCATGAGAAGGGCATACACCTTCAAGTGGCATCGATTTTTCGGTGTGGTGTGCCAAGAGGCAAGTGAACCCTTTTTCCTGCTTGGTGCAGCTGGTACTCCAGTCCACCTTTTTCAGGTGGGACTGAAGTCCAACTCACTCGGAGTGCACCTGAGCAGTATTGCAGAGCACCACCACTCCATTGAGGCAAGTCTCTCTTGGCTCAGCCCCTTGTTTCTCATTTTCTGTGGGGCCTCATGTTGTTCAAGCCTCCCGTCTGCCCTCCAGTGGTGGAGTGGGATCTCAATGAGGTGCTTTCGCAGCTCACTAAGCCACCATTCGGGCCCCTGGCTACTTGCCACTTGCAGTACCACTCCTGGATGGCCGCCTTTCTTGTTGCACTTACATCAGCTCGCAGGATCAACGAATTCCAAGCTCTGATGACAAAGCCTCCCTAAACGAGGTTCTACAAGAACAGGGTGGTGCTTTGCATACACCCCAAGTTTCTGCCGAAGGTGGTGTCCCCCCTTCCACCTCAGTCAGGAGGTGGTACTCCCAACCTTCTTCCTGTGGCCTCACGCCATCAAAGCGGAGACCGTTCTCCATACTCTGGATTGTAAGAGGGCTCTGTCCTATCTGCAATGGCCTCAACATTTTGTCTCCTATGACCCCAGTCGACTAGGGCTTCCAGTGACCAAGCAAGCTCTGTCCAGTTGGGTGGCGGATTGCATTGCCCTGGCCTATGCGCAGGCTGGGATCTCACTTGACCATCGGGTCATGGCACACCACATCAGGGCCATGGCTACCTCTGTGGCAAATCTGTGTTCCGTACCTGCGATAGAGGTCTGTCGAGCTACCACCTGGTCTTCGGCCCATACCTTTGTAGCTCACTACTGCCTGGAGAGGGAGTCCTGACGGGACAGTGCCTTCAGCCAGGCCATACTCCATAAACTTTTCAGGGTGTAGGCAACTCCTGCCCTCCGACCCTTCTGTGTTCAGGCTACCAGAGTGCTGATTCCCTGCTGGACACTTGGATCTTGCGAGAGTCTCCTAGTTGGAACTCAACTCCTGCAGCTTACGGCTCGCCCTCTCGGGCCACCTGTGACATTTTGTAAAGGTTCTCAGTAGCCTGGAGCTGGGGAGTCCCATATGTGAGGACTGACCTCTTGCTTGTTTCCAGAGAAAGCGTAGTTACTCACTAGTAATGGGCGTTCTCCGGGGACAGCAGGTATCAGTCTTCACAACACTCCCTCCTCCCCTTGGAGTTGCTTCTTTACCGTATTTTATTTTTGCTGTCCTTAGTTCTGTCATTAGACTGAGGCAAGATGGCACCCTTGGGCAGGAAGAGGACCACACATTAGTGGTGCATCTCCCAAAGGCTTTCTTTAAAAGCTAGGGAGACGCTTCCATGTGGCCTCCATCAGCGCCAACAACACTCATATGGGAGGACTGATTCGTGCTATCCCTGGAGAACACCTGTTACAGGCGAGTAACTACGCTTTCTCTGGGGTCTGGTGATGGATGTGGGAGAGGAGTTTGCAAGTAAGAAGGAAGGAGGCAAGGGATGGCTTGGTGGGCAGCTCTCTGAAACTGCAATGACTGCGAGCTGAAGGTAAGAGCAGGAAGGAACACAGTACTTGGAGGTTCAGCTTGATGCAGATTCAGGGCCCCTTCTGAGCAGGTGATGAGAGGAGACGCAGCAGTTAAAGAAAGAGACTACTGAGTTGTGGGCTCACACTATGTGTTGATGTCTGGTTCGGATGAATGCAGAATATGTTTGGGCAGGTTGGATTTGAGAAAGTGAGGTGTAATGTGAGAGGTGAACTGGTTAGGGATGATTGGGAGTTAAGTGTTGGAACTGTATGGATTAGAATGTAGGTGGTTTCTGGGAAGGGTTATACTGAAGAGATCCGGGCAAGTAGCCATTGCTGTTCTTGGAAGCCTGATCGCAGGGATTGAAAGAGCGTAGTTACTCACCTGTAACAGGTGTTCTCCAGGGACAGCAGGAATCAGTCCTCACATCTGGGTGACGTCGGTGCCGATGGAGCCCTTGTGCAGAGCAATTCCCCAGCTTTCAAAGAAAGCCCTTGGGATTGCATCGCACATGAGCGGTCCCCTTCCTGCCCAAGGGTGCCATCTTGCTCAGTCTAATGACATAGCTAAAAAGACGGCAAAATGAATAAAAATCAATAATAGGACTGCACCTTCAGGGGAGGAGGGAGGGTCGTGAGGACTGATTCCTGCTGTCCCTGGAGAACACCTGTTACAGGTAACTACGCTTTCTCCAGGAACAAGCAGGAAGTCGTTCCTCACATATGGGACTCCCTAGCTATAGACTACCGAGAACCCATAGTTGAAAAATGGCTCCCTCTAGAAGAGCTGCAGCAGCTGTGATAGGAATCCAGCGGAGACACAACATCCCTGGTAGCCTTACACCAGAGGGCCGGAGGGTATTTATTTATTTTTTATACCGCGCTATTTAGAATCAGTGCGGTTTACATGTATACTAACAGGTACTTTTTATTCCCTTGTCCTCGAAGGGCTCACAATCTAAGTGTACCTGAGGCAATGGAGGGTTAAGTGGCTTGCCCAAAGCCACAAGGAGTGGCCATGGGACTAGAGACCCCAGTCCCTCCGGCCTGAAGTTGCTTGTCCCCATGCGGGAATTGAACCCCTGGCCTTCTGGCCTGAGGTAACCGTCCCAACCACTGAGCCACTCCTCCCTCCTAGGGAGGAGTTGCCTAAACCTCAAATAAGTTGCAGACTACCGCCTGGCTGAAAGCACTGTCTCGTCGGGACTCCCCATCCAAGCAGTAATGGGCTGCAAAAGTCTGGCTTGAAGACCAGGTGGCGGCCTGGCAGATGTCTGCCAGCGGAAGTGAGCTACTGATGCGGCCTTAGCCCTGACACGGTGGGCCGTGACTCGACCCTGCAACGGGAGGTCGGCCGCCCTGTACGCCCAGGCAATGCAGTCTGCCACCCAGGTGGATAACGTGCGCTTGGAGACAGGTAGCCCCCAGCTTACTGGGGTCAAAAGAGACGGAGTTGAGGAGCCCTTCGATGTCCCCGCGTATGCTCCAAGTAGAAGGCTAATGCCCTACAATCAAGGGTATGCAGAACCGCCTCTGCACGGCTAGCATGCGGTCTGGGAAAGAATGTCGGAAGAACCATCTCTTGGTTGAGGTGGAACGAAGAGACCACTTTTGGAAGGAATTTAGGGTGGGTGCGTAGAACCACCCTGTTCCTATAAAACCGTGTGTACGGTCTTTCTGAAACCAGAGCCTGTAGCTCACTCACTCGCCTGGCAGATGTGAGTGCCACCAGGAAGAGCACCTTCCAGGAGAGGAAGTGCAGATGGCAAGCGGACATCGGCTCAAAAAGTGAGCAAGTAAGCTTTTGCAAGACCACATTCAGATCCCACTCGGTTGCCAGAGGACGAACAGGGGGTTTTAGTAGAAGTAGACCTCTGAGGAATCTGGGCACCAAGGGGTGAACCGAAAGAGGTTGTCCTTCCACTGGTGAGTGGTGTGCCGACAGAGCACTCAGATGGACCCTGACAGAGTTAGACGAGATCTAAGTCAGAGAGGTGAAGCAGGTACTGCAACACCACTGGTACAAGGCAAGAGAAAGGGTTTTCATTGTGCTGATTACACCACACCTCAAACCTACCCCACTTGAAGGCATAGGTTTTCCTAGTGGACTGCCTCCTTGAGGCCAGTAATACTTCCTCCACGTTCTTAGGTAGGAGGAGAGGAGCCAGCACTACCCTTTCAGCAGCCATGCCATCAGGTTGAGAGACCTGAGGTTGGGATGTAAGATAGAGCCCTGTTCTTGGGACAGGAGGTCGGGCCTCGTTCCCAGAGGGAGTGAGATCTCCACTGCCAGCTGGAGGAGAAGCGGGAACCAAGGTTGTCTTGGCCATCTGGGGGCTACTAGGATCACCGAGGCCTTGTCCCGAAGGATTCTGAACAGAGTTCGGGCCACCAGAGGTGTGGGAGGAAATGCATACAGGAGGGCCCACAGACCAGGAGATCAGAAAAGCATCCGCAGCCATTCTTTGGGGATGTGGCTGTCTGGAGCAAAGGTTGGGCAACTGATGATTCTGCGGGCTGGCGAAGAGATCTATGGACGGATGTCCCCAGCAGTGGAAGATCTGCTGGGCCACTTCCGGATTCAGTTGCCATTCGTGAGGTTGAAGAATTCTGCTTAGTTTGTCTGCTAGGCAGTTCTCTTGACCTATTAACCAACTGTAGTATTAGTAACTCTGCACCAAAAGGTTTTTTTGCACCGTGACAACGGGGGCACAGACCTCAGAACTATCCTCAGATATTCATAAAATGCTTCAAGGCCAGAAAATCCGGCTCTAGTAAAGCGATTTGAGGAAATTTACATCAACGGTCTGCATCCAACCCCTCCGTCCGTCAAACAGTGCCAAATACCAGAATTCAATAAACTGATGGAAATCCAACTAAAAAGTGCTTTAACAAAACTCCATTCTTATAATCAATAAACAAAATTCAATACTGCAAAGCTACTTAACATAGGACCCTCAGCCATTTAACATGTTAGCACATTTGTCTTATATCAATATTTAACCATGGCTGAACACAAAAACAGGCTCCTATATAACAAAAGGACCCATGAGCAAAAGATAACGATCCAAATAAAAACAAAAAAAGTGCTAAATGCTCTTACTACAAGAATATACACTCACTTAAATCAAAGCCAACAGAGCCCGAATTCCTTACCCGACCCGCGTCTTCTCCACAAACTCACCACGCAGCTTAGATAACACTGTGGTGACGTGGGCATGACGTCAGACGCCAGTTTTTGGATATCTTGACTGTGGGGTGTCTGCAGTGTTGAGTATTATCTAAGCTGCGTGGTGAGTTTGTGGAGAAGATGCGGGTCGGGTAAGGAATTCGGGCTCTGTTGGCTTTGATTTAAGTGAGTGTATATTCTTGTGGTAAGAGCATTTAGCACTTTTTTTGTTTTTATTTATTTTTTAGTATACCCCCCTGAGGCAGCGTCTGCGAAACGCTAAGAGGGACGTCTGAATGTGGCGTAAAAAGGAGTGTTATCTAAGCTGCGTGGTGAGTTTGTGGAGAAGACGCGGGTCGGTATACCCCCCTGAGGCAGCGTCTGCGAAACGCTAAGAGGGACGTCTGAATGTGGCGTCGGGGTTGATACCGCTATGATCATCATGGAAGATTGAGCTTTGGATCGTTATCTTTTGCTGATGGGTCCTTTTGTTATATAGGAGCCTGTTTTTGTGTTAAACCATGGTTAAATATTGATATAAGACAAATGTGCTAACATGTTGATATAAGACAAATGTGCTAACATGTTAAATGGCTGAGGGTCCTATGTTAAGTAGCTTTGCAGTATTGAATTTTGTTTATTGATTATAAGAATGGAGTTTTGTTAAAGCACTTTTTTGTTGAATTTCCATCAGTTTATTGAATTCTGGTATTTGGCACTGTTTGACGGACGGAGGGGTTGGATGCAGACCGTTGATGTAAATTTCCTCAAATCGCTTTACTAGAGCCGGATTTTCTGGCCTTGAAGCATTTTATGAATATCTGAGGATAGTTCTGAGGTCTGTGCCCCCGTTGTCACGGTGCAAAAAAACCTTTTGGTGGAGAGTTAATAATACTACAGTTGGTTAATATGTGGAGTTGTTATTTATTCTTATGAAGTATCATTTTTAAACTCCGGTTAGGCCCAGTATAGTTTGTGAGTTCTCTTGATCTGGCAGGTAAACCGCCTTGAGAGACATACCCTGTCTGATGGCAAAGGAGCAGAAGTCCAGTGTCTCCTGGCACAGGATACGGGACCCTGTTCCTCCCTGCTTGTTCACGTAGAACATAGCCACCTGATTGTCTGTCTGCACCAAGACAGACTGATGTGAGAGAACATGGCAGAAGGCTTGAAGAGCTAGGCATATTCCTCGGAGCTCTAAGAGGTTGATTTGTTGTGTCCTTTCTTGAGGAGACCACAACCCCTAAATGCATGAGTCCTGGCAATGGGCTCTCCAGCCCAGCAGGGATGCATCTGTCATCAGGACTCTTGAGTACGCTGGAGGCTGGAAAGGCACTCCTCCGAGTAGGTTGAGTGGCTGAAGCCACCAGGCCAATGACTTCAGCAGTCATTTGGACACCCTTATCCTGTCTCAGAGTCGCCCTGAGGCCTGCGTCCACTGATCCCGGAGGCACCACTGAGCTGTTCTCATGTTTATGTTTATGTTTATTGAATTTGATATACCGCTCAGACCCAAAGGCATTAGAGTGGTTTACAATACTAGATCATTTAGGGAAACAAGAAAAGAATGCCATTTATAAGATAGGACAGAGTAGAGGACAGAGACAGTCAAACAGATTAGAGGAAGAGAAGGACACGGAACAGCAAGTTACCCTGATATATATATGTAGGACATCAATAAGGACTCCAGATACAAATGCCACGGACCAACGCCTAAGGGCCATGCCAAAGGGCCCTCTGGCGAGGCCCTCAGGCGCGGGCGCGGGTGCGCCCCGGCAACGGCGGTTCTTAAGCTGTTGGGCCTGGATCGTGATTGGCGGGCTCGGGGAGGAAGGGGGAGCTCCTGCTCTCACCCCCGTCAAAAGCGCTGTTCTTCCTGCGCCCCGGCAACGGCGGTTCTTAAGACGGGCGTTTGGGGTCACATGAACCATGGAGGCCATGTGCCCTAGAAGGCGCAGAAAATGCCTTGCTGATATGAGACTTGTGGCTGATTTGGTGTACTACCTCCAGAAGCCTCTGTGCCCTGTCCTCTGGCAGGTAAGCCCTTGCTTGAACTCTGTGTGGGGAGCAAGGTGGACTTTGCCTGATTTATGACAAAGCCTAGATGCTGCAGTATGTTGATAGTGTGGGCTGTGGCCTGTTGGGCCTCTTGAGGCAATGGGGCCCTGATGAGCCAGTCGTCCAGGTACGGGAAGTCGAAGATTCCCTGGTTCCTGAGAGAGGCCGCCACCACCGCCAGACATTTGGTAAACACTCTGGGGGCAGAGGCTACGCCAAATGGAAGTACTCTACTGAAAATGGTTTCCTCCCACTATAAATCTGAGATATTGTCTGTGGTCTGGATGTATAAGGATGTGAGTGTAGGCATCCTTTAGGTCTAAGGAGCATAGCCAATCTCCCTGGTGGAAGCAATATGGGAAAGTATCTTGAACTTTTCCCTCACCAGGAACTTGTTTTGCAGATCGAGGATGGGTCTGAGGCCTTCTGTTCTCTTTGGTATCAGAAAATACCTGGAGTGGAAGTCTTGCCCTTGGAGGCTGTGGGGCACCGGCTCCACCGCCTGATCCTCTAGAAGACCAATCAACTCCTTTAAGAGGAGGTTCCTGTGTAGAGGGGGTCTGAGAGGTTCTCACGGAAAGTAAACCGCCTTGATATCATGAAATGCGGTATATAAGAAATGTTAAATAAAAATAAATAAATAAGTAAACTAAAGTAGGAGGGAGATACCTGGTTGAAGTGGAGCAAATAGCCCTTTTGGACTATTTGTAGGACCCAGGTATCTGTAGTGATTGCTGGCCACCTGTGGGCGTACAGGGTCAGCCTTCCTCCTGTGCCAAGTCTCACCCCTGGTTGGAGAGAGACTATGCTATGACTGTCAAAACCCCCTACTGACTGGGAAGGAGCTGGTGCTTGGGGCTTGGCGGTCTTCTGCTTACGCGGGCCATGCCCCTGTCCCTTGGCCTGCTGCCCCTAGTGGGGAGCCGGGGAGGCCTGGTGAGTGGGGTAGCTGCTGTAAGCAGCACCCTTCCTCGGGAAAAATGACTTTTTACCCGAGCCCTTATTTTTAGAAGGGGGAAGAAGTCTTCTTGGAGAGTCTTGTCCGGGTCAAGTACTCGGACTCGATTTCAGCAGACTTTTCAGTCATGAGTTTGCCAAAAAGGTTGTCACCTTGGCATGGGACATCGACCAACTTGTTCTGTACCCATGGCTCTAGGTCCGACGACATTAGCCATGCCTGGGGTCGGGCACCGATGCCAGCTGCGGCTACTCGGGCCGAAGCCTCGAAGCCGTCATAGGCTGCTCGAGACATAAACTTTGAGCACTCTCGAATCCCCATGGACAAGGCCTTGAATCACTGCAAGGGTTCCTCGGAGAGGCCAGCTGAGAACCCGGCAATCTCCTTTGCCAGGTCCCGCAAGTACATGCCCATGTACAGCTAGTATGTTTGGACACGGCAGGACAGCATCGAGACCTGGTAGCATTTTCTGCCGAGGGCATCCAGCTTCCGGGCTTCCCTACCAGGAGGCACCGAGGAGTGCATTTTTTGGCTCTTGAGCCTTT
The DNA here is from genome assembly GCA_033557465.1 of Ichthyophis bannanicus. Lineage (NCBI taxonomy): Eukaryota > Metazoa > Chordata > Amphibia > Gymnophiona > Ichthyophiidae > Ichthyophis > Ichthyophis bannanicus. The sequence goes on along the minus strand of CM066044.1, from coordinate 66,387,297 downwards.
GTATGGCCGATTCCACAACCATGGAGTTGTGCGGCAGTTGTGCCTTCTGGAACCCAGGGCTCTTGCAGACTCGATAGATGGAATCAACCCACCTGCTGAGAACCGGCATCGAGGCCGGTGATTCCCACATACGGAACATCAGCCATTCCAACATCGGAGGAACTGGTACAGTAAGGGCTTCCCGAGGGGGAAAGTCATACTGGAGGGCCTCAAGCTCCTCTGCTCTGGGCTCCTCCTCGGTATCCGCCGGGAATGCCAAAGCCTTGGCCATGTCCCTGACAAACTCCGAGAACCGGCTATCCTCTGGGGGGGCACCTTCTCCGAGGCGAGTCCAATGGGACACACTGGGTCCGGTGGGTGTCCGGGGACTCTTCATCCTCCGTTTCCCAGGCCGAGTCCTCCGAGGAGGAATCGATGGGCTCCGGCCGTGAGGGCTTTGTTCTCGACCGCCCCGATGCCGCTGGCACCGGCGTCGATGACCTCGGTCCCGAATGGGAGGTTGAGGGAGATTCGAGCTCGAAGAGTCTCGAGGATTGGCTCAGCCTCCGGGGTCGACTTGGATGTCGAGGTCCCGGTGGTCGGGGCGGATGGACCGGTGAGACCAGCCATCAGCACCCGCTGTTGCTCCATGAAGGCAGACATGCTGCGCTCCAAGGCCGCCATTCTGAGACCGAGCTCAGAAGGCTCTGGAGCCTCTGGCTTGGGTCCCGATGCCGGTTCTCCTGGAGGAGAGTCAACGAGGACGACAGCAGTTACCTTCCTCGGCGTCTCCGGCTCTGTGCGAGGTAACTTTGCAGGCCGCTCCGACTCCGAGGACCCGGGGCTACGGTCAAGACTCTGCAACCTGGCCCGTGAGGACCTAGGCCTATCAGAGGCATCCAACGATGCTGCCCTCGCGAGTTTCTTCTTCCTCCGGTGTTCCCTCGAGGAAGACCCCCGACGATGCTCGGAGTCAGACAGCTCCCGAGATGTCGAGGCTTCTGACGAGGTCCAGACCCGGGTGGATGTGGACTCAGAGAAAATCCTTTCACGCTGCTGCCTCCTACTTCTGAGTGCCTTAGACATCTTGCCGCACAGGCCATAGGCCATTGGGTCATGGTCGGCCCCAAGGCAGCGGAGACAGCAGTCATGTGTGTCAGTGAGGGTTATTAACTTTTTACACCGATCACACTTCTTAAATCCTCTGGCAGCCATCGGGGGAAAAAGGGCCTCTGTGAGGTCAAAAGACTGGGCTGCCAGTGAAAAAGAAAAAGGCACGAACGCTAGTCACTAAGAACAAAAAACGAAAAATACTGACCGGACTCGATACCGGTGTACTGAACCAAACCGAGGTGGGGAGGGGAACTGGCGTTGAACCGGGCCGAAGAAAAGAACCTTCAGGAGATTTGATGCACTTTTTCCATGAGGGAATTTGGACCATGTTCGTTGGGCTCCATGGAAAAAGGGAGACTGAGCACGATGGCACCCTTGGGTGGGAAGGGGACCGTGCATGCGCGATGCAATCCCAAAGGCTTTCTTTGAAAGCTGGGGAATTGCTCTGCACGAGGGCTCTGTCGGTGCCAACGTCACCCATATGTGAGAATACATTTTAAAAAAGGAGGATGGTTGATCTTGTTCATTTGTGGTGGGGGGATCTGTTGGCGCTTAAGGTAACATCTCTGAAATGTCGCTGGTCTGAAATAGCCCAATCAAGAGGAAGAGGATCCTTGCCTATTTGTCAGAAAACAAAACTGATATTGCTCTCCTACTGGAAGTGCACCTTATCCCCACAGTAGTGGATAAGCTGCAAAGGAGATGATGTGGGCGAGTTTTTTTTCTAGTCTGCTTATAAGTCCAAAAAAACCTGGGTAGCAGTACTGATATATAAGACTGCTGTATGTGGAGTATGAGGAGGAAAGGGATAGTAAGGGTCACATTGTGTGGATGGTGGGACATACTGATGAATCAGAGGTGTCAGTATTGAATATTTATGCCTGGGCAGCTCTAAGGCAGTGTATGCAGGATGCTGGTTGGGTGGATGTGTGGAGGCAGTAGTATTCTAGGATTAAAGATTATATTTTTCTGGTGAACAAGATGGGATCCTACTCCAAGTTGGATACGTTGGAGGAGGGGGAGAAGGCTAGGATGTCTTGGAAGCGGTTACATAGGGTGCCAGAGGAAGGGATTTGAAGTATCCAAAGTTAGTGCTGCCTTTCTAAGGCTGCTCCTCACTTGATTTGCGGCTTGTGTGCAACAGGGATGTGAGTAGCTTACTTACTGGCAAGATCTCCCAAGATGGACAGCTCTCAGCTAAGGTGACACACTAAGAGAAACCATCCATCTGAGGAGCAGCAGCAGTATGGTATGGTGTTAACAGTGGAGGATCACATTTCTGTGACAACGGCAACAACACTGGCATTTCCTGTGTGGAAGAAAGGCCTGGCAGTCTACTATATCTTCCCATGAAAATATAGTGCATAGTCACAACAAAAGAAATTGTGATATAGTGCTGGAAAATTATATAGATTGGAAAGCAGTCAAAGGGCTACTGGAGAAGAGCTGAAAACACTTCAGAGTAAAGCCCTCATGATGTCTGACTGCTCACCTAGCTACACATGTAATGACAATTGGAAGCTGCAAAGATGTCTTACATATTGGGACATGGCATGTACACAAACCAAGGGAAGTTGGAGGCATTCAAGAATGAAATGGAATGTGTACAACTTCATCTGTTGGGAATCAGCAAACTGAAATGGACTGGCATCAAGCATAATGCCGGAAATGAAAGACAAAGAAGAAATGGTGTTGCATTTAGAATTAAGAAGAAACTTGCAAGAACTGTAATGACATAATGGAATTGGTGAATGTTTAATTTCTGTTTGTCTTCTAGAAATGCCCATCAACTCAACTAATATTCAGGTGTATGCGCCAGTAGCACTGGACAACCGCTTCTAGCTGGGAGCCAGATTAAGGAGCATGAGCTTAGTAACATGATAAGCAGTTAATGTGGGGGTTCATTGAGTGCTAACTGTTGGCGCAGGCCTGCAATAACTGCTTAGAGTGCAATGGGGCAGTGAATGGTCATGGGCTGCAGAAACAGCACATGGTACATTACCGCGTGCTAACTGTCAAGGCTGCTGGTAGCATAGTGCACTTAATGCCAACTCAAGACATGCACATAGCTTGCCAGCTGATCCCTCCCAAACAGCCAAATGATGCTCGATGCAGCATATCTACACATATCTCACCCCACCTAGTCAGCATGCCCAATCCTCCAATAGTTTCCGTCTCAGTAGAACCCCCACCCATAGAATATCATCCCAACCCGATCCACTCCACTAACCAGGGATATCCATAGTGGTATAGTGATGGGACAGAAATGAATCCCATACGCTCTCCTACCATTGCTGCCTGGGTTTCAAATGGCAGCCTCGTGGTAAAACCACTAGAGGTTTAAGCTGCCAAATAAGGAGCGCTTTCCCCTTAGCGATAGTACCATGAGACTACTGCAAGATCAGAGCCATTCTGAACCTGGACTTTAACAGGGTGGGAACATACAGGGTTTGAGCAGAGGGGGATGCTCCACCACAGAGGAGGAGTTTTTTTTTAAAATTTCTTAGCACATGTGTTACGGTAAACCATATAAGCAAGTACTACAGATACACATTCTGCATTTATGATGGGGCAAGTGTCTGCTCTGTGCATTAAATGCAGGGCAGATACTTGGCACGCTGCCAACAGTTAGCACACGCTCGGTAATACAAAAACATACCATACTTTAGTAAATAAGCCCTTAAGAGTTTAGTCCTTTCAAAACATCTGCCTTAAATTTGTGCAACGTGACAGCTGAGGGTCAGGAATCAGGAAGAGTGGTACGGCACATGTTTCTGTGAACTTGGGTAAGTACGGTTATGTGCAAAGGTTTAGGAAACCCTAGTTAAAGTATGTTTCACTAAATCCACAGAAGCTGACACCAGCTCTCCATGGTACAACGTTAAACGCAACATCTTTCTGCACATGTTGATGCGTAATTGCTATTTACTTGCTGATTGTACTTGCCATCTTTACTCTTATTATTTTCAATCTTGTTAAAAAGGTTGGATGCCCTTCCATTTATTTCATTACTATTTGTTCAACTTGTCAAGGACTGAAATGTTTAATGATTTGTTAGATCTTCAGTTTGATGACAGGTCCATGGTTGAACAAATACTCTGATCCTTCTAACCCTTTCATGGGCTCCTCTAAACAGCTGTTGGTCTGAGCAGTTGAAAATGAAGATAATTTACTCTCACAGAGTAGGATGAAGCTACAAAAGATTTCTCTAAGTACTTCCAGCTAGAAATCTCAACTGTTGGAAACATTGTTGAGAAATGGAAGTTACGCTAAACTGTTGAGTTTGTTTATTTATTTAGCTGTATTTATATACCATCTTCCTCCGGGTCAAGGCAAGATCTAGAAGGCCAAGGAAAATCTGTAATACAACTGCCCAAAATTTGGAAAACAGAACCTACAGATTACTGGAGGAGTTGTGAAAGCAATGCTGAACTGTAGACTGGGGGACAAAATGCTCTATATGGGAGAGATATCAGATCTCATCACAAAAGCCATCATGCTAAATATGTAAAAGAAAACCTTGATAAGCCTGAAATGTTTTGGAACAAAATGCTTTAGACTCATGAAATGAAAATTAAACTGTTCAGCCACAAATACAAAAACTACATTTGTTGGGTGAAAAAAGGGTGATGCATTTGAAGAAAAGAAGTGATTTCTCCTTGGCGCGCCCTGCCTTCTTCGGTCCTGGTGTTCCTCCAGGACAGACTTGAAAAGGGCTTGGCTATGAGTTCTCTTAAGGTGCAAATGGCAGTCCTCTCCTTTTTCTTCATGTCTTTACTGCCCTAGCTCTCCATTTGTTTAATTTTATGTTTTTACGCATGTTCACAGCGTTTGTGGTGATTTTATTTTGGTGGTTTTAATAGCGGTGGCCATTTTGTTTTGGTGTTTTTTTGCTGTACAGCTCCGTTTTTGGCGGGCTTTGTGAAGAGACTTTATTTTCTTAATTGCTGTCTTCCCTGCTAGTTTTTGCCTGTCTGGTCTTGCTTCTAAACCTATATTTGATTTTTTTGTTTGTTTTTCTGCTTGCTGGGGCCACTGTCAGCTGCGCTTCTCCTGTGAGATGCCTTCCCTTCAGCGGTGTATGGTCTGCATAAAGATTTGAGGGATGGCATTTGTGCTGCATGTCTTGCTCATCCTGGGGAGACTTTTGTGACCCTAGCCAAGGGAGCTCAGGACAGACACAGTCCTGCTGCTAGAGGAACCCAGACAGCTTCCCTTGACAAGAGTCTCTCTCTCCTCCTCATTTAACTCCCAATGCTCCAGAATCTTTAAGGCAGCAGGAGCCAATGCATGCCTCGGATACCCAGTTTTTGACCCTCTTTAGACAAGCCTGGGATTTTTGGCAGGCTAATTCTCCCAGTAACACAGTGGATGCCCTGACTCAGATCCCTCAGTCTTCTGTTCAGGATCCCACAAGCGCTCTAGATAAGAGGACATATCCAAGGTGGAGGCACGGCCACCAAAAGAGGTCTCCTGGGCTACTAGAGCTTGGCCAAAAGCGCTAGAGGAAGGGGCTGTCTTCGGAGGACGACAGCGAGAGCATGTCAGACCGAGAGGATGGGGAATGGTCCCCTTCAGAGTTTTCTGCAGAGGGCCAAAGCAAGATACGGGACATACGCTTGTTTCACAAAAAGGAATTGCCGGCCCTAATTATGCAGGTGGTCGAAGCCCTATGATTGACGGATCAGCCAGAACAGCAGAATCCACAGCCTTCTGACATTCCCCAACCAGACCTGATATTACAAGGCATTCGCAAACCATCTAGAGCTTTTCCATTCCCAATGGAGTTACAACAAATGGTATCTCGAGAATGGGATTCTCTGGATATTCCTCTCCGTACAGTCCACTGCCTAGGTCAGCTTTACCTCTGGGCACCGCCTGACCTGGATAAATGGCTGACATACCCCAAAGTGGATGCCCTTGTGACCGGAGTAACGAAAGCACACCACCATTATAGTGGAGGGTGGTACAGCACTTCGTGATCAACAGGATAGGAAAGTGGAGAGCCTTCTCAAGACTGCCTTTTTGGCTTCGTCATTATCTCTCCAGGCCTCTGTTTATGGGGGTCTAGCAGCCCGAGCTCTTCTGCGCTGGATTCAACGTCTGCCAGAGGATCCAGCTCTGGGCCGTCTGGAATCGGTCACAGCTTTCTTGACAGATGCTTTTTACAATCTCTTGCGCCTATTGGCTAGATCAGTGGCGGCGGTTACAGTATCTCGCAGATAGCCCTGGCTTCGCCAATGGTCGGCTGACTCTTCAACTAAAGCACGCCTCTCTAGACTTCCCTTCAGGGGAAAGCTTCTCTTTGGGGAGGACCTAGACAAATTGGTCAAAGACTTAGGGGAGGTTCAACCCCCAACGTCTTCCAGAAGATAAGCCTAAATTTTCTTCTAGGCCTTTCCGTCTATTCGCCTACCTCGCAATGCACCTCCAGGTATCGCGACACTCATCGCTATCATCCTGGGAAGCCCTCCACCTCTTCGACAACTGGACATTTTGGTCAGAGGGTGCAGTCCTTTCGGGGTGCCTGCAAGGGATCTGAGTCCTACTCAGGGCCTTCCAAGTTCTCTGGCCGTGCGACATCTTCCTACTAACTGGCCAGACAGTCCATCCCAGAAGCCTTTTCTGGAGGTCGGCCCGTCCGGAGAGACTCCTCCGGTAGGTGGATGTTTAGCTCTGTTTTCTCGTCAATGGTCACTCATTACTTCGGATCAATGGGTCCTCAACATAGTCTCTCAAGGTTACGTCCTCGAATGTTCCCGATCCATTCCCGATGCGTTCGTCATCTCACCTGGGGGAAGATCCCTGAAGAGGAAGGCGATTCGCTCCACCATACACTGCCTTCTTCTACTAAGGGCTATTCAACCAGTCCCTCAAAGAGAGAGAGGCTGTGGTCGTTACTCCATTTATTTCGTAGTTCCCAAGAAAGATGGGTCCTTCCACCCAATTCTGGATCTCAAAGGCGTAAATTGGTGTCTACGGGTGCCATGATTCTGAATGGAAACGCTTCGCTCGGTGATCCAGGCGGTACGCGGAGGCAAGTTCCTCGCCTCTCTAGAACTTACGGAGGCTTACTTTCACATTCCCATTAGAGATGACCAACAGTGTTTCCTGCAGTTTGCGGTACTGGGTCAGCACTTCCAGTTTTGTGCAATGCCTTTCAGCCTGGCCACAGCTCCGCACACCTTTTCCAAGATTATGGTAGTGGTCGTAGCAGCTCTGCGCAACGAGGAATCCAAGTGCATCCTTACATGGATGACTGGTTGATTCGGGCGGATTCCCTATTGGAAGCACAAAGCAGTGGCTCAAGTAGTTTCTTTATTTGAGAATCTCGGATGGGTGGTCAATGTGGCCAAGAGCCATCTTCATCCGTCCCAACAACTAGAGTTTCTAGGAGCCCGCTTCGACACTGTGCAGGGGAAAGTTTTATTGACACGCGAGCGGCTTCACAAATTCACGGGCTTGCTTTGTTTGTTTCTTCTCCAAACAGCTCCAAGGGTCTTGGATTACCTTCAAGTCCTGGCGTCCATGGCAGCCACTATCGAAGTCGTGCCTTGGGCCGGAGCGCACATGAGGGAGCTTCAGAGGTCTCTCCTTTCACGCTGGTCTCCTGTGTCGGACATCTACGACTTCCGGCTGCTACTCCTCCCAGAGACTTGACGCAGCCTTCAGTGGTGGCTGGCGCCCTGTCATCTCCTCAGGGGTGTTTCTCTAGAGAACCCTCGGTGGGTCCTAGTAACAACAGATGTCAGTCTCTACGGGTAAGGTGCTCTCTGCATTTCACTAAGGACCAGGTCTAAAATAGCTTCCCCTCTTGTCTATTCATGAACCAGCTGCTCCAGAAAGCAGTCATTTATTTCATCTAGAAACTTTATCTCCCTAGCATGTCCTGCTGTGACATTGACCCAGACAATACCGGGGTAATTGAAATCGCCCATTATTACTGTGTTGTAACTTTTGTTAGCTTCCCTGATTTCTTTGAGCATGTCATCATCCATGTGTTCATTCAAGTATTGCAGAAAACAAAATACACTGTAGAATTTCTATGGCTAGAAATTCCATGTAAAAAGGGGAAAGCAATAGCAGTGGGGGTGTACTACTGATCACCTGGCCAAAAAGAACACCCCCACTGCTATTGCTTTCCCCTTTTTACATGGAATTTCTAGCCATAGAAATTCTACAGTGTATTTTGTTTCCTGCAATACTTTAATCCTATGTGACTCAATGCCCTCTGTAACATAGTGCAACCCCTCCATCAATTTGATCTACTCTTATCATTGCAATATAATTTGTACCCACGTATCACAATGTCCCATTGGTAGTCCTCCCTCCACCTGGTCTCTGAGATGCCAATCATATCTAACTTTTTCATTCAGTGCTATATATTCTAGCTCTCCCATCTTATTTTTTAGACTTCTAGCATTTGCATACTGGCATTTTAGCGGTTGTATTTTATTCATGTTAATCTGTTTATCAGTTGATAGGGGTAATTTGGAATCTTTCAGCTCTGTACTTAAGGACATCTGGGTTAATTTCATCATTATTGGAACCTCTCTGTTGGGATTCCCTAACTTCCCTTTTTGCTAGTATCCTTCAAGGATACATACTTCTGAACCATGTGCACCTGGGTGACTGTTGGCTTTCCGCTATTATCTAGTTTAAAAGCTGCTCTATCTCCTTTTTAAAGGTTAATGCCAGCAGCCTGGTTCCATCCCAGTTAAGATGGAGCCCATCCCTTCGGAAGAGCCCCTCCTTTCCCCAGAATGTTGCCCAGTTCCTAACAAATCCAAAGACTACTTCTTTGCACCATCATCTCATCCACGCATTGAGACTCTGGAGCTCTGTCCACTTTTTGGGTCCTGGATGCGGAACAGAAAGCATTTCAGAGAATGCTACTGTGGAAGTTCTGAATTTCAACTTCTACCTAAACGCCTAAATTTGGCCTCCAGAATCTCCCTTCCACATTTTCCTATGCCATTGGTACCAACATGCTGGGGAAGAGTCTGCTGTCTTGGTACATTATCTAAAACCTTGTCTAGGTGGTGCGTCGTGAGGTCAGCAACCTTCCATCAGGCAGGCATGTCACATCCACCAGCCACCAATGTTCCCTCTAATTTTCTGTAGGCTGTGTGCGCATAAAATATCAGCTGTGTGCAGCTTTTGAAGGAAGGTTAAATTTTTGTGCGCCACATAACGACACTCAGAGTTATATACTTTAAAATTTGACTACACATCAGAATACAGTATGTACACCACATTGATTTTAATCAAATTAAATGAAAATAGATGATTACTAAATGAAGCAGGAAATTTCTAGTAATTACAATCATAACTTTTACATTTTAAGACGTCTGTGTTGTTTTCTATCAGAATCAGAGCCATAATTTTTGTGCGCTCTGTTGTAAAGTATGTGCGCTCGCTCGGCAAGGTGTGTGCGCGCGCACAGCTTAGAGGGAACAGTGCCAGCCACCCAGTTATCTATATGCCTAATGATCGAATCACCAACTATAATGGCCTTCCTAACCCTTCCCTCATGGGCACATGGCTCTGGAGAAACCTCCTTGGCTACCCACCGCTTGCACTGAACTGGCTATCCACCGCTTGCACTAACTGACTACCCATTGCTGCACTGAGCTGGCTACCAATCATTTGCATTGAACTCGCTCCCATTGCTTGCATTGATTACCCCCATTGAACCTGATACCCACTGCTTACATTGAACCTGCTGCACAGGCCACAGTCTCCCCACTACCCACTGCTCGCATCCTAACCTACACTGCATAGCGTGCAGTCACCACTTGTAGCCTAACACTTACGACATAGTGCTTAGAATCCGCAGCCATCTCACTGCTTGTATCTTAACCTCATTGCTTGTATCATAACCTCATTGCATAGCGTGTACTCCCCACTTGTAACCCATCATATACTGCACTGTGCTTGAACCCGCAGCCATCTCACTGCTTATAAGCTAACCTATGCTGCCTAGCCTCCACTACTCCCCTTCCATGGCCCCACATCACATTGTCCTTCTCTTCCTCATTCTCCCCAACTGCCTCCCCTCCTACCAGCACCCTCACCCCCTACTCTCCCTCTACCTTCCTCACTTCTCCTTCCATCCTATCCCCTAACCTAGCATCTGCCCTTGAGCTTCATCACACCCTCCCCCTCATCCAACCAGCCCCTTTCTCATTAAGACAACCTCACCCTCCTTCCGCCGTACTGCCTCCACCTTACCCCGCTCTCTACTACTCCTTCTCCTTCTCTCATCAAGTAATATCAACCCCAACCCTGGCCCCACTCATTTTCTTTCACATTCTAAGAAGAGCTCCTCATGTACCTTATCCAATCTCATCCACATCCCCCTCCTCTCCCCTTCCGCCCTCTCTCACTCTCGCCCCAATCTCTCAACCAGAGACTTCGACCCCAACCCCAACCCCGTCCCCCCTAGAGTTCTGTCTCACTCTAGTAAGAGATCCGCAGGTAGCCGATCTAACATCATCAATATCCCCTTTCCTTCCCCCCCTCACTTCCCCTCCCTCATGTCCTTCCTCGACGGCACACTCACCTAGAGGCACCAACCCGTACCCTGGCCCCTCTCAACCTCCGTATGACTCTAGAAATAGACCCCCACGCAACAGCCCCCCGAGACCACGGTATTACTCTAAAAAGAAATCCTCATGTAACTTATCCAACCTTATCCATATCTCCCCCCCCCCCCCCCCCCCCCCCCCCGCTCTCCCGTTCCCATGTGCCCTATGGAACGCATGCTCCATCCCGAACAAACTTGTCGTTACTCATGATCTCTTTATTATTAATGCGCTCCACCTCCTTGCCCTAACTGAGACCTGGATCCCCCCGGACAATACTGCATCCACGGCTGCTCTCTGCCATGGCGGCTACCAGTTCTCCCATACACTTCGATCCACTGGCCGCGGTGGTGGTGTTTGGCTTCTACTCTCCCTCTTGCCAATTCCAACCCCTTCCGCTGCCTCAATCAAATTCCTCCCTCTCCTTTGAAGTCCACTCCATTCGCCTCTTCTCACCACTTCCCCTCCGAGTAGCAGTCATCTACTGCCCACCCAACAAATCCAAATCCGCTTTCCTTACCGACTTTGACTCCTGGCTTTCCATCTTTCTGGAGGTCCCCCACTCTTATTCTTGGCGACTTTAACATTCACGTTGATAACCCCTCTGATCCCCATGCTTCAAAGTTCCTCGCCCTCACCTCCTCATTCAACCTCCAACTTTGCTCCATGGCCCCCACCCACCTGCGCTGCCACTGCCTTGACCTGATACTCTTCTCTAACTCTTCTCCCTCTAACTTCCGCAACTCAATCCTTCCCTCACATGACCATCACTTTTTAACCTTTAATCTTCAGCTCCCGCCGTCTCAACCTCGCTCCGTCTCCTCTCACCTATTCAGAAACCTTCATAATATTGATCCCCTAACACTCTCCTCCACCATTTCCCCATCTCTTTCCCTCATCATGTCCTCCAAGTCTGTCGACGAGGCATTATCCTCCTATAATACTGCACTATCCTCGACTTGACACCCTGGCCCCACCCACCCCACGTCCGGTTAGACGTGCTGCCCCCCATCCCTGGCTTTCATCCACAACCTGCTATTTACGCACCTGTGCCCATTCGGCGGAACGTGCTTGGACCAAATCCCGCTCTGCTGAAGACCTTCTTCACTTCAAATTCATGCTTGGCTCTTTCCAATCAGCCATAGCACTTGCCAAACGAAATTACTACATCCACCTGACTAACTCCCTTGCCTCCGATCCTCGCTGCCTCTTCAATACCCTCAATTCTTTCCTCAAGGTGCCCCGCCCCCAGTCCCGCCCTCCCTCTCTGCCCAAACCCTAGCCGACTACTTCCATGACAAAATCCACAAGATTACCCTCCAATTCCCACCTCCTCAACTCTCCCCCCTCCCCATCCACATTCCCTCTACTACGTTCTCCTCCTTCCCTACAATCTCCGGAGGAAAATGCACTCCTTCTCTCCTCCTCCAAACCCACCACCTGTTCTTCTGACTCTATCCCCACACATCTCCTACATCCCGTTTCCTCCACCATTGTCCCCTCCATCTCCTATATCCTCATCCTTTCACTCTCTACTGCAACTGTCCCCGCTGATTTCAAACACGCTGTTGTCACACCTCTCCTCAAGGAACCCTCACTTGACACCACCTGTCCTATCGACCCATTTCCCTCCTTCCCTTCATATCTAAACTACTCGAATGAGCAGTCCACTGCCGCTGCCTCGACCTCCTCACCTCCCATGCCCTCCTGGACCCACTACAATCCGGCTTCCGTCCCCTACACTCCACTGAAACGGCTCTTACAAAAGTCTCCAATGTCTTGTTCCTTGCCAAGTCTAAGGGCCTCTACTCTGTCCTCATCCTCCTCGACCTCTCCGCTGCCTTTGACACCGTGGACCACAATCTTCTCCTCACCACCCTCTCCTTGCTTGGTTTCGGGGTCTCCGTTCTGTCCTGGTTTTCCTCCTACCTCTCCCATCTTTCCTTTAGCGTATGCTCCAGTGGATCCTCCTCCTCTCTCACCCCGCTCCATGTCGGTATACCCCAGGGATCCGTCTTGGGCCCCCTCCTTTTCTCTCTCTATACTCAATCCCTTGGTGCGCTCATCTCCTCCCATGGATTTCAATACCATCTCTATGCCGACGACTCCCAAATCTACCTCTCTACACCCAATATTTCTTCATCAATCCAGACCAGGATCTCTGCCTGCCTTTCTGACATCGCCGCCTGGATGTCCCATCGCCGCCTGAAATTGAACATGACCAAGACTGAGCTCCTCATCTTTCCCCCCAATTCCTCTCCTCCTCTTCCCCCCTTCTCAGTCTCTGTGGATGGATCCACGATCCTCCCTGTTCCCTCAGCCCGCAATCTGGGGGTCATCTTTGACACCTCTCTCTCCTTCTCCACATATATCCAGCTCGTAGCGAAGACCTGCAGCTTCTTTCTCTACAACATCAGCAAGATCCGCTACTTCTTATCTGAACACACTACCAGAACACTCGTCCACTCCCTAATCTCCTCTCGCCTTGATTACTGCAACATACTCCTTGCTGGTCTTCCCGCGAGCCATCTCTTTCCCCTTCAATCTGTGCAGAATTATGCTGCTCGACTAATCTTCCGCCAGTCTCGCCATGCCCACATCACTCCTCTTCTCAAGTCGCGTCACTGGCTCCCTATCCAAGCCTGCATCCAATTCAAACTCCTCCTGCTGACCTACAAATGTATTCACTCTGCAGCCCCTCAATACCTCTCATCTCTTATCGCTCCCTACGTCCCCATTCGGCAACTTCACTCCGCTAACAAACTACTTCTTTCTATGCCCTTCACTCGCACCGCTAACTCCCGACTTTGCTCCTTTCACCTCGCTGCACCCAACGCCTGGAACAGCCTACCTATGTCTATCCGCCAAGCACCCTCTAGCCCTCTTCAAATTCAGGTTAAAGACCCACCTCTTCAATGTCGCGTTCAGATCCTGACTTCTATCCTTCATCCTAACCTAACCCTCATGTCCGAACTGTCCGAACACACTACCTAACACTTTTAGCGTGTAAACCCATATTGTACTTTACTGATTGTTATGAATAGATTGTAAGCTCGGACGAGCAAGCCTCTGATGAGTAGGGACTGTCTCTTGTATGTATATCTGTGCAGCGCTGCGTGCGTGGCGCTATATAAGTGTTAAATAGTAGTAGTAGTAGTAGGAACAGCAGGAATTTAATCTTCACATATGGGTGATGTCTGTACCGACAGAGCTTGCATGGGAATACTTCCCATCGTCCAGTAGGAAAGCCTTTGGGAGCAAGAGAAAGAGAGACAACTCCTAGGGCAGGAGTGTGGGTTCAGAAGACTAAATTCCTGCTGTTCCCAGAGATCACCTGTTACAGGCGAGTAACTATGCTATCGCCAGGAGCAAGCAGGAATGTAGTCTTCACATATGGGACTCCCTAGCTGGAAGATACCAGAGAAGAGATTTTGGAACTAGTAGTGGTTTGCCTCAGGAAAGGCTAAAAGAGATCATGGATCCTCCATGGATGTCTGGTATCGAAAATTCTGGGACGGAGGGTAGGAGTTGCTCTAAGTCTGAAAAAGATGTGGAGAACAGACTGGCCAAACATGGCTTCCCAGCGGGAGTCCATGTCCAGACAGTAGTGAGCAGCAAAGGTATGGACCAAAGACCAAGTTGCTGCTTTGCATATTTTGTCAAAAGTCACTGAGCATGGCCCGAACATTGTGGGCAGTGACATGACCCTCAAGGGATAGTTCTGCCGCATCATAAGCAAAAATGACACAATCTACTGTCCATTTAGAGAGGATACACTTGGATATTGGCAACCCCAAATGACTAGAGTCAAAGGAGATGAACAATTGAGAAGCCTTTCGGTGTTCTCAAGTCCTCTGAAGATAGAATGCTAAAGCACATGTACAATCCAGAGTGTGGAGGGTTGCCTCTGCCCTAGATGAATGCAGTCTAGGGAAAAAGACAGGAAGGTAAACTGACTGATTCAGATGAAAAGGCGAAACTACTTTCGGCATGAAGTGAAGATGAGTCCTAAGGATAACCTTGTCATGATGGAACCATGTGTAAGGCGGGTCGGCCATCAAGGCCTGAAGCTCACTAATGCATCTTGCTATAGTGAGGACAATGAACAAGATGACTTTCCATGTTAGAATCTTGAGCGAGGTGGTAGCTAAAGGTTCAAAAGGTGTTTTGAGAAGTTGCCCCAGGATAACATTAAGATCCCATGCCACTGGTGGTGGTTTAATGGGAGGCTTGGTTAACAGAAGGCCTCTCATAAAGCGTGAGACGAGCGGCTGTGGGGAGATGGGCTGCCCATCTAAGGGGGTGATGTGAGGCTGCAATTGCACAAGTGCACTCTTACTGAGTTGGTATTGGGGAAAGGTGGAGGAGATATTGGAGAAATGCCTCCACCAGAGCCAAGAAGGCATTAAGATCCTTTTGTAAACACCAGAGAGAGAATCTATGCCACTTAAAGGCATAGGAACGTTTGGTGGATGGCTTTCTGGAAGCTAAAAGGGTGTCCTTATCTCCTGAGAGAGGTTAAGATGCTGAAAAGCTATGCCATCAGCAGCCATTCTGTGAGGTGGAGAGACTGTGGATTGAGACGGAGCAGCATCCCTTCCCTCTGAAAGAGTAGATCTGGAGCAGATCTGAGATCTATAGGCTGAGTCTGAGACAGACGGAGGAGAGGGAACCACGGTTGACGTGGCCAACATTGGGCTATGAGTATCATGAAACCCCTGTTTGCCTGGAGTTTGAAAAGAGTTTTGGGAATCAGGAGAATGGGGGGGGGGGGAGGCATAAAGAAGGCCATGTCCCCAGTGGAAGTGAAAAGCATCCACCTGCTGGCTGTCCGATGTAAGAATCCTGGTCCAGAATCATGGAAGCTTGGCATTCTGCAGAGTGACAAAGAGGTCTATCTCTGGAGAGCCCCAGGTCTGAAAGATGTAGGATACTGTGTCTACATGGAGAGATCATTTGTGAGGAAGAAGGATCAGACTAAGTTTGTCCGCTAAGACATTTTGTTTGCCCGGAAGATACACCGCATGGAGGTGGATGTGATGAGCAATGGCAAAGGACCAGAGATGTAAAGCCTCCCTGCAGAGGGACCAAGAACCTGTTCCGCCCTGCTTGTTCACTTGGTTGTTGGCTTGGACTAGGATTCTGTGGTAAGGGAGGTGTTCTTGAAACACACAGAGCATTAAATATGGCTCGGAGCTCCAGTAGATTTATCTGGAGTAGTGACTCCTGCTGTGATCAGAAGCCCTGAGTGGAGAGATTCCTAGATGGGCTCTCCAGCCCAGTTTGGATGCATCCATCATTAGGGTACATTGATGTGGAGGCATCTAAAAAGGTGACCCTACGAGGAGATTTTCTGGGGAACACCACCAATGGAGAGATGAGGCCAGAGGGGCAGATACTAGTACAGTATTTTGTCCCCGAGATGGCCTGAGGCTTGAGTCCACTGGGCTGTGCGCATTTGGAGACTACATGCACTGTTAATGCAATATGACCCAGAAGTTGCAGCATTTCTCGGGCAGTGAGATAGTCCTTGAGACATACCTGAGATTCTAGCTGATTGAGTCCAGTGCAGAGGAGTTGGGGTAGAAATGCCCTTGATTGCTGAATGTTTAAGAGAGCCTCTATGAACTCTAGAGTCTGAGTGGGGACAGGTTGGGACTTTGCAAGATTTATGACAAATCCCAAATGCTGTAACACCTGCATGGTTTGTGAGAGAGACAGGCTGGCCTCCTGAGAAGTGCTTGCCCTTTTAAGTCAGTCATCTAAGGGAAGACAAATATCCCTAGAGTTCTTAGGAATGCAGCTACGACTGCCATGCACTTTGTGAAGACTCTTGGGGCAGAGGTCAGTCCGAAAGGAAGGACCCTCTATTGATATTGTTTTCTCTAAAACAAGAAGCGTACAAATTTTCTGTGTTCTGGATGCATAAAGATATGAGTGTACGCTTCCTTTAGATCTAGAGAACAGAACCAGTCCTAACTCTGAAGATAGGGGAGAAGGGTCCCTAGAGAGACCATCTTGAACTTCTCATATACAAGAAACTTGTTTAGGTTTCTGAGGTCCAGGATGGGCCTGTATCCTCCTGTTTTCTTTGGAATGAGAAAGTACAGAGAATAGAAGCCCTTTTCCTGGTGGGATGTTGGAACCTCTTCTATTGCGCCCTGCAGTAGAAGAGAGGTGGCATCTTGTAGTAGCAGAGCAGTGAGAGGGCTGAGAAAGATACTCTCTTACTGAGGTAGAGGGAGGGCATATTTTGCAGATGAAGCCTGTACCCCTCTCTCACTATCCTTAATGTCCACTGCTCTGAAGTGATGAGATGCCACCTGTGGGCACAGTCTGCCAGTAATGTGGAGAGGATGGGGGTTCTCCAGAGGCAGAGCTGTAATGTTCTCTAGGAAGGAGTAAAAAACCAGGAGCAGCTTGAGTCTGCTGAGCTGGCTGCGTTTTAGGAGCCTGTGATTTCCTTTGTTGTTTTGGAGGCTGCCCCATCTGAGTTTCATGATGCTGATATTGAGAAGCAGGGGTGTAAGAAGGATAAAACTTCTTCTTACTAAAAAAGGCTTTCTTTGCTGCCGCCTTCTTTTTAGCTGGGTGGACTGCAGATCTAGAAAGTCTATTCAAGGTAGTGTTCTCAGATTCTAACTGAGATGCTTTATCTTGCCAGTCCTTGTCAAAAAAGGTTTTCACCAGTGCAAAGAATATTACCCAACTTATCTTGAACCCATTGTTCAAGATCTGATGCTTGAAGCCTTGCAATTCTGTGTGCACTGATGTAGATTGGTGTAGCTCTACCGGTGCACTTAAAGCAATCAAAAGTTGCTCTGTTGACAAACTTTGAGAAGTTCTGAGCATGCCTGACTAGGGTGAGGTAGTTTGCTCTCTGATCATCAGAGAGAAGAGGAGCCATTGATTCTAAAAACCTAGTTGTGGGTGGAGGAGTAGCCTAATGGTTAGAGCACTGGCTTGGGAACCCAGAGACCAGGGTTCAATTCCCACTAGCACTCCTTGTGGCCTTGGGCAAGTCACTTAACCCTCCATTACCTTAGAAAAATCCAAGTTATCAATATCCCTGTTTAATGTACATTACCAAGTTTATGTTACAATGTAAACCGCTTTGATTGAAATGATAAAGCAATATATAAAACCTATTAAATAAATAAAGTTACTTCTTTGAGAAACATACCCATGTAGAGTATGTAGGAACTAATCTTGGCTGAAAGCATGGAAGCCTGGAAACAATGGTGGCCAAAAGCATCGAGGGTTCTCGATTCTCTACCTGGAGGGTTAGAAGAATATGTCTTAGCACTTTTGATCCGACGCATCGCTGATTCTACTACCATTGAATGGGCAATTGTGTATTTTGGAAACTGGGACATTCCAGTACCCAGTACATGGTATCAAATCGTCGAGTAAATGGAGAAAAAGTAAGGGGTGTCTCCCACATATGGCGCATGAGATCGTGGAGAATGCGATGAATGGGAAGTGTAGCTGCTTCCTTAGGAGCTGTTGGCTATTGGAGAATCTCCAGTTCTTCAGCTCTAGGCTCTTTTTCCGATGTTTCTGTTATGGAAAGGTCCCTCGCAACATCGCGTATAAAGACTTGAAAAGACATGTCCTCTGGCGGGGACATGCGGTATTGCGAAGGAGGAGACGGGTCCTCCAGTAGACTCTGTATGCCTCGAGTATCGGCCGATTCATCATCTGACAAATCCAATTCCGAAGACTCAAAAGTATCGACGAGAAGGGTGTTCCTGCTCCGCCAGAACCCAATACCAATCGAAGTTGGTATCAGTAGATGGAATCTGTTTGGCCGGAACCTCGGTAACGGAAAGGGACTCGAGGGCAGGCATGGGCAGTAACGTAGCGAGTGGCATATAACACAATGTAGTTTGCATCGGTACCGAAGACAGTGCTGGCATTTGCGGAACTAACGGTAAAGGTTTTACTGGAACCGAGGCTGCCAGTAAGGCCACTAAGTTTCACTCGATGGCCAGGATATGCTGATCCATGGAACTTGCTAATGCTTGGGTATCGGTACCGGAATTGCGGGCCATGATCCCTGAGCATAGTACCAGGAGCTCTCTGGAGGTGGAGGCCTCGGGAGCATCCTGGGACCCCTCGATGACTTTGGAGGAATGGTCCTCCTGCTGGGGTTGTTTGGCCAATTCTATTCCCCTCCGGGGCAATGCTCAAGGCATCTTGATGCTTAGGAGATCTACCCTTGGGGGGATGGCCAGTCTTCATTGAAGACATATGCTTTGCTACCTGAGATCCATGGAAGGAAGACGATGTTCTCGATGACGTTGATGCTAGAGAGATGGCATTGGAGGCAAAGAGGGTGCCTAGCTTTGCAGCCTGATTCTGTAGGCCTCTGTTCATCATCTTCCTGCAGAGGGGACATTTTGATGGTTGGTGGTCAGGACCTAGGCATTTTAGACACCAGTCATGAGTGTCGGTGGCCGAGATGGTACTGCCACAGTTAGAACATTTTTTGAAACTACTAGTTGGTTTTTCCATAGTGTCAGTGACAAAATGGAAGGCCTGGGTCTAAAAAAGTGTTGATGCACCTGAAGAAAGTTAAAACTTTTTTTTTTTTAGCAAATAATAAGAAAGAAAGAAGAGAACCGGCGGAGAGTCAGTACCAGCGTTGAAGGGAAGGCAGATGCGAACCACAAAAAATAAGAGAAAACAATTCAAGAATTTTCTGTGATGACAGGATTTGCTTCCTGCCAGCTCCACGGAAATTGAAGAACTGAGGAGAGAGAGTTGGAAAGGCCAGAAGGCAGCTACGCAGGTGCAGTGGGAATGCTCCAAAAGGCTTTCCTATTGGATGCTGGGGAGCGTTCCCGTGCGGGCTCCGTCGGTACAGATGTCACCCATATGTGAAGACTACATTCCTGCTTGTTCCTGGAGAAAGCTAAGAATATGCCAGAGGTGGGTGGAGTCGGGGTGGGAGGGAAGGAATTAACACTTAGTAAAGGCTGGCTTGCTACACAGGCTCCAGACCCATGCTTCTAAGGTAATCTGTTAACAATTTTCTATGATTCACACAGCCCTTCCTTTGATTGAGGGAGCCTTTCATATTGCCCCTTTGATCTGTCACTTGGCTTTAACACCTATTTGAAACAATTTCACAGGTTTCTTGCTCCCTATCTGGAAGGCCTCTTTGTAAAGGTTTCTAGAATTTATTCCTATTTATTTATTTATTAGTTTTTATATACCGCACTATTTAGTATCAGAGCAGTTTACAGGAAACGTGAACAGTCAAGCAGTTTTACATAGAAACTAAATAACATGAGGCGGGTAAATAGTGACAAGCAAATGTGTCAACATAAGGGGATAAGGTGAGAGGGAGAAAAGTGTAGAGGAAGGAGAAGGGGTGGGATCGGGCAGGGGAAATAGGGAGGGGATGGGAGAACTAATTACATGTTCTATTCCTATTCCTCCTTTTATATAGTAACATAGTAAATGACGGCAGATAAAGACCCGCATGGTCCATCTAGTCTGCCCAGCAAGGTGGCAAGAGTAGGTGCACCTGCCGCTCTGTGCAGGTCAGCCCTCCCCATGTCTTTGTTTAGGGATGAACCCACCACTCTGTTGAGAAATTAGATAGTTAAGTTTATTTTGATTTTATCCTGTTGCAATAAAGGGATCCACTGTATCTGTCCCATGCCATTTTGAATTCTGTTACTGTATTTGCCCCCACCACTTCCACTGGGAGGGCATTCCAAGCATCCACCACCCTTTCAGTGAAAAAGTATTTCCTGACATTGCCTTTCAATTTACCCCCTTGCAGCTTCATGTTATGCCCTCTAGTTTTACTGCTTCCCCGTCTTTGGAAGAGGTTTGTTTGTTTATTAATACTCTAAGTATTTAAAGGTCTGAATCGTAGCTCCTCTATCCTGCCTCTCTTCCAGAGTGTACATATTTAGGTCTTCAAGTCTCTTCTCAAAAGATTTCTGATGCAGGCTCCAAATCATTTTGGTCGCCTTCCTCTGAATCGTTTCCAGTCTTTTTACATCCTTTGTGAGATCTGGTCTCCAAAACTGAACACAGTATTCCAAAAGAGGCCTCACCAGTGACTTAGACAGTGGCATTAGTACCTCTTTCTTTCTGCTGGTAATTCCTCTTTGTATACAACTCAACATCCTCCTGCCTTTTGCCACTGCCTTGTCGCACTGTTTTGCCACCTTGAGATCCTCAGAAATAATCACAGCAAGGTCCTTCTGGTCCGTGCACACCAACCTCTTGCCCCCTATTGCATACATTTCCCTTGGATTTCTGCTTCCCAAGTGCATGACACTGCACCTCTTCGCATTAAATCTTAACTGCCAAGCATTAGACATTCTTCCAGCTTTTGTAGATCTTTTCTCATGTTAAACACTCCCTCGGGGGAGTCCACTCTGTTGCAAATTTTCGTGTCATGTGCAAAAGGACAGACTTTTCCATTCAGTCCTTCAGCAATATCACTCACAAATACATTGAACAGTGCCAGTCCCAGGACCGAACCCTGGGGCACCCCGCTAATCACCCTCCTTTCATCCGAGTGAGCTCCATTTACCATCACCTTCTGACATCTGTCAGTCAACCAATTTCTGATCCAGTTCACCACCTTGGGACCCATCCCCAAACTATTGAGTTTAAGGTGAATAACAGATGTTCAGAAGAGGGCTACTAAAATGATGTAGAGCATTAAATTTCAATGTAAACCGCTTTGATTGAAATGATAAAGCGGTATATAAAAACCTGTTAAATAAATAAATAAATAAAAATAAAATAAATTGATAAGCCTTCTATGAGGAACAGTATCAAAGGCTTTGCTGAAATCCAGGTAGATGACATCCATCTCATGCCCCTGATCTAGTTCTCTGGTCACCCAGTCAAAGAACTTGATCAGATTTGTTTGGCAAGATCGTCCTTTGGTAAAACCATGTTGTCTCGGATCATGCAACCTATTGGTTTTGAGAAAGTCCACTATTCCCAGTACTTTTGAGTTCTGCAATTCCACCTCTGATTTTCCTCCTCTCCCGAATATACCTGAAGAAAGTTTTGTCGCCACACTTCACATCTTTAGCCATCTTTTCCTCTGCCTTTGATTCTGCTTTCCTTATTTCTCTTTTTGTCTCTTTTAGTTTGTTCCTGTATTCCTTTCTATGTTCCTCTGTTTGCAAGCTTTTGAATTCTGTGAAAGCTGTGGTTTTTGCCTTTATTTGAGCAGCCACTTCTTTGGAGAACCAAATAGGTTTCCTTCTCCTCTTGTTTTTATTTACTTTCCTTACATATTTATCTGTTGCCCCTTTTATTGCCACCTTTAGTTTAGCCCACTTCAATTCCACTTCCCTTATCCCCTCCAACCCTGCCAACTCCTCCTTCAGGTACTTGGCCATTTTACTGAAGTCAGTGGTTTTGAAGTCTAGGACTTTGAGCTTGCTATGATTGGACTGCACCTTGGCTTTTATCTCAAACCACACCGTGTGATAATCACTGCTGCTCACAAGGGCACATTCGACACAATATCTCTGTTGGTAAGCACTAAATCCAGCATTGAGCTTTCCCTGGTTGGTTCCATCACCATTTGTCTAAGTAATGCATCTTGGAAAGCATCCACAATTTTTTTACTTCTTTCCAGATTTGCAGGAGGAGTACTCCAATCCACATCGGGTAGATTAAAGTCCCCCAACATGATTGCTTCCCTTTTGTGGCTATCTTTGCAATATCTATAATCAATTCGTTATCTATTTCTTCAATTTGAGTCGGAGGTCTGTAGACTACAGCAGTATGGATGACAGTGCCATCTCCTCTTTCCAACACAATCCAGAGCGCGTCTTCTTTTCCCCATGCCCCCTGCATTTCAGTAGCTTTAATATTGCTTTTGACATACAAGGCTACTCCTCTTCCTCTTCCTCTTCCATTTTCTCTGTCTCTTCTGAATAGATTATAGCCAGCTATGGCTATATCCCAATCATGCGATTCATTAAACCATGTTTCTGTAATGGCCACAATGTCCAAGTCCATTTCCACCATTAGGGCCTCCAGGTCAGGAACTTTGTTGGCTAAGCTTCGAACATTTGTGCTCAATGCTTTCCAGCATTTAACTGGCTTGCATGTATTTTGCATTGATTTTGTTCTGACCACTTCTTCCCACTTGTCGTTGATGTGTGGTTTAAAAGTGTGGCTGTTTCTAATGATGTTCTGCTTTTGCTGGGAGTGACGTCCTGAATGTGTCCTTCCCCATCCGTCACCCCC
Organism: Ichthyophis bannanicus; assembly: GCA_033557465.1. Taxonomy (NCBI): domain Eukaryota; kingdom Metazoa; phylum Chordata; class Amphibia; order Gymnophiona; family Ichthyophiidae; genus Ichthyophis; species Ichthyophis bannanicus. The sequence continues at coordinate 66,364,372 of CM066044.1, read as the reverse complement.
TTTCTCTAGTTTAAATGCCTTCCACATACTGCCTGAATTTTTCACTTAGGATTATTTTTCCTGCGACAGGGAGATGTAGTCCATCAGCACAGTATAGTCTCTTGTTGATCCATCTGTTTCCCCAGTTGCCTATAAATCTGAATCCTTCTTGTTTGCACCAAGTCTGGAGCCATGTATTAAAGCTGTTTATGCGATGCAGCCTTTCTGCCCCCTTACCATGAACAGGTAGAACTTCTGAGAATGCTACAGTGTTAACAATGGGCTTGAGTTTCTCTCCCAGAATCTGGAAGTCCCTTTGAACTGCAGAGGCACTGTTTCTAGCCAAGGCATTTGTACCCAAGTGGATGACAACATCAATTTTGGAGTGCTCACTTTCTGCACTAACTATACCAACAATTTGGTTTACATTCCTGCTGGCTGAAGAGCCTGGGAGGCATTTGAACATCTTCTCTCCTTTGAACTGTGTTCCCAAGTTGATGCCTCTGATGATGGAATCTCCAAGTAGTAGTAGTTTTCTGTTTTGTGATTTTTTTTCTTCATATTTGGTGCTTTATCAGTAGATTGGGCATTGACTGTCTCATTTATGCTAAGCTATACTCTGATTTAAATTAAAAGCTATCTGCTGATACTAGGCCCTGGCTGAGTTAACAAATACATTGGATTCTAAATTACACAGATTAATCAGCTTTTAATCCAAAGATTTCCCTTTACCCCAATATTTAGCGAATCTCCTAAAAGTGAATACATACAAGTGCAGAACACTCTCCAGAAGTAGCAGCCCCTTTGGGACTGAGCAAGAGGAATTTCCAGTCACAACTTCCAGTCACAACTTCCAGGGATCCTCTTTATCAGCTCTTCTATTTAACATATATATCCAACCAATCTGTGAAATCATCAAAACATTTAACGCCTCCAGCTTGATCTATGCAGATGACGTACTAATATTCACGCCAATAAAAATTAATGCCCCTGACTTCTCCCCAATTATCGCCTGCTTCAACGCGATTACAGATTGGCTCCTATCCCAGAACCTGCGAATAAACTTCAAGAAAACGGAAGTCCTATTCGTAACCAGGAATAAGAAATTCTCCCCCCCCCCCCGCAACTTTGAAGGTGAGAGATGCGGAACTACCATGTAAATCATCAATTCGCTACCTGGGAGTAACCATCGACCAAGAACTGACCTTCAAAGATCACATAAAGAAGACCGTTAAATCCATTTACTACAAATTAAGAACGCTGAAACCCTTAAGACCACTACTCGCCTCCAATGACTTCCGAACAGTCTTCCAAGCCCTTATAACACCTCATTTTGACTATGCTAATATCATCCTGCATGGTCTACCCAAGAGCACCCGCCTCAACCCACTCCAATTGGCGATGAACTCAGCAGCCCGCATCCTCTGCGGCACTTCCAGTAGAGACCACATCACCCCCATACTAACAGAGCTTCACTGGTTACCCCTACAAGCCAGGATAACTTACAAAGCACTCCTGCTATCCTTTAAAGCAATTAATCAAATAGCCCCACCCTCCCTCTAATCACTTATTATCAACACCCCCACGAACAGACTGAGAAGATCCGCAGCCGCCAATACTCTTGTCGTACCAAAGGAGTACACTAAATGTAACCAAACAACCAGAGACAGGGCCTTCACCTTATTCGCTCCAACTTGCTGGAATAATCTCCCTCCTCATATCCGATCAATAAAGGACCTCTCTCAATTCAGAAAGGCCCTCAAACACTACCTATTCTGTCATCATCTTTTAGGCCCTAACCCTACACCTCCTCCCCCATCTCACAAATCACTCACACAGCCTCTGACATTCCAACAACATAGTCATAACAGAACACGACCTAGACGCTCTGCACACCCAAAGTTACGACCCACTTTAACTGTAAATTTCCAGAGGTAATATATCTTTCTGTATATAGCTTGTATATAGTTTTAACATGTTGTCTCCAAGTTACTGACCCTGTTATAATGTAAGCAAAAGACCCTGTTATAATGTAAGCAAAGGACTGTTCTAATGCGAAATTTGTTATCTGTAAACCGCACTGATACCAAAGAGCGCGGTATATAAAAACTGTAAAATAAATAAATAAAAAATAAACAACTTGATAAGTTGCCTACACATATTACACAACCAATGGCAACTGTCCTTGACATGGTGCCTTGCTGAGGTAATCTGTTTGAATCTAGACCCCCTTCTGTGATCATGTCCAGGCATGATTTAGCTAATAACACATCTGTAGATGTTGTACTCCTCTACTAACTTACTTTCTGAATGAGATTGCTAGCCCAGCTGTTGATTTTGGTGAGCATGTCATCTTCCCGATTATCAATTTTCAGCAGATGGATATCATGGGAAGCACCAACAGCATTCACGATAGTGTCTTTGTCAACGAAAAGCTAATGAATGGAAACAGCAAACAATAAGACACATGTAAAGAGAAACCCCTATTCTAAAGTTCGAAGCTAAATGGATGCTTCCTGTATTGATGTAGCTGGCTTAATTTTCTCACCATGCGCACATCATCGGGGATCTCCTCATCAAATATACCCTTTCCGATCTTCTCTAGGATGTTAATGGACATCTCAAGGAGCTTCTCATGATGATGATTTTCTAAATCTCGAATCTGAGCCATAGTAAGCAGGAGGGTTAAGAGAGAAAAAGCATAGAAGACTGGAGTCTAGTAGCATGCTTAGGAGCTGTAGTACTCCACTGCATTTCAGCTTTCTGGCTAAAACTGAGTATAGCATCAAACTTGGATTTTGGCTATGAGCTAAGGAAGGTCCCTACTCGGCCTTTTGGCTGAGATTGAATGTTACTATATATGAGGGGAGGAGTGTTTAACGTTGTGCCACTCAACCTCACTTGGGACCCAGTTGTCAAAGTAAGAGTAGTTACTCACCTGTAACAGGTGTTCTCCAGGAGCAGCAGGAATCAGTCCTCACATATGGGTGTCATCGACGCTGATGAAGCCCCAGCGGAGCATTTCCCCAGCTTTCTATGAAAGCCTTTGGGAATGCAGGCATGCATGCGCGGTTCCCTTCCCGCCCAAAGGTGCCATCTTACCTCAGTCAAATGACATTGTTTATTTTTCATTTTTGTGTGCTGTTCTTAGCTATGTACAACTGCAACTCCAAGGGGAGGAGGGAGGGTTGTGAGGACTGATTCCTGCTGCTCCTGGAGAACACCTGTTACAGGTGAGTAACTACTCTTTCTCCAGGACCAAGCAGGAAGTCAGTCCTCACATATGGGTGACTCCCTAGCTCTGGGCTACCAAGGAACCCAGGCTGAACAAGAGGACTCCCTCTAGTCCCAGCTGCAAAGAAAGGCTTTTCACTGACACAACCTCCACCGGTAGCCCAACAGAGGGCAGTAGGGCAGGAGTTGCCTAAACCTCAAAGAGATTCCGGAGTACTGCTTGGCCAAAAGCACTGTCCCTACGGGACTCCCTCTCCAGACAGTAATGGGCCTCAAATGTCTGGCTTGAAGACCAAGTTGGAGCCCTGCAGATGTCTACCAAGGGCACAGAGCGGAGATGAGCCACTGAGGCAGCCATTGCCCTGACACGGTAGGCCATGACCCGACCTTGCAAAGGAAGGTCAGCCGTCCTATAAGCCCAGGTGATACAGTCAGCAACCCAGATGGACAAGGTACGCTTGGACACAGCCAACCCCAACTTATTAGGGTCAAAAGATACGAAGAGCTGAGTAGCCTTCTATGCCCCTGCGTACGGTCAAGGTAGAAGGATAGGGCCCACCTACAGTCCAGGGTATGCAGAACTTCTTCAGCCTGGCTTGCATGAGGCCTAGGGAAGAATGTTGGAAGAACCACCTCTTGGTTAAGGTGGAAGGAGGAGACAACTTTGGGGAGGAACTTTGGATGAGTCCTAAGGACTACCCTGTTCCTATAGAAGTGAGTGTAAGGCCGATCACAGACCAGGGCCTGTAGCTCACTCACTCGCCTAGCCGAGGTAAGGGCTGCCAAGAAGAGTGTCTTCCAGGATAGGAAGCGTAGAGGGCAAGTAGCCATCGGCTCAAAGGGTGGGCAAGTCAGCTGCTGCAAGACCACATTTAACTCCCACTCAGGAGCAGGAGGACGGATTGGAGGCTTGAGCAAAAGCAAGCCCCTGAGAAAGCGGGACACCAAGGGGTGAACCGACAGAGAATGTCCTTCCACCAGTGAGTGGTGAGCTGCTAGAGCTGAGAGGTGGACCCGAACAGAATTGGACTTAAGTCCCTGATTGGACAAGTGCAGTAAGTACTGAAGCACTACTGGCACAGTACAGGAGAAAGGATCCTCTGTACGTAGCTGACACCACATAGAAAACCTTTTCCATTTGAGAGCATAGGTTTTCCTAGTGGACTGTTTCCTAGAGGCTAGGACAACCTCCTCAACTTCCTGAGGTAGACCCCAGGGAGTCAAAACTACCCTTACAGCCTCCAGGCCATCAAATTGAGAGCTTTGAGATTGGGGTGCAGAAGGGAACCCTGTTCCTGTGAGAGAAGGTCGGGTTGCAACCCCAGAGGCAGTGGGGGATCCACCGCCAGTTGAAGCAGAAGTGGAAACCAAGGCTGTCTCGGCCACGGGAGCCACTAGCAGGACAGAGGCCTTGTCCTGAAGAATCTTGAAGAGAGTTCGGGCCACCGAGGGCGTGGGAGGAAACGCATACAGGAGGCCCTGAGACCAGGGAATCAGAAAAGCATCCGCTGCTATCCTCAGAGGATGCGGTTGCCTGGAGCAGAACTTTGGCAGTTACTTGTTCAGTGGACTGGCAAAGAGATCTATCAAAAGGAGACCCCATTTTAGGAAGATCTTCTGAACTACTAAAGGATGCAGCTGCCACTCGTGGGGCTGTATAATCCTGCTCAACCTGTCGGCCAGGTAGTTGTCCTGGCCTGGAAGGTACACAGCCCTGAGGAGCATGTTGTGCTTGAGGGCAAATGAACAAAGGTCCTGAGCCTCCCGACGGAGTCTGGACCCAGTCCCGCCCTGTTTGTTCACATAAAACATGGCTACTTGGTTGTCTGTCTGAACCAGGACAGATTGATGAGCCAGGGTAGGAGAGAAAGTTTTGAGTGCTAATCGAATAGCTCTGAGTTCTAGGAGATTGATCTGCTGTGCAGCCTCCCAAGGAGACCACAGGCCCTGGGTGCACTTGTTCAGACAATGAGCTCCCCAGCCCTGCAGGGAGGCGTCTGTGGTCAGTACCACTGTGTACCCAGGAATTTGAAAGGGCACCCCTTTTAGTAGATTGGGTGGGTGCAACCACCAGCTGAGGGAGTTCAGAAATTGTCTGGACACCCTTATCCTGTCCCTGAGGCTGCCTGTGGCCTGTGACCACTGAGTCCGAAGGCACCACTGTGCAGGCCTCATATGGAGCCTGGCATTGGGGGTCACATGTACTGTCGAAGCCATGTGGCCTAGAAGCCTCAGGCAGAGTCTGGCAGAGACTAGTGACCTGCTGAGAAACTGGTTTGCCAAGGCCATTAATCTTTGTGCTCTGTCTTCTGGCAAGAAAGCTTTCGCCAGTAGAGAGTCCAGCCTTGCTCCTATGAACTCCAAATTCTGGGAGGGGAGCAAAGTGGACTTTGCAAAATTTATTACAAACCCTAGACTTTGAAGAAGAGCAATAGTTCTGAGGGTGGCTTGTCTGGCCTCCTGGCACGTCTGACCCCTGATGAGCCAGTCGTCCAGATAGGGGAAGACAAAGATTCCCTGATTCCTCAGGTAGGCCGCCACCACTGCCAGGCATTTGGTAAATACCCTGGGAGCGGAGGTGAGGCCAAAAGGCAGTACTCTGTACTGATAATGGTTTCCTCCCACAATGAACGTGAGGTACTTTCTGTGGTCTGGATGAATGAGAATGTGAGTGTACGCATCCTTTAGATCTAAGGAGAATAGCCAATCTCCCTGCTGGAGGTAGGGCAGAAGTGTTCCAAGAGTAAGCATCTTGAACTTTTCTTTCTCTAGAAACTTGTTGAGGTTCCTGAGGTCCAGAATGAGTCGAAGGCCACCGGTTCTTTTGGGCACCAGGAAATACCTGGAGTAGAAGCCGTGACCTTGCAAGTGGGGAGGCACAGGCTCCACCGCCCTGTCCACCAACAGACCTTGAAGCTCTTGAAGGAGAAGGTCTGTGTGCAGGGGAGGCCTTGGAGGTTCCCCTGGAAAGTATGGCGGAGGCAGTTGGTGAAAGTGTAGGGCATAGCCCTTGTGGACTATGTTTAACACCCAACTGTCTCCAGTGATGTGGGGCCACTGGTGGGCAAATAGGGTAAGGTAACCTCCTGTGCAGGGTTGGGAGAGCAGGGACAGAGAGGCTACGCTCAAGGAGTCAAAAACCCCCACCCTGCTGAGTGGGAGCAGGGGCCGGAGGCTTGGGGGTCCTCTGCCTACGGGGCCCATTACCCTGTCCCTTGGTTTGCTGACCCTGAGGGGCAGCTTGGGCAGCCTGATACTGAGGGTACTGTTTGTAGGCAGTGCCCTTCCTCGGGTAAAAGGGCTTCTTACCCGAGGCCTTCTTCTTGTGAGAAGGGGCAGAGGTCTTCCTAGACAGCCTTGTCCTTGTAAGGTGCTCGGTCTCGAGCTGTGTGGCCTTCTCGGCCATGGGTTTGCCAAAAAGGTTTTCACCTCGGCAAGGGACATTGACCAGCTTGCCCTGAACCCATGGCTTGAGGTCCGATGACTGCAGCCATACCTGGCGTCGAGCCACGATGCCGGCTGCCACAACTCGGGCCGAAGCCTCAAAGCCATCGTAGGCGGCGCGGGACATAAACTTCGAGCAGTCCCGAATCCCTGAGGACAAGGACTTGAATCTCTGCAAGGGCTCCCCAGAGAGACCAGCAGAGAACCCGGCCAACTCCTTGGCCAGGTCTCGCAAGTACATGCCCATGTACAGCTGGTAAGACTGGACACGGCAAGCAAGCATCGAGCCCTGGAAGCACTTTCTACCCACATCATCGAGGTTCCGGGCCTCCCTGCCGGGGGGCACCGCAGAGTGCATCTTCTGGCTTTTCAGACGATGCATGGCCGATTCCACCACCATGGAATGGTGTGGTAGCTGCGCCTTCTGACGACCCGCTTGCTTAGAACCGGCGCCGAGGCCGGTGCCTCCCACATCTGGAAGAGGAGCCGTTCCAGCATCGGAGGAACCGGGACAGTAAAGGCCTCCTTCGGAGGAGAGTCGTACTGCAGGGCCTCGAGCTCTTCAGCTCGAGGCTCTTCCTCGGGGTCCGCCGGAATAGCCAAGGCGGTGGCCATATCCCGGACAAACTCTGAGAACCGGGTGTCCTCCGGAGGGGATCTACTCCGGGGCTCAGACTGCGGTGAGTCCGAGGGGACGCACCGAGTCTTGAATGTGTCGGGGGACTCCTCATCCTCCGTCTCCCAGGCGGACTCATCCGACGAGGAGTCAGGATCTGACCTCGTGGGGCCCTGGAGCACCCGCCCCGACGCCGGAGGCACCAGCATCGACGCCCTCGGTCCTGAACGGGAGTCGAGGGAGACCGCGACTGAGGTTGACTTCGAGCCATGATGGACTCGAGTATCGGCTCGGTCTCCCGGGTCGACTTCGATGTCGATGTCCCGGTGGTCAGGGCAGATGCCCCAGACAGGCTGGCCATCAGTGCCCGCTGCTGCTCCATGAAGGCAGACAGTCTGCTCTCCAAGGCTGTCATCCTGAGACTCAGCTTGGGAGACGCAGCAGCCACCGACTCGGGCCCCAGCGGCAGCTCTCTGGGAGGAGAGTCCTCGAGGACCACAGGGCTTAGGTGTCCAGCAGACTCCGGCTCCACGCGAAGAACTTTGGCAGGCTTCTCTTGTTCCACGGGCCCGGGGCGACGGTTGGGGGTCTTAGACCTGGCCCTCGAGGAGCCAGGGACCTCCTCCTCCGACGCCCTCACGAGCCGCTTCTTCCTCTTGCGTTCCTGGTCGGGGGACCCCCTGTCCGAGGAGCTTCGACGGCGCTCGGGATCCGAATCCCGAGATGTCGAGGCCTCAGATGAGGTCCGGGCCCGGCCGGAGGCTGAGTCCGAGAAAAGCCTTTCTTTCTGCTGCTGGCGACTTCGTAGTGCCTTGGAAGACATCTTCCCACATGGTCCACACGTCTTAGGGTCGTGATCAGGACCGAGGCACCGGAGGCAGCAGTCGTGTGTGTCGGTGAGAGACATCAACTTCTTACACCGATCACACTTCTTGAAACCGCTGGAAGCCATCGGGGAAAAAAAGAGTCCCCGCGAGGTCAAAGGACCGGTCTTCCAGGGAAAAATAAAAAAAGGGTGCGAACGCCAGCCACGAAGGGCAAAAACCGAAAAAGAAGAATCGGGCTCGATACCGGTGTACTGAACCTGGCGGGAGGGGAACCGGCGTCGAACCGGGAGAAAAATAGCGAGAATCGCCGAAAAAATCTAACTTTTATCTGGGATGACAGGACGCACGTCCGGTGGGCTTCTTGGAAAAAGAGAGACTGAGGTAAGATGGCACCTTTGGGCGGGAAGGGAACCGTGCATGCGTGCCTGCTAGGGTTGCCAACTGGCTCCAGATGCGCCCGACAGGCTTGATCCAGTCCTGGGTTTACTCCATTGCATACAGGGACATGTAGTCCTGTTTTCTCCATTGCACTCCATAAGTAAAGCAAGACTACAAGTCCCTGCATGCAATGGGGTAAACACAGGACTGGATCAAGCCTGTCGGGCGCATCTGGAGCCAGTTGGCAACCCTAGTGCCTGCATTCCCAAAGGCTTTCATAGAAAGCTGGGGAAATGCTCCACTGGGGCTTCATCGGCATCGATGACACCCATATGTGAGGACTGACTTCCTGCTTGGTCCTGGAGAAAGAGGATTAAACATGTTCAAACATTTTTAAAAATTTCACTCCCTTCCAGGCAATGCAAGTAAAGGGGGGGGAGGGGAGGGGAAGGGACAATGGATGATGTCGCTTCCTTTCCTTTCATGGACCTTTCAAAACGCACCAGCATCGTAATCTAGCACAGCCGCAGGAGCAAATGGAAGTGCCTCCCGCAGCTCTGTTGCTGCGATTGGGCTGCTGGTGAATCGGAGGGGGAGGGGGGGGGAAGGAGCAGGAAAGAGCTGCTGGTGAGTTGGGGGGTTGGCAGGGGCAAGAAAGGGCTGCTGGTGAATCGGGGGGGGGGGCAGGAAAGAGCTGCTGGTGAATCAGAGGGGAGGGAAGGAAAGAGCTGCTGGTGAGTTGGGGAGATTACTGGTGGCAGGAAGAAGAGATGCTGGTAAGCAGAGGGGGGTTACTGGGGGAGGAGAAGGACTTCTGGTGAATTAGGGGAGGGGGTTGCTAGGAGCTGGAGATGGGCTGCTGGTGAGTCAGGGGGTGGCTGGGTGCTAGAAGATAGAGGGAGAAAAAACAGGGTGGAGAAGGATGGGTTGGAGACAGAACTGTGATTGGAGCAAGAGAGCTAAGGAGGAAAAACACAGGAGAAATTTCAGATCTAGGGGAGAAGTTAAGCTTTATGATGGGGGATTCTGCTCAAAAATGTACTAATAAAGCATGCAGAACTTTGCAGAATTCCTCCAGGAGTAGCTTCTGTTCCACTTGGTGAGACACACTTTCTTATAAAATAATTTAGCAAGGAGCTCTCAGTATCTCCTTCAGTGAATCACTGATAACCTTCTTCCATAGTTTAAATTACACATTTAGGGCCATAGTTACTAAGGTGCATCATTAATGCACATTGTTTTACTTCAGGTCCCTTTTTAGGCAGTTGGACCTGTTTACTAATAACACACATTAAGGGTTAACAGTAAAACACCTTAGTAAATATGACCCTAAATCTGATAACAGAGTGTATGCAAACCCTAAAGCATGCATCAGAAATCAGAAGAACATAGCTCTGACCCAGTATGGCAATTCTTAAGGTCCATCAAGCTCAGTATCCTGTTTCCACATGTGGCCAGTCCAGGTCACAATTACCTGGCAGGATCCCTAAAGGTGGTAGATTTCATGTTACTTATTCCCAGGGATAAGCAGTGGATTTCTCAAAGTTCAGCTTGATAATGGTTTATGGGCTTTTCCTCCAGGAACTGTCCAAACCCTTTTTAACCCAGCTACTCTTAACAACAGCTTTTACCACATCCCCCAGCAATAACCTCACACATTTTATCTCCTCTTCCAAAATTCCCTTTGTAAATAGGAATAGCAAAGTGAGCTACGAACCAGGCAAACTGGGGTTCCAATCCCATTTCTCCCACTGATGGGTCCTAGAGACCTTAGCTACATACTTCACCTTGCACTGCTTCTGTGCAAACTTTGACTATAAGCCCTCTAGAGCAAGAACCCACCTACTCTACCTTATTGTGAAACTTGTCTTAAGCTCAGATTTGGAAATGGAAATAATTAAACCTGAAATACAAATCCACCTTCCTCCAATCTGTTATCTGCAATTGGTAGGTACATATTTTCACAAATCTGTAGGCAAAACAGTGACTAGAAAACAACCCCCATCCATCTGAAAATCAAATCTGCACATGCTGTTTTCCTATCCTGCTCTAGCCTCAGCCATAGAAATACCTCTTCTTCGCAATCAGGCCAACTGTACACACACTGTGAAAGGCCAGACCAACTAGAGACGTTTTCAGACAGGCCATTTTACCCAGGTAAATACTTACTTATCAGGGTAAATGGCTTTGAAAATTATTCTCTTAATTGTATAACAGGACACCTCTGTAAGAAGTCCAAAAAGATGCCCATTTTATAAAGGCAACAAAGACGCCTATATGCTTTATAAAATAGATTCCCAAAGCCAGGTCCAATAGTACACAAGTTCATCCTGCTCTAAAGATGGTCTAAATGTGCACATGGACCTCTGCATGCACCCATGTACTTCGTAACAAACACATATACACTGCAACTCTGCCTCCCTGCCCCCTTGGAATGGCGCAATTTTATAAGCGTCCTTTTCTGCATGTACACTAGATTCGTGGAGGGTACTCTTTATAACAGAGCAACATGGATAGACACCTAAAACTTGTCTTTATAAAATGCTGGTGTATGTGGCAACAAATGCGCCTGGAATGCTCATGAGTACGTTTAAATGACTGGGCATTCTTTACACCTGTAAATTAAGATATTTCATAATGTACGTGCATTTGTGAAAACTCCTCTTAAACTGTATCCCTGGCTAAAGAACACACCTTCATGCCAAAGCATGTTTTTTTACTCCAGTCATTGACACACAGATATGTGACTTTATAAAATGATCTCTTACACAATGGAAAAGCTTTATAAAAATTACCCTCTAAATGACTGCTATTGTGCTTCAGGGTATTAACAAAATGCCAGTGGAACCCTTCCTGCAATGGATGGCAGAAACCAGTATAACTGTGACACAAAAAATATAGTTACCTGTAAGAGGTGTTCTCCAGGGACAGCAGGAATCAGTCCTCACATATGGGTGACATTGGCATCGACAAAGCCCATGTGATAATCGCTCCCCAACTTTCAAAGAAAGCCTTTGGGAGTTATATCATGCATGTGTGGTCACCTTTCCATCCAAGGGTGCCATCTTACCTCAATATGACGACATTACTTAAGCATAAAAAAGAAAACAATTCCATGGGAAAGAGGGAGGGGTGTGAAGACTGATTCCTGCTGTCCCCGGAGAACATCTGTTACAGGTAACTACGCTGTCTCCGGGAACAAGCAAGAAGTCAGTCTTCATACATGGAACATTCCAGCTACAGGCTACCAAAAAAACCTGTAAAAAGCCATGGGCGACCAGAAAATGGTGAACCATGAAAGGCAGCAGGGAGCAATGAACAACCTCAAGTCCTGAGATGCAACCCAAGTGTCAAGGATGGAATCACCTCTCCGGTAGCCTGGACGTAAGGGCCAGAGGGAAGGAGTTGCACTAATCTCCAAAGAGATGACGGAGTACTGCCTGGCTGAAGGTGCTGTCACGCTGTGAGCTCTCCTCCAGGCAGTAATGAGCTGCGAAGGTATGGGCTGAGGACCAGGTGGGGGCCCAGCGTCTGTCTTGCAGAGGAACCGAGTGCAGATGTGCCACTGAGGCCACCATCATGTACACATTGTGGGTGGTGACATGACACTCCAGGGAGAGTCCAGCCTACTCGTAGGCAAAGGAGATGCAGTCCGCCACCTAGGTGGACAGGCTGCCCTTAGAGACGGCAATGCCGAGCCTGTTTGAGTCATAGGAAACAAACAGGTGTGACGAGCAGTGGTGAGCCTTCGTCTGCTCGAGGTAGAAGGCCAGTGCCCTCTTACAGTTGAGGGTATGAAGGGAGGCCTCTGCTCGAGATGCATGAGGTCTAGGGAAGAAGATGGGGAGAACCACCTCCTGGTTGAGATAAAACGGAGATACCACCTTTGGTAGAAATTTTGGACGGGTGCATAGTACCACCCTATTCCTGTAAAATCTAGTATACGGGATTGTCTGGATACGCCTGCAGCTCACTGACTCGCCGAGCAGAAGTGAGCACGATGAGAGAGAGAATTTTCCAGGAAAAGAATTTGAGATGAGTCAAAGCAAGTGGTTCAAAGGGAGGACCTATGAGTTTCCCAAGAACCACATTCAGACCCCATGCCACCAGGGGCAGCCAGACCAGGGGTTGCGCGATGAGGAGACCTCTCATGAAGCAGCCCATGAGAGGGTGGACCTAGATGGATTGCCATCCACCAGATGGTGATGTGCAGCCAGGGCACTGAGATGCACCCTGATGGAGTTGGACTTTAAGCCAGCATGAGAAAAGTGCAACAAGTACTGGAGTATCACCTGTACTGGGAAGGAAAACAGGCTAAGGCCCTTGTGGTGCACCACAGTGAAAACAGGCGCCACTTAGAGGCATACACCTGCCCGGTGGAATTCTTGCAAGAGGCCAACAGAACATTCTCAACCCCTGTGGAAAGATGGAAAGAGGCCAGAGCTACCTTTCAGCAGCCAGGCCATCAGTGCCAGAGAGAGGAGGTTGGGGTGCAGGAGACATCCATCCTCCTGTGATATTAAGTCCGGAGCATAGCCCAAGGGAACCGGGGCTGCTCGGGAAAGCTGCAGCAACTGTGGGACCATGGTTGCCGGGGCCAGCGGGGAGCAATGAGGATCATCGTGGCCCGGTCTGACTGAATTTTGAGCCAGGCCTGTGGAACCAGTGGAGTGAGAGGATAGGCATACAGCAGATTCCCCATCCATGGGAAGAGAAAGGCATCAGCTGCCACTCAGTCCTAGGTCGGTATCCAGGAGCAAAAGCAAGGCAACTGAGTGTTGCTGGTGCTGGTGAAGAGGTCCATTATCTAAATCCCCCAATACCAGAAGACAGAGAGGACCACGGCTGAGTTCAGATGCTACCCATGTGGTTGAAAGACCCTGCTGAGTCTGTCCACCAGAATGTTCTCGTGTCCCAGGAGGTAGGCCACCTGAAATAGCATGTCCTTTGCCGCAGCAAAAGTCCAGAAGCAGCTGCCTCCTAGCAGAGGAGGTACAAACCTGTGCCTCCTTGCTTGTTTAGGTAGAACATTGCTACCTGGTTGTCTGGATGAGGACCATCTGGTTAGACAGTTGATTCTGGAATACTCAAAGGGCATTCGTCATCGCCCAGAGCTCGAGGAAATTGATCTGATGTAGGCTTTCCTCCTGTGTCCAGATGCCATAGGATCACAGCCCGCCACAGTGGGCTCCCCACCCAAGCTTGGAGATGTCCATGGTGAGGATGCTCTGGACTGGCAGAGCCCAGAACAGCAGACCTGCCAAGAGGTTCGGCAGATGCTGCCATTAGGCGAGGGAGTTCGCAAGGGGCCTGGTGACTCGTATGCAATTATCTAGGTGACCTGGGGCCTGAGATCATTGAACATTGAGGGAGCACTGTGCCTGCCGCATATGCAGGCAGGCATCAGGGGTCGCATGAACCGTCGAGGCCATGTGCCCCAAGAAGCGCAGCATGAGAAAGGCTGATGCTGTTACACAACCCTGCACTTCGGTCACCAGGGTCACAAGCTGTTGAGCCCTGTCTAGAGGGAGGAAGGCCCTGGCCTGAGTAGTATCAAGGAGGGCTCCTATGAACTCCAGGCATTGTGTAGGCTGCAGATGGGACTTGGGGTAATTGATGACAAACCCCAGACCTTGCAGCAGCATGAAGGTGCAGCAGTCTACTTGACGGACCTCCTCTGGTGACTATTTCCTTATGAGCCAATCATCCAGATAGGGGAACATGAAGATGCCTTGTAGCTGGAGATAGGTGGCAACCACCACCAGGCACTTGGTGAATACCCTTGGGGCAGCTGCGAGGCCGAAGGGCAGAACCTTGTACTGATAGTGGCACCTACCTACAATGAAGTGGAGAAACTGATGGTGCCTGGGATGAATTGGGATGTGGGTATAGGCATCTTTTAGAGGTAGGGCAACAATATTCCAAAAGATACCATTTTGAACTTCTCTTTGACCAGAAAGCGGTTGAGGTCCCGCAGATCTAGGATGGGATGGAACCCACCTGTCTTTTTGGGGTCAAGGAAGTAGCGGGAGTAGAACCCCTTTCCCCAAAGATGTTAGGGGATGGGCTCTACCGCTGGTCCATGAGGAGGGTCCCGAGCTCCTTCTGCAGGAGATCTTGGTGAAGAGAAATCATGGGGGTTCCCCTGAAAAGAACAGAGGGGGCGTATACTCAAGGTGGAGGAGATAATCCTCCCGCACCATCTGCAGAATCCAGGTGTTGGTGGTAATACCTGGCCAGAGGTAGGCAAAGCAAACTAGATGCCTTCCCATGGTCCTGGGTCTGGACCCTCGGGAGGGAGAGGGGCTGTGCCCAGGTTCTGGCAGGGGTGCTGTCTGGGGCTTGGGGGCAGACTTATGAGGGCCGTACCCATGGCCCTTTGCTTGCTGACCCTGTTGGGAAGCTTAGAAGGCCGGAAACTGCAGGTAAAAGCACAGTTACTTACCTGTAACAGGTGATCTCTGGGAACAGCAGGAATAAGTCTTCACATATGGGTACGTCGGTACCAACGGAGCCTGCGCAGGAACGCTCCCCAGCGTCCAATCAGAAAGCTTTTGGGAGCATCCCACAGCGCCTGCGTGCTGTCTTCCCGCCTTTCCAACTGTCTCTCCTCAGTTGAGTTTTATAGCTGAGACAAAGAGGGAGAGAGAGGGAAAGGAAGAGAGATAGAGAGAGAGAGACAACTCCTAGGGGAGGTGGGTGGGTTGTGAAGACTTATTCCTGCTGTTCCCAGAGATCATCTGTTACAGGTAAGTAACTGTGCTATCTCCAGGAACAAGCAGGAATGAGTCTTCACATATGGGGACTCCCTAGCTTTTGATGCCAGGGAGAGATCCCATAGGTTGTGTGTCCCTGGGACAGGGCTGCACTTCCCCACCTGGATCTCTGGCATCCCCTGAGGGATGGTGGATAGGAGTTGATTAAGTATGGAACAGATGTTTGAGAACAGCCTGACCAAACAAGGCATCCCTGCGGGAGTCCTTGTCCAAACAGTAATGGGCTGTGAAGGTATGAACCGAGGCCCAAGTGGCTGCTCAACAGATGTCGTCGATAGACACAGAGTTCAGGTGAGCCATTGAGGCTGCCATGGCTTTCACATTGTGAGCTGTGACATGGCCCTCCAGAGAAATGTTCTCGCTCTGATAGGCGAAAGAAATACATTGGGCAATCCAGTTGGAAAGTGTTCTCTTGGAGACTGGTTGTCCCAAATGAGAAGGATCAAAAGCAACAAAGAGTTGAGAAGACTTTCTATGTTGTTGTGTCCTCTGTAAGTAAAAAGCTAGAGCTCTTTTACAGTCCAGGGTATGAAGATTCCTCTCTGCACTTGATGCACGAGGCCCTGGAAAAAAGACAGGTAGGTAGACCTCTTGGTTGAGGTGAAAAGGCGAAACCACCTTAGGCATAAAGTGTGGATTAGTCCTAAGGACCACCTTGTCATGATGGAACCTTGTATAAGGTGGATTAGCTACTAGTGCTTGCAATTCACTGATGCGGCGTGCTGATGTGATTGCAATGAGAAAGATAACCTTCCAAGAAAGGTATTTCAAGGAGGTAGTAGCTAAAGGTTCAAAAGGCGGCTTCATAAGCTGACCAAGAACCAAATTTAAGTCCCATGCCACCGGAGGTGGTCTAATGGGAGGCTTTGTTAAAAGGAGGCCTCTCATGAACCTTGCTACAAGGGGATGAGAGGAAACAGGTTGTCCATTTAGAGGCTTGAGGGAAGCTGCAATAGCACTCAGATGCACTCTTACTGAATTTGTCTTAAGGCCTGCATTAGACAGATGCAGGAGATACTCCAGCAACGATTCCAGAGGTATTGAACGGGGGTTAATACCCTTTTCAGAACACCAGATGGTAAACCTTTTCCACTTGAAGGCATAAGAACGTCTAGTGGAAGGTTTTCTGGAAGCATAAAGAACATCTTTCACCTGTTGAGAAAGAGGAAGATCCTGGAGATCTAGGCCTTCAGCAACCAAGCCCTGAGATGCAGAGACTGGGGATTGGGGTGCCACAACTTTCTGTCCTCCTGAGAGAGGAGGTCTGGAGCAGACTCTAACTCCAGGGAGGGAGCTTGAGAGAGATGTAGAAGCAGAGGGTACCACACTTGCCGTGGCCAATGTGGAGCTATGAGAATCATGTGGCCTCTGTCTCTCTGAAGCTTGAACAAGGTTTTGGGAATTAGGGGAATGGGTGGAAAGGCATACAGGAAGTTTTGACCCCAATGGAGGAGGAAAGCATCCCTTGCCTGAGCCCCCTGAGCCGGAGTTCTGGAACAGAACCGGGGAAGTTTGGCATTCCACGGACTTGCAAAGAGGTCTATGTCCGGGGTTCCCCAAATTTGAAAAATCTTGGATACCTGGTCCATATGTAGGGACCACTCGTGTGGAAGCAGAACTCGACTGAGTCTGTCTGCCCAAGAGTTTTGAGCACCTGGAAGATAGACTGCCAGAAGATGAATGTGATGCTCTCTGGCGAGGGCCCACAGTCGCAGAGCTTCGTTGCAAAGCGACAGAGAGCCAGTTCCTCCCTGCTTGTTTAGATAGAACATGGCTACCTGATTGTCCGTGTGGATAAGGACTGTCTTGTGGCTGAGCAGGGTGTGGAAAACTCGCAGAGCAAGGAAGATTGCTCTGAGTTCTAAGAGACTGATATGTAGAGAAGTCTCCTGTGGGGACCAGATGCCCTGGGTGGAGAGGTCCTGAAGATGAGCTCCCCAGCCCATTGGAGAAGCATCTGTTGTAAGAGTTGCCTGGGGTAGAGGCTGTTGAAAAGGACACCCCAGCAACAGGTTCTGAGGGGACTTCCACCACTGGAGGGACAAAATGAGGCGACTTGCATTTGCTATTTTGTCTGACAGGCAGCCTAATGCCTTGGTCCATTGGGTGGATAAAGTCCACTGAGCTGCTCTCATGTGAAGGCGAGCATATGGTACCACATGAACGGTGGATGCCATGTGGCCTAGCAACTGTAACATTTCTCGAGCAGTTAGAAGGGGTTTTGACTCTGCTTGAGAAGCCAACTGCATCAAGTGAAGGCAACAGGCCTGGGGAAGATAGGCCCTTGCCCTTGTGGTATCCAGTAACGCCCCTATAAACTCCAGGGACTGAGTAGGGATCAAATTGGATTTTGGGATGTTTATTACCAGCCCTATATATTGAAGGATACTCATTGTGCAGGTTAGAGCAGTCTTGGCCTCTGATTGAGTGGGAGCTCGAATGAGCCAGTCGTCCAGATAAGGGAAGACAAATATTCCCAGGGTGCGCAGAAAAGCAGCAACCACTGCCATGCATTTCGTGAAAACCCTTGGTGCAGAGGCAAAGGGGGGGAGCACTCTGTATTGATAGTGCTTCTCCTGGAAAAGGAACCGAAGGAACCTTCTGTGAGTTGGATGGATGAGAACATGAGTGTACGCATCCTTGAGATCTAGAGAACAAAGCCAATCCTGACTGTGAAGGTATGGCAGCAGAGTTCCTAGAGAAACCATCTTGAATTTCTCTTTGACTAGGAATCTGTTCAACTCTCGGAGATCTAAAATGGGTCTGAAGCCCCCTGTTTTCTTTGGGATAAGAAAATAGGGGGAGTAGAACCCCGTGCCCTGTTGTTGAGAAGGCACTTCCTCTATTGCCCCTTGGGCTAGAAAAGTGGCAACCTCCTGCTCTAACAGGCTGAGGAGGGAGGTTGGAGAATTGAACTGGTGCACTCTTGTGAGAGGGGGCAAGCTGGAAAAATGAAGTTTGTACCCCTCTCTTATAATGGAGAGTGTCCAACGCTGTGCTGTGATTTGCCCCCATCTGGGAGCAAAGTGACATAACCTTCCTGGGATAGTGGAGGGCTCTGGTCCTTCTAGAGCCAGGAAGGCTAAGTTCTCTAGCAGAGAGTCAAAGGCCCTGAGGGGGCTGAGATTGCTGGGCTGGAGCAGGCCTCGCAGCCTTTGCCTTGGTCTGTTTGGAGGATTGCTGACGTTTGGAAGGAAACTGAGTGGCAGAAGATGCTCTCTGACTGTAAGCAGGATAGCACAGTTACTTACCTTTAACAGGTGATCTCTGGGAACAGCAGGAATAAGTCTTCACATATGGGTACGTCGGTACCGACGGAGCCTGCATGGGAATGCTCCCCAGCATCCAATCAGAAAGCTTTTGGGAGCATCCCTCGCGCCTGTGCATTTCCTTCCCGCCTTTTCCACTGCCTCTCCTCAGTTGAGTTTCATAGCTGAGACAAAAGGAGAGAAAGAGGAAAGGAAGATAGATAGATAGATACAACTCCTAGGGGAGGTGGGTGGGTTGTGAAGACTTATTCCTGCTGTTCCCAGAGATCACCTGTTACAGGTAAGTAACTGTGCTATCTCCAGGAACAAGCAGGAATGAGTCTTCACATATGGGGACTCCCTAGCTGGAGATGCCAGGGGGAGATCCCATAAAATGTGTGTCCCTGGATCAGGACTACAGTTCCCACACATGGATCTCCGGCATCCCATGAGGGATGGTGGGTAGGAGTTGAAAGGAGAGGAGCTGTAAGAAAATAGCAAAGCTAAGGACTACAGGAGAGGAGTCCTTGGTATGTATGATAAGTATCATTAAAATTATTTAATGAACAAACACAAAATGGATCTTACCTACTGGATTGTAGGAAGTAGAGAGTGTGATGGAGTCTACTGGAGATTCAGTAGAGGATCCTCAAAGTGACCTCACGCAATGAGGGTGAAGGTCCAAATCTGGAATTGGCAGGTGACCCAGGTGTCAACTGGGGTAGTATAAGAACGGCAGGTCTTCAGTGGAAAGCTTTATGGAAAAAAGCTGAAAACTCTTTTAGCTACAGAATCATTGACATTGAGGAATAAAAGAGGAAGACTGACCGATTTGGACAAGTAGCCCAGGCCTGGAGGGAAGAAGGGGTATGGAAAAAAGCCCGTAATCCCAAGGAGGACAGATGTGTGAATGGCTGAAACCTCAGAACTACTGAAGATCTACACTGTCTTTCCTAGCTGGTGAGAGATAGGAAAGATATTGAAGCATGATCCTTCAGGGATAGCGAGACCTAGAGTAAAATGGAAGCTGCTAGTACCACAGTAGTGGTTTTGTGCATAACAGCCCCCACATACCGAGGGACAGAATGAAGATATGCAAGCCCACTGTCTGGAACCTCTAAGAAGGTAAAAACCTTTATAGCATAGACCGTTAGGGAGATAGTATGTAATACATATCTACCTATAAAAGCATCTTGACAGATACACACATATATAGGGGCATAACCCATGCACACACAGCTTACAGACATATGTATGTATAGAAATAATAGAGATATATACATACATGAATATGTAAGTTTGAAGATACATGTCTGCAACTAAGCCCCATAAGAACATTCACATGAGAGATGTGAAGAAGAAAGATTAATCTAACAACTAGAAGGTAGAACCTACTTGAAAAGATATATAGAGAATCTATTCCTCCTGGGCTAAGAGGGTGCGGGAATGCTATCCAGTGAAATAACCAGGATGGTTGCTGAAAAAACAGAGGATAATATCAGTCTGTAGAGAGCAAGTCGTGAGTTCTGTAGAACTCTGACATGGTAAATGGACAGAAAACGCATAGAAGGAGATACCAGGATGACCCACTGGAGGGACACAGGGGTATCATGCGTTACTAGTAGAATATGTGCTGTCCATGAGGAGTAGGATAGCATAAGGCCAAGCTGTAAGGAAAAAAGAGCATATTCCTGCAGGATTGGGAAACTCCTTGGACATTCACGCAGAAAAAGCTTATATCCTGTATTATAACAGGAGACAAGAGGGTGTGGAGAACCCTCACAGTCATGGAAAATGACTGATAAGCCTTTTTTACTATATGGAATAGCCATCAGAGACAAAGTTCAATGCTCTCTAGCAAGGGCCCATAGTAGAAAGCTTCTCTGAAGATTGCAGAGAGCATTATGCAGGAGAATTAGGAGATAAAACTGACTGTAGGTCAGCTGTGTTGCCAAATCCAAGGAAATGGAGATGGCCAGAAAGATGATAATGTAAGAAGCCTGAAGTGAGTAGGATTATCCAAGATAGATGAGGACTATCTTGGAATCACTACTAAGGCTAGACAGACTGGAACTTGTGGAAAAGTACCAGTAGATCAATCACTGGAACTCCTGCATGAACAGCAACTGAAAGAGACAGCAGAGGGAATCTTCCTGTGAAAAACACAGAGAGAAAAGACAAAGGGAGAGGAGTAGTCCTGTCCCTGTCTGATAAGCTGTCCAGAGAATTTATTCAAAGAAAAATCTCTACACTGGAATGAAAGGTGTACAGTATGGTACCACTCAATCAGGAGAAAACCTGGATGAGAGGGTAGAAAAACAGGAACTGAAGGGTGACTTACCATATGGTGAGTCAGCTGAAGAAAAAAATGTTTATGTTGGGACAGAAACTATCATGGGATAGTAGTTAACTTCTCTTCTTGGTAGGAAGAAGAGGAGAAATCTGTAACCCATAGACAAGAATATCCTGACAGTTCAGTACATCCTGAAGAAAGGAAGCCATGTGTAGAGCTTTAAAGAAAAAAACAGTGAACAAACTTCTGCTAAGAAGAGGTTAACTGTAGGTTGCAACCTTCAGGAACCTATGGTTGCTGGGTATGCTCAGACTGGCTAGAGTTTTGGATTCTTCAGACCAGGGCGAGGTGTCCCCTGCTTGGGTACATCTGGATGATGGGCAGGAGAAGAGTGAAACCTTCTTTTCTTAGGGAAAGAAGGTTTGGTAGGACATTTCCTACCTCCTGGGGAAGAAGAAGGCTTAGGATGGTTTCCAGAACCAGGGAAGTCAGAGGAGCAGAGAGCAACCTGACGTAAAGCCTCCTTATTGAAGAGATTTTCTCCAGTACAAGGAGAATTACCCAGTGTGTGTTGTGCCCATCTGCTCAAGTCTGAAGCCTGGAGCCAGGCTCTACGATGTGCTCCTATGGCAATAGCAGAGGATCTGCTAACAGACTCAAAAGAGTCTAGAGAAGCACGAGAAAGAAACCAAGAAAGATTCTGGCTATGACTAAGAAGTAAGGAATAGTCTGCAGCCTTAGGCTCTGATAGAAAAGGAGTCAAAAGAGATAATTTCTTTGTGACCTCCTGGAGAGATAGACTCATATAAAAAATATAAGAGATAATCCTTGATGCCAGCATAGATGTTTGGAAGGTTTGACGTCCAAAGGCATCAAGTGCTCTAGATGCACGACCTGGCGGATAAGAAGAATGCTTCTTCTTGCTTTTTACCTTCCTCATTGCTGATTCCACTACAATGGAATGATGGGGAAGCTGAGTCTTTTGAAACCCTGGAGAGGGGGCACCTGATACAGAACATTAGTTGCTGTAGAAGGTGAGGGAACTCTTAAAGGTGATTCCCATATTCTTAGAAGAAGATCCTGCAAAGAATGATGTAAAGGAAGCATTATATTTTCCTTTTCTGCAGGAGAGCCTCGAGTAGGATCACAGCCAGGGATAGGAATAGCAAGAAATATTGCCATGTCAAGGAGAAATTTCTGAAAAGAGGGATCTCCAATGGGAACTATCCCTGGGCAGGCTAAGGTTGAAGGAGCAGCCTGAGCACCAGAGGATGTATTGGTCTGGTGCAGAAAAAGAACCCCACTAAATGGATAGTAGTACTGGTAGTCACGTTTTGAGGCAGTCAGTACTGCATCGTCCATGCCAGGTATCGATTCCAAACTAGGCATAGAGAGGATCGATGGTGCCGATGTAACTGCAGGAACCGACATTGATACCGATACCGGTAGCTGAGTCGGAATCGGAGAAGGTAACGCCATCGAAGCAGTCATCGGAGGTTGCTCAAGCGGTACCGAGGCAACCAGAAACGCTTGGTGAATATCCTCGGTACTGCATATCCGGAAACGATAAGGGTTGGTTCCAAGACGCGTCGGTACCCAGTCATCTAGACTAGATATCGATTCCAGACTCGGCATTGAAGGGAGCGAGTCCATCGATGCATTTCTAGAGGGTACCGACGTCAGTGGTGGTATCGGCGATGTTGTCGATACAGGAAAGTCGATCTGGGTCGTATCGATCGGTCCCGAAGGTACCGAGAACGCCAGATGACGATCCCTGGTGAAGAGTGGATCACTCAACACCGGTGCCGATGCCGGGGTATCGGTACCGCTCAAAGCGGATGCCACCACCGAGCATGGCTCAGGTATGTTCTGTGAGGGGTGAGCCCCAGGAACAACCTGAAACCCCTGAAATGCTTTGGAGCCCGGAGACTCCTGCCAGGGTTTTAATGCCAATGGGGTCTTGAGGGCAAGGCCGGAGCCATCATCATGCTTGGCATGAGACCTACCACTCAAGAATTGGCTAGTCTTAACAGACTGTTTGTGGGTTACCTGATCCTGTAGAGAAGAAAAAAACGGTGCCCGCACTCCGGGGGGAAAAAACGGTATCGAGGGAAACTCGAAAGAGGGAAGCTCTTCTCAGTTTCGCAGCCTGATTGTTCAGGGGAAAAAGGGTCAGGACCCAAACAGGTTAGACACAAGGCAGTGGAGTCTAAAAAGAAAACTGCGTTTCCACAGTGAAGACACTTCTTAGGAGAAGAAGGCTCCATGATGGAGAGGCCTTGTAGGCCCAAAAAATTTAAGACAGAAACTGAGGGAAATATTTCCCTGAGTTTAAGAAAAGGAAACCCCACCGGCAGTACCGGTGGCGGCGGGAAAAACAGCCGCGACCACAAGAAAACAAGAAATAAAGAATTTGAAGAAAAAAGTTTCTGCGGTGACAGGAGGACGTCCTGTCGGCTCCGCGGAAAAACGAAAACTGAGGAGAGGCAGTGGAAAAGGCGGGAAGGCAATGCGCAGGCGCGAGGGATGCTCCCAAAAGCTTTCTGATTGGATGCTGGGGAGCATTCCCGTGCAGGCTCCGTCGGTACCGACGTACCCATATGTGAAGACTCATTCCTGCTTGTTCCTGGAGATAGGATCTTCACTTTTTAGAAAAAGGTGTTTTCTTGAACAACCTTTTCTTAGCAGGAGCAGCAGTAGATTTGGATAGTCTATCCAAAGCAGAATTTTCAGCATCCATTTGATTGGCTTTTGCTTGCCAATCTTTACCAAACAGATTCTCACCTGTACAAGGGATATTTCCCAATTCATCTTGGACCCATGTCTCCAAATCAGATGCTTGAAGCCAAGCAATCCTACGTGCACCTATAGCTATAGCTGAGGCTCTGCTTACGCATTCAAAGGAGTCGAAAGCTGCACGGTTGGAGAATTTGGAGATATCCTGGGCATATTTGAGCCCAGAGAGAAATTCTGGCCTTTTACTGTCCGACATAAAAGGACTTAAAGTCAGCAAATGGTCAGTGACTTCTTTTAAGAACATTCCCATGTAGAGACTATAAGAATTAATTCTCGCAGCAAGCATGGAAGCTTGGAAGACTCTTCTACCAAAAGCATCCAGGGTTCTACATTCACGTCCTGGAGGATTAGAGGCATGTCTCTTGGCACTTCTAATCTTTCTCATTGCAGACTCAACCACAATAGAGTGGTGAGGAAGCTGAGTTTTATGGAAACCAGGACAAGGAGGGACACGATACATGGTGTCCAACCTGCGAGAATGAAGAGAGGTGGATAGAGGTGCTTCCCACATCCTTAACATGAGATCATACAGAATCTCATGAATAGGTAAGGTAGCTGCCTCTTTAGGAGTTTTAGGATATTGTAGAATATCTAACTCCTTAGCTCTAGGCTCTGACTCTCGGGCTACTGTAATAGAGAGGCCCCGAGCCACCTCTCTGATAAAGTCTTGAAACGACAAGTCCTCTGGAGGAGACATCCTTCGTTTAGGAGAGGACTCCTCCTGTGGAAGAAGCATCACTGCATCGACGGACTCTTCAGAATCCTCAAAGTCATCAGAGGAATCGAAGTATCGTCGGTCGGGATGCTCTTGCAAAGCTCGATACCCGTACCGACCAGGATCGGTATCGGGAATCATCGGTACCGGGGTATCGGTACCAGAGGGCTGCAGAGGGCAGAGTACCGGCATGGCTGACACCGATGCTGATGTCGATGCTACCGGTACCGGAATCGGTGCCGATGGCGATACCGGAGCCGGTACCGGCGGAGTAGTCTGTTGCGGTACCACAGGCGTCGATGCCACAAGGAAAGCCGCCAGACTGCGTTCAGTGGACAGAATCCTCTGATCCATCGACGCCGCCAATGCCTGGAAGTCGGTACTGGTGGAAGCCACTGGTACCCCAGAGCATGGCACCAGGAGATCTGTTGAGGCCACGCCATCTAGATCATCCTGGAACCCTGATGATGATGCTTTAGAAGCCGAAGCCTCCCGCCAGGGTAATTTTGCCGGTGCAGAATCCTCGAGGGCAATGCCAGGGGCATCTCGATGCTTAGAAGGAGATTTGCCCTTCGAGGACCGGCTAGATTTATGTTTAGTTACCTGAGATCCATGTGAGGAAGAAGCAGCCCTGGAAGACATCGATGCCACCGAAGCTGCATCAGAGGGAAACAGGGTACTGAGCTTGGCAGCTTGGTTCTGTCGACCTCTCTTAGACATCATGGAACAGGACACACAATCTTTAATGGAATGGTCAGGGCCTAAACACTTGAGACACCAGTCATGGGTGTCGGTGACGGAGATAGTACCGCCACATTTTGTGCACTTCTTAAATCCTGAGGCAGGCTTTTCCATATTTAAGGAAAAGGGTTTTGGGCCTAAGGCCCAAAACTGAAGTACACCTGAAGAAAAATAAATGGAAAAAAAGGTCTTTTCTTTTTTTTTTAGAAGAAAAGAATAAGAACCGGCGGTACCGGTATAGTGTCGAGGAAGGCAGACGCGACAGAAAGAAATAAAGAAAAAATAAGGAAATTCTTCTGCGGTGACAGGAACATGACCTGCTGGCTCCGCGGAAAAAAAACAACTGAGGAGAGACAGTTGGAAAGGCGGGAAGGCAGCACGCAGGCACTGTGGGATGTTCCCAAAAGCTTTCTGATTGGACGCTGGGGAGCGTTCCCGCGCAGGCTCCGTCGGTATCGACGTACCCATATGTGAAGACTCATTCCTGCTTGTTCCTGGAGATTTATTTTATTTATTTATTTACATTCTCTTATATACCGCGCTATTCTGCATCAGTGCGGTTTACATTGAACAAACTGAAATTACATTGAACAGGGCATTATAACTTGGAGATAACTATTTTACAGGGAACATAGGCTATGGAGGGTTAAGTGGCTTGCCCAAGACCACAAGGAGCACCTGTGGGACTAGAAACCCCAGTCCTTCCGGCCCAAGGTTGCTGTCCTTTAGTGGGATTTGAACCCCCGACCTTCCGGCCTGAAGTACCTTGCCCCAACCACTAGGCCACTCCTCCACTCCATGTTCCTTAAGTCATTTTCTCCTTCGGGTAGAAAACCGTTTTCCCCAAAACCTTCCTCTGGGAAAGGTCAGCGGTCTTCCAAGAGAGCCTGGTTCTGGTCATATATTCAGACTCCAACTCTGCGGCCTTATCCATCGTGGGCTTGCCAAGTGCATGGGACATCGACCAACTTGTCATGAACCCATTGCTGTAGGTCTGAGGACTGTAGCCAGGCCAGATGGCAGGCACCAATGTCCACAGCAGCTACCCGAGCCACAGACACAAAGCCATCATAGGCCACCCGAGTCATAAATTTGGAGCAGTCCTTGACTGAAGAGACCAGGGTCCGGAACCGTGCTTGAGGTTCATCAGTCAGACCAGATGAGAACCCGGCATGCTCCTTTGCCAGGTCTCTCAGGTACATGCCCATGTACAACTTGGAAGCCTGGATGTGGGCCACAAGCATCGAGCCCTGATAGCACTTCTTAACAAATCCATGCTCTGGTCACCCTGCCTGGGGGCAATGAGAAGTGCGTCTTCTGGCTTTTGATCAGATGCATGGCTGACTCCACCACCATGGAGGTGTGTGGCAGCTGTGGGTTTTGAAATCTGGGATCCTTGCAGACTCTATACTGGGAATCAAGTCACTTGTCCACAAGAGGCACCATCACTGGAGCTTCCCACATCCTGAAGAACCAACATTCTAGAACAGGCGGGACAGGCACCGTCAGTGCCTCCTTCAGAGAGAAATCGTATTGGAGAATCTCAAGGTCCTCAGCACGAGGCTCGTCCTCTAGCTCAGACACAAAGGACAGGACCTTGGACATCTCCTGCACAAAGTCGAGGAATGAAGGGTCCTCAGGTGGGGCCACCTCCACTCATGAGGCAGGAAGGGATCCGATGGGATATCCCTATGCAGCCGGGTATTGGTGACTCGTCCTCAGTCTCCCACTCTGAGTCAGAGTCGGAGAGCACCTCAAGAGCACAACAGGCATTGGCCCAGTGCCCCAATGGAGGCATTGAGGGGAACAGAGGGGCCTGATGCCTCGATGCAGAAGCTGTGGCGAGACCCAAGGCCTCATGGGTGAAAAGGAGTGTCATTGCTTGGCTCAGTGTGAATGCTTCTTAAGCGCCGGCTGGACATCCTCCAAGGATGCCCTCGAGGAGGAGGGTCCTAATGTCGGGAGCTGCTCTTCGCCATTGCCCTTGGCCTTTTGTTGAGGGCTTCAGGGGTCAGTGGCCGGAGGTCTAACCCCTGGCTTCAGACCTCAATGTTGACTTGGGTAGAGTCCGTATCTTATGGGGGAGGTCATTAGAAGACAATCCTCGATCTGAGGCTCTGCGACCCTGGTGCTCGGAACGAGTTTGCCCATGCAACAATGAGTCGTTGGATGCAGTCCTGGTGGGCAGCAATTCCACACTCTATGCTGGGGCAGAAATGAGGATTTCTGGCTGAAGATTGTTTCCCATTTTGTTTCACAGTTGTTCTGACTCTTGCTCAACATCTGCAAGCAGAGTGGGCAGGTGGAGTCGTCGTGATCAGCACCAAGGCATTGGAGGCAGCAGCTATGGCAGTTCATGATGGACATGGTGCAGGAGCACTTGCCACACTGCTTGAAGCCACTGACCGATGACATAGCAGGGAAGATGGCTCCCGAGAAATCAAACTCGAACATCCTGATCAGTGTGGGTGCGAGAAAAAACCTGCACACCAAGAAAAATAAAAAGGAAGAAAATGGACCCGAGAAAAAAAACGTGATGCCGAGGTGAGGTCAATCCTGGATGAAGGTGAGGTGATCGGAACGCGAATCTGTAGAAGAGGGTGAAAAAGCGCCAAGAGAAAAGATAGAAAAAAAATAAACTTTTTACCGAGTGAACAGATAGGACATCTGCTGGGCTCTATGGAAAAAAACAAGACTGAGGTATGATGGCACCCTTGGGTGGGAAGGTGACCACACATGTATGTTGTAACTCCCAAAGGCTTTCTTTGAAAGCTGGGGAGTGATTACCGTGCGGGCTGCATCAGTGCCAATGTCACCCATACGTGAGGACTGACTTCCTGCTTGTTCCTGGAGAACAAGTGTCTCCCTTTATATCCCCTGACTTTTCTCTTGATGGACCAAGGTGGAGTTATAGCCTAATTTGGAGGGGATGCATTTGTCTACTTGTCACCAGAGAACATACTTCACCTAATCCAGTGCTCTGAGACAGGTGTAGATTGCATGCGGACATGCACAATATAGCCCTGTGCATCCAGATTTGGATATAATACACAACAATTAATAAGCCTTCATGGAGCAGATTGTTAGTGCACCTTCTAAAAGAAAGATACACAGTTATCCATAGCTAATGCTGGGCTGCTCCTGTCCACACGTATCTTTTAGTATAAAAGTAGTTCTGCTGGACCGTCGCTGAAATTTAAACCATCATCAGTGGGCTGGGCAAAGGATATTATCCCTGAATGGTTTCGACAAATGACGACACCATGTCCAAAGTGTTCCTTTCAAACTCCTTAATTATATCCTGTGGAAAACCAAACCAACACATCACCTTCAGTGATATTTATTTTATTTATTTAACAGTTTTTATATACCGCGCTATTCATCATCAGTGCGTTTTACATTTTAACAACATTGTACTTAAGCATAAAACATATGTCAAGTTTACAGCTAACAGGAAGTAGAACAGGGATAACTGGGGTTAAAGATAATATAACAACAAATATTCACAACTATTTACAGTAAATTAGCATAGGCTTTGAGCTTCGTAGGTTAGAAATGCACTAGATTTGGTCGGGGGCAAGGAATGGATATACTAATACTATGAAGATACAGTAAGACAAATCTAACACATTTATGCATTTTAATGCTCAACTGGTTCACTGCCTTGGGAAACCAAGAGACTAGGGTTCAGTTCCCACTAGCACTTCTTGTGGCCTTGGGCAAAGCACAGTTACTTACCTGTAACAGGTGATCTCTGGGAACAGCAGGAATAAGTCTTCACATATGGGTACGTCGGTACCAACGGAGCCTGCGCGGGAACGCTCCCCAGCGTCCAAAAAAGAAAGCTTTTGGGAGCATCCCACGCGCATGCGTGCTGCCTTCCCGCCCATTCACTTCCCTCTCATCAGTTGGGTTTGTAGCTGAGACCGAAGGAGGGAAGTAGACAAATTAGAGAGAGAGAGAAAGAGAGACACAACTTCTAGGGGAGGTGGTTGGGTTGTGAAGACTTATTCCTGCTGTTCCCAGAGATCACCTGTTACAGGTAAGTAACTGTGCTATCTCCAGGAACAAGCAGGAATGAGTCTTCACATACGGGGACTCCCAAGCTAAGATGCCTGGAGGAGGTCCCAGCATGTTGCAAATCTAGTCGATGGGCCATGCTATCTCCCAGAACCTGAGGCATCCAAGGGATGGAGGGTAGGAGTTGAAGTGAGAAGGGTGTGCTGTGGAACAGCTTGACTAAACAAGGCATCTGGAGAGGAGTCCTTGTGTAGATCAGAAATGTTAGTGAAAATTGGATTCCAATTTTCTAATGTGGACTTTAGTCAAAAATATTGCGAAAGTATTTGTTGAGAGTAATGGTCTGGTGCTAGAAACCAGTACATTATCCTCAAAGAAAATACCTTACTGTGAAGTAGAGGAAATAAATTTCGCAATACAGGCAGAGGTCAGAAGCCTAAATGGCTAGAACTAATCCCAGAAGAAAAAACTGGGAGAGTTTAATGGGGTTGGACTTTGGATGAGAAGCTAAAGCTTCTATAGGCCAACATTTGAAGCTCTTTGTCCTTAGAGCAGAAAAAAACTCTAGGAAAAAGAGGAGATAAATCTGACTGGTTTGCAGAAAAAGGATGGGTCTTTGAGACCCCTCTATCCAAATGAAAGAAAGAAACATTTGTAGTAGGCGGTGTAGCCTCCAATTTCTTGAAGATCAGGAAGGTCTTCCCCGAGTGATGTCACTTAGGATGACTTTACATGGAGAGCTTCAGATGTAACGTAACCAGAGAGGTTACAGTAAAAGAAGGTAGTTTGTGATTACCATAGAAATTGGTTGTCCATTTAAACCTTATGGCATGCTGGAACAGCATTAATATGGACAGTAACAAATCTTTCAGAGTGAGATATGTGTATTATATATATATATATATATATATACCAAAATAAAGAGAGACTCACTTAATAACAAGAAGGGGTAAGACCTGCTTGAGAATATAGATAGAGAACCCCTTACTGGTTATACGTGGAGAACCATGAAGGAGGTTACATGGAAACCAGTGGAATTTTCCTAGTCAGAAGGATAGGTCTAGATCTCTTTAAAATTCTAGACTTTGAATAACCAGAAATGGAGATCTACGTGAAGGGGTGCAGAGAAAACCTTAGTC
Source organism: Ichthyophis bannanicus (assembly GCA_033557465.1). Lineage (NCBI taxonomy): Eukaryota > Metazoa > Chordata > Amphibia > Gymnophiona > Ichthyophiidae > Ichthyophis > Ichthyophis bannanicus. The sequence continues at coordinate 66,334,166 of CM066044.1, read as the reverse complement.
TTAAGACGAGAAGTCTGGATCCTTCTATAACTTCAGTGTGGAGAAAAAGACGCAATAAAAGGGAATACCATATTTGACCATCTATGAGGGCAATATGAGTATAATACATTCTTTGTTCAGCATAAGCTTCAATGACGTATTGAGAATTAGAAGGAATGCACAAGACAAGGACCGACTGCAGTGAAAAGAAATGCATCCCTGTTGGAAAAGTTCCACTGGAGATGTGGAACAACTCAGGGAATTAAGCAATTCTTTATGCTTTCACGTGATCTAAGCCCTGGTTCATTTTCCCTAAAAGGAAATTTTAAGGAAGATGGTAAAGGTAGGAAAAAACCGGTCATGTGGGAGCATGACTGGGCAAGCCTTTCACCATCTGGAAGCTACCCACCAGGAATGGCTCTGACGCTCTCTGGCAAAGGCCCAAAGTTGCAGAGCTTTTTTGTAGAATTGCAGAGAGCATGTTGTAGGTTGCCCAGGTGAGATCTGGTTGTTTAATTACCAGTGTGCAACCTAATCTATTCTGTGGGAGCCAAAGAATTGAAGATGGCTAAGAATAGCAGACAGGCTGGTTGCCTGCAACAATAAATTGTCCAAGTAGGTTTTGGAACCTATCTTGGAATTATGTGTTATTAAGGCAGCAAAAGAGGATAGGTCCTATAGATTGGACAAGGACCGACAGAATTAGAAGTGACTAACTCTCAATTATGGTCTGATAAGCTGTCTTAAAAGAAATATTTGAAAGATTGCAGAGGGGAGAAACTCTGTATGGAAATTACTTACTGGAGTAGGTATTGAGGACAATCCTATGGCTTAAAAAGGTAAGCCCTCCAGTGAAATAATATCACTCTTAGATTGAAAATGTCAACTAAGAGGGATAGAAGTAATACAGAGTTGGGAAGATTTACAATTTGGTAGTCCCTGAAAAGGGTAAAGCTCCCCTGCAGTCAGAAGTATAAGATATCCTCGTACAGGACAACTGCCAAGGTGAAGGGCATAGCATACCTTGTAAGTAGTTGTAACTCCTCTGTTTAATTTGAAAGGAGAAGAGAAACTTGTTACCTGTGGGGCATGATTATCCTCAATAGCTCTAAGAGCTGAAAAGGATGGATTGCCCTTGGCAAGAGTTTCATGCCTAAAGTAGAGGATTGAGGCAGTGTATTACTGACGCCTTAATAAGGATGAGAAGAACTACAACTGCTTCTGTAGTTAAGAAGTAGTGGTTCTGAAACTCAACAGGAAAAAAGATTTAATGGAATAAAAAATCAAAAACCCTGCGACTGCTGAGTTTGCTGAGCCTGTTGAGAATTTGGTTTTCTTAGCCTGGTTTGATGTTGCCCTTCTTTGGAAACATCTGCATGATGGGTAGAAAATGAATAAAACTTTTTCCCCCTAGGGGAATAAAGTTTGTTAGGAGATTTTTTAGTAGCTGGGGTACAGGAAAGTTTTGACAATCCTCTGAAAGTAACAATATCAGTGTTTAACTGCTTAGCTTGAAATAAAGCATCCTTGTTAAAGAGATTTTCACCAGTACAAGGAGTATTTCCCAGCTTTTCTTGTACCCATTTGTCCAAGTCAAGCTTGGAGCCAGGCTATGCGTCGTGCTCCTATGGCTATAGCAGAAGTTCTGCTAATAGACTCAAAACAGTCCAGGGAAGCACGATTAAGGAATTTAGAGACATTTTGAGCATGACTGACTAATATGGAAAAGTCTGCTCTTTTATGTTCTTGAAGAAAGGGTTCAAAGACTTTAAGTTCTTTGTGACCTCTTCAAGAGATAATCCCATATAGAAAATATATGAGATAATTCTTGCTGAAAGCATGGATGCCTGGAAGCATCGACGTCCAAAGGCATCTAAAGTTCTAGACTCACGACCTGGAGGATAAGAAGGGTGCTTCTTTGTACTCTTAATATGCCTCATTGCTGATTCTACAACAATAGAATGATGAGGAAGTTGAGTCTTTTGAAAACCTGGAGAAGGTGGCACTTTGTACATGGAGTCAAGTGTCTTAGAATGTGGTGATACCGTTAAAGGAGTTTCCCACATTCTGAAAAGTAGATCTTGTAAGATCTGATGCAAAGGAAGCATGATGACCTCCTCTGGAATCCAGGGGGATTGCAGTATCTCTGAATCCCCTGGGAAGGATTCTTTACCAGGTATAGAAATGGCAAGTAACTTTGCCATATCAAGCAGAAAAGCTTGAAAAGAAATCTCCCCTGAGGAGGACCCTCTAAAATGAGGGGTAAAGGCTAGACTTGTTGAAGATTCAGCCTTGGTACCGATGGATTCATCCCAATCAGTCATCGGGATCGGAAGACCTGAAAGGGTGAAGCATCGGATTTTCCTTAAAGTAATGTCTTCGGTACTGCCCGAGGTCAGTACCGAGACAAGTTGGTACCGAATCATCCATGCTAGAGATCGATTCCAGGCTCGGCATTGAAGGAAGCGAGTCTGTCGAAGTAAGCATGGACGGTACCGACACCGATGCCCATGTCGATACTGGTACCGAAGCCGATACCGATACTGGAAGATCAGTCTGCAGCAACTCTAGCGGTACCGAAGTAACCGAGAGCGCTAGACTGCGATCGGTGAGGAGTGTTTCATCCATCACCATAGCCGATGCCGGGGTGTCGGTACCGCTTGAAGCGGCCACAACCAACGAGCATGGTGCAGGTATGTTCATCGAGGTAAGAACCCCGGGAACAACCTGAAGCCCCATTAATGCTTTGGAGCCCGAAGACTCCCGCCGGGGCTTTATTGCCAATGTGTCCTCGAGGGCAAGGCCAGAGCCATCTTGATACTGGGAAGGAGATCTACCACTCGAGGACTGGCTAGTCTTTACAGACTTTTGTTTGGTTGCCTGATCCTGTGGAGATATTCTAGCTGGTGACATCGAGTGCGATGTGAACCGGGTATCGAGTTGTGCTCGATTCTGAAGACTTCTTCTGTTTGAGCTCCAGCAGGAAAGACACTCCAGTGGGCAATGGTCAGGACCCAAACATTTTAGACACCAAGTATGGGTGTCTGAAAACATATCTGTACCGCCACACTTTGAGCATTCCTTAAGGGTAGTGGCTGGCTTTTCCATGATGGAAAGATAGAGGCCTAGTGGCCTAGAAAGTGTCAGACACTAAAAACAGGAAAATTTCTGAAGAAAAAGAAGATATTCTTTAGAAAAAAGAAAGAAAAACACCGGCGGACCGGTGTCATCGAGGGAAGGCAGACGCGACCACAAAAAACTAAGAATAAAAAGAAGAATTTTCTGCGGTGACAGAAATACGTCCTGCCGGCTCCGCGGAAAACGGAAAACTGATGAGAGGGAAGTGAATGGGCGGGAAGGCAGCGCGCATGCGCGTGGGATGCTCCCAAAAGCTTTCTTTTTTGGATGCTGGGGAGCGTTCCCGCGCAGGCTCCGTCAGTACCGACGTACCCATATGTGAAGACTCATTCCTGCTTGTTCCTGGAGATGTCACTTAACCCTCCATTGCCTCAGGGAAAAAAATCGAAGTTATCAATGTGCCTGTTTAATGTACATTACCAAGTTTAAGTTACAATGTAAACAGCTTTGACTGAAATGATAAAATGGTATTTAAAAAAACCTGTTAAATAAAAATAATAAATAAATAACTGCAGTGTCCAACCATCACTGTCATGAGAAAGTTCTGGCTGCACACCTGCGCATACCACTGTCTCCCGCATCTACCTGAGTAGAATCTATTTTGAAAAACGAGTAACTTATTTTGCAGTGCAGGCAGTTTGGAAGCTCCATCTGTAACAGTGAGAATTACAAATTCTTAAAATACAAATACAATGAAATCATATTCTGAGATTCCATCTTACACCAGGTTCTCTTCTCTTCACATTCGATTCAGATTTCTCAAGACCTTCCTAAATTGAGTGATGTCCTTTTGATTTTTTTTTTGACATTGAAACTTTATAAATAAATGTTCTTAAGTAGGAAGAAATTCAGGGGGTGTTAAATTCTATGCCTTCCAGTAGCACTCCTACTGATGTTTTGGTTTCGTTAACTAGGAGACCTCAAACAAATAATTTCTTTATTTTCGCTCATTACTATTTTTTTCAGTAGAATAAGGACATGGCAGTGGGGCTAGTTGGGCCTCTGTGTTGCTTCATGTGAAAGGTGGCAGCTTTATTTACATCTGCTCTTTGGCCACAGATTGATCTCTGTTTGCTAAATTAATGACATTTCTTTCTGATTTGGAAGGAAAGTATAGAATCATTTTTAGTTTTCTTCCAATTCTTAAATTTTTGTGATTCTAGTTTGCATTATTCCTATGTTGTGGATTCTCAGTAGATACTCAAGGTACTGTGAGGGAACCAGCTTGCTCTTTGCAGGGTTCACCACTGAGCTTGAACTCTCCAGGAGCTGTACCACCTGAGCTGTTATAGTAAGACAATCCTGCTCAGACTTGGCCTGGATGAGCCATTTGTCAAGGTACGCATGGACTTGGATATCTTCCCAATACAGGGTCACCATCACAAACACCAGAACCTTGGAAAAGGTCCTGAGAGCCATTGCAAGACTGAAGGGCATGGCCCGAAACTTGAAATGCTTGTTCAGCATGCAGAACACACTGCTCATCCTGAATGGGGATATGAAAATATGCTTCGGACAGGTCCAGGGACAAGGGAAACTCCCCTTCCTGACCACCAGGATGATGGATCTGGAGGTTTCCATATGAAAACCAAGAAACTCGGCACTAGTCAGAAGGAGCAGTCCTTTATGGGGATGACAAATTAAATGCAATGCCATCCCTTACCCTCTTTGTGAAGTGGCGTGAGTACAATGGCCTGTAACTGGAAGAAGCCTTTTCAAAATGGCCTCTGCAGTCTCATGGGGTCCGAAGGGGTCCCAACTTGTCAGACATGGTTGTGTCAGAATGCGCTATGCTTATGTCCATAACCCATCAGTCCACTGTAATTTGGACCCACACAGGGTAAAACAGTCAGAGATATCCTCCAACCAGAACCACCTTGGGATGGACCCACAGCTCATCACTGGCCAGACCAAGAAGCACTGTCTCCGGAGGAAGAAATCTCACTGGACTTCATGAAACTTTCCATGACTGAGATGTAGACTATTTACCTGGATTGGACCTCTATAAGACCCAAAGCAGGGATTAAACCGATGACAGACATAAAAATCCCTTTGACTTGTCTTTAGAAGCTCCTCAGATTTTGCCTTCCCAAAATCTTTGACCAGCTCCTCCCCAAAGAGAAGCCTGCCCTTAAAGAGTAACTTTGTGAGGCAGGCCTTAGATACTGCATTTATCAACCAATATCTTAACCACAGCAAGTGTCTGGCTGCTGTAATCACTGCTATTGCCCATGCTGAAAGCCAAATAAGGTCATAAAACGCATCAGCTAGAAAGACCACTGTAGATTCCAGGTGGATTGACTCAGATTCCTCCGGCAATTGTTAAACCCTGCACAGGAAATCTTTAACCACAACCCCCCCCCCCCCCACCACCACAGATGGAGGCTGAAAATACAGTCTTGAACAAAGCCTCCATCTTGTGGTTCTGCTGATCCTGTAGAGTGGCCCTGTCCTCCACAAGGATTGTGGTTTGTTGAGCCACAACCATAATCAAGGCAGGCACTCTGGGAAAACATAGCCAGCTCTTCATGGGGGAGGGTATACATCTTGCCCAAAAAATTCACTCCCCAAAGAAGCCAATCTGGTGACTTCCACTCCCCCAGAATCATGCGGCAGACTCCCTGCAGGATAGGGAAGACCTGAGAGGGCTTTCTTATCTCCTTCAGGATAGCATTCACATCTGACCTCTTCTCTACTGTTGTGTGTGAAATATGGACTGCCAGGCTGACCTGGGCAATAAGGTAGGACAGCTTCTTCTGCCTAAAGAGATAGATGACCAGTGAATCATCCTCCTCCACTCTCAAGCTAATTCCGGAATTCCCAGGGTCCACCACTGCCTCCTCAAGTTCTCAAGAATGGGAAAATGGGGGAACCAGCTGCCCGTTCAGCTGCCTTCTCCCCACAGGAGGGATGAGACTGCTTCTGCAGAGGTCAGACCTGGACCACTGCAGAAAGGCTCCACAAAAGGAAGACCCCTGGATCCTGACTGGACCTGACCCCCAGCCGAAGTCTGAGCCAAACCTTGCAGGAGGAAGAATGCTTGGTGAAGAAAGTGCACAAACTCTGGGGATCCCACCTCCCCTGATGGAACCACATTGGACTTGGGACTAGGGGAGGGTCCCCAAGTTCCTCCCTGCTCCAAGACCAAGATCAGAGGCACCAGCACACTGCCCAAGGCTGCTAAGGATCGTTTGCTGCCTGCCAGCCTCTGCTTTCCCAAGATGGCAGCATTTCCTGTCGCATTGGGAGCTCAGGGACCACATGTTCTGCCGCTGCTAACTGCCATGGGGAGGATGGCTAAATATGCCCACACTCCCTCATGACATTTCCCCAGTGTCGACCGCACACACAGTGCACAATGTGTCCGGCTTTGCCCCAGCAGTACAGTTCCCACAAGCAAGGCAGCAGTCGCTGCCGCCTGAACTGCTCCTGACTGTTATACCGGAGTTGTCCGAACAGCTGATCCTCCCCCGCAGAGTCCCAATCACACACCACTGTGGTCACTATAATGGCTCCACCTGGTGTAGAGGCTTGCAGTTGGGAACACCACAGCTCATCCCAGGATAGGTAAACACTGTGGCTGCAGCCCTGACCCAAGAAGGCACTGTTCTTGTTTTTTCAGATAGAAACTCCTAAAGGGGGAGGGGAGGAAGTGAGAGAAAGAAAGGATCTGAGGGGAGAAACCTAAGTCTCTAGCCCACTGGGGAAGATCTAAGTCCCTGAGATGGAACCAGATGGTCTAACCTATTGGCTTGCTCAACCAATCAGACAGCCGCAACTGTGTCCTGGAAGCCACCTTGGGAACTGGCTCAACCAGTAAAGGCAACCCCATAAGCTAATGTCCTTGGAGCCTAAAGCGAGAGAATAATCCGGCTCAAATGGAGGACCATCAGCCCTTAGGCTCTGAACCCAGGCGCTAACACCAAAAGACTGCTGAACAAGTCCAGCAACCATCATCTGCTGGAGACAAAGAAATACTGAAGTGTGCTCCTTATACCAGTGGTGATGTCACTGGAAATTTCTAGTTTTTCTTTGCCTCCATCTTCTGTTGGTAGAGGGGCATAACCCACTTGTGTGGCCTTTTTGCTGTCCTAAAGTTATCTCAATAGTGTCTGGTTAACTCTGGTGCTGACTATATTATTCATATATTCAGCACAGTCCATTATGTGGATAGCGGCACTGACTTTATGTATTGTATTTAAACGCTGCAGCCCAGAATTCTTTCTGTGGTAGGACTAAGATTATACATCTGTTTCTCAGCACATTCAGATGCTGTGATTTCAAGAAGTATCCCCCTGATGCAGCCTTTGTTGGTGACACACAGTTTAAGTGCATTACTTGTGCTGGTATTTTGGACAACTCCCCTATACTTTTTACTGCTAAATAAAAATGAGGATGCTTACGGAATGGCTGATACCACGGGCTAGATTTAGTAAAGAGCATTACTGCACAAGCTGAAGGACCCGATATTCAAAGGCATCGAGGGCAGCACCTGGGGACGATATTAAGCCACAGCCAGATATCCCTTAGGCACAGAAAAGGCAGCTCTAACTTTTGCTGTTGCCCAGTTGGCTTCCTGCTTCAGTGGCAAACCCGGATATGGCTCTGGCATTGGCTATCCGGGTTTAGTGTTCAGCGGCACTGGCTAGCCGTCGCTGCTGAATATCGTGTTATTAGTAATAGGGACCTGTGCTTAAGCATGTTAACATGCAGTAGTGCATCTATGATCTTGTGCAATGATGTCTATGAAGTCAACTAAAGAACATTATTAGCATTATCACTTTTTCTGTGGTGGTGTAGTTTCAACTATCTTTAATCTATTCATATACGTGTATATATTTATATATAAAAAATACCTTCCTAACAGTTTGGCTTAGTTGTCTCTCCAAAGCTCCTACGTCTTATTCCAAATTACCTATTTGAATCCAGAAATGGATTTATCCAGGCTAGTTTAAGAGTCAGATATCTAGCAATCTGATTGGTTAACACTTTGGTTTCCTTACCTCCAACTGGTCAACCAGCTGAATTTCCAAGGTCATTAGAGTCTCCTTCAGCTGTGCAAGGTCGCTGCTGTACTGATCTATTTTAGCAGAAAGGATCTCAGTGTCGTTAATGTTCTGGGCCTCACTGAATAGCTGGACAACATTGAAAGGACAAAGATCAAGAGTTTTAATTCCACAATAAAAGCTAGCTTAAAAACAGTAGTATTTATGAGATTCATAGCCCAAAGGTTATTACAGTGTCTTTCCTGACTTCCAGAAGCAATGTTCCCCCGAAGCTGTGTGGCATTCCTTCACCCATGCTGCCGCTGGTCGGGAAACATGCTGCAATATCACATGTTTAGTCGCACAGATCAAGCAGTGACTCAAAAGATAATATTGCAGCATCTCCTCCTACCAGCAGCGCCGACAGAGGACTTTCACACAGCTTCATGGGAACGTTGCCCAGAAGGTTTTCTGTATTGTAACCTATTGGTTAGAGCTATGGCCTGGTGACCAAGAAACCAGGGTCCATTTCCCACTGGCAGTCCTTTTGGCCTTTGAGAAGTCACTTTACCTTCCATCATCTTGGAAGAAAGGCTTGGTAATCTACCTCCAATCACACCTTGCCAAGAAAACCCAGGTACTGCTGGGTCACCAGGAGTCAGCATTGACTCAATGGTACACATGCTTTTCCTGATGAGTCCCCACATCAGCCCCCTTTACAGCCTCTCCTCCCAGTATCTTCCAGTGTCAACCCTTTTGCATTCCCAGCACCACCAATAGTGTCTATTCCTTTCCAGTCCCCCTCCTTCTCCATCGTCCAGCCCCTTCTAGTCCAAATACCATTCCAGGTATCAGCGAACTTCCAGTGCCCCCTCCCGTGTCAGTTCCCTTCCAGTCACCCTCTCCTCTGTCCATCTGCCTTCCAATGCCACCCCCAGGTGTCAGTTCCCTTCCAGCCCCCACCTTCCCTCTAGCCTCCTCCTTCCCCTCTTTTCTGCTCCCCTCCAACCCCCCATGTGAGCTCCCTTCCAGCTTCCACCTTCCCCCCGTCAGTTCTCTTCCAACCCCTCTTCTATTACCCAGCCACCTTCCAGTCCCCCACACCATGTCTGCTCCCTTCCAGCTTCCCCCTTGTCTGCTCCCTTCCAGATCCCCCACATGTAGCTCCCCATGTCTCCCTTGTAGCCCCCCATGACTGCTTCCTTCCAGCTCCCCCGTGTAGCACCCCCATGTCTGCCCCCTTCCAGCTCCCAACCTGTGACTGCTCTCTTGTAACCCCCCATGTCTGCTCCCTTCCAGTCTCCCCATTTCTGCCCCCTTCCAGCTCCCCAATGTCTGCTCCCTTCCAGTTCCCACCCATGTCTACTACCTTGTAGCCTCATGTCTGCTCCCTTCTAGCTCCTCCCCATGTAGCTACTCATGTCTGCTCCCTTTCAGCCCCCCCATGTCTGCTGCCTTGTAGCCCCCCCATGTCTGCTCCCTTCCAGCCCCCCTCGTGTCTGCTCCCTTCCAGTTCCCCAGTGTCTGCTCCCTTTCAGCTCCCCCCCACCCCCGTGTCTGTTATGATTCGTCCTTAAAAAAAAGAAAGTAGCCACAGGAACATTTTTCTGTTCCTGCGGCTCTGCTATCTTTCATACTGCTGGGTTGCGGAGTTTCCAGAGTCAATAATAAGCATTTCCTGTTTCTTACAAGAAATAGGAAATGCTTGTTACTGCTGCAAATGCCGTGGTACAGCAGTTTAAAAGACAGCAGAACCGCGGGAACAGAGAAATGTTCCTGCGGCTGCTTTCTTTTTTGAAGCGGTGTGTGGTGGGCGGCTAGCGACGGTGCCCCCCCCCCCCACCACCAGTGCCCTCCTGTTGCACTTGCCCGGCTTACCAGGTAACACTGGCCCTGCACACAGAGGTTTAGGTGGATAGAACTGGAAAGATACTACATGGTTGCGTCTGTGTTCAATATATCTTTGATTTGTTTTTACCTCCTCCTGCATATCTACTAAATACCGATTTTATGTCTGTTTCTGAAGTTCACCGTTACACAATAGTAGTGTCTATCAAGGATGTGAACATAAGATATGCCATACTAGGTCAGACCAAGGTCCATCAAGCCCAGTATCCTGTTTCCAACAGTGGCCAATCTAGGTCATACGTACCTAGCAGTTTCCCCAAAAGGCACAGGTTCCACAATGCTTGTACTGGGTCAAGCATTGATATCCTGGGTTCCTTCTTAATAATGGTTTATGGACCTTTCCTCCAGGAACTTGTCCAAACCTTTTTTAAACCCAGCTACACTAACAGCCTTTACTACATCCTCCGGTAACAAATTCCAGAGTTTGATTACACGTTGAGTGAAAAAATATTTTCTTTTATTAGTCTTAAATAGTTTATCTTGTAGCTTCATTGCATGTCCCCTAGTCTTTCTATATTCTGATAACATAAACAATCGATCTACATTTACCCGTTCCACTCCGTTCATTAATTTATAGACTTCTATCATATCTCCCCTCAGCTGTCTCTTTTCCAGGTTAAAGAGCCCTAACCTTTTTTTGCCTTTCTTCATAGGAATATCCTTCCATCCCCTTTGCCATTTTGGTGGCTCTTCTCTGAACCTTCTCTAATAATGCTATATCCTTTTTAAGATACGGCGACCAGAATTGCACACAATATTCAAGGTGCGGTCTCACCATGGAACGGTATAGAGGCATTATAATATCTTTTGTTTTATTTTCCATTCCTTTCCTTATGATACTAGCATTCTATTTGCTCTCTCTTGGCTGCCGCTGCACACTGGGCTGAGGGTTTTAACATGTTATCCACAATGATGCCTAAATCTTTTTTCCTGGGTGGTGGTTCCTAATGTGGAACCTTGCATTGTGTAACCATAGTTTGGGTTGTTCTTCCCTAGGTGCATAACTTTGCACTTGTCCACATTAAATTTCATCTGCCACTTTGATGCCCAGTCTTCCAATTTATCAAGATCCTCTTGCAATTTTCCACAATCCTCTTGGGTTTTAACAACTTTAAATAGTTTTGTGTCATCTGCAAATTTGATAACCTCACTCGTTATTCCACTTTCCAGGTCATTTATGAATATGTCAAAAAGCAGCGGACCCAGCACAGATCCCTGGGGTACACCACTATTCACCTTTCTCCATTGGGAAAATGGCCATTTAGCCCAACCCTCTGCTTTCTATCTTTTAAACCAGTTCCTGATCCACAGTAGTACACTGCCTCCTATCCCATGACTCTTTAGTTTTGCCAAAAGTCTCTAATGAGGGACCTTGTCAAAGGCTTTCTGAAAGTCCAGATACACTATATCAACTGACTCACCTTTGTCCACCTGTTTATTCACACTTTCAAAAAAACATAACAGATTAGTAAGACAAGATCTTCCTTGTCTAAAGCCATGTTGGCTGTCTCCCATTCGGCCATGACTATCTACATGCTGAGTAATTTTATTCTTTATGATGGTTTCTACCATTTTTCCCGGTACTGACGTGAGGCTCACTGGTCTGTAGTTTCCTGGATCACCCCTGGAACCCTTTTTAAAAATTGGTGTTACATTGGCGATCCTCCAATCTTCAGGTATTAGAGATGATTTTAATGATAGTTCACATATTACTAATAGCAGGTCTGCAAACTCTTATTTCAGTTCTTTCAACACCCTTGGATGTATACCATCCGGCCCAGGTGATTTGCTACTCTTCAGTTTATCTAATAGTTGTAATACATCTTCCCGATGTATCGATATTTCCTTCAATTCTTCTGCACCTTTAAAAACCACTTCAGTCATGGGTAACATCCCTATATCTTCCTCAGTAAAGACCGAAGCATTCCCATAGAAGTATTACAGCAATCTGATGCAGCTGTTACCGTACTTACAAGGCTCTGCCAAGAAATATGGAAGACAGCATCATGGCCAACTGACTGGAAAAGATCTGTGTTTATACCAATACTAAAGAAAGGTGATCCAACTGATTGTGGAAATTATCGCACAATTGCTCTGATCCCACATGCCAGCAAGATTCTACTGAAGATTATTCAAGAGACTACAATCATACCTGGAACAAGAACTACCTGAAGTGCAAGCAGGGTTCAGAAAAGGGCGAGGAACGAGAGACATCATTGCGGATGTGAGATGGATCCTCAAAGACTAAAGAATACCAAAAGGATATCTATTTGTGCTTTATCGACTATAGCAAAGCTTTTGACTGTGTAAACCATGAGAAACTCTGGGCCACATTAAGAAGCATGGGTATACCAGAACACCTGATCGTTCTCTTGCACAATCTGTACATTGATCAAGAAGCAACAGTTCGAACGGAACAAGGAGAAACAGAATGGTTTAAAATAAGCAAAGGTGTAAGACAAGGCTGCATACTTTCCCCCTACCTGTTTAATTTATATGCAGAACAAATCATCAGAGAAGATGGATTGTATGAAGACAACAGAGGTGTGAAGATTGGTGGAAGACCCATCAACAACCTTCGCTATGCTGATGATACCACATTACTGGCGGAAAGTGAAGATGATCTGAAACATTTGCTTCTCACAATCAAAGAACATAGTCTCAAAATGGGCCTGCACCTCAATGTAAAGAAGACAAAGATCATGACAACTGGCATAATCAACAGGTTCATCGTCGAAGGAGAAGAAATTGAAATTGTGAATAACTTTAACCTACTTGGATCAACTATCAATAAAGAAGCAACAAGAGGTCAAGAAATCAGACGACGCATTGCTCTTGGCAGAATGGCTATGAAAGACCTAGATAAGATTCTCAAGAGCAGAGATGTCTCTCTCCATACAAAGATTCGACTTGTTCAAGTCATGGTATTTTCAATAACATCATATGGCTGTGAAAGCTGGACAGTGAAAAAGTTAGACAGGAAGAAAATTGATGCCTTTGAATTATGGTGCTGGTGGCGAATACTGTGTATACCATGGACTGCCTGAAGAACAAACCAGTCTGTACTAGAGGAGATCAAACCTAAGCTTTCTTTAGAAGCTCGGATGACAAGACTTCGACTTTCATATTTTGGACACATCATGCGGAGAGAGAGATCATTAGAGAAAGATATCATGCTTGGCAAGATAGAAGGTCAACGCAAAAGAGGAAGGCCAGCAATGAGATGGATCGATACAATAACAGCAGCTACGGGTACCAGTCTGTCAACAATAATCTTTGTTGGATGATTTCATTTAGTTATTTATGATGTTCTTATGTAATTTTATTGTTAAGTTTACTATTCAAATTAGGCACTTTTTTCCTCCCCTTTTTTTCCCTTTATTAACCTTCCCTCCCATTCCTTTCCCTGGTTTCCTTTGTCCTTCCCTGCCTCCCTCCCTTCACATTGTTCCGAGGCTACATGTACTTATTTATTTATTTATTTATTATCTATTGATTTTTATCATTATCATTTTTATGGTTGTTTTTATTTATGTATAGTTGAGCCGCATACCCCTGAAGAAGTTTCCTACGAAACACGGCCAGTGTTGGGTTGGCAGTGCTCAATCCCTGAATAATAAAGGCTTTCTTTGACCCTTCCTGCCACGCCTTTGGACTGTTTTTGTGTTTGCTGTTTGCGTGGCAGTTGCTGCTCTTTTTGGTGGACCTTTCCTTACTATCCCTCCTCCACTAATTAAATCAAAGGCGATCATGCTATGATCACTATTGCCAAGTGGCCCCAACACCCTTATCTCTTACACTAGATCTGGTGTTCCACTAAGGACTAGGTCTAATATGGCTTCCCCTCTGGTCGGTTCATGAACCAGCTGCTCCAAGAAGCAGTCATTTATGTCATCAAGGAACTTTATCTCCCTAGCATGTCCTGCCGTGACACTGACCCAGTCGATAAAGGGGGAATTGAAATCACCCATTATTATTACTGCGCTGTAACGTTTGTTAGCTTCCTTGATTTCTTTGAGCATTTCATCATCCATTTGTTCATTCTGGCCAGGTGGTTGATAGTACACCCCCACTGCCATCGCCTTCCCCTTTTTACATGGAATTTCAATCCATAGAGATTCTACAGCAAATTTTATTTCCTGCAAAACTTTAATTCTTTCTGACTCAATGCCCTCTCTAACATAAAGCGCAACCCCTCCACCAATTTGATCAGCTCTATCATTGCGATATAGTTTGTACCCAGGTATCAGTTTCTCACTGGTTGTCCTCCTTCCACCATGTCTCTGATATTCCAATCATATCTAACCTCTCATTTAGTGCTATATATTCTAACTCTCCCATCTTATTTTTTAGACTTCTAGCATTTGCATACAAGCATTTTAGAGACTGCATTTTATTCATATTAATTTGGCTATTGGTAGACATGGGTAATTTGGGATCTTTAAGCTCTGTCTGCTCTATACTCGAGGGCATTTGGGCTACTTTACTCTTTTTTGGAACCTTTCTGCTTTTGGTAGTATCCTTCAAGGATACATTGTTCCGAACCATGCGCTCTTGGGCGACTGTTGGCTTTCCCCTATTATCTAGTTTAAAAGCTGCTCTATCTCCTTTTTAAAGGTTAATGCCAGCAGCCTGGTTCCATCCCGGTTAAAGTGAAGCCCATCCCTTCGGAAGAGCCCCTCCTTTCCCCAGAATGTTCCCCAGTTCCTAACAAATCCAAAACCCTCATCTCTGCACCATTGTCTCATCCACGCATTGAGACTCCGTAACTCTGCCTGCCTTTTGGGTCCTGCGCGTGGAATGGGAAGCATTTCGGAGAACGCTACCCTGGAAGTTCTGGATTTCAACTTCCTACCTAAAAGCCTATATTTAGCCTCCAGAACCTCCCTACCACATTTTCCTATGTCATTGGTACCGACATGTACCAAGACAGCAGACTCCTCCCCAGCACTATCTAAGACCTTATCTAGGTGGCGCGTGAGGTCCGCTACCTTCGCACCAGGCAGGCATGTTACCAGGCGATCCTCATGTCCACCAGCCACCCAGCTATCTACATGCCTAATGATCGAATCACCAACTATAACGGCTGTCCTAACCCTTCCCTCATGGGCACATGGCCCTGGAGAAACTTCCTCGGTGCGAGAGGGTTTTACATCACCTGGAGGACAGGTCCTAGTTACAGGATCAATTCCTGCCACACCAGGGTGATGCTCTCCTGTCACGTGACCTCTCTCCTCCATGGCAACAGGGATGCTGCCAGACTGGGGGTGGGACTTCAGGACTATATCCCTGTAGGTCTCGTCTATGTACCTCTCTGTCTTTCTTATGTTTTCCAAGTCTGTTACTCTAGCATCTAGAGAACAGACTCGTTCCCTGAGAGCAAAGAGCTCCTTGCACCTAGTGCACACCTAGTAAGACCTCTCACCAACTGGGAGAAAATCATACATGTGACACTCAATGCAAAAGACTGGAAAGCCCCCATCTCGCTGCTGGACTGCTGTCTGCCTCTTAGTTTTAAGTTTTTGTTTAGATCTTTAAGTTCTTTACTTACTAACTTACTAAGGGTTGCTATGGATATTTATACTAATAAAATTGTACCTAATACGTTTAATATACCTTGTTCACCTGAAGCTTAATTAATCTCAGGTCCTTAGTGTATGACTGATTTGGGTAACGAGCTTCACCTGAGAGCACCTCCTGTCTTTTAAGATGTGTAAGTACCTATAAAGCTACGATTATCCCAGGGGTGGGTGGGTGTGGGGAGGGAGGGAGGGTAATAACACTTATTAAAAGAGGGCTGCTACACAGTACTCTGTCCTGTGTGCTGCTGAGGTAAGCTATATTCTTATTTGATTTAAATTATAGCTCTTTGCTGCTGCTAGGCTCTAACTTATTATGAAATTTAAACTACAAGCTCTCTGCTGGGTTCTAAATTTAACCAGAAAGCTCTCTTCTGTGTTTTAAATTTAAACTAAAAGTACTTTGCTGATGCTAGGCCCTGAGTGACTATTAAATTTAAACTACAAGCTCTCTGCTGGGTTCCAAATTTAACCAGAAAGCTCTCTTCTGTGTTCAAAATTTAAACTTAAACTGCTGCTACTAGGCCCTGACTGATTTAACAAAAGATAGTGGGTTCACAGATTAATTAGCTTTAATAGAAAGAATTCCTTTCAGAAAATTCCCAGAAGTATATACTCACAATTGCAGATCTCTCTCCAGAAGTAACAGTCACCATTTCTAGTCCTTCAAGACTATAATTTATGTTTTTTTGTTGTTGTTTTTACCAAATATTAGACAATATGAGGCCAATTCTGTTCTGCACGTCCTGCCCCACGTACAGCCGGTCAGAATTGGGGCATGCAGCAGTAGCACTTAATTCTGATCCTGCTGGGGCTAGACGTGCCCATGGGATCAGAATCGGGTCTATGGCTTAGACATGCAGGCCAGGCCCCAGTTCTGATCAGCTACATGCCCAGCCACATACCCAGCTAACTCAGCCAGGCTCCTGAATGGACCAACAGTGCCATGGCGTCCCATCACCATGGCAATGGAGCTGCGATCTCCAGCCGCAGAAAATAAACTTCTTTCCCCACAGCCTGACCCCTGATCTGGCCCTTCCATGGCCAGGTTTGGGCTGTGGGGAACTCCCTGCACCCCCTTACTTCTTGATTTCGTCTGGCTCCATGGTCCCTCTATGTCCAAGGAGACTTATTCCACCTCCGATGTGGAATACGTCCACCATCTACATGGCCGACCCCGGATGTACAGGGCCATCCTCCAAATTGGTCCTGGGTTGCGTTCCTGCCCAACGCCCGCCCTCGCTACTCCCCCGGCCCACCCCTTCCTGCCCACGAACAGAGCTCCCTGCAAAAGTCAGCAATACTTGCGGGGAGCTCTGTGGCCACCAGTGTGATCCGGATGTTTAGCGGGTCTGGATGTCCGGATCAGATGTCCAGACCCACTAAATGAAGATCGGAATGACCCCCTATGAGTTTATTTATTTGTCTTAATCTATAATTATTACTATCATTATTTTTACCACATTTGATTCCATTTTTATTATTGTTTTATTATTTATTGTTTCAATATGTTTTACTAATGTTATTACTATGATTTAATCTACCTCATCTGGAGCGGTTATGTTCTTATTGGGTCAGGATCGCATTTATTTTTCTATTGTGATGCAGCAAGGGGTACACAGCCTATGCAAATTCAGGTAAAAGAAAGACTTACCTCAGAATCAGCTTTAGAAAGCAGCACTAGGCACTCTGAGTCACCGGAGCAAGGGAAATTCTTGCTACGTAGCAAACAAAAATCCCATCAGGAACACCTGAGTGAAAATCCCCAGGTCACGTGCAGAGCTAGGGATTACTTAAGGCAAGGTTCCAGTCAGTGGAGTAGATTGGGAGTGGCAAGAGGAGGAGCAAGAACACGAACACCAAAGGGAACTGCAGAGAGTAGGACTGCAGGTCGGGTTGCAGAGAATAGCAGGAGGTGTGGCTCTCATCAGCTGAGCAGAAACCCCAGGGGATTGCTGGGAGGAAACTCTTCTCATGGAGAACCAGGAAGTGAGTCTGACTCCAGCTCTCGAGAAGAGAGGTTCAAGGCAAGCTGTTCCAAGAGTAAACCTGCTACCAGAAATAACCTGAAAGAGAAGCTAGGAGGATCCCACTACACTAGAGACCGGTATGTGCCAGCTCAAGGCAGAGGTCACTGTGAGAGGAAAGTGTTGGGGGATGGGAACTCCAAGCACGTCTGCAGCCTAAGAAGTAGGTGTAAAACTAAGTCTCATTATACTCCTGCACAACCAGCCTGGAAGGAAAAAGCCATAAGGTATAGGGAGCCAAGTATTAAGGCAGTCCCTGCAGAGAGAAGGAATCCTCCATATGATTATAGGGAGAAGTTTAAAACCCCTAAGTGCCAAGGGCGTGGTCCTGAATATAACTACAAGCAGCAAGGTGGTTCAGAACTGTTATTCTGGGAGGAGAGCCCAGGCAGAAGATACCACAGGCCAGAGAGGTATAGCCCTGAAGGGAGAAGAGCCTCTTTTGATTATTACAGTGATTTATCACAGGACACTGTGTCTGAGCGCCATTTGTATGAGGAGTCTGACACAGGGAGTTTGGGCACTGCTGAGGAGAATATGATATGGGAAGACGCTAGCAATCTTCCGGAGCCCATTCCCATGGAATGCAGCATGTGTTACAAACGCAGCCTTGCTATGTGAATGAATGCAAAGAGAACTTTGTACAGGAAATAAGGATTATTTGTTTGCCATTAATTTGTTGCTCTGTTCATCTTTAAGTTTCTGTTTTCCTTGACAAGTCCGAGCGGGACGGGGAATAAAACCCACTTTAAGTTTCATTCAAAAATTTGCTCTGAAAGACTCTTTTATTTAACAAGCCAGAGCAATTACTTGTTCATAGGCCCTAGGCAACCGCCTATACAGGGCAATAAGGGCTCTAACCACGGGCCCCATCACACTATGTATGTATTGTTGCAATCCCAGCCCCCGAGCCACGTGCTTAAAGGGTCAGGGTAGACATTATTGTTTTCATCCATTTCTTAGCACAGATGCATGCTGGTACTAGTAGTCCCTTTCTTGAAATAATTAGTTGTGAAAGTCATGTGTAAGGTAAAGGATAGGGTTTATTCCCATAATGCACAAACAAAGGTTCAATGAAGGAAACAGGATTCTGACCTCATTCAGGATTTTCAAAAAGGTATTTACAGAATTCAAAAGTTAGACGTGCTTCACAGTCTTATTAGCTATGCAGGTGTTAGAACAAACCAGTTCATGGAAACAAAATCAAGCTGCTTCTTTTAGCTTATCAAAACTGTATTTTAACGTATACCCTGCGAGCTATACTTCTGCCAAGGATTCCAAACTCCCGGCTAGACAAAGTGTACAATCCATGAGACAGTCAGGTAGCAATGAATCGGGTTCAGCAGGATCTATTTGCATCTCCTCCTGTTCTGACGATATATCTGCTGGCCCTGAGCTTTCCTCATGTAATTCTGGCTTCACTTCAGAGTTTCTCTCTATAACTCTCCAGCCTTGCTCTACCTGGTCTGGAAAACAGGTAACAGGACTTTTAGTTAGCACTTTTTGTACAGGTTCCCAAACCTCTCTCCAGCAGTGTTTACTGCACCTACGGCTCTCTGGCTTCCATGCCTTTCTAGGGCTTGGCCACAGTTCCCTGTTCAGTGTTGTGTTTCTCAGACTCCTGGGCTAAGTCTTGTGCACCCACCTCTGAACTCCTTGTAGCTCACGGTCAGGAAAGGAAGTATGCAGGTACCTCTGCTCTCTGAGCTGTGCTTCTCTGGTACTTTCTTTACCAGGCACTTTCCAGGTCCCTCTCCTTTCTCTGTCTTCCTTGAAGACTTCTCCCTGGAGCTTTTCAGCATGGAACTGTTTCTCTTGGAACTTGTTCCTTCTCTGTAAGGACTGCAAATCCAACTGCCTCTCCTTCTCTCCTCGGAGCCGTCTCCTTCCTCTCTCTTCTGCATCTGCTGCTGCTGCCGCCCTTTCTGTCCTGTCTAAGTCATGCTTATAAAGCTGCTTCTCAGTTAGGGTTTCTCTCACCCTGACCAGGTGTGTCTGATTATCCCTTGAGTTAGTTATTGCATCATCCAAGCTTGGGTGTGTCAGCCTACCCTCTGATTCTTCGTGTTTGCTCCCTCTGGCTGCACTTTGCAGTAACTGCACTTTAGGTCTGTCACTTTCTTTAAAGGGATCAGTGATTTTTCCTATCTCCATAGGTTCACTGGCCTCTGGTTCATCACAGTATTGATGTTGTTTAACATTTTTTTTTACACTTTTTATTGTTTTAACATATAATTTGCTTACATAATTTATTTATGTTTATATTTATTTATGTTCCTTTATAGTACTTAACTCCTGACCAAGGCAGTGCCGAAACACTGCTGGTGCAGGTTAGGTTTTGTGTATCCCAGGACTGAGAATATAGAAACATAGAAATATGATGGCGAAAAAGACCACATGGCCTATCTAGTCTGCCCTTCCATATCAACTACAATAGTCCCCTTTTTACCTTTAGAGATCCTCTGCGTTTGTCCCATGCTTTTTTGATTAATACTAATAAAGGATTCCTTCTGTGACACTGATCCAGTCAATACCAGGATAACTGAAATCAACCATTATTACTGTGTTGTAATTTTTTGCTAGCTTCTCTGATTTCTTTTAGCATTTCATCATCCATCTGTTCATTCTGACCAGGCAGTTGGTAGAAACCCAGTCCAGAAACGTGGCAGATTAGAAGAACAAAGTAATTTTATTAATCCTTAATACAGGGAAAATCGCCAAGGAACCCGACACAGGCTGTCTTTCGTATACACCTTCATCAGGGGTGTTATGGCATACTCTGTAGACAGTTTATTTCATGTGTAATGTTCTCTAAGGTCTTAGAGATTCTTTCTAATCTGCCACATTTCTGGACTGGGTTCCTTCAATTTACATGGTAGTTCGCTGTTTTTTGGTGGACTTTTGTCTTCAGGCATCCCCACTGCCATCGCTTTCCCCTTTTTACATGGAATTTCTACCCATAGAGATTTAGTATTTTCTTTTTCTGGGCTGTCTGATGTTCTCTCCTCTTTTTCCACATTGATACTTCTGTGGTCAGATCAGCACGCAATATTGTTCCTAGCCTCATTTTCCAGCCACTGATGTACCTGGTTCTGCTTCATCAGACACTGGATGTTCTGCCAAGTTTATTCGCAACATTTCATCAGCCACTTGTGGTCATTTTCCTTCTTCTAATCATATCTTTCCCTTAGACTTTTCCTCCCTCCTCATGGACTCACAGGCCCACATGTGGTTTACCGCATTATCTAGCACTCTGGATCAGATAGCCCCATTGCGCCCCTGTCATCATACTCAGCGAACCATACATCCTTGGTATCATCAGGGCCTCCCTCTCCATCGCTGCCAGTTATGTAATGCTGAGTGTCATTGGAGGAAATACCCTTCTCCATCATCTCTTCAACACTTCAAACTCTCATATCAGCAATATCGTACTCAGGTCCATTCAGCAAAAAAAGACGTATTATTCTGAAGTGATCATCTCAGCTCTTCATTCATCAGCTATATTCTGTATATTCTGGCTTTCTAGGTTACCGCCCGACTTTGGCCCCCCTGAGCTTATCTATCCAAACTAAGGATACCCTTGGATCATCGAGTAGTCCTGTCACCTCTCTGTTTCACATCTGGGCTTCTTTCTTGCCTATCACTGCTCCAGAACTGCTTAAGGTACTAAAATCTTCCTGAAAGGCAACCTCGGTTGCTGATCCAATTCCATCCTCCTGGTTGTCGGTCCCATTGCTGGGTCTTTGTCCTTTTATTTTGTCCTTGATAAATAACAACCCAAAAAAGGTCAGTTCCAGAGTATAAGTTCATAGACAAGTGCAAGAAACATCACTCAATTTCCACATGATTCACATTAGGCGTCCAAATGGAAGGAGAAAAGCGCCTCAGAACCCAATGACATCAACGGCTCTAAAAAAACCTCCTTTGTTCTGGTGGCATGTGCTCAATCATGAGATCTGATTAAGAGGGTGATGATTTCTCTCTGAAGTAGTTTCTAATGCAGAAGGTCGAGGTGATGCACCCTCAGGGAGAAATTTGGTGGCAGTTCCAAAAGGTGAAATTTGTAACCAACTACACTCTTCTCACCCTTCTATTGTGAGCAAAAAACTGCAGAGGAGCAAGCACAGTGTCCAAAGAGCACTATCCCCTTCTGATCGCATGTGCTAAAAGTGCTGAGAATGGTGTGATCAAAATGGTGCTTCCACCACACGGTTGCAGGATGACAGCCTCAACTGCGCAGGAAAACAATCGTGGCTGCCCTGCTGTCACCCCAGTGGCCTGCCTTACCGTATGCAGGTATCCAGACCTAGGCACCTCAGCTATTTATTAATTTAATTTATTTAGCTAGGCTTATATACCACTTTTCACCAGGTCAAAGTGGTTTACAATGAACAGAAACCTTGGTTACAGAGAACATATAACAGTAAACTATGTACAAGTGGTATGTTTTTAACTACTCCCTGCCTCATGCTCAGCCCCTGTCACCAGCTTCAGTGCTGAGACAGGAGATCAGTCAGAGAGCCACTGCAGGAATTTTTCAGCTGCTAGCAGCTCCTCACCCAATAATGGTTTCAGGAGCTGTTTTTTTAATTTTATTTAACATTTCTTATATACCACCTTTCATGATATCAAGGTGGTTTACATTGAACATACTGAAATTACATTGAACAGGGCATTATAACTTGGAGATAACTATTTTACAGGGAACATGGGCAATGGAGGGTTAAGTGGCTTGCCCAAGACCACAAGGAGCATCTGTGGGACTAGAAACCCCAGTCCTTCCAGCCCAAGGTTGCTGTCCTCAAGTGGGATTTGAACCCCTGACCTTCTGGCCTGAGGTAACTTGCCCCAACCACTAGGCCACTCCTCCTGTTGTCTCTTGGACATGGGGACTGATCTTCTCCATGCCTGGGGAGGGGAGAGCCCCTGTCCTGCTGCCCCAAAAGAATTTTCTTCTTTTTTTTTTTCAACAAGTTAATGAGGCAGCAAACCAAAAGTAAAATTAGGCAAACAGCAGCCCCAGTCAAAGTAAGTTGCCTAGCCAAGGAAATTCTTTGTAACTGAGAAGCCAAATAGGAAGAAAAATTACCAACTACTCCTTAGTTGTCCCTACAGTGAGTCCAGTATCTGGGATCACCTGCTCCAGCTGCTTGGAGACTGAGCTT
Source organism: Ichthyophis bannanicus (assembly GCA_033557465.1). Taxonomy (NCBI): domain Eukaryota; kingdom Metazoa; phylum Chordata; class Amphibia; order Gymnophiona; family Ichthyophiidae; genus Ichthyophis; species Ichthyophis bannanicus. The sequence goes on along the minus strand of CM066044.1, from coordinate 66,311,385 downwards.
ACTGGGGCTGGTAGGTGGCGTCAGCTGCCTAAGTACACTGATGTCATCAAGAAAATGATATGCTCAGTCTCCAAGCTTCTGGTGGAGGTTGACTACACTGAGGTTCGCGACTGGATTGATCTGGAGGAACAATAAGGAAACCCAATTGCAGCTTACATCACGCATATGTAACGCCTCTGCAACTGTACAAGGCACAGCAAAGGGATACAGGGCAGTACTATAGTAGGCTCCTTTTACCATATGTGGTGGGAGTGCTCAGTAATCCGCAAATATTGGGATAGTGTGGCTGAAGGGATTGGCAGGATAATGGGGGAGCAGTTGCGAATGGATCCGTGTGAATGTTCGATGGGCCTGTTGGGGACTGCGCACAGTGAGGCGGATTTTCTGAGGACCAAATTACTGCTAATGGCTTGTGTTACACTGGCTTGGAAGTGGGAGGAACAGAGGGGCCCCGCAATTGCTGACTGGTGGGGTAAAGTGGGGGAATCACTCATGAAATGGTGGGGAAGAAAGATAGATGGGAGAGCCAAGAAACAATGTGGGCCAAGAAACAAGGAAGAGAGTTTAGGAGGCCCCTGGTTGCTCTCCCCGAAACAGAGATGAGGATGAACATATGGTTGTAACTAGAGAGGAAGGGAAGCATTATTGAGCAATTGTTATGGTTGGTGTTTGCCTCAGTTTGTTACGGGAGTTACAATTAGGTGATTGATTTATTGTAATCTAAATGAAAGTGCACAGGCACTCGGTGGATGAAGGTGTGAGGCAGGGTGGAGATATTGGAGATAAATTATTATTACTGTCGCAACACCCCCCCCCCCCCCCCCGTCAGCTGGTTGAGTCATGTTGGGTTTGTTTATACATGGTTATGCGGGTCTGGGATCGGGCTAAGCTTTGTATTGTGAATTAGTGCACTGGACTGTTTCTGTATGGAGTTGTTATCCCCTTTGTTGGAATAAAAAACATATTTCCAAAAAATAAAAATAAAAAAAGAGAAGCAGGACTGTATGAAGACAGCTGAGGTGTGAAAATTGGTGGAAGACTCATCAACAGTCTTCGCTATGCTAATGATACCACATTATTGGCAGAAAGTGAAGACAATCTGAAATATTTGCTTCTTAAGATCAAGGAACATAGTCTTAAAATGGGCCTGCACCTTAATGTGAAGAAGACAAAGATCCTGAAAACTGGTAAAATCAATGAGTTCATCATTGATGGAGAAGAAATAGAAACAGTGGACAGCTTTAACATGCTTGAATCAATAATCAATAAAAAAAATGACAAGCAGTCAAGAAATCCAATAATGCATTGCTCTTGGCAGAATGGCTTTGAAAAACCTAGACAAGATTCTCAAGAGCAGAGATGTCCCTCTCCAGACAAAGATTCGACTTGTCCAAGCCATGGTATTTTGAACAACTTCATATAGATGCGAAAGTTGAACAGTGAAAAAGATAGAAAGAAAACTGATGCCTTTGGTGCTGGCGAAGAATTCTGTGTATACCATGGACTGCCTGAAGAACAAAACCATTCAGTACTAGAGGAGATAAAACCTAAGCTTTCTTTAGAAGCTCAGATGACAAGACTTAGACTTTCAAACTTTGGATACATCATGCAAAAAGAGAGATCATTAGAGAAAAACATAAAATTCCACATACAAGATCCTAACCCTGGTTCATGGCACCATTCACGCCAACACCCTGCGATATCTCTCTGATTTAATCCATCTCCATACTCCTCATTGTTTTATCTGTCAGATTCACTCTAACCATCTCTTTCTCCCATCCCCCTCGCATGCTCACCTTGAATCCACCAGCTCATCTGCTTTCTTCTTCCTTTCTCCCGTCTGACGTCTGTCTTGAACTTTCTTTTCCCCACTTTAAGGCAATGCTGAAAACCCACCTTTTCTCTCTCGCCTTTGACCTCCCACCCACTCTTACTTGGACCCTTGCTCATAGTTGTCCCCTTCCCCCATCTAAACTCTCTCCTAAGCTTTCTCCTTTCCTTTCCTTTCCTATCTTGTTACTGTCATTCCTTTCCTTTCCAGTTCCTTCTCGTAGCATTTAAGTTTTATATTGTAAACCGCTCTGATGCCTCGGTGTTGGGCAGTATATCAAACACCTCGATAAAGATCATGCTTAGCAAGGTTGAAGGTCAGCGCAAAAGAGGAAGGCCAGCAATGAGATGGGTCGATACAATAACAGCAGCTATGGATGCTACTCTATCAACAATAAGCCGCCTGACTGAAGACTGAATACGGTTTAGAACAACTATCCAAAGGGTTGCCATGAGTCGGACACCGACTCAGCGGTACTTAACAACAACAACATTTTTGATTACACCTATTTATATTCCCCCTCTAGAGCCTAATCTACACAAGCAAAGGAGGAAAAAAGTGGCTGGTTGTCAGGCAGCATCTTCCTCCTTCACCACTCAGGTCTGACTGCAGTAGTTGAACTGCACAGGACACCATAGAGCCCTTCATGGTATAGGGAAAGGGGCCAAAGCAACATTTTACAATGGGATGTCAAGTGCAATCTGGGATGTCAAAGCCAGAACGTCTGAAAAAAACACAGGCACGTGCAAGTTCAGGCACGATTTCAGAAATGTGGACATGCTCGATATGGACATCTATAGAGACATCAACATAGACGTCCCCAGAATAGCATCTCAGAACATGGACATCTAACAGCATAATGGTAAAAGTAGTGGATTGGGAGTGGGATGGCCAGGGTTCAAATCTCAGTGTGGAACCTTGTGATCTTAGACTAGTCACTTAACTCTCCATCTTCTCTACACTCTCTGGATAAGACTAAAACCAGCACTTTCCTGATGCCTATTCATGCCTGCAGCAGGTATAAACATGGACATGTCGCAGACCCCCCCCCCCCCCCCCATCATTCCTGAAATCAAGTGGAGACGTTGTAAATCCATAGCACCTCCCCGGACATGCCTCCACCATGCCCCCTCACCTACTTGGACAACCCTGCACCAGAGATATCTCTAAACATCGCTTGTGGAATGACTGTGGAGACATCTCTGTGATTTCACCATCCACATGCACGTTTTCAGATGTCCTACATCACAACTAAGCCTTTTAAAGTGACCTCCTTGGACTATGCAAGGAATTTTTTTAATCACTTTTTTGGGATGTCTTGTGGTATCCAGTATACCTCCTGGATGGGAGCAAATAATACAAGGGTTGAGAGGGTGCTGGTTGTCTGAAATCACTGACTCAGATTGTGTTTTAATTTTATGTAAATGGCTCAGATATCTGGATTGATGGGAGATAAACCAAATAAACTAGAAACTTGTTTCATATCAGTTCTCACTATCATATGTTTTGCTTGTCATGCACATTAACCACAGACTGATGTCCTATGGTATCTCAGAACATGTGCGAGATTTCTCCTATCTCGTCTCTGAAATGTTCATCATAGTTAGCCAAGCCCACCCATCATACTATATTTCCATTTTTCATAAAGTAAGAGCATACTAAGGGCTAGATTTACTAAGGTGCACCAACGCTCTTAATGTAGGCTATTAATAAATAGGTCCAACTGAATAAAATGGGACTTGTGGTAAATAGCATGTGTTAATGCTCGTTAATGCATGGTAATTCCTAAGTGCCTTTTAGTAAACCCAGCTCTAAATTGGATCCTCCTGTCCAATTATGCTCTTTTCTTAGCTGCTTCATATCTCCATTGTTCTACCCGTGATGCTTTTTATTTGATATGTAAGCCATTTTGAAGAAAGATCGTCACAAAGATGGCATATAAAAACCTTTTAATTAAATCTACAGAAATGCCTGCATCCATCTTAAATTATTTTGTAGCACCCTTCTATCTTTTCCTACCACCTTGCCTTTTTCTTTTAATGGCAAAACCTTTTCATACATTAGTCTTCTAATAATTTGAAAATATCTATAGATTTACACTTGTTACCAGGAGACACTCTTATGCTCTTCCACTGTGAGATCATTTTGGTTAATGCAAACGGGTTTCTGGTCAGCTCAACTCTGCTCTCAACCTAGATCTAGCTCCAGCTGCACTAGAACCTAATGAGTTACTGGAAATAGAGACAACGGATAACTCACTTCCACCTATTCCATTTTCTGCTAGCCATATGTATTACAGATTCACTATTCTGTATGCCCTCAACAGCTGTGCCATGTAATAAATCCATGTCCAGGCTTGACCTGGCTTGAATTCCAAGGTTCCATCAGTTCTTCGATGCAATGGGCTGCTGGACTGACTCTGCATGCTGTCAACTTATTCTTGCAGATACTGGATATTCATGTCATGTTATTTGTACCTGTGCAAGGATCAAGGCATCCCTGCCAGGGAATGTACCAGCTGCAGAACAGTCCAAAATGTCTGCCCACCCTACTTGATTGTGGATTCCTCAAGGAACTATTCTTTTCTCCATGTTATTTAACATTCTGCTTGGCTCTTTATTATAATTTAAGTCACAGTTTTGATTTGCAGTCCTGCAACAGAGCAGATGATAGCAGATAAAGGCAAAAATGTCCCATTCCATCTACCCAGTAAGATGTTTAGGGTTGTAACTGGCGCTCTGTGTGGGTAACCTCCCTTTCCCATGTGTTCTTTGAAGCAGAACACTGCGATTTTGAGTTGAAGTGACTAATTTCCATCCTCTTACTAGTTAAGGATCCTCTGTATTTATCCCACACCTTTTTGAATTCTATCACCCTTTTTTGATTCCAGCATCTCCTCTGGAAGAGCATTCCAGGCATCCACCACTCTTTCTGTGAACAATTATTTCCTGTTATTCCTACATCTGCCTTCTTGCAGCTTCATATCATGTCCTCTAGTTCTACAGCTTCCTTTCCTCTAGAGATATTGAAATGTCTGAGTCTATATCCATCTGTCCCCAAGTCTCTTTCGCGTATGTTTTTTGACACAGACCCTTCATCATTTTGGTTACTTTTATCTAGACCACTTCTGGCTTCTTTATATCCTTACTGAGATATGGCCTTCAGCACTGAACACGGTAGTCAAGGTAAAGTCCCTCCAGTGATCTCTGTCTACAGGAACATTAGCACCTCTATTTTTCTGCTAGTCATGCCTCTTTCTATGCAGCTCAGCATTCTTCTGGCTCTGACCATCGACTTATAACACTGCTTTGTTACCTTGAGATCATCAGACATTATCACTCCAAGGTCTCTTGCTTGGTCCATGGCATATCAGCTTCTCCCCCATTCTCATACAACTCTTTTCGCTTTCTGCATCTCACAAGCATCACTCTGCACTTCTTTGCCTTGAAGATTAACTGCCAAACATTTGGCTGCTCCTCTAATTTTCTTAGATCACGTCTCATTTTATATACTTCCTTAGGGCTGTCTGCTCTGTTGCAGATCTTTGTGTCATCCACAAAACAGCAAACATTTCCTTCTAACTCTTGCACATCATCACTCACAAATCATCTATCTGAAAAGAATCAGTCCTTGGAGTAATCCCTGAGGCACTCCACTAATCATCTTTCTTTCCTCTGAGTGAATTCCATTTACCACCTCCCTCTGTTGTCTATCACTCAGTTCATCACCTTGATACTATCCCACATAGAAGGCTCATGCATAAATGGAGCAGCCTGGGGTGGGTATCAAAGGCTTTGCTGAAATCCAAGTAAACCACATGCTGCATGTACCCTCTATCTAATTTTTAACTTACTCAAGTGAAAAAATATTGATTAGATTTGTCTGACACAATCTGCCTCTGGTAAAACCATGCTGCCTTGGATCTTGCAACCCACTGGATTGTAGCAGTCTATTATCCTTCATTTCAGCAACGTCTCCAATACTTTTCCTACCCTAACGTTTCCAATTTCCTATCTGTTCCACTTCCATATAGAGCAGGGGTTCTCAACCCAGTCCTCAGGACAGTGGTGTTTTCAGGATAACCACAATGAATATGCATGAGATAGATTTGCATACAATGGAGACAGTGCATGCAGATCTATCTCAAGCATATTCACTGTGGTTATCCTGAAAACCTGAGTGGCTAGGTGTGTCCTGAGGACTGAGTTGAGAACCACTGGCATAGAGGGACCACAACCCGCTTTCTTCAACCCCACTGACTTGAGTCCTTCTCCAAATACTGTCAAACATATCCTTCAGCAGGCATGGCAGAATGTCTCTGAGCTCTCTTAGTATCCTATGCTGAGTCTCTTCTGGCCCCATCGCTTTGCCCACATTCAGTTTTGTAAGTTCCTCAAAACACTGTTTTCTATGAAGTCAGGAGATTGAGTAAGCTTATCTGGTTATTCAGCAGCACTTACGCACCTGAAATTCTCACTGAATATAACTGGATAAAGTTATCCGAGTATGCATCTATTCTTTTAATCCAGGTACATTTTGAGCTGGCAATGATTTGTCTGTTAAAAACAAACTGAATCTGTGAGTAATGGGCGGGGGAGAAGGGGAGAAAGCTGGGGTTTATTTGACAAACACCATATGTTAGTTGGATCAACCCTTTTATTACTGACCTCTGCTGCAATGCACATGCAAAATCAATGTCAGTTTGTGCAGTGATGAATTTTCAAAAAGGAAAACGTCACAAGAATTTCCATTTAAAAATGAGCTTTCAGATCCACAGATGCAACGTTTCCACACCAGCAAGCTGTTGGGGAGTCAGTAAACTGACCCTAAAATGTCAAGCCTATTTTAGCTAAGTTTTCCTAGCTGGATAGCCAACCCCCAAAAGGTACACTTTCAAGCATGGATCTTGCAGGGATTAGTACCTAATGAGCCTTTAAATCAGTGCTTTATTCCTCAAATGTCCGCTGTGAATGCAGTCTGACAGAGCCAACATAAAACAAAATGATTCCTCATTTTACCAGACAAATTTTCAGCCCTGTTTTGTCTGTGAGGAGACTCAAGAATTTTTCATAATGAAAGCAGTCTGTCAAAGCCATTTCACTTCCATTGCTAAAATGTAAGCCTGCTCCTTTAACTCAACAATATTATTTGTATCTGATTGCTGCACAACTTTATCAATCTGTACAGTTCAAATCTGATGTACATACACCCCAAAATGTCCTCAAACAGGACTTCCTCCTCTGCCTACATAACAAAGAACTAAGGGGGCAATATTCCAAAGAATCTATCCGGTGAGTAGACCATGCTGGTGAGAGAGATATTCAGTAGCGCTGCCTCGGCGCTATCCAGATAGTGGCGATTTTCAGCTTTTTCGCTGACCTAAGTGCTATGCAGATAGTGATTGAATCTCACCGCGCTCCGCATAATGCCAGCACCTCATCGTTCTATGTTGATATTATGCGGCTGCTGCTGAAGGTCTGGATTTTCTTTTTTGACCTGTGGCAGTTGGCACTTAAAAAAAACATGAGAGCTGAATATCACCCCCTAAACTTAAAACTTATCATCACAGTTAGATTAATTATATTGGAACCCAGAGCAAGACAATACTTGCCAACTGATGGTGGATTTTGTTTGACTGTTAGATTATTTCCATAATTATCTGGCTATTAGAAATGATTATTTTGCAGAGGATAAATGTTACCTTCTTAATTCGCAGAGCTGGATAAAATAGGTATGACCGGAAACATGCAAACGTTCAGCTTGATATTCAAAAGCACTTCACCATACAGCACCAGCCGCTCTACAAATGAGTGTCATGCCAGTGAATCTTCAGTGGTGGCATCTGGATAGTACCACTGGAAAGTCTTACAGACTGCCATGGTACTATCTCGATTGCTGGAGTGGTGCAAGGACGGAGCTTGTGCATTCCATCTAACTCTACGATAGCCGATGATATCCAGCTGCAATCTCTAGAGCGATGCAGTTTAAATCTCTTAACTAAAATAGCTAGCATCTGATTGTCGCCACTGTATGGAGAGGGTTAATAATCGCTACTCTCCACATATTTTCAGCACCATTCGCTATCCAGATAGCAGTGCTGAATAGATGTGGATAAAGTTAAACACCATGGTTGGGGTTTGAAAATAAACACACCAACCATAGTTTTTGAAAACTGACCCAGTCTGTTATTTTGGTTTTTATTCTTGTCTTCTGCATAGTACTGAAATCCTAGTTAAACTGCGAGGTCTTCCAAGTATATCCTAGGGAAATCCAAGCAGTAAAGCGTAGTTACTCACCTGTAATGGGTGATCTCCGGGAACAGCAGGAATTTAGTCTTCACATATGGGTATTGTCGGTACCGACGGAGCCTGCGCGGGAACGCTCCCCAGCGTCCAATAGGAACGCTTTTGGGAGCATCCCTCAGCACATGCATTCTGCCTTCCTGCCTTTCCAACTGTCCCTCTTCAGTTAAGTTTGTAGCTGAGTGAAAGGATAGAGGGAGAGAGGAAAGAGGAAAGAGACAGAGAAATAGAGAGACAATTCCTAGGGGATGTGGGTGGGTTGTGAAGACTAAATTCCTGCTGTTCCCAGAAATCACCTGTTACAGGTGAGTAACTACGCTATCTCCAGGAACAAGCAGGAATGTAGTCTTCACATATGGGGACTCCCTAGCTGAAGATGCCAGGGAGATGACCCTGGGAAGCTGCCACCTATGGTGAGGTGGGCCATGCTTCCTCCCATGGATCTCTGGCATCCTACCAGGGTTGGTGGGTAAGAGTTGAATTAAGTCTGAAAGAGATGTTGAAGAACAGCCTGGCCAAAGAAGGCATCCTGACGGGAGGCTTTATCTAGGCAGTAGTGGGCTGTGAAGGTGTGCACCGAAGCCCAGTTGGCTGCTCGACAGATGTCATTGATAGACACAGAGTGAAGGTTAGCCATAGAGGCTGCCATGGCTCCCACATTATGTGCTATGACATGGCCTTAAAGAGGAAGACTCTTACTCTCATAAGTAAAGGATATGCATTGTGCAATCCATTTAGATAGAGTTCTTTTGGAGACTGGAAGTCCCAAATGACTAGAATCAAAAGCAACAAAAAGTTGAGAAGACTTTCTATGATGCTGTGTTCTTTGTAGGTAAAAAGCCAAGGCTCTTTTACAGTCCAAAGTATGAAGGTTCCTTTCTGCATTAGAGGCATGAGGCCTTGGAAAGAATACAGAAAGGTAAATCGATTGATTTAAATGAAAAGGCGAAACCACCTTTGGCATAAAATGTGGATGAGTTCTGAAAACAACCTTATCATGGTGAAACCTTGTATAAGGGAGATCAGCCACTAAAGTTTGCAATTCACTAATGCAACGTGCGGAGATGATTGCAATTAGGAAGATGATCTTCCAGGATAAAAACTTTAGGGTTGTAGTGTCTAAAGGTTCAAAGGGCGGTTTCATGAGCTGTCCGAGAACTAGATTTAAATCCCATGCCACTAGTGGTGGCCTGATGGGAGGCTTTGTTAATAGAATACCTCTCATAAATCTTGCTATGAGTGGATGAGAGGAAATTGGCTGTCCATTTAGAGGCTTATAGGAAGCTGCAATTGCACTAAGATGGACTCTTATTGAATTTTGTGTTTAGACCAGAATTTGATAAATGAAATAGGTAGTCTAGTACCGATTCCAAAGGTATCACAAGGGGGTTTAAGCCCTTTTGAGAACACCATATAGTGAAACATTTCCACTTGAAAGCGTAAGAACGTCTTGTGGAAGGTTTTCTGGAAGCCTGAAAGATATCCTTTACCTGTTGGGAAAGGTTAAGATCCTGCAGGTCTAGGCTTTCAGCAACCAGGCCCTGAGATGCAGGGACTGGGGATTCGGGTGCCATAGCATCCCCTTCTCGTGGGAGAGAAGGTCTGGAGCACACCCTAACTCCAGAGGTGCAGCTTGAGAGAGATGTAGAAGCAGGGGATACCATGTTTGTCGTGGCCACTGTGGCGCTATGAGGATCATACGATCTCTGTCTCTCTGAAGCCTGAAGAGTGTTTTGGGGATGAGGGGAATGGGTGGGAAGGCATAGAGAAAGTCCTGACCCCAGTGAAGGAGGAAGGCGTCCCTTGCCTGGCAATTGTGAGCCGGAATTCTGTAACTGAATCGGGGAAGTTTGGCATTCAGTGGACTTGCAAAGAGGTCTATGTCTGGGGTTCCCCAGATGTGAAATATCCTTATCACCTGGTCTAGGTGGAGAGACCATTCGTGAGGCAGCAGTACTCGGCTGAGTTTGTCTGCCCAAAGGTTTTGAATGCCTGGAAGATATACCATGAGAAGGTGAATTTGATGCTCTCTGGCGAGGGCCTATAGTCGTAAAGCTTCGTTGCATAACGACAGAGAGCCTGTTCCACCCTGCTTGTTCATGTAGAACATGGCTACTTGATTATCCGTTTGGACTAGGACTGTCTTGTAGCTGAGCTAGGCATGGAATACTTGAAGAGCTAGATAGATTGCTCTGAGTTCTAGGAGGTTTATGTGAAGACAAGCCTCATGTGGAGTCCAGGTACCCTGGGTGGAGAGATGGTGCAGGTGTGCTCCCCATCCCACCTGTGATGCATCTGTTGTTAGGGTGGCATGGAATGGGAGTTGTTGGAAAGGAGACCCCACTAAAAGATTCTCCAGTGATTGCCACCATTGGAGGGACAAGATCAGTCATTGTGAGTTTGATATCTTGTCCGACAGACGTCCTGTGGCCTGTGTCCACTGTGTGGATAGTGTCCACTGGGCTGCTCGCATGTGGAGGCGAGCATAGGGAACTACATGAACTGTGGATGCCATATGTCCCAGTAATTGCAGCAGTTCTCGAGCAGTTAGGGAGGACTTTCCCGCTGCTTGAGAAGCTAGTTGCATTATGCGAAGACAGCGGGGCTGTGGGAGGAAAGCCCTTGACTGTCTGGTATCTAAACAAGCTCCTATGAACTCCAGGGTCTGAGAAGGAACAAGTTGGGATTTTGTGAAGTTTATGACCAATCCCAAGTATTAGAGAATTCACATTGTGCGAGACAATGCAGAGCTGGCTTCTGGAATCGTGGGGGCTTGAAGTAAGGGAAGACGAATATCCCTAGGGTTCGCAGGAATGCAGCTACTACTGCCATGCATTTCGTGAATACTCTTGGTGCCGAAGCCAGACCAAAGGGAAGAACCCTGTATTGGAGGTGTTTTCCCTTGAAAAGGAATCGTAAGAGTTTCCTGTGATCTGGATGGATCAGAATATATGCATCCTTTAGATCTAGAGAGCAAAGCCAATGCTGACTTTGAAGGTATACGACGTTAAATAAAGGCGTATTTATAGAGCGTATACTATTGTATTAATAAGCCAATTTTGCGCTCCAAAACTTAGTACCCCAACAGTTTCAAAACTTTTCTCAACTTAACTGTTCATCAAAAATATATGGCTAGGTCTCAGACTTCCCGGCACTTTTTTGGCGTTCTGTCAGTAAACCAACAGGGCCGTGCCAACTAGCATCAACGACCTGCCAGAATGGTGAACAGTTGACAATATATGTAAAGACTACTTAACATACTTAAAACACAACATAATTAAAGTGCAGCCAATTATCTTCAAAAATGGCTCAACCGCCAACCCTACCAAAGTGTACAAACAAATAGTATATGAAAAATCTAAAATGCATCAAAATCAAAATGAAGGTTCCCAACGATTTTCTCAAAGTCCAAATGAATGTTCCCAAAGTCCCACATTCATTTGGACTTTGAGAAAATCGTTGGGAACCTTCATTTTGATTTTGATGCATTTTAGATTTTTCATATACTATTTGTTTGTACACTTTGGTAGGGTTGGCGGTTGAGCCATTTTTGAAGATAATTGGCTGCACTTTAATTATGTTGTGTTTTAAGTATGTTAAGTAGTCTTTACATATATTGTCAACTGTTCACCATTCTGGCAGGTCGTTGATGCTAGTTGGCACGGCCCTGTTGGTTTACTGACAGAACGCCAAAAAAGTGCCGGGAAGTCTGAGACCTAGCCATATATTTTTGATGAACAGTTAAGTTGAGAAAAGTTTTGAAACTGTTGGGGTACTAAGTTTTGGAGCGCAAAATTGACTTTGAAGGTATGGCAGAAGAGTTCCCAGAGGAAATCATTTTGAACTTTTCTTGGAACAGATATTTGTTCAATTCTCTGAGGTCTAGAATGGGTCTGTGTCCTCCTGTTTTCTTTGGAATAAGAAAATAGGGGGAGAGAACCCTGTACCCTGTTGGGGAATGGGCACTTCCTCTATTGCTTCCTGAGCAAGGAGTGTTGAGACCTCTTGATCCAGTAGATTGTCTGGAGAGGTTTGGGAATTGAACTGTCTTACAATTGTAGGAGGGGGCATGCTGTGAAAATGAAGCTTGTACCCCTCCCTTACAATGGACAGAGTCCAATTTTCTGCTGTTATTTGGTGTCATCTGTTGACAAAATGACACAACCTGCCTGGAATGTTTAGGGGTTCTGGACCCTTTAGAGGCAGGAAAGCTAAGCTCTCTAGGAAGGAGTCAAAGCCCTTGAGGGGGCTGAGCCTGTGCAGCTGGTTGAGCTCTCGGGCCTTTTGGCTTCTTTTGTTGTCTGGATTGTTGCTGTTGTCCCTTTTGGGCAACTTGACCCTGCGCTTGCCCTTGCTGGGTATAGGATGGATAAAACTTCCTCTTTTTGCTGAAAAAGGGTTTTTTATAGGGTTTCTTTTTGGCTGGAGTGGCTGTAGATTTTGACAATCTGTCTAAAGTGAGATTGCCAGTATCTATCTCAGCCTTTTCCTGCCAATTCTTGCCAAAGAGGTTTTCTCCTGTGCAAGGGATGTTTCCTAATTTGAACTGTACCCAAGTCTCCAAGTCTGAAGCCTGAAGCCAGGCAATCCGACGTGCACCAATGGCAATAGCAGATGTTCTGCTGATGCATTCAAAGCAGTCAAAGGCTGCACGATTTACAAACTTGGAAACGTTTTGAGCATGCTTGACAAGAGTAAGGAAGTCTTGTCGTTTGTCATCAGGGAGAAGGGGGCTCATAAGCTCCAAGTCTCCTGTGACTTCTTTGAGGAACATTCTCATATATAAAATATATGAGCTGATCCTAGCTGAAAGCATGGAAGCCTGAAATGTTCGACACCCAAAGGCATCAAGAGTCCTGCATTCACGACCTGGAGGATTGGATGCATGTCTTTTTGCACTTTTCATCCTACGCATGGCTGATTCCACTACCATTGAATGGTGTGGCAGCTGAATCTTTTGAAAACCAGGACATGGTGGAACTCGATACATGGTATCGAGTCTCCTAGAATGAGGAGATGTGGTCAGAGGTGTTTGCCACATCCTGAGCATCAAATCATGAAGAATTTCATGAATGGGCAGGGTAGCTGCCTCTTTGGGAGCCTTAGGGTATTGGAGTATTTACAATTCCTTTGCTCTAGGTTCTCTTTCAGGAGCTACCGTGATTGATAGGCCTCGGGTCACATCACGAATAAAATCCTGAAAAAGACATGTCCTCCGGAGGAGACATTCTGCATTGAGGAGAAGAGGAGTCTTCCGGAAGAAGTACTCTGGTACTGACCGAGTTATCCAAGTCATCGGAATCAGAAGATTCGAAGCATCTCTGATCCCGATGTTCATGCAAAGCACGGTATCAGTATCGATCGAAGTCGGCACCGAGTTGGTCCGGTACCAATCTGTCGATGCCCAAAAAAGTCGGCATGGGCAGAATTCCCACCGGGGCCGGTACCGTCGGTGCTGGTACCGGTGCCTGTGTCAACGGTACTGCAGCTGTAAGAAGAGCTGCAAGACTGCATTCGATAGCGAGGAATCTCTGGTCTATCGATGCTGCCGATGCCTGGGTGTCAGTATCGGTAGAAGCGGCTGGAACCCCTGAGCATGGCACCAGTAGTTCTGCCGAGGTCGAGACCTCGAACATCCTGGAGCCCCTGTTAGTGCTTTGGAGGCCGAAGCCTCCCGCCGGGGCTGTTTTGCCGGTATGGTTTTGGAGATCTACCCTTTGAGGACTGGCTCTTATGTTTAGTTACCTGAGATCCATGGGAGGAAGACGAGGCTCTGGAAGACGTTGATGCAATGGACAGCGCATCTGAAGAAAAGAGGGTACCAAGCTTTGCAGCCCGGTTCAGTCTTCCTTCTTTAGTCATCCCCATATAAGAGGAACACTCCGATGGAGAATGGTCAGGGCCTAAACATTTGAAAAACCAGTCATGGGTGTCGGTGACGGAAATGGTACCGCCACACTTAGTACATTTTTTAAAACCACTAGCTGTTTTTTCCATTTTTCAGGAAAATGGGGCCTAATGCCCAAAATGGTGCCTAGCACCAAAAAGAAAAAGTTTCTGAAGAGAAACACTTCAGAAGTATATATATATTTTTTTTTTTTTGAAAAGAAGAAAAGAGAACCGGCGGTACCGGTAGGCGTCGAGCAGAGGCAGGCGTGACCAAAAGAAAAACAAGTTTAAAGAAGAAATTTTCTGCGTTGACAGGGTATGTGACCTGTTGGCTCCGCGGAAAACGAAGAACTGAAGAGGGACAGTTGGAAAGGCGGGAAGGCAGCGCGCATGTGCTGAGGGATGCTCCCAAAAGCGTTCCTATTGGACGCTGGGGAGCGTTCCTGCGCAGGCTCCATTGGTACCGACAATACCCATATGTGAAGACTACATTCCTGCTTGTTCCTGGAGGTAATTATTATTTCTAAGAGCTGGCAACTGCCTAGCTGAAGCATTTGTCACTGGACAAGGACTTGCAGTCCTTCCTATCTTGTGTGCTGAAAGCTGGTTGACAGGTGCCTAGTCTTGAAGGAGTCAAAAAAGTTGGGGAAGGATAAAAAATAAATAAATAAAAATGTTCCCCATTGGCCCAGAGTGTAATTTGTGAAAAGTTTGTTGTAAATGAAATCACATTGGCTTATGTTCTTCTGACTCAAACTGATGTAAATAGCATGCACGTAAGAAGTTGTGTTTGGGAACTGGCCCAGTGTCCTAACCTGTCTAACAGGCTTCCCGGGGTCTAGGTATGGTAGGTAGGTAGGCATCTTTGCTCCTTACTTGATCCAGAAGACTACAGGACAATATACCAGGCGTTAATTCTACCACACTTCGACTTTGCTAACGCTATCCTACAAGGCCTTCCTCAATCCACTATTAACCCTCTACAACTTGCTATGAACACCGCAGCTAGAGTCCTTCAGGGAGTCGCCAGATTTGAGCACGTGACTCCTATATTAAAACAACTCCACTGGCTCCCCATACATGGTAGGCTCACTTACAAGACCATACTGCTGACCTTTAAGGCCATCCACGGACTTTCATCCTCCTCATTCTCAAATCTCATCCATGTAACTCCATCGACTAGATCCAGAAGACCGACGGCTATAAACACACTAACACTTCCTAAGGCTGTAACAAAATGCACCCAGATAACGGCAAGCAGATCTTTTATATTCTACGCCCCAAGATGCTGGAACGCCTTACCACCAAGCGTTCATGCCATTACCGACTTAACCCAATTTAGGAAAGCACTTAAATATCACCTTTTCCTCATATACTACCCACCAAACATTACCCCCAGCAAAAGCCCCCCCAAATAAGAGACACGCCTTATCTTCAAATAGCCTCTCCCACTTTCTCAGTAAGATTACTAGGACTTTTGTGTTGTCATGATACCTTTCATATAATCATGTTTGTAATAAGTGAACCTTATGTTACCCAAGTTTATATACCTGTTTGCTGTAAACACGGAATAGCCTGTTATTCTGTTGATGTTGTTGTATGTGAACCGCGCTGATACTAAATAGCGCAGTATATAAAAGATTGTAATAAATAAATAAATAAATATGAAGGCAGTCAAAGACCGAGCAATATATAGAAATTACACTTACCTGGTAATTGTCGTTCCTTGAGTGACGACAGTTTAGTCCTCCACCTCTGGGTTGTGCACCTCTTCCTGCAGCTTGGAGACTGGGCATGTCAAAGTCGTGACATCACTGGATATAGCCTGCTGGTCTCTCCCATCAGCCCCCAGTGTACTATTGACAAAGCAAATTCAAAGGAACAACAAATAAGTAACTATACCATAACTTTAAATAACTCCCAATTCCTCAACCTGAGGAACCTTTTTAACCGTATCCGTCTTATATTTTCTTTTCTTTTTTTTTTTACTTTACATTCACGTCCCCCCTATGCAAACACGTTTCCTATACCATCCCCTCGTTTAAATAAGAGAGAAGGAAAAAACAACAGAGAGGGATACTCACTGTGATCTAGAAACTGAAAGGATCTGTCTACTCCTTGAGATTGATGCTCCACTCTGCCTGAAAATAAACTCTGAAGAAATCACACCCCTGGGCGCGACTGCGGACTAAACTGTCGTCACTCAAGGAACGACAATTACCAGGTAAGTGTCATTTCTATTTCCTTATCGTTCCTCCAGTTTAGTCCTCCACCTCTGGGATGTAACAGAGCAGTAATCATTGGGAGGGACCTATCCAGCCAACTCACCACACCGTTGACCCGGAACAGGCATCCTTTACTGCCAAAACATTTAGGCAGTAGTGGTTACTGAGGAAATGAAGAGACGACCTGGAAGCTGCTCTACCAATCCCCCCTGGTGGAATGACACAGTGATCCACCCATGAAGCTGCTTGCGCCCTGGTAGCAAGAGTCAGAAAGCCCCCCGGAATCATACAACCTCGCCACCAGAAAGCTGAGGCAACCACCGCCTTAACCCAGTGCGAAATGGCCACCTTCGCTGCTGCTTCCCCTTTGTGGGGACCTCCAACCAACACACAAAAACAAAGAAACGAACGCCGCACCTTGCATTTTATGTTTCCTATCGGCGTAAGCTATGAATAAAAACCTCCCCTTCCAGAAAAACCGAGAACTGGAAGAGAAACCAATAGGCTCAGGAGAAAAATCAGATACCACCTTTTGGAAGGATGACGGGACTGCTCACAAACACCACCCTCTATCCAGAAAGGGTGAAAACGGCTCATTACATGACAATGCCTGAAACTCCGAAACTCGTCGCGCCGAACAAAGAGCTATCAAAGCCACTGTCTATAACAGCAAATCCTTTACCGACGCCTGGAGTAAAGAATCAAAGGGCTTTTTAGTTAACGCCTCTAAGACCCAATTGGGATCCCCCGGCGGCACCCGAACTCTCCTTGAGGAGCGCAATCGGGTCCCAACTTAAGGAAATGCTACACATCGATCCGAACACCTAGCGCTATTCCCTCCACAGAACCTCTACAGCTGGAAACAGTCACCCAATGGACCCTCTAAGGAACTGGCCGCTAGTTCCTTCAGACACTGTCCTGCAGAGAACTCAGACCAAGGATACAGACAGCTTTGTCGCCCGGACTTGCCGCCGTGAACAGCAGCCTTCAAAAAGGCACTAAGCACGGACCTATGTACCAGAAGCAGCCTGCCTCCTTGCTCTCAACAAGGTGGCGAAGACTGCTGCAGAATAACCCTTCTTCTTCAGCCCTGACCATTGAAAGGCCAAACCGTAGGCAGGCACCGATCCACCTGAGACATTCGTCGTGGACCTAGCCGCAGCAGAACGTCCGATACCGGCAACTTCTAGGAAAAGCCTGTCGAGTAGGCGAATGAGATCAGCCTACTATGGCCGTCTCGTCCAACCGGGCGCTACCAAGAGTACCTTTCCCCGAAAGCCTCGATACGCCAACTAGTTGCCCTATGAGAGCCCACGGGGAAAGGACAAGACAAAGACTTAGGGAGCTTATTGACCCTCGACTTGGACGAACCATCAGCTGCCCCATTCCTCCACCAGAGAGACCTCCGGGGGAACCCCAAGGAAGCCAATAATATTAGCTAGCACTCGAATTAAGCCATAATACACATTTGCCACATAAAGCAAATCAGGCTCTAGTCAATTCAACTCCCTGATCCTTTCCTGTTCCAGGCGAGTAGACTGCCGTAAACACTGCGACCACTTGAAGCATGCTCTCGCCTCCCCAGGCTCCACAAATGTGAGCTTGTAAGGACAGAGCATTGCCCCCAACGATCGCTTCAGTGAACCATCTACTTTCCTATCTTGCGCTAAAGAAGATTGCTAGGGCTCTCTTCCATACAGTGAGTCCACACCCCCTGGTAGTGCAAGGTGGGCACTCACCCATGTAGTACCCAGGCCTGCCCCTGCTTAGCCTCAAAATGTCAATCAAGAACAGGCGAATTCAGGACAGC
Organism: Ichthyophis bannanicus; assembly: GCA_033557465.1. Lineage (NCBI taxonomy): Eukaryota > Metazoa > Chordata > Amphibia > Gymnophiona > Ichthyophiidae > Ichthyophis > Ichthyophis bannanicus. The sequence continues at coordinate 66,293,328 of CM066044.1, read as the reverse complement.
TGAATACTTTTTTTTTTTTTACAAAGACATCTCTTAACCAAAAATTCCTTCAGCATATGTTAAGAGACGCTCTTTCCGTGCCAACAATATGAAGTAGAAAGAACTCCCAAACACAGGCATACTAATCCACGGCCTTCCTGCTAGAGTAACGCCCCATTCTGTCTGACTGCACAAAGATGGACTTTATATTTTAAGTTCAACTAGCACCTGGTGTTAGGAAATACAGCTTTCTCATTCCGCAGTGGCAATTGAGTCAGCAATGAAGAAGCCGAGAAACTGCAGACAAGTTCCCATTATACCACCTGGTAAAGACTCCACTTTTAGACCACTGAAGCAAAAAGCATGCAAGAGTGCCTTGTGTCCTGCCAGTAGCTGATCGAATTGAAATGATTCAGTGTATGCAGGGCATTTTCCAGAGAACGCAAGGTCCCTCATCCAGGCTGACTCCACATTCACAGTCTAAACCGGCAGCCATCTTGGCTGATGCCGATCAGCGCAGAAGCCATCTTGTAAGCCCAGCATATGATGTATGCCTATTAGAATCTGAGCTGCTGCTATTGCTGCTAGAGAACTAGCCTGGCTGCATGCTTCTGGCCCCCATTAAGGCATTCACTGAACACTAGCAGAAACTCTCCGTACTGGAGAACCTCTGATAAATGGAATGGGAGCATAGATAGCTTCAAAGGCCAGAGTTCTATTTTGCAACCTCTCTCCGCTGAGCTGACTTTTCCATATGTAAAATTAAAGCACATATAGCCAAAATTAAGACATTACAAATCTACCATAAAATCTTATAATTTGGGCAAAGCCAAACTAAACAGGAATATTTTCCATTAAGAAACCACACAACTATAAAACCCCTCTCATGACATAATGCTTATGGCAGAGCATTCCACATCTGTGGACTGGCCATGGCGCTCACCCAAGCACCTGTTACAACTGTCCAATTATCACCATAATTCCTTTTGATTTGAATATGTTTACAGCGGATCATAGTGCTATATTACAGCAGCTAAGCCAAAATATTACCCTGCCATATAAACCGACTTTAACGCTTTATAGGACCTTCTATGGATAGCGGAAAGAGATTCTTGTAAATCAACATAGCTATGCCCCTTCTTCTTTTCTTTTTTCTTTTTTTAAAGTATAGGACTCCAAAAACCAAGTTTCCGCCAACTCCAATGAAATCAAAGCAGAACAGCTAAAATTACCCGAACTGCTCCTATAGCTTTGCAAGAAGCTACCAGCCCCCACTGCACCCAGTTTTCCTTCCCCCCTTATCCTGAGGGATTCAGCATTGCAGGACGCATTGCGCACCCCCTGCCAGCCTGCTGCATCTGCCAGGGAGCTGAAGAGCAAAATAGAAACAGTGTCCCGACCTTGGGGTTCAGGACGCAAAAGGCCACCGAATAAATCAACAGTGTTAGCTAAAAATTAACAAGGCTATCTCTCACTAAAGAGAGTTTCTTTTTCTTTTTGAAATCCCACCGAAGTCCGTGGGACCCAAGTTTTCGAACACAGCCCCTAACGCTGTGCATTAACCACAACCAGAGAAATGAAATGAAATGAACCCCTGCTCTAGAAATAGATGAGAATTTCCTGGGAAGGGCATGCTAAGTGGAGCTATGAAACACACAGGCACCCCCCCCCCCCCCACCCGGCCTTCCTGCAGTCAGAGAAATAGCAGTGGAATATACCAACAACCTTGCAAATGGAGGTCTTAGAGGTTGCTGCCTGTGTGAACCTGATGAGTAATACAATTTTGTATTTTACCACCCCCCCCCCCATCCCCCGGGATGGGGGCACTGAATACTATATGTGCTTCATGAGCAGCGCTGCCATCCAGTGGCCTTTAGGGCACCAGAGCCCGACAAATGATACAGAAGTTAAGAGCTTTAAATCTTGGTCATATAATCTTGATTTGCAGAACATTACATTACAGCTACTTGTTTAGTCACTAACCCCTGAGAGCCCATGAGGTGGCTCTGTGGTTATTTCTTCCCTGACTTGCAGAGAATGATCAATTTGATAATGGCTGCATACACACAGTCATAGAAAGGCACTATTGAGTGTACCAGCTGCCCTCTGGTGGCCATAGACCGTAGCACAGGCACTTCTTGGTTGACAGTTTAACTGTCAGTCTATTTTTTCATATCCTAAGGTTTCCTAAACCTGTCCCTGTGAATTTTGGGCAACTTTCACTATAGAATACATAAAAGCACACTTCCAGGCTGTCCCTCCTTCCAACTACAAGTTAGGGCTCTGCTCGTGAACCTAAAAACTGGCAAGTTGCCTAAAATCCTGGGACTTAACAGATGCTCCTCAGAGACATGATTAGGAGGGAGAGAACATGTGGCATCAGAGATCAATGCCAAAACTGCTGTTCTATAAAACTAAGAATAAACTTAAAAATAAAGAGGACTGACAACAGCCCCCTTAAGGCTGAGGAACCCCCGAGCCTCAAAAAACCTACAAACAAAAGAAAGAAAGAAACACTAGGCCCAAAAATCTAGCTATTCTGCCTGTTGTTTTCCTCCCACAGGCAGCTCCCTGCAACTCTCGCCATGCGGTCCAAATACCTAGAGAGAAAATGGCCGCCCCTTCGCCAATGAATTTTGGCACCAAGACAGCCGCTGCAAAAAGGAGGCCTCAGCAGACCGACAGAGCCCGAAGGCCTTACCTGCAGGGCAGAAAGCCACACAGCCTGCTCCTACCACCTTGAATTCCTCCGATCCTAAAACTGCGCTGATGCACCTGGCAGCCGTGGCAAGGATCGCTCAGCCGGTTCCACAGAGTAAAATTAAAATCCCGCAGCAACGGAGAGGCTCCATCTCACGCAGCTTCAGTGTGGCTGTACGGGTCCCGGAGCTCTCTCCCGTACAGTCAAGGGAGAGAGATCCGCACCGGCAAATGCCTGCAGCAAGTGAAAATAACTGAGAAGGAGGGAAGGCGAGAGCTGCTACTAATTTAAAGAGCCAGGCTCAAATTTAAAATGACTGTAAATAAGGAAATTTGCACCTAACAACTAAAGGAAACTAATCCCTGATTGCCAATTAACCAAAAGGTAACTGAATTAAAAGTAAAATTAAAAGTAAATTAAAGGTAAAAATCAAAAGTAAAATCAGAATAGAATTTGTCACACTAAATGCTCCTTATCTGTTCCCCCCAAGTGAGCCCAGGAGCTAGGCTCACTATGTCCTTCTGCATGGAGACTGGACACACTGGAGGCTGATGGGAGATACCAGCAGGCTATATCCAGTGATGTCACGACTTTGACATGCCCAGTCTCCAAGCTGCAGGAAGAGGTGCACAACCCAGAGGTGGAGGACTAAACTGAAGGAACGATAAGGAATTTTAGATTTTTCATATAGCTATATCTATTTGATTCCTGTACAAAATATGCAGTAAGATATGAAGAGACTATTCACATTTGTCAAACAGAGCCTACTAGGACCCAGCAGAACTGACAGCATCGCATAGAGCTATAAACCTGAAAATTATGGTTCAGTTCTCCACCATTCACTGGACAAGTCACTTAATCACCTTCTGCAAAAACTTAGGTATAGGAGACCACTACCCCTGGGCATAGCTCATACAGCCCAGTGTATGCTGATGGTGCAATAAGCGTAGTTGTTTACCTGTAACAGGGCTTCTCCGTAGATAGCATGAGAATGTATGCAACCATATTGCATGGGTAATGTCACAGATGGAGCCGATGTGATGGAGCTCTCCCTTAGAGAAAGGTCTTTTGGACTTTTCTGGATTTGTGTAGATGTTTCTTGGCATATTTTTACCTTCAGCCTGTTCCATAGTAGAGAGAGTTTGAAATTATTGCCACTTTTTTTTTTTTGGTCTTGAGGGAATGGCAGGAGGGAAAGTATGGTTGCATTCCTCAGCTATCTAGCAATTACACTTTCTCCACAGACAAGCAGGGGAATTCAAACACACTGTATGGTAAGCCAGAGCTGAAGGCTGGCTTTGATGGCCATTAGTTTGCTGATTTGGATTGTGAAGGGGGGGGGGGGGGGGAGATGTGCCTTCTTGACAATTCCCTCTGATTTTGCCGATATCACATCCTTTGATTCTGTTGTGGTTATTTCTGATTTGTTTGGTATAGCTTTTGAGGATGCTTGCTGTTTGGAGAGTACTTCTCCAATGCATGGATTTCTCTGTAATTTTTAGGGTTTTCTTGTTTTGTTTGCTTTATTTCTTAGGCAGACATATTAAGAAGGATGGCCTGACCAAAGACCGCATTTTGGGTTCCTGACTGGTCAAGAAATTAATGCTTAGTGAATGTGTGTGGGGATGACCAAGTAGCTGCTTTACAAAGGTCTTGAAAGGATGCTGCCCTAAAATTGGCAACCAAAGAGGCCTTGGCCTTCAAATGATGGGTGTCAATGTGGGCCGGAGGTGGCAAGTCAGTTTGGAGATAACAGAAGGTGATGCAATCTGATACCCAACTGGAGAAGGTCTGCTTCGAGGCTGGCTTGCCAGGTTCATTGGGATTATATGTGACAAACAGCTGAGATGACTTTTGTATGTCCTTGGTAGTGTGTAGATAATACAAGAGAGCATGTCTTCAGTTCAAATACTGTAGCATGGTTTTGAATGGTGTTGAATAGGGATCTGGAAAAATGGTGATAGAATAATGGATTGATTCATGTGGAATTCCAAAATCACTTTGGGGAGAAATTTTGGGTGAGTTTGGAGTATGACTGTATGATGAAAAAATTGAGTACATGAAGGAAAGTGCATTAGTGCCTGGATCTTGACAATTCGGCTTGCTGTAGTGATAGTCACCAGGAATATGGCTTTCCAGGTGAGATGCTAAAGTGAGGTGTTGACTAGTGGTTCAGAAGGGGTTTCCATGAGGCAAGCAAGGACTATATTGAGGTCCCACATAGCAGAAGATGGTTTGAGAAGAGGTCTGATGTTCATGAGGTCCCTCATGAATATACAGACAAGAGGGTGCACCAAGAAAGCTTTCCCATCCATTATTTTATGGTATGCTTCTATTGATGCCTGATGAAGCCAAACAGATGAAGTTTTCAGTCTAGAGTTAGAGAGATAGAACAGAGTACAGGTTTTGCCAGGCAAGTGAAAGGATTATGGCTACTGGATATGGCCCAACAGACAAAGCAAGACCATTTAAATTGGCATGGGTATAGTCTGTCAGCTTCATTTGGGGGGGAGGGGCAAAGGCTGGGTAACATATTTGCATATTAATTTGCACATTTGCATATAATATGCATATTCATTATGGTTATCTTTAAAAAAAACAACCTAGATGGATAGCAAGCCAGTATATCATACAAGTGAGGGATCAGCTGGCATCCCTAAGATAGTGATAGAGAGAGCAGAGGTTCTCATTCAACGGCTTTGCCAAAAAAAAAGGAAAGGAACGTATTCCAAGGCTATATAATTAAAATGCAGCAAAAATTGTAGATGTTTAATTATTTAGCCTTGCACTCTAAGATATTGAAACTCATAAATATATATTCTCCAAAAAACAGATGTAAGGTGCTCACATGCCAAGGGACAAAAAGAAAAAGAGAACCACAACGCAGTTTTTAACATCAAAATAAATTATAACTAATTGTATTTGGTGTTAGAAACTCTTTTCTCTCTTTTTCTTTTTGAACATCTATTTTGCATTCAGTGAAACCCCTCCTCCAACAGCGTCAGATTTCCTATACTGTACGGCATCGTTAGACAAGAATACAGACAACAGTTATAGCTTCAGATATTAAGTGTCTGTATGTGTGTGTGGTGCAACAGTAGTGTGCCTGTCTGTACATAGAATGCGGCGGTGGGTGTCTTTGTGGAGGTGGGGTGCAAGGCTGCAGTGCATATGTGTGTGGGGGAGCTGGGGAGGCTCTCTGTGTGCTGTGGAGCTGAGGTGCCTGTGTGTGTGTGTGGTGTGCAGGTGAGTTATCTGTGTGTGTGTCTGACATGCGGAGATAGGGTGGCCTTTGTATGTGCATGTGTCGTAAGGAGGTGGGGTGCCTGTGTGTGTGTGGTGCAACAGTGGTGTGCCTGTCTGTGCATGGGATGTGGCGGTGGGTGTCTTTGTGGAGGTGGGGTGCGAGGCTGCAGTGCATATGTGTGTGGGGGAGCTGGGGAGGCTCTCTGTGTGCTGTGGAGCTGAGGTGCCTGTGTGTGTGTATGGTGTGCAGGTGAGTTCTCTGTGTGTGTATGTGTGTGTGTCTGACATGCGGAGATAGGTTGGCCTTTGTGTGTGCATGTGTCGTAAGGAGGTGGGGTACCTGTGTGTGTGTGTGTGGTGTGGGGGTGGGGTCAGGATGCTTGTATGTGTTCTAGGTGGGAGAGGAATGCAACTTTTGGCAACACCTTGCACACTTCTCTCCCCTTCCAACCTCTCTCCTGCTGGCTCCCCTCCTCTCTTACCCTTCAGACTCTCCCTCCTTCACGAACAAAATCTAGCACTCCCATCCATTGCCCTAAAATCCCTTCCCCCATCCTCAAGTTCTAACTAGGCCATTTGCCCTTTTAAATTGTCCCTGCCTTTATCTCACTTCCTCCTCTCCCCCCAAACACCTTTCCTGCTGCAGGCCACGATCGCGACCTCCCTCTCCTCATCCGCCTGCTGTGATCCAATCTCCAACAGGCAGATAGAACAGGGTCTTTCTTCTGTTCACGGGGAATTGGATCCCCACAGGTAGACATCTTGCCTCTGGACTGCGATCATGGCCTCCCCCTTCTCTTCAGCCCACAGGGATCCAACCTTCCTCAGGCAGATAGAAAGAGTCTTTGCTGTGATTACAGCCATCCCCTTTTCCTCTGCATGCGAGGGATGGGATCCCTGCAGGCAGAAGAGAAGGGGGAGGTAGCGATCGTGGCCCAGCTGTCTACCCGTGGCAGTTCTGTGTACGTCTTGTGACGCTATACAAATGCTCAGTAGTAATAGTAGTAGTAGTAATCCCCTGCAGGCAGAAGAGAAGAGATCCCCTTCTCTTCTGCTCATGAGAGATCAGATCCTTATGGGCAGACAAAGGATTGTGGCCATTGGGGCAACTTGTTTGGGGGGGGGCAGTGCTCTCCCCCCAAGCTACATCCATGTGAATTAGTAGGATCTTCCAGTGGAAGGGCATCTGGAAGCCAAGAGAATCTGTTTTATATCTTCTGCCACAGGAAAAGAGTCTAGCAGTTGCCACTCCATCTCCACACTCTGAGACAGAGGTTCCTGAGGTTTGGGTGTATGAGGCCACTGCTCTGAGGCAATAGCATTGGATGATCTATCGATACGGATAGCAGGCAGGAAAAGCAGACTTGTCTGGGCCATCATAGGGCCATGAGGATGAGATTGGCTTTGTCCCTGTTTATCTTGAGTAAGACTCTTGGTATGAGGCGGCAGGTTGGAAAAGCATACCGTAAACCCATGTTCCAAGGAATTGTGAACACATGGTGAGCTAGCCTATTTGGAGCTGGTCAAATGGAGCAGAAGAGCAGGCATTTCACAATTTCTGTCAAAGCAAAAAGGTTGAGTGATGGAGAGCAGAAAGCTGAAATAGATGCTAAGCCACCAAAGGGTCTAGGGACCACTCATGGAGGTTTAGCTGACTGCTGAGCAGGTCTGCCAATTGACTGTGGTCTCCCAGGATATAGACAGCCTGCAACATGATCTGCAGGGAACATGTAAGATTCCAAATGGCAGCTACTTTTCAGCAGAGGGGGGCATAAATCTCACTCTTCCTCGTTTGTTGATGTACAACATAGTCACCTGGCTGTCTGTCTGTACCATCACCATCTTCCTTTTTCAACCAGGCCTTCAGGGCATTGAGGATTGCACAGAGTTCCAAAGGCTTGCTACGCAAGGCACACTCTCTGCAGTTCCAAGTGTCTTGTGAGGTGAGATGCAGAAAATAAACACCCCACCTTTGGTTGAAGCATCTGGGTTTGCGGTTTGAAACAGGTGACCCACTCTGAGGTTTTGCAGAATTGTCCACCAAACGACACTGGACATAATAGATTTCAGAAGCAGGATCCAATGCCTGAGGGGCTGCGGCATTAGTCCCAATACTGTTTGGAGGTGCCATTGCAGGGGACACATCCACAATCCGGCCAAAGGAAAGACACAGACCATTGCTGACATGTGGCCTAATAACTGCAAGACACTGTGGGCATCATGGAATATGAGGTTCTATCCAGCTGCATGGCAAAGTGCACAAACTGTCACTTGGAAGGAAGATCCTTGCCTTCATCATTATGATGAGAGCCCCTATGATATGAATGGATTGAGTGGAAATCAGGGTCACCTTCTCTTTGTCGATCACAAAACCCAAGGACTATAGCAAGTGGGTGGTTTCCACAGGGAACACTGAGCTTGTATCACTGATAAACCAGAATGAAATGGTCATCTAAATAGGGAAGACGAAGTGACTGCTGCTGCAGAGTTGGGCGGTAACAACTACCAGGCACTTTTTAAAATCTCTTGGTGCTAAGGACAGTCTGAAGGGTAGAACTTTTTAATAATTCTTGTCCTGAAAAGGGAAGTGCAGGAATTGTCAATGTCTTGTATGGAAGGAGATGAGAACATAGGCGTCTTTCAGATCCAGGGAAGTTAGCCAGTCGTTCTTGTCTAGATGAGGCAGAGTTGTAGCCAACAAATTCATTTTGAACTTTTCCTTTTTGACGTATAAGTTTGGGGTGTGCAAGTCCAGGATTGGATGAAGGCCTCCGGTCTTCTTGGGGAAAAGAAAGTTTGGAATAGAATCCCTACTGCTGATCCAGCAGGATCTCCACTACGGATCCATTTTGTAGGAGTGAATCAATCTCTTCCACCAGTATATGTATACAATAAATTGGCAGTGCTGGGGAAGAGGGAGGGGAAAAGTGGAGAAGTTCAGTTTGGAGTCATGGTTGATGATGCAGAGCACCCAGCGATCCATGGAGGTCATGTGCCATTCTTCTTGAAGTTCTGAAGACTCCCTTTCACATATGGATAGTCAAAACTTGGGTCCCACTTTAGCAACGATGGTCATGGCCATGGACTGCTGCTTGCATTTTCTTGGTCCAAGTCGAGGAGCATTACTTTGCAGATGCTGTCACTGAGTGGGGAATCTTGGGTAAAACTGCTGGAAATAGTAGTATGATAAGGTCTTCTGAAGGTGTTTTCCTGGTCCTTTTGATAGTGGGAATAGTGGGGTTTGAGGTGGAAAGCACTTTCACTGTACAGCAGTTGTTCTTGATCTGTGGCACTGTGTCCCTGACTTTTTCACCAAAAAGACTGACACCAAAGCAGGGAACATCAGTAAACTGATCATGGAAATCCTTCAAGGCCTGACACTTTTAGCCATGCTGTTCTTCACCCTGAGATTGCTCAGCAACTGCTCTGGCACCTGTATTATAGGCATCATAACTTAAGCAAATGAAGTGATAAGCTGACTCCTGGAGTTTGAGATGCAGCTGGCCCTGTTATGAGGACAGTGAAGGAGGGCCCAGTTCCTCAAATTGGAGCAGCTGCACAGATAATGGTGAAAAATCTGGAGTTGATGGGCAATTATTCTGAGACCAAGCATAGCACTCTGGTGCACCTGTTTCCCTATGGTGTCCATGGTTCTGTGCTCTTTACCGGGTGGTGCACAAGATTGCAGCTTGTTTCAATGCTGCCTCTGATACAACCAACTAGTGAGGATGTTGAAGATGATCGTGTCCCAGTGCTAACAGAACCTTGGTACTTGAGGTTAAGATGATATGAAGTTGACTGAATGGAAGAGGGCTCTTCCAAGACAGTAAGCTGCAAGTCTTGCAGAATCTGCTACACAGGTGGGAGGATGATTTCCTTTGCTGCACTGCATGACTGTAGTATAGACAGTAAGTCCTTCTTGTTATCCAGAGCTTGAATGTTAACCAAGAAGAGGGCTCTTGAGATTTTCTGTAAGAACCTGGGGTAAGAATATTCCTCTCCTGGTACCTTGAGAGAGAAGTCCCTTCAGGGGGGGGGCAGCTCAGGTGAGACATGGGGTCATCAGTTGGTGTGGCATTCCAGTGATGGGGCGGAGCGACTGCAAGGTAAATATGAGCAATCTTCATACCTCAAGGATGCAGAGTTCTGGTGATCAGCCACCCTGTGGGGAAATAGAGGCTGTTCTCTAAATGAAGATCTAGAACAGGTTGTCTGCTCCGAAGCAGGGCTGATGCAGCTTCCAAAGGGCAGATGCAGAGGGAGTGATATAGGGCTGGGAGCTGGGACTGCTACAGGTGATGAATTTTTCCCGCAGGAATAGCAGTAGTGCTGACCATGAGAAGAGGGTCCTCCAGTAAGAGGGAGGGCATAGGGAGGCTGGTGGAGTTGCTAGTGGCCCACATTTAGGGTTTGTCTTTTGTTCACCTCAGATCTGCGAGATGGCTTGCCTGGTGTTTTTGAGTCTATGTGGAATTTTGCTCCATGCTCAGGCTTATTTTTCTGTCTTTTGAATTCCATACTTTAAAGAGGGGAGGCAGGCCATGAAGGAGCAGCAGGAGCCGCCGAATGCACTGCCTGTTGCTGGCAAGAAATAACTCCAGTGTTGGAAAGGAGGGGGAGAGCAGTGGCAGCATTACTGGAAGCCATGCACTCTGGGCTATAATGCTGCTGCCGGAGGAAGTGTTGCTGCAGATTGCACAGTGGAGTCGTTTCCCAGTCAGGTTCTGGACAGGGGCTGAAATGCTTGCGAGTGCCAGTACAGCAGAGGTGGCAGTCAGGGCAATGTGAGGACATAAATTGACCAGTCACCGCATCTTAGAACTACCACAAGACGGCAGGCAGATTCGCCGGTAGTACATACTGCTCTGCTGACTGTGCATTCTGCTCATTTTATATATATTGTGATGAGGAAGGCACTGGTGAGCCTGCAGAGTTAGAAAAAATCAGTGATTGTACCTTTAAAAACATTCCAGCAGTGCACAGGCTTCAGAGCAAGCTTAGAGTTTCTGAGGCTAGGTTGCCACACCCAAGCTCTGCTGACGGAGTAGCAGGCTTGGAGCATGATTATGAACACCTGTTAAGGCAGAGAGAAACGCTGCCCAGGAAGCACCTTTATAAACCCTGCTTAGGGAAAAGCAAAGGGGAGAGGAGCTGCTCAGGAGGAAAAGGTTGCTCGGAAGGGAAGAGCAGAGCAAGCAAACACTCAAGGAAAGAGTCCAGGAAGACAGAGTCAGAGACGGACTCAGAGCAGGACTAGAAATTGAGCTGGAAGTTCCCAGAAAGAAAGTTCCAAGCAGAGGAAAGAAGAAGGACCTGGAAAGAGTCTGGTACAAGGGAAACCAGGCAAGAGCTGCTCAGACGGAGAGAGCAGGGCAGGTTCCAAACTTCTATTCCTGACCAAGAGGTTCACAACACTCAGAGGTGGGTGCCTAGGTTTCAAACTAGGAGGCAGAAGAACCCAGCCTCCAACAGAGAGCCGTGGTTAAACCTCAGAGAGGAACTGGGGCAAGAGAACTAGAGAAAGATATCCAGTAATACAGTTCTCCATATTCCTTACCGGGTAGAGAGGTCCTGGAGGGAGTTACAGGAATCCTCAGCAGGAATTCCACCAGAGGCAGGTCATGAGAGCTCGGGGCAGGATATTATAATTCCAGAGCAGGAGGAAATGCAAGTGGAGTATAATGAACCAGACCCCTTGATTACTGAACTGCCAATGGACTGTTCTTTGTGTGGTGCAGAGGCTACTGAATCCTTGGTTAAGGAGTAGCAGCCTGAGTAAATGCTTTTGGGAAAAACACTACCAAGAAAACTTAACCTTGCTAAGGTAGGAACCAGGTTAAGTAAGACAAGCCTGCACAGCACTGTATATTAGCTCACTAAGGAAGCAGAAAGACATTCTTTACTTTGCTGAATCTAAGAAGCTGTACTTTTGGTTTGCCTGTTTTGATTAATGAAACATCTGCCTCTGTTTAATACCTTTGAGAAGTTACGCAGCTTAAGGATATAAATATTTTCTGTGCTTTTTTGTCCTGGAGGAAATATTCAGATACTTTGCGTTTGAACCTTATTTGTGCATATTTTTGGGGAAATAAACTGTGTCATGTTTGCCTACACTCAATGTCTCCACGACTATCCTTTTTAAGAGGGAAACTACAACTCCCAGAGGGCACTGTTCCTGAAGGAAATAGTTTCAAACCCTTTAAAGAGGACTAAAATGGCAACCCTAATCCCCTAAGCACGTGGCTGGGGATAGGGACACGTGACAATATATATGAAGCAGGCCTGAATGTTCGTTCCAGGAAGTGAAGAAGTCTATCCACACAGATCTGCGGATGAAACAGACTGAAGGTAGAGAGACAGCAAGGAGAATACGAGAATATTCACGCAGGTCCAGAGAGGTCCAAAGGGGAGAGCGCCAGCCCATCAGTGACATCACTCAAACAGTGTGCCGGCCTTCCCCTGATTGTCTGCAAAGAATACTTGAGAAATATTCCTAAGGCTGATAGCAAAATGAGGAAAAGCTATTTCTTGTTTAAAAGTAATTTATGTACTCATCTCTATGTTACTTAGAAAAGAATTAGACTAGAAACAATACAATTCACCCATTACCTCATTAGTTTTATTTTCAATATCCCGGATTTTTTGCACACCGATTTCTTGATTTTCGTCAATTGCTTCCTGAAGGCATTCATTGAAAATGGCAACCTCAGCCTCTCGCTTTTCATGGTGATTTAAACCATATTCAAATATAGTCTGGCAAATTGCTGTACACTGACTTTTGTAGGTGGAATCAGTGTTAAGGTCCCTCATTCATGGAAGTTTGAGCAGAATGATGTCAGTGAACCAGAACTGAAATGAAACACAAGACTCAGAAAAAATGCAACCCACCTCTCTAGAACCCAGCAAGGACTAGAGTCCTGATTGGGTCAGTTGGATATTGAGGAACACCCAAAATATACTGGCTACAAAAGCTATAACTGCATGCATTTTATGCTACATATTTTAGAGGCACTGACACGTGAATGCAGGGCTTTCAATGTTTTTTGGTACTGAGGGATTTTTGCCTCCTCCATCCTGACATCTTGAGCCCTAATCTAATTCTCCTATTTCTGAACCTGCAGTGTGAGCAAAATCACGAATCAGTGAGCAAGGTGAATGCAACTGCCGAGTGTCGCACGAACAGATTGAAGCTGCTCATTTTCCCTCCTTTTGCCCTTTATGTCCTTCCATAAGCTTGAGTGACTGAATCAATACTGGGAACATTTTTCAGTTACAGTCCTCCAGACTTCAGTAGTTTACAGTCGCATTACAGTCTCAGCGTATGAAAAGCAAGATTATAAAGCCTTGAATATTCTGGCACCATAGGAAGAGGAAAAAAGAATAACTTCAAGGTCCTGCTTTTTGTGTTCTCCTATGTCACCCCACCCCTCAAGGGGTCATGTCATATTTTGTGCTGCTGTATTATATTGTTCTTCATTTTCACATTTTTTTTTGTTTTGGATCTGGACTTAACTACCCACCTTTCCAAACCCATACTCAAAGCAAGTTTTATTCAAATGCAGTAGGGAGTTCCTTGTCTCAGAAGGTTTACAATCCAGGGGGTACCTGGAACAGTGACGGGAGAAGAAGAATTTGAACTGTGGTTTCTTTGGTTTTCATCCCACTCCTCCGCTCCATTCCTGTTAACTTAACAGCTAAAGATTTACTGGTCTGATTTGCCATAAGATAAGAGCAATCAAGAAAGCACTAACTGCCGTCATTCATTCAGAGGTTAAAGCAGCTCTGAATAGAAAAATTGACAGGGGCAGGGGAACATCTTTTTGATTAGGAGACCAAATAAACCAACCCACACTCCCAAAGGGCTTAGATTTAAGCATAGGCACCAAATTTTGATAGGCACCGGACTTTTGTCCCAACTGCTAAGCCTCAGTCTGGGTCTGAAACGTTCGCTAACTGGTGATGCGGCCCTGTGCAGCAAATCTGGAAATGAAATTCAGCTCTGTGATGTCCCACCCTCTCCTTTCCCCCTGCAGAGTTTCCATAGTAACAGGAAGCCCTACGAGAGGAGAGCAAGGGACACTGGGAGGGCCTGGGCAGCCCCAGGCTGAATTGCATTCCCAAACTTGCTGCTGCCACTGGGGAACGTAGTAAGATGAAAGCCAATCGGGAGGGAGCCAGAGCCGAGCAAGGGGATGACAGAGCCAGTTGGAACGGGGAGCACAGAATATCTGCCATTATTGTCTATGGGCGCCAACTATGCAAGTCTGGGCTTCACTCCCAAGCTCCCCCTTTGATGATGCCCTATGGGGCAAAAGGTTGCTCAAGCCATGGCCCTGGTGGTCCAATCCATCCCGCTGCCTATGGAGAACAAAACAATGTTTAACAGTTGCTAGCTGTTCACAAGTCTGACGTCATCAGCATTTTTAAATCCTGCAGTTTTGTTTGTGCCCATAGGAAAGGATATGCTTCCAGCATTTCATCCACTCCAGGTATGAGTGCTAGTCTTGTACCTTCAGCATCTTCTGTATACATGCTGTCAAACAGGAAGGAACCGTTCAGGTACTCAACATATGCAGCCTTTGAAAAGAAAAAAATACAACATCAAAGCTTCCATTTCTCTGATTTACCAGATCTTCATTTTTTTAAAAACTTGTGGGATTATTTTTTGTTAATTTTCAAAGCAAAATGCATATCAACTAATGTTTTGCTTTTCTTTTAAATATTACAAAAGCAAAAATATTCTATGGGATATGTAATGCAGGATTTTCGGCGTGCTAATGATATATAATTAGATAAGCACAAAGAGGACAATAATCAAACTGCCCACATTGTATACTCCACATCCCCTGGCTTAGAAGCGAGCTTCGTAACTGTCATGGTATGCGCAAAACTTACCCATTTGGAAAAATTGCCCTGATAGAAAACATCATGGGTACTAGTACAGCAAAACTATGCACACATATTTGCTTTAACTGTTGCCCAGGAAAAACTACCAGGTACATTTGCACTGGCTTTTCCTGCAGGAAGTTTTTCCAGGCAAAATAAGGTGCATATGGGCCAATGCAAAAAAAGAGTAGTTACTCACCTGTAACAGGTGTTCTCCACGAGAGAGTAGTTACTCACCTGTAACAGGTGTTCTCCAGGAGCAGCAGGAATCAGTCCTCACTAATGGGTGACGTCGGCGCCGACAGAGCCCTCGCGGAGCAATTTCCCCAGCTTTCGAAGAAAGCCTTTGGGAACTGCAGGGCGCATGCGTGGTCCCCTTCCCGCCCAAGGGTGCCATCTTGCTCAGTCTGATGACATAGCGAAAAGACAGCAAAAAAGTTAGCAAAAACAATGGATAAGAATGACTGCAACTCCGAGGGGAGGAGGGAGGGTTATGAGGACTGATTCCTGCTGCTCCTGGAGAACACCTGTTACTGGTGAGTAACTACTCTTTCTCCAGGACCAAGCAGGAAGTCAGTCCTCACTGATGGGACTCCCAAGCTTAAGGCTACCGGAGACCTCAAGCAGAAAAAATGAGCTCCCTCTAGCTCAGCAGTACAGAAGTAAGGAATCTTCTCTGAATGCGCTTCTGGCCGGTAGCCCAACACCAGGGCCGGAGGGTAGGAGTTGCCTAAACCTCAAAGAGATTGTGGAGGACTGCCTGTCCGAAAGCACTGTCCCTGCGGGACTCCCTCTCCAGGCAGTAATGAGCCGCAAAAGTCTGGCTTGAAGACCAAGTAGCGGCCCGGCAGATGTCTGCCAACGGAACAGAGCGGAGATGAGCCACGGACGCAGCCTTCGCCCTGACACGGTGAGCCGTGACTCGACTCTCTAAGGAGAGGCCGGCTGCTCCATAAGCCCAGGCGATACAGTCAGCTATCCAGATGGACAAAATACGCTTGGAGACAGGCACCCCCAACCTATTGGGGTCAAAAGAAACGAAAAGCTGAACAGCCTTTCGATGCTCCCGCGTACGGTCAAGGTAGAAGGATAAGGCCCTCCTACAGTCCAGGGTATGCAGAACTGTCTCAGCCCGGCTGGTATGCGGCCTGGGAAAGAAGGTTGGAAGAACCACCTCTTGGTTGAGATGAAAAGGGGAAACCACTTTTGGAAGAAACTTTGGGTGAGTCCGTAAGACCACCCTATTAGGGTAGAACCTAGTGTAAGGAGGCTCAGACACTAGGGCTTGCAGTTCACTAACGCGCCTAGCGGAGGTAAGGGCTACCAAGAAGAGAGTTTTCCAAGAAAGGAAACGAAGAGGGCAGGTAGCCATAGGTTCAAAAGGTGGACAGGTAATCCGCTGCAAGACCACATTGAGATCCCAGTCTGGGGCTGGGGGGCGCAAGGGAGGCTTAAGCAGAAGGAGGCCTCTGAGAAAACGCGCCACCAAGGGGTGTGCGGAAAGAGGCCTGCCGTCCACCGGCAAATGATGTGCAGAGAGAGCACTGAGGTGGACTCTTACAGAGTTGGACTTGAGGCCGAGATTGGAAAGGTGAAGCAAGTATTGCAGAATCACCGATACCAAGCAGGAGAAGGGGTTCTCAGATTGCTGAGAACACCACACAGAGAAGCGACGCCATTTAAGGGCGTAAGACCTCCGGGTGGACGGACGCCTAGAGGCCAGGACGACATCTTCCACCTCCGGAGGGAGGAGCAGCGGAGCTAGGACTACCCTTTCAGCAGCCAGGCCATCAGGTGAAGGGCCCGGAGGTTGGGGTGCAGGAGAGTGCCTTGATCCTGAGTCAGGAGATCGGGCTGCAAACCCCAGAGGAAGGGGAGTGTCCACTGCCAGTTGTAGCAGGAGTGGGAACCAGGGCTGTCTCGGCCACCTGGGCGCTACCAGGATTACCGAGGCCCTGTCCCGGAGAACCTTGAAAAGCGTCCTGGACACGAGTGGCGTGGGAGGAAAGGCATACAGTAGGCCCGTGGACCACGGAATGAGGAAAGCATACGCCGCTACTCTGAGCGGGTGCGGGTGCCTGGAGCAGAACCTGGGAAGTTGCCGGTTCAGAGGACTGGCAAAAAGATCCATGGTGGGGAGGCCCCACCGGAGGAAGATCCGCTGAACAACCAATGGGTCTAATCTCCACTCGTGTGGCTGCAGAATCCTGCTCAGTTTGTCGGCCAGGTAATTTTCCTGTCCGGGCAGGTAAACCGCTTTGAGGAGGATGCCATGGTCGACTGCCCAAGAGCACAGTCTCCGAGCCTCCTGACATAGGAGGAGGGAGCCGGTGTCCCCCTGTTTGTTGACATAGAACATGGCAACTTGATTGTCCGTCTGGACTAGTACAGACTGATGAGAGGTGAGGTGAGAGAAGGTCCGCAGAGCTAGGCGGATCGCCCTGAGCTCCAGGAAGTTTATCTGCTGAGCAGCTTCCCAAGGGGTCCAAAGGCCTTGAGTACATGTCCCTTGGCAATGTGCTCCCCATCCCAGGAGAGAGGCATCTGTTGTCAGCACTTGGGAAGGTGGAGGAGACTGAAAAGTCATGCCGAGAAGCAGATTTGGCAGATGAAGCCACCATTGCAGAGAGGAGACCAGGCGGTCGGAGATCCGTACTAAGTCCGCAAGGCTCCCTGTGGCTTGATGTCATTGAGTGCGAAGGCTCCACTGAGCAGGCCTCATATGTAGATGGGCATTCGGAGTGACATGGACCGTGGAAGCCATATGGCCGAGCAGCCGCAGGAATTGCCTGGCCGAGACCAGGGAAGAGCTGTGAAACCTGCTGGCCAGAGCTGCAAGCCGGTTGGCCCGTTCCAGAGGCAAGAAGGCACGAGCCTGCAGAGTGTCCAACCGTGCTCCTATGAATTCTAGATCCTGAGAGGGGAGCAAAGTGGACTTTGCGAAGTTTATGACAAACCCCAAGTGCTGAAGCAGAGCTACAGTGTGACGAGTGGCCTGAGTGACCTCCAGGGAAGACTGTGCCCGGATGAAGCCTCAGGAAGGCTGCCACCACTGCCAGGCATTTGGTGAACACCCTGGGAGTGGAGGACAGGCCAAAGGGCAGTACCCTGTACTGATAATGATTTCCTTCCACAACAAATCGTAGATATTGTCTGTGGTCCGGATGGATAAGGATGTGAGTATAAGCATCCTTTAGATCCAAGGAGCATAGCCAATCTCCCTGCTGGAGGTAGGGCAGCAGGATTCCAAGGGTAAGCATCATGAACTTTTCCCTTTGCAGGAACTTGTTGAGGTTGCGCAAGTCTAGGATGGGTCTGAGGCCTCCTGTCCTTTTTGGTATCAGAAAGTACCTGGAATAAAAGCCGTGACCTCTCAGGTGGTGGGGCACCGGTTCCACAGCCTGTTCCTGAAGAAGACTTGCTAACTCCTGAAGGAGTAAGTCCCTGTGCAGAGGGGGTCTTGGAGGCTCCCCTGGAAAGTAGGAGGGAGGTACCTGGTGAAAATGCAAAAGGTAGCCCTCTTGAACTACCTGAAGCACCCAGGTATCTGATGTTACGGCTGACCACCTGTGGGCAAAGTGGGCCAGCCGGCCTCCCGTGCTGAGAGAAGCCAGCGGGGGGGAAGAGGCTATGCTTACGGAGTCAAAATTCCCCACCCTGCTGAGCAGGGGCCGGTGTAGTGGGCTTGGGGGCCTTCTGCCTACGGGACCCATTACCCTGTCCCTTAGCCTGCTGACCCTGATGGGGAGCTGCTGAGGCTTGATATGGTGGGTGGTGTTGTTTATAGGCAGACACCTTCCTCGGATAAAAGGGCTTTTTCCCCGAGCCCTTCCTCTTCTGTGAAGGGGCAGAGGTCTTTCTGGACAGGCGAGTCCTGGTTAGAGTCTCGGTCTCGAGTTGCGCAGCCTTTTCAGCCATGGGCTTGCCAAAGAGGTTTTCACCTCTGCAGGGGACATCGACCAACTTGTCCTGCACCCATGGATCGAGGTCGGATGACTGAAGCCAAGCCTGCCGGCGGGCACCGATGCCTGCCCCGGCTACTCGAGCCGATGCTTCGAAGCCATCGTAGGCTGCTCAAGAAATAAATTTCGAGCACTCTCGAATACCAGTGGACAAGGCCTGGAACCTCTGCAAAGGTTCCTCGGAGAGACCAGCAGAGAACCCGGCAATTTTCTTTGCCAGGTCTCGGAGATACATGTCCATGTAGAGCTGGTATGTCTGGACTCGACAAGCAAGCATAGAGCCCTGGAAGCACTTCCTACCGAGGGCATCCAGGTTCCGGGCCTCCTTGCCGGGAGGCACCGAGGAGTGCATCTTTTGACTCTTGAGTCGATGCATGGCCGATTCCACCACCATGGAATGGTGCGGTAGTTGTGCCTTCTGGAACCCGGGGCTCTTGCGGACTCGATACATGGAATCGACCCGCTTGCTTAACACCGGCGTCGATGCCGGGCTCTCCCACATGCGGAAGAGAAGTCTTTCCAGCATCGGAGGAACCAGTACAGTAAAGGCCTCCTTCGGGGGAGAGTCATACTGGAGGGCCTCGAGCTCTTCGGCTCGAGGCTCCTCTTCGGGATCCGCGGGGAAGGCCAAAGCCTCACGAAGTCCGAGAACCGGGTATCCTCTGGGGGGGACCGTCTCCGAGGCTCAGACTCGGGCGAGTCGGAGGGGACGCACCGAGTCTGAAAAGAACCGGGTGACTCGTCCTCCTCTGTGTCCCAGCCCGACTCCTCCGAGGAGGAATCAAGCGGCTCCGTGCGGGCGGCCGCCGAGGACCTCCGCCCCGACGCCGAGGCCGGCGTCGACGACCTCGGTCCCGAACGGGAGGGCGAGGGAGACCGTGGCCGAGGATCGACTCGAGCCCGCATGTACTTGAGGATCGGCTCGGCCTCCGGGGTCGACTTGGATGTCGACGTCCCGGTGGTCAGGGCAGATGCACCGACGAGGCCAGCGATCAATGCCCGCTGCTGGTCCATGAAGGCAGCGAAACTGCTCTCCAAGGCCGTCAGCCTGAGTCCAAGCTCAGGAGACCCAGCAGCCCCCGACTCGGGCCCCGACAGCGTCGGGCCCGACGTCGGCTCCTTCGGAGGCGAGTCCACGAGGACTACAGTACTCACGTGTCCAGGAGACTCCACTTCGAGACGAGGATGCTTCGAAGGCCTCTCCGACTCCGAGGACCCGGGGCGGCTATCGGGGCTATGCGACCTGGCCCTCGAGGAACCAGGAGCATCCTCCGACACCGCCCTCGCGGGTTTCTTCTTCCGACGATGTTCCTGGGCGGGAGACCCCCGCTCAGAGGAGCTCCGACGACGCTCGGGGCCGGAGTCACGAGACGTCGAAGCCTCTGACGAGGTCTGGGCCCGGCCAGACGCGGAGTCAGAGAAGATTCGCTCCTTTTGAGACTGCCGACTCCTCAATGCCTTCGAGGACATTTTGGTACACGGACCACAAATCATCGGGTCATGATTGGGTCCGAGGCAGCGGAGGCAGCAGTCGTGTGTGTCGGTAAGAGACATAAGCCTCGTACACTGATCACACTTTTTAAACCCGCTGGCAGCCATCGGGGGAAAAAGGGCCCCTGCGAGGTCAAAAGACTGGGCTGCCAGAGAAAAAGAAAAAAGTGGCGGGAACGCCAGTCATGAAGGACAAAAACCGAAAAATAGTGAACGGACTCGACACCGGAGTATCGAGGCCGGGCGGGAAAAGGACACGGCGTCGAACCGAGAAAACAGAATGAAAAGATCAACTTTTTCAGCGGTGATCACAAACTACGTCTGTAGGGCTCCGCGGAAAAAAGAAGACTGAGGAAGATGGCACCCTTGGGTGGGAAGGGGACCGCGCATGCGCGCTGCAATTCCCAAAGGCTTTCTTCGAAAGCTGGGGAAATTGCTCCACGAGGGCTCCGTCGGCGCCGACGTCACCCATCAGTGAGGACTGACTTCCTGCTTGGTCCTGGAGAACAGCAGGAATCAGTCCTCACACATTTCTGCACGGGGGCTCCGTCGACGCCGACATCACCCATATGTGAGGGATGACTTCCTGCTTGGTCCTGGAGAAACTAGCACGCCCTTTGTGCACAGATAATGAACATATATGCATAAGTACCACTATGGCAAATGTAGAAGAGAGATTGACGCACGCATAAACAGCAAAAAAACAGTATGCGTACACAGCAGTGCTAAGCATATTTAATAATACACATATGAGCTGTGTGTATTAAAATGGAGTGCTAATAAGGTCTCTGCCCAATGCAAAGAAACGCATAGAGAATTACATAACCAGCAGGAGCGCCATAATCTCTATGCCTGGTCTAAGGTGATTTAAAAATCTTGCATGTGTAGGGAAAGACTGTTTCAGGGTATATACCAGCTTTGACATGAAAATTTTCTGCATGTATCTTTCAGCATCTAAGCGAATGTTCTGCGTTCAGAAAGAAAGCGTAGTTGCGCAGTTGTAGCATGTGTTCTCTGTGGACAGCAGAAATAAGTCCTCATGTATGGGTGATGTCACCGACAGCGTGGGAATGCTCTTTAGCTTCTATTGGAAGCTTTGGAAGGCCCCGCTACCCATGCGCACCAGCCTTCTTGCCTGCTGTGGCGCCATCTTCTCCAATAAAATATCAATGCTGTAGCCAAGAAGATAACTCCTTGGGGAGGTGGGAGGGTTGTGAGGATTTATTCCTATTGTCTACAGAGAACATCTGTTATAAGAACATAAGAACATAACATAAGATATGCCATACTGGGTCAGACCAAGGTCCATCAAGCCCAGTATCCTGTTTCCAACAGTGGCCAATCTAGGTCATAAGTACCTAGCAGTCTCCCCAAAAGACACAGGTTCCACAATGCTTGTATTGGGTTAAGCAGCGATATCTTGGGTCCCTTTTTAATAATGGTTTATGGACCTTTTCTCCAGGAACTTGTCCAAACCTTTTTGTAATTCCAGCTACATTATCAGCTTTTACTACATCCTCCGGTAACAATTCCAGAGTTTGATTACACGTCGAGTGAAAAAATATTTTCTCTTATTTGTCTTGAATAGTTTATCCTGTAGCTTCATTGCGTGTCCCCTAGTCTTTCTATATTCTGATGACGTAAACAATCGATCTACGTTTACCCGTTCCACTCCATTCATTAAATTTATAGACTTCTATCATATCTCCCCTCAGCCGTCTCTTTTCCAGGTTAAATAGCCCTAACCTTTTTAGCCTTTCTTCATAGGCATATCCTTCCATCCCCTTTACCATTTTGGTGGCTTTTCTTTGAACCTTTTCTAATAACACTATATCCTTTTTAAGATACGGCGACCAGAACTGCACACAATATTCAAGGTGCGGTCGCACCATGGAATGATACAGAGGCATTATAATAAGCTTTGTTTTATTTTCCATTCCTTTCCTTATGATACCTAGCATTCTATTTGCTCTCTTGGCTGCCGCTGCACACTGGGCGGAGAGTTTTAACATGTTATCCACAATAACGCCTAAATCATTTTCCTGGGTGGTGGTTCCTAATGTGGAACCTTGCATCGTGTAACCATAGTTTGGGTTGTTCTTCCCTAGCTGCATAACTTTTCACTTGTCCACATTAAATTTCATCTGCCATTTGGATGCCCAGTCTTCCAATTTATGAAGATCCTCTTGCAATTTTCCACAATCCTCTTGGGTTTTAACAACTTTAAAAAGTTTTGTGTCATCTGCAAATTTGATAACCTCACTCATTATTCCCTTTTCCAGCTCATTTATGAATATGTCAAAAAGCAGCAGACCCAGCACAGATCCCTGGGGTACTCCACTATTCACCTTTCTCCATTGGGAAAATTGGCCATTTAGCCCTATCTTCTGCTTTCTGTCTTTTAATCAGTTCCTGATCCACAATAGTACACTGCCTCCTATCCTATGACTCTTTAGTTTTGCCAAAAATCTCTGATGAGGGACCTTGTCAAAGGCTTTTTGAAAGTCCAGATATACTATATCAACCGACTCACCTTTGTCCACCTGTTTATTCACTCCTTCAAAAAAACATAACAGATTAGTAAGACAAGATCTTCCTTGTCTAAAGCTATGTTGGCCGTCTCCCATTAAGCCATGACTATCCCTAGGAATATGGATATCCCCGGTTAAGAACCCCTAGCCTAAGGCATTACCTGTTTTTAGCTATGTTCATCCTGCACCCAGGGCAATTTGAAAGGGTATCCGATGCCCTAGGTGAATGCTCAGACATGTGGCTACCCCCACCATGGGGTGGCTTAAGGCCTCACATCCCAAAGTATTTAGCATCTCATCTCCCCTTACCTAGCTTATATCTACTCTATCCTAAAACTTGAACAGGATAAGCTCTTGTTTAGGAAACATTATTTTATATTAGTATTTGACATCTGAAGTGTTATTTAGATTATTATCTGAATATTATGTTTGAGAAAATAAGGATATTTTATAAACTTTGTATGCAATATATTGTTTGTAGTAATGCTCATGTTTAAATATTTCTTGTCAGTGGCTCCTTTTCTCTTTTGCTAAACCCCTCCTCGGGAACTCCACTCGTCTGGCAGATCCCTTTTATCTGTGCGCTTCTCAACCACTGTTAACTCCAAACTAACCTTGTTCCTCGATATGCATGGAACAGATTACGTAAATTGGAGCGTCAGGCTCCATTCTCTGGTCCTATTCAAATCCAGGCTAAAACCTCACCTTTTTGAGGCTGCTTTTGGATTCTGTATCCTAGTCCGAGTTTCATGATGTTCTTCGTTCTGACTAGATATTAAGTTCTGACGAGCAAGGACAGTCTCTTATATCTGCATGTACAGCACCACATATACCTTAGCACCAAGTCTGGCTCAGGGGCTTCTCCTGCCCTCCGCACCCCCTCAGCATGTTGAGCAGAGCCTCAGCGGCCCCTCCCCACCATGCTCTGTCGTGCCTTCGCCGCCACTGATTCTGGCAGCAGGCTCACTTGGCAGCGGCAGTGGCAGGCCATGAGCTAGAACTTCAGGGGTCAGAAGCTGCAGGCTATGTGTACTGCTGCGGGCCGCTGCGTCAAGTTGATCCCACCACCCAAATCAGTGGCAGAGGGGAGGGGGCGGCGGTACGGCGAGACTCAGCACAGGAGGGAGGGAGGGAGCAGGCCATGTGTTGCGCTGCCCTAGGCAGCTGCCTAGCTCACCTTGTGGATGAGCCGGCCCTGCTTAGCACTGTACAAATGACAAGTAGCAGTACAAGTCAGACTGCTAATAAACCTAGCACACCAAATAAAGAGAATTAAGAGCGTGGCAGTCATGAACCCAGCAGCTGCTGTCTGCGGGCCGTCACCTACCTTCCACAGCATTGTTGACTTCCTGAATAAAGAGCTGAAGCTTCATCACTAGGGTAGCCGCATGTCCGTCCACCTTTCCCGGAGCGTCTCTCTGCACCATGCGGAAAGCGCCATTCACCCAGCTCTTCACATCAAAGTCATCATCCAGGAATTTGGAAAAATCCATGATTCTTAAGGGAAAGCTGCCATGAATGTGCTGCAAGAGCTCCTGGATAACTTACAGCATTGCAAGGCAAGGAGGATTTAAAAATGCTGATGACGTCAGACTTGTGAACAGCTAGCAACTGTTAAACATTGTTCTGGATTGGACCGTGAACCCCAACCGCTCAAGCATCTGGATGGTCAGCAGAGCCGACTGCTGGAACCCATCTGGGGTAGAGTTGTCCAAGTAGGGGAAGATTAATACCCCCAGTGTCCAAAGGTAAGCGGTCACCACCACGAGGCATTTCAAGAAGACTCATGGCGCTGATGCCAGACCGAAGGGAAGTACCCGGTACTGGAAGTGTCAATCCCCCAGGGCAAATCTGAGGTATTTTCTGTGAGCAGGGTGGATCGGTATATGCATCTTTGAGATTAAGGGAGCATAGCTAATCATCCTTTTGCAGGTAAGGGAACAAAGTCCCCAATGAGACTATCTTGAACATCTCTCGCACCAGGTAAGTGTTGTGGTCTCGGAGGTCCTGGATGGGCTGAACCCCCCCATCTTCTTGGGGACCAGGAAGTACCTGGAGTAGAAGACCTGCTCAACCTGAGCCGGGGGCACCGGCTGTATAGTGAGATAGGCTAGCAGAGTGGAGATCTCTCCCTGTAGCAAGTTGAGGTGCATGGGGTCTAGGGGATATTCCCTTGGGGGAAAAGGGGGTGGCAGCTCACTGAAGTGTAGCATGTAGCCACTTTGGACTATCTGCAGCACCGATGCATCCGAGGTGATGAGAGGCCACCTGTGGGCAAAAAGGATGAGCCACTCCCCCAATGGAGGGTCATCCCCTGCAGACACTGGAAGACTGGCTATGCTCCACAGGAACCAGTCAAAACCTCGCCCCAGCCTTGGGATGTGGGGCCGGCTGGGCCTTCTGAGGCTGATGAGAAGCCTGCACCTTTGGCTGAGAGCTCTGAGGGCTCGGGAGACACTGGCACTTCCGCAGGTAGAAAGTCTTCTTGCCCCTGGTACTTCTTATGAGAAGGGTCGGCAGTCTTCCTCGAGATTCTGGTAAGGATGACATGCTGCAACTCAATCTTGCCAGCGTTAGCCTCTACCTGTTTTCCAAAGAGGTTGTCCACCCCGGTAAGGCATGTCTGCCAGCTTATCCTGCACCATTGCTCCAGGTCTGAGGACTAGAGCAGGCAAGCCAGCAGGCTCCATTGTCCCCCGCCACACTGCTGCAAGTTGATTCGAAGGTGTCATAAGTCACCCGAGCCATGTACTTGGAACAGTCTTTGCAGTGGCCCACCAGGGCGCAGAAGTAGTCCAAGTGCTCAGGGGGGATGAGCAAGCCAAACTCAGTCAGATCCTACAGTTGGTCCTTCAGGAACATGCCCATGCACAGCTGGTATGAAAGGACTCTGGACACCAGCATGGTGCTCTGGAAACACCACCTGTAAAGGAGTCTAAGGTCCTCACTTCACTGCCTGGAAGCAATGAAGAATGAGTCTTACTACTCTTTATCCTTCTCATGGCTGATTCTACCTTGAAAGACTGGTAAGGGGGACTGTTGCTTCTGGACTGAGATCTGCAACTGTGAGTATTTACTTCTGGTAATTTTCTAAAAGGAATTCTTTGTATTAAAGCTAATTAATCTGTGATCCACTATTTTTGTTAAATCAGTCAGGGCCTAGTAGCAGCAGTTTAAGTTTACATTTAAAGCACAGAGGAGAACTCTCTGGTTACATTTCAGACCCAGCAGAGAGCTTGTACTTTAAATTTAATAGTCACTCAGGGCCTAGTAACAGCAAAGTACTTTTAGTTTAAATTTAAAACACAGAAGAGAGCTTTCTGGTTACATTTGGAGCCCAGCAGAGAGCTTGTAGTTTACATTTAATAGTCACTCAGGGCCTAGCATCAGCAAAGTTCTTTTAGCTTAAATTTACAACACAGAAAAGAGCTTTCTGGTTAAATTTAGAACCCAGCAGAGAGCTTGTACTTTAAATTTCATAAGAAGTTAGAGCCTAGCAGCAGCTAAGAGCTATAATTTAAATCAAATCAGAATATAGCTTACCTCAGCAGCACAAGACAGGGTACTGTGTAGCAGCCCTCTTTTAATAAGTGTTAATTCCCTCCCACCCCTGGGATAATCGTAGCTTTATAGGTACACATCTTAAAAGACAGGAGGTGCTCTCAGGTGAAGCTCATTACCCAAATCAGTCATACACTAAGGACCTGAGATTAGTTAAGCTTCAGATGAACAAGGTATATTACACGTATTAGGTTCCGTTTTATTAGTATAAATATCCATAGCAACCCTTAGTAAGTAAAGAACTTAGATCTAAACACAAACTTAAAACTAAGATGCAGACAGCAGTCCAGCAGCGGGATGGGGGATTTCCAGTCTTTTGCATTGAGTGTCACATGTATGATTTTCTCCCAGTTGGTGAGAGGTCTTACGTGTGCACTAGGTGCAAGGAGCTCTTTGCTCTCAGGGAACGAGTCCGTTCTCTAGAGGCTAAAGTAGCAGACTTGCAAAGCATAAGACAGACAGAGAGGTACATAGACGAGACCTACAGGGATATAGTCCTGAAGTCCCACCTCCAGTCTGGCAGCATCCTTGTTGCCATGGAAGAGAGAGGTCACGTGACAGGAGAGCATCACCCTGGTGTGGCAGGAAGTGATCCTGTAACTAGGACCTGTCCTCCAGGTGATGTAAAACCCTCTCGCACCGAGGAAGTTTCTCCAGGGCCATGTGCCCATGAGGGAAGGGTTAGGACAGCCGTTATAGTTGGTGATTCGATCATTAGGCATGTAGATAGCTGGGTGGCTGGTGGACGTGAGGATCGCCTGGTAACATGCCTGCCTGGTGCGAAGGTAGCGGACCTCACGCGCCACCTAGATAAGGTCTTAGATAGTGCTGGGGAGGAGTCTGCTGTCTTGGTACATATTGGTACCAATGACATAGGAAAATGTGGTAGGGAGGTTCTGGAGGCTAAATTTAGGCTTTTAGGTAGGAAGTTGGAATCCAGAACTTCCAGGGTAGCATTCTCCGAAATGCTTCCTGTTCCACGCGCAGGACCCAAAAGGCAGACAGAGCTCCGGAGTCTCAATGCGTGGATGAGACAATGGTGCAGAGATGAGGGGTTTGGATTTGTTAGGAACTGGGGAACATTCTGGGGAAAGGAGGGGCTCTTCCGAAGGGATGGGCTTCACCTTAACCGGGATGGAACCAGGCTGCTGGCATTAACCTTTAAAAAGGAGATAGAGCAGCTTTTAAACTAGATATTAGGGGAAAGCCGACAGTCGCCCAAGAGCAGATGGTTCGGAAGAATGTATGTTTGAAGGATACTACCAAAAGCAGAGAGGTTCCACATAAGAGTAAAGTAGCCCAAATGCCCTCAAGTATGGAGCAGACAGAGCTTAAAGATCCAAAAATACTCATTTCTAACAGACAAATTAATATGGATAAATACATTCTCTAAAATGCTTGTATGCAAATGCTAGAAGTCTAAAAAATAAGATGGGAGAGTTAGAATATATAGCACTAAATGAAAGGTTAGATATGATTGGAATATCAGAGACATGGTGGAAGGAGGACAACCAGTGGGACACTGTGATACCTGGGTACAAACTATATCGTAATGATAGAGCTGATCAAATTGGTGGAGGGGTTGCTCTCTATGTTAGAGAGGGCATTGAGTCAGAAAGGATTATAGGTTTGCAGGAAACAAAATCTGCTGTAGAATCTATATGGATTGAAATTCCATGTAAAAGGGGGAAGGCAATGGCAGTGGGGGTGTACTATCGAGCGCCTGGCCAGAATGACCAAATGGATGATGAAATGCTCAAAGAAATCAAGGAAGCTAACAAATGTTACAGCACAGTAATAATAATGGGTGATTTCAACTACCCGGTATCGACTGGGTCAGTGTCACGTCAGGACATGCTAGGGAGATAAAGTTCCTAGATGAAATAAATGACTGCTTCTTGGAGCAGCTGGTTCATGAACTGACCAGAGGGGAAGCCATATTAGACCTAATCCTTAGTGGAACACCAGATCTAGTGCAAGAGATAACGTTGTTGGGGCCACTTGGCAATAGTGATCATAGCATGATCGCCTTTGATTTAATTAGTGGAGGAGGGATAGTAAGGAAATCCACAGTACTACCTTTTAACTTTCGAAAGGGAGACTATGATAAAATGAGGAAAACAGTCAAGAAAAAACTAAAAGGAGCAGTTGCAAAGGTTAAAGACGTACATCAGGCTTGGCTGTTGTTGAAAAATACTATCTTGGAAGCCCAGACCAGCTGTATTCCACGCTTTAAGAAAAGTGGAAAGAAGTCCAAAAAACTGCCAGCATGGTTTAAAGTTGAGGTCAGAGAGGCTGTTGTTGCCAAAAAAGCATCTTTCAGGAAATGGAAAAAAGAGCCAAACGACGAAACCTGGAAACAGCACAAGCACTGGCAAGTCAAATGCAAGGCATTGATAAGGCAGGCAAAGGGAGAATTTGAGAAGAAGCTTGCTGCAGAAGCAAAAACGCGAAGTAAAGACCTTTTCAAGTACATTCGTAGGAAAAAAACCTGTGAGAGAGTCAGTTGGTCCATTAGATGATAAAGGGGTTAAAGGAGCACTAAGAGGCGACAAGGCGATAGCGGAGAGACTGAACGAATTCTTTGCTTCAGTCATTACTGAGGAAGATGTAGGGATGTTACCCATGACTGAAGTGGTATTTAAAGGTGCAGAAGAATTGAAGGAAATATCGATACATCGAGAAGATGTATTACAACTATTAGATAAACTGAAGAGTAGCAAATCACCTATGTTTTTTTGAAGGAGTGAATAAACAGGTGGACAAAGGTGAGTCGGTTGATATTGTGTATCTGGACTTTTAGAAAGCCTTTGACAAGGTTCCTCATCGAGACTTTTGGCAAAACTAAAGAGTCATGGGATAGGAGGCAGTGTTCTATTGTGGATCAGGAACTGGTTAAAAGATAGAAAGCAGAGGGTAGGGCTAAATGGCCAATTTTCCCAATGGAGAAAGGTGAATAGTGGTGTACCCCAGGGATCTGTGCTGGGTCCGCTGCTTTTTGACATATTCATAAATGACCTGGAAAGTGGAATAACGAGTGAGGTTATCAAATTTGCAGATGACACAAAACGATTTAAAGTTGTTAAAACCGAAGAGGATTGTGAAAAATTGCAAGAGGATCTTGATAAATTGGAAGACTGGGCATCAAAATGGCAGATGAAATTTAATGTGGACAAGTGCAAGGT
This sequence comes from Ichthyophis bannanicus, assembly GCA_033557465.1. Lineage (NCBI taxonomy): Eukaryota > Metazoa > Chordata > Amphibia > Gymnophiona > Ichthyophiidae > Ichthyophis > Ichthyophis bannanicus. Next base: position 66,263,786 of record CM066044.1, on the reverse strand, counting down.
TATGCACCTAGGGAAGAACAACCCAAACTATGGTTACACGATGCAAGGTTCCACATTAGGAACCACCACCCAGGAAAAAGATTTAGGCGTCATTGTGGATACCATGTTAAAACCCTCGGCCCAGTGTGCAGCGGCGGCCAAGAGAGCAAATAGAATGCTAGGTATGATAAGGAAAGGAATGGAAAATAAAACAAAAGATATTATAATGCCTCTATATCGTTCCATGGTGAGACCGCACCTAGAGAGGATTGACAACCCTCTTGTTCCTGGACTGGCCCGGAGAGTCGATCAGGAAGCAGAAATTAGACCTTACCTGCTAAATGTCTTTCCTGGAGATCTCTCCGGGCCAGTCCAGGAACAAGAGGGTTGTCAATCCTCTCTAGCAACTGAGGACTGAAAAACTGAAGTTTTGCATAGCTGGTGTCTGGCTCCCCCTGCTGGCCAAGCTTCAGTCATTCAGTCCTCAGCATCTGGAACGGACGGTTTCCTGGCTGGCTCCCGTGAAAGTCATTTGATAGAGATTTTCTATTTTATTTTTCTCTTTCTTTTTATCTTACAAGCAGTTGTAGTGGAGTGAGCCCTAGCGGGGTTCATTTTCCTTAGTTTATTTTATTGTTATTGGATTCACAAACGGAGCTGCTTAGGCAGAGCCTGCCTTAATCAGCAGCCTCGTTTAGAGTCACAGGCAGCAGTGAGGTGCTGGGAGCCCCAGAAACCATACTGCTGTCATCCGGTTTTAGTTTCTCGACCACTGGCAGTGTATGAGAGTTACTAAGCTGGAATATCATTTTTCAAGGTATGTGGGGTATTTTTTTATTCTGTCGGGAAACGGCGATGTTTAGCGGGTTTTCTGCTTTGTCGGCGTTTTCTTGCTGTTTCGCGTTGATTTTGGCGGTTTAAAGCATTAGGTTTATTTTTTGATGTGCTTTTACTTTTTGAAAGTTATTTTTGCTTGAGTTTGTGACAGTATTTTATTTTTCTTCCGTTTTTCAATGGAATCAGTTTCAGGGGACGGTTTAGAATCGGCGGGTACGGCCGCCATTACAGTTTCTGCTAAGGTTCCTTCAGTTCAAGATAAGCCGGTTAAGAGAAGAGCAAAGTCTAAAAGACAGGAGAAAGTGGTAGAAAATCCTTCTCCTCCCTTAGTTGAAGCTCAAAAAAGTTTGGAATCTGTTTTTTTCACCTGACTTTATTTTAGCTCTTCATCAAGCCTATTTTTTAAAGTGGCAGCATGCCCAGGACAAGGGTTCTGTCACTGAGACTGCACAAGCTTTTGAAAATATGTCTCCTGTTTTAGATTCAGGTGAAGGTCCCTCTACCTTGATATTTGGTCAACAGATAAGTGGTGATAAGGCTGCTCAGCAAGACTCCGGCCTCCCGGGACTGGAGGAGGGTGAACTCCTTTCTGATCCCGGGGTGGACTGGGCAGCCGAGTTAGATGAAGCTGATTTAGCTTCCAGTGAGGATCCCAATTTGTTTAGAGTTTTTAGAAAGGAAGAATTGGGTCCTCTTATTACTCAGACTTTATCTGTTTTGAATATTCCGGTGCCAGTTTCTCAGGAAGTGTCTCTTGAGGATCCTCTTCTACAAGGTTTTAAGATGGAGCAAAAATGCTTTCCTCTCCACCGGGTTATGAGACAGATGGTGGATTCTGAGTGGGAATATCCAGAGGCTTCCTTGCGGGGAGCACGGGCTATTGGCCGGTTATATCCTTTGCCGCAAGAGGACCAGGAGTTGCTTAAGATGCCTAAGGTAGATGCTCTGGTTTCTGCGGTAACCAGAAAAACGACTATCCCCGTTGAGGGCGGAGCGGCTCTCAAAGATTTGCAGGATAGAAAGTTAGAAACTTTGTTAAAACAGGCTTTTGATTCTTCAGCTCTATCTTTGCGGGCGGCTATCTGTGGGGCTTTGGTTTCCAGAGCTTCTATTCGTTGGATCCAGAGTGACTCTCTCTCTCCTTCCGGACAGGGTGAGGGTGCTAAGCTTGAGAGTGCGAGGCTCGAGTCAGCGGCTTCTTATCTCGCAGATGCTTTTCTATGATTTGGTGCGGATTTCGGCGAAGTCCATAGCAAACGTTGTAGCAGCTCGGAGATTTCTTTGGTTAAGAAATTGGGTGGCGGACACTTCTTCTAAGGCAAGACTTAGTAAACTTCCATATAAGGGTTCGCTGCTGTTTGGGGCGGCCTTGGAAAAGATTGTCAAGGATCTCGGTGATTCTAAGGGCGGCAGACTTCCAGAGGACCGCCCAAAATCTCAAAAGCCGAGCAATTTGCAGAGGGGTGCTTCTCGGGATTTTCGCCGTTTTCGTGGTGCCCGTTTTACCCCGTATCAACGAGGTCGTTTTATTTCCAGAAGTCAGTCCTTTCGTGGGACACGAGGCTTTGGAAGAGGTTTTTTTCGGAGCCCAACAAAATTCAACAAAAAAACCTCAATGAAGTGAGGTTGGTTCAGGCGGAAATCCCGGTAGGGGGTCGGCTTCAAGCCTTTCTTTCCGTCTGGACCACCATTACTTCCGACAAGTGGGTTCTGGAGATAATTCGCGACAGCTATTCTCTCGAGTTCGCTACTCCTCTAAAAGATGCTTTCATGGTGTCTCCTTGTGGTTCGCAGATAAAACAAGCAGCGGTGGAGGATACTCTTCGCCGATTAATACGTCTGCGGGCAGTTGTTCCGGTGCCGCTAAGCCAGTTAGGCTTAGGTCGATACTCCATTTATTTTGTAGTCCCCAAAAAGGAGGACTCTTTTCGTCCTATTCTAGATCTAAAGGGCATAAACCGCTGTTTGAGAGTTCCACATTTCCGCATGGAGTCGCTTCGCTCGGTTATTCAGTCAGTGCAACCGAACGAGGTCTTAACCTCCATAGATCTCACGGAGGCTTATTTACATATCCCTATAAGACCAGAACACCACAAATTTCTTCGTTTTGCGGTGTATATGGGACATTTCCAGTTTCGAGCTCTACCTTTTGGACTGGCCACAGCACCGCGCACATTCACAAAGGTGATGGTGGTGGTAGCTGCGGCTTTACGCAAAGAGGGTGTTCTCGTTCATCCCTATCTCGACGACTGGCTGATTCGAGCATCATCAGTGTCAGACTCCCTAACGGCTACGGCGAGAGTCGTGAGTCTTCTGGAGCAGCTCGGTTGGGTAATCAACCAAGCCAAAAGTCAGTTGCGCCCGGTTACGCGCCTTCTGTACTTGGGGGCAATTTTCGATACCGCTTTAGGGGCGGTCTTTCTGCCAGAGAAACTTTTTTGAGCTTCAACTAAGGGAGGAGAAGGATTTTCTACCACTTTCTCCTGTCTTTTAGACTTTGCTCTTCTCTTAACCGGCTTATCTTGAACTGAAGGAACCTTAGCAGAAACTGTAATGGCGGCCGTACCCGCCGATTCTAAACCGTCCCCTGAAACTGATTCCATTGAAAAACGGAAGAAAAATAAAATACTGTCACAAACTCAAGCAAAAATAACTTTCAAAAAGTAAAAGCACATCAAAAATAAACCTAATGCTTTAAACCGCCAAAATCAACGCGAAACAGCAAGAAAACGCCGACAAAGCAGAAAACCCGCTAAACATCGCCGTTTCCCGACAGAATAAAAAAACACCCCACATACCTTGAAAAATGATATTCCAGCTTAGTAACTCTCATACACTGCCAGTGGTCAAGAAACTAAAACCGGATGACAGCAGTATGGTTTCTGGGGCTCCCAGCACCTCACTGCTGCCTGTGACTCTAAACGAGGCTGCTGATTAAGGCAGGCTCTGCCTAAGCAGCTCCGTTTGTGAATCCAATAACAATAAAATAAACTAAGGAAAATGAACCCCGCTAGGGCTCACTCCACTACAACTGCTTGTAAGATAAAAAGAAAGAGAAAAATAAAATAGAAAATCTCTATCAAATGACTTTCACGGGAGCCAGCCAGGAAACCGTCCATTCCAGATGCTGAGGACTGAATGACAACCCACATTTCTGCATGGAGTCGCTTCGCTCGGTTATTCAGTCAGTGCAACCGAACGAGGTCTTAACCTCCATAGATCTCACGGAGGCTTATTTAGATATCCCTATAAGACCAGAACACCACAAATTTCTTCGTTTTGCGGTGCATATGGGACATTTCCAGTTTCGAGCTCTACCTTTTTATAGCGATTTTAGAAAAGGTTCAGAGAAGAGCCACCAAAATGGTAAAGGGGATGGAAGGATACTCCTATGAAGAAAGGCTAAAAAGGTTAGGGCTCTTTAAACTGGAAAAGAGACGGCTGAGGGGAGATATGATAGAAGTCTATAAATTAATGAATGGAATGGAACGGGTAAATGTAGATCGATTGCTTACGTTATCAGAATATAGAAAGACTAGGGGACATGCAATGAAGCTACAGGATAAACTATTTAAGACCAACAAAAGAAAATATTTTTTCACTCAACGTGTAATCAAACTCTGGAATTTGTTACCGGAGGATGTAGTAAAGGCTGTTAGTGTAGCTGGGTTTAAAAAAGGTTTGGACAAGTTCCTGGAGGAAAGGTCCATAAACCATTATTAAGAAGTGACCGAAGATATCAATGCTTGACCCAGTACAAGCATTGTGGAACTTGTGTCTCTTGGGGAAACTGCTAGGTACATATGACCTAGTTTGGCCACTGTTGGAAACAGAATACTGGGCTTGATGGACCTTGGTCTGACCCAGTATGGCATATCTTATGTTCTTATGTTCTTATGTTATGTTTTTTTGAAGGAGTGAATAATCAGGTGGACAAAGGTGAGTCAGTTGATATTGTGTATCTGGACTTTCAGAAAGCCTTTGACAAGGTCCCTCATGAGAGACTTTTGGCAAAACTAAAGAGTCATGGGATAGGAGGCAGTGTACTATTGTGGATCAGGAACTGGTTAAATGATAGAAAGCAGAGGGTAGGGCTAAATGGCCAATTTTCCCAATGGAGAAAGGTGAATAGTGGTGTACCCCAGGGATCTGTGCTGGGTCCGCTGCTTTTTGACATATTCATAAATGACCTGGAAAGTGGAATAACGAGTGAGGTTATCAAATTTGCAGATGACACAAAACTATTTAAAGTTGTTAAAACCCAAGAGGATTGTGGAAAATTGCAAGAGGATCTTGATAAATTGGAAGACTGGGCATCAAAATGGCAGATGAAATTTAATGTGGACAAGTGCAAGGTTATGCACCTAGGGAAGAACAACCCAAACTATGGTTACACGATGCAAGGTTCCACATTAGGAACCACCACCCAGGAAAAAGATTTAGGCGTCATTGTGGATACCATGTTAAAACCCTCGGCCCAGTGTGCAGCGGCGGCCAAGAGAGCAAATAGAATGCTAGGTATGATAAGGAAAGGAATGGAAAATAAAACAAAGGATATTATAATGCCTCTATATCGTTCCATGGTGAGACCGCACCTTGAATATTGTGTGCAATTCTGGTCGCCATATCTTAAAAAGGATATAGAGTTATTAGAAAAGGTTCAGAGAAGAGCCACCAAAATGGTAAAGGGGATGGAAGGATACTCCTATGAAGAAAGGCTAAAAAGGTTAGGGCTCTTTAACCTGGAAAAGAGACGGCTGAGGGGAGATATGATAGAAGTCTATAAATTAATGAGCGGAGTGGAACGGTAAACGTAGATCGATTGTTTACCTTATCAGAATATAGAAAGACTAGGGGACATGCAATGAAGCTACAGGGTAAACTATTTAAGACTAATAAAAGAAATATTTTTTCACTCAACGTGTAATCAAACTCTGGAATTTGTTACCGGAGGATGTAGTAAAGGCTGTTAGTGTAGCTGGGTTTTAAAAAAAGTTTTGGACAAGTTCCTGGAGGAAAGGTCCATAAGCCATTATTAAGAAGGGACCCAGGATATCAATGCTTGAACCAATACAAGCATTGTGGAACCTGTGTCCCTTGGGGAAACTGCTAGGTACATATGACCTAGATTGGCCACTGTTGGAAACAGAATACTGGGCTTGATGGACCTTGGTCTGACCCAGTATGGCATATCTTATGTTCTTATGTTCTTATGTACCACCAGAGAGTGGTGTGGGAGTTGAGGTTTCTCAAAATTTGGGGCCTTTTGGACCCAGTACATTGAGTTCAGTCTCCTGCTGACCAATGAGAGGGTTCTCCCACATTCTCATCTGCAGCTTCTGTTGGATCTGGTACACTGGTACTGTCACAGCCTCATTGGGGGGGATGAAGGGTACTGGAGGATCTCCACTCCTCCGCTTGAGGCTCATCCTCAGACTCTAGGGAGGAGGGGATGGGCTTAGCCATATCCCTCACAGTCCTGGAAGGACTTGTCTTCCAGAGGTGACTTCCGCTGTTCATACAGAGGAGAGGAGTCTGAAGGGAGCTTGGGGGTCTGCTCTCGGACACCTCCGAATCCTCTTCGGTCTCCCAGCCATCAGAGTCCGACTCCAAGAGGAAGTCAAAGTGGCGCTGAGAACAGGCCATTCGGAGAGGCAGAGCGTTGATGGGACCGGTGGTGCACTGAGTGCTTCTGCGGGTCTCACCGGGACATTGGATCCCGATATGCTTGAGAGGGAGATGGACGTGGGAATCAACATTGATTCTGATCACTGACCCTGATGCGCCTGCCTTGGTGGGCAGCACATGGGTCTCAAGAATCGGCTGCATAGACTGCAGTGGTGATGCGCTGGGCACAGAAGAGCCAACTTGTTGCAGGGCCAACACCACTGCCATATGGGCCTTGAGTGCCTAAAGGTGTTCCTGGAGGACTGCCTTCTCTGAAGGCAAAACGGCTGGGATTACTAGTTCAGCCACCAACTCAGCAGACCATTCCCATCCATAGCTCTCCAAATTGCGTCGGGAAGGACTTCGATGTTGATGCACCTGGGCCTTGGCCTGGTGCTCGAACGCCCCCTTTGATGCCAACAAAGTTGATGAAGAGTCCTTCCTCAGTTCCGGGTGAAGGTCGATGAACAGCCTTCACTCCAGGCCCCTGCGGCCCCTCGGTTCTGAGTGCGCTCGAGCACCCCTCGTTGATGATGTCTCTGCAGAGCCGCACAAGGACATCGGGACCGAAGCTGGGGCCAAAGATACTGAATCCTCTGGCCAGAAGAAGGAATCCCTCTGCTTCTCCCGACCCTATAGACTCCTCCTTGTGATCTGAAGGGACATATTACAAGAAGCAGGCTGGTGGTTGGGGCCCAAGCACTGAAGGCACCAATTGTGCTGATCAGTGACTGGGATGGTGCTGGCACATTTGGTGCACTTCTTAAAACTGCTGGCTGATTTCTGGGACATATCCAGGAACACTGTCATGGCGAGGTCGAAGAGCTCAATGGTTCTAGCCATGGGAAAAATAGAAAGTAAGAAAGAAGGGACAAAAAAAGGATAAAACAGGGCACTGGCACAGAGGCAGACGCTACCGACAACAGGCGGTGAAAGCAAGATAGAAAATGACCCATAAGAACAAAAGAGAAAAAATACTTTTCTAAGGTAGGAGGAACACATTCTAGAGGCTCCATGGAAAAAGAAGACTGGAGAAGATGGCACCGTGGAAGGATGGAAGGCAGGCATGTATGCATGCTGGGGCCTCCCAAAAGCTTCCATTGGAAGCTGGGGAGCATTCCCCCATGGGGTTCCATCGGTGATGTCACCCATACATGAGGACTTACGTCCTGCTTGTCTATGGAGAAATGTCTTTTGCTTCTTATTCTTGTGTGTTCTTTGGACTCACTTATATCATTCTCCATTTACTGTATGCCTTTTTGTTGTGCTTTCATTAAAAAATGTTTTTTAGGCAAAATAGTGTTGCTTATTATGGGGAGAGCGCCAAAAGAACCCGTCCGTCCTATGCACATGTGAGTGCTTGACATTTACACACATACGCATACGGCCACTTGTAGTGCATCTATTGCTTGCGCATGCATTGGTTCCCCTCCTTTCAACTTTCTGCGCACAGCTCATTTACATACACACCCTTTGCTGTATATCGGCTTTTAGAAATGTGCACACAGCATGCGACTTCAGCTCCGACTTTCTGCATCAGCCTAATAGTTTTGAAAATCCATTACGTGTCCTTTATCTGGCATATTTTACTATGCTACTATGTAGAGCAAAAAATATCAGCATGGTCACCTAATCTACACAGTAAAGTGGCTAGAGTTGTACCAGATGCTGCGTGCACATTATCCCCTCTGTGCTTTAAGGTTCTACCATCACTGCATGCAGGTTACCCCCCACACCCCACGCCTTAATTTAGGGTTGTATCTGCTGCTACATGCAGGTTACTTCCCTCTATGCCTTGGTTTAGGGTTGTACTGCACCTGCTGCTCTGTGCAAGTACAAGGTGTAAGCCTCTTGTAAAATATCTTGCTAACTGTAAATGTCCTGGACATCCCTTTTTCTGCATAGATGCCTGTGATGGGATATATAGAATGCTATCTGTCCCTCTTCAAAGGGATGATCAACAACCCCCTTTAAGAGAGTCTACAACCCAGAGTTCAGGGCTGGAAGGGCATGGCTCACAGGAAGAGGTTAAGAAGCAGGAGGGAGAGAGGCTCGTGGAGCCAGAAGTTCTTCCAAGGCATGCTGTGCAAAGGAGTTCTGAGGTAGGAGCTTTAACTGGGGCTGGAGAAAGGGCCAGGAGAACTAGCTTGTGGAGAACAAACAATCTGGGACAGCATAAAAGCTAACTTTGTTTTCCATGGACTGCTGTCTGTCCTGTGTTTTAGCTTTGTGAAGGTTTAACAAGCTGGGACAGAATAAAAACTAATTTTGGTTTCCTTGAACTGCTGTCTGTTTGGTGTTTTAGTGAAAATTCTTTCCTACTACATGCCACACTACCACAATGCCCTGTGCAAAACTGGGCTTCACATTTGTCAGTGAAGAAGGAGAAGTCATTATATGTGTTTGCACTCTCATGAACATTATTCTGCAGCACATGTACCTTATGGGCTTCCAGTTCTTTATTTTTTTCAAATTCTTCCTGCAGCTTACGCTGGATCAGATTCTCATTGCGTATCAAGTCATCAAGGTCATCCTGATATTTCATAGTTGCAATTTCTTTCTGGAAATTAAAAGCAAATATGAAAGACTTAGACAAGATTCTCAAGAGCAGAGATGTCTCTCTCCATACAAAGATTCAACTTTATTTATTTATTTACATCTCTTATATACCGCACTCTTTGGCATCAGCGCGGTTTACATCGAACAAAAAATTCAGCACCATAAGCAAGCGTCTGAGTTACAGTAAACAGGGGAATAAAACTTGGATAACAGGGTAAAATCAGTAAACAGGGTAAAATCAGTAAACAGGGTAAAATCAGTAAATAACTTGTTCAAACCATAGTATTTTCAAGGGTAGGTTTTCTAGGGTAGGTTTTCTAATAGGTTTTCCAACCCGATGACATTTAAAGAACATAAGTAAATAGGGGAGGAGACCATTGGTAGATAAATAGGTGACGTGGAATTGGATAGTAGGAGAGGTGACCATTGATAGATAACCAGGTGATGAGAATTTAGTAATTTAGGGTAGCGCTATAAATATAGGGAGTTGATTCTATCCCGCATGCGCGGCGTCTTCCATATGAAAGTTAAGAGATAGGAGACGTGGGCAGCAGCATTGTTTGTGAGTAGAAATGATTTTAATTTTTTAATGGATGGGATATTAGAGGTAACTTAAGGGTGATATTTATTAAAAATAGTCGTTAAGGAGTAAAAACTCGCTCTGTTTGCTTTGTAGATTGCATTGCAACATCCAAACGAGTTTCATATTACTGTATATAACATTAAGTTAATCTGTACATAGTTCCCCCGGTTGTCCTATTGTTGAAGTTCCCTGTTCAATGTAAAACTCAATATTACTTGTATGCATTGTAGTATGTTCTTGTTCAATGTACACCGCACTGATTGTAATAGCGCGGTATAAAAGAATTGTTAAATAAATAAATAAATAAATAGATTACGAGAGAGGATCTTCTGATGAAAGTTTTACATTGAAATGCCTTAGTGGCGCCGAATTTGAGCGTCGGGATCCGTTTAATCTATTGAATAAGAACTGCAAGGAGTGATCACATTAGGCATATAGCACATAAGTCTCCGCAGATATAAGAATTTATATAAGGTCGTTGATGCAAAAAACAGCACTGAATGAAAGGACGCGGTTCAAGTCTGAGACCTTAATTTAGAGATAATATAAGAATGACTGGATGATTAATTCTACTGAACTAGTGTTTGAATGAACGTGCTTTATATTAGGAGCTTACATTCACACGTTCGGAAAGAGACCACAACTATAGCGATAGTATTTTCAATAACATCATAGGATGTGAAAGCTGGACAGTGAAAAAGACAGGAAGAAAATTGATGCCTTTGAATTATAGTGCTGGCGGCGAATACTGTGTATACCATGGACTGCCCGAAGAACATACCAGTCGGTACTAGATGAGATCAAACCTAAGCTTTTTTTAGACAAGACAAGACTTCAACTTTCATACTTTGGACACATCATGCAAAGAGAGAGATCATTAGAGAAAGACATTATGCTTGGCAAGATAGAAGGTCAACGCAAAAGAGGAAGGCCAGCAATGAGATGGATCGATACAATAACAGCGAGCCGCCTGACTGAAGAACAAACACAATTTAGGAAACTATCCAGAGGGTCGCCATGAGTCGACACTGACTCGACGACACTTAACAACAACAAATTTCCATTACAATTCATCCTACACTTGTAGGATGAAACAGAAAGGTTTGCATTTCAGGCTGGAAACAGTATAAACTGTACAGTACAGTAGAAACTGGAAGGCCTAGTGAACATAGCCACATCTGTCATGCAGCCTGTGTAGAGGACCTCAGAGGCTATGGTCACCTTAGCAATGACAGAGTTAGATTATTACATAGGAGGGAGAGGGGTGCTGGGTGTGAACTAAGTGGGTGATCTTGTGTGCTTCTTTGCCCAAAAGGGTGGAATGCAAAAATGCAACGTGTGTCTTCGAGTCAATGCTGACTCCTAGTGACCCAGCAGCTCCTGTGTTTTCTTAACAGTGTGACCAGAAGTAGATTACCAGGCCTTTCTTCCGAGGCAATGGAGGGTTAAGGGATTTGCCCAAGGCCACAAGGAATGCTAGTGGTCTCTTGGTTACCAAACCAGTGCTCTAACCAAAATGAGAAAAAAAATCCAGGACAGTTTTTGGTCTGTCTAAGTAGTGATATCTTACTTGTAGAAGTTGTCACACTACAGCTTGTGATTAGGATATAAATTTGCAGTGTGGACAGAAATAACTGGGCAGACTGGATGGGCCAATTGGTTCATTCCTGCTGTCACCTACTACATTACTAAGTCCCATGAACTTACCATACATAAGCATCTGAAAGCTTTGCACACTAAGCACCTGGCAATGCCTGATGCAGAAGTGGAGCAAAGTTCATACCATTTCACTTACTGTATCCTGAACTACGTTGCTGAGCTGCACAGTACTGCTAGGCAATGAACAGACTGTATATAGACTTCTTCAAGGAGAAAATAACATTGGAAAAATCTAAAAACGTTTTAGATATTGTTTTCTCCAGCAACACTCGCAGGGTGCAAAGAGCTACAGTACTGGAGGGCAGGTGGGCAACCAATGTAAAAACCGATTTTTAAAAAGACTCCAGGGGTGATCCAGAAAACTACAGTCCAGTAAGCTTGATATCAGTTCTTGACAAAATGATAGAAGCTATTCTAAAAAACAAAATTACTGGTGGGAGGAGGGGAGTGTTACATAATGAGAAGACAACATTGGTTCTGCACTCCGGCAAAATGGCATAGTAACAGGTGTTCTCCGGGGACAACAGGAATCAGTCCTCACTTATGGGTGATGTCGGTGCCAACGCAGCCCGCATGGAAGCTTCTCCCCGGCTTTCAAAGAAAGCCTTTGGGAGATGCACCACGCATGTGTGATCCCCTTCCCGCACAAGGGTGCCATCTTGCTTTGTCAAAGATGGCAAAAAAGACAAAGAAGCAATTCCATGGGAAGGAGGGAGGGTTGTGAGGACATATTTCTGCTGTCCCCAGAGAACACCTGTTACAGGTGAGTAACTATGCTTTCTCTGGGAACAAGCTGGAAGTCAGTCTTCACATATGGGACCCCTTATTTACAGCTACTGAAAACCTGTAAAACTCAAGTGTCCAGTGCGGAACCAGCACTCTGGTAGCCCGAACACAGAAGGATCAGAGGGCAGGAGTTGCCTATGCTCCAAACAGATGATGAAGTATGGCTTGACCGAAGGCGCTGTCCCGTCGGGACTCCCTCTCCAGGCAGTAATGAGCTCCAAAGGTATGGACCGAGGACCAGGTGGTAGCCTGGCAGATTTCTGTCATGGGACTGGAACGCAAGTTTGCCACAGAGGCCACCATGGCCCTGATGCTGTGTGCCGTGACCCGGTAGTCCAGAAAGAGCACAGCCTGCACATAGGCAAAGGCAATGCAGTCCGTCATCCAAGTGAACAGAGTACGTTTGGTCACCGCCTCCTCAGTTGGTGGTCCAGAAAGAGCCCAGCCTGCACATAGGCAAAGGCAATGCTGTCCGCCATCCAAGTGAACAGAGTACATTTGGTCACCGCCTCCCCAGTTGATTGGAGTCATAGCAGACAAAAAACTATGAGGCTTTGTGGTGGCCCTGGGTATATTGGAAGTAGAAGGACAAGGCCCTCTTACAATCCAGGGTAGGGAGGATGGCCTCCGCCTTGCTCATGTGAGGCAGCGGGAAGAAGGTGGGGAGCATCATCTCTTGATTGAGGTGGAATGGGGACACCATCTTGGGAAGGAACGTAAGGTGCGTGCGGAGCACAACCCTGTTGTTACAGAACCTTGTGTAAGGTGGATCTGCCACCAAAGCCTGCGAGTGAACATGAGCGCCACCAGGAAGACAACCTTCCATGAAAGGTAGCACAAGTGGCAGCTAGTGAGAGCACCACATTGAGGTCCCACTCCACCACTGGTGGGCGGACAGGGGACAAGAGGCCCCGCAGGGAGTGGGTTACAAGGGGCTGAACAGAGAGAAGCTTGCCCTCGATGAGGTGGTGGTGCACCACAAGAACACTCAGGTAAACCCTGACTGAGTTGGACTTCAGTCCTGCCTGGGACAGGTGAAGCAAATATTGCAGCACAAGCTGCACAGAACACAAGAACGGGTTAACCCATCGCTCTGCACACCACACAGAGAATTTGCACCATTTGAAGGCATAAGCCCATCTCATGGAGGTCTTGAGAGAAGCCAAGAGGACCTTCTCAACCTCCCCTGAAAGGTTGAAAGGAGCCAAGGCTACCCTTTCAGCACCCAGCACCCAAGCCGTTAGCACCAGAGACCCCAGATTGGGGTGTAGGAGGGAGTCTTCCTCCTGCGACAGTAGTCCCGGATCGTCCCCCAAGGGGACCGGGGGCACTATGGACAAGCAAAGGAGCAGTGGGAACCATGGTTGCCTGGGCCACCAGGGGCCCAACAATATCAGTGATGCCCAATCCTGCTGAGCCTTGAAGAGAGACTTGGCTATCAGCGGCGTGGGCGGGAAGGCATAAAGAAGGCCCTCTGTCCACGGGATGAGGAAGGCATCCGCTGCCACCTGGGATGGGTGTGGCTGTCAGAAGCAAATGCAGGGCAACTGAGAATTGGCCAGACTGGTGAAGAGGTCCAGTCGTAGAGTTCCCCAGAGCTGGAAGAGCCGAGAGGCTACTATGGGGTTCTGCTGCCACTAGTGCGGCTATAGGGCCCTGCTCAGCCTGACTACTAGGGTGTTGTCCTGGCCCGGCAAATATACTGCCCACAGGAACATCCTGTTGTGGTTCACATACAAGCAGAGGGCTACTGCCTTCTGGCAGAGGGCCTACGACACTGTGCCCCCCCCTGCTTGTTGATACAGAACATTGCGACCTGGTTGTCTGTCTTGATCAGCACAGATTGGAGCTGCAGATGGTGGCAAAAAGCTCAGAGAGCCAGGGATATGGCCTGAAGCTCCAGGAGATTGATCTGCTGTTGGCTTTCCGCCTGTGACCAACTGCCCTGAGTACAGAGGTCCTCGCAATGAGCCCCCCAGCCCAGGAGGGAGGCGTCCGTGGTGAGAACTCTCTGGGGTGGGGGGGGGGAGGGTGGGAGCTTGAAAAGGCATCCTGGCCTGAAGATGCTGAGGCACTTATTTATTTATTTAGAAATGCTTATGATTTGCCCTGATGAACTATAACACATTTACAGGGATATTTTAACGTAAAGTTAGCTCCTATAGCCAGGACCCGAGGTCTAAGTAAAAGAAAAGCTTTTCGTTTTAACTGAGTAGTACGACACACATCGGGAAACATCTGGATTACCTGACCAAAATACTTTTCCTGACGAAATTAAAATAAGTACGCAGAACTAAATCTTTGTCTTTCTCCAATGCAAATGTTACCAACAAAGTTGCTCGGGTTGGAATCTCCTCAATAGAGGTTTCTACATATTCAGATAGATCTAAGCTAGGTGCATTCAATTGATCAACTCCTTGCTGAGCCGAAACACCTGTCTCAGAATCCGTCCTAAGGGGTTCCCTAACCCCAGAAGGCAAATATGTTTTTTTAGATTCTCTTCAATTAGAGACCTTTTTGAAGGGGTTGGTACTGGAGTAAGTTTATTTCCTTTTACTCTTTGGTGCTCTTGCTAAGTTAAAAGGAGTCTTTGTATTCTTTCCAATCTAATTTGTGATTTTTCTTGTATAATTTCCTTGTATTTCACACTCCATATTGTGGGCTGAGTGTTCTTATTTGTTGTATAAATCTTGTATGTACTTTGTTGATTGCTTGTATTACCTTTTGAATACCTTTAATAAAGAGGTTTGATATTAAAAAAAAAAAAAAAATGCTTATATACCGCTATATACTTGCCACCAGCCAATGGAGTTCGCTAGCCTGCGGGTCACCGTCACTCTGTCTCGCAGCTGGCCCATGACCTGGGTTCACTGGGAGTGGAGGCACCACTGGGCCGCCCTCAGGTGAAGGCGAGTATCCGGGGTAACATGGACCGTTGTTGCCATGTGCCCCAGCAGTCAGAAAAGAAGGTGAGCAGACACCGAGTGTCAGTGCTGCACATCTGCAGCCAATGCCAATGTTCCCTGTAAAATAGTTATCTCCAAGTTATAATGCCCTGTTCAATGTAATTTCAGTTTGTTCAATGTAAACCGCCTTGATATTATGAAAGGCGGTAAATAAGAAATGTGAAATAAATAAATGCCCTGAGGCAATCGGCTCTATCCAGGGGCAAGAAGGCTCTGGCCTAAATGGTGTCCAGCCGTGCCCCTATGAATTCCAGACACTGTGTCGTGAGATGGGATTTTGGGTGGTTTATGATGAACCCTAGATACTGAAGGATGTGGATGGTGCGAGCCGTGGCCTGCTGCACTTCGGCGGCTGATCCCCCTCTTATGAGCCAGTCATCCAGGTAGTTGAAGACAAAGGTTCCTTGGAAGCAAAGGTGGGCCGTCACCACACTAGGCACTTGGTGAAGACTCTGGGGGCAGAAGCTAGAGTGAAGGATAGTATCCTATACTGGTAGTGGCCGCCCCCCACCATGAACCTGAAGTACTGCCTGTGACTGGGATGGATGAGGATGTGAGTGGATGCATCCTTTAAGGCCAGGGAGCATAGCCAGTCTCCCAGCTGGAGGAATGGCAGCGGTGTTCCAAGGAAGAGCATCTTGAACTTCTCCCTCACCAGGAACTTGTTTAGGTCCCGCAGGTCGAGGATGGCTCTCTGTTCTTTTGGGTACGAGGAAGAACCGGGAGTAGAAAGATGTGGAGGCACTGGTTCCACTGTCCTGTCCTCTAGAAGACTTGTGAGTTCCTGCAGTAGTAAGGTCTGGTGAAGGGAGCCCTGGGGGGCTCTCCCGAGAAGAATGGAGGGGCATCTGCAGCAGGCAGAGGAGGTAACCCTCCCTGACCACCTTCAGTGCCCAGGTGTCGGTGCGATGGATGGTCACCTGTGGGCAAACAATACTAGACGTCTCCTGTGGGCTGCTGGGGTGGGCCTCCTAGGAGTCGAGAGGCTATGCCCAAGGTGTCAAAAGCTCCCAGCAGGCTGGGCCGTAGCTGGTGTCGTTGCATGGGTTTTGGGAGTCTTGGGCTTCTGAGGGCCATGCCCTTGTTCCTTAGCCTGCTGACTCTGTTGGGGAGCTGGGAAGGCCTGATACTGAGGGTAGTTTCTATAAGCCTTGCCCTTCCTTGAGTAAGGGGCTTTTTACCCGAGGGCTTCCATCGGGGAAAGTTAGTGATCTTCTTGGAGAGCGTGGTCCTCATCAGGAACTTGGACTCCAACTCTGCAGCCTTATCAGTCATGGGTTTGCCAAAGAGATTTTCTCCCCTGCAAAGGGCATCGACCAGTTTTCCCTGAACCCATTGCTCCAGGTTGGAGGACTGTAGCCAAGTCTGGCGTTGGGCACCAATGCCCATCACAGCTATTCTAGCTGCCATCATAGGCTGCCCGAGTCATGAATTTGGAGCACTCCCTGATAACCAATGCCAGGGTCCAGAACCGCTGGAGGGGTTCCTCGGAGAGACCAGTCGAGAACTCGGCAAGCTCCTTTGCCAGGTCTCTGAAGTACATGCCCATGTACAGCTGGTATACCTGGATCCAGCCAATGAGCCCTGGTAGCACTTTCTACCAATGACATCCATAGCATGGGCCTCCCTCCCTAGGGGCACCAAGTAGTGCGTCTTTTGGCTCTTGAGCCAACGCATGGCCAACTCCACCACCATGGAATTATGTGGCAGCTGTGCCTTCTGGAACCTAGGGCTCCGGCGAACTCGGTACATCGAGTCCAGCCATTAGCTCACGAAAGGTACCGATGTGGGTGTCTCCCACATGTGAAGTAGTAGCTGTTCCAAGATCTGAGGGATGAGCACCATGAGTGCCTCCTTCAGAGGGGCCTCATACTGGAGGATCTCAAGTTCCTCCATGCAAGGGTCTTCCTCTGGTTCAGTGTCGAAGGTCAGTGCATTCGCCATGTCCCACATGAAGTCAAGGAAGGCCATATCCTCGGGCAGGGACCAGCACTGGGTCTCAGAGGGAGACTGATCCGAAGGCACATCGCAGTGGTGTTGGGTGTCCGGGGACTCCTCGTCCTCAGTCTCCCAGTCCAATCCATAGTCAGTGGAGGTGTCGAGGAAGGTTTGGTTCCTGGGCCCAAAGACCCGTGTTCTTTGAAGATCCTGCAGTCAGAGCCATGGGCACTCACTACTGAGTATCTTGGCCCTGAGGATCAGGACCAAGGCTGAGAAACATCTCGAGGCTGACAGCACTTGAGGACTGGCTCAACCACCATAGAGGTCCTTGAGGTTGAGGGCCCGGTGACTGGGACCAATAAACTGGAAGAACTGGCTGCTGGGCAATGAAGGCAGACAAGCTGCACTCCAAGGCCGCCATTCTGGTCTCCAGTCCAGATGGCTCCGCAGCCTTCGGCACAGACACCGAGGATTTTGGGCCCGTTGCCAGTTACGATGAGGGAGAATTCTTGACTAGGATGACCTTAGAGGTCTGATGCCGATTGCTGGAGGCTGACGATTCCTTTTCGGTCACCTTGGTCGGCCACTCCTGCTCCATTCCCTCACTCATGGTGTAGGCAGCAGGGCTGGGACTGGGACTTACCCACCTTTCCCTACCTATCTGCTGAGGCGACCCTCGAGGGTTTCTTCTTCTTGAGTTCCACCTCCGGGGTGCGCCTTTCAGAGGACCAGCAACCTCGGGATCCCGAGGCATTGAGGTCATCCTGGGATTCCAGAAGGGGTCTTGGAGCGTGATGTCACCAGCAACTCCGGAGCAGAGTTGGATCTCTGGAAAATCTTTTCCTGCTGGTGACTCTTGATGGCCTTGGAGATCATCTTTTTACAGAGACCACAGTCCAAGGGGTCGTGATCTGGCCCGAGGCAATGGAGGCAGCAGTCATGGGGATCGATGAGGAACATGGTACGCATGCACTGATCTCACCACTTAAAACCACTGGCGGAAGCCATGGGGGAAAGGGCCCCGGCAAGGTTGAAGACCTTAGGCCCAGCCAGAGAAAAAAGGGCATGAAGCCACGCCAGTTGAGATGTGGCGGGAAAGGGAACCGGTACGCATCCAGAGAAAGAAAAATTAAGAGAAAATTAACAATTTTCCGGGAAAAGTAGACAGACGTCCAGTGGGCTCAGCAGAAAAAAGGAGACTGAGGCAAGATGGCACCCTTGGGCAGGAAGGGGACCATGCATGTGTGGTGCATCTCCCAAAGGCTTTCTTTGAAAGCTGAGGAGAAGCTTCCGTGCGGGCTCTGTTGGCACCGACATCACCCATATGCACTGACTTCCTGCTTGTTCCTGGAGAAATATTTTTCTATTTAGTTCATTCCTTTTTAGTAGTAGTCAAGGTATTTCATATTTCTAGTGTTTCTCAACCTTTTTTGTATCGTGACCCCTTTTACCATTGGTCAACTTGTGGTGACCCCCAATGATAAAATCAAATGCGTCTCTCTTCCTTTATCGTTAACGCATTGCAGCTGTAATCATTTGTTGAATTATTAATATATTATAGGCCTTTGCAATATGTTTTTATTTATAAAATTTACTTTTTAAACCACAATTACTCATAACAACAAGTAACAATATTTGATTTCAAAATTATGATGATTTTGTAGTCAAATCACTAATATGAAATAAAATTATTTTTTCTACCTTTGTTGTCTGACCAATTTATTCTCTGATCATGCTGGTCCCGATCTGAGGCTTCTGCTTTCCTGTCTTCTCTTAGCTCTCTTTCTGTGGTCTATTGTCCATCTGCCATTTCTTATCTCTTCTTTCGTTTTCTTCACTTCTTTCCATCAGCCTATTTCCAGTCCCAGTACCTTCCAATGTCAACTTGCATTCCCATGACTGCCACCGGTGTCCATTCCCTTCCAGTCCCCCTCCTTCCCCACTTAGCAGTCCCTTCTAGTACAAATACCATGGCAGCCCCTCTCAGATCCACTCCCTTCCAGTTCCATTCTCCCATCCCCTCATATCAGCCCATTTGTAGCCTTAGCCCCCTGTTTTCTTCCAGGGCCAGCAGGTGATTTACCTGTGTGCCCATGTAACTTGCTTTATGTAGGCAAGACAAAAAGACAGGTGCGTACCAGAATAATTGAGCATAGGAGCTGTATACAGAGAGGAATACCAGACAAGCCATTGGTGGCTCATTGGAAAGCTAAAAATCATAATATTAGTGATCTGAAATATCTAGTTTTGCGGGTAGTAACGCCAAATTGGAGAATGGGCGACATTAATAAAGTGTTGTTGAGATTAGAACAAAGATATATATATGAATTAGATAGTTTGGAACCTAAAGGATTGAATCAAGAAATGGATCTTTCAGTGTTTTTATGACTATCTTAGTTCCAGACATATTTTAATTATGTCCTTATGGAAGCTGGACTGCACCACCCCCTCTTTCTGATTCTAGAATAGTGCTCACTAAATAGGTTTCTGTATATACAACATCTAGCCCAGAATGTTTTTACACATGGGTCCTACCTTCACAAGCTTCTCTGCTCTGTAACTTGATCTCAAGCCACGCCCCCTTTTTTGGCGCGTGTTTCAGCGTCTACAAATTTTAGTTTCATTATCAGCTGAGCTCCTACAACATTCAACATAGCACGCGCTTTTTCCAAAGCTCATTCTGCTAGGTAAGGTTGTCCAATTCCCTTTACTTTTTAGTGTTTTGACTTCGTTTTTTGAAGTACTCTAGGATGGTGAACACAATTCACTGTTATACCGGTTTTATTCCCTTTGACATCAGTGTTTACAGCTTCAAAATTATTGCAGCATTTTTTAAGAGTTTCTCTTTGCATACCGTATGTTTTATGGTTTAGTCACGTCGGAGTTTAAAGAGCACTATTCTTTTTCACATATCAATAACCGTTGTTCTTAAGAGTTTCTTCCCGTACACCGCATGTCCTCCAGCTTAGCCACGTCAGAGTTTTAAGAGCACCTTTCCGTTTATAGATAACCGATGCCCTTGTTCCTCCGTCCTTTTTTGTATAATAGTGGTGATTGCATTAGTCTAATTTACCGACTCTACCACCATTGTCAGCCTTTGATTTCTCCTTAAAAACCTGGTGGATGCACATATTATTTTTAAGTGTTACAGGTACGTTTCCTCTGCAACCTAGGTGCAATTCATATCTTCCTTTGTTCGGGTCTCTCTTTATTGACGGGTAATATCTAAGTCTAAAGAATAATTTAATAATTCGGACGGATGTCAGTTTCAATGTTGGGTCTCCTCATTCTTTCCTTTCCCATATGGTTGGATAACCTTAAAAAATTCCTCAGTTGTCGGTGTAAATTTCAACATGGCATCGCGCCTACAATTTCAGCAATGCGTTTGGATGCAGTGAGTAATTGCTCAGCCCTTTGACATTAGCTTTTAATATACAATTGTTTTATTTGGTTTGGCTCAGTTTCACTCTACCCTTCAACAGCAATTTAATCCGATGTCTTCAGTAACACAGTATTAACATTAACTAGATTATTGATAACCATCTCATGTTTTTAGCCCCATGTAATTTACATACATGCATTTATTTAACCGAGACTATTTTAACCTTATGGTGTTTTACTTTATTAAGGTGATAAAAGTGTGTCCCGCTTTTCTCTGTCTCCTATACCTAGTATAATACCCACATATTTCAGCCTGTATTGAGATGATTCTCCTCACTTTGTTCTATTTATTGATTTTCATCAGGACGTTTAACAAGTGTGTCTCTGGTTAATTGCCCCTCTAAAATTTACTATCGGATGACCTGCTGATAGTATTTGTGCAGTGAGTAAAAATTGTATTTATCATCCTTTTCTTTTTTAACACTGCTTGTATGACCTACCACCATATTTTTCTTTATATATTGGTCTTGATTATTTGATTTTATAGTCCCTTCTGCCCTACGTTGCTTTATAATGTTTTTTAATGTTTTTAAATATGTTATACATATTTATGGATATGTCCTCATCATTATGGTTCAGTTATTTTATGTTTATATTATCTTCATTATTAATTATACTAACTAAACTTATATATACATTTTTAATTATTTATAATCTGTTAACTATTTATATTTTTATATGCTTTGTTTTTAAGTATTTATGATCTTATTTATCTATTTATTTATTTATTTTGAGTGTCACAAATTAAGACATTTTGATTTCATGCCCGGTTAGCTTTAATGTGTTTGATATTTACATGTCCATCTTGGTTTTAACATATTGTTTTTATTACATGTTTGTGAGTGTTTTGTGCCCCCTGAGGAAGGCAATCTGCCGAAACGCGTTGGGGACTACTTATTAAAGGTTGCTGTGTCATCATAAGTCTCACACAACCTCAATCATGGGCAACAATGAGTAATAAACAGTATAGAACTATGTACAGGAAAGCTGTCAGTAGAAGATGAACCTACAAAGCCAAGTATAAAATCATAGCAGACAAGGGTACCGCAGTAGAAGAGCAGAGAAAATACAGTTTCAGGAGCAGGCCCTGAACTGAATTAGCAGGACTCAAGGAAAGGACATTAACTGGGTAAGTATAATGTCACCTTTCCTATCATCCTATTCTGACCCATCTTTATGGGCTGGCACTATGGCACTGTGCCAGGGGCCCCGCGCATCTAAGGGGTCCTGCGCACTCCAGCAGCTGCTTGTTGTAATGTTTTCATTTTATAAGTCCTTTTTATGTTTAAGACATTTAAAGTTTAATTTTTTTTATTATGTTATTTCTTTACTTATTCTAGTTTCTATTTATTTTTTAACATTTTTATTTTACACTCGTAACATTTTTTAAAGTTATTTTTAAATGTTTTGGTCCTTCGTTCAGCTTGTTCGGTGTTCCTGAACAGTAGACTGTAGACCGGGAACCAGGCTATCATAATCTATTTCTGGTTTAACTTGTAAACACAAAGATGCTGACACCTCACCTGACAACGTAATATTTAATTTAAATATTATTAAATAGTATTAAACGACAAAGAAGTCTGAAGGTTTGATATGTTACATAATATAATATATATGTTTGCTATTCTTTCTAACGTAAATGTAATGTAAACACAAGTTTTGTCACGGTCGTCTGCTATTACTAAGTTTTGCTGGTTTAATTTAACCGTCTCTGTGTGGTTAGTTTTACTGGTTGCCATAATATTAACTTGCTTATATATTTTATATTACAGATTATATAACAAAACTACAGTTAATATAACGGCATGACTTCAAGGGAGCACGACATAAACCGCAAGTATAAGTCCGGTTGGCAAAAATGCCATGAACAGGCACAGCAGGATGCTACCGCTATAACTGGAATGCAGTCGATTATGACGTACTTTGGGCAGACAACTCAGCCTTGCATGACCGCTCCAGCTCAGGAGGCTGAGGTAGGAGTAGATGTCGAAGCTTCAATGACTGCGACTACTAACGTAAATGAGACAGCAGTTAAAACTGAAGAGAAAATTGAAGTGGACTGTCCACCATTCCAGCAGGCAGAAGACGCTGCAACGGACGTTACCGAGTTTCTAGAATGTGATGATGTTCCAGTTCGGTGTCTATCTGCTGTCTGCTACTCTACAGACCTTAGAATTTTTGGTCTGTTAACAGAGGATTAAAACTACTATACTATATAATATATCCTCTAATTTCCTTCCAGGCAAATTACCATCTATTAGTTGTTCAGCCACTGCAAAGAACTTTTTTTTATATTTTTTATATATTTTACTTATTGTGGACTTAAAGGTCTCAGACTTTCTTGGCACTTGTCAGGAAATTCTTCTCATGTAGTGCCAGCTTTGCATCAATGACCTCAGTCCAAAAACAATTTAAACATTTGTAGAATTTTCTTATTTTCAATATTTCCAAGTCTGTCAATCAAAAAAGTGCTTATCTTAATTCCTTCAGTGTTCCCCAACGCTATTATCGGGCGCCTTGCTTGCGTTTCTCTTCAATGAGGAAACTAATTCAGCTGATCGGATTAAGGCCAAGGTTCAGTCTGCCAAGTACTTCTCAATCTCAGTTGATTCGATGACTGATACAACACACCAGGATCAGTGATTATTTGTTACGTGTTGCCATCTGGCCCTGTTGGGCAGTTCCTTACATTTCTGCCTCAGCAAGGTCACAAAGGTGAACAGCTTGCAGATAGCTTGTTTCAGTTTCTACAAAGCTGGGGGATCAACATTAACGATTGTCGAGGACAGTCGTATGATAATGCCAGCAACATGAGCGGCAAATACAGAAGTATGCAGGCTCTTATACGGTAGGTAAATCCTCATGCCGCCTACATACCCTGTGCAGGCCATTCCTTGAACCTTGTTGGTCAGTGCGCAGCAGCCTGTTTTGCCGATGCTGTATCGTTCTTTGACTCTGTCCAACGGCTGTACGTGTTTTTTGCTGGTTCGACAGCATGCTGGGCCATCCTCAAGGACAAGCTGGAACAGACTGCAGGCCAGCTAACACTAAAGAGACTGTCCAACACACGGTGGTCAGCATAATTCGATGCGGCAAATGCTCTGGTGAGGGACTATGATGAGATTGTCGAAGCTCTGGAGGACATTATAAATGATAAAATGGGTGAACACAAAGCAGAGATGTATCAAGAAGCCAGAGGATTGCACGATTGAATGCAGTGCACGATCTAATGCAGTGCCTTGAGACGGGCAAAATGGCTGCTTTCTGGCAGGAGGCAAGATTCCAAGCAAACAGCATGTCGTTGCAGTCAGCTGATCAAAACTGATCAAAACAAGGCTAGAGACTTACCAGCCAATGGACCTCTGAAATAAGCCAAAGCTGCCACCTGAACCTTCAAGGAGCTATGAGAAAAGGCCATTCTACAGACCGTCCTGCAGAAAAGACCAACAGAACCTTGGATGCCTCAGAAACCAGATGCTGTGCACTGCACCAGCATTCAAAGCATCAGACCTGCATTTATGCCAAGTTGGTAAATCTCCTCGGGGCTCTGAGCAGATTAGAAAACAACCACTAGAGAGTAGCCCATTTGCACTAATCATCTCCTTACAGGAGCCAGCTGTAAGGGAGTAAGGAGCCGGGTCCTCCAGGACAAGCAGACCCTGACACAATAGGCCTGAGACAGAGGCATATGAAGAGGTGGTGCTTGCAGGAACTGCATCAGATCTACATAGTAACATAGTAAATGACGGCAGATAAAGACCAGTATGGTCTATCTAGTCTGCCCAGCAAGGTGGCAAGAGTAGGTGCACCTGCCGCTCCGTGCAGGTCACCCCTTCCTATGTCTGTTTAGGGGTGAACCCACCACTCCTTGTAGGGCACCCCTGTTTGTTGAGAAATTAGATAGTTAAGCTTACTTTGATTTTATCCTGTTGCTATAGATCTCTGAATCACGTTCTCATTGATCAATCGAATACTGCCAGAATATTCCTTCTTGGGTAGTGTGCCATACACTGAATCACACATCAGGGGCCATAGAGGAAACACATACAGTAGGTGTTGACTTAGTCAACACTTGGCCAACGCCCTCAGACTCCATCTCCATGCGGCGAATGAAGAAGCAGCACACTTTGGCATTGGAGTGGGTCACCATCAGATCCCTCTCAGGGCAACCCCAGCAGCACAGAAACAATGGAAACATCTCCTGATTCAACTTCCACTCTCCTGGAACCAGAGAGTGCCAGCTGAGAAAATCCATTTCCACAGTAGCCACCCCAGCAATGTACAGAGCTGACAAACTGGGAGATTCTTTGCTGCCCAGGCAAACAGGAGAGCCATCCCCAGGACTACCCCGGCACTCCTTGTGTTGCCTTGCCAATGGACATAAGCCACCACTTTGGCATTGTCCAAGAACACTTGAACCGCCTGACCCTCAACCAGGGGCTGGAAATGCAGAAGAGCCAACTAATGGCCCGCTCTTCAAAGCAGTAGATGGACAACACTGCTTCCCCGTGGTTCCAATGGCTCAGGGCTGTTCGGCCTTGGCAATGGGCTTTCCAGCCCAAGAGACCAACATCCATCAACAGAAGGATCCATGAGCAATTGTTCAGCGGTACGCCCTTCCTCAGAGGACTGGGCTGCTGCCACCACGCAGGCTGGCCATCACCATCATTAGAAGCGGGAGCCTGAGCTGAGAACTCGGGGACCACCGAATTAGCAAGGACTGCTGCAGCAGCCGAAAAAGAGCATGCACCCACAGTACCATTTTGAATGTCGCCATCATCAATCTGAACAGTTGAAGATAAACCCGGACTCTGGAAGCCTGCTGTGAACAGAACAGCGCTAGGCAATCCAACAGCTTTTGACTTTTTTTTATGGCAGGAAGACACTGCACACTCAAGTATCGAAACGTACCTCCAGGAACTCCGGGGACTGGGAATGTAACAACTTGTTGTTTCCCCAAGTGAACACCTAGCCGAGGCTTATCAGAAAGAACACCACCCAGGGAACTACCCAAGACGCCTCAGAAAGAGAATGGGCTTGGATGAGCCAGTAGTCCAGATATGGGTGTGCACACATTCCTTGGCACCATAGCATCTCAGCCATCACCACCATGACCTTGGAGCAGTGGAGAGTCCAAATGGGAGGGTGGCGAACTGAAGGTGAGAACCAAGCATAGCAAAAACACTGATACACTGCTGATGCCTCAGATCAGGATATGAAAATATGCCTTGCCAAATCCAGAGATGCCAGGAACTCCCCTCGGCACACTGCTTGAATCATGGATCGTAAAGCTTCCATCCAGAAGCACAGATGCGTAGGTGCTCGTTGAAACACTTGAGGTCCAAAATGGGCCAAAATCTTCCTCCCATTTCAGCACTATGAAATAGATGGAATACCTGCCCTTGCCCCATTTGTCTGGGGGAACAAGCACCACTGCCTTCAGGAGAGGCAACTTGTCAAAGGGGATTCACACAGCGGCCCAGCTCTTCGCAGCCCCACAAGGCGAGAAGACAAAAGTGGCTAAGATTGACGCTTGCATTCCAGGACATAGCTATAGTGAATGGGGACTAGCACCCAGTGATCCTTGGGCCCATTCCTGAAGGAAGAGGTGAAGCCTGCCCCCAACCGGAGAAATCAGAGAATGGGCCCCCAAACTGTCATTGTACAGCCTGGGGATTGTACACCCTGTGGACCAGGTCCTCTGGATGGGACCTGGTCCCTGGGCTCAAGCGCTCTATGAAAGTACCGAGAACAAGCTCAAAGTCCATAAGCAGAGTGGAAGAAAGGCTTTCCAGGCCGGTGGGAGTCACAAGACCCACGGGAGTCTGACCAGCACGCCCGCGAGGAGTGGGCAAAGGCTGACAGAAAAGGAGCTCCTGTCTGCTTCACAGGCCCCTTGGACCTGTCCTGCAGAAGGTGGCAAGATGTTGTCTCACCAAGGTCCTTCACCAGCTTCTCCAAATAGAACCCAAGAGAAGCGTCCCTCTAAGGCCAGATGGGCATCCAGGCTTTGGAAGATGAGTCCACTGCCCTGTGTCAGAGCCAAGCCAACGTGTCACCATTGATAGGGCACAATCCCTGGCTGCTAGATGTACCGGGCTGTATATGGCATCAGAAAAGAAGGCTGTAGCAGACTCCAAAAGAGGGGTAGAATCATCCAGTGGAAGAGACGAAATCCACTGGACCAAGGCTTGAGATGTCAGGCCTGCACATAGTTCAGTTGAAGAATAGCAGCCGCCACAACAAACTGGTTCTTCAACATGAATCCTCCTTTTGGTTCAGAGCATCCTTTAAGGCCAATCTGCCTTCCACAGGAATGATGGTCCAAATGATAACCACCATGACCTGTGCATCCACCTTGGAAATATCAAACCACACAACACACTCCTTCTCTGGGTGAGCATGCATCTTCTTATACACCTTAGCCCTTTAGGCAGGGAGTCAAAGGAATCCCACTCTGACTGGAACAAGCCCTTGAGCACCTCCGGAAATGGGACGACAGTAGTGGATTTCCATACCCCTTGCAGGAGTGACTGCATCTTTGGTTCCTGCTCCATGCCAGAAGCATCCGCCAAGCTAAAGCTGGATTAGACCTTGGGAATCTGTCTGTGCAGGTTTAGACAAGAAAGATGACAGGAGTGAGTATGAGTTTGAGTTTGGAACCGGGGATGTTCTTGTTGTCTTAGTGGGAAGAAGGACAGAAAGGGGGGAGGAGAAAAGCAGTCATGCCCTGTTTGCGTGCAGCGCAATGTGAAGTGGCAGCCCACTGGAAGCAACAGGTAGCTCCACCAATTACATAGTGTGAGACATGGCTACCACAGGTGGTTCTTATGGAACACAGGAGGCGGAGAACGGAGAAGTATGAACAGGAATAGGAGGGTTTGATCCAGGCTTGGGGAGAGGGAGATAGGAAAGGGGAAGTGGGGAAGTGGGGAGGGGAAACGGAACATGAAAGGAAATGTTGGTAGGTGGGGAAGGAAGGGAAGAGGAGGGGAGGATCGTTGGGAAGGCTGTTGGAAGATTACTTACGCCAAGGAAAAGTTGTATTGTTGTTTCTATCTTTAAATAAAAAATACTGAAAAAAGACCCTGGGAATCAACGCCTCCAGTTCCTCCTTCCGGAACAAGCAGATAACGTTGGCCTCCTCACAATCCTCTGAAGGTGAGAGTATTTCTTCATCCATATCAGACATGTGAATCCAGGCCACAGTCCTAATCTCGGACAGATCCTAGCTAATCCCCATCTCCAGGGGGCGCCCTTTTCCGGGTACTTTTACCCATAGGCAATCGAACAGGGCTTCCACTCTTAGCCTGCCCCTCATGAGACTGCATTTGGGGATACCTAGAGGCCACAGGGTCTGAATTTCCACACCAGAAAGACCAGGCCTGTTGTAAAAAGGAAAAGAATTCTGGGGAGGACAATCCAGACTCCGGAAGCTCTCCCAAAGGAAGACCAGGGGACATAGTCGCCTCAATCTCCTAGAGGTTGGGAAGCAGTGCACAGCACGGTCACCAGAACCTCCAACCGGCATGTTATCCTTACCCACAGCACCATCCAACGCCTCCTGCCCTTAGGCAGGCAAGGCCAGACTAACCACATCCCCCTGCATACAGGGAGGGGGGGAGGGTAATTCCTCCATGGACAACTCAGGAGCTGCCATGCTAGAAGAGCGGAATCCAGAAGCCAGAAATGAGGCATTACGCTTGCCACAGGCCAAACAATGATTCCTGGAAGAAGACACAAGACTGTTAAGGCAAGTATCACAACAGCGCACACTAAGGCTGCAGCGTTCTGAAGGCACGCATTAACTGCGCTTTTACTGCAGCGAGTGTTATAGGCACTAGGGTAGGAACACGCATAGGAGCCACTTGGGCAGAACATGTGTACAGACTGTACGACCTCCAGGCACGTAATAGGAGAAAACGCTACTAGCACATGCAGAAAATGGCAGGAAACCCCCACACCACACCAGCAGTCTACCCTGCATGCGTCCCACACAGATGGACTTGGGAGCCCCCAACAAGGACTATAACAAGGTCAAGCCTTGGTACTCACCCCCTGAGAGCCCCAGGCAAAGGATCCATGCTGAGCTCAGCTCTACTCCCCTGATACTGTTATACTGGCTTTGCAGCACTGCATTTAAGGTGTCTGACAGGCAGATCCCTCTAAGAGTCTTCAACAATCTTCGGGAGAGAGCAGGGGGGAACAGAGGAGGGAGGGGATATTAAGCTTGTGTGAGGCTGCTGCACTCTTCCAGATCCTTCCCATTTCTGGCTGCTCAGCGGGTTCTTATCATGATAAGCTCATGGAGCTGAACCAATTTTCCTTCCTCCTATGGTTACCAAAAAGAATGCAGTCTAGTGGAGCCTTCCATATCATGCTCAAGTGAGAGAGTCACTGTCAAGATGGTCATTCATGAGCATTTAATCAATCTTTTCCTCTCAATATTGAGACTTTTCTTCACAGGAGAAAATCCATCCACCATCTGCTGGAGACAAAGAAATACTGAAGAGACCTCTGGTGGCTGAGGTGGATAGAGGCACAGAAGTGATGTCATTGAAATCTGGGCTTTTCTTTGGTTCTTTGTCTCCACCAATGTGCTGGTAGGGGAACACAACTCACTTGTCTGGACTGTTCTAGCAGGATGATATGGAATAGGTAATACCATATAGCAGATGACAGAAAGCTGGGGGGAAAGGGAAGGGGATGTGTCAGAGATTCCAAAAGGATTGAAGAGCCAGAAGAGGAGCAGAGGAAGACCATAGTGCCACAATGGCATTCCTTTGAAGCATCACATGCATATGACACTAAACCCAATCCTTGGAACACACCTAGCCAGTCAGGTTTTCAAGATGGAGAAATTTCCCTTACCATTAATTTCCTTTCCTGGAATCTTGCTAGACCAGGCCAGACAAGTAGGTTCAGTCCCCCACCAGCAGATGTTGGAGACAGAGAAAAAAATTACCAGCAGTTTGATTGGTTGAGCCCTGGTAGAATATAGCTATACCTCTAGGGGTTGCATTCAGTATACTCTGACAAAGCCATGAAACAGCAACTGAATAAGGCATGATACCTACACAGACAAGCACTACTCTCGTGCAATGGCAAGAACTATATACAAGCAACAGCCCTTCTTAAGGTGCGGCAATGGATGAACCACTGCGTAAAAATGTGATCCTTGACTCCACTGCAAAGGCTGCCGAAAAACACACAGGATGGGTGGGTCCTGGACTGGTCTAGCAGGATTCCAGGAAAGGAAATTAATGGTAAGTGAAATTTCTCCTTCCAATTCATCCTGCTATACCATTCCAGACAAGTGAGAAGTACCCAAGCTAACTCACCTCAGGGTGGGAAGGCATAACCACTGCCACCATACTGACTCAAAATTGCACTGCATCTTGCGCTTGGAGATTGAGGCGATAGTGCCGATCAAAGGTGAACAAGGAAGATCAGGTGGCCTTTCGACTTGCGAGTGCTATGCCCATGATATTGCTTGAGTGGGCCTGGAGCTCTGAAGGCACCGGCTTACCCTGGAGGATGTAGGCTGACTCAATAGTTGTGTGGAGCCACATTGCAATGGAGGCTTTGGAGGCTGCAAGGCCTTTCCAAGGCCCCTCAAACAGTACAAACAGACTATTGGATTTGTGAAAGGGATTGGTGACCTTCAGATAGCGCCATAGCACCCTATGGAGATCTACGGCATGAAATCCCTTATTGGTGCCTGTATATTGTTCTTTTGAAAAGGCAGGAAGTGAAATCATCTGATTCAAGTGAAAAGGCGTAAGCACCTGTGGCAGGAAGGAAGGCACCATGTGGAGGGACACGCCCTCTGCTGAGAAGGAGAGAAAGGTGTCTCGACACAAGAGAGCTTGCAACTCGGAGACTCTCCTGGCCAAGGTTATGGCTACTAGGAATGCCATCTTGAGGGACAAGTCCCAGAGTGAGCGGTTCAAAAAGTGCCCACATATAGCCTTTGAGGGCCAAGGAATATCCCAGGGCGGAAACACCAGACGGAATGGAGGACAAAGCGCCCGCACCCCCCTGAGAAATCTTGCAACATCCACATGAGATGCAATTGAACATCCTCCTATGGGCCTGTGGAAACAGGTTAATGCAGAGATGTAGACCTAGAGAGAGCCTAGGGTCAGGCCAACATTGAGACCATCCTGAAGGAATACCAGAATGTCCAGGATCTGCACTCGCCAAGGTAAAAGGCACTGTCGAGAGCACCAAGACTCAAAAAGACACCACACTCTTGTGTTAGGCTAAAGAAGTAAAAGGCTGCCATGCCTTGAACAGGGTAGCCACCACTTGTGCTGAGTAACTTCTGCGACTCAAATGGCACCTTTTAAGAGCCAGGCCATAAATGAGTAAGGACAGGGTCGTCCATGGTGATTGGGCCTTGCTGAAGGAGACTTTTCTGCACCCTGAGAGTCGAGGGAGATGACCGGGTTAGTCAAATGAGGTTTTTAAAAAAAAACATTGTATTTAGTAACATAGTAACATAGTAAATGACGGCAGATAAAGACCAGCATGGTCCATCTAGTCTGGCCAGTACGATGCCAAGAGTAGGTACACCTGCCGCTCCGTGCAGGTCCCCCCCTCCCCATGTCTTTGTCCAGGGGTGATCCCACCACTCCATTTAAGATACCCCTATATGTTAAGGAATTAGATGGTTCAGATTATTTTGATAGTTTCTTGTTGCTGTAAAGGGATCCACTGTGTCTGTCCCATGCCCTTTTGAACTCCGTCACTGTATTTACCCCCACCACTTCCATCAGGAGCGCATTCCAAGCATCCACCACCCTTTCAGTGAAAAGTATTTCCTGACATTGCCTTTCAATTTACCACCTTGTAGCTTCATGTTATGACCTCTAGTTTTGCAGCTTCTCCGTCTTTGGAAGAGGTTTGTTTGTTCATTATTTCTCTTTAAGTATTTAAAGGTCTGAATCATATCTCCCCTGTCCCTCCTCTCCTCCAAAGTGTACATGTTTAGGTCTTCAAATCTCTTCTCATAAGGCTTCTGATGCAGGCTCCAAATCATTTTGGTCGCCTTCCTCTGAACTGCTTCCAGTCTTTTTACATCCTTCGCAAGATATGGTCTCCAAAACGGAACACAGTATTCCAAGTGAGGCTTCACCAGTGACTTGTACAATGGCATAAGTACCTCTTCCTTTCTGCTGGTAATTCCTCTTCGTATGCAGCCCAGCATACTCCTGGCTTTTGCCACTGCCTTGTCGCACTGTTTTGCCACCTTGAGATCTTCAGAAATAATCACTCCAAGGTCTTTCTCCTGATCCGTACACACCAATCTCTCGCCCCCTATCACGTACAGTTCCCTTGGATTTTTGCTTCCCAAGTGCATGACTCTGCACTTCTTCGCATTAAATCTTAATTGCCAAGCATTAGACCATTCTTCCAGCTTTTGTAGATCATTCCTCATGTTAACCACTCCCTCGGAGGAGTCCACTCTGTTGCAAATTTTCGTGTCATCTGCAAAAAGACAGACTTTTCCATGCACTTTTCCATATCACTCACAAATACATTGAACAGTGCCGGGCCCAGGACCGACCCCTGGGGCACCCCGCTAATCACCTTCCTTTCATCCGAGTGAGCTCTTTGTACCATCACCTTCTGTCGTCTGTCAGTCAACCAATTTCTGATCCAATTTACCATCTTGGGATCTATCTCTAAGCTACTGAGTTTGTTGATAAGCCTCCTATGAGGAACAGTATCAAAGACTTTGCTGAAATCCAGGTAGATGACATCCATTGCATGCCCCTGATCTAGTTCCCTGGTCACCCAGTCAAAGAACTCAATCAGATTTGTTTGGCAATATCGTTCTTCGGTAAAACCATGTTGCCTCGGACCCTGCAACATTTCTTATATACTGCCTTTCATGATATCAAGGTGGTTTACATTGAACAAACTGAAATTACATTGAACAGGGCATTATAACTTGGAGATAACTATTTTACAGGGAACATGGGCAATGGAGAGTTAAGTGGCTTGCCCAAGACCACAAGGAGCACCTGTGGGACTAGAATCCCCAGTCCTTCTGGCCCAAGGTTGCTGTTCTCCAGTGGGATTTGAACTCCTGACCTTCCAGCCTGAGGTAATTTGCCCCAACCACTAGGCCACTCCTACCTCCACGGCATCATCTCCCTCTGAGGCCAGTCGGGCGCCACAAGGACCACTGCGCCACCAGGACCACTGCGCTGGGGTGAGCCTCGATCCAATGGAGAACCCTCCCTATCAAGACCCAAGGAGGAAAGATGTACAACAGGGGAGCAGAAGGCCAAGGTTGAACTAAGGGGCTTCAGAGCCTTTTCATTGAGGCATTCCTAACAAAGGCTCTGCATTTCAAGCAAAGGTACCTAAGCTCCACCAACTGAACAATGGCTGGGAAAAATCATATCGCCAAAGCTGTTGCCTCCGTTACAGCTTCTGCCTCTATCCAAAGATCCCAATGCCAGTTGAAGGACAGGTTCCTTATGCAGGATGCCTGCATGCTGAACTCTCAAGAAACAAGTGGAGGAGCTCAGAGAAGAGGTACTGAGAATGAGGAGCATTCAAGACAGTGAGAAGTACATTGATGAGATGCTTTTTGAAACATCCAAGCTCTCCAGCACAGGAGAAGATGGGAGCCTACAGAATGACGAAGGTTGGACACGAGTCACCAGGGCCTGCAGAAACACCAATCCTGCTCCTTCAGCCCTTGAATTGAAGAACGATTATGCAGTGCTGGAAGTGGAGGAGGTGAAAGTATCCCAGGAAAGGGAAGAACCAGAGCTCGAGCACCCCAAAGTTGCAAAATCAGTGACCACAAGGAAGCAAAGGGGTTGGTGGTTGGTGACTCTCTTCTGAGGGGTACTGAGGCATCCATCTGCTGACCAGACTTGATATCCAGAGAAGTATGCTGTCTGCCAGGTGCCAAAATCCAAGATGTTATGGAGAGTTTGCCGAGACTTATCAAGTCCACTGGCTATTACCCGATGTTGCTCATCCATGTCGGCACAAACGATTCTGCCAGGTATCCCTTTGAGCATATCAAAAGTGACTTCATGGCTCTGGGACAGAGGGTGAAGCAGATTGGTGTGCAGGTTGTGTTCTCTTCAGTATTCCCTATTGAGGATAAAGGCCAAGGCAGAGACTCTCGCATCCTGGAGGTAAATTAATGGCTGCGTGGATGGTGTCAGAGAGCGTTTTGGTTTCCTGGACCATGGGGTGCTGTTCCAAGGCTTGCAGAGCAGAGATGGCGCCCATCTGTCCAAGAAGGGTCGACATGTCTTCAGTAGCAGACTGGCTAACCTACCTAAGAGGGCTTTAAAATAGATTCGTTGGGGATGGGTGAAGAAAGCCCCCAAGTAAGTGAAAGCCCCCAGGTAAGTGAAACATTAAATATCTTTATGAAAATGGGTAAAAGGGACAACATATGGAAAGTAGTGTGTATAAATGCCCGTAGCATGGGAAATGAGATCCCAGATGTTGAGGCTTTAATGGGAGTGGCTGACTTGGATTTAGTGGTGGTAACAGAAACATGGTTCACGGACAACCATGACTGGGATGTAACTATACCAGGCTATACTATATTCAGAAAGAACAGGGTAGGAAGAAGGGGAGGAGGAGTGGCACTGTATGTAAAAAAATAATATTAAAACTATGAAAATACAGGGCTTAAAAGAGAGACAGGAGGCACTGTGGGTTAAATTAGAAAGAAGGAAAGAGAAATCTATTTGCACTGGCGTGATATACAGACCTCCTTCATAGGGAGAAAAAGTGGACAGAGATTTAATAGAAGACATACACAATATTGCCATGAGAGGAGAAGTGCTATTGATAGGAGATTTCAATATGCTGGATGTTGACTGATACATCCCTGCTGCAGTATCATCTAGACGTAAGGAGATCCTGGATTTCTCTACAGGGAGAACTATTCAAGCAATTGGTAACAGACCCCAAGTGAAGGGGCTACACTGGACTTGGTGCTTACCAATGGTGAAAGTGTTTTTGATGTTATAGGGGGAGATCATCTTGCATCCAGTGATCACCAGATGGTATTGTTCAGTATTAGGACTACAGCTGATAAAATCCATTCAAAAGCGAAGGTCCTAGACTTTAGGAAAACTAACTCTGCCAAGATGGGACAATACCTCAAGAAGTTGTTAGCAGGATAGGAACATCTGGGGGATGTAGAAAAACAGTGGGCAAAACTGAAAGGGGATATTTTAAGGGCAACCAACCTTTTTGTTACAATGGTAAATAAAGGAAAAGGAGACCGCTATGGTTTTCAAAAGAAGTAGCTGAAAAGGTGCAGAATAAGAGGGAGGCCTTCAGGAAATTCAAGAGATCACAGAGAGAGGAAGACAGGCATCTATGTTTGGAAAAAAATTAGAGAAGCCAGCAAAGTAGTCAGGAAAGCAAAGATTCAAAAAGAGGAGGACATAGCCAAAAAGTGGTATTGTCAGACTCAAGGGTGACGGGGAGGAATATGTAGAAGCTGATGAGGATAAAGCAGAATTGCTTAATAAATATTTCTGTTTTGTGTTCACAGATGAAGAACCAAGAGCAGGATCTCAGAAAACATCAAAAACAGGAACAGAAGTGAGGGGCATCTTGAATGATTTTCAGAAGACTGTGTTCGTGATGAACTAGCTAAACTTAAAGTGGACAAAGTGATGGGACCAAATGGGATACACCCTAGAATATTGAGGGAACTTGGGGATGTTCTAGCAGCTCCACTGACTGACATTTTCAATGCCTCTTTGGAGTCAAGAGTGGTGTCAGAGGACTGCAGAGAGGCACAAGTGGTCCCTTTACACAAAAGCGGAAGTAAGGATGTGGTTGAAAACTACAGGCTGGTTAGTCCAACCTCTGTGGTGAGTAAATTATTGGAAACACTGCTGAAAGAGAAAATAGTGAGTTTTCTGAAGTCCAACGGATTACCGGATCCGAGGCAGCATGGATTCACCAGAGGCAAATCTGATTGATTTCTTTGACTGGGTGACCAGGGAGTTGGACCGAGGGAGAGCCCTAGATGTGGTGTATTTAGATTTCAGTAAAGCCTTTGACACTGTTCCGCACAGGCAACTTATAAACAAACTGAGCACCCTAGGGATGGATCCTAAAGTTACTGCTTGGGTTAGAAATTGTTTGAATGGGAGGCGGCAAAGGGCACAGGTAAATGGAGTTCACTCTGAGGAGAAGGCGATTACCAGTGGTGTGCCCCAGGGATCTGTTCTTAGTCCGATACTTTTTAACATCTTTGTTAGTGATATAGCCGAAGGATTGTCGGGTAAGGTTTGCCTTTTTGTGGATGATACCAAAATCTGCCAGAGTAGACACCCAGGAAGGTGTAGATACCATGAGGCGGGATCTAGCAAAGCTTGAAGAATGATCTAGCATTTGGCAGCTGAGATTTAATGTTAACAAATGCTAGGTCATGCATTTGGGCTGCAGCAATCCAAAGGAGCGATATAGTATAGGGGTGAAGTACTCTGTCCACAAAAGAAGAGCAGGACCTAGGCGTGATTGTGTCTGACAATCTTAAAGTAGCTAAACAGGTAGAAAAGGCGATGGCGAAAGCCAGAAGGATGCTTGCGTGCATAAGGAGAGGAATGACTAGCAGAAGAAAGAAGGTGATAGTGCCTCTGTATAAGTCTTTGGTATGACCTCATTTGGAGTATTGTGTGCAATTCTGGAGACTGCACCTTCAAAAGGACATAAACAGGTTGTAGTCGGTGCAAAGGGTTGCTACTAAAATGGTTAGTGGTCTTCATAATAAAATATATGAGGACAGACTTTATACTTTAGAGGAAAGGCGGGAGAGAGGTGATATGATTGAGATGCTTAAATACCTCCGTGGCATAAATGCACAGGAGGAGAGCCTCTTTCGATTGAAAGCAAGCTCTTCTACAAGGGGACATAGGATGAGGATGAAAGGGGATAGACTCAGGCGTAATATGCGGAAATATTTCTTTACGGAAAGAGTGGTAGATGTGTAGAATAGTCTCCCAGTGGAGGTGGTAGAGATGAGGACAGTATCTGAATTCAAAATAGCATGGGACAAACACAGAGGATCTCTTAATGAAAAAGGGGGACTGTTGTAGTGGTTGATATGGAAGAGCAGACTAGATAGGCCATGTGATCTTTTTCTGCCATCATGTTTCTTTATTTCTATGCAACGCGTCCAGGCCCTGAGTCCTGTGCTCCTTCCGCCAACTGAAAAAAGCTTGCGTCTTGAAGTTCTGTGCGGACACCATGAGATCCATTGCAGGCAACCCCTAGAAGCAAACTATCCATTGAAATGCCCAGGGGGCTAGTCACCACTCACTGGGATCAAGAAAGTGACGGCTGAGGTAATCTGCTTGTACGTTGTCCACCCCCACAATGTGCTGTGCTTGACAGCACCTGTAGCTGATGCTCTGCCCAGGGAAGGAGAAAAGCCACCTCCCTGGTCACTCATGGACACTTTGTTTCACCGTGGCAGTTTAAATAGGACACTGTTGTCGCATTGACGGAAAGAATGTGGACTGCCTGGGAACGAAGGAGAGGCAGGAAGTGCAGCAAGGCAAGGTGGACCGCCCGGGCTTCTAGGCGGTTGATCATCCAGCGTGCCTCCTGAGGCAACCAGGTCCCCTGAGTCATCTGAGTCTGGCAATGTGCTCCCCAATCCAAGAGGCTGGCATCGGTGGTTACTATAATCCAGCAAGGAGTCTCCAAGGGAATGCCCTGAAGCAGATAGGCCGGTGAAAGCCACCATAGAAGGTTGCGTCGCTAGCGTAAGGGAGCAGGAGCCAACTGTCATAGTCCTCGGACACTGGAGACCAGCAAGAGAGAAGGAAGTGTTGAAGACTGTGCATGTGTGCTCTGACCCACAGAACAACATCGATGGTGGCCGCCATGGACCTCAGGATCTGAAGATAGTCCCACATGCATGGGCAGCTCTGCAGAAGAAAGAGTCGTAATTGCACCGAAAGCTTGAGAACACGCTCTTGCATCAGGAATACATTGCCCAGCCGGATATTGAACAGTGCTCCGAGAAAGTCCACAGTTTGGTATGGCCAGAGGCAACTCTTGGAATAATTGATCACCCAGCCGAGGCACTCCAGGAAGGTGACCACCTGGGAGACCGTATGACTGGCTTCAGACATAGAACTTGCGTGAATGAGCCATCCAGGTACAGGTGTACTCAAATGCCCTGCCTGCACAAGGCTGTCGGGGCCACCACCATGACCTTGGAGAAGGTGCGTAGAGCAGTCACCAGATGAACAGCAGAGCCCAAAACTGAAAGTGCTCCCCAAGAATGGCGAAGTGTAGAAAATGCTGGTGATCCTCCTGGATGGGAATATGGAAATATGCTTCTGCCAGGTCAAGCGAGGTGAGGAATTCCCCCTTGCGGACCACTAGAATTACTGATCCATGTGAAATGTAGCACACAAGGGCCCAATTGATCTCCTTGAGATCCAGAATCAGAAGAAAGGACCCATCCTTGGGTACCACAAAATAAATGGAGTAACACTGGAGCCCCTCTCTGCGGGTGGAACCAATCGAATGGCTCGAATAAACCATAGGTGTTGGAGGGTGGACTGTATGGCAGCTCTTTTTTCGGGGCACCCCAGAGGGCGAAACTAGGAAGGCTTCCTGGGTGGGTCGGAGACAATTGAGAGCATAGCCCTGGCTGACAAGGTTGAGGACCCATGGATCGGAGGTTATGAGGGCCCACTGCTAGGAAAAAAGCTCCAGCCATCCTCCTATCGGCAGCAACGTTTTGGCCAGGCTCTCCACTTTGTCAGTGCAGGAAACTGACAGAGCCGGAGAACTTAGGGAGACCTGAGTAGGCATCCTTCCCTTTTCTGACCCCCCCCCCCCCCCCGAAAGGGCTGTGACCTTTGTCCGGAATGTCCTGCCAAGGTTACAGCAAAGGACTTGCCAGGCCGATAGCGTTGGGAGTCACAAAACCTAGAATGCTGAGAGGACAATGCATAGGACCACTGTCCCATGTGACACATGGAGGATTGTGGCTTGTCTTCCAGTAGCCGTTATGTCTTGACTTCCCCAAAGTCCTTGACAAGCTTGTCAAGGTCTTCGCCAGCTTGCCTTTGAAGGGAAGCTTAGAGAGATGTGTCTTGAAGGCTGCATCAGCTGACTACTGAAGAAGCCAGAGCCAATGCTGAGCTGCTGTCCCTGTGGGTAGAGAATGTGCCAAGAGATGAAGCAGATTGTAAAAGGCATCGGACAAGAAAGCCGTAACAGATTCCAAGCATGCCAGCCCAGGATCGTAAGGCAAGTGTTGAATCCAATGTAGGAGGGCATGGGCTGCCAGACTGCCACAAACTGAGACCTGGAGTGCCAGTGTGGACAAAGAAAAGGCCGTCTTTAGGAGATCCTCAACTTTCTTATCCTGTTGATCCCAAAGCGCCGTGCCTCTTTCAACTGGAATAGTGGTGTTCTTGGTGACGTCCGTTCACCAAAGCATCCACCTTCGGATATGCGAGCCACTTATCCAGATCCTCTGGGGACCAGAGGTAGTGCTGCCCCAGACAGCGAGCTGAATGCAAGGAGACGTCAGGTGAATCCCACTCCTGAGATCTGCTGGAGTTCTGGTGGGAAGGGGAAGGCCCTGGAGGGCTGACAAATGCCCTACAGGATTGGATTGGCCTGAGAGAGTGCCTGGGGCTGATCATGCTTCAGAGGATCGGCGAGGTGTAAGGCGTCCACTATTTGAGCAATCAGAGGAAGGAGTTCATCCTTGCAGAACAGGCGGATACCCTATATGCCGTCCTGCTCGTCATCTGAGACCTCCGAGGGAGACCACTTGCTATCCTCCCGGTCGGAGGCATCCAGGCTGTCCTCGGCTGACAAGGCTTCTTCATCTGAGAGATCAAGTGCACAAGCAGTCCCAGCCTAAGAAACTTCCTTGGAAGGATGTCCCTGGGAGCCAACTGGGGTCTGGACATAGAGTCTAGCAAGGCTCTGTAGATGGAAATGGCCTCTGAGCCAGAGATGGCAGGGTCTGCACCTGCCCAAAGACTGCTAGAAATTTCTGTGAGTCTTGGTCAGGAGACGACTGAGATGGGTGCTGAGGCAGTAGCGTCTGAGCTGGAGGATAAGTAGGCTGAGGGAGAAGAAGAGGCAGGGTAAGCGCAACTTCGGCTAGAGAAGTGACCCTGGAGACTGCTGGGGGTGACAGTGCAGCGGGATCCCCCAGGTAAGCAGAACAGGCAGCGCACACCTTGTCATGTAAATCTTTCTGCTTGCGGGTGCAGATAATGCACCTCTGAATGGAGGAGGGTATTGTAAATATCTCTTGGTGTGTAAGAGAAGGGAAGGGAAGTGAAAAATGTCCCCCAGGAGAACTGCCACGGCTCTAGCAGCCTGTGCGGCTAACTTTCATGCTCAAAAGCAGCCGCCGCAGCTGAGCACACCATGCAGCTCTGATGTTTAAAATGACCGCCACACCCCACATGGCAGAGGAAGTGGCCACATCACACACCGGATCAGCAAGAGCAAATAGGCGGGAAGCAGAGAAACGGGAAATAGAGCAGTGCGGCATGCAGGGTAGTGCAGCTCAGCGGCCTCCGGTGTAGAAAAAAACCCTGGTGTCTCTGTGATAGTGGGAGAATGACCCAGTGATCAAACAGAGGGGGGGGGGGGAATGTAAACTCATTGTGTCCTCTTGGGGAAGCAGGAGAGCCAAGGCAGGAGTAGCATTGCAAGAAACTGACTCAGGCAGCTTAGTAAAAATAAAAAAGCAAAGTCAATGAGGAACTGAAGGTTCTCCCTACTGCCGGCTAGCAATGGTCCTCGTGACCAGGCACCAGCCCCCTCCAAGGGAGTTCAACTGGTCCTCAGGACCAGGAGCTCAACCATGCAGCATCAAGCTGTGTTGGGAACTCCAGAGGGGCACCTCCTATGCGCCCTGGAGAGATGTCCAGTGAAAAGTTCCCCACAGTAAATTAAAAATTAAAACCCTGTTTAAAGAACAGGAAGAAACATCATCATCTGCTGGAGTCAGAGAAATTATGAAGGTGACCCTTAGGGGTACAGTTAGATATCTACCAGGGCTCAAGCAATCAAGCTTCTGGTAATTTTTTTCTGTCTCCAACATCTGCTGATAGGGGGACTGAACCCACTTGTCTGGGCTGGTCTAGCAGGATGAACTGGAAAACCACAATGAATATGCATAAGATAGATAGTCCATATGATCTTTTTCTACCATCATGTTTCTATCCAGTCTGCCCTTCCATATCAACTACTATAGTCTCTTTTTTTCCTTTAGAGATCTTCTCTGTCTGTCCCATGCTTTCTTAAATTCAGATTCTGTCCTCTTCTCTACTAACCCCACTGGGAGACTATTCCACGCATCTACCACTCTTTCCGTAAAGAAATATTTCCGCATATTACTCCCGAGTACCTCCCCTTTCACCCTCATCCTAGTTGCAGAGCTTACTTTCAATCGAAGAGGTTCTCCTCTCCTCTCCTCTCCACTGTATATAAATCTCTATCATGCATATTCATTGTCATCCTAAAAACCTCTCCAGTCAGGTATGTCCCAAGGACATAGTTGAGAACTTGAACTCTAAAGTCAATAGGAGTAGGCTTCTTTTTGGCCTGGGAATTTGGTGCACTGAAAATTCTGTGCCCTAGGCAGTTGCCTATGTCTAAATCCAGGCCTGACTATAAGTGCCTTTGCTGTCTTCCTCTCTGAGCCTCAGTCCTACACTTAATTCAATGCTCTTCCATTTCTTGCTACTAAGTTCTGTGACACCCATACAGCCATCAAAACTAGCGAGATCATTGTCCAAAGACATCTGACTTTCCTCTGCTCACCAATACTTAGGCTTTAATCTGGGTATATAAGTCTTCTTGGAAGTCTGATTCAGCTATACCACCACTGAAAGGCTGGTTTATAAAAAACTGACCGATGGAGAGAGTTATAATTTTTTCTATAGAAAGTTAAAATAACCAAATAGCTAAGAAATTTTGATCAGCAAAGTCTAACAGATATGCGCACTGAGGCCTCTCAAGATCAAGCATGAAATATACCTTTTGCTTCTACTTCTTCCTATCTTTCCCTCAAAACTCCCGGAGCCCGATATTGGGTTGGGCAGGCTATGTGTCCCTACAGCGCATTGCCCTGCCTGCTGACCCTTACCCCTGGATATTCAATGCCGGGAGTCATATGCAGCCCCAGCATTAAATATCCGGGGATCGCCGCAGACATCGGAAACCATAGTAGCTAAATGGACAGCAGCGATATTGCATGCTACCCGGTTAGCTCCTGTGCCTTAAAGATAGGCAAAGGTTTTCCTCGCCTATCTTTAAGATGCAGATTGCTAACCGGGCAGCATACAATATCGCTGCTGCCTGGTTAGTGCTTGTTGCTGCCTCTGCTCCGCCGCAGAATGCTCCCGACACGCCCCAATGTTAACAGGATAGCATCGACGCGCATAGGGGAGTTAGGAGGGGATACTGAATGGCACAAATCATGTAAGTGCAGTTGAATATCCCCATTAAGGCATTTACACGGTTTACTGGGCCGTAAACCATGTAAATGCCTTTCGAATATCGGGTCTCCTGTGTCTACTTTCCACTGACAACTTTATTTATTTATTTATCTTATATAACCAACAGAATGCCACAAGTTCATTTCAATGGCAAAGAAGCCGAAGCCTTCCAACAAACGCAAGGTATACCCCAGGGCTCCGCCCTCTCGGCACTACTTTTCAATGTCTATATGCGACTCCTCTGTAATATTCTACGACAGCACAATATCAACTACCACATTTATGCGGATGATATTATGCTCTACACACAGTTGGATTCCGAGAACCCGAATTATACTCAGATCGAAACATGCCTAGCCGAGATGTTAAATTGGATACAGCAAAATAACATGGCGATCAACCATAAGAAAACTGAGGTCATGTACATCTCAAGGAAACCAAACTTCAACCCGCCTGCCTCTGTCACCCTATGTAACAATACATATCACACGAAGAATGAAATAAAATATCTGGGTGTAATACTGGACAGTAATCTAAAGATGGAAAGGCACCTCCGCAAAACCAACAAGGCCGTTTTCCACAAACTTAGAGTCCTACAACCCCTACGGAGCATCATTGATCCTCAAGATTTCAGGACTGTTGCACAAGCGCTAATCATGCCGCACCTCGACTACTGCAATGCCATCCTACAGGGTCTTCCAAAAAAAACCTCAACATTCTCCAAATGGCCCAAAATGTTGCGGCTAGGGTCAACATTAAAAAGAACCTCACTGAGCACATTACCCTGTACTAATCGAGCTTCACTGGCTCCCATCGCAGCCCGGGTAAAAATATAAAATACTAGTAACCACCTTCAAACTGATTCATAACATAGCACCATCCTTTCTTTCCACCCTTATCAGCACGCAACCACCCAACAGAAGCAGGCGAACTGTCCACTCAAATACACTCCATGTTCCCCCGGACATCAGATCTGTAAATACCACTACTAGCCAACGAGCATTCTCCTATTCGGCCCCGTCCATCTGGAACCAACTACCACCGGAGCTACGAGCTGTCAAAGACCTTATGGAATTCAGAAAGAAGCTCAAGACACATCTTTTCCAGTGCCAATACAGTCTGTTATAATCCCAGGGATAGAAACGATACCACCCAATGAAACATGGTGGCAATTTATGTCAATAAGTAAAAATGTAAATATATGATGTCTGAATCATCCCATATGACCTCCCACGTGTGCTGTGCTGTCTCCTCCAAATCAATGTGTGTATATTTCTAAATTTTGACATGATTGTACAAATCCGTTTCGTTAATCAAACCGCTACTGATCGCTGGAAGTAGCGGTATACAAATGTATGCTAAATAAATAAATAAAAATTTACATTCTCTTATATACCGCGCTATTCTGCATCAGTGCGGTTTACATTGAACAAACTGCAATTACATTGAACAGGGCATTATAACTTGGAGATAACTATTTTACAGGGAACATGGGCTATGGAGGGTTAAGTGGCTTGCCCAAGACCACAAGGAGCACCTGTGGGACTAGAAACCCCAGTCCTTCCGGCCCAAGGTTGCTGTCCTCTAGTGGGATTTGAACCCCCCGACCTTCCTACCACCTTAGAAGAAATGTGTAAAGTTCAGAGCAGACTCTCAAACTGTAGATTGTGATAATTGTAAGTGTATCAGCTAACAAGCAGTGTAGACGATTATGCGGATTTCATGCTGACCTTTATATCAGTGCTGATGCAATTACACAGGCACTAGGTTACTGTAGATGCTCTATTGCTTTGGTCTTCATTCCCAATCTTCAAAGGCCACCAAAGGCCACATTTTTAGGACATCCTTACTGAATATGCATGAGAGGGATTTATATACAATGGGCATGCAAATCTCTCTCTCATGCATATTCCTTAGGAATACCCTGAAAACCAGACTTGTTGGCGGCAGCCCTCAAGGACTGGAAGTGAAGACCAGTTTGACAGAAGTCCTCTCCTAAGAATTTGGCGTGAGTTTGCTGTCATGAAGCAAAGAAAAGCAACGTGGTGTTACTTAGCAGGTCACATCTATAGAACAGGCAGAATCCACAGGCTGGGGCGGCTGGAAACTCATGGTAGCCTGCAATGTGTGAAAATCAGGATGAGCAGCAGACCGGCTGGCTACACACTATATAGGAATTCAGTATAGCGGAGAAACCTTCCATTGGTATGCAGTGCAATTAGTTCCACCAAGGATACTTCAAAAAGATTATAAAAATACCCTGAAAGCTTTTTTAACATGGAGCCTTACACAAATATCCTTACTGTGTTTTCATCCAGCAGCCTGAAGTCTAAGTACACCAGATCCTGAAGGTACGCAGCAATAAATATCTTGTAGTTTTCGTGATTACTGATGGGATTTCCTGCCAGATTCAGGGTACGCAGCTGCTTGAAGCTCCTAAGGTAGACAAGCTGTGCCAGAGATTTGAGAATTCAGATTTTCAAAGTATTGGATTGGCAAAACAACAAAAAAAGCCCCAGTATTCTTCCCTTCCACTTTTCCCACCCCACTAACCCCCCTTCACTCCCCCAAAAAAACATTAAAGAACTCAAAACTAAGAACATTTCATAACAGATAACAACGGAAATCACTAAAAGATGCAAAAGATTCCCTTAGGGCCTGATGTACAAGTATTAAAGGAGAAAATGCTTATTACATACA
Organism: Ichthyophis bannanicus; assembly: GCA_033557465.1. Lineage (NCBI taxonomy): Eukaryota > Metazoa > Chordata > Amphibia > Gymnophiona > Ichthyophiidae > Ichthyophis > Ichthyophis bannanicus. The sequence goes on along the minus strand of CM066044.1, from coordinate 66,219,159 downwards.
GTAGGTGCCTTGACATAAATGACACTGTGCCTTTACCATAATTATTCAAGAGTCACTTGTGACCTTTAACTACTCTCAACACAGAACCTTTTTCCCAGCAATTCACTCCTGCTCCTTTGGGTTTCCAGCTCACAGCTCAGTGCTGAAACCCTGTGCTAGCGCCCAGTACTAAAACTCTAGCGCAGGGCTTCCTAAGCAAATTTAACAGAGAGATTTTGCTCAGCAACGTTGTAAGCAAGCAGGATGCAAATAAGCTGTGCGCAAGAAGTCTGCACTAAACAGTCACATGCACACAGAGGTCTATGTTAGCAGCTCCTACTGTATATCCTGTGCAGAAAAGTAAAACAGTTTGACACTTTTGCACATATGTTGGAATGCTATCCAACGCACAAGCACCAATATTATTCTGAACAGAACTTCTGCGCAAAATAATGGTGAAACTAGGTCTTAACCTGCTAATTGGCTTTCCTTAAGTACCTCCAGTCCAATCCCGACCTGAGGGTAGTCACACCTCACCAACATCTTGGAGACTGAGCATGTAAACCTTATGACATCAGCATATATGAGTAGCCGGCTCGACCTCCCAGCCCCCAGTATCTCATTGACAAAGCAGACTCACGGGAGCAACAAATAAGAATAGTGCTTAAGACAGAAAAAAAGGAAAAAGTTCCAACTACGTCCCCCCAAAAACAGGCAGAAACACCCTTCTGTAAAACAAGGAAAGACGCTTACCTAAATGCTGTGAATCCGGTCACTCACTCTCTCTGGGTGTCTCACTAATGTCCCAGCTAGATACAAACATTCCTGTCTTCTGGAACGTCCTCGCTTTCCTACCTTCATATTTTCTTTTTTTCTTTCAAAAGAAAGTGAAGAAACTGGCTCTCTCAAAAGGGTTCTGCCCCACTAATGACCATATCATTACTCCCAGACCCCCTGTAAAAAGATGGATTTCTTCCAGGCCCAGGATCGCCATCAGAACTAACCACTAAACCAGGGAGGGTTCGGGACTGGACTGGAGGTACTCATTGAAAGCTAATCACCTTCCTTATCCTCCCTCCAGTCCAGTCCTGACCTGTGGGATGCACCATAGCAGTACTAACCTCGGGAGGGTCCTGCAAGCCTGGCCTGGATCACTGCCAAATCGAAACTCACGTCTCCTGCTGCCTGCACATCCAACCAATAGTGCTTCATGAACGTATGTAAAGACGACCATGTGGCTGCCCTGCAGGTATCTGCCAAGGGAATCAAACTAGACTCTGCCCATGAAGTAGCCTGAGCCCTCATCGAATGCGCCCACAAGCCTGCAGGCACCATTCTCTGCCACAACAGAGAGGCTGAGGAAATCGCTTCCTTCACCCACCTGAAAATGGATGTTTTGGAGGCTGCCTCCCCTTTCCACAGACCTCCAAACAAAACGAAGAGCTGATACGTCTTCCAAAACCATTCTGTACACTGCAAATAATGCCGGAGAACCCAGCGAACATCTGGAAGTCATAAGTGGGGGTCTTCCTGGGTACCTCCTGTCCTCCAAAAAAACTGGAAGAGTAACCGCCTGATTAAGGTGAAACACTGAAAGCACTTTAGGCAAGAAGGAGAGAATGGGCCGCAGCACCACCTTCTCCTTGGATATGGAGAGGAAAGGCTCTCTGCATGAGAGCACCTGCAGCTCTGAAATTCTAGCCAAACAGATTGCCACCAAGAAGCCCATCTTCAACTCAAATCCTTCAGAGTAGAAGCTGACAGGAGCTCGAACAGCATCTCCATTAGCACTGACAATACCAGATTGATGTCCCAGGGCAGCACCACCGACCGAATTGGAGGTGCAGCTGCTTCACAGCTTGCAAAAAATGCACAACATCTGGGTGGGCTGCCAGGGACACCTTTTATCATGGTAACAGGTCAATGCTGCCACCTGAACCCAAAGGGAATTACATGCCAGACCTTTTTCCAAGCCTGCCTGAAGGAAGGCCAGAACCTCTGGCACCGAGGCAACTAAAGCCCGTCCACCATGCTCCTCACCCCAGCTTTCAAAAAGTATCCAGACTCTAACATATGCCAGTGTAGTTGGTCGTTTGCATGCTTTCAACAAGATTGTGATCACCAGGGTTGAGTAGCCGCACTTCCTCAACTGAGCCCTTTCAATAGCCAGGCCATAAGCAAGAATTGATCCACCTGAGGCATTCACACTGGGCCTTGTAGGTTGTCCCGCTCCAGCAGACGCCACAGCTGGTCCACCACCAGCCAAACAAGGTCGGCATACTATGGCCTGCACAGTCAATCAGGAGCAATCAGAATGATCTGACCCTGATGTGCTTTGATCCGCTGTACAACCCGGCCGATCAGTGCCCAAGGGGGAAACACATAGAGAAGACCGTTTCAAGGCCATCGCTGTACAAATGCGTTGAGGCCTTCTGACATCTGCTCTTGATGCCTGCTATAGAAACAACTTGCCTTCATGAACTCGAAGGTTGCCATGAGACCCATGATCAGTGAGTCCAGTGCCGCACCACCTGCGCAAACACTTCCTCGTTTAGCATTCACTCTCCAGGATCCACTCAAATGCAACTGAGGAAGTCGGCTGCTACATTTTCCTTGCCGGCCACATGAACCGCCGACAGGGCTTGCAGATTGTCCTCCACCCATGCCAACAATGGAGATACCTCATCTTCCAGCTGTACGCTGCCTGTGCCCCCTGCCAATTTATGTAGGCCACTGTGGTTGCATTGTCTGAAAACACTCTCACCACCTTCCCCTGTAGGAGGCTGTGAAACCTCTGAAGGCCCAAAAACACAGCTTGCATCTCCAACCTGTTGATGGCTGACATAGACTCCACTGGGGACCAGTTGCCCTGTGCTATCTGGGCCTCGCAGTGCACTCCCCACCCTCCAGTGGCATGCCCGCCACCAACTTCTCCGGCTGCAGCCACCACTGGAGGGCCACCTTGACTGTCTTCGGTCAAAGCAACACCCATTCCGATGGGTGACTTTGCACCGACCATTTTCACAACAGGGCCTTCTGCAATAGTCCCATGAGGGCCTGTGCCCATGGAACCAACTCTATGGTCACTGCCATCGACCCCAACACCTGAAAGTAATGCAATGCCGTCATCTAGAGAAACACTCTGATCTGCCACTGCAACCTGCACATCTGATCTGTCAGCAAGGACACCTTGCTCTGGTGCATCTGGAACTGAGCACCCAGGTACACCAGCTTCTGTGTTGGTTGAAGCTGACTCTTGGCCACACTGACGACACAGCCCAGACTCTCCAAAAATTCAACAACCTGAGAAGTGGCCTTTTTGCTCTCATGTTTGGACTTTGCCTGGATTAACCAATCATTGAGGTAGGGATGCACTAGGATGCCCTCCTGCCAAAGGGCGGCCACGACCACCATCATGATCTTGGTAAAAGTTCAAAGAGCAGTCACTAGCCCAAATGGCAGTGTCGTGAACTGAAAGTGTCCCCTGGGCACTGCAAAGCTCAAGAACCACTGTTGATCTGGCTGAATGAGAACATGTAGGTAGGCTTCCATGAGGTCCAGCAAGGTGAGGAACTCACCTTCTGTGACAGCCACAATAACCAATTGAAGTGTCTCCATACGAAAGCGAGGTACCTCGGCAATGATTTACGTGTTTGATATCCAAGATGGGCCTGAAAGATCCGTCCTTTTTGGGAACCACAAAATATATGGAGCATCGACCCGATCTGCATTGGCCATGTGGCTCTTGGCCATGGCCCGTAGCCCTTGAAGACGCAGCAGAGTCTCCAACACTGCCTTGACCTTGCATGGTGCTTTGCAATGCGACATCACAAAAGCCTCTGTGAGGGGCCAGGTGAACTCGCGTGCATATCCTTCTCTGATGACCTCCAGCACCCACTGATTGGAGGTGACGCAGACCCAGGTGGAGTACAAGTCCCGCAGGCATCCTCCTATAGGAACCACCCCTACCTGGGCCCCCCTCATCTCATTGTGGTTTCTTACCTTAGAGGAATAAAAACCTCTTCTTGCTCCTTGAAACCCGTGAAAGGACTGCACCCTCGAGAGGAAGCAACCCCTCTGGAAAGGTGCAAAGTGTACCCCCTGGAATTGACGGAAGTCCCGAGACTGACTGCACCCCAGTGTCGATGAATGCACCGGCTTCTGCTTATCCTCAGGGAGCCTGCTCCCTTTCGACTCCCCCAAATCTGCCAACTTCTCCAATGCTTCTCCAGGAGCTTACTCTTGAATGGGAGCCTGCTCAAGCAGATTTTTGAGAACACATCGGCCAACCAATTATGGAGCCATAAGTACCAGCGAGTAGAGACCACTGACACTATGCTCTTCTATAGGCCCCTGATAAAATCATAAAGGGCATCCGCCAGATATGCTGCCCTGGACTCCAACTGAGCTGCCTCTGGTGGAAGAGACAAACCTCCCAACCTCTCCAAGAGACCTTGGGCACATCTTAAACATGCTCTGGCCACAATAGCACCACAGCCGGAAGTCTGTAGGGGCATGGCATTGATATCAAATGCCTGCTTCAGCAAGTTATCCAACTTCCTATCCTGAACATCCTTGAGCGCTGTACTGCTTTCCACCAGGATAGAAGTCTTCTTGGTAACCGCTGAGACCACAACATCCACCTTAGGGGATCAGAACAGGTCCTTCTCGTGGTCTGAAAGCAGGTAGAGCTGAGCCATTGTCTGCGTACTCCTCAGGCTGGCCTTTGGAACATCCCATTCATCCTGAATCATCTGTTTGATCACCCAATGCAGAGGCTTCTGCACCACCTGGAACAAGGGGTCCTCCAGCGTTTCCTCCTCGGCTGGCACCCCTACGGCCAAGTTCAAGGTCCGTAAAGAGTGGGAAATCAGTGTTGTCAATTCTTTATGCTAAAAGACCAACACAACTGGGGACTTCTCCTCCTGACACCTCACCTTCTTCAAGCTCAGGCATCTCATCCTATAGGGCCGCTCCAGCTTCCTGGTCCTACAGCATGTCAGACAGGACCGACCCCATCTCATCCCATGAGTCTGTGCCTAGGTGCCTGCGGCTCATCACTGGCTCATCCTCTGTTCTCGCTGACGCACCAGATTCAGTCAAATTCCCTTTTTTGGCCCCCTTCCAGGGCCCCATGGAAAAGCTCTTCCCCTTCTGCTTCATGCAGAAAGCCTTATGCATCAAGAGGACAAACTGGTGAAAAATCTCACTGGAAACCCTCTATCACACCTTCTAAGATATGGAGGGTTGAGGGGTTCTGGGATCGTTTACCATGGGCAGGGCACGGCCCAGGCCCTCTTCTTCCTCATCCCAGGACACCGTTCCTCCAATGTCAGAAAAGGCCCCTCAGACCCTCCTGAGGCTCCCACCTTCAGTGTCCTGTCCGCCCTTACTTCAAGAAGACCATCCTCCATGGAGGACGTTTCCACCTCACACCCGCAGCAGAAGCTCTCCATGGACACTGTGCCTCTCTGGGAACCACATGTCAGGTAAGGGGTCTTTGAAGGCATCTTGCCCTTTGCCCTTGAAGCACAAGGTGGAGTGAATGGTGGCTTGCTGGCTTATCCCCGTATAGCAATAGCTGAACAAGCCAAGGTCCTGACTTTCATTTTGTTTTTTTGTTTTTTTGGGGGGGGTTGGCTTTTTTTTTTTTGCTTGCCTGCACAGCTATTCCCCAGAAAAACAACAAATCTCAAGTGCAAAGCAGCATTTCAGCATCCATAATTCCCGCACACTAAAACATGCTGGAAGAGAAAGAAATGATAGCTGCCTTTTCCCTGCCATGCAGTCAACCCAAATGCCAGCAGCCCACTGAGAAACCCACATGACAGCACCAAAGAAAACCAAACAAAAGAAAACAAAAAACCCCACCAACAGAGCTGATGTTCCTGCACTCGGTGGTAGCACCGCCGTAGAGGCCCTGACCGCCCACTCAGCCTGCAATTATTGGCGGCAGCAGAAAACCTCACAGAGTACAGCAATGACTGGCTCCCCTAGCTGAAGCAGCTCCTCACCTGCTGCTGAAAAAAACAGGGTAAGGCCTCTCTTTCCTCACCAAGAAGGACCTGCTGCCTGTGTCATGGTATGATTGGAGCTGCTTAGGTCGGAATTTTATTATTTTTTTTAAATAACTTTAATCTTAAAAGCTCAGCAGTCGTCTGCTAACTCAAAGAATAGAGTCCCTTCCCAAAGAGACTGTGCCTCTGCACATCACCGGTAAAAGCCTGGTAAAGAAAAAAAGTCTACTCCCAATTGTCTCTCCAGTGAGTCCAACCTATGGAGTCCCGTCTCTCCAGCTGCTTGGAGACTGAGATATTGGGGGCTGGAAGTTGGTGCCGGCTTCCCATGTATGCTGATGTCATAAGATTTGACATGCTCAGTCTCCAAGATGCTGGTGAGGTGTGACTACTGCTGTTATTTTTTCAGACAAAAAAAAAGTTGCAAGTGTTGTACGCTCAATAAATAGGCATAAATTGCTCAATGATTGCAGACCTATGAGCTAATCCTTAACGTCTCCTCAGGCCTTGTGTTAAATCCCACCTCAGCCTTCGGGTCTCTGCATCTGCGCTGCATAGCTAATTGCTTCATTGTTATCTATTAAATTATTTAAATGTGCAGTGTGCTGCCATTAGTGTGGGTATTTGCGCATTGTTTATGCTTCCATTAGATTCCTTTTTGCATTCTGCAATCACACTAATGTAGACATTTCTGCTTAAACACTGCACAGATGTCTACGCTAATAGCAGGGTACCTTTCTGTACCTGGTTGTCAGTTGGAAGTGGCTTCTATTGACATATGGTGCCACAAGCCTTCACATGCAGCTAGCCTGGGTTTTGCTCCTATCTTACAAGCTCACAAACCAGCCCAGCCAGTGCAGTAACATTAGGGTGCAGATTATGATGCATTTTTCTTAAGTGTTTGATAACTATTTTATTATTTGTATAGTGCTATCAGATGTATGCTGGGCTTTACAGACATATATTGTATACAGTTCCTGTTCCTTGGACTTACAAAGACAGACAAACAGACAAAACAGTGGGGTCTTTGAGTTAAAACACTGGCATAGGCCTTTTAAAAGCCAGGACAGTGGATGGAGTCCAATTGAAGATAAGGACTGCCTTATCTAGTTAGGGGAATTGGCAGGAAAATATTCAACCTGGAAACAATATATCAGGCCGATGCCAAAGTCGCACGCTATCAACTCTGTACACCTCATGCAGTGCACCGATAGCATAGAAGTCGGTGCGAGTTTGGCAGGCTTCCCCAGAGACAGGGCACCAGGTCGCAAATCTGCATATATGCCCTGACAGTATTTTGATGGCATCCGGGGTTTTCCCCGATGCCTGGGTCACCTGAGGGGATGCCCCCAACAAAAAAAGCAAATCCCTGATGTCCCAGCTGCCCCGATCCCCCCCCCCCCACCCAACTAAATATAATCTCGGTGGCCCCGATCGCCCCCACTTGCCCAACCAAAATAACCCTGGTGACCCCAGCGGCCCCGAACCCCCACCCCCGCCTGGTACCTTTACAAAGGAGCAGGAGTGCTGCCACGTACTGCTGCTCCTGCGCTACAATCTTGAAAAGCAGCAGGGCCTGGCCCCATGTCATGCATCCTGGGATGCACCTGCTGGCCAGGCACCACCATTTTGCAAAATAGTGGTGCAGGAGCAGGAACACATAGGCAGGTCTCTCACTCCTTTGTAAAGGTACCAGAAGGGGGGTTAGAGGCCGCTGGACCACTAGGGTTATTTTTGGTTGGGTGGGGAGGGAGGATTGGGGCCAAAGGGCCACCAGAGATTTCATTTCTGTCAGGGGCACTGGCCCCCCAACAGTATTTTGATGACATTGGCGACTTTCCATGATGCCTGGATCATCTGAGGGGAAGTTTGACAAATACTGTCAGGGGCACGTGTTAGATGTTTAAGCTTCCTCAAGACAGGCGTAGAGATATTGGCATCAAGGGGGGGCGGTATAACAAGCAGAATAAACATAAACATAAGGTTGGCTATGAAATCCTTTACATGTTTCTCTGCATCAGGCACAGACAATATTAGCATGCTATTTTAATATGCGCAGCTCATTTGCCTATAATTTAAATATTCTTGGCATTACGTGTGCGCTAGCTTTTCTTTTGCTGTTTATGCGCGTGTCCGTCTCTTTTCTGCATTTGGCTGTGGCGGTAATTGTGCCCAAATGTTGCGTTATCTGCGCGTAAAGGCCGTGCTAGTTTTCTGCATCGGCCCCTATGTAAGAAAAGCAGACTAAGGGATGGGAATAACCATAGATAAAGCATAGTTACTCACTTGTAACAGATGTTCTCCAGGGACAGTAGGAATCAGTCTTCACATATGGATGACATTGGCATTGATGGAGTCTGCACGAAAGCATTTCTCCAGCTTTAAGAAAGCCTTTGGGAGATGCACTATGCATGCGTGGTCTACTTCCCACCAAAGGTGCCATTTTGCCTCAGTCAAATGTCATAGCTAAGACAGCAAAAATAAAAGATGGTAAAGAAGCAACTCCAAGGGCAGGAGGGAAAGTTGTAAGGACTGATTCCTGCTGTCTCCAGAGAACCCCTTCTACAGGTGAGTAACTACGCTTTCTCCGGGAAAAAGCAGGAAGTCAGTCCTCACATATGGGACTCCCCAGCTACAGGCTACTGAAACCTGTAGAAAATGCCATGGCGACCTGCAAAGGTGAACTGTGATCAGAAGCAGTTTAATCCCAACAGAGTTTCTCGTAAGGCCCAAGTATCCAGTGAGAACCATTACTCTGGTAGCCTGAACACAGAAGGGTTGGAGGGCTTAAGTTGCCTACACCCCGAAAAGATTATGGAGTACGGCCTGGCAGAAAATGCTGTCCTTTAGGGACTCCCACTCTGACCCGTCTTTATGGGTTGGCACTATGGTACTATGCCACGGGCCTCGCGCACTCCAGCAGCTGCTTGTTGTTATGTTTTCATCTTACTGGGCAGAATAGATGGACCATACTGGTCTTTATCTGCCGTCATTTAATATGTTACTATGTTTTATAAGTTCTTTTTATGTTTAAGACATTTAAAGTTTAATTTTTTTATTATGTTATTTCTTTACTTATTCTGTTGTTGTTGTTGTTAAGTGCCGTTGAGTCGGCGTCGACTCATGGCGACCCTCTGGATAGCTATCCTAAATTGTGTTCGGTCTCCAGTCAGGCAGCTCATTGTTGACAGACTGGTACCCGTAGCTGCTGTTATTGTATCGATCCATCTCATTGCTGGCCTTCCTCTTTTGCGTTGACCTTCTATCTTGCCAAGCATAATGTCTTTCTCTAATGATCTCTCTCTTCGCATGATGTGTCCAAAGTATGAAAGTCGAAGTCTTGTCATCTGAGCTTCTAAAGAAAGCTTAGGTTTGATCTCCTCTACTACCGACTGGTTTGTTCTTCTGGCAGTCCATGGTATACTATACACAGTATTCGCCGCCAGCACCATAATTCAAAGGCATCAATTTTCTTCCTGTCTGTCTTTTTCACTGTCCAGCTTTCACATCCATATGATGTTATTGAAAATACCATGGCTTGAACAAGTCGAATCTTTGTATGGAGAGAGACATCTCTGCTCTTGAGAATCTTATCTAGGTCTTTCATAGCCATTCTGCCAAGAGCAATGCGTCGTCTGATTTCTTGACTGCTTGTTGCTTCTTTATTGATAGTTGATCCAAGTAGGTTAAAGTTGTTCACAATTTCAATTTCTTCTCCTTCAACGATGAACCTGTTGATTATGCCAGTTGTCATGATCTTTGTCTTTTTTACATTAAGGTGCAGGCCCATTTTGAGACTATGTTCTTTGATTGTGAGAAGCAAATGTTTCAGATCATCTTCACTTTCAGCCAGTAATGTGGTATCATCAGCATAGCGAAGGTTGTTGATGACTCTTCCACCAATCTTCACACCTCTGTTGTCTTCATACAATCCTGCTTCTCTGATGATTTGTTCTGCATACAAATTAAACAGGTAGGGGGAAAGTATGCAGCCTTGTCTTACACCTTTGCTTATTTTAAACCATTCTGTTTCTCCTTGTTCCATTCGAACTGTTGCTTATTCTAGTTTCTATTTATTTTTTTACATTTTTATTTTACACTCATAAAGATTTTTAAAGTTATTTTTAAATGTTTTGGTCCTTCTTTCAGCTTGTTCGGTGTTCCTGAACAGTAGACTGTAGACCGGGAACCAGGCTATCATAATCTACTTCCGGTTTAACTTGTAAACACTGAAAGATGCTGACACCTCACCTGACAGCGTAACATTTAATTTGAATAATATTAAATAGTATTAAACTACAAAGAAGTCTGAAGGTTTGATATGTTACATAATATAATATATATGTTTGCTATTCTTTGTAATGTAAATGTAATGTAAACACAAGTTTTATCACGGTCGTCTGCTATTACTAAGTTTTGCTGGTTTAATTTAACCGTCTCTGTGTGGTTAGTTTTACTGGGCACCGTAATATTAACTTGCTTATATATTTTATATTACAGATTATATAACAAAACTACAGTTAATATAACGGATGACTTCAAGGGAGCGCAACATAAACCGCAAGTATAAGTCTGGTTGGCAAAAACGCCATGAACAGGTGCAGCGGGATGCTGCTGCTATAACTGGAACGCGGTCGATTATGACGTACTTTGGGCAGACAACTCAGCCCTGCATGACCGCTCCAGCTCAGGAGGCTGAGGTAGGTAGATGTCGAAGCTTCAATGACTGCAACTACTAATGTAAATGAGACAGCAGTTAAAACTGAAGAGAAAATGGAAGTGGACTGTCCGCCATTCCAGCAGGCAGAAGACGCTGCAACGGACGTTACCGAATTTCTAGAACGTGATGATGTTCCAGTTCGGTGTCTATCTGCTGTCTGCTACTCTACAGACCTCGGCAAATGGCCCGTTGAGATTGTCGACAACATGCGCAAGTACTGGGCGACAGCAAGTAGTGCGCAATGTGCCCACTGGACTCGGATTTCACTCCAACCAGAACTGTCTATGCAGCCGATGGAAAACCAAGGAAATGCTCTCGTGACCTGTTCAAAACAACTCATCCGCTGTCGAAGGAACCTATCGATCGTGACTGGCTTTGCTATTCACCATCTAAGCTTCGTCTATTTTGCTTTCCATGCAAGCTAATGTCACCAGACGTTGTAGCCTTCGGCACAAAAGGTTTTTGCAACTGGAAGCATAAGAAGCAACAAATCATGGAGCACGAGGTCAGTTCTACTCATCGAGCATCCTTGATTAAAGTGCTAACGCGGTATGACACAGCAAAACGTGTTGATCAGGCACTAGTAAAGCAACGTGACAAACAACGTGAGTATTGGCGTGCTGTTCTCGATCGGTTGTTTGAAACTATTTCCTTTTTATCTGAACATGGCCTGGCCTTTAGAGGTGACAACCAGATCGTTGGCTCTGCCCATAATGCCAATTAATTGGGAATCCTTGAACTTATATCAAAATTTGATCCCTTCATGGCACAGCACCTGCAGATGCATGCTAACAAGGGAAAAGGACACACTTCATACCTGTCTGCTAACATCTGCAATCAATTAATTCAGCTGATTGGCCAGTCAGTTGTCAATCGGATTAAGGCCGAAGTTCAGTCTGCCAAGTACTTCTCAATCTCAGTTGATTCGACGCCTGATATAACACACCAGGATTAGCGGACAGTGATTATTCGTTACGTGTTGCCATCTGGCCCTGTTGGGCGGTTTCTTACATTTCTACCTCAGCAAGGTCACAAAGGTGAACAGCTTGCTTCAGTTTCTGCACAGCTGGGGATCAACATTGACGACTGTCGAGGACAGTCGTATGATAACGCCAGCAACATGACCGGCAAATACAGAGGTATGCAGACTCTTATATGGCAGGTAATCCTCATGCCATCTACATACCCTGTGTAGGCCATTCCTTGAACCTCGTTGGTCAGTGCGCAGCAGCCTGTTGTGCCGATGCTGTATTGTTCTTTGACTTTGTCCAACGGCTGTACGTGTTTTTTGCTGGTTTGACAGCATGCTGGGCCATCCTCAAGGACAAGCTGGAACAGACTGCAGGCCAGCTAACACTAAAGAGACTGTCTGACACACAGTGGTCAGCACGATTTGATGCGGCAAATGCCCTGGTGAGGGACTATGATGAGAATGTCGAAGCTCTGGAGGACATTATAGATGACAAAGTGGGCGAACACAAGGCAGAGACATGTCAAGAAGCCAGAGGATTGTACGATCGAATGCAGTGCCTTGAGACGGGCATAATGGCTGCTTTCTGGCAGAAGGTTCTCGCAAGATTCCAAGCGAACAGCATGTCGTTGCAGTCAGCTGATCAAAACTTGAATTCTGTTTCTGCGATTTAAGACTCACTGCAGATGTACGTCCAAAGTCTTCGTGAACAGTTCGACCACTTTGAAACACACGGCAAAGACCTGTCACGCTCTGAAAACTATCGGGCTGATCTCAGGAAGCGAGTACGCAGACGAAATCACAGATACAACGAATCCGGCGTGGACACTGAGATTCAGTTGCAACCATGTGATAAATTCCATACTGACACATTCATTGTTATCATCGACAGCCTTGCTGCTGCACTGTCGAAGCACATGGAGGCATATGCTGAATTGGCCAACCGATTTACTTTCTTGCGTAAAATTTCATCACTTTCTGATGCAGAAATTCGAGAAGGTGCAAGCAAATTAGTTAATCGCTATGCCTCCAATCTGCAGCCTGAACTGGCGGAAGAGTTAGTACAATTTAAGGCAGCTCTGCAAACAAAGTTGGGCAAGGAAGAATTGCAGGCTTCGGAGTCGGACGACCTGGAGGAAGATGAGAATGACGAGCCAGATAATGCTAAAATCTGCAGCAAGATCGAAATTCATTTGCATCGTTTTATCGTTGATAATGGCCTCCATAGCACGTTTGCGAACACAGAGATCGCACTGCGCATGTTCCTCTGCCTCATGGTGACAAACTGCTCAGGTGAGCGGTCATTCAGCAAGTTGAAGCTGATTAAGAATCATCTCAGATCAACGATGTCGCACAAGCTTCTGAACATTCTTAGCTTGTTGAGTGTCGAGCAGGACCTTCTGAGAGAAGTTGACTCTGAGTGCATTATCCATGACTTTGCATTAACACATGTTCAAACTTCGACATGTTGATACTTAGCTAACTGTTATCAGTCAGCACATGAAATGTGCATTAATGCATTGCAAAGTTAGAATGCTTGAAACTGTAAATTTCCAATTCGATTGTTAAGTGTTTGACAGGCTGACAGCTGTTTGTGAATTGTGATGTGGACATATGATTGTCGGCTTTGTCAGTCAGTTTATCAGTAATTGATTAAAGTTGATTTCAATGATTTGTAACAAAATGATGTCACGAGTGACTTTAGTGAGGAGTCCATGACATGGGCAGCTAGGCTCATCATATGGGATCCGGCCCATCCAGGGCCCCTGCAGGCCGCCTGGTGCCAGGGGTCTCGCAAAAGACGGGCCAGCTCCCTCTCCAGGCAGTAGTGAACTACGAAGGTATGGACCGAAGACCATGTGGCAGTCTGGCAAATTTCCATCATGGGGACAGAACTCACATTGGCCATGTAAGTAGCCATGGCCCTGACATGGTGCACCATGACCCTCTGGTCCAGTGAGATCCCCGCTTGCTCTTAGGCAAGGGTAATGCAGTCCACCACCCAAGTAGACAAAGTTTGCTTACTCACTGGAAGCCCCAGACAGCTGGAGTCATAGGATACAAAAAGCTGTTGAGCTGTTTGGTGGCCGAGTCCGTTGCAGGTAGTAGGACAGGGCTCTCTTGCAATCCAGAGTATGGAGAATGGTCTCCGCCCTACCGGCGTGATGCCTGGGAAAGAAGGTGGGGAGCACCACCTCCTGATTAAGGTGGAATGGGGATACCACCTTTGGCAGAACCTTGTGGTGTGTGCAGCACACCACTTTGTTCTTGTAGATCTTTGTGTAAGGAGGCTCTGTGATCAAAACCTGGAGCTCGCTGATTTTGCATGTTGATGTGAGTGCTACCAGGAAGGCGACCTTCCAGGAGAGATACCGCAGGTCGCAGGTGGCTAGAGGCTCAAACGGAGGCTTGGTGAGCTGCAAGAGCACCACATTAAGGTCCCACTCTGCCGCTGGAGAGTGGACGGAGGGGTGGTTTGGATAACATGAGGCCCCATAGGAACCGAGACATAAGGGACTGAGCCGAGAGGGATTTCCCCTCGACGGAGTGGTGATGCACTGTGATTGTACTCAGGTGTACTCTGACTGAGTTGGACTTCGGTCCTGCCTGTGATAGGTGGAGCAGGTATTGGAGTACTACATGCACTGAACAGAACTGGTTTGTCCGCTTTTCTGTGCACCAAAATGAGAAATGGCGCCACTTGAAGGCATATGCCTTTCTCATGGAGGCCTTACGAGAGGCCAGAAGAATCTCTTCCATGTCTTGTGGGAGACTGAAGTGGGCTAATGCTACCCTTTCAGCAGCCAAGCTGCGAGCAAGAGGGACTCCAGTTGGAGTGTAGGAGAGAGCCCTGCTTCTGCGAGAGTAGTCCTGGGGCTCAGCCCAGGGGAATTGGCAGTACTGTTGATAGGGAGAGGAGCAGTGGGAACCAGGGCTGTCTGGGCCACTGAGGGGCTATCAGCACTAGCAATGCTCTGTCGTGCTTTGCACTGAACAGGGTCTTGGCTATCAGTGACATTGGAGGGAAGGCGTACTGGAGGCCTTCTGTCCAAGGGATGAGGAATGCATCCGCCACTACCCGAGATGGGGGCAGTCAGAGGAGCAGAATCGGGGCAACTGCATGTTGTCCAAGCTGGCGAACAGGTCTATTACTGGGACGCCCCAGAGTTGGAACAGCCGCAAGGCTACTGCTGGGTCCAGGCACCACTCGTGTGGCTGGAATATTCTGCTCAATTTGTCCGCTAAGACATTGTCCTGGCCCGGGGGATAGACTGCCCTTAGGAGCATCCCTCTGCATATAGCATAGGAGCAGAGGGCTACCACGTCCTGTCCTCACATTTGTTCATGCAGAACATTGCAACCTGATTGTCGGTCTGGATCAGCATTGCTTGGTGCTATAGTTGGTGGCAGAAGGCTCTGAGGTCTAGGAATATCGCCCCGACTTCTGCATTTTGGATTCCCTCTGGAACCAGAAGCCTTGTATCTAGAGATTCTTGCAATGTGCTCCCCAGCCCATTAGAGAGGCGTCTGTGGTGAGGACCTTCTGGGGAGTGGGTGCCTGGAAGGGCATCCCAGCCTGATGGCAATATGGGTTCTGCCATCATCTGAGGGAGCCTGCTAACTGGCGTGTTACCTGCACTCTGTCCTTGAGCCTGCCTATGGCTTGGGCCCACTGAGAGCAGAGGCACCATTGGGCTGCTCTCATGTGCAGGCAGGGCCGGCCCGTCCATTGAGCGAGAATGTTTTTTGCACAGGGCCCCGCGTTTCAGGGGGCCCCGCGCAAAAAACATTCTAATCCTAAAGTAAAATTTTTAAAAAGAAAAAAGAAGTTGTCTTCTCCCGGCAGCCGGGCCGCCGCGGCAGAATCGAGTGTGCCGCGGGGCCCCCCCCTGCCCAGCAGAGCCTGCCCTCCCGAGCCTGCCCTCCCCTTTATCACCTGTCCTTCGCAGCTCTAATCAAACGCGCCGGCTTTCAGAGCGCGAGGGAGAGTTTCTCCCTCGCTGCTCTATTAAGCCCGCGGGGGCTGATGGGAAGTTCCCATCAGCCCCCGCGGGCTTAACAGAGCGCGAAGGGAAACTAGCCCTTTCGCGCTCTGAAAAGCCGGCGCGTTTGATTAGAGCTGCGAAGACAGGTGATAAAGGGGAGGGCAGGGCTCGGGAGGGCAGGCTCTGCTGGGCAGGGGGGGCCCCGCGGCACACTCGATTCTACCGCGGCGGCCCCGGCTGCCGGAGAAGACAACTTCTTTTTTTAAAAAATTTCCCTGGGCTGGGCTGGGCGTTAGGATGGTGATGGGCTATGTGGGGCTATGGGGGCTAATGGGGGGCTGGGGGGGGGTTAGGAGTGGTGATGGGCTATGGGGGGCTGGGGGGGTTTAGAGTGGTGATGGGCTATGGGGGCTGGGGGAGGGTTTAAGAGTGGTGATGGGCTGGGGGGGGGTTTAGAGTGGTGATGGGCTTATGGGGGGGCTGGGGGGGGGTTAAGAGTGGTGATGGGCTATGGGGGGCTGGGGGGGTTAAGAGTGGTGATGGGCTATGGGGGGCTGGGGGGTTAGGAGTGGTGAAGGGCTATGGGGGGCTGGGGGGGTTTAAGAGTGGGATGGGCTATGGGGGGGCTGGGGGGGTTAGGAGTGGTGATGGGCTATGGGGGGCTGGTGGGGTTTAAGAGTGGTGATGGGCTATGGGGGGGCTGGGGGCACTGTTCCCTCTAAGCTGTGTGCGTGTGCGCGCGCACACACCTCACTGAGTGAGCGCACATACTTTACAACAGAGCGCACAAAAATTACGGTTCTGATTCTGATATAAAACAACATAGACGTTCTTAAAATTGAAAAGTTGTTGTGTATTTATGGTTTTCACAAGTTCTACAATATTTTCTAGTGCAATCAATGTGGTGTACATACTGTATTCTGACGTGTAGTCAAATTTTAAAGTATATACTCCGAGTGTCGTTATGTGGCCGCACAAAAATTTAACCTCCCTTCAACAGCTGCAAAGCAGATATTTTATGCGCACACCGCATACATAAAATTAGAGGTAACTTTGGCTGGGGGGGTTAGGAGGGGTGATGGGCTATGGGGGCTGGGGGGGTTAGGAGTGGTGATGGGCTATGGGGGGGCTGGGGGGAGGGTTTTTAGAGTGGTGATGGGCTGGGGGGGGTTAAGATTGGTGATGGGCTATGGGGGGGCTGGGGGGTTAAGAGTGGTGATGGCTATGGGGGGCTGGGGGGTGTTAGGAGTGGTGATGGGCTATGGGGGGCTGGGGTGGGGGGTGGGGGGTTAGGAGTGGTGATGGGCTATGGGGGGGCTGGGGGGGTTTAAGAGTGGTGATGGGCTATGGGGGGCTGGGGTGGTTAGAGTGGTGATGGGCTATGGGGGCTGGGGGGTTTAAGAGTGGTGATGGGCTAGGGAGGACTGGGGGGGTAGGAGTGGTGATGGGCTGGGGGGGTAGGAGTGGTGATGGGCTGGGGGGTTTAAGAGTGGTGATGGGCTATGGGGGGGGCTGGGGGGTTAGGAGTGTGATGGGCTATGGGGGCTGGGGGGTTTAAGAGTGTTGATGGGTCTATGGGGGGACCTGGGGAGTAGGAGTGGTGATGGGCTATGGGGGCCTGGGGGTGGTTAGGAGTAGTGATGGGCTATGGGGGGGCTGGTGGGTTAGGAGTGGTGATGGGCTATGGGGGCGCTAAGTCTGTATATGGGCTGATGGGATCAGGACTGAAAGTGAGTTGATTGGGAGGTTAGGACTGGTAATGGGTATGGGAGGGCTTAAACTGAAAATTGGTGAGGGGGATTAGACTGGAAATGGCTGGTGGGATTAGGACTGGGAGTGGGCTGGTGGATTAGGACTGGGAGTGGGCTATGGGGGGCTAGGACTGGTAATGGGTTGGAGGGGTTGCTAGGACTGGAAATGGGCTGGGGGGAATAAGACTGGAGGTGGGCTGATGGGTTAGGACTGGTAATGGGCTGTGGGCTGTTGGGGGGGGTTAGGACTGGTAATGGGCTATGGGGGGGCTAGGACTGGAAATGGGCTGATGGGGGGGTTAACACTGGAGGTGGGCTGATGGGGTTAGGACTGGTAATGGGCTGGTGGGATTAGGACTGGGAGTGGGCTATGGTGGGCTAGGACTGGTAATGGGTTGGGGGTAGCTAGGACTGGAAATGGGCTGTTGGGATTAAGAAAGGAGGTGGGCTTATGGGGTTAGGACTGGTAATCGGCTGTGGGCTGTTTGGGGGGGGTTAGGACTGGTAATGGCTATGGGGGTCTGACTGGAAATGGGCTGATGGGGGGGTTAGGACTGGAAGTGGGCTGATGGGGGGTTAGGACTGGAAGTGGGTTGATGGGGGGGGCTAGGACTGGTATTGGTTGGGGGGTTGCTAGGACTGGAAATGGGCTGATGGGGGCTAGGACTGGAAATGGGCTGATGCAGGGACAAGAAGGGAATGGATGCTGGGTGAGACTGGACTAGAAGGGAGCTGATGTTGGGGGAGGATTAGGGGAGGATTAGAATGGGATGGGCTGGGAGAGTAAAATGGAGAGGGAAAATATTTTGTGTTGGTAGGGGTAAAAAATCTACACTTAGCTGGGTATTGGGATAGTAAGTGGTGAGAGAGGATGGAGGGGTAAAATGTTAGTGGAAGAAAAAGGAATCAGGAAAGAGCAAAAGGAGAAAGATAAGTATGTAAAAGAAGATGAAGAGAGAGAGAGAATGTAAAAAAAACTACAAGATAGAAGAGACAGCAGATGATGGAGATTAGCAGAAACCATTGAAGAACCAGAAGAAAGTGTGGCTGGAGCAATTGCAACCGGAAAAAAGTGCACAAAAGGTAGAAAGATATCTCTTTATTTTGAATTTATTAACTGGAATATGAAAGCTCTGGGAAATGTGCATCATTAACCGGCTCGCGCTTTGTTTGGTACAAGAGGAAATTAATTTATAGTTTTTATTTCTACAGTTGTTGTACATTCCAAGTTTGGCTTTTGGGGTTCCCAGTTTAATTATTGCCTTCCTGTTTTTCTAAATTGTGATTCCTTGTTTGGTGATGGTCTAATGTTCTGCATGTGTAACTGAGCTGAGGTATTCTGTTTAGGTACTTCCTATTTGACATTGTCACTTGTTCTCTTTCCCCAGTAGGTCATGTATTGTTTTTCTCTGAAATGTATTGGTTTATATTTGCAGTGTTGCCTTTTGATAGGAGGGTATGGTGCTTTGTGAGTTCTGGTAGTGCTGTGAGGATACGGCGGGTTTGCTATGGGTTCTAAATGGGCATGTGTTTGTAGTAGTTCCTAATGTGCCTGGCGGTTGGCACTGGATTATAGTAATGTAGAAATCTTTTTAGTCTGTCTTTATCCATACACACACAACTTTTAGTAAACATGTCTCTTATGAATGTTAGCATTATGCAAATATTTATGCAAATAAGGCCACTTATGCAAATGAGGCCCCGCACCGAGTCTCCGCACATGGCCTCGCACCCCCCTTGGGCCGCCCCTGTGTGCAGGCAGGCATTTGGTGTCACTTGGACTGTGGAGGCCATGTGTCCCAGCAGGCAGAGGAGAAGCCAGGTGGATAGTGTCCTGCGCAGTTGCGCCTCTGCGGCTAATTCCCTGAGGCTTTCTGATCTCTCCTGAGGAAGGAAGGCTTTTGCCTGAAGGGTGTCCAGCTGCACTCATATGATGCTGAGCCAGAGTGAGGTGGGACTTGGCATAATTTATGACAAACCCCAGGTGATATAGAACATTAATGGTGCGTCCGGAAGGGGCATTGTGCCTCTGTAGCTGTGTCCTCCTTTATGAGCCAGTCGTCCAAATAAGGGAAGACGGAAGCCCCTTGAAGCCTGAAATGGGCTACGACCACCGCAAGGCACTTTGTGAAGACCCTTGGAGATGAGGCCAGATGAAAGGGCAGGAGTTTCTGTAGCTAGGGTGAATGAGAATGTGAGTGCAAGCATCCTTTAGGTCTAAGGGGCAAAGCCAATCTTCCTGCTGGAGGAACGGCAGCAGTGTTACAAGGGACAGCATCTTGAACTTCTCCCTGACCAGAAACTTGTTGAGCTCTCACAGGTCCAGGATGGGCCTGAGGCCTCCAGTCCTCTTAGGGACGAGGAAATACCTGGATCAGAAGCCGGTGCCCCAGAGAGGCTCCGCTGCTTTGTCCCAGAACTTCCAGGGTGGCATTTTCTGAAATTCTTCCCATTCCACGCGCAGGACCCAAAAGGCAGGCAGAGCTCTGGAGTCTCAATGCGTGGATGAGACAATGGTGCAAGGATGAGGGTTTTGGATTTGTTAGGAACTGAGCAATGTTCCGGGGAAATGAGGGGCTCTTCCGAAAGGGCTTCACCTTAACCAGGATGGAAGCAGGCTGCTGGCATTAACCTTTAAAAAGGAGATAGAGCAGCTTTTAAACTAAATAATAGGGGAGAGCCGACAGTCGCCCAAGAGCGCATGGTTCGGAACAATGTATCCTTGAAGGATACTACCAAAAGAATGAAGTTAGGGCATATCAGCAGAGAGGTTCCAATAAAGACAAAAGTAGCCCAAATGCCCTTGAATGAGGAGCAGACAGAGCTTAAAAATTCCAAATTACCCCTGCCTACCGATAGCCAGATTAATATGAATAAAATACAGTCTCTAAAATGCTTGTATGCAAATGCTAGAAGTCTAAAAAATAAGATGGCAGAGTTAGAATATATAGCACTAAATAAGAGGTTAGATATGATTGGTATCTCGGAGACATTGTGGAAGGAGGACAACCAGTGGGACACTGTGATACCTGGGTACAAACTATATTGTAATGTTTATGTTTATGTTTATTACATTTGATATACCGCTCAGGCCAAAGAATCAGAGCGGTTTACAATATTACATAAATGATACTGAAAAAAGGAAAAGAACGCCATTAATAAGATAGGACAGAATAAGAGATACAGTGATAGTCAAGGAAATAGAAGAGATAAGAGGAAAGGCTCATTATAACATCCAGATAGAGCTGATCAAATTGGTGGAGGGGTTGTGCTCTATGTTAGAGAGGGCATTGAGTCACAAAGGATTAAAGTTTTGCAGGAAAAAAAATTTGCTGTAGAATCTCTATGGATTGAAATTCCATGTCAAAAGGGGAAGGTGATGGCAGTGGGGGTGTACTATCGACCGCCTGGCCAGAATGAACAAATGGATGATGAAATACTCAAAGAAATCAGGGAAGCTAACAAAAGTTACAGCACACTAACAATGGGTGAATTCAATTACCCCGGTATTGACTGGGTCAGTGTCACGGCAGGACATGCTAGGGAGATAAAGTTTCTAGATAAAATAAATGACTGCTTCTTGGAGCAACTGGTTAATGAACTGACCAGAGGGGAAGCCATTTTGGACCTAGCCCTTAGTGAAACACCAGATCTGGTGCAAGAGATAAAGGTGTTGGGGCCACTTGGCAATAGTGATCATAGCATGATCGCGTTTGATTTAATTAATGGAAAAGGGATGGTAAGGAAACCCACTGTACTGCCTTTTAACTTTCGAAAGGGAAACTATGATAAAATGAGGAAAATAGTTAAGAAAAAACTAAAAGGAGCAGTTGCAAAGGTTAAAGACTTACATCAAGCTTGGATGTTGTTTAAAAATACTTTCTTGGAAGCCAGACCAGCTGTATTCCATGTTTTCAGAAAAGTGGAAGGAAGTCCAAAAAACTGCCAGCATGGTTTAAAGGTGAGGTCAGAGAGGTGGTTGTTGCCAAAAAAGGAGAAATTTCACTTACCGTTAATTTCCTTTCCTGGAATACTGCTAGACCAGTCCAGACAAACGGGTTATGCACCCCTGCCAGCAGATCTTGGAGACAGAAAATTCTACCAGAGCTCTGATAGGCTGGAGCCTGGTGATATAATCCTACCCCTAGGGGTCTCCCTCAGTTACGTCCACAAGCTAATGCAACATGAACTGTAACATCACCCCAGAGGGTCTCAAGTGAACTATATACAAGGGAGCCGAAGAACTCCCTAGAGCTGAAAACAGTATCCACCTACGAACCCATGGACTGCCCATGGCGAGGCATACCGGCAAAGAGAAGAACCGCGGTCGGCGGCTGCACCGCACCAGCGGCACTCCAACCAACAGCAGGGTGGGTTCTGGACTGGTCTAGCAGTATTCCAGGAAAGGAAATTAACGGTAAGTGAAATTTCTCCTTCCAGTTCATACTGCTAGACCAGTCCAGACAAACGGGCAGTACCCAAGCTACCTGCGTTCAAGGGGGGGCAAGGCCGCCGACAGCTCAGCAACTCCAAAACGGACCTCCTGACGGGCATGAACGCCCAACCTATAATGACCGACAAAGGTGGACAGCGACGACCAAGTCGCCGCCCGGCAAAAATCGAGAGGAACTACATGAGACCTCCCGGACTACAAAGTTGCTTGCGCCCGAGAGGAGTGAGCACGGAGTCCCGGTGGAGCTGGCTCTCCCAGAAGAAGGTACGCCACCTCAATGGCCTTCGTAACCCATCTAGAAAGGGTAGATTCGGAGGCTGCGGATCCCCGACGAGAATCCGCGAACAAGACAAACGAGCAACAGTCATATGGAAGGGTCCCGCGACCCCCAGCTACCGAAAAAGAACCTTCTTAAGGTCCACCGCCCGCAACAGAGAACCGACCACTGTCACACTGCGCCTTTGTTAAAGACGGAAAGAAAAGAGGCTGGTCAACAGCGAACGGCGTCAGCACTTTGGGCAACAAAGGAAGGGACAGTTCTCAGAGAAACGCCTTCGGAGGAAAAACGAGAGATAGGGATGTCGACACGAGAGAGCCTGGAGCTCAGAAAGATGGCGGGCCGAAGTTATGGCCACCAAGAAGACTGCCTTCAGAGACAAATCTAGAAGAGAACATGCCCTCAGAGGCTCCAAGGGAGGAGCAACGAGGGCACAGAGGACAAGCACGAGAGCTCACGCCTGCACAGGCGAACGCAGAGGAGGCCGGAAGGCCTAACTCCGCGGAGGAACCGAGACACGTCCAAATGCGAAGCTATCGATCGCCCCGCTATAGGACTCCGAAAACAAGTTGAGGCGACCACTTGTACTCGCAAGGAATCGAGCGCTAATCCCTTATCCACTCCGGCCTGTAAAAAGGACAGGATATCCAGAACACTGCAACGCCAGGGGGAGAGGTTATTTCGCGAACACCAACCATCAAGAGACGCCAAACCCGAGCATAAGTCAGCGTCATGGTAGACCGCCGCGCCGTGAGAAGCGTCACGACCACGCTAGGCGAATAGCCGTAGCGAGCAAACCGGCGGCGTGGAATTGCCAGGCAGTAAGCGAGTAAGGAGCCGGGTCTTCCATCTCCACCGGTCCCTGAATCAGAAGGCCGAGAAACGCCTCGAGGCGGAGCATCGACGCCCCAGACAGACGGAAGAGATCCGCATACCATGGTCCGCGAGCCCAATTCGGAGCCAGCAGGAGTACAGGGTTGCGATGGTCTCGGAGCCACTGGAGAACCATGCATATCAGGGAGGGAAAACACACCGGAGAAGATGAATCGGGCACGGTTGAGAGAGAGCATCTATGCCGTGCGTTCCCCCGTCCCTCCAATGGCCGAAGTACAGCGAAGCCGTGGCAGTCTGTGCCGTAGCCATTAGATCCATGGTCAGTAGTCCCCACAGGTGAACAATGGACTGGAACGCATCCGGCTGCAGAGCCCAGCCCCCGGGCTCCAGAGAGTGCCGGGTGAGAAAATCGGCCTACACATTGTTCACGCCTGCGATGTGCTGTGCCGACAGCATGAAGATGTTCCTCCGCCCACGGGAGGAGCAAACGCCTCTCCTGTGAGACATCCGGACATTGCGTGCTGCCTAGGCGGCTTAGGTAAGCAACCGTCGTGGCGTCGGACAGGATCCGAACCACACACCGCCGCATTAGAGGCTGAAACTGAAGAAGGGCGAAGCGCACTTTCCGCGTCTCGAGAGGATTGATAGACCCTTGGGCTTCGCGAGGTGACCAACACCCCTGCACCGAGGCTAAGCCGCAAGGCGCTCCCCAACCGGAGAGGTCGGCGATTGGCGTCACCAAGATCCAGCGCAGAGACTCCAGAGGGACCGCCCGTAGAAGATTGTGTGCCTGAAGCCACCAGCGGAGGCTGCGGCGCACCGGCAGAAGCAAAGGCAACCGGATTCGATAACTCTCCGATACCGGCGACCAACGAGATAGAAGCGCCGTCGGCAAGCAGCGCAAGAGCGCTCTTGCCCACGGAACGAGGGCTATCGTTGCCGCCATGGACCTCAAGAGTTGAAGGTAGCCCCAAGGCCGAGGCGCTGCTTGATCCAAGCAGCGGCGGAGCTGAAGAGAGATCTTCTGAAAACGTTCCTGAGGTAGAAACACCCGTCTCCTACGAGTGTCGCACCCAGCCCCGAGAGAATCCAGGACCTGAAGCATTCCAAAATAGACAGAGTAACGGCCCAGTCCTCCTTCCAACGGTGGACTGGGACGAATGGCATCTAAACGCTGGAGCCTTTAAATGAAGCAACATCCGCTGCCCATTGACGCAGGCTGAGCCATCTCCGAGCTACCGACACCGGTGCTAGGAAGCGAGCTGACAGCTGCAAGAGATCACAGAATGCCTCTGCCCGGAATGCAGCAATGGATTCGAAATGAACCAACTCGGGAACACCTGGAAGCTGCGGAATCCATCGAAGGGAGGTCCAAGCTGCCAGACCTCCGCACACCTGCAAGAAGGAAATAGCGGGTGAAGGAAAACCGGACTGTAGCAGTCTCCCAACTCTTCAGGTCTGGCTGGTCGCGGAGCGCCTCTCCGCCCTCAACCGGAAGTGTGGTATGCCTGATGACCCTGGTCAGAATGCATCAACTGTCGGGTATTGCAGCCAACGGCCAAGTGAAAGGGAGACCAAGGGTATAACCGACCAATACCGCGTGCCGTACGAATGCACTGGAAAATGGGATCCAGCTGCAACCGGATTTGAGAATCCGGAGGAGCAGGCATGTCGGCTAGGGGGAGCGACTCCATCACCTGTGTGATTAGAGCCGGCAACAACTCTTACCAAAAAAGGCGGAGAACCGTCAGAGAAGAAAACAGACGGAGAATATTCCCCATCTCCGTACTCCAACGAGTCAGGGCTGACCTCCGAAGATTTAAAGTCTTCTTGAATATCCGTAGTACCCCGCAAGGCACATGATACGCCCCAAGGAGGACGTACTGCTCTAAGGTCTGAGGACTTATGGGACCACTTGCGAGACCACGCCATATGCTCGCCTGCTACTGGGCAGGTGTAGGAGATAATCCAAAAGACTCCAAAAGTCACAGGCGTCATGCCAGATGGAAGAGTGTGAGGAAGGCACTGTCAGTCAAGGCTGCTGTGGCCTCCAGCGGCTGTGGAAGCGACATGGGAGCTGACTGAATCTTCTCCTGCAGGAAGATCCTGCAGCAGGGGCTCTGAGGAGGGGGGAGATAAGGTGCTGATGAACCCAGCTAGCAGCGCAGTGGGAATGGGGAAAGTCTCCGGGATGCAGCGTGCAGGTGGAACACAAGCAATCTATTAATGTCCCCTTCGGCTGATTACATATCACATATAATACAGTCAGAGAAAGAAGCATTGTAGAGACTTAAACCACCTTTCCTCTTCTTGTGTGTTTTTTTTTTTTTTTTTTTAGCATTTAAAACAAAAAGCAAGGTAGGCTCAGGGAAACCCAAGACTCTTCAAGAAAAGGATTTTGAAACTCCACGTGCCTCCACAGCATGTTTAAATGTGTGGAAACTGCTGTTTAGAGCTGTTTCCTCCAAAAAGAAACACTGAAGAGAAAAACAAAACGGCCGCTGGCACAGAAAAACTGTCAGGTATTCACTGAGCTGAGAAGGGAACTGTCAGTCATTCACTGTGCTGGCACAGAGAAACTTTCAAAGTCAGGGTAAGGCAATTACAGTGACTGAAAGTAGGGAAATTAGAGTGTGATCCCTCTGCAGCCATTCAGACCTCCATGGTAGGGGCTGAAAGGTGTTTCTGGGGAGGGATGTAGAAGCTGAAATCCAGTTGTAGGAAGATTACAGTGAGTATGCTTAATTAGGCCGAGCCCCAAAACAGTCAGGATCCAAAACACTGACTTACAATTCCAATCAAATGGTCTATTGAATAAGACAGGTACAATATTCAGTAAGACGTACAAAGTAACCCGGCTGCAGTTTGTGGATTAAAAATTTAAAGAAGGAACTTCAAAACTCAGAGGCAGCCGGTCCGGATGCAATTGAAATCATCCCAGAGCAGCTGGGGCAAGTAAGAAAAAAACAGGCTACTCACAGTTTTCTTTCAGGAAATGATACCTGAACTTCCTGGAGGTGTCCAAACTCTCGTGGCACTTCCTGGAGGTGTCCAAACTCTCGTGGCAAAGACTCAGCGCAGCGTAAAGCCAATGGAGAGCTCCACTGAAGCCAAGCTCAGGAGTTCCCAAGTTCATCTGGGGAAGCAAGATGCTGGGGATTTAACAATATTCCCCATAATAGGTAATGCCTCAGCCAGCCTTCTTTGTTGGGCACAGTGGGGGATGGAACCCATGAGCCCTGCACCCTTCGTCAGTGACTTAGCATTGTACTGTGGCTCTGAATTGCATCCTGTTCTCTATCCACGCCTTCCGTACTTTTTATTCATTATGTTAATACATAGGCAGAGAAAAAGGAACCCCTTCACAACTCACAGCTAGCAAGTGTTGTGGAAAAAAAAAAAAACGTAAACAGCAATATAGCTGTTAGAAGCCAGCAGAGAAGTAATCTGGCTTCCCGCCAAAAACCGGGGCTCATTAGCTATTCAAAATGGCCGCCAGCAAAAATAAACCACAAAAAGAGTGAATTAAAACCCCCAAAAGCTAAGGAATTAACTTAAAAAGTCAAAGGAGAAGGTGGGAGGGTTGCAGGCATGAGAGAAATGCCTAAAATCGCTGAAAAATCAAGAAAAATAAATCGAGTTACCACAGAGTTGCAGACAGCAGTGGGAGAAAGACAGTTTCTGTACTTACAGTACCGAAAGTGCAGAGAAGCCACGGACCGCTGCTCAAACCACTGCAGCTGCCTCACCACTAAAATCAGCTCCAGGGACTGGATTTTAGGAGGCGTACCATCCAGCTAAATAGCCCTCATGACTAGTGCTGGGGAGTCTACACATCAGCGATCTCTACTGTGACAGAGGACACAGGAGCTTCAGCTGGAATCATCCTGGTGCTCAGATAAGTACACTGGCAACTCAGGGCATAATCTCTCCAAGAGAAATCACAAAGAAATAAAGCATTTTAAATTTTGTTTGAAGGAGCAAAAAAAAAAGCATCCAGATCTGCTGGAGACAGAGAAAAACTGAGGGAGACCCCTAGGGGTAGGATTATATCATTCTATCAGAGCTCTGGTAGAATTCTCTGTCTCCAAGATCTGCTGGCAGGGGTGCATAACCCGTTTGTCTGGACTGGTCTAGCAGTATGAACTGGAAAACCCCATCTTTTAGGAAATGGAAAAAAGACCCAAATGATGAAAACTGGAAACAGCACAAGCACTGGCAAGTTAAATGCAATGCACTGATAAGGCAGGCAAAGAGAGAATTTGAGAAGAAGCTAGCTGTGGAAGCAAAAACGCGTAATAAAGACTTTTTCAAGTACATTCGTAGCAAAAACAATGTGAGAGAGTCAGTTGGACCATTAGATGATAGATGGGTAAAGGGGGCACTAAGAGGAGACAAGGCCATAGCGGAGAGACTGAATTAATTTTTTGCTTCAGTCTTTACTAAGGAAGATGTAGGGATGTTACCCATGACTGAAGTGGTATTTCAAGGTAATATTGCAGAAGAATTGAAGAAAATATCGATACACCGCGAAGATGTATTACAACTATTTGATAAACTGAAGAGTAGCAAATCACCTGGACCAGATGATATACATCCAAGGGTCTTGAAAGAACTGAAATATGAGACTGCAGACCTGATATTAGTAATCTGTGAACTATCATTAAAATCATCTGTAATACCTGAAGATTGGATGGCCAATGTAACGCCAATTTTTAAAAAGGGTTCCAGGGGTGATCCAGGAAACTATAGACCGGTGAGCCTGATGTCAGTACCGGGAAAAATGGTAGAAACCATCATAAAGAACAAAATTACTGAACATGTAAATAATCATGTATTAATGGGAGACAGCCAACATGGCTAGACAAGGAAGGTCTTGTCTTACTAACCTGTTATGTTTTTTTTAAGGTGTGACTAAACAGGTAGCCAAAGGTGAGTTGGTTGATATAGTGTATCTGGACTTTCAAAAAGCCTTTGACAAGGTCCCTCATCAGAGATTTTTGGCAAAACTAAAGAGTCATAGGATAGGAGGCAGTGTACTATTGTGGATCAGGAACTGATTAAAAGACAGAAAGCAGAGGATAGGGCTAAATGGCCAATTTTCCCAATGGAGAAAGGTGAATAGTGGTGTACCCCAGGGATCTGTGCTGGGTCTGCTGCTTTTTGACATATTCATAAATGAGCTGGAAAAGGGAATAATGAGTGAGGTTATCAAATTTGCAGATGACACAAAACTATTTAAAGTTTTTAAAACCATGAGGATTGTGGAAAATTGCAAGAGGATCTTGATAAATTGGAAGACTGGACATCCAAATGACAGATGAAATTTAATGTGGACAAGTGCAAAGTTATGCACCTAGGAAAGAACAACCCAAACTATGGTTACACGATGCAAGGTCCACATTAGGAACCACCACCCAGGAAAAAGATTTAGGCGTCATCGTGGATAACATGTTAAAACCCTCCGCCAGTGTGCAGCGGCAGCCAAGAAAGCAAATAGAATGCTAGGTATCATAAGGAAAGAAATGGAAAATAATACAAAGGATATTATAATGCCTCTGTATCGTTCCATGGTACGACCACACCTTGAATATCGTGTGCAATTCTGATCGCCTTATCTTAAAAAGGATATAGCATTATTAGAAAAGGTTCAGAGAAGAGCCACCAAAATGGTAAAAGGGATGGAAGGATACCCCTATGAAGAGAGGCTAAAAAGGTTAGGGCTCTTTAACCTGGAAAAGAGATGGCTGAGGGGAGATATGATAGAGGTCTATAAATTAATGAATGGAGTGGAACGGGTAAACGTAGATTGATTGTTTACATCATCAGAATATAGAAAGACTAGGGGACATGAAATGAAGCTACAGGGCAAACTATTTAAGACTAATAAGAGAAAATATTTTTTCACTCAACGTGTAATCAAACTCTGGAATTTGATACTGGAGAATGTAGTAAAAGCTGTTAGTGTAGCTGGGTTTAAAAAAGGTTTGGACAATTTCCTGGAAGAAAGATCCATAAACCATTATTAAAAGGGACCCAGGATATCACTGCTTGACCCAGTACAAGCTTTGTGTAACCTGTGTCTTTTGGAGAAACTGCTAGGTACTTGTGACCTAGATTGGCCACTGTTGGAAACAGGATTCTAGGCTTGATGGACCTTGGTCTGACCCAGTATGACATATCTTATGTTCTTATGTCCTGGAGTAGTCATGCTAGCTCGATGAAGAGCAGAGTTTGGTGGAGGAGAGACCTGATGGGTTCTCCTGGGAAGTATGAGGGTGGTGGCCAATGTAGGTGGAGGAGGTAACCCTCCTTGACCACTTGTAGCACCCAGGTATCAGTGGTGATGGCTGCCATCTGTGAGCAAACAGGGCTAGTTGTCCCCCTTTGGGCAGCGGAGGACCTCCTAGGGGAGTGGAAATCACTCCCAGGAAGTCAAAAGCTTCCTCCAGATTGGGCCTGAGCCGGTACCTGGGGCTTCAAGGCTTTTTGTTTTCCGGGACCATGTCCATGGTCCTTCTGTTGTTGGCCCTGCTGAGGGGCTAAGAAGGCCTGGAAGTGCGGAGTACTACCAAAGCCCCCTTTCTTCCTCGGGAGGAATGGCTTTTTCCACAGGGTTGCACTGAGGTCTTCTTTGAGAGTCTGGTTCTTATTACATACTCAGTCTCTATCTCCGCTGCTTTGGCATCCTGAATAGGATTTCACCTATGCAGGGGACATCGATTAGTTTGTCCTATACCCATTGCTACAGTTTGGATGATTGCAGCCATGCTTGGCATCGTGCCCCGATACCGGTGGCAGCCACCCTGGTCAATGACTCAAAGTCATCACAGGCTGCGCGGGACAGAAACATTTGAGCATTCCTTTACTGTCATGGTTAGGGTCTTGAACCTCTGCAGGGATTCGCCATCAAGACCTGCTGAGAATACCCCGAGCTCCTTTGACAGTTCCTTCAGGTACATGCTGATGCAGAGCTTGTAGGACTGGATTCGGCATGTTAGCATCGAGCCCTGAAAGGCTTTCTGGCTGAGGGCATCGAGGGTTTGGGCCTCCCTACCAGGTGGCACCGACAAATGGGGTTTTTGGCTCTTAAGCCTGTGCATGGCCAACTCCACAGCCATGGAGTTGTGGGGAAGCTGGGTCTTTTGGAACCCAGGACTTCAGCACACCCAGAACATGGCATCGAGGCACCTGCTTATGATTTGTACCGATGCCGGTGTTTCCCACATGCATAAGAGGAGGCGGTAGAGGATCAGGGGCACTGGGACTGTAAGGGTTTCCTTTGAGGGTGTCCCGTATTGGAGGATCTCCAATTCCTTGGTTCACGAGTCCTCATTGGCCTCGGTCTTGATAACGAGATCCTTGGCCGTATCCCTCATGAAATCGAGGAACGTCATGTCTTCGGGAAGGGAACAGTGTCAGGTTGCCGCAGGAGATGTGTCCAAGGGTACATCACGGTGAAGCCCCATGTCCAGGGACTCTTCATCCTCGGTCCCCCATTCAGACTCAAAGTTTGAGAACGAGTCTGTCGCTGCATGATTTCCTCGATTGAGGACCACTCTTTGCAGTGCAAGACCTCCAGAGGATCATTGGTCCATGCCACGGGCACTCGCCAGGGAGGACCAGTGTCCCGAAGAATGGGACTGGTACCTTGACCAGGGCCAGGGGCTCTCTTTAGGCCAATGAAGCTCGAGGACCGGTTCGATGTCCAGGAAAGCCCTCGATGTCAAGGGTCCCAACATCGGGGTGGATGAACCGGAAAAGCCGGACATAAACGCCCGCTGCATAGTCATTAGGGCAGATATACTGCTCTCTAGGGCTGCCATTCTAGTCTCCATGCCAGTTGGCTTCGCAGCTTTCGATGTGGGCACCAAGGACTTTGGGCCCGGCATCGGTACTGTCGAGAGAGTCCTCAGTGAGGATGACCTTGGATGTCCGAGGCCAGTTGGTGTGAGTCGATGTCTCCTTGTGGGGCATCTTGGTAGGCTGCTCCTGTCCCGACTCCCCGGACTCACACAAGGTACTGTGGGACCTGGGGTGGGATTTCACCTTCTTCCCGGATCCGTCCTCTGAGGCGGTCTTAGAGAATATTTTCTTCTTGTTCCAATTCCGGAGACTTCTACTTGGAGGAACCACGGCTGTGGGACTCTGAAGAGGCTCTGGCTTCGCGGGGCACTGAGGTATCAGAGGGGGCCCTGGAGTGTGGTGTCACCGGAGACTCCGGGGTGGAATCGGACTTCTGAAAGAACTTTTTCTGCTGCTGATGGTAGCTCTTTAAGGCCTTTGGGGTCATAGTTCTGCAGCGTTCACAGTCGGAGTCGTGCTCCAGACCAAGACATTGAAGGCAGCAGTCATGTGGGTCGGTGAGTGACATCATTTTGCCATATTGGTCATACTTTTTGAAGCTACTGGAGGCCATTGAAAAAAGGGGTCTGAAGCCTTCAGCTGAAAAAAGGGTGTAAACGTTGGTTGAGGGAGACCTTGATGAAAAACTAAGAAAAATAGACAAACGAACCTGAGGAGTGATGCCAAGGCAAGCTGGCTAGGGGACAGGAAGGAACCGGTACACAAACCAGATAAAACTTGAGAATAAAATCAGACTTTTTCCAGGAAAAACTGGACAGCATCCAAGGGGCTCATGGAAAAATGGAGACTGAGGCAAGATGGCACCCTTGTGTGGGAAGTGGACTACGCATGTGTGGTGCATCTCCCAAAGGCTTTCTTTAAAAGCTGAGGAGATGCTTCCACGTGGCTCCGTCGGCACCGGCATCACCCATATGTGAGAACTGACTTCCTGCTTGTTCCCAGAGAAGAAATGTCTTCAAAATCAAAACTGAGCATAATGGTCAACAAACTACTTATCCGCTGCAGCCATCCCAGCCAATGTGTCTGGTTGAGAAAGAGAGTCGCAGTGATGTCGCAGATTCAGATGACCCTAATCTCTTAAATGACACTACAGATCTGGGCTCCTAGACATATACATGCATTCATAACTTAACTGAATTTGAAAAGAACCACATTTTCTCTGGATTATGCATTATTATGTGAAACTACTTTGGGTCATCCATTGGTGGACTAGAAAAGTGGTATATAAGCCCAGAATAGAAAAAGGGACAGTCCTTGGGCAGGGACAACCACTAAAATTCCCTTCAAACCCTAGTATCTGTACACCTTGAGTCCAACTAGTGAGTTACTATTCTGCAATGGCTGAGACTTCCTCAGCCCCCACAAGCCTGGGGATTTAACCTGGGTCCTTCATTCGGCAGGACATAGCACCACTGCTGAGCCAACAGCCTGGTCCTCACCAATACAGAAGTTTTGAAATAGCAGCCAGTTACTAACATTTTGAGATTAAGAAAAACAAGCATGTTGGGACTTGCTGACCGGCTAAACTGCGGTCAGTGGGATATTCAACAGCAGTAAAACATTTAGTGCCACTGAATGTCCCCTCCTACCTGGTTTAAACACCCGGATGCTAACCGCTTAGCGCTGTGACATTCTGGGGGCACAGCAGGGCAGTGATATTGAGCAACTGGCCAGTTAACCCTAACTAGCTAAAAAAAGGCTGGCCTAACTTTAGCTGGTTTAGCTATCTGGCCAGCGACTGAATATCACTGTTGACCAGCTAGCTAAATGGCCATCTGGACAACCTGAATCTTCAATGCCGGTGACCGGATATGCTTCCGGCATTGAATTTCCAGATTTAATTTAAGGTGGTGACAGTCGCTTCACTCATGCTGGCTTCTGCCACTGAATATTTTTTTCATAGAGACAAAATGGGAGAAAACCTTGGATGGGAAAGTAAAATCACCAGTGCTGAGCTGGTAATGATTTCAGTGTTTCTTATATGACTGGTATATCTATATATGGAGAGAGATCTCCGAGGGAGAGGAAGGGACTGTAGAACTTAATAGTTCTCATGGATGGACAGTTTGGATAGCTATATGGTCTTTATCTGCCGTCATTTCTCTGTTTCTAAATCAGATGAGAATAATTTCTAATAATCTACTGACACTTTTTTAAGCCGCTAGTAAATGGTTATTCCAACAGAAGGTGACAAGCTAATGAAATACTGATGAAATCAAATTCTTACTCTCTCCAATGATGTCAGATTATTGTTTCCTAAAGATAAGATCTGCAGGTTTTTCAGAGCATCCATATTTTCAATCTGAGAGATTCTGTTGTTGTATAAACTCAGGTCCTCTAATTTCACCAGCGCATCCAGACCTTCAATAGTCTCAATATTGTTGAAGGATAAATCTGAACATAGGAATATGAAAGCCAGTATGAAAATAACACTGTAAGTGCACGCATGCGTAAAAAGTACACATACTGTATACCCTTCTCTGCATGCAAACGTTGTTGGATTTTCAAAGCAAAATTATGCGCATAGTTTTCCATAAGTTTCAAAGCGCGCAAATGTCCTGGATGAAATTACATGCAGATGCCCACTTTTTAAAAGTATATGTACAAATGCAAACCCCTATTTAATGCTGCTCTCGGGATTGTCTCTTCAAACAGTGGGTACACTTGCGGTTATACAGACTTAATGTGCATATGTTTACATGCATATTAGGCAAAGAATTCTCTTACATATCATTTCTGTAGATAAAACACTGATTTACCTATGGAAATGCCTTTTACATTTTCTCTTTATAGGCTTGATTTTATAATAGGGTGCGTAGATGGAATATCCTCTCGTTTGGTTTGCGGCTAATAAATTTTAAAGAACTTTTAAGATATTCAACAGGCACTCCCCTCAAAGGATCCTTTTGATCCTGGGATAACCCCAAGCTACACTGGCTCTCATAGCCAGAGGCTCACCCCCATGAAAGGAAGTTGATGAGACCAGCCAGAGGGATATCTTGTATACACCCTGGGGCCCCTAAATGACCAAGCTCAACTGGCCCTCGATCCCGCCAGGAGCTCCAAGTCTGAGCTGTACAGAACAGCAACCACCATCTGCTGGAGACAGAGAAAATACTGGAGGGTGCCCCTAGCTGCACTGGGTTTTATGCTAGTGATGATGTCACCTTACAACTATACACCCATGGAAATCAACCACAATAAATCCAAAAAACCTCTTGATTTCCCCTACTGTCTACAGGAACTAAAATAAATCCCCCAAAACACCTCCTTAAATAGTGCCCACTTAAGGAATAACCTCTTAGAAACACTTGTTTTAAATATTTTTTGTTGGATCGCTCACCTTGAAAAGAAACCTTTCTTCTCTCGGAGTGAGCCCTCCATTTTAATCATTTTTCAATGACCGTGGCCCGGTCTTGTAACCTGACTAAACAACACTTGTTGTTGTCAGTAACAATGTCCTCATGAAATATTTGAATCTCAAATTTATATTTGAGGACACAAACAATGATATCTTTAAAATCTCAGTCCCTCTCTCTGTTATTAATCAAAATACAGGGAGAAAAATACTCAGCTGGACCGATGTTATGGAGAAGTTAAGAACATAAGATATACCATACTGGGTAAGACCAAGGTCCACCAAGCCCAGTATTCTGTTTCCAACAGTGGCCAGTCTAGGTCATATGTACCTAGCAGTTTCCCCAAGGGACACAGGTTCCACAATGCTTGTATTGGTTCAAGCATTGATATCCTGGGTCCCTTCTTAATAATGGTTTATGGACCTTTCCTTCAGGAACTTGTCCAAACCTTTTTTAAACCCAGCTACATTAACAGCCTTTACTACATCCTCTGGTAACAAATTCCAGAGTTTGATTACACGTTGAGTGAAAACATATTTTCTTGTATTAGTCTTAAATAGTTTACCCTGTAGCTTCATTGCATGTCCCCTAGTCTTTCTATATTCTGATAAGGTAAACAATCGATCTACGTTTACCCGTTCCACTCCGTTCATTAATTTATAGACTTCTATCATATCTTCCCTCAGCCGTCTCTTTTCCAGGTTAAAGAGCCCTAACCTTTTTAGCCTTTCTTCATAGGAGTATCCTTCCATCCCCTTTACCATTTTGGTGGCTCTTCTCTGAACCTTTTCTAAAATCGCTATATCCTTTTTAAGATACGGCGACCAGAATTGCACACAATATTCAAGGTGCGGTCTCACCATGGAACGATATAGAGGCATTATAATATCTTTTGTTTTATTTTCCATTCCTTTCCTTATCATACCTAGCATTCTATTTGCTCTCTTGGCCGCCGCTGCACACTGGGCCGAGGGTTTTAACATGGTATCCACAATGACGCCTAAATCCTTTTCCTGGGTGGTGGTTCCTAATATGGAACCTTGCATCGTGTAACCATAGTTTGGGTTGTTCTTCCCTAGGTGCATAACCTTGCACTTGTCCACATTAAATTTCATCTGCCATTTTGATGCCCAGTCTTCTAATTTATCAAGATCCTCTTGCAATTTTCCACAATCCTCTTGGGTTTTAACAACTTTAAATAGTTTTGTGTCATCTGCAAATTTGATAACCTCACTCGTTATTCCACTTTCCAGGTCATTTATGAATATGTCAAAAAGCAGCGGACCCAGCACAGATCCCTGGGGTACACCACTATTCACCTTTCTCCATTGAGAAAATTGGCCATTTAGCCCTACCCTCTGCTTTCAATCTTTTAACCAGTTCCTGATTCACAATAGTACACTGCCTCCTATCCCATGACTCTTTAGTTTTGCCAAACGTCTCTCATGAGGAACCTTGTCAAAGGCTTTCTGAAAGTCCAGATACACAATATCAACCGACTCACCTTTGTCCACCTGATTATTCACTCCTTCAAAAAAACATAACAGATCAGTAAGACAAGATCTTCCTTGTCTAAAGCCATGTTGGCTGTCTCCCATTAGGTCATGACTATCTACATGCTGAGTAATTTTATTCTTTATGATGGTTTCTACCATTTTTCCAGGTACTGATGTCAGGCTCACCGGTCTGTAGTTTCCCGGATCACCCCTGGAACCTTTTTTAAAAATTGGTGTTACATTGGCGATCCTCCAATCTTCAAGTATTAGAGATGATTTTAATGATAGTTCACAGATTACTAATAGCAGGTCTGCAATCTCGTATTTCAGTTCTTTCAACACCCTTGGATGTATACCATCCGGCCCAGGTGATTTGCTACTCTTCAGTTTATCTAATAGTTGTAATACATCTTCCCGATGTATCGATATTTCCTTCAATTCTTCCGCACCTTTAAATACCACTTCAGTCATGGGTAACATCCCTACATCTTCCTCAGTAAAGACTGAAGCAAAGAATTCATTCAGTCTCTCTCCGCTATCGCCTTGTCGCCTCTTAGTGCTCCTTTAACCCCTTTATCATCTAATGGACCAACTGACTCTCTCACAGGTTTTTTGCTACGAATGTACTTGAAAAGGTCTTTACTTCGCGTTTTTGCTTTCGCAGCAAGCTTCTTCTCAAATTCTCCCTTTGCCTGCCTTATCAATGCCTTGCATTTGACTTGCCAGTGCTTGTGCTGTTTCCAGGTTTCGTCGTTTGGCTCTTTTTTCCATTTCCTGAAAGATGCTTTTTTGGCAACAGCAGCCTCTCTGACCTCACCTTTAAACCATGCTGGCAGTTTTATGGACTTCCTTCCACTTTTCTTAAAGCGTAGAATACAGCTGGTCTGGGCTGCCAAGATAGTATTTTTCAACAACAGCCAAGCCTGATGTACGTCTTTTAACTTTGCAACTGCTCCTTTTAGTTTTTTCTTAACTGTTTTCCTCATTTTATCATAGTCTCCCTTTCGAAAGTTAAAAGATAGTACTGTGGATTTCCTTACGATCCCTCCTCCACTAATTAAATCAAAGGCGATCATGCTATGATCACTATTGCCAAGTGGCCCCAACAACCTTATCTCTTGCACTAGATCTGGTGTTCCACTAAGGATTAGGTCTAATATGGCTTCCCCTCTGGTCGGTTCATGAACCTGCTGCTCCAAGAAGCGCAGTCATTTATTTCATCTAGGAACTTTATCTCCCTAGCATGTCCTGCCGTGACACTGACCCAGTCGATAACGGGGTAGTTGAAAATCACCCATTATTATTACTGTGCTGTAACTTTTGTTAGCTTCCTTGATTTCTTTGAGCATTTCATCATCCATTTGTTCATTCTGGCCAGGCGCTCGATAGTACACCCCCACTGCCATTGCCTACCCCCTTTTACATGGAATTTCAATCCATATAGATTCTACAGCAGATTTTGTTTCCTGCAAAACTTTAATCCTTTCTGACTCAATGCCCTCTCTAACATAGAGAGCAACCCCTCCACCAATTTGATCAGTTCTATCATTACGATATAGTTTGTACCCAGGTATCACAGTGTCCCACTGATTGTCCTCCTTCCACCATGTCTCTGATATTCCAATCATATCTAACCTTTCATTTAGTGCTATATATTCTAACTCTCACATCTTATTTTTTAGACTTCTAGCATTTGCATACAAGCATTTTAGAGAATGTATTTTATTCATATTAATTTGGCTATTGTTAGACATGGGTAATTTAGGATCTTTAAGCTCTGTCTGCTCCATACTTGAGGGCATTTGGGCTACTTTACTCTTTTGTGGAACCTCTCTGCTTTTGGTAGTATCCTTCAAAGATACATTCTTCCGAACCATCCGCTCTTGGGCGACTGTCGGCTTTCCCCTAATATCTAGTTTAAAAGCTGCTCTATCTCCTTTTTAAAGGTTAATGCCAGCAGCCTGGTTCCATCCCGGTTAAGGTGAAGCCCATCCCTTCAGAAGAGCTCCTCCTTTCCCCAGAATGTTCCCCAGTTCCTAACAAATCCAAAACCCTCATCTCTGTCATCGCTACTAGTCATGCCTCCTTGGTACATCACCGACTTGTTCGTAAATGAGACTCAATCTCCCAGGACCAACTCATCTGTCCCATCCCTTTTCTTGATGGCAATCTTGACGAGA
This sequence comes from Ichthyophis bannanicus, assembly GCA_033557465.1. Taxonomy (NCBI): domain Eukaryota; kingdom Metazoa; phylum Chordata; class Amphibia; order Gymnophiona; family Ichthyophiidae; genus Ichthyophis; species Ichthyophis bannanicus. The sequence goes on along the minus strand of CM066044.1, from coordinate 66,181,271 downwards.
TCAAAACTCCTCCAACGCTATTAACCGCGAGGTTTACGCGACACTAGTAGTGTTTCAAGCCGCACAACCACTTCTCAGCTCTTCCTAGTAAGTAGCGGGGTTCATATGCCTGAGGAAGAGCTGAGAAGTGGTTGTGTGGCTTGAAACACTACTAGTGTCACGTGAACCTCGCGGTTAATAGCGTTGGAGGAGTTTTGATCTCGTCAGGATTGCCATCAAGAAAAGGGATGGGACAGATGAGTTGGTCCTGGGAGATTGAGTCTCATTTACGAACAGGTCGGTGATGTACCAAGGAGGCATGACTAGTAGCGACGACAGAACTTCTCCATAACATCGGTCCAGCTGAGTATTTTTCTCCCTGTATTTTGATTAATAACAGAGAGAGGGACTGAGATTTTAAAGATATCATTGTTTGTGTCCTCAAATATAAATTTGAGATTCAAATATTTCATGAGGACATTGTTACTGACAGCAACAAGTGTTGTTTAGTCGGGTTAAAGACCGGGCCACGGTCATTGAAAAATGATTAAAATGGAGTGATGATGTCACAGCATAGTCTGAGTTTTTTTTCTCTGTCTCCATCATCTGCTGGCAGAGGGAGCTAACCCATTCGTCTGGACGTGTCTAGCAGGAAGATCTGGAAAATAGCATTACCTGTGTGGAAGAAAAGACATATTTTGTCATGAAAACCCAATGGATAGTTGCAATAAAACAAATTGCGATATAGTGCTGGAAGTGAGATCTCCAGGTTGGAAAGCACTTGATGGGCTACTGGGCAAGAGCTGAAGACATTTTGCAGAGTAAAGCTAGAATTTATGATGTAGTTAGTTCAAAGCCCTTAGAACATCTGACTGCTGATGTAGCTACACATGAAATAAGAGGCAGAAGCTACAAAGATGTCTTACATATTGGGATATGGATTGCACGAAGCATAAACGAAGGGAAGCTGATCAAGAGTGAAATGGAACATATACATCTTGATCTGCTGGGTGTCAGCGAACTGAAAAGGACTGGCATCGGGCACTTTGAATCTGATGATCACATGATATACAATGCCGGAAATAAAAGACAAAGAAGAAATGGTGTTGCATTTATTATTAAGAAGAAACTTGCAAGATTTGTAGTGAAATACAATGCAATCAGTGAATGCTTAATTTCTATTTGTCTATGAGGAATTCAGGTATATGTACCAAGAACAGCTGCAAAAAAGGAAGAAATTGATTAGTTCTATGAACAAATACACGTTGAAATCGACAATATTTAAACAAGATAGATTGATAGTCATGGGCAACTGGAACACAAAACTTGGGAAAAAAGTGTTAGAAAAGATGGGCTTGGCAACTGAAATGAAGCTGGAGAAAGACTGATAAAATTCTGCAAGACAAATGATCTAGTCATTTAATTTTGTTTATTAAAATTTGATATACCGCCCTTAGTGGGGACATCAGAGCGGTTTACAACAAAAATTTGAAAAAAAATTGAATAAAATATTGATCTCAAATACCTTCTTCCAGCAACACAAGTGGCAACTGTACACATGGATTGTACAAAAATCTAATTGACTACATCTGTAGAAGTCAATGATGGAAAAGCTCAACAACATCAATAAAGACACCAGTTAATAGTATGCAAACTCAAGCTAAAGCTACAAAAAGCAAGCCACTCATGAATATAGCAAAATATGATCTTAAAGACTGCCTGTAAAATTGATTCTATTGACCCGTTGGCTCTCTCCTCCACTATCTCATCACCTCTTTCCTCCACTATGTCATCTGAGTCTGTTGATGAGGTAGTAGCTTCCTATAACACTGCACTTTCCTCTGCTCTGGATGCTCTTGCTCTCCCCATGCCACGTCCTGTGAGATGTATTGTACCTCAACCCTGGCTGTCTTCCACTACCCACTATCTATGTTCCTACACTCACTCAGCTGAGTGTGCTTGGCTCAAATCCCGCACCCTTGCTGACCTTCAAATTCATCCTTGTCTCTTTCCAGTCAGCCATAACATTCACCATACAAGACTATTATGTCCATCTGACTAACTCTCTTGCCTCTGACCCTCGCCGTCTCTTTACAATTCTCAACTCTCTCCTCAAGGTGCCGCCGCCTCTGCCTCCGACCCCTCCCTCCATTTCTATCTAAACCCTGACTGACTGCTTCCATGAGAAAATCCACAAGGTCAGCTACACCCCCTCCTCGCTCCCAACTTTCCCCCCTCCCCACCTCTGTTACCCTTTCTTCCTTTTCTATGACCTCTGAGGAGGAAACCACTCACCTTCTTTCTTCATCCAAACTCACTACTTGCTCCTCTAATCCTATTCCCACCCGTTTCCTAGTTCCATCTCCTCCACTGTAGTCCCTTCCATCTCTCATATTCTCAACCTATCACTATCCACTGCAACTTTCCCTGCAGCCTTCAAGCATGCTGTGGTCACGCCTCTCCTCAAGAAACCCTCACTAGACTCTACCTGTCATTCACACTATCGACCCATCTCCCTTCTCCCCTTTGTTTCTAAACTACTTGAACATGCGGTTCACTGTCGTTGCGTAGACATTCTCTCCTCTCAAGCCTTTCTGGATCCTCTGCAATCTGGCTTTTGTCCTTTACATTCTACCAAAACGGTTCTTGCCAAGGTCTCCAGTGACCTGTTCCTGGCAAAATCCAAGGGTCTTTATTCAGTCCTCATCCTTCTTGAGCTTTCTACTGCTTTTGACTGTTGACCATCACCTTCTCCTCAATACCTTGTCCTCGCTTGGTTTTAAGGGCTCTGTGCTTTCCTGGTTAGAACATAAGAACATAAGATATGCCATACTGGGTCAGACCAAGGTCCATCAAGCCCAGTATCCTGTTTCCAACAGTGGCCAATCTAGGTCATACGTACCTAGCAGTTTCCCCAAAAGACACAGGTTCCACAATGCTTGTACTGGGTCAAGCATTGATATCCTGGGTCCCTTCTTAATAATGGTTTATGGACCTTTCCTCCAGGAACAGGTTCTCTTCTTATCTCTCCCATCACTCTTTCAGTGTTTGTTCTAGTGGATCCTCCTCTACTGCTAACCCACTCTCAGTTGATGCACCCCAATGTGTCTGTGCAGCGCTGCTATCCAAATGTTTAGGAGCAGTAGTAGTAGTGATTTGCAGCTTTGCATACAAATGACAGAGCACCAAAAGAGTTATTGGACGACATTAGAAAAATTGTGCTTGAAGAAATCAAAAAGTCTCTAAAAAAGGTAAAAAAGCAAAAACAGTCAAAATGGATGACTGAAGAAACTCTGAAAATTGCTCAGAAACACAGAGAAACTAAATCAGAAGAGAAAAAGAGGTAATCACAGAATTTAACAGATTTCCAGCGTGCAGCAAGATGAGACAAAGAGTACTACAATGACACATGCAAGGAAACAGAATCAGAAACTATCCAAAGAAAGGTGAAATTAGACCTTACCTGCTAATTTTCTTTTCTGTAGTCCCTCCAGTCCAGTCAAGGCCAGACCACTGGATTTATGCACGCCAACCAGCTCTAGCATCTGAGTATAAATAGCCTGTGCCCACTGACCTGGGCCAATATTTGCCCTTCACAAAGCAGAGAACCCTGCACCAGGCCACACCGTCAATCTCCGTCCTGACAGGGAACCCCACCATAGAAAGGAGAAAAGATGGACATACCCATCAAGCAGAAGCCTTGCACCCTTGAGCTGACCCCCAAAACAGAAGGTCCCAAAGGGAAGCAAAACAGACCACCCGTCCAGGGTGGCCAGCTGCAACCACATTGTGTTGCTATGAGAGCAGATTGTCTGTCTGATATGATGCTCTCAACACCTTTTTGTTTGTTTTTGATTAGAATTGGACACGAAAAGACAAAACACTTACCAGAATGGGAATTCTGCCGACACGCGCCAAAAAACGTGCTCTTATCTTCCCCTGTATGACTTGCAGAAGTCTAGGGTGGGTCCTGGACTGGAATAGAGGGACTATAGGAAAGAAAATTAGTAGGTAAGGTCTAATCTCTCCTTCCAGGGCATCCCTCCAGTCCAGTCCAGACCACTGGGACGTAGCAGAGCATTATTGGGAGGGACCAGAGGCACTAGCCCACAACACCTTGGTCCCAAAACATGTGTCCTGCCACGCCTGCACATCAAGGCGGTAGTGCTTCACAAAGGAATGAAGTGAGGATGACGTGGCCACCCTACAATGTCCAGAGGAGGAACTTTCCCCGTCTCCGCCCAGGAAGAAGCCTGGGCCCGCATGGAGTGGGCATGAAGCCCTATGGGCGCCTGCCGGCCCTTCAACAAGTACGCCGAGGCGATAGCCTCATGGATTCAACGGGTGATGGAGGCCTTAGAGGTCACCTCTCCCTTATGGGGGCCGCCGAACAGAGTGAACAAATGCTGCGAAAAGGCTGCGGCTCTAACAGGTAATGTTTCAGAGCCCTGCGGACATCTAATTTTTGCAGGAGAAGCGCATACAGATCGATGTGCTGCCCTGAAAAGGAGGGCAGAACTACCTCCTGATTAAGATGGAAGGCCGAAACCACCTTTGGCAGAAAGGATGGAACGTGCCTTGGAGAAGACGAGGAAAGGCTCTTTACATTACAAGGCCTGCAACTCTGAGATGCGCCGAGCGGAGCAAATCGCCACAAGAAACACCGTCTTCAGGGTCAAGTCCTTGAGCGAAGCCTCCCCGAAGAAGCTTGAAGGGGGAAATGCTAGCACCGACAGGACCAAATTAAGAACCCAAGAAAGGGACCAGCGGCCTAGTCAGAGGTCGGATGTGCTTAACTCCCTGCCGGACTACATCTGCATGAGCGGCTAAGGACACACCCTGCCACCTGGATCTTTAAGGAATTCAGGGTCAGACTCTTATCAAGACCAGCCTGCAAAAACCCCAGGATAGTGGACACTGAAGCCCTGAAGGGCTGAACCTCCTGCTCCATGCACCAGGCCTCAAAGAGCCATCAAACCCTGATGGAGGCTAAAGAGTTCAAGCAATGACGCCTCAACAAAGTGGTGATAACCGGCTCTAAATAACCCCGGTGCCTCAGCTGAGCCCTTTCATGAGCCAAGTCATAAGCGAGAACTGATCCACCACAGGCATGCACACTGGTTCCTGGGTAAGCAGATCCAGCACCAGAGGGTAGCTAAAAGGGCGCATCGATGAAAAGGTGCATGAGATCTGCATATCACTGCCGCCTGGGCCAGTCTAGGGCGATGAACAGGACCCGGCCCTGGTGTGCCTTGTGATAAGGAAGCTTATCATAGCTCAGGTAGGAGCTATAAAAAGGATGATGTGACTCTGAACAAGCAACCTGTCAGTTCTGGTAGAAGCAAGAAAACAGAGTTTTCACATAAAAGACTACCAGTCCCAGAATGCACCAGGTTTCCAGCAGCCATGAGAGGGGCTGAAGTGAGGAAATGTGTGTGCAATCAAGAGAGCTATGAGGTAATCCCTAAGCACTCATCTCAAAGGGCAGGGCCTGATTCAAGACAGCTGCGCTGTGTTAGGGAGCAGCACACATTAGGAAAGAATAAGAATAGAGATTTATTCTTCAGATAACAGCTTCAGGGAGAGCTACAAGAACAGCTTCAGAAAGAGATACAGAGACAGCAACGGCTACAAGCTCAAGCACCAGTATCACCTGGAGAAACAGAAGCCAAGCCAAGCGGATAGAGAAAGAAGGAAACTCTCTGGAAGGAAGAGAAGAAAGCCCATTGGAAGGTCTGGGAGATTCCAAGGCAGTACCCATACTGGGAGGTATTCCAAATGCCAGCAGAGTCCATTGGACTGGATTCAGCCAGAGGAATGGATTGGCAGAGATAGGAATCACCAGTGGCTACCTGGAAGAGAGAAGACTGCATGTGGAAGGGACTTTCAGACCAAGGCCAGAAGGTATGTGAGAGGAGATCCAGTGTCCAGGGATCAAGATTGGAAGGCTGGGACATCAGAATTGGATTACATATTGGCCAGGCTTTACAGAGAGGAATTATGATGGCAGGAGAGGCTCAGGTATGAACACTGATCCAGACCCTATCTATAATAGAGAATGGCAGCAAGGGAATAAGCATTTTCATGATAGAGCCTTAATGAAAGACTCATCTGTGCCAATGTATGATATTGACCCTATGATTGTTGATGAAGGGGGAGATACAGCAGATGAAACTATTTATATGGACTGTTCTCTATCTAAATGCTATTGCTAGTTTTCCGTGAGCAAACACATCAGCCATCACAAAGAAACCTAACTTTGTTCTTTATTTCCACTGCAAACAGCTCTTAAAGCAGGATTTGGGCTCACACAGTAGCAGCCAGCCAGCTAAAGGCTTTCAGCTGGTCCATTGATAGTAATTAGGGCTGCACCTGATTGTGTGTGTGAGCAAGGGAGAATCACTGCTGAGATCGGCGTGGAAAATAAGCAGAAGTTAACCTAACCAGCAAAGTTTATTCTTTACTTTGTGCCTTTGTATTTGGTAATTATTTGCTAAGAAAACATTAGCTAATTGTCTGACAAGCTGAAGGTTGTTTCTGGTTTACTTTGTGACTTTTTGTTATCCATTTTAAACACTGCAAGCAAGTAACCTCATTTATAGTGCTATCAAGCATACATGTGCTGGGTGAATTAAACCCCCATCAATAAAAGAAGTATTTTATTGATCTTACCACTTGGTTTCACAACTCAAATTATTGTCATCAGCTGTGTTTGGGAGTGAATGAACTACAATACCCACAATACCTTGCAAGAATCATAGGAATATATGCATCGTCAAGATTGTGTAAGTTCTCACCCTAGGCAGCCGTCTGACAAACTCCATCTGCTGTATCACCCATCCCAGCAGGGGACAGGGTGGAAACATGTACAGCAACCCCATCAGAAGCCATGGCTGCATGAAGGCATCAAGGCCCTGGGACATTGGAGACCTGTGCTGGCTGAAAAACCAAGGTGCTTTGGAATTGTCCAGGCACGCCATCATGTCCATCACCGGGCTGCCCCAGCACTCATAAGCGACTGGAAGACCTCGTCTGAGAGAGACCATTCCCCCAGGTCCAACATGTGGTGACTCAGATAGTCTGCTTGTACATTCGCTACTCCAGCCACATGTGCCACTGAAAGAGCCGAGAGATGGGCCTCCACCCAATACAGGAGCAGTATGGCTTCGGCACCCATCTGTAAGTTGTAAGTTCCCCCCTAGCGGTTGATGTAGGCCACTATGGTGGCATTGTCCGACAGGACTCGCACTGCCCTGTGGTGTATCAGGGAGAGAAAGGTCTTGAGCGCCAAGTGTACTGCTCGTGCCTCGAGCCGGTTGATGGGCAACTGCCATTCCTCTGCTGACCACCGATCCTGCGCCACCTGCGACAGGCAGCGACCACCCCAACCGTACAGGCTTGCATCCATGATAACCACCACCCAGTCTGGCATCTCAAATGGCATGCTCGCTGCTAGGTTCGCCATATGCAACCACCAATGCAAACTGTTGCGTGCCTCCTGTGAGAACAGGAGGCGCACCTCCATTGGTTGGGTCACTGGTGACCAGAGGCTCAGCAGATGCCTCTATAATGCCTGCATGTGAAGCCGGGCCCACAGCACCAGTTCCAGAGAGGCTGCCATGGACCCGAGGACCTACAGGTTATACCAGGTCCAGGGCCACAAAGTCCAACCAAGTACCCAGATCTTACTCTGTAGCTTGGCTACTCTTCCCTCCAGATGGAACACCATGCCCAGGAAAGTATCAAACTAGGCATCCAGATATTCCAGCAACTGAGATAAACACAAGTGGCTCTTGGTCAAGTTGACCACCCAACCGAGGTCTGCAGACAGTGCACCACCGTTGCTGTCGCATGCTGATTCTCTTCCTGGGACTTTCCTCTGATTAACCAATCGTCCCGGTAAGGGTGAACAAGGATTCCCTGTTTGCGGAAGTGGGCCACAATGACCACCATGACCTTGGTGAACACCTGGGGTGTAGTAGCCAGGCCAAAGGGCAGTGCTTGGAACTGAAAGTGCCTGTCTGGCACCACAAACCACAGGAAGCGCTGGTGGTTCACCCACACAGGAATGTGCAGGTAGGCCTCTGTGAGATCTGAGGAGATAAGAAAATCTCCCTGGTGCACCACGACAATCACTGACCACAGCATCTCCATATGGAAACGAGGCACTTGAAAGCCCCTGTTGACCCCCTTGAGATCAAGAATGGGTCACCAGGAGCCCCCCTCCTTCAGTACCACGAAGTAGATGGAATACCTTCCCAGGCTTCACTCCGCCGGTGGTACCAGAACCACCACCTCAAGCAGGAGCAGGCATACAAGGGTCTCTGCCACCACCCGGTGCTTCAGCTCAGACCTGCAAGGGGAGATCATGAATGCATCCCCCAGGGGCCAGGCAAACACGAGAGCATAGTCCTTGCAGATGATTTTAGGACCCAAGCATCAGATGTGATCTGGGCCCAGGTGGGGAGAAAGGCCTGCAGGCAGCCATCTACTGGCTGCACTCCAGCCGAGGCCCCTTGACCTTTATTGGGTGGGCTTGGTCATGGTTGAGGTGGAGGGGCAAATCTCCGACCTCCCCGACCACCTCCGCAAAAGGAGCTGCTGAGCTGCAAGAAGCACGTTCTCTGGGGGTGTCCCCCACAACCTGGGCAAAAGCCCTGAAAGTCCTTGCTGCGACCCTGGGGCCACCCCTGACCACCCTAGGTTTGTCCTTGGGCAGCCAGGGAGCCTTCGACTTCCCAAAGGACATCACCAACTTCTCCAAGTCCTCCCCAAAGAGCAGCTTGCCTGCAAAGGGGACCTTGGTTAGCTTGGTCTTAGAAGCTAAGGCTAAGTCATTTGTGCAGTCACAGGAGGCAGCATGCAGCCACCACAGTGGCCATCTCTTTGCAGAGACCCTTAAGAGGTCATAAAGAAAATCTACCAGGAAGGCAGTACTGGACTCCCAATGAGCATCTGCGGTATGACCTGAGGCTCCAGGCACCCTGCCTCCGATGGTTCCTGCGACCATCAGAGACAAATGCAGGCCATATAGGCCCCACAAATGGTGCCTTGAAGACCCAGTGTGCAGACCTTGAAGACTTGCTTAAGAAGCACCAGTCTTGGGGGTCCTTTAGTGCCACATCGCCCTCCACCAGAAAGGTGGTCTTATGCATCACGGCAGCCACCAAAGCATCCAGTGGCGTGGGGGAGTAGCCTAATGGTTAACAGCACTGGCTTGGGAACCCAGAGACCAGGATTTAATTCCCACTAGCACTCCTTGTGGCCTTGGGCAAGTTGCTTAACCCTCCATTGCCTTAGAAAAATCCAAGTTATCAATATCCCTGTTTAATGTACATTACTAAGTTTAAGTTACAATGTAAACCACTTTGATTGAAATGATAAAGTGGTATATAAAACCTGTTAAATAAATAAATCCAACTGGGACAAATGAAGCATCTCCTTTTCTTCTGGTGGGATGGGAGTAGAGCCGCACCATACTGTGCCTCACTTGGAGCTCAGCATCTGAGGTACCCTACTGTTCTGAAATCATGGCCCGCAGGGCTCAGTGAACCGAGAAGAACTGAGACGGGCATTTGATACCCTCCATCTTTATCTTTATCTTTATTGTGTCATTTAATATACCTCTCAGAATTGCGTACCGGAGTGATTTACAATAAACTTTGCTGTTATGAAAAGAGGAAAGGAACACCATTAATCAATAGGAAAGTATAGAAACAATCACACTAGAAAACAGAGAGGACAAGAAGGGAGAGGGCTTGGACTGGGGGAAGGGAAGGTCAAACACAGAGTAGAAAAAATGTATTTTTAGCAGGGCCTTGAATTTCTTGAAGGAGGACTCCAGGTGGAGGGCAGGCGGGAAGGAATTCCATAAGGCGGGACCAAGAAAGAAGAAGGCAGAGTTATCAGTAAGGTCTAAGTGAGCTTTTGTGGGGGGGGGGGGATAGAAAGGGGGGGGGGAGAGAACAGGCGATTGGAATGGATGGATCATAGGAGAAGGGGGGAGCGTAAAGATGAATAAGGTCTGATAAGTACTGTGGCATGCAGGTATAGATGGCTCTGTGAACCAGGGTGAGCATTTTGAAATGTATCGCGCCCTCTCCCCCCATCTCACATCTTCCCTGGCACACATTCCAGGCCCTCATACCGACTGAACTTGCCAAGGCCATTACCACCTCCCACAAGACCACATGCCCACTTGACCCTCTTCCTTCATCCTGGCTCCTCGACCCCTCACTCGTGGATCGTGGATCGGGAACTGGCTAAAAGATAGAAAGCAGAGGGTAGGGCTAAATGGCCAATTTTCCCAATGGAAAAAGGTGAATAGTGGAGTGCCCCAGGGATCTGTACTGGGTCCGCTACTTTTTGACATATTCATAAATGACCTGGAAAAGGGAATAACTAGTGAGGTTATCAAATTTGCAGACAACACAAAACTGTTTAAAGTTGTTAAAACCCAAGAGGACTGTGGAAAACTGCAGGAGGATCTGGATAAATTGGAAGACTGGGCATCCAAATGGCAGATGAAATTTAATGTGGACAGGTGCAAAGTTATGCACCTAGGAAAGAACAACCCACACTATGGTTACACGATGCAAGGTTCCACACTGGGAACCACCACCGAGGAAAAAGATTTAGGAGTCATCGTGGATAACATGTTAAAACCCTCGGCCCAGTGTGCAGCGACGGCCAAGAAAGCAAATAGAATGCTAGATATCATAAGGAAAGGAATGGAAAATAAAACAAAGGATATTATAATGCCTCTGTATCGTTCCATGGTACGACCGCACCTTGAATATTGTGTGCAATTCTGGTCGCCATATCTTAAAAGGATATAGCGTTAGAAAAAAAGGTACAGAGAAGAGCCAACAAAATGGTAAAGGGAATGGAAGGCTACTCCTATGAAGAGAGGCTACAAAGGTTAGGGCTCTTCAACCTGGAAAAGAGACGGCTGAGGGGAGATATGATAGAGGTCTATAAATTAATGAATGGAGTGGAACGGGTAAATGTAGATCAATTGTTTACGCTATCAGAATATCGAAAGACTAGGACATGTAATGAAGCTACAGGGTAAACTATTTAAGACAAATAAGAGAAAATATTTTTTCACTCAACGTGTAATCAAACTCTGGAATTTGTTACCAGAAGATGTAGTAAGAGCTGTTAGTGTAGCTGGATTTAAAAAAGGTTTGGACAAGTTCCTGGAGGAAAGGTCCATAAGCCATTATTAAAAAGGGACCCAGGATATCAATGCTTGACCCAATTCAAGCATTGTGGAACCTGTGTCTTTTGGGGATACTGCTAGGTACGTATGACCTAGATTGGCCACTGTTGGAAACAGGATACTGGGCTTGATGGACCTTGGTCTGACCCAGTATGGCATATCTTATGTTCTTATGTTCTCCTTCCCTATATACTGCTCATAGTCAACACTAGTCTAAATTCTGGTTGTTTTTCTTCTTCCTGGAAGCACGCCCTTGTCCATCCCCTTTTGAAGAAACCCAACCTTGACCCTGCTATCCCGTCACACTGGTGCCCAGTTTCCAATTTCCCCTTCCTCTCTAAAATTCTTGAGAAACTTGTCTTTGCACAACTTTCTGCACACCTTGACTCCACCCTCTCCCTTCACCCCCGTCAATCTGGTTTCAGATCTGGTCAAAGCACCAAAACCACCCTTCTGGCACTCCTTAGTGAGATACAGCAATCACACGACCGCGGTGATATTTCCATTGCTGTCTCTCTGGATCTTTCCTCTGCTTTTGATGTTGTCGACCACTGCACCCTCCTTACTTGTCTGTCCGATCTTGGAATCTGTGGCACCGTTTTCCAGTGGTTCCACTCTTTTCTGTCGTCATGCACTTTTGCAGTTCAATCAGGCACCACTGTTTCACCATCCCTTCCTCTTCCCTGCGGTGTCCCCCAGGGTTCCGTTCTTGCCCCCCTCCTCTTCAGTGCGTTTCTCACTCCACTTGCCCTGCTCATTCAGCAGGCAGGAATCTCTGCTTACTATTATGCGGATGACATCTTGCTTCTGCATCACACCAACCCCCTGGCCCCCAACCTCTCTGCTCTTGACAATTGCCTTGTCCACATTTCTACCTGGTTCACCAACAACTTCCTCCTTGTGAATCTAAGTCCACTGCTCTTTGGTTTTCCTTTGACGCTCCTTCCCCCTCGCTATCCCCCACTATGTCCACCCTTCCCATCCCTCTTGTTCTACCCTCCGTTATCTCAGTGTCATCCTGGATTCCTCCCTTTCCTTTCACCAGCATATATCTACACTCGTCCGCAGCTCCTTTTTCCACCTTCGTAAGATCCGTGCTATTCAATCCTTTCTCCCTCCTCCTTCCCTCATCACTCTTGTTCTTTCCCTCGTAATCTCACAACTAGACTATTGTAACTCAGCCATAGCAGGACTCCCCCAATACCAACTGCGATGCCTTCAGCTAGTCCAGAACACCGCCGCCCGCCTCCTCACCAACTCCACTCCATTTGATCATGTCACTCCCCTCCTCCTTGACCTTCATTAGCTCCCTATCAAAGTCAGGTTCGTGTACAAGCTACTCATCATCACCCACAGGGTCCTTCATACCGGTACACCCCAATACCTTACCAATTTCATTCACCTCCAACCTGCTCCCTGTCTTCTCCACTCTGCACATGGTAACCGCCTTTTTCTTCCATCCCCATCCCAGGCCCGCCTTGAACTCACCCGCCACTCAGCCTTCTTCTTCCTCAGTCTGGCCCTCTGGAACTCACTCCCACATCCTCTTCGCACAGAACCCTCCTTCCCCCGGTTTAAAGCCCTGCTTAAGACCCACCTTTTCTGCCAGGCCTTTGACATTCAGATTACACCTTCCATCTAGACCAGTACCCCTTCCTCCCTTTCCCTCCCTTCCCTTTTCTTTGGGATGTTATGTATGTCCCCCTTAGTTCTCTTTTCTGTTTTTCTTCCTCTCCTTTACGACTTCCTTTCCTATCAATTAATGGTGTTCCTTTCCTCCTTTTCTTTTCTGGCAGCCTATGTTTTATTGTACACCGCCCTGACACATAAGCTTGGGTGGTATATCAAGCCTTACAAATAAAGATAAAGAATTTGATTGGGAGCCAGTTCAGCTGAATGAGTAGAGGGATGACATGATCTGAATGGGAGGCATGTTTGAGAATCCTAGCTATAGTATTCTGAAGAAATTGGAAGTGCTATAGTTGATATTGGGGGAGGCCGGGACCCTCCACTGGAATCAGTTTCGCGATCCTGAGGGCTGCCAGTGACTCAGTGATCAAAGCTGGGAGCTCATCTCGGTGGAAGACCCACACAGCCATTGGATCCTCCAACCCTGGAAGCTCCCCCTCTTCCAGATCCTCCTGGAGTTGGTCCGGAGAGTCAAATGACACAAGGAAGGCAACGTCCAGGTCCTCCTCAAAACGGTCCCTTTGTTGGCATTTAGCTGGTAACACCCCCCCCCCCCGATCCCTTGGGGCTGGAGGGGGCACTTGTCCTGCTCCCTGCTTCATCGGGAAAGCCTGATGAAGCAGAGGCATGAATTTGAGGGAAAAGATTTTAGAGTTCGCTTTAGCAGAGCCTGCTCATCTGTCTAGAGTGGGTTTAAGAGGCAAATTGCATGAACTACCCTGGGCTGGGGGCCCCATGCTCTCAGATACAGACTGCAACACATCCTCCATGTGGGAGGGAGATTTGGGGGAGAGATCCAAACCAATGGTTTCTGCACCCCAGCCTCAACCAGGCTAGCAAGTCTTCGCAGTCCATTTCACACAGGCTATGCACACCACCTGCTGGAGACTGAGAAAATACTGGCTCAGGTCAGTGGGCATGCTATTTATACTGAGCTGACAGAGGTTTTCTCAGTCTCCACCTGCTGGTTGGTGTGCATAAACCCAGTGGTCTGGACTGGACTGGAAGGGATGCCCTGGAAAACAAGATAGGCTTTCCTAAAGCTACAAGAGTTAAAGAGAAAATTCCAGCCTTGAATTGGAATGCTAAAAGATGCTCGAGGATTCATGCTGAATGATGCTGAGGTGGAAAGAATATAAAGCGTAGTTACTCACCTGTAACAGGTGTTCTCCAGGAGCAGCAGGAATCAGTCCTCACTTATGGGTGACGTCGGCGCCGACGGAGCCCTCGCGGAGCAATTTTCCCCAGCTTTCAAAGAAAGCCTTTGGGAATTGCAGCGCGCATGCGCGGTCGTCTTCCCGCCCGAAGGTGCCATCTTAGCCAGTCAGATGACATAGCTAAAAAAAAGACAGCATAAAAATTTGCAAAAAGAACATAAGCAGACGATTGCAACTCCAAGGGGAGGAGGGAGGGTAGTGAGGACTGATTCCTGCTGCTCCTGGAGAACACCTGTTACAGGTGAGTAACTACGCTTTTCTCCAGGACCAAGCAGGAAGTCAGTCCTCACTTATGGGACTCCCAAGCTCAAGGCTACCGGAGACCCTAAGCACAAAAACGAGCTCCCTCTAGCTCAGCAGCACAGAAGGATAGAATCTTCGCTGAATTATCACCCACCGGTAGCCCACATCCGGGATGGAGGGTAGGAGTTGCTCAGACCTCAAAGAGATTACGGAGGACTGCCTGTCCGAAAGCACTGTCCCTACGGGACTCCCTCTCGAGACAGTAATGGACCGCAAAAGTCTGGCTCGAAGACCAAGTAGCGGCCCGGCAGATGTCTGCCAGCGGAACAGAGCGGAGGTAAGCCACTGACGTGGCCTTTGCCCGAACACAATGAGCCGTGACTCGACTTTCTAAGGCGAGTCCGGCTGCCCCATAAGCCCAAGAGATACAGTCCGCCACCCAGATGGACAGAGTACGCTTGGAGACCGGGAGCCCCAATTTATTGGGGTCAAAAGACACAAAAAGCTGAGCAGCTTTACGGTGCTCCCGCGTACGGTCAAGGTAGAAGTTCAATGCCCTTCTACAGTCCAGGGTATGGAGGACCGTCTCAGCTCGGCTGGAGTGTGGTCTGGGAAAGAAGGTTGGAAGTACCACCTCCTGATTCATGTGAAAAGGGGAGACCACTTTAGGCAAAAACTTTGGGTGAGTCCGTAGGACTACCCTATTCTTGTAGAATCGAGTGTAGGGGGGATCAGACACGAGGGCCTGCAATTCACTTACGCGCCTAGCGGAAGTGAGGGCTATCAAGAACAGTGTTTTCCAAGACAGAAAACGTAGAGAACAGGTAGCCATAGGTTCAAAAGGCGGACAGGTGATCCGCTGCAAAACCACATTCAGGTCCCAGTCAGGCGCTGGCGGGCGCAGAGGTGGTTTAAGTAGAAGGAGACCTCGGGAGAAACCTCGCTACGAGAGGGTCATTGGAGAGAGGTCTGCCGTCCACTGGCACATGATGTGCTGAAAGAGCACTGAGGTGAACTTTGACGGAGTTGGACTTAAGTCCCAGATTAGAGAGGTGCAGCAAGTACTGCAAGATCACCGACACCGGGCAGGAGAAGGGATCCTGAGACTGTTGGGTACACCAGACTGCAAAGCGACGCCATTTAAGGGCGTAGCATTTGCGGGTAGAAGGCCGTCGCGAAGCTAAGACGACCTCCTCCACCTCCGCCGGCAGGAGAAGGGGAGCAAGGACTACCCTCTCAGCAGCCAGGCCATGAGGTTGAGAGACCTGAGGTTGGGGTGCAGAAGGGACCCCTGATCCTGAGTGAGGAGATCCGGTTGAACCCCCAGAGGGATTGGATCCTCCACCGCCAGTTGCAGCAGGAGCGGAAACCACGGCTGCCTGGGCCAGCGAGGGGCCACCAGGATCATGAAGGCTTTGTCTCGGAGAACCTTGAAAAGAGTCCGAGAGACCAGCGGGATGGGAGGGAAAGCGTACAGAAGGCTCCCCGACCACGAGATCAGAAAGGCGTCCGCCGCCACCCGAAGGGGGTGTGGCTGACGAGAGCAGAAGCGAGGAAGCTGCCGGTTGTGAGGACTGGCAAAGAGATCCACCGTGGGGAGACCCCACTTGAGGAAGAGCTTCTGAACTACCAAGGGATCCAGACGCCACTCGTGCGGCTGGAGGACCCTGCTGAGTTTGTCTGCAAGGCAATTTTCTTGGCCCGGGAGATAACTGCCTTGAGGAGAATGCCGTGACTGACGGCCCAAGAGCAGAGCTTCTGTGCCTCCCGGCAGAGGAGGAAGGAGCCCGTGCCCCCTTGCTTGTTCACGTAGAACATGGCAACTTGATTGTCCGTCTGGACAAGGACGGACTGTTGGGAAGTCAGGTGGGAGAAGGCCTTGAGAGCTAGGCGGATCGCCCTGAGCTCCAGGAAGTTGATCTGCTGAGCAGACTCCCACATGGTCCAGAGGCCCTGAGTACGTGCCTCTTGGCAATGCGCTCCCCAGCCCAGGAGGGATGCATCGGTGGTCAGCACCCGGGTCGGCTGAGGTGACTGGAAAGGCATTCCGAATATCAGGTTCGGCTGCCGGAGCCACCACCGGAGAGACGAGAGCAGCGGCTCGGAGACGCGCACCAGGTCCGCCAGGCCGCCTGTGGCTTCTCGCCACTGCTGGCGGAGACACCATTGAGCAGACCGCATGTTCAGGCGGGCATTGGGGGTCACATGGACGGTGGGAGCCATATGGCCGAGCAGTCTCAAGAAGCGCCTGGCGGAGACCAGGGGCTGGCTGCGAAAGCGGTCGGCTAGGTCCATGAGCTGATGCGCCCTGTCGAGCGGTAGGTACGCTCGTGCCCGAGGAGTGTGCAGCCTTGCGCCGATGAACTCGAGATCCTGTGAGGGGAGCAAAGTGGACTTTGCGAAGTTTATGACAAAGCCCAAGTGCTGCAGCAGAGTCACCGTGCGGCGCGTGGCGTTGGCGACCTCCTGAGCGGACGCTGCTCTGATGAGCCAGTCGTCGAGGTATGGAAAGACATAGAGGCCGTGAAGCCGGAGATGGGCCGCCACGACCGCGAGACATTTTGTGAAGACTCGCGGTGCGGAGGATAGGCCAAAGGGCAGTACTCTGTACTGGTAATGATTTCCTGCCACCACAAACCTTAGGTATTGGCGGTGGCTTGGGTGGATGAGGATGTGCGTGTAGGCATCCTTTAGATCCAAGGAGCATAGCCAATCTCCCTGCTGGAGGTAGGGCAGAAGGATTCCAAGGGTAAGCATTTTGAACTTCTCCCGCACAAGGAACTTGTTGAGGTTGCGCAAGTCCAGGATGGGTCTGAGGCCCCCTGTTCTCTTTGGTATCAGAAAATACCTTGAATAAAACCTTGACCTCTCAGGTGGTGGGGCACCGGTTCCACCGCCTGTTCCTGCAGAAGACCTGCTAACTCCTGAAGGAGCAACTCCCTGTGCAGAGGGGGCGCGAAGGTTCTCCCGGAAAATAGGAGGGAGGGACCTGATGGAAGTGGAGAAGGTAGCCTTCTCGCACGACCTGAAGTACCCAGGCATCTGCGGTGATGCTGGACCACCTGTGGCCGAAGTGAACCAGCCGGCCTCCGGTGCTGGGAGGAACCAGCGGGGGGGGAGAGGCTATGCTGAGCGAGTCAAAAACCCCCACCCTGCTGAGCAGGGCTGGTGGTGCAGGCTTGGGGGCTTGCTGCCTACGGGACCCGTTACCCCGGCCCTGGGCCTGCTGGCCCTGCTGGGGCGCTGCAGGGGCCTGATAATGGGGGTACTGTTTGTAGGCAGCCGCCTTCCTCGGGTAAAAGGACTTTTTCCCGAGCCCTTCTTTTTCTGGGAAGGGGCGGAGGTCTTCCTAGAAAGCCTGGTCCTGGTGAGAGTCTCAGTCTCAATTTGTGCAGCCTTTTCCGCCATGGGCTTGCCAAAGAGGTTTTCGCCTCGGCAGGGGACATCGACCAACTTGTCCTGTACCCAGGGCTCAAGATCCGACGACTGAAGCCAAGCCTGTCGGCGGGCACCGATGCCGGCTGTGGCCACTCTAGCCGAGGCCTCAAAGCCATTATAGGCTGCTCGGGACATGAACTTTGAGCATTCCCGAATGCCCGTGGACAAGGCTAGGAACCTCCGCAAGGGCTCCTCGGAGAGACCAGCGGAGAATCCGGCTAGCTCTTTAGCCAGATCCCGGAGATACATGCCCATGTAGAGCTGGTAAGTCTGGACACGACATGCGAGCATAGAGCCCTGGAAGCACTTCTTGCCAAGGCCATCCAGGTTACGGGCCTCCCTTCCAGGAGGCACCGAGGAGTGCATCTTCTGGCTCTTAAGACGATGCATGGCCGATTCCACTACCATGGAATGGTGTGGCAGCTGTGCCTTCTGAAAGCCAGGGCTCTTGCGGACCCGATAGATAGAATCGACCCGCTTGCTCAGGACCGGCGAGGAGGCCGGACTCTCCCACATGCGGAAGAGTAGTCGTTCCAGCATAGGAGGAACCGGCACAGTAAAGTGCTCCCTCGCGGGAGAGTCATACTGGAGGGCGTCGAGCTCTTCGGCTCGAGGCTCCTCCTCGGGATCCGCAGGGAAGGCCAAAGCCTTGGCCATATCCCTAACGAAGTCCGACAACCGGGCATCCTCCGGGGGGGACTGCTTCCGAGGCTCGGACCCCGGTGAGTCCGATGGGACACACCGAGTCCGGAAAGAATCAGGTGACTCTTCCTCCTCAGACTCCCAAACCGACTCCGACGAGGACTCGGTGGGGTCGGCCCGGGCAGGGTGCGGCGCCAGCCGCCCCGACGTCGAGGGAGTCGGCGTCGGCGACCTCGGTCCCGAACGGGAGGCCGAGGGTGACCTCGACCGAGGATCGACTCGAGTTCTCATTGACTCGAGGATCGGCTCGGTCTCCGGGGTCGACTTGGACGTCGACGTCCCGGCGGTCGGGGCAGCGGCGCCAGCGAGGCCAGCGAGCAGTGCCTGCTGCTGGTCCATGAAGGCAGACAGTCTGCTCTCCAAGGCCGTCAACCTGAGTCCGAGCTCAGGTGACCCAGCAGCCCCCGACTCGGGCCCCGACGGCGTCGGGCCCGACGTCGGCTGTCGCGGAGGCGAGTCCAGAAGGACTACAGGACTTACCCGGGCAGGCATCTCCGACTCCAGGCGAGGTCGCTTCGGGAGATGTTCCTTCTCCAAGGACCCGGGGCGGCTGTCGGGGCTATGCGACCTGGCCCTCGCGGAGCCAGGAGCGTCCACCGACGCCGCCCTCGCGGGTTTTTCCTTCCGACGATGGTCCCCGGAGGGAGAACCCCGGTCGGAGGAGCTCCGGCGACGGTCCGAGCTGGAGCCCTTTGACACGGAGGCCTCCGACGAGGTCCGGGTACGGCTGGGGTCAGCGAAGATTCTCTCGCGCTGATGCCGCCGACTTCTCAACGCCTTCGAGGACAGTTTGCTGCAGGGCCCACAGATCAGTTCCTCATGATCCGGGCCCAAGCAGCGGAGGCAAAAGTCGTGTGTGTCGGTTAGTGACATATTTCGGTCACACCGACCACACCGCTTAAAGCCACTGGCAGCCATCGGGGGAAAAAGGGCCCCTGCGAGGTCAAAGGACCGGGCTGCCAGGGAAAACGAAAATGAAAGCTGACTAAGTCAGAAAAACCGAAAAAAACGCTAGAGGACTCGAGACCGGCATCGCGAGTCCGGGCGGGAAAACGATCGGCGTCGAACCGAAAGAAAAAAGTATAAAAGAAAGAGGAAAATCAACTTTTTCGCGGGGACAAGACGGGGACGTCTGCAGGGCTCCGCGGAAAAAAGAAGACTGGCTAAGATGGCACCTTCGGGCGGGAAGACGACCGCGCATGCGCGCTGCAATTCCCAAAGGCTTTCTTTGAAAGCTGGGGAAAATTGCTCCGCGAGGGCTCCGTCGGCGCCGACGTCACCCATAAGTGAGGACTGACTTCCTGCTTGGTCCTGGAGAAAGAGTAATTATATCATAAAGATCAAGTGGACCAACAGTCGTTTCAACCTGTACCTTATGATCAGGAACCATTATTGATGAAAGAAGAAGTCAAAACAGCATTGAAAGCATTATCAAAGAAAAAGCACTGGGCATTGATGGCATTCTCATTGAAGTATTACAGCAATCTGATATGGCTGTTACCACACTTACAAGGCTCTGTCAGGAAATTTGGAGGACAGCATCATGGCCAACTGACTGGAAAAGATCTGTGTTTATATCAATACTAAAGAAAGGTGACCCGTTTGACTGTGGAAATTATCGCACAGTTGCTCTGATTCTACATGCCAGCAAGATTCTACTCAAGATAACTCAGCAGAGACTACAACCGTACCTGGAATAAGAACTGCCTGAAATGCAAGCAGAGTTCAGGAAAGGATGAGGAACAAGAGACATCATTACAGATGTGAGTTGGATCTTTGAAAAGACAAAATAATACCAAAAGGATATCTATATGTGTTTCATTGGTTTAAACAAAACCTTTGATTGTGTAAACCATGAGAAACTCTGGGCCACATTAAGAAGCATGGGTATACCAGAACACCTGATTGTTTTCTTGCACAACCTTTACATTGATCAAGAAGCAAAAGTTTGAATGGAACTAGGAGAAACAGAATAGTTTAAAATCATCAGAGATGTACAACAAGACTGCATACTTCCCCCTATCTGTTTAATTTATATGCAGAACAAATCATCAGAGAAGACAACAGAGGTGTGAAGACTGGTGGGAGACTCATCAACAACCTTCGCTATGCTGATGATACCACATTACTGGCTGAAAGTGAAGACGATCTGAAACATTTGCTTCTCAGGATCAAGGAACATAGTTTTAAAATGGGTCTGCACCTTAATGTAAAGAAGACAAAGATCCTGACAACTGGCAAAATCAATAAGTTCATCATTGATGAAGAAGAAATTGAAATAGTGGACAACTTTAACATACTTGGATCAACTATCAATAAAGAAACAACAAGTAGTCAAGAAATCAAACACATTGCTCTTGGCAAAATGGCTATGAAGGACCTAGACAAGGTTCTCAAGAGCAGAGATGTCTCTCTCCACACAAAGATTTGACTTGTCCAAGCCATGGTATTTTCAATAATGCCATATGGATGCAAAAGTTGAACAGTGAAAAAGAGAGACAGGAAGAAAACTGATGCCTTTAAATTATGGTGCTGTCGACGAATACTGTGTATACCATGGACTGCCTGAAGAACAAACTAGTCAGTACTAGAGGAGATCAAACCTAAGCTTTCTTTAGAAGCTTAGATGACAAGACTTTGACTTTCATACTTTGGTCACATCATGCAAAGAGAGAGATCATTAGAGAAAAACATTATGCTTGGCAAGGTAGAAGGTCAACGCAAAAGAGGAAGGCCAGCAATGAGATGGATTGATACAATAACAGCAGCTACAGGTACCACTCTGTCAACAATGAGTCGCCTGACTGAAGACCGAACACAATTTAGGACAACTATCCAGAGGGTCGCCATGAGTGAACGGCAGTTAGCACCAACAGTTTATAGAGTTTACAGTTGTTTCTGAATGCTTTGTACGTAAATACTAAAGTCGATAGATGACTACGGTGATGGCTGTGCTGTCCACAAACCAGAAGTATCTGTGAGAAATGCCTTGTCAACATTATGTTCTAAATCAGCGATCTAATCTTACCAAGCCAAACTAGATTCACCAGAGTATCCAATCCTTCTATTTTCTCTATTATGTTATTGTCCAATTGCAGTTTGGTCAGATTTGCAAACTGCCAGAGGTTATCGATCTTCAGGATATCTGAAAACACATAAAATACATTATAGTTTACTATACTGCAATCATAAGTTCCTTTTTGTCCATGCCAGCAGATGGAGACAGAACTAAATCACTTGGCCTCAGTAAATAGCCAAGTGCAGAATAGAGGTTCCTCGATATGGTGAAATTAGGCCTTACTTGCTAATTGACTTTCCTTGAGTTCCTCCAATCCAGTCCAGATCTGTGGGTAGTTTTCACCCCACAATTAGCTTGGAGACTGAGCACGTCAAAATTCATGACATTACGGTAGATAGGCAGCTGGCACCTCGCACCAGCCTCCAGTACCTATTGACAAAGCAGACTCACGGGAGCAACAATTAAGAAATGTGGTAAAGCAATGAATAACTGATAATTCTAGTGCCCAAAAGGCATAACCCCCCCCAACTCACACAGTTGATCAGGAATTTGAAACGTGCATCTTACCTTCTCTCTATCAAGAACTGCTTCTCTAATATATGTCTCTGTCCTCTTACCAACTCCTCTTTCTCCTCTTTCTCCTGTTCTTTTTTTTTTTTGGTATCTAGTGCTGTTTGCACCTCTTCAAAAACAAATGGGAAGCCTTGACACCCCTGAAGGGGCCCCAACGTTATGACTACACCATTATATCCTCTAGACCTTGCACAACAAAATGTATTTCTTATCATGCACTACGATTCAGTAACTTCGGAGGGTTCGGGACTGGAGTGGAGAAACTCAAGGTTAGTACCATAGCAGTACTAACCTTGGGAGGACCTATGAGCCCGGCCTGAGGCACTGCCAAACCAAAACACGTATCCTATGAGCAGTCACGGGGGGAACACATAGAGGAGGCTGTCTGAGGGCCAGCTCTCTAGAGCATTGAGCCCTTCTGACATCTGCTCCCGCTGTAAAATTGTGTCGCCTTCACTGATGTGAAGGTTGCCATTAGGTCCATAATCGGCTGGCCCCAGCGACGCACCAGCCAAGCAAAGATTGCATCATTGAAAGTCCACTCTTCAGGGTCCAGACAAACCCAACTCAGATAACTGGCTGCCACATTCTCCTTGTTGGCTACGTGTGCCACCGAGAGCACCTGTAAGTTCTCTCTGCTCATGCTACCAATAGGCCTATCTCATCCTCTAGCTGTGTGCTGCTTGTGCCCCCCCTGACGATTGATATAAGCCATTGTGGTGGCGTTGTCCAAGAACACTCTCACCGCTTTTCCCTGCAAGAAGGGACGACACTCCTGCAGTGCCAAGTACACCGCTCTCATCTCCAATCGATTGATGGACCATGCACTCTCCCACGGGTTCCAGAAGCCCTGAGCAATCTGAGCTTTGCAATGTGCCCCTCAACCTGAAAGACTGGCATTGGTTGTCAATGGGATCCACTGAGGTGTCTCCAGAGAAATCCCGCTAAAGGTTTGTCTGTCTGAAGCCACCACCATATAGCCACCCGAATCGCCCATGGACAGGGTAACAAGTGTGTGAGCGGTAGACGTTGAGCTGATCACTTCCGTAGTAACACTCTCTGCAACAGTCTCATGTGAGCCCAAGCTGAGGGTACAAGCTCGAAGGGCATGGCCATGGAAGCCAATAACTGTGGATAATGCCATGCAATTGGTACCCGCATTCGTAGAAACTGCCAAACTTGACAATGTAGTGTGTGCACTCTGCCATCTGGCAGAGACACAACTCTTGTCCATTTGGAATCAGGCTCTGAGAAGCACCAAATCCTGTGATGGTTGGAAACGGCTCTTTGCAAATTGACAACCCAGCCGAGACTCTATCTAGCAATGCGATAACTCTTAATGTCTCATTTTCGCTCTCCTCCCTGGACTTCGCCCTTATCAGCCAATCGTCCAGATATGGATGCACCAGAATCCGCTCCTGGCAAAGCTGCACCGCAACCACTACCATCACTTTGGTGAATGTGCGAGGCGTGGTCGCCAAGCCAAAGGGCAGCATCCAAAACTGGAAGTGGCCCATAGGCACCACAAACCGCAGAAACTGCTGATGCTTGGATCGAATGGAAATGTGCAACTACGCTTCTGTGAGATAAAGCAAGATCAAGAACTCTCCTTCCCTGACCAGTGCTATGATTGACCTGAGCGTTCCATGTGGAACTGAGGAAACCTGAGGCAACTATTTACATGCTTGAGATCCAATATGGGCCAGAAGGAGCCTTCTTTCTTGGGAATTAAAAAATAGATGGAGTATTGACCATATCTGCACTGGTCTCTAGGTACCTCCACAATTGCATGCAAGTCCAGCAGATGGCGTAATATGTCCCGGACAGCTTTGATCTTTCGGGGTGACCTACAGGAGGAACTGACAAATGTGTCTGCCAGGGGCTGGGCAAACTCCAACATGTAGCCGTCTCTGATGATCTCCAGAACCCACTGGTCGGAAGTGATTCTGGTCCAGGTGGAGTAAATGTCCTGCAGCTGATCCCCCAAGGGAGTCACCTCCACTGGGGCCAGCCTCGTTTCATTGTGGCTTTTTAGCAGTTGAGAGGGAAGAGGCATAAAAACCTCTGCCAGATCCACGAAAATCCTGCCCTTGAGAAGGATATCACCACCTCGCGTAGGGCACAAAGTGCACAGCTCAAAACCGGCAGAAGTCCCGCGACGGCCACATATTAGAGCCGATGAACAAATCGGTTTCTGCTTATCCTCCAGGAGCTGACTTCCTTTTGACTCCCCTAGGTCCTTCACCAACTTCTCTAAATCCTCTCTGAACAAGAGCTTACCTTGAAAGGACAGCTTGCTGAGATGGAGGAGACATCCGCTGACTATTTTCACAGCCATAAGTAGTGTCGAGCTGATGCCATGCTCTTGGACAGGGGTCTTCAAATCAAATCACGTTCTGGAGGGCCACAAACCCAGTCAGGTTTTCGGGATATCCCTAATGGATATGCATGAGATAAAAAATACAATGGGGCAGTGCACGCAAATATCTCATGCATATTCATCAGGACAGGTTTGGAGAACCCTGCTCTTGGACAAGCCTCTGATCAAGTCATAAAAGGTATCAGACAAGTAAGCCGCCCTGGACTTCAACTTAGCTGCCTCTGGTGGATGAGGTGCAAGTCTCTCAAACTCTCCAAAACTGCCTGTGCCCAGCACAAACAGGCCCATGCCACAAAGGTACTGCAGACCGACGTCTGCAATGTCAAAGCGTTAATATTGAAGGCTTTCTCAAGTAGGGTCTCCAACTTCCGATCCTGTACATCCTTAAGGGCTAAACTGCCCTCCATAGGAATACTGGCTGCCTTAGTGACAGCTGAAACCACCGCATCTATCTTAGGAGAGTGCAGGAGCTCCCTCTCCCGATATGGCAGCAGGTAGAGATGGGCCATAGTCCACGTCCCATTCGTCCTGAATCATCTGCTTGATGACCTGGTGCAGAGAAAACACTGTCTGCATCTGCTGCACAGCCTGGAAGAGAGGATCCTCCAAGGGTTCATCCTTCGTGGGAACCTCGGCTCCCATATTAAGGATCTTTAAGGAATGGACTATCAAGGACGCCAGCTCTTCCCTACAGAAGATTTGTACAATGCGAGATTCTTCTCGCTGTGGGATCTCGCCCTCCTCAAGCTCCCCAGGCTCCGCTGTCATGTCCAATTCTGCTTCCAGCTCTTCCACGTCTTCTGAGGGAGCTGATCCTACATCCTCCCAAGGGTCATTGTCCAGCCGCCTCCGGCTTGGACCCGGCTCCCCCTCTGCCTTCGAACACGCGAGAGATTTGGGGAGACCACGCTTCCTCATTCTCTCTTGGGACCCCACGGGTTCCTCCTCCCCCCACTGCTTCATGCAAAATGCCTTAAGCATGAGGAAGATGAATTCTGGTGAAAACCTCCCTGGGAAACCTTCTGTGGCCAATGCCATGGAGGCGGAGGGCCTGGGAGATCTGACTGTCTTGCCTTGAGGCTCTAGCACTGGTGGGGCCAGTGTCTCCCCATTCTCCCCACCAGAGACTGTTGCAGGTGAATGGAAGCCCCCCAAAGGATGAGAGAGAACCCCCATCCCTCCCGAGGTTCCCTCACCCCTAGTCAACTACTCCTCTCAGTGCCCCTCTTTGGCAGACCAGGACTCTGTTTCACAACTGCAACAGAGTCCCTACACTGAAACGGAGCCCTTGCGAGACCCACAGGCCACACACGTGGATTTCAAAGGCATGGTCTTTTAAGACCAATGAACAATGCTGACTGAAGCTCACTTGGTTTTTTTTTTGTTCAATAGTACTCTCTGCCTGTGCCCTACAAGCGGATTGCATATGAAAATAACAAAAGCAAAGAAAAAGCCCTCAAAGTGTCCAAGCCCCCCCTGGAGCCTTTCCTGCGTCTGAGAGAAACCATGGTGAGAAAATGGTGCTCTTTTCTGCACCCTGCACTCAAAATGCCACACGGCCACCGAAAACACCTGCGACCCCCGAAAAACTAATCCCAAGGTCAGCAACAGCCCCCTAGTATGCTGGACAGCCCAGGGAATACTTGAACTCAACCAGTGACCTGACAATCTCTAATGTTCGGCTCTGCTGCTCAGTTGCCCTTTCCCAGCTTCGGCGGCGTCGGCAGGCTCGCAAGAGTGACAAGCCTCGTTTGTTAGGCTAGAGGCTCTTCACCCACTGAAGGGATCGGGAGCCACTGCTACTGCCAAGCTCAGCCAAAAGCCCAATTAGATGCCAAATCAAAACTTGTCAGGCAAGATACCTTGAGGAAAGAGTGCACTACCTGTTCTGCCGCCTCTTGTTCGTTTTTTGTTTTTTTTCTCTTCAAAATGCTTTATCAGCAATGCTTCCCCTATTAAGGGCTAAATGGAAGCCAAGAAAATATTTTCTATCTATTTTATTTCTCCCTTCAGTGAGTCCCAGCCCAGGGATCACACCTCTCCAGCTGCTTGGAGACTGAGATACTGGAAGCTGGTGGGAGGTGCCAGCTGCCTATCTACTGTGATGTCATGAATTTTGACATGCTCAGTCTCCAAGCTGGTGGTGGGGTGAGACTACCCACAGGTCTGGACTGGAATAGAGGGGCGATAAGGAGTCACTGTTTCCATAGATGGATGCAGAGACTTGTGTAGCAACCAAGGAAAGTTGGAAAGAAAGGAGTAACAAGCCTGGTCAGGCTCACCAGAGGCACTGACTTTGGAGCCATGCGATATGCAAGGGACAGAAACCAATCCCTTCAGGGGCAGCTCTCTTGATCTCAGGAATACCTGAGCAGTCTGACTCAGCAAAACTCCTGGTGACCAGGGCAGCATTTGAAGGAAAGGCATGGGGCCTAGCCTTGGAGGGCAGACACTGGTCCCTTTGGCAACAGCCCCCACCAGCGTGGCCTGACTAAGTATAAGTCCTGTCAGGAGGCAGGCGCCAGTCCATTTGGGCAGCTCCCCTGATGTTATTTATTTATTTTATGTATATTTGATAAACCATGACTCCACAAGTAGACTTATCATTGCAGTTTACAATAACTTTGGTACAGTAGGCACAGTACAGGTAAATAAATAATTAGTTAATAACAACAAATCCAAACTAAGAAAATAAAACCTAAAACCTAAAACAAAGTGAACAATCTGTCTGACAATAAAGTAGAGACAAGAAAAGGCGGTGGAGGGGGGGAATCAATAAGGCAACATAAGACAGTTTTTTGTGATGGCATGCTCTGTTGTGCCCCTTTTTAAGATTGTTTTTTATTAACTAACTGTTCATTGTTTTTAGTGTCCTAGTGGTGCGCTATCTAATTGATTTAGTGTTGATTCAGTGGTGAGTGTGTTTTCCCTTTTGTTTTACATATATTCTGTGGTGGATGGCTTTCCTACCTTTACTGACACATGTATATTATATCCCTTCGTCTAAAAATGTATTTTGCCATTTAATTTGATGTATAATGGTCTTCAGTATCAATCGCTTGTATGGAATGCATCCCTAATTGTCCCATGTAGCAATGTTTTACTCAATATATATTTTTTTATATTATATTTTTATTGAATTTGTCATGATTACAAAAGTAAACATTGGAAAAGAACATTCCCTTACATAAAACACAAAAGAAAAGAAAATTACAGTTTTAAATGTTTTCAGAGGAACAATCTAAAAAAAAACACATTAAATGAGAGACAGCTAGCTAAGCATACCAAACATCAAGACCCCAATTTTTTTCCCAACCAAACCACTCAAAACAAAACAATATAATAATCTTATTGCGAGCTCTTACTCACCAAAAACTGTTCTAACTGTGACACTTCAGTAAATACATATCTATTACCAAAATAAGTAACAAAACATTTACAAGGAAATTTTAAATAAAACTGACCTCCCAAAGCAAGAACCCTAGATTTTAGCTGCAAAAAAGCTTTCCGTCTGAGCTGGGTAACCTTGGCAACATCAGGAAACATCAAAGGACTCCCACAAAAGGAAACATCCTTCTTAGCAAAATATAATTTCATAATAGCAATCTTTTCGCTCTCAGAAGAGAAGGTAACCAATCGGGTAGCCCTCTTCGTCACCTTATCTAGAGAGGTTTCTAAAAATTGAGTTAAATCTAGTTGATCCAAGCTCACCTGCTCATCAGCCTCTCCGTCTTTGGCTATCTCACTACCCCCCTGGGGTAGATAATAAATAGAAGTAATACTAGCCACATCAAATGTTGAACATAACAACGTATCATGGACATATTTTTTAAATAACTCTAATGGAGAAAGAAGGCGTACCATCGGAAAATTTAAAACTCTAAGATTATTTGCTCTAGATAGGTTTTCTAACCTTTCCAATCTCTTTTGAAACACAGTGGTCTCCTTTATATAAGATGAACTCGCAACCTGTACACTCTCCGCAGACCCCTCCAACTTCCGAATCCTCTCACTAACAGCTGAGAGAGACTGACCATGACCGCGAAGAACACTCGCAGTGTCATGGGAAAAAACTATACAGCTGAGTGAGAGTACCCGAAAGAACACATTCCACCCAATGTATAGCATCAAAAACATCTTTCAAAGAAATATTAGAATTAGCAGAACTAGAAAAAACTGGCAGCGAATCAGAAGATGGTAAAGAGACACCCGAAGATGGTAAAGAGACATGCTCAGCTCCAGTCAAATCAGTCAAATCAGTCCGCTTACAAGAAGCTCCATCGGAGAAAGGGGTGGAGACGGAAAACAAACTACCATCTCCAGCAAAGGAGGCATTGGATGAGGGCATTTTATCATCAAAGTTAGGCTGGGGGGGAGGGGTACGATCCCCCGAACTTAATGAAGCCTCTGGGACTAACCTTGCTCCTGGGTCCTGAGGGACTGGTATTCGTAAAGCAGCAGCACTAATCAGGTGGGTATCCATAGGGCCCTTCACCACCTGACCCTCCACTGGGTCCTTGTTCTTAGCTTTTCGCTTACCCATTCAAGACACAGGAGGCAAAGAAACTTCCCAGAAGCTCCCAGGTGCTCCTAAGGGGCTCACAAGGGG
This sequence comes from Ichthyophis bannanicus, assembly GCA_033557465.1. Lineage (NCBI taxonomy): Eukaryota > Metazoa > Chordata > Amphibia > Gymnophiona > Ichthyophiidae > Ichthyophis > Ichthyophis bannanicus. The sequence continues at coordinate 66,152,198 of CM066044.1, read as the reverse complement.
CCTAACCTGCCCCTTGAGCCACGCCCCTTCAGACACACACCACGGCCGCGTCCCACGGTACCAGGTGGCTCTTATCCTCAATCGCAGCAGGAGAGAGGAGCTCTGTTCCAGCCAGGTATGCAGCTGACAGCAATTTCCACTCAGCGTCTCCTGACGTTAGCAGGCAGTCCTGGGCTAGCTTCTTCCATTTTACTCAATATATCTGCTTTTCTGTTATGTATCTGACAAGCCCAGGCATGTCTCCGTGGCAGGTTTCCCCTCCCCCTCCCTTCCTTAGGGTTCCTTTATTTTCCCAAGCACGATTGGTTTTATTTTTAATTGATCACTGGCTATCTATTATCATTACTTTTATTATTGTTTTTGCTATTATTTATATTATGTATTTTATTAAGAGTCCCCATTGTTTTATTAACCCTTTTTATTATTATTATTATTATTATTATTGTTGTTATTATTATTATTAATATTAATATTATTATTATTGTTATTATTATTTATGAATTGCATTTGGCTCTCCCTTTTTTATTTATTGTTTTTAATATGTTTATGGTTGTTGTATACTTATTATTTTATATTGGCTAGCATTTCCATATTGTATTTTTGTTTTTTTTATATATAATTTTTGTACTATATATGTGTTATGTTCTAAGGTCACAGTCCCTTGAAGAAGGCTTCTGATGAAACATGTATAGGGTTGATCCTTGCGACTACAAATAAAAGCTCTGTCTACCAGTGGTGTGGCTCTGCCTGCTCCCTTTTGTTTGTGACAATAAAGTAGAGACAAGAAAAAGCGGTGGAGGGGGGGAATCAATAAGGCAACATAAGACAACAAAATTAAACAGAGAACATTGAATGTACCAGAGAACTTATGGGAGGCAGGCAGACAAAGCAAAAAACTGATAATTAATCAGCATAACTGTTGCAGCAATCGCTGTGAAAAGCTCTTATTCAATCACTCACCCACAGAAGGAAAACTCACAGGCAGGCTGGAATGCAAACAGGATCTTTAATGTGCACAGGATCAGACAGAGAGCCGGTACCCTCCACAAAAAGTCTGAACCCCGAGGGACGGCCTACAATGCCTTATATACAGTACAGTTTTAAACTCATTCTACAATCCCATTTGCCACAGGTATTTCCTGCCCACCAATCAGCAGCCCCTGGGGAGGTACCTGGGTGACCTGTCCAGACCGGTATGCTCTGGTCTGTTGGTTTCAGGGCTAGGGGATACTGTGCTCAGACCTGGAGTGGGGGGAAGGGTGCCTACTGGAATCTCAATGCCTTTTTCTTAGCAGGCTGATTACCTCATGGCTTGCGGGGGAAGGGTCAGGCTGATCAGAGCCTCATGGCTTGCCGCATGGCTTGGGGGAAGGGCTACCTACAGCTACCTCATGGCTGCCTCATTCCCCCCTTTTTAAGTAAGACCTCAACTGCTAGAGGCGGTTGAGGGCTGTATTACTAGAGGCAAGCCGCAGAGGGGTGTATTTGGGACAGAGCCATGACAGTGGTAACCACCTTGCGTTCTACCAGGGTATCAAGGGTGGTGGTAAAGAGTGGGGATAAAACATGGCAGAATGGCACATGGCAGTAAATAAAAGGAACCCCTACCACTGGGATTTTTTTAGTCCCCCTAGCCAAGTGAACCAATTCACAAACCACCCAGGACCCATGGGCAGGTAACTAGATCACTTAGGTCTTGGATAGAGTGTTCAATAGAAACATTTGCATCAGTGAGTTTAAAACAACACATACCCTATACCAGTGATGGCTAACCTTTTTGAGCCCGAGTGCCCAAACTGCCGCACAAAACCAAAGAATTTCCTCAAAGTGCCAGCACGTCCATTAAAGCCTCATTTGCATAAGGTGCCTCATTTGCATAAATATTTGCATAATGTTACCATACACTAACTTTTAGTAAACATGCCTCTTAATGAGTATATGGATAAAGAAAGACTAAAAGGTTTCTACATTACTATAATCCAGTACCAACCGCCAGGCACATTAGGAACTACTACAAACGCTGCCCATTTAGAACCCATAGCAAACCCGCCGTATCCTAACAGTACTACCAGGACTCACAAAGCACCATACCCTAACTATCAAAAGGCAACACTGCAAATATTAAACCAATACATTTCAGAGAACAACAATACATGACCTACTGGGGAAAGAGAACAAGTGGCAATGTCAAATAGGAATTATATAAACAGAATACCTCAGCTCAGTTACACATGCAGAACAGACCATCACCAAACAAGGAATCACAATTTAGAAACAGGAAGACAATAATTAAACTGGGAACCCCAAAAGCCAAACTTGGAATATACAACAACACTGTAGAAATAAAACTATAAATTAATTTCCTCTTGTACTAAACAAAGCGCAAAAATTAATGATGCACATTTCCCAGAGCTGACATATTCCAGTTAATAAATTCAAATAAAGAGATATTTTTCTACCTTTTGTGCATTTTTTTTCAGTTGCAATTGCTCCAGCCACTTTCTTCTGGTTTCTTCGTGTCTTCTCCTAACTCTCCATCTGCTGTCCATTTGTCCTTTCTTCTGTCTTCTTGGTTTTTTTTTTTCCATTCTCTCTCTACATCTGCTTTAACATACTAATCTTTCTCCTTTTGCTCTTTCCTCATTCCTATTCATCTACTCAAAATTTACCCCTCCATCCTCAATCCCACTTATTCTCCCAATACCCGGCCAATTGTAGATTTTTTATCCCTCCCACACAAAATATTTTTCCCCTCTCCATTTTACTCTCCCAGCCCCATCCCATTCTAATCCTCCCCCAACACCAGCTCCCTTCTAGTTCCAGCCTCACCCAGCATCCATTCCCTTCTAGTCCCTGCATCAGCCCATTTCCAGTCCTAGCAGCCCCCCAACCCATTTCCAGTCCTAGCAAACCTCCCAACCCAATACCAGTCCTAGCCCCCCCTCATCAACCCACTTCCAGTCCTAACCCCCCATAAGCCCATTTCCAGTCCTAGCTCCCCATCTATTTGCAGTCCCATCCGAGTCCCTCCATCAGCTCATTTCCAAACCCAGCCCCCATGAGCCCATTTCTAGTCCTTTCCTAGCCCCACCATCAGCCCATGTCAAATCCTAGCTCCCCTCCACTCAGCCCATTTCCAATCCAAGCCCCCCATGAGCCTACTTCCAGTTCTAGCCCCTTCATGAGTCCATTTCAATCCAAACCCCCACCACAGCCCATTTCCAATCTTAGCACCCCCCAACAGCCAATTTCCAGTCCTATTCTAGCCCCTCCATCAGCCCATTTCCTGTCCTAGCCCCCCCTCACCCATTTCCAGTCCTAGCTCCCTCCCCCTCACAACCCATTTCCATTCCAAGCCCCAATCCCATCAGCGATTTGCCGTTCAAGCCCTCCTTCCACTCAGCCCATTTCCAGTCTTAGCCCCCCATAGCCCATTACCAGTCCTAACCCCCCCATCAGCCCATTACCAGTCCTAACCCCCCCATCAGCCCATTTCCAGTCTTAGCCCCCCCCCCATAGCCATTACTAGTCTACCTACCCCCCCCCACATCACCATCACCATCACCATCACCAGCCCACTTCCAGCCTTAGCACCCCCCATGGCCCATTACTAGTCCTAACCCCCCCCCCATCAGCCCATTTCCAGTCTTAGCCCCCCCCATGGCCAATTACCAGTCCTAACCCCGGCCAATTACCAGTCCTAACCCCCCCCCCTGGCCAATTACCAGTCCTACCCCCCCCCGGCCAATTACCAGTCCTACCCCCCCCCTGGCCAATTACCAGTCCTACCCCCCCCCCTGGCCAATTACCAGTCCTAACCCCCCCATCAGCCCCTTTCCACTCTTAGCCCCCCCCCCTGGCCAATTACCAGTCCTAACCCCCCCCCCTGGCCAATTACCAGTCCTACCCCCCCCCCCGGCCAATTACCAGTCCTCCCCCCCCCCCGGCCAATTACCAGTCCTAACCCCCCCATCAGCCCCTTTCCAGTCTTAGCCCCCCCCCATGGCCAATTACCAGTCCTAACCCCCCCCCCCCATCAGCCCCTTTCCAGTCTTAGCCCCCCCATGGCCAATTACCAGTCCTAACCCCCCCCCCCCATCAGCCCATTTCCAGTCTTAGCCTCCCCACCATAGCCCATTACCAGTCCTAAACCCCCTTCCCCCTATCATCCCAAATTAAAAAAAAAAAACCCAAACAAAGCGGCTGCTTCTGCCGCGGCAGCCTCAAGAGCTCTGCCGCGGCAGCCTCAAGAGCTCTGCCGCGGGGCCCCCCCCCCTGCCCGGCAGAGCCTCCCTGCATCATCTACCTTCAAGTCGCAAAACGCGGGCTTCTTTCAGAGCCGCGAGAGTTTCCTTTCTCGCGGGAGAGCCGCGAGAAAGGAAACTCTCGCGGCTCTGAAAGAAGCCCGCGTTTTGCGACTTGAAGGTAGATGATGCAGGGAGGCTCTGCCGGGCAGGGGGGGGCCCCGCGGCAGAGCTCTTGAGGCTGCCGCGGCAGAAGCAGCCGGTTTGTTTGGGTTTTGTTTTTTTTTAATTTGGGACCTTTTAAATGCGGACCTTCCCGCGTGCCAGCTGCAAGGCCTTCGCGTGCCACAGCTGGCACGCGTGCCATAGGTTCGCCATCGCTGCCCTATACCCTCTGTAGCAACTCCTGCACAAAAGTTTTTGTTCCATGTGCAAAAGTTGCTGTTCTGACTGTAAAAGGTTGCAGGGCCTGCAGAGGCCTTTTTTCCTTTGGGACAAAGGAGGGCCGTGTGCAAAAAGTCTGCAGAGGCTTCTTTCCTTTGGGGCAAAGGCTCTTTCCCTGGGATCCACCCTTATCAGCATATTAATGGCTTTTTATTCTTGCTAGTGTTGAGTCATTCTGGCTGCACCCTGCCATTCCCTTTGCTTCATTAATCACTGGCACTGTAATCTTCAGGGCATATGAGTACTTTGTATCACCAGCTTTGTTTGGCCTGTTTAACCTGTTCAGGCCTGGCATGTCTTTTCTTGTGCTGGGTCCATTTTCTGTGCGCTTTCAAGCCTGACCTGTTACTTAGCTAGGTCCATTCTCTGTGCACTTCTGTTCAGAGTATGGTTCCCCCTGGCTTTACTCTTGTTGTGCTGGGCTCTGGGTACTCATTTTCTTAGCCCACATGCTTTTTCCATGCCATCATAATGTATTACAGCCTCAGGCAAGGATGCAGCCATACTAGACTTACCTATCAGCCAATTTCCCTTCATTTCCAATTTTTCTTTTTCTTTTCTTGTTTATGGGGCAAAGGCAATCCCACTAAGGGCAATGGACAAGCAACCATTTGAGACAGATATTTAGACAGATAGGGGTCATCAGAAAAGCAGCTTCTGGTACTGTTCCCTAGAGACAACATACATTGTAACATCATTTTCTTGCAGCTGGTCAATAATATTGAAAACACATAACATGAAAGTATGTCAAAAGCAGCAGTGCTTTGAGAATAGTACAGTAAAAACTTGAGCTGGTGTGGGTATTGCAGTGCTGAAGCCGAAATGGCTTGTAGATTTCAGTTACTTTTTAAGAAAACAATATTAAAAGGATAACAATACAGTCATTTACAGAAGCCCCCAAAACCCCTCAGTCAGTCCAAGAGTTCTTTTTCCTGCCTTTCAGCAGTTCCCCAGGACCTTGCAGTGTGCTCCACCCCTCTCTGAAGTTTAAGTTCTGTCTCTCTCAAAATTTAAACCTCCCATTTTCATAGGCAGACACCCTGGCCCGTCTCCAATGTGTCACACTGATCCAGATAGGGACTCCTTCACATATCTCAGCGGTGGGCAGCTCTGAGTTCTCGGGATGGTCTGTTCCATCTGGATCCCGGCCACCTCCCTTGTCTTGTGTTACGATTTGGACATTCATTCTTCCAATGTCCCTCCTCTTTGCAGTAGGCACATTGATTGGGGGCTAGGGGAAACCTCGGCCCCCCGTATCCGCGGCCTCGCCCTCGTTCTTCCGTGCTGAACAAAGTAGGAAGCAGTTGTCTAGTGTCCGACCAGGCAGGCTGGTGTGTTTGTATACTACTGGTCATAGGGTCTGTCAGTTCTTGGGGCTTTTCAGTATAGGAAGCATAATGGGTTTTTCCAGTTCAACAGGTCCGTAGTGGAGATAGGGACATAAATCAGGCTGGATGGTCCCAGTGTCACACGCCCAGCAGCATCAAGGTACGGGAGCCCCTGTACTTGTCGTAATGGCATTTGGAGATCATGCGACTGCAGGTGGTAGGCCCTCGGGGTGGACGATTCAAGCTCAGCCTGTGTGCTCTCAGGGGAGGAGATGGTGGCACTAGAGGTGGTACCAGGAGTGGGAGGGGAGTCTGAAGATGAGGGGCTGGAATCCGTAGGATCTTCCCTAAATCTGGCATCACCCACCCCAAGAGTAGGTCTTCCTGATTCTTCAGCTAGGGGCGGACTCTGCCGTGCTGCAGATGGGACATGAGGTTGAAGCAGAGGGAGAGGGCGTGGAGGAATGTCTGGAGAGTCCCACCCCTGGTAGATAGAGGCGGGTGTCCATCCCTTTTGGCGACCACTGGCCGCCAACATTATTCTACACTGATCCTCGTGACAGCGCTGGAACCATCTTGGTCTGAGCTGGCATATGGCCAGCCATGAATCAATATAAGGGAACTGGTCAGGGCGCTCTTTTGCAACAATTTGATGGAGCAAAGACACAGTGGACAGGTCTGTGGACCCCTGGGGAGGCCACAACTTAACCAAGGCTGGCCATTCCCTCTCACATAGAAAAGATAATCTGGAGGCAGAGAGAGGTACCCCATAATCTTCTCTAAACCTAGATTTAAAATTGTGAAGCATGCACTGTAGGGGCGTTTTTTCTTTTGACTTTCCCGACCCCATGCTCTAATTCTAGTTCAATAACTAAATACAGTATGCAATGTGGATCAGATCTCTTACCCTAATCTCAATTCAGAAAAAAATGCAATTTACAATAAAAAAAAATGCAATTTACAATACAGATTCTATCTAGTCTTAATTCAGGAAAAGTAATACAATTTACAATACGGACCCTATCTATTCTTAATACAGGACAAATAATACAACTTACAATATAGGTCTTGGCAATTTACAAAATATATAGTCAGATTTGGTTTAGATAAGAGTTAAGATATATATATATATATATATATATATATATATATATATATAAGCTAGCTATTCTTACAATGTCCACCAGATGGAGCTCCAGGATCACTTAAAACACAGGGAATGGTAGTAATTACAGCTAATGTCCACTAGATGGAGCTCCAGAGTCGCTTTAAGTATATTGCAGTGTAGCTTACACGTGGTCTTTTCAAGATGGCTGCCTCCACGTGCGTTCTACACCGGATTTCAGCTCTGCACTCACAGATGAGGCCAGGTTTTCTCCTTTAATGACTCTGTCTCTGCTGACTCTGGGTCCAAAGGGAGAACAAGGATAGACATCGGGGCAGCACAGATCAGCATGGGGGGAGCGGACATTAACATCGGGAACACAGCGGCAGCATGGGGGAGCGGACATTAACAGCGGGCAGCAAGGGGGAGCGGACATTAACAGCGGCAGCAAGGGGAGCGGACATTAGCAACGGCAGCATGGGGGAGACAGAAATTCACATCGGAGCACATGGGGAGACAGAAATTCACATCGGAGCACAAGGGGAGCATGAATTAACATCGGGGAACAGAAATTAACACAGCGGCAGCATGGGGAGACAGAAATTCACATCGGAGCACATGGGGAGACAGAAATTCACATCGGAGCACATGGGGAGACAGAAATTCACATCGGAGCACAAGGGGAGCATGAATTAACATTGGGGAACAGAAATTAACACAGCGGCAGCATGGGGAGACAGAAATTCACATCGGAGCACATGGGGAGACAGAAATTAACATCGGGGAACAGAAATTAACACAGCGGCAGCATGGGGGGAGCAGAAATTTACACCGGAGCACAAGGGGAGCATGTTAGAGAACTCTCTCCTTGCAGTCACGCTTCAGAAAACTCCCCACAAGCAGAAAGGAAAGAAGAGAAGCAGCTATCTATTCTTTATCTCAGGTATGTTTAACTTATCAAGTGCTATATTTTGGTTACTTTTAGAAGTTTTCTGCAGCGCTTTTAAAAGATTCTTAAGAGTGGTAATACTAATATCCTAGGCAATTTTTCTTCAATATCTTTGGCAGCGCTGCACTTTAAATACCTTTTAAGGGGCCCAAGGTAGCAAAATGAATTGCTCTGATTTAGCAAAATGAATTGCTCTGATTTAGCAAAATTAATTGCTCTGATTTCTAGCAAAATTAATTGCTCAAAACTGGACGAACGATGGCTTCAGAAAACCCCCCCCGGGGTCCCTACTAGGACCGTTCGTGCGGGTGATCGGGCCGCTACAGGTTCCTAGAATTTACTAGGAATTACAGACGGAGTACAGAATGTAGCAGTACTCACCAGAGCTCTGATCAGACAGGTAGTTTGGATGCCAGTCTATCCAGCCGGTTTTCAATCGGGGATTCAGCCGCAGGGACCAGCTGCCCAGACAAATCAAGGTGTCCTTCCGAGCACAAAGTGGCCCGGGGGCGCCAAGGACCGTTAATCACCTGGAGGGGCCAGTCCCTGACTGGTGGAGGCCCAGATGCTGCAAAGGCAGAAGTCTTCCCACCGTGGGTGTGATGAGAGAGGCTTTTCTTTTAATATTTCCTGGCCAATGCACCAAAATGTTATAGCAAACGCTGTGCAAAGCTCTTATTCAATCACTCACCCACAGAAGGAAAACTCTCAGACAGGCTGGAATGCAAACAGGATCTTTAATGTGCACACAGGATCAGACAGAGAGCCGGTACCCTCCAACAAAAAGGTCTGAACCCCGAGGGATGTCCTTCAATGCCTTATATACAGTACAGTTTTAAACTCATTCTACAATCCCATTTGCCACAGGTATTTCCTGCCCACCAATCAGCAGCCCCTGGGGAGGTACCTGGGTGACCTGTCCAAACCGGTATGCTCTGGTCTGTTGGTTTCTGGGCTAGGGGATACTGTGCTCAGACCTGGAGTGGGGGGAAGGGTGCCTACTGAAATCTCAATGCCTTTCTCTTAGCAGGCTGATTACCTCATGGCTTGCGGGGGAAGGGTCAGGCTGATCAGAGCCTCATGGCTTGCCGCATGGCTTGGGGGAAGGGCTACCTACAGCTATACCTCATGGCTGCCTCATAACAATGCTGGAACAATCAGGTCTTTACATTATTTTTTAACTTATTATAGGAGATTTCCATCCTGATATCTGAGGGGGGAGGGGAGACCGAAATCCAATGTGTTGGAGGTTGGCAGGCAAACGCTGTATTTTTAAGCAGCGCCATAACTAGCCCTGTGCGATTGGTGCAGTCGCACAGGGCGCAAAGGATATAGGGGTGCATTTTGGGCTGCCGGCCTCAGCTCCACCCCATGCTGCCTGCTGTTGCTCTGCCGCCGCCACTTTTTTTCTCAGTGGCGGCAGCACCAGCAACAGCGGAGCAGGCCCTACTTCAAATAAAAAAAACAAAACAAAACAAGCGGATCTTTCCAACTCTGCCCTTTAGGCAGGTCTGGTCCCTCCCTCCCTTCTCTGATGTAGGTCATGTTAGAGGAGGGAAGGACCAGGCCAGCCATTCAAACGCAGCATTACAAAGACATCAGATAAGAGAGGGAGGGACCAGACCTGCCTAAAAGCACAGAGTTGAAGGACTGCATGTTTTTTGTTTTTTTTTTAAATTTGAAGTCAGGTCTGCCTCACTGCTGCCGCCGCTGCCTCCAAGAAAACAAAAAGTGGCCGCAGCAGCGCAAGGGCAGGCAGCCGGCTGGACACTGAGGACATGAAAGTATGGGTGAGATATGTGGGGGGGTACGGCCCTGTTTCTAAGCCATTCATATTTGAACTAACTGATGGGACTTCTTGAAGATGGGCTTGGGAGGATCTTAGCAATCTTTGGAGATTAGGGGAAATAGATAGAGAGGATATCCAGTATACAATGAATGTTGTGCCAACATGAGTATTTTAAGCCTTATTCTGTTAAAAATAGGTAACAAGTGTTGAATAAGTAAGGGAGTTATGTGATCCTAGCATTTGGCATTAATTAATTTTACAGCCATATTCTGTATAAATTGCAAATGCTTGATATGGTAATGAGGGACACAAACTAGCAATAAGTTTAGTAGTCCAAGCAAATCAAGCCTTAAAGCATGTATTAATATAGCTTTATCTTCCAGATATGGCCTGATTGATCTTATTAATCTGAGAGTGAAGAAAGATTTGCTAACAAAGTGCAGAATTGTAATGAGCAAAGAATAGGTCTAAATAAAGAATAACAACTAAAGAGGTAATTTTATCAGAAAATTTAATTGGATTTCCTTGTATGACTGGGATATATTTACAGGTGGAACTGTATTTGTGAGAGCCAAAGAGATACAGGCTTAGTAGGATTTCAAACTAATTATGATTAGTAAGCCAGTTAACAATAGCCTCCAGTTTAATTATTAATGAAGACGTGAAAGTAGAGTCCTAAGGACTACTATGCTTGCAAGATGATAATTTGTATATCATCAGCATAAAGTTCATATGGACCTCTAAACCATAGCTCTGGATAAAGGTTGCTAATGGAGCCAGAAACAAATGTAACAGTATAGGGGAAGGTTTGGAGCCCTGTGAGATCCATTATAACAGGTATTCTTCTCAGAAAGTGTTGGCTGAACTGACTCTGTTGTTGTGAAGTGCCGTTGAGTCAGTGTCAACTCATGGCGACCCTCTGGATAGTTGTCCTAAATTGTGTTCGGTCTTCAGTCAGGCGGCTCATTGTTGACAGACTGGCACCCACAGCTGTTGTTAGTGTATCGATCCATCTCATTGCCAGCCTTCCTCTTTTACAGTGACCTTCTACCTTGCCAAACATTATGTCTTTCTCCAATGATCTCTCTCTTCACATGATGTGTCCAAAGTATGAAAGTCGAAGTCTTGTCATCTGAGCTTCTAAAGAAAGCTTAGGTTTGATCTCCTCTAGTACTGACTGGATTGTTCTTCGGGCAGTCCATGGTATACACAGTATTTGTCACCAGCACCATAATTCAAAGGCATCAATTTTCTTCCTATCATTTTCACTGTCCAACTTTCACATCTATATGACATTATTGAAAATGCTATGTTGAACAAGTCAAATCTTTATATGGAGAGAGACATCTCTGCTCTTGAGAATCTTGTCTAGGTCCTTCACAGCCATTCTGCCAAGAGCAATGCATCATCGGATTTCTTAACTGCTTGTTGCTTCTTTATTGATAGTTGATCCAGTAGGTTAAAGTTGTCCACTATTTCAATTTCTTCTCCATCAACGATGACCTTATTGATTTTGAAGTTGTTATGATCTTTGTCTTCCTTACATTAAGGTGCAGGCCCATTTTAAGACTATGTTCCTTGACCGTGAGAAGCAAATGTTCCAGATCGTCTTCACTTTCGGCCAGTAATGTGGTATCATCAGCATAGCGAAGGTTTTTCATGAGCCTTTCACCAATCTTCACACCTCTGTTGTCTTCATACAATCCTGCTTCTCTGATTATTTGTTCTGCATATAAATTAAACAGGTAGGGGGAAAGTATGCAGCCTTGTCGTACACCTTTGCTGATTTTAAACCATTCTGTTTCTTGTTGTTCCATTCAAACTATTGATTCTTAATCAATGTAAAGGTTGTGGAAGAAAATGATCAAGTGTTCTGGTATACCCATGCTTCTTAATGTGGCCCAGAATTTCTCATGGTTTACAAAATCAAAAGCCTTGCTATAGTCAATAAAACATAAATAGATATCCTTTTTGGTATTCTTTAGTCTTTTCAAGGATCCATCTCACATCTGCGATGATGTCTCTCGTTTCTCGCCCTTTCCTGAACCCTGCTTGCATGTCAGCTAGTTCTCGTTCCAGGTATGGTTGTAGTCTCTGTTGAATAATCTTCAGTAGAATCTTGCTGGCATGTGGGATCAGAGCAATTGTGCGATAATTTCCACAGTTGGTTGGTTGGATCACCTTTCTTTAATATTGGTATAAACACAGATCTTTTCCAGTTAGTTGGCCATGATGTTGTCTTCCAAATTTCCTGACTCTGTGAGACCTAAAAGATAAATATGATGAAAACTAAATTTAGGGCTTTACCTTAGTCTCTGTCAATAATATCTGGCAATCTTCCCGGTCATGGCTGCAGTCATATCAGGTTGTAAAAGAAGTACCTTCTTTATTATTGTCAAAATGTGTAAGGATCTCGTTTCATAATGTCTCAGTATTATGAAAGACCCTGAAACCCGATTGGGAGAAAAATAAATATTTACTTCAAGAATCAGAATAATTGCTGTGAGTCAGCTTTCATAACAATTTCTGCGCATAACTGCAAATCTGAAATCAGTCTATAGTTTATTGGGTTTAAACAGATTTTGGATCTTTTACAATGGGACAAATAAGGGCATTTTTCCAAGGTTTAGGGACCTTGATCAAGGCTAGAATTAACTAGGTATAAGAGAGGAGCAGCACTAGGCAGTGTGTGTTGTACTAGCTATGGCTCAGAGCTCGGCAATGATGGCTAGACTGAATAGACATGAGCGCTCATCCGTATTGATGATGCCAGGTAAGACAGACATCCATCAGAGATGGCTACAGCAGGGAGAAGGGAAAAGGGGATGACAGACGGCCACTGAGTTGTTGACAGTAGGTACAGCCAGTGCTCCTCACTGGATAAAGACTGGTGCCATTAATATCACTGGGAATGCTGCTGGATGAAGATCAGCCTTCTGAAGGTGTGAGCCATGTCATCTTTCATCTATGCAGGCATACAGACCAGCATACTGAGACTGGCTGCACTGCCCAACAACCAGTGCTCATCATAATTGTGCAAAGCTGCAATATGATAGAGGCCAACTATGCTAGATGAAGATACCGCATAAAGATATGTTAGCCCTCATCACAGGAAGATATAGGCAGAGGCCAGCAGGCAACAGGACAGAGGTTGCTGAAAGACAATGTTACTTGCATGTCACTAGTGACACTGGGCAGCTGTTTCTATGCCATGAGGCAGACTGATGGGCACTGACTGTGCCAGGCCAAAGTCCCACGGAAGCTATACAGGGCTGCTGGATCATCATGGCGCTTAGTAATTATGGCCTTCTCTCATCTCATGCTTTGGTACATTCCACTGGTCTACACAATAAAGAAGGCGAAATTAGACTTACTCGCTAATTTTCTTTCATGGAGTCCCTTCAGTACAGGCCAGACAGATGGGTTGTGACCGCCCACCAGCAGCTGGAGACTGACTATGCAAATTTTCCTGGTGATGCCACCTATAAGGACTGAGGAAAACCCCTCCCTTTCAGTATGCCAATGACAAAGCACTTAACAACTAAAGAATCGTAAACAATAAAACAACTGAAGGAAGGGACGAACAGAATTGAACTCCACCGCCACTTGCCTCCGCAGGATTTCACAAACACTTTGCAACATTCTTTACGTCTGCCAACTGTTGTGCTTATTCTTTTTTTTCTTTTCTTTTTTTTTCTTTTCCGTTACCCACTCACTGCTAGCATGGCTCTTCTAGTGAGTATATGTCCTACACCAGGGCCAGCACTGGCACAGAAGAATCCGAGAGCAGAGGCCAGGAACCCCCCCTCCGGCAGACTGGCCAACGCGTGCTCTGTAACCTATGGGCTCGCTACGAAGACTGACTCAGGTGGGCTCAGGCCTGAACTGGAGGGACCCCATAAAAGAAAATTGGCAGATAAGTCTAATTTCGCTTTCATTCATGTCCCTCCATTCCAGGCCAGATAGATGGTATGTAATGGAGCAGTACCTAAAGTTGGGAGGGACTTTTGAGACCTTTGAGCTTTCTCCAAAATGAGTCTCCCTGCAGGCTTGCACATCCAGATGGTAGTTCCTGGCAAAGGTACGCAAGGATGACCACATCGCCCTGCAACAAATTTCTACCAGTGGTACCAAGCTGAATTCCACCCAGGACGCCGCCTGTGCTCTCATCGAGTGGGCCTGAAGCTCCTCAAGAACAGACCTTCATTTTAGAAGGTAAGCTGACATGATGGCCTCCTTCACCCAATGCAAAATCGTAGTTTTGGAAGCCGCTTCACCCTTATGCGGTCCCCCAAAGAGAACAAATAAGTGCTCAGACTTATGAAAAGGTTGAGTCTGCTGCATTTAGCATCGCAAAGCCCTACGAACATCCAATCTGTGCAGCTGTTGATCCACGCTCTCGGCCTCCATCACTGAAAACACCAGAAGCGATACCACTTGATTGACATGAAACAAAGTCACCACTTTTGGGAGGCAGAAGGGAACGGGCTGCAACACCACTCGCTCTTTGAAAAACACCAAGAAAGGCTCCAGGCATGAGAGGGCCTGCAACTCTGAAGTTCATTGAGCTGAGCAAATAGCCACCAGAAAGGCAACCTTCAAAGACAGGTTCTTCAATGAAGTGCTTTTCAGAAGTTCAAAAGGTGCCTTGGTCAGAACAGACAAGACTAGATTGAGGTTCCAGGATGGACCTGCTTAACCGCTTTCAGAAACTGCACGACATTCAGGTGACAGGCTAACGGAGCTCCCTGACTCCTGCTCCAGTAGCAGGCCATGGCCGCCACTTGCACCTTCAGAGAATTCAGTGCTAGACCTTATCAAGTCCCACCTGCAAAAAAGCCAAGACATCCACCACTGTGAGGCTACATGATTCACACCAATCTTCAAAGACCCTCCAAATCCGAATGTAGGACAGAAAGGTAGACTACTTCCTGGACTTTAACAATGTAGCCACCACCAGAGGGGCATAATCACGTTTAATCAGCCGGGCCCACTCAAGAGCCAGGCCATAAGCGAGAATCGAGCTACCTGAGGCATTGGGATTGGGCCTTGCAAGAGTAAATCGGACTGCTCCAGAAGCTGCCATGGGCAGTCCACAGTCATCCAGACTAAGTCTGAGTACCAAGACCTCGGAGGCCAATCCGGAGCTATCAGAATGACTGGACCCCTGTGCAGCACAATTTTGAGCAGCAACCCCCCGATTAGGGCCCAAGGCGGGAAGACATACAGAAGCCCCTCCTGAGGCCAGGGCTGAGCTAGAGCATCTAGACCCTCAGACATCAGTTCTCGCCTTTGACTGTAGACGCCATGAAGTCCATCACCAGCTGACCCCACCAGGTCACGATGTTGTGAAACACCGAGTCCTCTAGGGACCATTCCGCAGGATCCAGATGATGCCTACTCAAAAAATCAGCCTGCACGTTGTCCTTGCCTGCAACGTGCACCACCAACAGAGCCTGCAGATGCCACTCGGCCCACAGTAAAATCGGCTCGACTTTCATCACCAGAGCCAGATTGTCTGTCCCTCCTTGTCTGTTCAAATGTGCCACAGTGGAGGCATTGTCTGAGAACACTCTTACTGCCCTGTTCTCGAGCAGGGGCGCAAAGTGCTGGAACACCATTCCCTGGACCACTGCCCTTAAGCCACTTCTGCAAGGCAATGAGCCCTCCATCCATACAGACTGGCATCCGTGGTGACTACCACTCAGTCCAAAGTTTCCAGTGATACTCTCTTGCTCAGGTTGTTCTTGTTCAGCCACCATTGCAACGCACACTTTACCGCCCCCAGACACTGAAACTAGCAGGACAGGGGATGTATTTGAGGGGACCAACGGGAAAGGAGCGACCTCTGCAGCGGCCGCATATGAGCCCTTGCCCAGGGAACTAGATCCAATAACGCTGCCATCAGCCCCAACACTTGGATATAGTCCAGGCCAATGGGGCGGAGACCTACAGGAACTGATACAGAAGTCTCTGCAGCTTGGCTATTCTCTCCTCTGGCAAAGACACCCAGCCTTTTGCCGTGTCAAAACGAGCTCACAAGTATGTCAGCTGTTGGGATAGCATCAATTTGCTCTTGCACCCAATCCAAAGTGTGGTAATTCCAAAGACACACTTTATTAAAGGATTCACCTATCAGGGGTAATAAGAGCCAAACCCGACATGGCCGTGTTTCGGCGTTGCTTTCCTCAGGGTTTTTTTTGGCACTCTGAAGATATAGATATATAGATATAAATAATTGTTAAATCATATGTCAGAAACATAAATAACATAAATAGGGATGTAACATAAATACTCCCATTAAAAACCTGCCATCCATAAAACATAAAAAATCCATGAAATCATATTGGATAAATTGAACAGTAATGTAAATCATACTATCCATAAATATTAAAAACATCATAAGATGAGAATGGATAAGTAGAACTACATAAATATAAATAAATAAGGCCTGCTGTGGCTGCCTTTACTTCCTCAAAGCTTATCCTCTAGCTAGGTGTCTTTGTTGGAAGAGAGAATAGTCAAGCTGCAGCGTCTTCTGTGTCAGCTCCTGTGGGTCTCCGCCCCGTCGGCCTGGCATTCCTCCTTTGGTCTCTCCAAGATTCTTGACTAATTCTTTGAGAGTGTCTCTGAAAAAGAGCTTCCCCTGAAAGGGAAACTTGCTTAATCTGTTCTTGCAAGCGATGTCGGCCACCCAATTGCACACTTAGGAAACACCGGAAAGCCACCACTAATGCTATGCTCTTCGAGGAGGTGTGCACAAAATCTGCTAAGTAAGCTGTAGCCGACTCCAACTTAAAGAGCTCCGTCGGTTCTGAACCATTCTCGTGTGAGAGGTGAGGAAGGGCTTGTACCCATCGCATGCAGACCCGCGCCATATATGCACCAGAAATAGAAGCTTGCAGAGAAAGGTTACTGACTTCAAATGCCTGCTTTAGTAGTGTCTCAAGGTGACGATCCTGCGAATCCTTTAAAGTCGCTCCTCCGTCTACCAGAATGGTAGTCTTCTTAGTGACTGCCATCACTAAGGCTTCCATCTTGGGATTTTGAGATAACTCCTTTGCCGCCGGTGGAGCCAGATACAGACGAGCCATGGCCCGGCCACCCCAGAGTCCTGCCTCTGATGTGTGCCATTCAGTCTCAATCATGTGCATGATGGCCTTGTGCACCAGGAAGGAATTTTGTGGAGAGCACATACCTTGGAGCAAGGGATTCTCAAGGGATTCCTCCTCTAAAGCTGCTGGAGATTGAATTCTGAATAGGAGGGGTTTTCTTCAGCCCTTATAGGTGGCATCACCAAGAAAATTTGCATAGTCAGTCTCCAGCTGCTGGTGAGCGGTCACAACCCATCTGTCTGGCCTGGACTGGAGGGATGTGGATGAAATGTCAATTATCCTTACCTGTTAATTGAAGTTCCTTGAGGCTCAACACACCAGTTCAGGTTCCTACCCCAGAAGGCCATGGCCCCCTAGGAGATGGAGGGGGGATCAGTAAATGTCTCTCTTAGGCAGTGGATATCTCAGGACAGTTTACTTGGGTAAATGATTTAAGCCTAAATTATATGAATTATGCTTTGGAGTCCAGAAGCATGAGTTATGTCTGGGAAGATGTTATGATGCCCTATTAAAAAAAAAGATGTCTAGATAAAATTTAGGCTATCTTAGTAACAGTGAATCTTTCTTGACATTTTGAGGCAAAATTGTTATAAGTGCATAACAAGGTTGTTTTGTGTAAGATAGTATAGTGCATATAGCACTCAAGATGATCCTTAACTTCAACAGAGAATACTGAGGGAACTGTAGACTGCACCAGGCTATATACTGAGGGTAAGTGGTTTGCCTCTGTCTCCATCTGCTGGGGGGAGGAGGAGATAACCACTGGTCTGGACCAGTCCGTCAGAACCCAAGGATCTTCAATTAACACATAAACATAACTAACATTTCAGCACACAGGACGGATTAGATCTGAAAGGGCAGTATTCCATAAAGATACTTTTCAGCACCTCAATGGTTATGTAAAGGTTCCCTAAAAACTGTTAGGACTATGCTTTTTCCTAATCTGACTTCTATTCGAAACGAAGAAGCCAAAGTGATATTGCAGTCTCGCACCACTGCACATTGTTAATCAACACAGTCATGCCAAATCACTAACATGAGGCTGCTGAGAGCACTGTGCTCAGCAATACCTTAATTACATGTGCTAGGAGAAGACATGACCTTCATTTTAATGACCAGCTGATTGGCACAGGTGCAGTAGCACTATCTTTTAAAATGTCAGTGCTGGTTAGGTTTCTGTAGTCAACAAGTAGGAGACAAATATTAAGATCTGCTGATGAGACCCAGAAGGATTTATGTAGGCTCAAATCTGGATTACATCTTCTACACAGATGTCTGGAAGCATATAGGCAATGTAACAAAAATAGAATATGATTTGTAGGAAAACATGTGACCAAATCGTGAAGGAATCTCTTCTTGACAAATCTTCATATGTCTCCAAACTAGTGCTGCTATTTTATTTAGTTTTTCCTTGTAGTTTTCTTATGTACTTACTGAGAACCACTAAATCCACCCTTCGCTTTTACTACAGCGACTACCTGGTTCAAGGTCTAAATAAAAGACAAGTTGACCCTTGTTCTTCTTATTTTCTTAATTGTTCAGACTGAGAAATTCCCCAGAACTCTCTGAAACAAGAGTTCAAAAGGAGTGACTGACCTATGGAATTTTTTTAGAAGGGCTTAGAGGCAACAAGTGTTTCAGAAGGAACAAGCTAGATTCCAAAAATGTAACCCACAAAAGATCCCACATCCTTACTTCTGAAGTCGAGGCGTAGACATAGGACATCTTTAAAGTTAATTCCCTCTGCTTTGGCAATTCGTCCTGCCTCCTCTTTTGGGCCTTGCTCCTCCACTGCCTTTTGAAGCATATCTTCATCAATTACATTTGGCTCTATTGAGCCATACAATCGACTCATTTTTGATCAAAAGGTGTTCCCTGAAACAGAAAATGCAAACTTTTATAACAAGGCATTTTAGCATTCTGCATGTTTTTAAAATGCTGCACAGCCATTAGTCCCATCCCATTACTGAAACAGATACAACTTGATAAGGTCTGAGTGGAAAGTATTAGCAAACATGTCATTGCCATAGTCATTAGGTAATTGTTCTGTTTTCTCTTATTTCTGTACTTGTTTAGTTATGCAGAGTGCAGTCCTTCCCGCTAAAGGAGACAGGCATACAAGACTTACCTTGGTCTCTATAAGCTAGGATTTACAGCCACTTAATCATTTACAATGGACACACAATAAAAAAGAGTCAGACAACATTTGTTTTAGTGCCCCCCAGAACCGGCAGCAGTTCAGCATTTATTTTTTTAATTTTATATTCCATCTGACTTAGAACTCTAAAACAAAGTACCAAACTCCATAAATACAATTCATTAACAGACATCATAGATGAACAAAATGATATAAAAATCAAAATAATGAAAGAAAAAGAAAATTAGAATAAAATGGGGTTCAAACAACACTAGACAATGAAGATTCCGCTTCCTGAACAATTTGGGGCGTATCTTATGGATTTTGGGCTGCTGATCACGAAAATCACCTTTAAATTTTCCTATCACACACCATTTTTTTGCAATTGCCTATTTTTGTGATTTCATCACATATTTTAAGTCCACTCATATGTTGCCTAGAAAGTAAACTGTTTCATTTAGTCCAGGCATGCCTGGGCATGCACTCGGTGCAGGCTCACAATGTGCAATGGAAATGCTACTGCGCAGGAATGCATGGGCATGCTTAGTCAGGATGGATGCTGGCAGTACAGGCTATAAAAGCAGCTTTCATACACAGATGTTATACATGACGTTGATATTAGTTTCTGCACTTAACAATATCATTTACATGTACAATTCATTACAGCAGAAATGTCGCGTCAATGTCGCAACAGCCACAATACATTCTGTTACATTTGTGGTGAGTATATGCCTAACCCTCAAAGACGCAGCATGACTTCACTTATTAAGAAAGCATATGAGCTCTACTTCAGTTGTAAAGTTGGCGATCAAAACAAATCCTGGACGCCTCACATTTGCTGTGCAATATGATCTTGGCTCAGAGGTACTCAGAAGTCCATGCCGTTTGCAGTCCCGATGATATGGCGAAAACAGAAGGATCATGTGATGGACTGTTACTTCTGCCTGACCAATGTATTCAGCTTCTCTGCTAAACATAAGAAATCTATTGAATACCCCTGTCTGCCTTCAGCCAGAGACCAGTGCTGCATGATGACAGTATGCCAGTACTGAAGCCACCAGGGACATGGAGCCTAGATGAGACAGACAAAGATACCACATTACATCGGCCAGACATGGAAAACGACATGGATCCAGATTTTGAAACATTTATGTCTGGTGTGTCTCATCTGATAACACAGTCAGAACTGGATGACTGGTGAGGGACTTAAGTTTGTCAAAAACAAAAGCTGAACTATTTGGTTCAAGATTATAAGGATGGGGTTTGCTGTCACCGGGTATGAAGATTTATGTCTTTCATACCAGCCAAAAAGATATGAAAAATTGCTTTGTGCAGGTTGCATCCTCTGTTTCTGCACTGCCATTGATGACATTCATGACTTTGGGCTGTGAGCATGACCCACAACAATGGTGCCTTTTTATTGATTCGTCATTGTTAAGTCTGAAAGCTGTCTTGTTACACAATGGCAATGTCCACCCTTCAATACCTATTGCCTATGCAGTGCACATGAAAGAAACCTATGAAAACATGTAACTGTTGTTGAAACACATAGGGGGCTATTCTGAACCTCGAATAGTGGGGATGGACCTCCCAACTGAATGTCCATCCTCGCTATTCATACAGCTGCAAGCCCCCGAATAACTTCCCTGCCTGTTGTGCGGGGAAATTAGTCGGGGCAGGGAAGAGGCGAGCAGTGGGCGGTCACCAGCCCTGGATGTACAGGGCCAATTCTAATGCCCTGGATGTTTTTTTTTCTTTTGATTCAGGGCACAGAAGGAGCTAGGGGGGACAAAGTTAATTCCTCGCAGCAAAGGAGATCTACGTCGTGGACAGAATCTGGCCCATTCAGTACAACAACTACAACTGGAACGTCTATGGTGATCTAAAAGTAGTGGCTCTGCTACTAGGAATGTAGCTCAGGTATACCAAGTACTGTTGTTTCATTTGCAAATGGGATTCCTATGCAAGAGAGTCTCATTACATTAAAATTAACTTGCTGCTCTATAAGCGTTTGGTTCCACGACAGAAAAATGTGGCACATGAGCCACTTGTCGACATAAGATATTTTTGCCTCTTCATTTAAAACGCGGACTGATAAGAAACTTTGTGAAAGCAATGAACAAGGAAGGTGAAGGATTTCGATTTTTGAGACAGATGTTTGCAAGAATAAGAACATAAGATATGCCATACCGTGTCAGACCAAGATCCATCAAGCCAGTATCCTGTTTCCAATAGTGGCCAATCTAGGACACAAGTACCTAGCAGTTTCCCCAAAAGACACAGATTCCACAATGCTTGTATTGGGGCAAGCAGTGGATTTCCTGGATCCCCTTTAATAATGGTTTATGGAGTTTCCTCCAGGAACTTGTCCAAACCTTTTTTAAACCCGGCTATACTGATGCCAAGATTAAAGAAGGCATTTTTGTGGATCCACAAGTCAGACACCACATCATTGATAAGCGGTTCGAAGATCTGCTAGTGAGGCCTGAGAAAATCACATGAAAGGCTTTCAGGGATGTTGTTGAGAATTTTCTTGACAATTAGAGGGCACCAAACTATGTCCAGCTGGTTGACAACATGCTTCAAGCATACAAAACCATGAAGTGCAACATGTTGCTGAAGATTCATTTTCTGCATTCAACATGTACTTCCTTGCTAATCTTGGTGTAGTCAGCGACGAACATGGTGAAAGGTTTCACCAGGACATTGCGACAATGGAAAAGATGAAATTAGTTCTTACCTGCTAATTGTCTTTCCTTGAGCCTTCTCCGTGCCAGTCCAGGGAAAGGTAGGGTTGTCAATCCCCCATAGTGACTGAGGACTGAAGACTTCAAGCTTTTCTTGTGATGTGAAGCCACTCCCCCTGAGGTTAATCAAGCAGTCTCCTTCTGACAAAGCGACTAAAGAGAAAGAAACTAAACACAGCAGATTAACCCTGCACATACTGCTAACATTCTATAGTCCGTGAAAAACATTTACTACAAACTTTTTTTTTTTTCTAATATTTACATATGCAAGCTATAATAGCTGCCAGCGGTGTAGACTGAATACTAGAGGCCCCTAAGCATCCTCCTCTAGAAGATAGACATGTAATTCTGTAGAGGCCTGAGAAAGCGAACACCGATCCTACAATGCACGTAGTAGATAGAGAACAGGGTGGGACCCTGGACTGGGCCCGGAGAAGGCTCAAGGAAAGACAATTAGCAGGTAAGAACCTAATTTCATCTTCCTTATCGCTTCTCCGGGCCAGTCCAGGGAAAGGTAGGGCAGTACCAAGCAGTACCTAAGAAGGGGAGGGACCCGCCAAACCGGCGATAAGAGCTGACGCTCCCACTCTGGCATCTTCTCTAGCCTGGACATCTAATCTGTAATGCCTAGCGAAAGAATGCAGTGTAGACCAAGTCGCCGCTCTGCAGATATCCACTGGGGGAAACAAAAGCAAATTCTGCCCAGGATGTTGCGAGAGCACGAGTGGAATGAGCTTTGAGACCCTCAGGTGGGGAAATCCCTCTAGCTTGATAAGCCGCTGTAATAGCAGAGCGAACCCAACGAGCGATAGAAGATTTTGACGCAGCTTGTCCCTTCCGTGGACCAGTCCACTGGACAAAAAGTCTGTCCGTCTTTCGAAACGGTCGTGAGAGCTTAATATACTTCTTTAAGACTCGCCCAAGATCCAAATGTTTAAGCGCTCGATCAATTGGCGAGCCATCGCTCTCCGAAAATACGGGCAATGTAATTGATTGGTTAATATGAAAAACGAGAGGACTTAGGCAAAAAAGAGGGAACTGTTCGCAAGACCACTCGCTCCGGCAGAAATTGCAGATAAGGCTCTTGGCAAGATAAGGCCTGCAAATCGGAAATTCGTCGAGCGGAACACAAAGCCACCAAAAGGCCGTTTTCCAAGAACACTCCCGAATTTGCGTAGCGCAGAGGACTTTAAATGCGACCTAGACAAACCGTCCAAGACAATATTCAAATCCCAAGGAGGTGATAGTCGTCGAGCAGGACGTATAATTTGCGCTGCTCGTAGAAAGCGGCGAACATCCGGATGAGCGGAAAGACCGGCGATGTTGCACCAAGCCCCTAAAAACAAGATAGTGCCGCGACATGCACCTTAAGGGTACTGAGAGCCAACCCCTTATCTAACCCCTGTTGCAGAAGAGGAGAAGATGAGGCACGGTAGAAGCCAGAGGTGATACCTCTTGTCGCTTGCACCAAGCTTCAAAAAGACGCCAGACGCGAACATATCCCAAGGAAGTTCCTGGACGTTTAGATTGGAGAAGGGTAGTTACAACAGAACTTGCATAACCCCTGCTTTCTAAGCGAGACCTTTCAAGAGCCAAGCCGTAAGCAAGAAGCGATCCACTCGCGGCATGAGAATGGGACCCTGATGCAACTGGTTGATACGAACTGGAAGGAGCCACGGCGGAGCTACAGAGTCGAACAAGATCGGCATACCAGGGTCGACGAGGCCAATCGGGAGCAATGAGAATCACCTTCCCCCGGTGACCCGCTATGCGCTGAATAACCCGACTCTACATTGGCCAAGGCGGGAAGACATAGAGGAGCGCATCGCAAGGCCAGGGTTTGAACTAGGGCATCGAGACCTTCCGACATGCGTTCCCTGCGCCTGCTGAAAAAACGGCTGGCCTTGGCATTGCTGTAGGAGGCCATGAGATCCATCACTGGCTGTCCCCAACGCAACGTTAGCTGATGAAAGATCGCCGCATTTAATTCCCATTCCCCTGGATCGAGGAGATGACGGCTGAGAAAGTCCGCCTGCCGATTGCAGAGCCAGGGCACTAGACTCAAAAGCCTGTTTGAGTAGAATCTCCAATTTTCTATCTTGAAGATCCTTTAGAGCTGCAGCCCCTTCCACAGGAATAGTAGTCTTTTTAGTCACTGCGGATATAATTGCATCCACTTTTGGCATGCGAAATAAGTCCTTTACGTCCTGAGGAAGTGGGTACAGGCGAGCCAACGCTCGGCTTCCACGTAAGGAAGACTCCGGACACTCCCATTCCGGATCACTCTGTGTAAGGGAAAACACTTTTGTTCAGTTTTAACACCCTGCAGCAAGGGATCCTCTAAGGGTTCCTGAGAAGACGCGGGAAGGGAGAGATGGAGCGCTGCCAAAGACTGGGATATGAGGGCTGTGAGTCTTCCTTACGGAAAACCCTGAAAACATTAGGATCCTCTCCTGGAGCTATCTCCCCTTCTTCCAACTCTTCTGTGTCCCACTCCCCAGGATGTCCTGTAAAAGACTCTGAATCCCCCTGCTCCTGTAACAGCGGGGCCTGAGACAACAAGGGATCTAAGGAATTCTGAACCATATCTTGAATATGAGAGGATCCCTCTCCGGGATCATCAGGCAGTGGTAGGGAAAGTGGCACTGACACAGGTTCAGAAAGAGAAGAAAGCCGCGGAGGCTCAGCAGATCGCATAAGAAATGCTTTGTGCATAGCCAGAATAAAAGCTGGCGAAAAAAATGAGCCCATGTCCTCCTGAGGCAAAATTGGAGCTGGGGAGGGTAAATCAGGTAAAACCGCCGCTCTAGAGGACTTCGCTTTCCGTTATGAGGCTTTTGAGCTCTGCCAGAGCACTGCCTGACGCCGGTAAATGGCAGACTTTCCCGCCTTTTCGCGTGAGGAGAAGGCTCCGGTGAACTAATCAAAGGCTCTTCTCAGCCATTGTTCAAAAAAACTCCGGGATCGCCAAAGAGAAACCCAGTAAGCTCGATTAAAAGAAAAAAGGTTGGGTAAACACGAAAGCAAACTGCCCGAGCCCGCGGGCCCGATCGCCGAAAATCAACACTGAAGAGAAAATAGAATAAAAAACTCACCGCAGAAGTAAAACTTTGCCCGGCTGAATGGTGCACAGTTTAGCGGGACCACCGGCAAACTCACCGCGGGTAAGACAGAGGAGAAATCTGGGGCCCCCAGTATCACTCTGCACCGGGAGACGGAACAGTGATAGAGGCAGGCTCTACCTCACACTGTAATAACTAAGTCCCCCACGTCTCCTGCGTCTTAAAGTGACAGCGTATTTTAAAAGAAAAGTTGAAAGGACTATAGAAGATTAGCTCTGCTAGAGCCAATCAAAATTTAAGAAAAGAAAAAAGGGAAATTGAAGCCACTACAGGTGTACTTTGAGGGAGAAGGTAAGTTCGACCCTCTCTAGTCACTGAGGACTGAAAGACTGCTTGATTAACCTCAGGGGGAGTGGCTTCACATCACAAGAAAAGCTTGAAGTCTTCAGTCCTCAGTCACTATGGGGGATTGACAACCCTACCTTTCCCTGGACTGGCCCGGAGAAGCGATAAGGAAGCGGTATCAGGGCAATTGGAACTCATCAATTGGAACTCATCAACTTATTGTTGGACACTGAGACGAGAAACATCAGATGCTGAGTACAAACACAAATCAGGAGCAAAACATTTTTTGCTCAGATGAACAAGTGCAGTATGTCAGCATCATTGTGTGATTAAATATGCTAAAGTCGGTCAAAATTTAATTTTATGTTTCTCCAAAGTCCTATGTGATACAGTCAATCTGAAATTATATTTGTGTTCAGCTTGAAGCTATCGTAATCACCAAAACATTTTCAGGAAGCAAAAATTTTGAAGAAATTTGTTGTCCAGTGCAATTAGTACTCTGTCTAAAACTAATTCCCAGTGAAATGACATTCCCATTGGATGGGACAGTCTGTAATTGTAAATGAGATATCTTTTATGGATCATTTATTTTCATTATCAAAAAGCTAGGAAAAAATATAAATCCCTTAAAAAAACTATTTTTGCTACGAAGACAGTGGCAATTTCCTCTTCTATAATTTCACACTCTCACATAGTAGCCAAATTGCCCAGTTGCACATGGACCATCAAAGGCTAGTCTTGAATTTCTGGCAACCCCATACTGGTACATTATTACTACTATTAATCATTTACATAGCGCTCCAAGGCGAAGTCCCTGTTCTTAGAGCTTACAATCTATTCAAGACAGACAGTACAATATAAGAGAAACAAGGGGTTCAGACAGGATATGCATGAGACTGGGGCGGTCGAGAGAGGGACTAAAATGGGAGTGAGGACAGTGAAGACCTAAAGCATTGATTTCAGAAATAAAACCACGGTGCCTTGGGAATGTGGGTTCAAAAGCAGGACCGGGTAACGTGGCAGCTGCGCATCTCACTGCAAGAAAAACAAGCGGTGCCGTATTAGTCCACTTGAAAGCACACGAATAACGATCACCATACCGGTTTGCTAGCCGAAGACGCTGGTCCCGATAGCCCCCGGCTCCTCACTGTCCCTCAGGGTGACTTTGAGACGCGGAAGCCCAGCACCCGGTCCCCTCACCCCGGATCATCCAGCGTCGCGCCGTTGCTAAGAGACAGGTCACGTGACCGCTCGATTCTATACATCTTCTTTAAAGCACAAAATAAAAAACAAAACAAAACGCAATTGAATATGCAATAATATACATATAAACTTAAATATGTTGATTTCTTATATAACTATCAATATTATTCAAATAATGTCACGTTTAGACTGTCAATTATAAAAAAAAACAAAAATAAAATAGCCCTATTAACCAATCAGAACTCGAGGTGGCAATGACCTCATGGATTCGACTATTGTTTTCCCCAATCGGAATGTGGGAAAACAACGCAGACCGGTTGGGGCGTGTTCTTCGGTGTAGGCTACAACTCAATGACACCCCACAGTCCAATCAGAAAAAACACCGGGGTCGAGAAATATGACGGACAAGGAAAACAAGGAATTGGAATGCGTGTTCTTGTGGTGGGCGGTGTCTCTGCATGACATTTGAGATTGACGTAAATTGGGCGCAATCAGAAAGACGATTTGGCGGAGCTGTCAAATCGGCGGCTTCGGTGGGCTGTGTTCCCGCGAGATCCACGCCCTTTCGGGAGAGAGGCTGCTAGAGGGGCGATTGTTTGTTGTCATCAAGATGGAGTTTCTGCTGGGGAACCCGTTCAGCACCCCCGTGGGGCAGTGCATCGGTAAGCTGCTTTGCCCCTTCTCGCACAGACATATTGAAGAGCTCCGCTGTGCGGTCAGTGGAGTCGGTGACAGGAGCCCAAGAGTAGGGACCGAGAGCATCTTCCAACCCAAGCCCAAGAGTGTGGCCCCAGAGCTCCGGATCCGAGGGCAGGGACTGACCGCAGTGACAGGCCTCTGACCCCGGGGGAGGGGCTGACCCCAATGACAGGCCTCACAGCTCCAGGCCTCAGCAGGGATTGACACCATTAAAAGACCTCAGAGCTCTGGCTGCAGGAGCAGGGACTGACCCCAGTGACAGTCCTCAGAGCTCTGGCTGCAGGAGCAGGGACTGACCCCAGTGACAGTCCTCAGAGCTCTGGCTCCCGGTGCAGGGACTGACCCCAGTGACAGTCCTCAGAGCTCTGGCTGCAGGAGCAGGGACTGATCCCAGTGACAGTCCTCAGAGCTCTGGCACCCGGTGCAAGGACTGACCCCAGTGACAGTCCTCAGAGCTCTGGCTCCCGGTGCAAGGACTGACCCCAGTGACAGTCCTCAGAGCTCTGGCTCCCGGTGCAGGGACTGACCCCAGTGACAGTCCTCAGAGCTCTGGCTCCCGGTGCAGGGACTGACCCCAGTGACAGTCCTCAGAGCTCTGGCTCCCGGTGCAGGGACTGACCCCAGTGACAGTCCTCAGAGCTCTGGCTCCCGGTGCAGGGACTGACCCCAGTGACAGTCCTCAGAGCTCTGGCTGCAGGAGCAGGGACTGATCCCAGTGACAGTCCTCAGAGCTCTGGCTCCCGGTGCAGGGACTGACCCCAGTGACAGTCCTCAGAGCTCTGGCTGCAGGGGCAAGTACTGACCCTAGTGACAGTCCTCAGAGCTCTGGCTGCAGGAGCAGGGACTGACCCCAGTGACAGTCCTCAGAGCTCTGGCTGCAGGAGCATGGACTGATCCCAGTGACAGTCCTCAGAGCTCTGGCTGCAGGAGCAAGTACTGATCCCAGTGACAGTCCTCAGAGCTCTGGCTCCCGGTGCAGGGACTGACCCCAGTGACAGTCCTCAGAGCTCTGACTGCAGGAGCAGGGACTGACCCCAGTGACAGTCCTCAGAGCTCTAGCTGCAGGAGCAGGGACTGACCCCAGTGACAGTCCTCAGAGCTCTAGCTGCAGGAGCAGGGACTGACCCCAGTGACAGTCCTCAGAGCTCTGGCTGCAGGGGCAAGTACTGACCCTAGTGACAGTCCTCAGAGCTCTGGCTCCCGGTGCAGGGACTGATCCCAGTGACAGTCCTCAGAGCTCTGGCTGCAGGGGCAAGTACTGACCCTAGTGACAGTCCTCAGAGCTCTGGCTGCAGGAGCAGGGACTGACCCCAGTGACAGTCCTCAGAGCTCTGGCTCCTGGTGCATGGACTGATCCCAGTGACAGTCCTCAGAGCTCTGGCTGCAGGGACAGGGACTGACTCCAGTGGCAAGCTTCAGAGTTCCAGCCCTAGGAGCCGTGAATGACCTCAGTGACTGGTGCCAAAGCTGTGGACCTGGGGATGGGAAATAACTAACCCTGCTGTTGGGCATCATAACTCTGGATCTGGAGCAGTGACTGACCACAGTGACAGGCTCCAGATCTCTGGACCTGGGACAAGGACTGACTTCACTGATAGATAACAGATCTTTGGGCCCTGGTCAGGAACTACTGACTATTCAGTGGTGACTGAATCTCAGCACAAATGAACCTGATGATATCGTAAAAAAGAGATTTAGTTAGCTTTTCTGCAAGAAAGATGGCATTCTTATAATAGAGCAATTTTATTAATGAATGTGACGTGCCAGCAAAGTCTTTTTGAGCTGAATAATTTAGACAAAAAAAGGTAACCTTCTTCTGAAGACTAGTCATTTTCTTGCTTTGATCTTTTATCTTACCTGCTGATTCACAGGCTTGATCATATTGTCGCCAAAGATTCTATTCACAAAATTTATATTGATCAAACTTTGTTTTTTAAGATGCAACTGAGTCTGTGGTGAATGATGCAGGAAGGATGTAGGCTGCTGTTCAGTGGTAGTTTGTTGCCCTTACAATTAGTGGCCATATTGAGGAAAATTAGTTTGATGTTCTAGAAATGGGCCCAGAGAGTGATCCACCATGACCTCGCCTATTAGTATGACCTGATTTAGGATGTAATTTGCCTGTTCTCGTATTGTAGAAAAGGATCTGGAGAGACACTTGGATTTTCTTGTTGAGAGTCAGATTGATGATATACATATTTGTTGCATTTCCCTATTTCATATAAAAAATAAAGATGGCAGGAATACTGTCACAATATATCAGGACAGTTGCGGTGTCCAGGTAGTTGCTTTAATTTTCCTTTTCCAAAGTGGATAAAAATATTTCCAGATAATGGTGGTGAATTGAAAATAATCTTACAGGTTATGTATTTCAAATATTTGCATTTTCAGCGTTAACTTAGACATATGCATCATTTATATTTTAGCATTAACTCTGTTCCCATATTTTCATCTGTTCCTTTTATAGCTTATTTGCCATTATGTGTTACAGCTTGCTCTTACCCTTCTCTTCTCTAGTTTTATTTATCAGAATCAGAATTTCATAAAGTGGCTTTTGATCCATCTTTTAGCAAATTATGTAGATGATATAATGCCTCTGTATTGCTCCATGATGCAACCACAACTTGAAGATTGTATACAATTCTGGTGGCTGTATCTTAAAAAGGATATAGTAGAACTGGAAAAGATACAGAAAAGAACGACCAAAATGGTAAAGGGGATGGAAGGATATCCCTACGAGGAAAGGCTTAAAAGGTTAGGGCTTTTCAACTTGGAAAAGAGACAGCAGAGGGGAGATATGATAGAAGTCTATAAAATTAATGAATTGAATGGAACAGGTATATGTAGATCAGTTGTTTACTTCAAAAAGTAGAAAGACTAGGGGACATGCAATGAAGCTATAATGTAGCACATTTAACATCTTTGTTAGTGATATTGTGGAAGGGCTGTCAAGTAAGGCTCGCTTGTTTGTGGACGATACCAAAATCTGCAATAGAGTAGGCACCCAGGAAGGGGTAGATAACATGAGGAGGGATCTAGCTAAGCTTGAAGAATGGTTGAGAATTTGGCAACTGAAATGTAATGCTAAAAAATGCAGGGTCATGCATTTGGGCTGCAAAAATCCAACGATACAGTGTAGGGGGTGAGGTCCACGAAAGAAGAGCGGGACCTGGGCGTAATTTTGTCTGACGATCTTAAAGTAGCTAAACAGGTTAGAAAAGGCAACTGCGAAAGCCAGAAGGATGCTTGGGTATATAGGGAGAGGAATGGCCAGCAGAAAAAAATAGGTGATAATGCTTCTATGTAAGTCTCTGGTGTGACCTCATTTGGAGTATTGTGTGCAGTTCTGGAGACTGCACCTTCAAAAGGATATAAGTAGATTGGAGTTGGTGCAGAGGGTGGCTACTAAATGGTTAGTGGTCTTCATTATGAATCATATGAGGATAGACTTAAAGATCTTAATATGTATACTTTAGAGGAAAGGTGGGATAGGGGAGATATGATAGAGATGTTTAAATACCTCCGTGGCATAAATGCACAGGAGGAGAGTCTTTTCTGATTGAAAGCAAGCTCTGCTATGGGGAGACATAGGATGAGCGTGAAAGGGGATAGATTCATGAATAATATGCAGAACTGTTTCTCTACAGAATGAGTGGTAGATGAGTGGAATAGTCTTCCAGTGGAAGTAGTAGAGACGAGCACAGTATCTGAATTCAAAAAAGCATGGGACAAACACAGAGGATCTCTAAAGGAAAAAAGGGCACTGTTGTAGTTGATGGAAGGGCAGACTAGGTAGGCCATGTCATCTTTTTCTGCTGTCATATTTCTATATTAAGACTAATTGGAGAAAATATTTTTTCATTCAACGCATAATTAAACTCTGGAATTCATTGCCAGAGGATGTAGTAAAAGCTGTTAGTGTAGCTGGGTTAAACCCTTTTCAATCGTCTGTCCCACCCCGTGGGACATATGAATAACATGCTAGTTTATGGCCAGTAAGTCCCGTCCTGTGGGCGTAAACATGATGGTGAGTAAGAAAAGACGTTTTACAGCTGTTGAAGCAGCAAATATGTTGATATTCCGATCTGGCATGAACGACATAGAAAATCTGGAAAGGGTTAAAAGAGGTTTGTATGAGTTCTTGGAGGAAAAGTCCATAAACCAATATTAGAGTGGACTGGGGAAATCTTCTGCTTACCCCTGGGATTAACAGCACGGAATTGGTCTACCTTTTAGGAACCTGACAAGGTATTTGTTCTTATTTATAAACTGTGTTGAAAAGTGAAAAAAACTCCCCCCTCACCATGCTGAGATTTTATATCTTGTTGGTAAATTTATTAAGAACAAAAAAACTTTTTATTTTAGTGCAAAAACTATTTCTTGCTACCAATATATTGGCAAGAGGGAGGATATCTGTAATCCGTAACGCCAGGAGGCCAGAAGCAGCAAAAATATTGATGAATCCTGTGTTTGACCAGCTCTGTCTGTTCTAAAATAAAATTCCTGCGAGTTTGATATATAACAATGTTAACTCAAGGATGATGCTCTGTACAACACAAATTTTATGAATGTAGCATTGTTTTACTACTCCTAAGGCAGTTATTTTAGAAGCCTTTTTTGTGATTTCCATGTGTAAAGCCAGGCATTTACATGTAAAAAGGGCTGAATTGCACACGGATGTGGTTGCTACACAAGTTGCAAGGGGGAGTGTCAGAGTAGTTAGGGCATGGCCTGCATAGGTCCAAACTCTACATGTGTCTTCCCTGTATGTACTGGGGAATACACTTGTATGACCAATATTGTAAATGGAATTTCCACCCTGGCATGTTTAGGATTAACAAAAGTGCTTGATTCAGTCCTTTGCGGGAGGGATTGAGGAGACCGTCCTCTTTAATCTCTCCTTGTTTATTTTCCCGTGAAACATTTAATTAGATAGATATTGTGGTGGCAGTTAATTGGCGGCCTTTATATATTTAGGCTTGCACAACTAGCCGCCATACATGTATAGGTGCTGGCGCCTGAACATGTAAGTTGTGAAACTTCTGTGTCATTCTCGGCTCCACTTGGACTTTCCACCAACTCATCAGCTCTATTGTCAAGCATTCTTTTCTCTCCCTTCGACAAATTAGGGTTGTCCAGCCATTCCTTCCCATCTCCACACTAACTACTTTGCTCTTAGCACTTGTTATATCATATCTAGATTACTGTAACATAGTCTTCGCCGGTCTCCCTATGTATGTAGTGAAATGGCTACAGCTTGTCTAGAGCACCGCTGCTAAACACTTGGCTCACGCCTCCCGCTTTGATCATGTCACCCCTCTCTTAATCAGCTTCCACTGGTTCCCAGTTCAGTATCGCATCCAATACAAGATTCTCACAGTTGTCCACAAAGTCCTCCATTGAGGGGCACCCCAATACCTCTCCTCACTTACCATCTTCCATATACCATACTGTATCCTCCGCTCTATTCACGCCAATTGCCTCTACCTCCCCGTAGCTTCCCAAGCCCATCTCCAAATCACCTACCCTTCTGCATTTTACTTCCTCGGCTCTAGCCTATGGAACAACTTCCTCTCTGATATCTGCATGGAACCTTCTTTTGTTAAGTACATATCACAACTCAAAACTTACCTGTTCCAAAAGGCCTTTAACATCCTCCTCTAATTAACATGTTTTTATTACCTTCCCTTTCCTGCCCTCTCTGAACTCTCTGCCCTCCTTCTTGAGTATGTGTATGGTGCCATCCTCTCTATATTAATGAAAATCTAAGAAAAAAAGAACTCCAATTGTGTACCACTCTGTTGCAATTGTGAAGGGCAGTTTCCATATCATCCCACCAGTCCAGTCCAGAACATGTGGGTTATTCCCCTCAACCAGCAGCTGAGGACTGAGCATGCCAGACTTCTGTTGTCACAGTACAAGAGCTCCCTCTTCAGCTCCAGAATCCAGCATTCTCAGTCCTCAGCAGCTGAGAGAGTATCTTTTGCTTAGTGGACTCGACTGAAAGGACCTTTCCCTTAAGGAGGCATTGAGCAAAAAAGAGAAAAAAAAATAGAGAGGAGATCCAGTGGATAGTGAAGTGGCAGGAGTTCAGTAGCCTGAGGCTGGGTTTCACCCATTGCTGAGTGGCTACTGAACTCTTGCCACATCACTATCCACTGGATCTCCTCTCTATTCTTTCGGTGCTGCAGGGCCTGTCTAGTTACCACCAGGATATGAGCAGAGTCAAAGGAAGAGGCTGTCTCTGCAATGCAGCGAGTGGTGGAGTTTCTCCAAAGCTTGGGATGGGTGGTAAACCTATCCAAGAGTCAGCTTCAACCATTCTAACAGTTAGTGTATTTAGGGGCGCAGTTCGATATCGAGGCAGGCCTAGTGTCTCTCCCGGCAGACAGGATTCAGAAACTCCAGAATCAGGTGTGTCAGCTTTTGACAATGCAAGCACCCACAGGATGGTTTTATCTACAGCTTCTGGGTTCCATGGTGGCAGCCTTGGACTTGGTACCCTGGGCTCCTGCCGACATCAGACCCCTTCAGATGGTGCTGTTCTCTCGCTGGGCTCCACAGGTCCACTCTTTGTTAAAGAAGCTAGTCTGCCCAGAAGCCACGCGGGAGAGTCTGGCTTGGTAGCTGCAGGAAGTCCATCTGTCAGCTGGAATGCCCTTGGAATCGCCAGCTTGGATTCTGCTGATGTCGGATGCCAGCCTCACGGGGTGGGGAGGGCATTGTCAGTTGCAGGTCATACAGGGGCAGTGGTCTCAGGAGGAGAGTACCTGTTCCATAAATCGTCAGGAAATGAGGGCAGTTTTTCAGCCCTCTGATGTGAGGGAAAGCAGTGAGAGTATGCTCAGACAATGTGACCACAGTGGCCTACATCAGCCGTCAGGAGGGCACTGGCAGTGCTACTGTAACAGAAGAAGTTCAGCCCTTGCTATGGCGGGCAGAACTAAATTTATCTGCTCTCTCTATTGCACTTGTAACGGGTAAGGAGAATGTGCAAGCGAACTATCTCAGTCGACATCACTTGGATCAAAGGAAAGGGGAGCTGAACACAGCAGTGTTCCCACCAAATCATGCTCCATTGGGGGATTCTGTTCATGGATCTGATGGCGACCCACTCCAGTGCCAAAGCAGCCAGGTTCTTCAGCAGGCGCAGGGAGCATATGTTGGAAGGTCTTGACACTCTTGCGTAGGCCTGGCTATCGGAAGGTCTCCAGTATGTATTTCCACCCTAGGCTCTGAACGGGCGCCTGCTTCAGCACATAGAAGTTCACAGGAGTCCAATGATTCTCATTGCTCCAGATTGGCCTCGCAGGCCATGGTATGCGGATCTCGAAAAGCTTCAGATCGCCGACCCATGGCGCCTACCCGACAGGCTCAACTTGCTGTCGCAGAAGCCAACATTGATGCCTCAGGAGGATTGATTCTCGCTTATGGCTTGGTTCCTGAATGGATATGGCTGAGCCTTAGAGGCTATTTGACTACTGTGATTGCGACCCTTCTGAAGGCCAGGAGAAAGTCTACCACCTTGGCCTACGTGCGGATGTGGCACGTGTTTCAGAACTGGTGCGCTGCAAGGCGCATTTGGCCCTTTGCTTCCTCCATGCTGGAGATCTTGTTGTTTTTCCAGGATGGGATAGAGAAGGGGTTGGCACTCAATTCGTTAAAAGTACAGGTAGCAGCACTAGCGTGCTACAGGAGACATGTGCAGGGGTGTTTCTTGGCGACACATCTGGATCTGGTTCATTTTCTCAGAGCAGTCAAACAGGTCTGTCCTCCGGTGTGACCGGTAGTTCCTCCTTGGAATCTTAATTTGATGCTCACGGCACTAACGGAGCTGCTCTTTGAGCCGTTGACAGGGGCATCATTAAGGAATCTCACCTTAAAGACAGTTTTTTTTGATAGCTATGTGCTCGGCACGCAGAGTTTCAGAATTGCAAGTGTTGTCTTTCAGAGAGCCCTTTCTCATGATTTCCAAGGAGAAGGTGGTCCTCAGGCCTGGGCCTTCATTTGCTCCTAAGGTGGTTTCCAATTTTCATCTGAATCAGTCAATTTCTCTCCCGGTCTTTGGAGCTCTGGGCTAAACAGAAGAGTGGTGTGGGCTGCACCAGTTGGATGTGCGCAGAGTGCTCTGACGGTATCTTAAAAGGACTCAGCTCTTTTGAAAGTCAGATCACCTGTTCATATTTGGGGGGGGGGGGGGGCCAAGGAACATTGAGGTGGCCTTCAAGGCTTCGGTGGCACACTGGATCAAAGACTATGGTCTTTGCCTAGACCAGTAAAGGTAAGACAGTACCAGGTAGTCTCTGAGCTCATTCTGCAAGGGTGCAGGTGACATTTTGGGCAGAGCATAGTTTGATTCCTCAGGTAAAGATTTGTAAGGTGGTGATGTGGGTGACTTTGCATATGTTCACCCATCATTACCGATTTGGATATGCAGGCTTTGGCAGATATGCAATTTGGAGTGGCAGTACTTCAGGCAGGACTCGCCGGTCCCTTCCACAATTAGTTACTGCTCTGGTACATCCCATAAGTACTGGACTGGACTGGAGGGACTTGAGGAAAGCCAATTAGCAGGTAAGGTCTAATTTCACCATGTCAAACCACTAATGAACATAATAAACATGAACAAACATAACATTTACAAGTGTATGGCGGCCATGTTTACCCCGTTGATTTTCCCTATTGGGCCTTTATAATTGAGCCAGAGAATCCATTTTGTATCGGCACATACACGTGCACTCCTGAGCCTCCTTATTCTGAATTTTCGAAAAGGCTTCATGTTTAGCAGAGACTCTTCTAAAATACTGCCGGAATTGTGAATGTCGCCACCTTGTTGTCTCAAATCCTCTCTCCATCTCTTTTCTAAAATGTCCCTTCAAATGTTTTGCGACTTCTGCAGTTGAATCATTCTAGAACAAACTCTAAACTGTAAGTTTACACTGGAGCAATTATTTGGTCCTTAGATCAGGAATCTGCTATTCAACCTTTTCTTTCCGCAGTCTGCCTTTTTCACTGAGGACCCTACTTTCCCTCAATAGATCTTGAACAATGATCTACAACAGCAGGCCTGTTCACTAAGGCTCTTCTCCCATTCTGATCAGCTCTGCTTGAATGTTTTCTAGTACAGTCAGTGGTCTGTATTTTGTTATACAGCTCTTAGTGTCCCTAAGTGCAGGGATTTCACATGTGTTTGAAAGGCACGGTATGATGGTGAGTTTTCAAAAATTATATTTCTTTTTATTATGAAATTGAATAGAGCAGCATTCCTTTGTTTGGGGGAGGGGAACTAGAAGTGGGTCTAAAGCTGCTCCTTGAAAAAGTGGCGTGGCTTGCAAGATTTTATTGTATTCTTCGAAAAACAATAATCTCCTTGTTCTGTTATGTAGTGGATTAAGATTAACGTAGGGAGGAGAGTTTTCATGGTAGATGAGGCTGATCTGGAAAGATCAGACCTCTGTGTTGCCATAAACTACTGTTTGGGGGGGAGGGTTTAGGATGTTTTTCAGTTCTGTACATTTTCGGCAAATCGTTTAGATAAAAATCGTTTGTATGATAATTTGGTCAAACTAATCAAATAATTTTTTTGCCCTTAAATTAATTCTTGAGTGACTCCATAAATAGTTTCATTTATCAAGCTGAGCACCAGAGCAATGTATAAAGTTTATGCAGAATTCAGAGTTCAGGTATCACTATTTTCTATATTATAAAGAAATGGTCAGGCATGATGGATTGTCCCCGAATTGCAAAATAAGAAAAGCTTAATGGGGGAAGGGGGACATTTTCCATGATGGTGGCTAATGCTGTTCCTTATCGTTCCGACAGTTCAGTCCTCCACCTCTGGGTTGTGCACCTCCTCCTGCAGCCTGGAGACTGGACTTGCTAAAACGTTGACGTCACTGGTTAAGGTCTGGTGCACACTCCCCTTTCCTCCAGTGTGTCCAGTCTCCATGCAGCAGGAGGATCTAGTGAGCCTAGGTGCTGGGCTCACTTGAGGAACTCATAAGGAGCCTTAGTGTAGTTAGCTTAGGTGTAGTTTAGTTG
Organism: Ichthyophis bannanicus; assembly: GCA_033557465.1. Classification (NCBI taxonomy): domain Eukaryota; kingdom Metazoa; phylum Chordata; class Amphibia; order Gymnophiona; family Ichthyophiidae; genus Ichthyophis; species Ichthyophis bannanicus. The sequence continues at coordinate 66,114,990 of CM066044.1, read as the reverse complement.
GGATTTTGGTTTTCTTTTCCACTGCCTTTCTTTTGTTTTTGGGGAGCTACTGTTCCTTTAAAAAAAAACCCCCAAAAAACAAAGATTCAACAACGAGGGACTCGTGACCAAGCACTGCCTCAAGTGCCGGTTCCTGTCTGCCCCTGATCTCCGGGGCTCTGGGCTCATCTTCAGGTCTCTGTCCCTGGACTGTACGGGGGAGAGCCCTTGAGCAGGACCGAGGCGGCGTCCTTGTCGGGTCAGGGAGCCGGTCTGCACTTTAGGGCAGGAGCGTTTGCACAGGAGGCTCGCTGGCGGGAGACTGCTTAGCTGACAGGCAGTTCCTCTGGCTGGAGCCCCATGGAAGGCACGTAAGTTGTCTGTGAGGGCATCTTCCTTTCGGGGTAGTTTGGGGGGATAGTTGCCCTGGTCCTCGGCTGAGCAGGACGCATTGTTTGTTCCCTCTGCTCACACGGCGAATTTTGGCGCCCTTTTCGGCCGCGCTTAAGTGCCGGCAGCCATTTTAGCCTCGGGCGTGCTTTGTCGGAGCGGCTCCGCTCGGCTGTTTGCAGGGGGAACTCGGCGGCGGCGGCTCTGCGCTCCGTCTTTCTTCCGCTTCTTTCACTTTGTTTTAGGTTTCTTTCTTTCTTTCTTCTTCCATTTGACCTGGGCTGCATCGGTGAGCAGTTTCTTTTTTGCAGTTCTTGTCCCGGGATATTTCTTTCTTCAGTTTAAGCCTCCACAGAAAGACATAAAGGCTTACAGACAGCAGTCTTGTGTTTGGCTGCAGCTACAGAGCCCAAGACTTTCTTTCCAGAGAAGGATCTTTGGGATGGCGTCTCGACCCCAGTGAGTGTGGTTCTCGCAGAGGTACGGTGGTGGAATCAGGGGTTTGCAGGGCTTGTGCCTCGGGGTCTGCCAGCATGGAACGGCAGATAGAGGCCAAGCCGTGCCAGGATATCCAGCCGGCGGCGGCAGTCCCGGAGGAGGACTTGGCGATGGCTTCCTCGTCGGGGGCTCCCCAGGAGGCGGAGGCTGGGCTTCCGGCCATGTTCCCAGCCCTGGAGTCTCCTTCTCCATGTGGAGGTTTCTCCCCTGACTTTGTCTTGCTCATGCATCAAGCGTTCTGCAGACAACGTCAGGGGTTCTTGCCGGAGACAGCGGATAGGTCTTTGACCTCTCCTCAGGCCACCGTAGCTGGTGGCCACGCAGTTTCCCCCAGGCCATCTAAGAGGTCTCGGACATACGAACTCTCCCCTTCCTGCGGGGAGGCGATCGCTTCGGATGGGGAGGACCGCGATTTGGAGGCGGATATGGAAGGTCTAGAAGAGAGAGAGATTCCGGAGCCGGAGGATCAGGCCAAGATTATCTGGATATTCCGCAGGGAGGAACTCTCTGCCCTTATTACCGAGTCCCTCCAGATGTTGAATTTGGCGGCTGTTTCTCCGACGGAGGAAGTGGGGGTTGAGGACAATGTTCCCTCTAATTTTCTGTAGGCTGTGTGCGCAAAAATATCAGCTGTGTGCAGCTTTTGAAGGAAGGTAAAATTTTTGTGCGCCACATAACGACACTCGGAGTTATATACTTTAAAATTTGACTACACGTCAGAATACAGTATGTACACCACATTGATTTTAATCAAATTAAATGAAAATAGATGATTACTAAATGAAGCGGGAAATTTCTAGTAATTACAATCATAACTTTTAAATTTTAAGACGTCTGTGTTGTTTTCTATCAGAATCAGAGCCAAAATTTTTGTGCGCTCTGTTGTAAAGTATGTGCGCTCGCTCGGCGAGGTGTGTGCGCGCGCACACGTGCACAGCTTAGAGGGAACAGTGGTTGAGGACCCCATTATCCAAGTGGAGCGGCAGACTCAGGTGGTTTTCCCGGTCCACAGGGTGGTAGAGAAGATGATCCAGGACGAGTGGGATCAACCCGAGGCTGCACTCAGAGGTGTCCGGACGATGAACAGGCTCTATCCTCTGGCAGATAAGGATAAAGAACGTTTTAAATCTCCCCGAATTGATGCGGTGGTCTCGGCGGTTACCAAGAAGACCACTATCCCTGTGGAGGGTAGTGCCGCCTTAAAAGATGCGCAGGATAGAAAGGTGGATGGCCTGTTGAGACAGTCCTTTGAGGCCGATGCCTTGTCCTTACAGGCTTCTATTTGTGGAGCTTGGGTGGCCAGAGCATGCCTCCGATGGTCTCAGCGGCTTCGGCAGTCCTCTGGATTGGACCAGGACGGGACTGCGGAGCTGGATCGTTTGGAATCCGGTGCTGCGTATCTGGCGGATGTTCATTATGATTTGATCAGGGCCCTCGCTAACAGCATGACCTCCTTAGTGGCAGTGCGCCGCTCCCTTTGGCTGCGGAGCTGGGCGGCTGATGGTTCCTCTAAATCCCGTCTGAGTAAGCTGCCATTTAAGGGTAAGTTACTCTTTGGGGAGGATCTGGATAAGCTGGTAAAGGATTTGGGTGAGTCCAAGGGCGGCAGGCTCCCAGAGGACAAACCCAAGCCAGGTAGGGCTGCGCCGTCCTTTCGGGGCCAGTCCAGGGATTTTCGGCGCTTTCGGACGTCTCGGCTGGGCGGCGCCCAGAGAGGTAGATTTCCGTCCAAGGGACAGAATTTTCATGGCTTTCGGGGGGAAAGCAGAGGATTCGCTGGATCCTCCTCCTCCTCGGCTGGCAGGAAGCCCCAATGAAGGTTTGCGGGTCCCGGTGGAAAGCGCTCTGGTGGGGGGACGGCTGCGGGAGTTTCTTTCTGCTTGGACCCAGATCACCACGGACCAGTGGGTGTTGGAAATCATCCGCGACGGGTATGCTCTGGAGTTCGCCCATCCTGCCCGGGATTCCTTTGTGATGTCTCCCTGCAGAAATCAGGTCAAGGCCCTGGCGATTCGCCAAACTCTCGATCGCCTGTTGCGCTTGCGGGCTGTCCGGCCCGTACCGTTGGAAGATTACGGGTTGGGTCAGTACTCAATCTATTTCGCGGTGCCCAAAAAGGATGGGTCCCTCCGCCCCATTCTGGATTTGTAGGGCGTAAATCGTTGTCTGCGGGTACCCCACTTCAGGATGGAAACCTTGCGTTCCGTTATTGTGGCAGTGCGCAAAGGGGAGTTCTTGACCTCCCTGGACCTCACGGAAGCGTATCTTCATATTCCGATCAGGGAGGGTCACCAGAGGTTTCTGCGGTTTGCTGTCCCATGGGGGCATTTTCAGTTTCAAGCATTGCCCTTCGGCCTCACTACGGCTCCGCGTACCTTCACCAAGATTATGGTGGTGGTGGTGGTGGTGGTGGCGGCGGCGTTGCGAAAAGAGGACATCTTGGTTCACCCCTATCTCGACGACTGGTTGATATGGGCGAAGTCCGCAGACGAGAGTGTGCGAGTGACAAACATAGTGGTGCAGTTCTTACAGCATCTCGGCTGGGTAGTGAACCCGGTCAAGAGTCATCTTGTGCCGACCCAAGAGCTCGAGTATCTGGGGGTGAGGTTCGACACCCGCTCAGGGATGGTATTTCTGCCTCATCGCCGGGTCCTGGGCCTGCAGCGTCTTGTCCGGAGGTTCCGCGCAGCCCCGGCTCCTTCGGCGTCGGACCACCTACGCGTGCTCGGGACAATGGCAGCGACCCTGGAGGTGGTGCCCTGGGCTCGGGGTCACATGCGGCCCTTGCAGCGGGCGCTTCTCCGCCGCTGGTCCCACCAGTCCGACTCATTGAGCAAGCGGCTTCCCTGTCCTCCGCGGGTCAGGCAAGCGTTGCGGTGGTGGCTCATGCCTGCTACGCTTCAGGCGGGCATGCCCCTGGAACAGCCTGCCTGGGTTCCGCTGATGACGGATGCGAGTCTCGCGGGCTGGGGAGCCCATTGCTGCGATCTGTACGCGCAGGGACTCTGGTCCGCCCAGGAGGGCGGTTGGTCCATCAATCGACTGGAGCTGAGGGCGGTCTTGCTGGCGCTCCAGGCCTTCGAGTCCACTGTGGTCGGTCGGGCGGTCAGAGTGCTGTCGGACAACTCCACAACGGTAGCCTACATCAACCGTCAGGGGGGGACCGGCAGCATGGCCATGGAAGAGGAGGCGGAGTTGCTGTTCGCTTGGGTGGAACAGCATCTTCCTGCGTTGTCCGCGGCGCACATTGCGGGGAAGGACAATGTGACGGCGGATTTTCTCAGCAGGGTCCAGTTGGACGCGGGGGAACTCAATCCCCAGGTGTTCGCTCAGATAGTCCATCGCTGGGGACCCCCGATTTATGGATCTCATGGCTACCTTCCAGTCCGCAAAGGTGAGCCGTTTCTTCAGCAGGTGGCGGGAAAGGATGTCGGAAGGGATCGACACCTTGCTGCAACGGTGGCTGAGGCACGGCCTCCTCTACGTTTTTCCGCCTTGGGCCTTGATAGGTCGCGTGGTGCAACGGATCGAGGCTCACCCCGGAAGAGTGTTGCTGGTGGCTCCGGACTGGCTGCGGCGTCCGTGGTATGTGGACCTGGTCCGTCTGCTAGATGGCGAGCCGTGGAGAATGCCGGCTTCGGAAGATCTCTTGCTCCAAGGTCCACTTCGAATGACTTACGTGAGTCGATTCTCGCTTACGGTTTGGCCATTGAAAGGGTGAAGTTGAAGAGGAAAGGATACTCAGGTTCGGTGGTGGCGACGCTGCTGCGCGCCAGGAAGAGGTCAACGTCCTTGGCTTATGTTCGGGTATGGTGCGTTTTTGAGGATTGGTGTTCGCGGCGACAGATTCGCGCGGCTACGGCCTTCGTGCCAATGGTCTTGAGCTTTCTACAGGACGGTTTCGAAAAGGGCTTGGCGGCTAGTTCGTTGAAGGTACAATTGGCGGCTTTGGCCTGCTATAGGGGCAAGGTGCAGGATGTCCCGTTGGGAGCGCGCCCAGATGTGTTGCGTTTCCTGAAGGCGGTATCGAATCTGCGGCCCTGTCGCCGGATTCTGGTGCCTTCTTGGGACCTCAACCTGGTCTTGCGGGCGCTGGTTTGGGAACCCTTTGAGCCTTTGAGTTCGGCGACGGTGAAGGATTTAACCTTGAAGACGGTGTTCTTGGTGGCCATCTGTTCCGCGAGGCGCATTTCAGAGTTGCAGGCGCTTTCTTGCAGGGAGCCATTCCTGTTTTTTTCGAGGGAGAAGGTGGTCCTGCGTCCCGTACCCTCCTTTTTGCCTAAGGTTGTCTCTCCGTTTCACCTTAATCAGTCGGTCTCCCTCCCGGTGCTTTCCTCGGGGGGGGGACTCTTCTTCGGAGGAACCGTTACGTCGGTTGGATCTTAAGAGGGTGTTGCGACGTTATTTGCAAGTGTCCTGCGTCGTTTCGTAAATCTGATCGTCTGTTCGTGCTGTTCGGCGGGCCTCGCAAGGGTGAGGCGGCGGCTAAAGCTTCCATTTCTCGATGGATTAGGGAGGCCATTGCGTCTGCGTATCTTCAGGGGCGCGTAGTGCCCTCAGGCTTGCGGGCGCACTATACTAGAGCGCAGACAGCCTCTTGGGCGGAGCTAGGTTTAGTCCCTCCGGTGGACATTTGCAGGGCAGCGACATGGTCTTCTCTTCACACATTCAGTAAGCACTATCGTCTAGATGTGCTGGCGGCGGGGGACGCCTCCTTCGGTTCCACGGTTTTGCGTGCCGCGATGGAAGTCCCCTCCCATTGATCACTGCTCTGTTACATCCCAGAGGTGGAGGACTGAACTGTCGGAACGATAAGGAAATTATAATTACACTTACCTGGTAATTGTAGTTCCTTGAGTGAGGACAGTTCAGTCCTCATTCCCACCCAGGTCTCATAAGAAAGATGTGTTTTTCTCTTGGATCGCCTGATTCAGTCACAGGTAGGTCCGACTCCTTTCTGTCCTGTTTCTGTCTGTCTCTGTTCTTTCTATGAAGGGGTTTGCAGAAACCGGTACTGTGCAATGTTTGTTCCATATTGGGGTTTTAGATAGTTATGATGGCTTAGTTGGATATTATTCATTATTGGCTACTTATTTGTTGCTCCTTTGAGTGTGCTCTGTCAATAGTTCACTGGAGGAAAGGGGAGTGTGCACCAGACCTTAACCAGTGACGTCAACGTTTTGGCAAGTCCAGTCTCCAGGCTGCAGGAGGCGGTGCACAACCCAGAGGTGGAGGACTGAACTGTCCTCACTCAAGGAACTACAATTACCAGGTAAGTGTAATTATCATTTACAGTGGCTATCCATCGCTGCTGAGAACCGAACCCAGATATTCAATGCCGGGGTCCGATGTGCCACCGGCCTTTAATAACTGGGCTGGCTGGATAATGAGTTAGCTAACTGGTCTTTATTGCCTTTGAGTGGTTAGCTAAAGCAGCTAAAGTTAGGACAACCATTAAAGTGGCTAACTTTAGCCGCTTTGGGATAATTGGCTAGTGGCTCAATATTGCCACTAGCCATTTATCCTTGGGAGCTGCTCCCGAACGTCCTGACACTAAGCACTTGGCATTGGAGTGTTCAGCAGCACAAACGGGTTAGTACTGCTGAAGATCCCACTGAGCGGCATTTGGGCCTTTGAATAGGCCCCCCCCCCATTTTTTCCAAACCATATAAATGTGGGCATGATGTGTACAGAGATGATCCTCTCTCCCACTCTTTATTTCAGTGTAAAAGTGAAAGAAGGCAAGGGCAGTGGACATCTCGGAGCTTGGGCCTTTGTTAGTCATTCCTAGCCCTGTTGCCCACCAGTAGCATTTGATGTTTATTCTCAACCAGTTTTGTAGCATAATTTTGTCCTTTTGCCCATGCCCAAGTTGGGGGAGGGGAAGGCAGGCATTTTCAAAGGGATGTAGCTGGCTAGATCCCAAGAAAGGAAGCGTGTGCATCCCTGGGGGTATAAACTCCATATGAAGAGCTGAATTTTGACATGCATGCGCATAGTTTGCCCCTGTTCTATGTACAGAAATAGCTGGTGCAAAGCACAAGGGGCTTTACTATCTTTATATCTTGCAGCTAATTCCTCTTTAATTAGTTACCAGCTTCAAAGGTAGAAAAGGATCTACAGCCCTTATACCTTATGATGGGGGGGGGGGAGATATGATAGACATTCATATACTTCAGAGGTATAAATGGTGCGTAGAAGGCAATCATTTTTTTAAGGAAAAAGGAAGTACTAGAGTATGGGGTTTTAGGATAGGCTTAGATAGCATTAGGAAGAGTGATGGGTGCATGGAGCAGCCTCTTGGAGGAGGTGGGGGATGGCAAAACTAGTATTAGAATTTAAGAACCTGGACTGAATGGGAAATGTGCAGCGTAGCTGAGTCTTGCCATCTTTATCTGGCATCATATTCCATGATTTGGTATCCTCTGCAGATTGTAAGCTTTTCTTGCTGAACCTGCCTCCCTTCTCAGGCTCCGAAAATGAGTTCAGGCACACCTATAAGTGTAGGACCAGTAGGGGAGATCTTTTACACCAAGAGCACTACAAAGAGTATGGCGATCAAAAAGACCACAGCTACCCTTTCTGTTAACTTTTTAGTTTTAGCAAGACTTATTTTTCAAGGAAACCAAGAGCATTAATACAAATTGGGAGTAATTGTTTTTAAGCCACTTTGAAGCAAGGTACGCAGGTATCTTTTTGTACTCACATAGTGTGTATACCATGGATTCCCCAAAGAACAAATCAGTTGGTACTAGAGGAGATCAAACCTAAGCTTTCTTTAGACGCTCAGATGACAAGACTTCAACTTCCACTTTCATACTTTGGACATATCATGCGAAAAGAGAGATCATTAGAGAAAGGCATCATGTTTGGCAAGGTGGAAGGTCAACGTAAAAGAGGAAGGCCAGCAATGAAATGGATTGATACAATAACAGCAGCTATGGATACCAGTCTGTCAACAATGAGCCGCTTGACTTAAGGCCGAACACAGTTTAGAACAACTATCCAGAGGGTCGCCATGAGTCCACGCTGACTCAACGGCACTTAACAACATGTAAGTAGGTTTTCAAAGAGAAGCTATTTGAGTACTTCATCTCAGTTGTTTCTGCAGATGGTGGTACATCTAACCTAGGCATGCCCCAGGAATGCCTCCCTTTAATCCAATTAAAAGTGGGCACATACTTTTAGCTGCAAGATGGGATGTAGTTTTCACCCCAGAGGATCTTGATGGCTAACTCTGGGGTGTGGGGTGTTTAAGGTTTGCCTAGGGCACCCGATATTTTAAATCAGCTGTGGGGCCAGCCCTGCATCCACAGACCATCGAACAGCACTAGTATAAGTGCATTATAACTAGCACTACTATATATAACAAAGGCTGACCATCACATTTCAATTTAGACACCTTTTTTCTAACGCTCCCCCCATGCTACAGGGAGAACAGAGTCCTCCTGCTAAAGGTAATAATATATTTAGGGAAGGGACCATGGACTGCATCTTCACCACAGTGGATGCAATGGGCAGTTTCAATCCAGGAACCAAATTCAAACCAAGATGGAGAGATGGTGTTGCAACAACTTCATGTCAGTAGTGTGTGTGGGTTATGGGCTACAGAATTGTGTAATTTCATTTAATGTATGCCTTTCCGTCTGAAATTTCTTTAGCCCTTTAAAGGACGTCTTTTGGCTTGTTCTGCTGGGGTAAAAAGAACCTCTAGCAGAAAAATGAGATGTTACTCATGTATCCAGTAGAATTGCCCTAGAAAGACTTCTGATTTTCAGTTTGATTTGAAGCAGTAACTCCGATGTGTGCTGTCACTTCCATGTATTCTTTGTATTCTCAGCTTGAAAATATTTCCGGATATGACGCACTTTGTGGAATGGGGCTTAGGTTATGGACTAGAAGGGTTAACCTACTTTGAGTTAAATTTATTAAGAACATAAGATATGCCATACTGGGTCAGACCAAGATTCATCATGCCCAGTATCCTGTTTCCTACAGCAGCCAAGCCAGGTCACACATACCTGTCAGGTTCCCAAAAAAAGGTAGACAAATTCCACATTGTTTATCCAGGGGTAAATAGTGGATTTCCCTGGTCCTTTTTAAGAATGGTTTATGGACGTTTCCTCTAGGAACTTGTCCAAACCCAAAATACTAACAGCTTTTACTACATCCTCCGGTAACGAAGCCCAGTGTTTGATTACACGTTGGTGTGGAAAACCTAGTTTCTCCTATTAGTTTTACATGGGCTCTGTTGTAGCTTCATTGCATGTCCCCTGTTCTTTCTAGTTTTTGAAGGAATAAAGAGCTGCATTAGCTGTTGCATCAGAATGTGCTAAGGCGTATTACTATGTGTTATTTACTGCTAGTCCCATTTTGTGCAGTGGTAGTTAAGGACCCAGGAACTGGCTAACACATGGCAACTAGCTGCTGAAAATGCTAATGTGAAGGCGTACCAGTGACCATGCATTAAAGCACCCAGTAATCGGCCATCATGTGATGGGGTGGGGACTGGGCAAAGTGCAGGCCTGGAGAGCACATTGCTGTGGGCTCATTGGCATTGTAGCAGTTGGCACAAGTGCACCTTACGACACCTCTGTGGGTATCATGAGGTGCGCCTGCATTAAGTGCATTGTACGCTGGGTGCTAACTGCTGGAAATATGGCAGGTACACCCTGACAGTGTCTGAGGGGCGCTCTTACTGCGCAATGGTATTGCCACTAATTGCGTGGTAGGGGCCTGCTTCGTAGTAAAAGGGCCCCGTAGTTACTGAGGGCCCAATAATCAGCGGCTAGTAAGATTACAGTGGCAGCCGTTGCTGCTGAACACTAAACCTGGATATTTAATGCCGGGGCCATCGCTGGTCAGCTGCCGAAGTAGGAAGATAACTGGGCAGTGGCGATATTCAGCCGTGAAAGTCAGGACGGCCTCTAATGTGCCTAACGTTCGCCACCGAGGGATAACTGCGCAGTGGCTGAAGATCGCACTGATCAGTTCTCGCTGGCATCAGGGCGTGTAGTAGCAGTAGCTGTGGGTATTCAGCGTCACGAACCATGTTAGTGCTGCTGAATATCTCACTTAGCGGCATTTACACAGTTTACAGGTCTACAAACCATGTAAATGCCTTTGAATATTGGGCCCTAATAGCACACGCTAATGAATTTAACACGCAGTAGCACACTGCAGTAAATCTCGCCCTTTTTACTTGGGTATATCATAAAATCTAGCAACTTGCCTCTCATTAAAGTAAAATGGTTTTAATATTCTGCATGTACGATCTATTTTATTTCAGTCTTGCAGGTGGAACTTAGACTACTAATTTAAACTAGGCATATTTCTTGAAATCTGGCCTTAAGAGGCTGACTAGTTTGCAAAGGTATTTGGTTTTGGCATAAAGTGATACCTGCTACATATTTCTAATTGGGCACATTATTTTTCCTTTGGTCTTTGGCGTTTTATCCTCAGCAGTCTCGGCCACACCTTCCTTCAGAAAGTGACCGTGCGGGTGGCATGGTTCAAGGCTGGAGGGTTAGTTCTTCCAATCTACACCCTAAGTACTGCTCACTGACAGAAAGTGGCAGCCGCCTTCCTTCCCTCCCTTCCTGGCCCTGAGTGTGCCCAAGCTCAGGCAGTCTTGTTATGCCCGTCTTTGCTTAGTATTTTCTTATTAAGGTGTCTGATTGGAGGATGCTGCAGTTTTTAGTCTGTAACCTTATTCCTGTGTCGGTTCTTATTGTGGAATTGCAGCACTGTTCCAGTATTGTATTGAGATGAATCTTATTTTAATAAGTGCTTCATAAATTGCTTTTGCATGTAAGGGTCGTGTAATACATTAACGCAATGTATGCATTCATGACATTTTGTAATCTTTGCATTTTTAGACTTGTTTTTCAGGATAATATCCAGTAGTGGTTCACAGTGTCTAGGAGAGGATAGAACAAACATAAAGTATAGTCTCTAATGGTAGGTAAAGACTCTGAGAAACCCATCTAGTCTCTGTCCATGTACTTCCAGGTGCAATTCTACAGACCCAAGTTGATCATCTTCTCTGCCCTTTGTGCTCATCCCAGCTTTCCTAATTTTTTTAGTGTTTTGCCTCCATCCCTTTCACTGTCATGCATTTACTGCCCTTTCTATGAAGAAATATGTCTAATGTTACTCCTGATTTTTCTCGCTTGAAGCCTCATGTGATGATCTCTTGCTTCTTGAACTTCCATTCCCCTGTAAAATATTTGCCTCTTGTACGTTTGTTATAGCTTTCAGGTATCTGAGTATGTCTTGTTATGTCTCCACATGTTTCTTCTCTTCTAGGGTATACGTATTTAGGCCCTTAAGTTCACTCTCAAAAGGCTTTAGGTGCACGCTCTACGTTAAACTGATGTGCCCTCTTTGGACTGTCTATACTTGGGGCAGGTTAAAATACTGACTTGGGGCTCTATCAATTCATTTTTGAATCTTGTGAATATTAGCCTTTTGAAAGGATCCTTTTCAAGCCATTGGAAGAAAGCAGTTGTCTACCCATTACTTAACTGGTCTAAGAATGGCTTTTTATTGGCAGCCTTTTATTTCTAAGATAATTGAGAAAGCAGATTTAATACAGTTTCAAAAGTTTTCTCAACAAGGTAAATGCTTTACATCCACATCAGTTCGGGTTTCGTGAACTGTATAGTATAGAATCTTGTTTAGTTTCTTGCTAAGTGAGCTGTTCCAATATCTAGATGTTGGGAAATATGATTTAGTTATTTCCTAGATTTAGTTGTGGCCTTCGATTTGGTTAGACACCTACTAGACCACTTGGCAGAGATAGGACAAGGTGGAGTTCTCTGCCTTTCTTTCTGACCGCTTGTTTCAAGTTACAGCCAATAACTCCCTCTCTATTCTTCAGCCATTAAAGTGGGGACTATCACAAGGGTCCATTCTTGCACCAGTGCTCTTTAATGTATTTGTTAGTCCTCTAATGACATTAATTCAATCTCTTGGAGTGACTCTAATTGTGTTTGCGGATGATATTCAGTTGATGTATTACATTAAGCTGGCTTCATTTAACCTTGATCATTTAAATCTCTGTTTGACTAAGGTCCACCTGTGGTTGGACTCCAACCAACTGAAACTGAATCAGTAGAAATGCAGAGCATTGTGGGTGACTGGCTGACTGGGACCGTAGGCCATTTCTCTCACCCCATTATTAGTGGATCATCCCATCACCAGGGAAGCCAGAGTTTGAATCTCACTGCTGTTCTTATGGTCTTGGGCAAGTCACTTAACCCTCTATTGCCTCAGGAACAAACTTTTATTGTAAGCCCTCTGGGGACAGAAAAATACCTACTGTACCTGAATGTTACTCACCTTGAACTTTTGAGAAAAGGCTTGTGCTAAATCCAATTTCCTTTCACTTTAGGTTCTTGTTGACAATCTTGGGGGTTATAATCAATACAGAATTGATTTTTGATAGCCATGTCAGAACGATGGGTCGTTCCTGTCTTTATTATCTTCGACAAATTAGATCTATAAGATCTTTTCTAGATAGAGTTGCATCACTGAGTAGTTCATGCACTCATCAAGTTCTGATTAGATTATTGCAATGCTCTTTACAATAAATTAAAGCAGGTGACTCTTAGAAGACGCCAATGAATTCAGAATATGGCAATTAGCCTAATTCATCATGCTAAATGGCAAGACCATGTTACCCCATTGCTTATTCAGGAGCACTGGCTGAAAAACATCCAGAGGGTGTAGAGGAGAGAGAACTCCATCATCCCCAGTACTCGGCAAGATGTCAACGATAGCAGCAATGGGATTTGAATCCTGGCTGTCCCGTTCCTAGTTCACTTCTCTAACCAGTAGGCTATTCCTAGACGTTCAGGTTCTGAAATACCTTTCTGGGGATGTCTATGTAGGCATCCTCACAGACGTCCATATCGAGCCCATTCATGTTTGTGAAATCACGTCTACACCTGGACATGCCTGCTTTTTCTTTTCTCAGACATTCTGGCTTAGACATCCCAGACTACACTTGGACGTCCCATCTAAAATTCCGCTCTACATTTACTTCACAGTTGTCTTTCAGTAATCACCCCACCATCAAAGGCACATCTGGAATATACTAGACATTCAGCCTTTTACATTTTAGCTTCTCTACTCTGGAATTTGATTCCTAAACATTTACATCTGGAACCTAACCTTGCAGAGTTTAAATCGGGACTTAAAACATGTCTGTCTTCTCACAGGCCTTTGAGGAGGACCGATGTGGCGCAGGTGCCAGCGGCACAGGCAACATGTCATAGAGGTTGATGCTTCTATATCTGTTTGAATTATTAGTTAATGCTACGAGACATTGTGAATGGCAATAGAGCAAGTACCTGTAATAAACATAAGGCATTCGCAAACTAGCCAAGTGACTAGGGTCCACATTTTTAGTAGAGCCCTCTCAGATGTGCTAATTCAATGACTCCCAAGACAGACATATGTCCTCGCAATGCAGCTAGTGGCAGAAAGAAGAGTAGGGTCGGGGAGACCAGATCCACCAGTCCCCATAGAGCTCTCTTCATCTCTCCATTGGATATCAATGAGTGGTGATTATTATCTTCTGCTTCCTCCTCTGCTGGTTTTCCTCTGCAGTCAGAACCACATGGGGCTTGATATGCATGAGTTTTAAAATATAGTTATATTGCAGTTGGGAGGGGAGGGCAATGCATCAGAGGGTTAATCCCGTCTTGCCTCTACCCTCTTTTCCGAAGTTACGGCCTCCACAGCTGGGCACAGTACTCCAGATGAGATCCTGCCCAAAAGCTATTCAAGAAATGATCTCCTCCTTTTTTCCTGTGCACCAGATCTCTCTCCGTGCATTCTAGCAGTCTGTATTATCATTTTTGTTTCTTGTGGGAGGTCGTAACATATCGGAAAGTATCATTTGTTGGAAAGAATTTGGGGCGTATGCAGGCAGTATTAAGAGCAGATCAACAGGCATGAGAGTATGGGTGGTGCAGTACCACGGAGCATATTTTTGAGCGAATGCAAATGGATATTGCGGATGGCATATCTGAACCGTTTTTGCTGTCTTCTTGCTGACGGAGGGGGTGGAGCTGCTTCTTACTGTTTCAGGTATGACACTGAGCGACAGAATCAGCCTTGGAGGAGGAGAGTTTCCAATCAGACAGAAATTGTTTGAGGAGAGGAGAAAATGGAAGTCAAATACATACAAGTGAGAAATATTTCTTAACATTCATTGAGTGGTGGGTGCACCCCTAAACAAAGGCATGGGGAGGGGTGACCTGCACAGTGCGGCAGGTGCACCCACTCTTGCCACCTTGCTGGCAGACTAGATGGACCATACTGGTCTGTATCTGCCGACATATACTATGTTACTATATGTCTTTGAATACTTCGTAGGCAGAGAGAGAGAGAGAGTCTATGCAAATGTTACTGAAGGTTGTGTCGGTCTCATCTTCTTTCCTTCCGCCTTATGAATCTACAATTGTTTGCAAAGATTTAGTGATCTTCTGGTCAAACTGTATGTTTCGATGAATCACTAGGTGAATAGAACCTCTATATAAAGATGACATCTTTCTGCAAATGTTAAAATGCATTATTGCATCTTTGCTGATTTTTAACAGATGGAAAAGAATTAAAGTGAATGTGGCAGGTGCAATATTTTTTGGACACCTTTCCAGCTGATTCTTTAATATATTCTTTTTAAATAAGAAGATTTAGAGACCTGTGAGTCCTTCAGTTGGTCAAATGAAGACTGTTCCACAGTTGGCCAAATACTCCTGAGCCCTGACCCTCTAACTTCTCAGATTGTTGAAAGTAGATGAACAATCACAATCTCGAGCTTCTTTAACAGCTGTCTGAACATATGAAAAAGAAGATAATTCGCTCTTATAAAGCAAAGGAAGGTTATAAAAATCTCTAAACACTTTCAGCTAGCTATTTCAGCTGTCAGAAATATTGTTTAAGCAATGGAAGTCTTGGGGATTCATTGAAACATAGTTTGACCAAGGACGTCAAAACATTTGCACACATCTGTATCACTCTGTTTATTCTTCAGCTAGTTTTTATTAACTTGCTAGAAAACCACCTTCTCAGTGCTCCCACATGTTGCGCTTATCTCTTTCCTGTTTTCTTCAGAAGAGAACGTCCTCAGTATTTCTTGGACTAAGCTAGAAAGAGGAACAGTGTGAGCTGAGGATTTTGAGGGCGAGATGTTGAAATGAGGTTTGCCGCAGGGATAGCTCTAGCTAACCTAATCATCTGAGTGGGCTTTTTCTTGTTCTGGTGCACCTAGTTGGATTAAACTCATATGGCAAATCCATTGTGTGACCTTTTTAGTATTAAGCTATTTATTTACCACTTTTATTTCATAAAGCCAGGCCCGACACAGGCCGTGTTTCATTTATGCCTTCATCAGGGGCTTTGGCTATAATAACATATAAAAACACCATTAAAAACATTCATAAATCATAAAACAAATTATGAACGTAAATATAATCATAAATACAGCACCTATGAACGTATTGGTACATTAATAAATAACTAAAATATCAATAAATAAATAATTAAATACTAAAGTACAGCAAAACATCTATTAACTAAAAACACAAATAAATAAATAACTGTACCTGTTTAACATATTCATAATACATATAAATGTAAAATCATACATGTATAAGAACCAAACTAAAACGTGACAAATTATACCTAAAACATGAAATAATCATTTGAGTAAAAAACAACATAACCTGCAACTCCATATGATAAAAGATACTATGTTCACTCTTACCTGTATGAGTCTTTCCTGCCACACTGTAATTACTGAAGGAAAAAAGAAGAAAAAGAAGGGCCATTCTAGATGGCTACATCCCACGAAATCCATTATTTGTGCAATAGGCAATTATTAAATAAAAATTTGAAAATATGTAAAATATGTTTAAAACTCGGATAGACAAAAAACGATTAGAGGAAAACACTAAAACCAGGAAAAGCGCAACAGGATCAAACCGAGGACCCTATCTCACCATCCAACTATAATTTATGACACATACTCTTACCTCTGCAACTGATGTTCCCATAAATAGAGTCAGTGTACCACACTGCTACAGTTATGATACTTTTAAACCGCTATCAGCTGCAATATAAACAACATGCTTTTATTGAACCCACCATAACGCTCTTTATTTAAAAAATTTTTATTTAAAAATTTTGTTAAATTTTGTTCCCGAAGGCATTTATTATTGGTTATAACATTTAGGCGACTCATTGATTCTCCTTTAAACCCTCTACCAAAACCAACAATGGTTAAACCCCATTTACTTAAAAAACTATTCTATTTTACAGTCAGCAGTCTTATTAAACGCTACACGCAATTCCATACTTTAGTGCAGTGCCTTTTAACGTTTCTTAGCAGTCCCTACCTCAAGCGTAGCTCATAACAGATAGTCACTCCTTCAGTTATATCATATTTACACACACTAAAACTAACCACAGACTCAAGACTATTGAAACTAATGCAAACCACTAGCCGTGACCTAAAATCTGTAATTCTTTAGAGACGAGGAACCAGCATTACTCTCCTCCCACAATGCATCTCATTGCTCCACTATCGGAGCTCTAATTTCATTTTGGCACTTTCATAAAACCTTCAAACCTTTGCAACTTACCGAATCTTTCTTGCCAAAACTAGCAGAGTTTCTACTCGCCGTTGCTTTCTTAGTACACAAACATCTAACTCCGCCCGCGGCTGCGTGGTAAGTTAAAGTCTACAGATGCGCGGGAAAAATGACATCACCAGTTAGCATTCATTACTCACCAACCATATCATTCCATGCTGTAAATTTTAAACCCTGCATTGTTGGAATCCGAAATCCAAAACTACTCGTCTAATATTGATGTCCCATCCACTGCAGTCCTTACATAACCAGCAATTACTGACTGCTCTACGGGCAACTTTTCACTTTAATAAAGTGGCTTCTAAAATTTTCTTGCCAATCCCCAGCGTTATCCATAACCTATAATCACTCCCTCAATAATATTATATTAATAGCTGTAATCTCATTCATCTCCTAACACTAAAATAACTAACCACTCACAACTGTTAAAACTAATGTAAACCACGGCATACAATCCTTAAATTTTGGAGGCAAGGAAATCGCTATGCACTCCTCTCCTTCCATAGTTCATTTTATTACGGCACGTTCGGAGCTTTTACATCATTATGGCATTCGCACCGAATTCTCAGACATATGTAACTCACCAATATTTTTGTTCCAGAACTAATGTAAGTAATTACAACAGAGCACCTACTAGCCGCTCCTGTCTTTCCTTCAAAAACATCTAAAACCGCCCGCGGCTGCGTGGTGAATTAAAGTCTGTAGTAGCGCGGGAAAAGTTAGTGACATCATCAATTGACATTCACTCCTCAAAGTTGTCTACAATACACATTGTATTAAACCTTCATACAATACACACTGTATTCAACCTTCAACCTCTAATCAAACAGCCACCATTTAATATAATCTTTTGTATCAACCATTTTAATTCTGCAACACCAAATTGATGAACTTGGACCTATTCTATTAGGTGAAAGGCTAAATATGTCATACACAAAGGAAAGTGGGGGAGGGGGGGAAGGAGTGGATAGTGTGGTGAGGTGGAAAAAAGGGGGAGGGGGGAAGGGAAAAAGAAGTGGGAAGAGGGGAAAGGGAGGAAGGAAGGGAAGGGGGGTGGGGAGGGGTGGGGGAAAGGGAAAGAAAAGGTAGGAAAAGGGGAGGGAAGGGAGAAGGGAGGGAGGGGGGAAGGGGAGGGGGGAAGGAAAGGGGGAAATGGGGTACACAAGAGGGGGATGGGGGAAGGGAGGAAAAAAGGGGGGGAGGGGGGGGGGAAAGGGAAGGGAAGGGAGAAGAGGGGGAGGGAAGGGGGAGGGGGAAGGGGAAAAACAGGGGAAAAAAAGACAGATAGGATCCAATCCTCCATATCCTAATATCTTCTATATAAAATTGGTAAATCATCCAAAAACCATTCATTCAAAATATATCCATAAATCTAGACCAATGATTAATCCTCAAAATGACATTAATCAATCTCACTCAACTAACTGCACTCTCTTCAGAGAAACTCAAACCACCATTCCTTCACACATAATCGTATGCTATCATCAGTACCATAAATTCAAAGAAACACTGACAAATCTTCCTCTATATTTAACCCAGCGGGGTGTAAACTATTAAGCTGAAAGATGTAACGCTGTTCCAAACGCGCTATAGTTTTTTCCATGTCACCCCCTCGCCAATTTAACTTCACCTTCTTTATGACAAAAAATTTTAGATCTAATACCTTATGGTTATGTTCTATCCAGTGGGCTACCAATGGTTTGTCCTCTAACCTCCTATTAATGCAACTTCTGTGCTCTATTATTCTCTTACGAACAGGTCGTGAAGTCATACCGACATACACCTTCTGACATGGGCAGCGAATCACATAGATAACGTGACTAGTTACGCAGTTGGTATAGTCATCCAGATGAAAAACTTTATTATTATCAGGGTGTGTATATTGATCCCTTATCGGAAGGGCATGCACACATACAGAACATTTTCCACATTGATAGTGGCCTTTATACTGGGATAAATATTTCCGTTCCGTAAATGCCGATGACACCAACATATTTCTTAAATTGACATTGCGTTTGTGTGCAATAACTAAGTTGATGTCCGAGAAACCCAGTAGTGACTGAATGAGGTGCCAATGTTTCTGTAAAATCTTCTTGATATCCTACGAACGATGAGAGTAAAGCAACGGGCATACCATATCGGATTTTTCTTCTTTCACTCTTTTTTGCAACAATTTGTCCTGTGTAACCTGACAAGATTTTTGATATCCTTTCCTAATTTGCTGAGAAGGATAGTGTCTTACTTCCAGTCGGTCTTTAATAATATCTGCTTGCAGTTCAAATTCTTCCTCAGAGGTACATATTCTCTTAGCTCTGAGGAACTGCCCATATGGTAAGTTATTTTTTAATGCCAAATTGTGAAAACTGCTATAGTGCAATAGTTGGTTCCTGTCCGTGGGCTTTCTATATAGGGTTGTGCAAAATCCCACTCCTGTCTTCTCAATCATTAAATCCAAATACGGTATTTTATACGGGTCATATGTCATTTGAAACCGAAGATTGTTATCACATTGGTTAATCCAAATATTAAAGTTCGACAATGCTTCCACTGATCCTTCCCACAAAATGAAGATGTCATCTATATATCTTAACCACAGATGTATCTGCTCATTGAAGGGATTATTCTTTATATATGTCTCCTCAAACTCAAACACATAAAGGTTTGCAACGTCCGGCCCCATAGATGACCCCATGGCCATTCCTTTTATCTGCTGATAGAATATATTCCTAAAACAAAAATAGTTATGGCACAAGGCCATCCGAGCCATCTCCATAAGAAATATAGTGGGAATACGTTTATGACTGCTTCGATTGAATAGACATCGTTGAATTATGATTAACGCTTCTTCCTGCAGAATGTTCGTGTACAATGATTCTATGTCTAAAGCAACAAGTAACAACTTGTCAGAGTATTCTGTATTGTTAAGGATATTGATCACTTGCGTGGAATCTCGGACGTACGACCACATACTCTCTATGAACGGACGCAACAATATGTCTAATAATTGAGATACTGGTTCAAAAAGCGACCCTATAGCTGACACTATCGGCCGTCCAGGAGGATTATGCAAAGATTTATGTATTTTTGGGTTAACATAGATAGTTGGAATAACTGGAGAAGATACTGTCAGAAAATCCTTCTCTTTTGAGGTGATCTTCCCAAGTTCGAAGGCTGTGATAGTGTCAATTGATGATGTCTCTAACTTTTCCCGCGCTTCTGCAGACTTTAATTCACCACGCAGCCGCGGGCGGTTTTAGATGTTTTTGCAGGAAAGAGAGGAGCGGCTAGTAGGTGCTCTGTTGTAATTACTTACTTTAGTTCTGGAACAAAAATTTTGGTGAGTTACATATGTCTGAGAATTCGGTGCGAATGCCATAATGATGTAAAAGCTCCGAACGTGCCGTAATAAAATGAACTATGGAAGGAGAGGAGTGCATAGCGATTTCCTTGCCTCCAAAATTTAAGGATTGTATGCTGTGGTTTACATTAGTTTTAACAGTTGTGAGTGGTTAGTTATTTTAGTGTTAGGAGATGAATGAGATTACAGCTATTAATATAATATTATTGAGGGAGTGATTATAGGTTATGGATAACGCTGGGGATTGGTAAGAAAATTTTAGAAGCCACTTTATTAAAGTGAAAAGTTGCCCGTAGAGCAGTCAGTAATCGCTGGTTATGTAAGGACTGCAGTGGATGGGACATCAATTATTAGACGAGTAGTTTTGGATTTCGGATTCCAACAATGCAGGGTTTAAAATTTACAGCATGGAATGATATGGTTGGTGAGTAATGAATGCTAACTGGTGATGTCATTTTTCCCGCGCATCTGTAGACTTTAACTTACCACGCAGCCGCGGGCGGAGTTAGATGTTTGTGTACTAAGAAAGCAACGGCGAGTAGAAACTCTGCTAGTTTTGGCAAGAAAGATTCGGTAAGTTGCAAAGGTTTGGAGGTTTTATGAAAGTGCCAAAATGACATTAGAGCTCCGATAGTGGAGCAATGAGATGCATTGTGGGAGGAGAGTAATGCTGGTTCCTCGTCTCTAAAGAATTACAGATTTTAGGTCACGGCTAGTGGTTTGCATTAGTTTCAATAGTCTTGAGTCTGTGGTTAGTTTTAGTGTGTGAAAATATGATATAACTGAAGGAGTGACTATCTGTTATGAGCTACGCTTGAGGTAGGGACTGCTAAGAAACGTTAAAAGGCACTGCACTAAAGTATGGAATTGCGTGTAGCGTTTAATAAGACTGCTGACTGTAAAATAGAATAGTTTTTTAAGTAAATGGGGTTTAACCATTGTTGGTTTTGGTAGAGGGTTTAAGGAGAATCAATGAGTCGCCTAAATGTTATAACCAACAATAAATGCCTTCGGGAACAAAATTTAACAAAACTTTATAAATAAAGAGCGTTATGGTGGGTTCAATAAAAGCATGTTTATATTGCAGCTGATAGCGGTTTAAAAGTATCATAACTGTAGCAGTGTGGTACACTGACTCTATTTATGGGTACATCAGTTGCAGAGGTAAGAGTATGCGTCATAAATTATAGTTGGATGGTGAGATAGGGTCCTCGGTTTGATCCTGTTGCGCTTTTCCTGGTTTTAGTGTTTTCCTCTAATCATTTTTTGTCTATCCGAGTTTTAAACATATTTTACATATTTTCAAAAAATTTTATTTAATAATTGCCTATTGCACAAATAATGGATTTCGTGGGATGTAGCCATCAAGAATGGCCCTTCTTTTTCTTCTTTTTTCCTTCAGTAATTACAGTGTGGCAGGAAAGACTCATACAGGTAAGAGTGAACATAGTATCTTTTATCATATGGAGTTGCAGGTTATGATGTTTTTTACTCAAATGATTATTTCATGTTTTAGGTATAATTTGTCACGTTTTAGTTTGGTTCTTATACATGTATGATTTTACATTTATATGTATTATGAATATGTTAAACAGGTGCAGTTATTTATTTGTGTTTTTAGTTAATAGATGTTTTGCTGTACTTTAGTATTTAATTATTTATTTATTGATATTTTAGTTATTTATTAATGTACCAATACGTTCATAGGTGCTGTATTTATGATTATATTTACGTTCATAATTTGTTTTATGATTTATGAATGTTTTTAATGGTGTTTTTATATGTTATTATAGCCAAAGCCCCTGATGAAGGCATAAACGAAACATGGCCTGTGTCGGGCCTGACTTTATGAAATAAAAGTGGTAAATAAATAGTTCCTTCCTTGCCTTCACGTCTGACTGGGTCTGTTGTTTTGCACGTGGATTGTGCTCATCTGTTGGACTTTTTAGTATTAAGGCCTCAGATCTTTCCATTTCTTCAGAGTTGAAATATTCCATTGTAAATTACTTGCTGGGCAGTAAGAGGGAATGGAGAGGAAGAACCAGGCACTTAATGAAAGCAGTTCCTGGAGGAAGTGAAAAGTTTTAAGTAGTATGTTAAGACCTTCACAGTGGTTGAATTTTGTCTGGTTGATGCAAATCTGAACCAGCTAATCTCTGTTCTTCTTGACATTTATTCTTCATGTGTAAACACTGTATCAGCAAGGCCAGTTCAGGACCACTTTAACCACTGAAGGGGCCCTGGGCAAACTTGCGTGGATAGGCCCCCTCTTATTTTTTCTCTCCATTTTCTACTGGCTCTCACCCTATACAAGCCCCTGTTATCTGATGCTCCCTGCCTACAGCTGTAATTTTTCCCCTCATTGCTAGCTGATGGAAGGACAGTTGTACATCCCCCCCTGCCCCCATGAGGGCTGAAGCAAGCATCCTTCTATTCTACCTTCTTATGGCCCTGGCGGGCCGATGCAAGTGTGCAGGTGGGGTGTTTTCCATCAGTCCGCTCTGGCCAGCAGGAGGAAGTGCGGCATGAGGAGTCCTCTTCCTTCTGGTTTGTGCAGGCTGGTGTGAGCATGTGTTATGCAAGGACACCAGGAACCCTAGATATACCTTAAGCCTTTCACCTCTCCAATTAACTTTCAGGCTCATATGTGCCCCCCCCCACCAAATTTTGATACTTAACAAAAAACATCATGATCCCACCACCACTGTTCCCAGAACAATCCTGTAAAAATATGTAATTTAGTAATTTAACATCATGAGCTCAGTATTCAAAAGCCCTTAAAAAGAGTTGAATTAAAAGCTTTTATATGGTCAGCAGTGGTGCTCACCACATAAGGGTTTGTTAAAAAAAATCCTGGTGGATATATGACAAATTCTGGCTGTATAAATAGCTATATGGCCAAAATTCTGCCCATATGAGAGGTGACATTTTGGCTTGGTTCAGGGCACTTGGCCCCTGAATGGGCTTATTATATAAAGTTATGCTTGAATATACAGCCATCCATTTTAAGTTCATAGAGTGGCTGAATATTTGCCTTCCTGATGAAAACCTTCCCTCATGCTTTTAAATGTTAAATCTTGTACAGGTATGATAACAAATATTTCAGAAATCACATCACATCACAGTGCCTGAATGTGTCATCTGCTTCTGCTGTAGTCCCTCCCCTCTCAGGCGGCTAGAGGGGACATGAGAGGGGTGAAACTGGAATGAGCAGAGCACAGGGTAGATCAAAGAACAGTTAGTCTGCTCCCTAACTCAGCCCCCTTCCCCTCCACCCTTGTGTGCAATGCTTTCTCCATGGACAAGCAGGATGCGTTAGCCACACCTGGTCATGTCATCCGACAGTGCCAAGGAGATGGAAGTACTCTCTCCTATAGCTGAGAAAGGCAGAGCCTTTCTGACCATGCCCAGGTGTCCATACTTCTTGGCCTGCCCTTACCTGGCTCATTTTTGCTTCTTCCGCCCAGCCAGAAGGACAGAACATCAGCTCTCCTCAATCCTACCTTACAACAAGAACAAAGAGAAATGTGAAAAGACCAACAAACCTGCATTCAAGAAGTGCCTGAATTGGAAGAAAAATTAATTTGACAGATGCCCACGATCACTGCGGGCACTGCCTGGGAGAAGCTCACTGTGTGAAGGACTGCCCTCACTGTGTCTGCATGTCCCCCAGGGCTCGCCGCTCCCGCAGCCACACACTACAGGATTTCCTCTCGGTGTCATTTCTGCAGCCTGGGAAACTCAGTTCTTCCTCAGCTAGACACCAGCCCAGCGAGAAAGCCAAGAAGAAAGCTCCTGGAAGGGAGAAGGAGAGAAGCAGCTGTGTGGCAGTTGGCAACGTGGCCGCCGCTAAAACCCCCTCCTCCAGAGCAGCTGCGGCACGGGATGTGACCCTCAGGGCCTCCATCCCTGGCCCAGCAACACCACCTCCAGCGGTCTTGACTTCTGACCTCATGCCAGCAGCAGCTCCTGCACCATCCAGAGAAGTGGCTCACTACAAAGAATTGGACCTCCCAAGCACCGAGCAAAAATTGCACTCCTGGCTCCACCCACTACTGACACAATTGGCCGATGCCATGATGATGTTGGCCATTGCCATGCCAATGGGAGAAACCCTTTCTTCAATGAGCTAGTTGGTGCTGTGGGATTCCCCTCACCCCATTGGTATGCCGACACAGAGGCAAGGGAAGAGACCGCTCCATCAGTGCCAGCAACAGCATGGACAGAAGCAGTAGCAGCAGCAGCCAATAGCAGGCAAAGAAGGGCAAGGAGCCTTTCCACTTCTGCCGCCCCTTCTTGGAAATACTGATGCCATGTCTCCATCAGTTCCCAGCCATCCCTGCCACTTACAAAGCGGTCACTGCTCAAAACCCGGGTCCACAAACCATGACTCCCCACGCTGCCATGCTGGACCTCCTGGCATGCTTTTTAGCGCAACACATGCCTATGCAGAAATGATGGCAACCACAAACTGTGCCAGCTGGTGCACCACAGAACTCCATGCCATCATCGAGGATGCCATCCCCAAGAGCATCACCATCTCCTACCAACTTCTCTCCTGAACCCCTCTCTGCAGACAGTGAGGGAGAGGAGGCAGTGGCCCTGCGCTTAACCCTCCTAGGGGACCTGGATGAATGCAGGAAACACCTCATATGCTCAGTCTTCGATGACTTCAACTCATTGTCCAGAACAGCTGCATCAGCCATCGCCTCCAGGCCTCCGATCTCCGGGAGGACACACATGAGCGCCTTGTGGATGCCCCCTGCACAGGAGACCAGCTCTTTGGGGAGAAGGTCAAGGAGACAGTTAACAACATGAAAGAGCGCTTCACCATCCTCCAAACCTTGGCCTCCGACAGGCTTGAGCACATCATCACCACCCACACAGTGCAGGGGTCCTACCAAAACCTTATTCCTATTTTTTGATGCCATAAATGCCATCTGTACCATAGATGGCAGTCGCATAGGTCCACGCACCAATTATACCAGTCCTACCATCAGAAGCCACACCAGAAGGACTTCAGGCAGCAGAAGCAGTCTATGACACCTTCGGTGAAGAGTACTCTCTTCTTTGACACCTCGACCTGCACAATTGTGCTGGTGGGGAGCCGCCTGTCCTTCTTCAAAGAGGCCTGGGCAAAGGTTACCACTGACAATGGGTCCTGGAGATCATCTACAAGGGTTATCACATATGATTCCCCAAGATCCCTCATGAGAAATCCAACCCCTTCAGCTGCACCCCAGAACATTTGCGTGCCACCATGGCTGCAGAGATCCAATCCTGGCTAGTGGCAGGAACCATGGAGCAGGTGTTGCTGTGGGAGTTCGGGCATGGGTTCTATTCCAGTTACTTCCTCATCCCCAAGAAATCGTGGGGGAGTGCACCCTATCCTCGACCTTTGTTGCCTCAACCAATTCATTCACAAGGAACGCTTCAGGATGTACTCCTGGGGTCCATCCTACCCCTCTTGCAGCCAAACGACTGGCTGGCATTGCTGGACCTCCAGGATGCCTACACCCATATCCCTATCTATCCTGCACATAGAAAGTTCTTACGCTTTTGCATCGCAGACCAACACTACCAGTACAAGGTACTCCCCTTTTGGCCTCTCTCCGGCCCCGAGGGTGTTCACAAACAGCATCACCATAGCAGCTGTTTGCCTCCGAAGATCCGGAATCTGTGTCTTTCCCTACCTAGATGACTGGTTGATAGCTACCCCCTCCAGGCAGGCAACGGAGAAATCCGTCCAGACCATCGTCTCCTTACTGTCTACCCTGGGATTATTGGTCAACCTCAGGATGTTGCAGCTACAGACCATGCTTGGACTTCATTGGCATCAGTGGAGGAGTGGCCTAGTGGTTGGGGCAAGGTACTTCAGGCCGGAAGGTCGGGGGTTCAAATCCCACTAGAGGACAGCAACCTTGGGCCGGAAGGACTGGGGTTTCTAGTCCCACAGGTGCTCCTTGTGGTCTTGAGCAAGCCACTTAACCTTCCACAGCCCATGTTCCCTGTAAAATAGTTATCTCCAAATTATAATGCCCTGTTCAATGTAATTTCAGTTTGTTCAATGTAAACCGCACTGATGCAGAATAGCGCGGTATATAAGAGAATTAAAATAAAAATAAATAAAATCACACTCTCCACCCCTCAAGGGAAGGCGGTCCTCCCTATGGTACGAGTGCATACTATCATCTCCCTGGCGCAGTCCATAGCAGCCACCAACGTTGTCTCAGCCCGAATGCTCTTGCGACTCTTGGGCCACATGGCAGCAACTACACAAGTCATCCCCCTTGCAGACTTCACATGAGGGGCCTTCAGTGGCACTTGCATCAAAACTTAGTAAACTCACTTTGTGTTCCTTCACAATGTAACTGATAATAAAGGCAATTTGTGTCACTTTTGGTTAGATTTTTTTTCTCTGCTGTCTGCGAATCAGACAGAGTTTATCAGGAGAGAATACTGTGTGCTCATTCAGTGGACCCCCTGCAGTGCAGGACACAGGGCAACAGCCCCCTTTCCCTATTGGTAAAAACAACCCTTAGCCAGTTAAGGGCAGGAGGTAACACTGAAATCGAACAGGAAAAGAAGTAGTAAAGGCCAGCATATCTGACTTTTGCAAATGGCTGATGTAGGCTGGACCACAGTAAACTGCTGACAGTACAAGGACATTTAGTTAATTTAGTTATCAGGAATATGTCTTGTCTAAAGAACTGCACTTCTTGTACTTCTGACAGAATTAAATATGTTAATCAATTTGACTGGATCTAAAAATACCACAATGTATTTCCTATTAGTGAATTAGAAGTCTAGAGCTTAGAGCACTGGGTTGGTACTCCAATGCAGAATGTGCTGCTGCTGGAATAATTTTTTAAAATTATTTTAATTCAACAAAAAATAATGGTGAACTAGGTCTTCAGGATCTTGTCTACATCAATGCTTCTTAACCTGACCCTGGAGTACTCCCTAACCCAGGCGTGTCAAACTCCAGCCTGGTTTTTCAGGACGTCCATAAAGAATATTTCAGAGATATATTTGCATACAATAGGGGTATCTCATGCATCTTCATTAGGTATAAGACTGGTTTGCGGCCCTCTAGCCCTAGCCAGTCTGGTTTTTAGAATATCCACAATGTATTAGTTATCTTACTTGGCTGGAATTATATAATACTTTTCACAAAGGTCAAAGCGGTTTACATGGAACTTCAAACAAATCAAACGATGTTTACATTGAACGATAACTTTGTACAATAATGTTAAGGAACAGGAATAGATGTTAAGTTTGGGTATGTTTAGCTGACCTTAACTATATACATAATGTTCTTCATGGTATTTGGTTTTTAACTATCAACAGAATGTACTTTATGTTGTGGGCGGGGGGGGGGGTTGGGGAGAGTGAGCCCACAGTGGAGGGTGAAAATATGGGTTTTGAGGAGCTCGCAGAAGGTTGGGAGGTTAGTGGTGTTTCTTATGTGGTCAGGGAGGGAGTTCTAGGATAAGGGGGCATATAGCTCAAAGGATCTGGCACAAGCCTGTTGGATGTTTCTTGTTATTGCTTGAGGGGTGATCCGGGTGTTCATAGTGGTGGCCTGGGTGTCTTCAGTGGTGTGATGAGGGAAAGAAGGTTGTGGGATGATCGGTGTTTTAAGAGCTTTGTGTATCATTAGTAGGATTTTGTAGAATATTCTGCTTTGCAGTGGGAGCCAGTGAAGGTGCTTGAGGATGGGGGTGATGTGATCATGCCTGGAGGCTCCTTTGATGGTCCAGGCTGTTGTGTAGAGTCCTGTTTGTAGAGGATGAAGCATTGATTTTGGGAGTACGTGATATATTGAGTTGCAGTAGTCAGCATGTGGTATAGCGAGAGCTGTTGGGCCAAGTGGAAGCCTGATAGGGTGAGGAGATGGCAGAGGCTTCTAGTTTTATAGTAAATTGAGCTTGCTGTGTTTGTTGTTTGTGTCTTTAGGGTGAGGTGGCTGTCAAGGGCGGTTCCTTGGTATTTTACTTCTGGTTTGACTTGGATTTCTGTGTTATTGGGAGTGATGGAGGAGGGTGAGGAGTGAATGATTCATTTTTGGTGACTAATAAGGATTCAGTTTTCTTGAGGTTTACAGATAATGATTTGCAGATAGCCATTGTAAAATGTCTAAGAAGCACTGCTGGAGTTCATGGTAGGATGGTTTGTTGAGGTTGAGTGGAGTGTAAAGCATGATATCATGTGCATAGATGTGATAGCTGATGTTGTGTGATTGGATGATGTTGCAGAGGGGTTGTAGGTAAATATTGAAGAAGAGAACTGGGAGAGTAGATCTTGGGGGACATTTTGAGTTTGATGGGGTTGATGATAGCTATTCGATTCTTATCTGCTGGAGTCTGTTGTGAAGGTAAGCTTGGAAACAACTTAATACAGCGTCCTGTATTCCAATTTACTGAAGGCATTGTAGGAGGATGTTGTGGTTGATGGTGTCAAAGGCAGCTGAAATATCAAGGAATTCCCTTTATGAGGTTATTCAAGAGGGAAGTTAGGAGAGTTTTCACTCCATATTGTGGTTAGTATCCATGCTGCTGTGAGTCGAGTGGGGCATGGGTGTCGAGATATTCTTGTAGTTTGATTTGGACAGTCTTCTCAATTATTTTGATTAAGAATGGTAGGCTTGCAGTGGGTCCGTAGGAGGAAGGGTCAGACAGGTCAAGTTGGGTTTTTTTTAACAGAGGGCAAATTGAGGAGGATTTTAGGCAGGTTGGTAAGTGGCCATGTAGTAGGGAGCTTTGAGTGAGCCTTGCAAGGAATGGAGAGAGTTCAGATTTAGTTGCTGTGATCCAGCTGACCGGACAGGGGTCAAGGGGGGAGGTAGTAGTGTTGAGAGATGAGTTGATGCTTTCTGTATTTTCAGCAGAGATATGTTTGAAGGTGGTCCGTGAGTGCATTGGTATGGTAAGTTGTGGAGGGTGAGCTTGATTGAGCTGCAGGTTGAGGATGGCGGGTTGAGAAGTAGTCTGCTAGTTGTTAAGGAGTGATGGAACTGAAAAGTTCCGGTGATGCGGTGAGCCCGAGCGGACGCACGCCGCTCGAGCTCTGGGCCCCTTGCTCCTCCGGCGCCGCCAAATGCTCGTTCGGGGCTAAAATCGGGGTTTCCACACACCCCCGGAGCTCCCTTACACAAGCCGCAGCCGGGAGAGATGATCCGGCGCTCCCCTCTCACCTGCGTTTAAAGATTCTGGAGGCGGCCTGGACCAGCGCGGCTCATGTTGCAGGCGCCGCGCTGAGAGCCACGTGGTGGGGGGAGTAGGCAGTCGGCGACCCAAGACAACCTGCACGGGATTGCAGGGGGATCCCTGCGGCGGCCGTGGCCTTACGGTTGGTGCTCCGGCCCCCGCCCCCTGTTTTTTGCCTCCAGCTTGTCTCCAGCCTGTGCCCCGTATGGCTGCCTGACGCGGGAAAGATCGGGGGAGGCTAAGATCCCTTATTGGGCCCGGCTGTGAAATGCCCCTTGTTTTGCCTGCTTCCACCCCCACCCAGAGGACCTGCAAAGGGCCGAGTGGATATGACCTGAGCCCTCCTCTCTCCTCCATCGGAGCCACTGACCCATGCCTCTTTCTGCCAGCTGGGATCCTGAGATTTGTTCTTTTGCACTAGGACATACTGGACTGAATCCTGCCCCCCCTGCCTCTGGCATTCTGGAGTCTCTGACCGGAGCCCTGCTCTCACCATTGAAGAGTCTGTAACCTGCGCCCTGCACCTGGCCTCCGGTGTATAGGCGCCCGAGACTGAAGCTTATACCCCGCTGAGTGTAGGGGCCCGGGACTGGTGTTCCTTCTTCAGCGCACTGCCCCACCTTTGACACCTAGGGGCCTCAGAACTGTACCTAACTACGGGGCGTCCGTACCCGTGGCCCAGGCTTTCCCTCCAGAGCGCCGCTGACCGGGATCCTTGCCTTTCATTCAGTGCCTCAGAGCCCTGAACTCATACTTTATCTCCTGTGTACAGAGGCCTGAGTAGCCCCGGCGACACCTGAGGCTCGGATCTGGGACTGTGTTGCGAACCAGGGAGGTCGACGAAGGAGGCCCTCATCGCCCGGCGTGTGGAGCGGACCCCCCCTCCCCCTGAGTGGATTCCAACAGAGGCCTTGGTGATGGCGGCAAAGGGAGGCCGTCGGGTGGAGAAGGAGAAGACTCCCCTGCCGCCCAGGGGGGGGGAGCAATCCTCACCGCTGAGGGGGGAGGCCAAGACCACAGCAGAGATGGTGGACGAAATTTCCATAGCTGTAGCGGGAGCGCTGTCTGCTCAGTTTGAGGGACCTACGGGGCCGTATGGACCTTGTCCAGACCTCAGTGGAGGCCTTGGGCGGCCGCCTACAGGAGGCGGAGCACCGGATAGAGAAGTCCGAGGAGCACGTGCTGGAGCTACAGCGGGAGATGGTTCGGGTGTGAAAAAAACTGCTTCAGGGGCAGGAAGCAAAACTAGATGACCTAGAAAATAGATCCCGCCGTAACAACCTGAGATTTCTTGGGATCCCAGATACCGTCGAGGATCGGGACCTGCAACCATACTTAGAAGATCTGGTGAAACAACTACTGGCGAATGAACCCGAAGGTGCCTCAGTACAAATAGAGAGAGCGCGCACCGGGTTGGACCCCGGAGGACTAACGATACCCGACCCAGGGTGACAATAGCACGGTTCCTGAGATTTCCACAGAAAGAAGCGGTCCTTGCGTGCAGCGCGTAAGACAGGGACCATTCAGAAGGACAATGCCCGGCTACGTATTGTTCAGGATTACTCAGCAGCCCTAGGACAGCGGCGACGAGATTACGGACCACTGTGCCAGACCCTGATAGACAATAATATAAGTTCATGGTGCAATATCCCGCCCGATTGATCTTCACCCACGACGGGATCCGTCGGACTTTTGACTCCGCGTTAGCAGCAACGCCCTACGTGGAGGAGATACGGCGGAGGGCCGCAGTGGCAGCCGAGTCCTGAGGATCGGAGGGGAAGATTAATGCCCTGATGAACAAGCTAAGAGTTACTTGCTTTGGACTGTAAAGTGATGGTGATGGTAATTGTTGTGGGGGTGGAGGGCTGCTGGGATTGTCTTGGACTGCTTTCAGTAGAAATGTTGGTTTCCTCTGGGTGTGGGGGACGGGTGGGGAGCAGTCCGGGTGGTGGCTGTTTTTGGGGGGGGCCGGGGGGGAGGGGTGGTTTGTAGTGGAATGGGGGCGTTGGAGGAGTGGGGGGTACCGCACGCATCTAGGAATTCACTGAAGAGGAGAGGAGGATGGTAGTAGAATCAAGGAATCGAAGGGGGGTGGAGGGAGGGGGAGGGGGAGGGGGGGGAGGGAGAGGTAGAAGCTAAGGGGGGGGAAGGGGGGGAGGGGGGGGAAGAGGGGTAGGGGGAGGGGGGGAGTCGGAACACTGTATTTTTGGGGACCAGTTGAGGTAGTGACGGGCCGAGGACGGTCTTTGAAGGGCTATGGGGGAGGACCCCGGGCTGGGGGGGTGTCTTCCCTTTATTTTGTATGGTACTTAGCAGACATTTGTGTGCCCAGTTTAATAATGTATGCCACTTAAGATAATCTCTTGGAATGATTGTGGCCTGGGTAGTCCGATTAAACGGGCAAAAATTTTGCAGGCCTTGGCTAGGCAGGGAGCAGACATCGCTATGCTTCAGGAAACCCACCAGACTGCCGACGAACACCGTAAACTTGCCGAGAGAGTGGGTTGGGACAGGTCTGGGGGGCCCCAGCGTTTGGTAAGAAGGGTGGGGTAGTGCTTTTGATTCACAAACGGGTAAGGATGGAGGTGGTGAAGGAACTCGTTGATCCAACGGGCCGATATGTACTGGTGCAGGGCGTCCTTGAGGGGAGGCCAGTAGTTCTTGGTAGCGTGTATTGTCCCAATGTACTTCATTTGTCCCTGTATGCGCGCATTGCCTCCACACTTGAGACGCTGCCGGAGCTCCCCGTTATTTTGGGGGGAGACTTCAAACGGGGTCATGGATATCGATCTCGATACCTCTAAAGTGGGGGAGCAAAGAGAAAGACGGGCGACGGTGCAGGCACTGCGACGTTTCTGTTCCAGACTGGGGCTAGTGGACCCCTGGCGATTACTACATCCGGGCGAGCGGGATTACACACACCAATCCCGGGCCCACGGCACAAGTGCACGTATAGACTATTTGTTGTTATCCGCTGAGCTGTTTGCCAAGGTGGGGGACGCCCAGATAGGGCCTGTAGAGATCTGACCATGCATTTGTCTGGATGGAAGTCTTCTGGAGTGGGAGTACGTCATGGGCCTTTCAATGGCGTTTTCCATTGGAATTATACAGAGACGCCCAATTTCGCGCATTTATACAGCGGCGGTGGCAGGAGTTTCGAGGCCGACCATAGGGGTCATCAAGATGACCCCGAATTGCTCTGGGAAACGGCGAAAGTCATACTGAGGGGGGATATAATTGGGTTTCTTGCCAGAAAACGACGATTAAGGGCCGAACGTATTATGGTCTTAAAGCGATTGGTGACGAACTTGCGACGCCGCTGGGCTCATACTCCCACTGCGGGCTTAAAAAAGCAGCTATGGGATTCTCAAATGGAATTAAACGAACTATTACACCAGAGAGCAAAGAAGTCAGTCTTGTATTATCGCTCTCAATTGTACCGTGATGGGACAAGCCGGGGAAAGTTATTGGCTCGGTGCCTGCGTGGACCCAGGGGCTCTAAATTGGTGCCCGCCTTGCGAGATGATCTTGGGATTTTGCAAAGGGAAAGCCCGGGCGCTAGCGCGGGGTCTTTCGCTCTTTCTTTCAGAACTTTACACTGCGGAGGCGACATCTCCTGCGAAGATGGCGGATTATGTGAGGGGACTAGACTTGCCCCGCCTTTCCACTGAGCAAAGAGCTCAGTTAGATCAGCCAATTACGGTGGCCGAGCTGCAAGGGGCCATTTCCAAGGCCAGCTGCTACAAATCCCCAGGATCCGATGGTCTAGGTGCCGAATTCTACAAAATCCTCAAGGAACAGATTTCCCCAACGCTGACTGCTGTACATAATCGCGAGCGCAGCAGGGCTCTTTTCGGTGGGGGGTTAATCATGCTCATATTGTTCTTATCCCCAAACCGGCCAAACACCCTCTTTCTGCAGCCTCGTATCGTCCGATCTCCTTGCTCAACTTCGGACCTTAAATTAATGGCTAAGATCTTAGCAGACCGCCTGGCGGAGTTTTTGGGCAGTTGGTCCATGAGTCCCAGGTCGGTTTTGTTAAGGGGCGATACGCGGTCCGTAACTTACGTAAGATCATAGCGTCTTTAGAATGGGTTCAGTATAGACACCTGTCCTCTCTCTTGATTAGCTTTGACGCAGAAAAAGCCTTTGACAGGGTGGACTGGCAATATCTGAGATTCATCCTCCCTCAGTATGGTTTGGGGCCGTCGTTTTGTAACATGGTCGACAGTTTGTATGCCAATCCTACCGCAGCGATACTCTGTAATGGAGTCATCTCAGAGCCTTTTTCATTGCAGAGGGGGACCCGTCAGGGCTGCCCCCTCTCTCCTCTCCTTTTTGTTCTTTCTTTGGACCCTCTTCTACGCCGAGTGGCGGTATGCGGACAATCCGGGGCGTAAGTATTGGCCCTCAGGTCTTTAAGATTTCGGCCTTTGCCGATGACCTGTTGGTGCACTTGCTTTCTCTCCGGGGATTCCCTACCCCCTCTGTTGCAGGAGTTCCGCGTTTTCGGGCAGATTGCGGGGTTTAGTATCAATAGGGATAAGTCTGAAGCCCTTGATGTTTCTGGCCGACTTCGGGGTAGCTGGGGTGGGCGACTTTCCCCTCCGATGGGCTGAGCGCCAGTTCATATACTTGGGAATTGTACTGTCCTGTCAGCCGGGTCGCCTATATAGGACTAACCTGCGACGGATGCTGGCCAAGGTGAGGACTCAGCTGCAGGCGTGGCAGTCCCTCCCCCTATCCCTTATGGGGAGGATTGCGGCGATCAAATTGGTCCTCCTGCCGCGGATCTTATACTGGCTACAGACCCTCCCTGTGTGGATCCTTCGTCGGGATATCAGGTGCTTGAGGCGGAATTTCGGGGCTTTCTATGGCGGGGGTCGAGAGCTCGGGTCTCGTACCGTAGACTCATGGAGAGGATCCGTGGGGGGGGATGGGGCTTCCAGATCTTGGTGCTTATGTGCTGGCTTGTCAAGCCCGCCATTTGGGGGACTGGCTCGGGGATAATGATCTTTATACCCCTAGAGCGTTTGAGGAGGCGTACGTGGCACCCCATTCTCTACGGGCCCTTTTGCATTTGGAGGTGAGTAGGTGGCCTACGCATTTAGCGGACAGCGTGTTATTGGCCCCGGTGTATAAAACCTGGCGGAAATTGAATGTCTATTGGGGCCGACGGTGGCAGGTGTCGAGCTGGCTACCTATTTGGGGCAACGCCAATTTTAACCCGGGGGACTGAAACGGCAGCGTTTCGTCAGTGGGGGGAGAGAGGAGTGCGGGCGCTGGGCCATGTGGTGGACCTGGCGGGTAAACCTAAGCCCTTTCCCATGCTATCCCGCGAATATAAATTGGGGCCGCTACACTTCTTTGCATACATGCAAGTGGCCCATTACGTGGCTTCCCTTCCACGGTCGGAACTCTGTGGCGACCGCCGCTCGGCCCAGATAATAGCGTTTTTTCGGGTTTGGCGACGTTGAGTGGCCGTCTATTCGGACCTTCCATCTTCGGTTGGAGCAGTTTCGACCACAGCCAGATTACAGCGGTGTGGAAAGAGCCTGGGGGGTGGAATTGGGTCGAGAGATTCCCCATGGTACTATTTTGGTGGCCCTCCGGAGGGTGGCGAGCCTGGCAGATGGTGCTCGCTGGCGAGAAATTCAAATTAAGTGTTTAACTAGGGTTCATTTCTCCCCGCGGCGAGCCCTTCGCTGCCATTTAACCGCAGATGGTAGCTGTCCACGCTGTGCGGAGCCCCTGGCGACCTTGTACCATATGTGGTGGGGCTGCCGGCGCATACGCCCCTATTGGCATAGAATTGCCCTCTATATGGCCGACCTCCTTGGACAACCTGTATACTGGGATGCGGCCTTGATCGTCTTGGATCTCCTGGGTCTCACCTCTCCAAAGGGGAAATGGAGTCGTTGGCTGGTGCGGAAGGCATGTCTGGTGGGTAAAGGCCCCATTCTACGTGGGTGGAGGGACAGCCACCCTCCCTCTTTTTGGGAGTGGCGGAACTCCTTCCATCAACTTATGCTCCTGGAGTGTCGGGCTGCACGGGGTCATGTGAAGCGATGGTCCTGCTTTCTGGTTACTGTGGGAGCCCTATATTCAAAAGTTGAGTCCTCGGACACGTAATGTAACCCTGCAATTAGGCTGTTGATAGCCCTGGATGTATGTAGAGACCTACAGAGGTTCGGCACTGTTATATATGCTGGTCTGGGTGGGTTTTGCGTCTGGGTGGAGGGGGGGGGAGGGTGGGGGGGGGAGGGGGGGAAATAGGGGTATTATCTTAAAAACTATGTAACCATCTATGTATCTTGCACCTTGGGGATCAGAGCCCACCCCAGGGAGCGATTGCCTTATGCTCTGTATTTGATGTTCTGTTTGATGGTTCAAAATAAAATATTGAAAAAAAAAAAAAAAAAAAGGAGTGATGGAACTGTTGGTTGTGTTGTTGGAGGGTGATTTCATAAGCTCTTTTACTAGAGTGAACAGCTCTCTTGGGTGATTGAGTGATCTTTGAATTTGTTTTGTGTGGGATAGTAGGATTGGTCTGAAGGTAGCAGTGATTTTTCTCCATCTGTGTTCTTGTTTCCTTAGTTGGGATTTGAGCTTTTGGAGGTCTGGTTTGTACCATGTGGTCCGTTTGTGGACAGTGTTGTGAAGATGGGGCACGGTTGAGGCTGATTCACTGATAGTTTCGTTCCAGGTAGTGATAGCGGAGTCTAGGTCTTGTTTTTCTGTGTTGAGAATTGGGGAGATGTGAGCAAGGAAGGATTCTTTGTTGAATTGTCTGAAGCAATTCTTGTGCAGCTTAGGGGGTGTGGTTTGTCTATGGGAAGTGCTAATGGACAGCTGAAAGATTACTATTTTGTGGTCAGACTAGAGTACTGGGAGAGTTTGGATTAGTGGGAGAGAGTCTATGTGGGTGGGGTTGTTACTTGTGAAGTTTTCAACATTCACATAGACAACCCCTCCGACCACCATGCCTCAAAGTTCCTCGCTCTTACCTCCTCGTTCGACCTCCGACTTTGCTCCACTGCCCCCACACACCTACATGGCCACTGCCTTGACCTAATATTCTTCTCCAATTCCTCTCCCTCTAACTTCCGCAAATCAATCCTTCCTTCATCTGACCATCACCTCTTATCATTTACTCTTCAGCTTCCGCCGTCCCAACCTCGTCCTGTCTCCTCTGACCTATTTAGAAACCTTCATAATACTGATCCCCTGACTCTCTCCTCCACCATTTCTCCATCTCTTTCCTCCATTTTATCCTCCAAGTCCGTCGACAAGGCATTATTTTCATACAGTGCTACACTATCCTCAGCCCTTGACACTCTTGCCCCTCCCACCCCATGTCCTGTCAAACGATCTACTCCCCAACCCTGGCTTTCACCCACAATCCGTTACCTATGCATCAGCGCCCGTTCTGCCAAACGAGCTTGGTCCAAATCCTGCTCCCCAGAAGACCTTCTACACTTCAAATTCATGCTTGGCTCCTTCCAGTCAGCCTTAGCACTTGCCAAACAAGATTACTACATCGATCTGACCAACTCCCTTGCCTCTGATCCTCGCCGTCTCTTTAATACCCTCAGTTCTCTCCTCAAGGTCCCCCCGCCCCCGATCCCGCCCTCCCTTTCGGCCCAAACCCTAGCCGACTACTTCCACGACAAAATCCACAAGATTACCCTCCAATTCCCTACCCCCTCATCTACCTCCCCATCCATACTCCCCCTGCCACCCTCTCCTCCTTCCCCCCCGATCTCTGAAGAAGAAACCACACTCCTTCTTTCCTCCTCCAAACCCACCACCTGTTCATCAGACCCTATCCCCACCCATCTCCTACATTCCATCTCCCTCACCATTGTCCCCTCCATCACTCATATCCTCAACCTTTCTCTCTCCACTGCAACTGTCCCCGTTGACTTCAAACGTGCTGTTGTCACACCTCTCCTCAAGAAACCCTCACTTGATCTCACATGCCCTTCTAACTATCGACCCATCTCCCTTCTTCCCTTCATATCCAAATTATTAGAACGAGCAGTCCACCATTGCTGCCTCGACTTCCTCACCTCCCAGGCCCTCCTGGACCCACTACAATCCGACTTCCGTCCCCTACACTCCACTGAAACGGCACTCACAAAAGTCACCCACGACCTGTTCCTGGCTAAATCTAAGGGCCTATCCTCATCCTTGACCTTTCTGCTGCCTTTGACACCGTTGAACACAACCTTCTCCTCACCACCCTTTCCTCGCTTGGCTTCAAGGACTCCATACTATCCTGGTTCTCCTCCTACCTCTCCGATCGCTCATTCAGTGTATGCTCTGATGGCATCTCCTCCTCCCCTACCCCGCTCCATGTAGGTGTTCCCCAGGGATCTGTCTTGGGCCCCCTCCTCTTCTCTCTCTATGCCCAAGGTCTTGACATGCTAATCTCCTCCCATGGCTTTCAGTACAGTCTCTATGCCGATGACTCCCAAATCTACATCTCTACACCTAATATTTCTCCGGCAACCCAGTCCAAGATCTCTGCCTTCTTTCGGACATCGCTGCCTGAATGTCTAATCGCCGATTGAAACTGAACATGGCCAAGACTGAACTCCTTGTCTTTCCACCTGACTCCTCCCCCCCATCCCCCTCTCTCAATCCATGTGGATGGATCTACTATCCTTCCTGTTCCCTCAGCCCGCAATCTAGGGGTTATCTTTGACACCTCTCTCTCCTTCTCCGCTCATATCCAGCTTGTAGCTAAGACCTGCTGCTTCTTTCTCTACAACATCAGCAAAATCCGCCCCTTCCTCTCTGAACACACTACCAAAACGCTTATCCACTCCTTAATCTCCTCTTGCCTCGATTACTGCACCTACTCCTCACTGGTCTCCCCATGAGCCACCTCCTTCCCCTTCAATCTATACAAAATCACGCTGCTCGACTAATCTTCTGCCAACCTCGCCATGGCCACATTACTCCTCTTCTCAAGTTGCTTCACTGGCTCCCTGTCCAATTCCACATCCAATTCAAGCTTCTCCTACTGAGCTATAAATGCATTCACTCTATGGCCCCTCAATATCTCTTGTCTCTCCCTATGTTCCCTCAAAATTTGCGCTCCGCTAACAAATT
Organism: Ichthyophis bannanicus; assembly: GCA_033557465.1. Classification (NCBI taxonomy): domain Eukaryota; kingdom Metazoa; phylum Chordata; class Amphibia; order Gymnophiona; family Ichthyophiidae; genus Ichthyophis; species Ichthyophis bannanicus. Next base: position 66,076,774 of record CM066044.1, on the reverse strand, counting down.
ACTTCTATCAGTGCCTTTCACCTGCACCGCAAACTCCTTGCTGCACCATATGCCTGGAACAGCCTACCTGCGTCTGTGCGCCAGGCATCCTCCCTGGCCCTCTTCAAATCCAGGTTGAAGACCCACCTCTTGACCGTTGCATTCAAATCCTGACTTCCATCCTCATCTTACCCTAACCCCCATCAACGTTTATGACCAAACTATAGATCAAACTGTACCACACCATACCTTGCGCAGAACTGACTAATGCTCTGTACTGTACTAACTAAATTGTAAGCTCCGATGAGCATGACTCTGACGGGCAGGGACTGTCTCTTCCATATTGGCTACCTCTTGTAGGTTAACTGTGCAGCGCTGCGTGCGTGGTGCTTTATAAGTGTTGAATTGTAGTAGTAGAAGGTGAGGTCGAGGATGTTGCCTTTGCAGTGAGTGGGGAAGTTTATGATTTGTGAAAAGTCCATTGCTGCCATGGCTTCCAGGAATGCTGTCGCTTGTCTGGTTGGCATTGAATGGAGGTTGCGGTCTCCTAAAACGATGAGGTCTTTGTATGTTGTGTTTTCGAAGATATGGAGCAGATCAGAGAAGTCGTTAGTTGGTGCGGATGGAGTGTAGTAGGCAAGGCAGATTGTGAGTTGTCTGTTTGAGATGGTGAGTGTGTCCAGGGTTGTGGTGGATTCAGCAGCTTTCTTGTTGCATGCAGATGAAGCAGCGTATGCAAATCTCTCTCGTGCATACTCATTTTGGCTAGGGAATACTCCAGGATCTGCTTGAGAAACACTGATCTGGATCATGGAGCCCAACAAATACAAAAAACAAAAACAAAAACAGTCTTTAATGAGCAATTAAACGATCATTACTAAAAAGGAATGGTAAATGAATTCAAGAAACTTGGAGTAAGCATCGAGGATCCATCAATATGAAAAAATGAAGGGAAGCCAGAGATTGATTCGGTTCTGTGTCTGTCCACCAGGTATGAAATTGGCTGGATAGGCCTCATGGTCCTTACCTGCTTTCATTTTCTCTGTCTAACACAATGTTTTCAAACTTTGATCCCATATGACCCCATTCCCCCCCCCCCCCCGCTCATCTAAAGCAGAAAGCAGCGACAACAGTCCCAGATCTCTGCTTGCTCAATTGACATTGCTGCGTGGATGTCTCACCACTGTCTGAAACTGAACATGGCCAAAACTGAGCTCCTTATCCTTCCCCCTAAACTCGCCTCCCCCCTTCTTCTCTTCTCTGTTTCTGTGGATGGCACTGCACTCCTCCCCGTTTCTTCAGCTCACAACCTTGGGACCATCTTTGACTCTACTCTCTCTGGGCACATCCAACAGATGGTTAAAACCTGCCACTTCTTTCTCTATAACATCTGCAAAATTTGTCCCTTCCTGTCTACTCAACACTACTGAGACTCTTATCCACTCACTAGTCACCTCCCGCCTTGACTATTGTAATCTGCTCCTCGCTGGTCTCCCTCCGAATCATTTTATTTTTTTATTTTATTTAGCTGCACTTATATACCGCCTTTCACTGGGTCAAAGCGGTTCACAATAAAGAAGAGCAAACTGGGGGGTTCACAATCAAAAAAAGGGGGAGGAGTGAATTAACAATTTAACGGGAGGGGACCGGTCACCAAGGGTGGGGGGGGGGGCGTTATTTACAGTCCTAACTTTTCAGCAGTTTGTTTAATATAGTTACAATTCTGGCTTATAAGCAGTTCACATTTTAGTTTTTGGCGTCCATTTTGTGAGGAGAATCAGTGGGTGCTGTTCTGTTCGATGTCTAGATGTTCTCGGAATAGGTGGGTTTTTAGCTGCCTTCTGAATGTGGAAAGCTCTTTATTGCGTCGCATTTTAGTTGTCAGAGAATTCCATAACATAGGTGCATATAGTTTGAATGTGCAGTTACAGGTTTGCTGGTTGAATTTAGTTCTTCCATGTGACACAATCAGCACATTGTTTGTTATTTGCCGTGTTGGTTTTCCCAAGTTTGGTTTTTCCAGAAGGGTGTGTAGATATGACGGTTGCTGTTGATGAAATGCTCGGTGGATCATTATTAATGTTTTGTACTTGATCCAGACTTCTTTTGGGAGAATGTGCAAATCTTTCAGGACTGGAGTGATGTGGTCAGATTTTCTAACTCTTTGTATTGTCCTGGCTATAGTATTGAGGGCAGTTAGAAGTGCATTGAGCGTGGCGATTGGGAGTGTGTGGTATATGGAATTACAATAATCCAGGTGTGGGAGTGTCATCGGCTGCATTACAGATCTGAAGTCCTTGGTGTTCAGGAGTGGCCTAAGACACTGTACCATTCTGGCTTTGAAAAATATTGTCTTTGAAGTTTTTTCAATTTGTTGCTTGAATGACAATGACTGATCCTACAAATCTCAGCTGCACGGCTCATCTTCCACTAGTGTTGCTATGCTCATGTAACCCTTCTTCTCAAGTCACTTCACTGGCTTCCTATCAGTTTCTGCATCCACTTCAAACTTCTACTGACCTACAAGTGCATTCCCTCTGCAGCTCCTCACTATCCCTTTCTTTCTTATCTCACTCTACAACTGTCCTCGGGAACTTTGCTGCTCTGGCAGATCTTTTTTATCTCTGTCCTTCTGTGCCACTGCCAACTCCAGACTTTGTTCATTCCATCTTGCTGCTCCATATGCCTGGAACAAACTACCTGAGTCTGTGCATCAGGCACCTTCTCTAGCCCTATTCAAAGTCAGGCTAAAAGCCCACCTCTTTGAGGCCGCTTTTGGATCCTGACGCTCCTCACTCTGTTGCCCACTATTTATGTGTATCTTGCCGTACTCTAGTCCCCAGTTTCGCGGTGTGTTTTGTCTTGATTAAGTTGTAAGTTCTGACAAGTAGGGACTGTGTCTTACATCTATGTGTACAGCACTGCATACATCTTCTAGTGCTATACAAATGATTAGTGGTAGTGCTAGTAGCAACAGTAGCAGCAGTCAGCACAGGGCCCTTTGTGGCGGTGGTCAGTGTGTGTTTTCCGGCCCCAGTACTCTGCAGGGGTTTCCAGTACAACAAGAAGCTTATCCAGGTGGGGGCACAGGCTATGAATGGTCACTGGCTCACAGGCCACATGCTAACTGGTGACTGCCACTACTTGGCATACGTCACAGTGAAAGCCCAGAGAGAAGGGGAAATGGTCACGTTTTTGTGACACCCCCCCCCCCCATTCACTGGTGATGTAACCCCATTTGGGGTCCCAACGCCAAGTTTGGGAAACACTGTCTAACATTTTTACTCAAAATACAAGGAGATTTCTAGTTACCTAACCCCACAAACCAGGACTGGTGTAATCTTGTAGGCATCTAGGGCAGGAACTGCTGAGGGAGCCCCAAAGCCTGCTTAAGGCAGGCCTGGGGCCCCTTGTGGCTTGAGGGTCCAAGGCAGTTGTCACTTCCTAACACTGGTCCTGCCTCAAACAAGTATAAAACTGTTACTTAAAATGTGAATATATTGAGTTTACTAGGTCAGTATCCCTCGAAAGGAACAGGGTGCCATAGAAAGATGGCCCCAGGAAGCAGAGACTGACAGTTTGCTCTTTTCTGGAGGAGTGACAGGCCACTTTTAACCAAAATGACCGAAATGGGAGCTTTCCCTTCTGCACAGTCTTTGAAGACTCTGGGTTTTCGCTGTACTTTTGAACAAGTGGGCGTGGGCTTGTGTTGTGCTTTGGCAGTGGTTCGATCAGATTCCTAATTCCACACTTTTGAAATACAGATTTACAATGGTGAAGGAAACCAGTTTCAATATAGGAGAAGGCCAGCTTGAAACCCAAATACTATTTTTGCTTTCTTTCTTATCCCTCCTCCCCAGACGACATGCTTGCCTGGCTGGGAGTATTCTCATCAACCTAAAGCCTCGGTGCTGACTGTGGACCTATCGCGATTATCTCCCTTTCTGGGTCTGAGCAGACCACCTCCACAGTGCGTAGAGGCGGTTTTATCTTCACTGTGATTTTTCACAATTCTCCTTGACAGCATTGCTAATTGGCAAGAATATTTCGGCATAAAATAGTTTCTATATGCATTGGGTAAAGAGTTTGATTGCCGTGTTTGCTGTAGATGAGGGGTTGAGACAGAAGAAAGACAAAGTAAGTGAGAGAATAAAAGTGTGACGTTCAGTGTTCATTTACATTTTGTAGCCTTTTTTTGTCATTTATCATTTTTATTAATGTAACTTTTGCATATGATCACAACCAGCTGTAACAACAACTCAACAAAGTCACATTTTTCATACAATCTATACAATTTTCCTCTCAACCTTGACTCCTTACCCATCCCTTCCTTCCCCCAGCCCCCTTTCCCATCCCTGCATAGATAGACCAGCATTTTATCCCATTCTTTCTCAAATCTGTCACTTCTTTGTTTGCATAGAGCAGTTAATTTTTCCATCAGAAAAATCTGACGGATTCTCTCCGCACAATGTTCTATAGTAGATGGCCTATCTGTTTCCATCTATAAGCTAGTTCATATTGTGCTGCACTGAGGCATGCCATAATTTGTCTTCTCTCTTTTCGCGGGCCCCCAACCCTCCACCATCCCAACAGGATCTACTACCAACTCCACCCCCACTACTTGCTGTATCCACTCTTTCACCTTTACCCAGAAGGAGTTGTATCTGGGGGCAGGTCCACCAAATGTGAAAAAAGGAACCTGCCCCTCCACAGTTTCTTCAGCATTGATTGGGGACTGAAGAAAACATCTGATTTAGTCTATCCGGTGTATAATACCACCTCATCAAAACTTTATACCAGTTTTCTTTTACCACCACCGAAATAGGAAGGCTGGGTCCGCTGCTTTTTGACATATTCATAAATGACCTGGAAAGGGGAATAACGAGTGAGATTATCAAATTTGCAGATGACACCAAACTATTTAAAGCTGTTAAAACCCAAGAGGATTGTGGAAAATTGCAAGAGGATCTTGATAAATTGGAAGACTGGGTATCCAAATGGCAGATGAAATTTAATGTGGACAAGTGCAAAGTTATGCACCTAGGAAAGAACAACCCAAACTATGGTTACACGATGCAAGGTTCCACATTGGGAACCACCACCCAGGAAAAAGATTTAGGTGTCAGCGTGGATAACATGTTAAAGCCCTCGGCCCAGTGTGCAGCGACGGCTAAGAGAGCAAATAGAATGCTAGGTATCAGAAGGAAAGGAATGGAAAATAAAACAAAGGGTATTATAATGCCTCTGTATCGTTCCATGGTGCGACCGCACCTTGAATATTGTGTGCAATTCTGGTCGCCGTATCTTAAAAAGGATATACGTTATTACAAAAGGTACAGAGAAGAGCCACCAAAATGGTAAAGGGGATGGAAGAATACCCCTATGAAGAGAGGCTAAAAAGGTTAGGGCTCTTCAACCTGGAAAAGAGACGGCTGAGGGGAGATATGATAGAAGTCTATAAATTAATGAATGGAGTGGAATGGGTAAATGTAGATCGATTGTTTATACCATCAAAATATAGAAACACTAGGGGACATGCAAAAAAGCTACAGGGTAACCTATTTAAAACTAATAAGAGAAAATATTTTTTCACTCAATGTGTAATCAAACTCTGGAATTTGTTACCAGAGGATGTTGTAAAAGCTGTTAGTGTAACTGGGTTTAAGAAAGGTTTGAACAAGTTCCAGGAAGAAAGGTCCATAAACCATTATTAAAAGGGACCCAGGATTTCACTGCTTGACCCAATACAAGCATTGTGGAACCTGTGTCCCTTGGGGAAACTGCTAGGTACATATGACCTAGATTGGCCACTGTTGGAAACAGGATACTGGGCTTGATGGACCTTGGTCTGACCTAGTATGGCATATCTTATGTTCTTAAGGCGACGACCCTGGTCCCAAGTTGCTTTCCACTGCTGACCATCTATTTCCAGCTCCAGGTCCTCCTCCCATTCCAGCATATAACGATGTTTACCCTCCCAGTTTCCCTTTATTGCCTTATAAAGGGCTGAGATGAGACCTCTAGATCCCTTCTTTCCATACCATATGGTTTCTAATCTAATGAAGTCTCTGCCCAGCTGCTTCCTACCTATTTTCCACCCCAGGTAATGCTGCACTTGTCTATAATGGAAGTTGTCTCCCACTCGCAATCCATACCGCTCCTGTAGCTCCTCAAATGTAACCCAATCTTCTCCATCTATGAACTGATGGAGCTGTTTTAATCCTAATTGCGCCCATCTTTTATATGGTCCACCTTCCTGCTCTGGCAAGATGTATGACAGATCACTCGCATAAGTGAGAAACTCAGCTCTCTCTTATCCGCTTGTTTTTCCCGAATAGCATCCCATATCTGCAACACATGTCTCATGTACGGATTCTCTAGTATTTTGCTTCCTCTTAATTTTGTAGCTTTTCTTGGCTCCAAACTGGTATATCAGTGGACACTTGTGTGGGGAAATGAAATAATACAGACTGCCTTTATTTAACAGGTTTTATATATCGCCGTCTCCTTCAATCAAAGCAGTTCACATTACAAATAAGAAAAAAGGGAGGAGTCAAGCAGGATACAAATACTAATACTACAAAGCATTATTAATTATTGATGCCCTAATAGATAGTCTCGAAGTGATTTCTGAATAGAAAAGTCTTTAGCTGCTTTTGAAAGTCCTTAATTTCTGTAACAGCTGTTAAGGCGTCTGGGAGACAATTTCAAAGGGCAGGTGCTGCAAGTGATAGAGCCCTTGCCAAAGTAGAATGAATGGATTTGGTGTATGAAGAAGGCGTCTTTATAGTATTAATAGCACTAAGCCTAAGTCTGGTACTAGAATCGTAAATGATGAGAGACTTCCGACTGTCAGCAGATAAGTTATGTTTAGTTCTTAAGATATTTAGTATAATTTTGAAACAAATATAAGATATGATAGAACACCAATGGAGCTAATTCAAAATAGGGGTGATGTGATCATGCCAGGTAGAGCCTATTATGATAGGACTGCAGTGTTTTGAGCCAATTGAAGAGGTCTGATAGTTTGCTTTGGAAGGCCAAGATAAATAGTGTTACAGTAGTCCAATACTGGTGTAATACAGCTTGGCAGACAGTCCGGAAGTGATAGCCGCCGAGGAGGGGTTTAAGTCTACGTATTATGGCTAATGTGTAGAACGCTTTTCTTGTAGTCTTACTGATGTGAGGTTGGAAGCTAAGATTGCAGTGCAAAGTGACTCCAAGATATTTTACTTCTTTGCTGATATAGCATGAGAGCGCTACGCCGTGAGCGTGCAGGTAAAAGAGAAGTACAGCTTGCTAGCGCAGCAGCTTCAGTATTTGCAATGGCGCCACTTCATCAAAACTGGAATGCAAGATAGCGCCTAAGTTTTATTTAGTTTTGTCTTTTCTTGCCTGGCGGTTTCCTCTTGCTTTTCAGCTCAGTCAGAAATAGCTTCTGTTGAGCTTCTGCTTCATGAGCTTAAACTCAGAACGACGTAGGGAATTTTCCGCTCTGTTGTCTCTCCTCCCTTCTTTAGTTCATTCGTTGCAGTGACCGAGGCCACGCACAAGGGCTGCTTCTGGAATCCCGCAATCATGGGTCCCAAGTCTAGCCACTAAGTATTGCCATTATGCCTTGACTTGGATTCCCTCTCCCTGGGCCCTGTATCTAATTCCTCCCTCATCCCATATGCCTTGTTCTGTGTTTAAGTTGCTGCCACTGTTAAGCATGCGATACATGTAAGCCTGTACAGAGTTCTCTCTTCCATGTAATGGAAGACCGCCTATGTTCATGCGCTCTTCATAAATGTTGTTTACTGTAAACCACATTTGATCTTCGGAAATTGTGGTATAGAAATTGTTTCAAAATCAATAAATAAAATGAATGCCTCATCTAGACACTTGAGGTCTTCTCAGATGCACCTTCTAGTGGTCCCCTCAGTAAGTAGACAAGAGATGCTCCAGTTCTATGGAACTCTTTACTATTGCATGTTCATGCTGAAAGTTCCTTTAGGAAATTTTAAAACCTGCCTGTTCTGATCACCTATGAAACAGTCACCTAGTGCTTCTGATGCATATCCCCCCTTCACCCTTTGTCTTCTGCTATATATATATCATAGTCTATTAAGGATTTTGATTTATTGTCCTATGCATTCCCCTCCCCCTTGCCCTCCCTCTTACTGATTGCTGTCGCTAGATGTAGCTCCACTATTTGAATGTGACTGTCACCCTATTTTATTTGTTGACCGGACTGTTTCTGTATGCAAGCTGCCATGATGTTAATTTTATATTCTCGAACGGCAGTATAACAAATCTCCATAAATAAAAAGTTAAGGTGTGCTAGGCACAAAACCTCCATGGTATCTGCTGGGGCTGGGAAGGCTTTGGCGCAGTTAATGCTACTGAGCTTAGCACAGCACAGTCAGCTACACCTTTAGAGAACTCTGCCACCTTAGCAGTCAATGTGCAGTAATGACCTCCATGTTTAACTGCAAGGCACATTCCCTGCCTGTCGCACACCCCAAAATAACGATTTCCGCAGTAGCTAATAATTAACGTGGCACTTTGCTGTCAGTGTTTGCTAATTCCTGCATTAAACAGATAATGCAATAAATGGGAGCTTTGTGGCAAAGCTGGTGCCCAGAGAGTTGGGCAGAGTTGAGATGCCTCTCTTCAAATAGTTAATGGTGGAGGTGTTGACTGCCCAGTTCTGATCTCTGAGCTTCTACGCATGATTTGACCGTTGATACTGGAATTAGATGATCAATAGAAGAGCAGAATGGTTGGAGAAAGCAAGTATAATTCAGTCCACTGAAGGTGAGGCAGTATTGCTTTGCCTTCCTTAAGAGAGTGTTGGTCTGTTGCATAAACGGATCTGTATTGCGCCACCACACCGAGCTGTACTGGCAGGGACGCACACACTTTTTCACAGTGTTTCATAAAAATGAGAGGAACTAAAAGAATACTACGTGCACACAAACAGAACCAAACAAATAGTGAAGCATGGGCAGAACCTACTGATGCTATCTCATCGGGGAATGCTGCTGGAGAACTTTCTAATTTTAGGTAGCGTTTTCTCTTTCTCCACCTCGTGATTTCTTATAAGAGAAAGTTCTAGCAGGTGTTACATTTCAGATTATTAGTTTTCAGAGCAGCATTTAATTTTATTAGGTTTGCCAAGCTTTGCTGACTATTTGGGAGACTCTTCGCATCTTGGTGCAGTAAGGGGGAAATGTTTTGGATCTGCTAGCAGCTGTCTTGGCTCAGACAGCAGTAAGGCGACACTTTTTTCCTGACTGCGGTCTGTAAACCGACAATAGAATAGCCTGTTTGAATATTTTTGTCAGTGTAGAGGCAAATTTCAAAAGCCCAGATACTGTGAAGATCCAAAGCAATTTTTGTACCCACGAGTCTTCAAGATGTTTACAGAGAGAAGCTACTCAAATGATTTTCTTGTTTATGAAAATTAGATTTGGCAAGGCCTCTGGAAATGACAATACTAGTAGATTTTGCACCTGCTTTAACAGCGGGCAGTCCAAAATCAAATCCCCACATCGCTTTTCCCTTGAATAACTCTGCAGTTGGATTTAGATAATTCCATTATATTGCCATTGTCATATTATTAACGATTCTCTTTCTGGAGTGTTCTTTGGTTCTTTGCCCTCTTCTCTCTTCTTATTTCCTTTCTGCACTATTGTGTCAAAGAGTCATTTTTCTTAGCTTTGCTTTCACCATTATAAATCTGGAGCCAACTGGCTCCAGATTTGTCTGACAGGTTTGATCCATTTCTGAGTTTACCCCATTGCATGCAGAAACCTTTTAGCCTTGCTTTTGTTTTGCTGTGCAATAGAAATAGCAGAACTACAAGCCTCTTCATGCAATGGGGTGAACCCAGGATTGGATCAAGCCTGTCGAGCGAATCTGGAGCCTGTTGGCAACCCTAATTGTAAAGCCTTTGCCAACTCTGTAGTCTGCAACACTGCTTAGTTTGTAGATAAAAAGGAAGAGGAACTGCGGGACAGGGAAAGTGGGAAGGCAAGCCAGCAGCAGGAACAAAGCAGCTGTATTAGGGAGCAGAGTGAATGTTCTCTGCTTGCTTCCGGGTTCACCCATCCCCTCCTTGTCCCTCTAGGTTGTCTGTCTGCAAAGACATGCCGGAACTGTGTTCCAGGCCATCCCCCCCAGAAATGAAGCCCTGGTCTGCAAAATTAAATTACAAGGGATGCAGTGCTAAAATAGGTAACTGCAGAAAAGTGCTTATATTGTAGGCGAATACTAGAAATGGTGCAGAACAGTATTCCCTTTCGAGAATGGCTCCCCCATGCTGCAGGTTATGTAGAAATGGTAAGTGGAAACTAGAACAGTAAATGGCATTATGAAATCTGTTTCAAGACTGTAAATGCCGAAGCACATGAGGAAAGGTTTTTACTGTTCAGAAATGAATTCTGATTGAGTCTTGCATCCAGCGAGCAGTGAAAGGGGATTTTACCCTGGGTCTGTAGGATTCACAGCCATGTGTAATCATCGCTGACTAGCTCAGGAGCGTTCAGCATGCAGGAGTTTTCACAATACGTAACATAATGAGTAAATTACCATAGAACTATGAGTTCATTAGCCAGGAAAAAAGGAAATTGTAGTTTTCAGGATCAGTCTGTCTTCAGTGATTCTGCCTCTCCCTAGAAGTCTATTTTTAAAGGCAATCTATAAATCTGTTTAAAACGTCCTGCTCAGATACTCCAGCGGTGAGCTTTGGTACTACTAGAATAAATGACAAATTGGATAATGCGAAATGTTAGACGTCATAATGGAGGTGCAGGTGCTGACAGAGCTGCCTTTGTCTGGCAGGCTGTGATGGTAGAAACCGCCAGCTGGACCTGTGCAGGCACAGCGATATCTAGACGTTGCAGTGGAAATGCCAGGTGCTCTGACAGCTGAGTCTGTCATGGCATGGGTGTTCATAGCTGCTTGTGGTGGGTCACAGAAGAGAGAATAAGGAAGGCTTCTTGGGGGGCGGGGGGAGGGAAACCTTTAAAGATGGAAATCGAGCAATCTGACTCATCTCTTTTTGATTCTCAGCTTGCTTTGTTGACTCCTGGAGATGTGATTCCTATGATACAGAGGAAAATGAAACATCTGTCTTCTCCCCTCTGGCGATCTTGGACCCGTCGGGATAAGGCTTGAAGTCACACCAGCACTTACACTATTAGAGACATAGCTTTTCCTTGTGGGCTCTCACAGCACAGAGCATACACTCAGAACCATTTTGGGCTAAGGATACAAGGGTCCCCTTGGGCAGTATTACTTCCTCTGCCACCCTGTGGATGGAACTAACCGGCTAAATGTAAACGGATATAAAATCAGATGATGAGATTTGGCTCCCATGCTTGGATTGTGGAAGATTTTTACACTCTACTTCACTACCAGAGAAGTCAAATATATGGAAATGCAGAACCTTCATGGTGGAAGTTCACACACTCCAATAATATCATATCATGTCTTCCCCATAAACCTGTTCTGAAAGTTGTATGTTTACAAGGGCTGGAACAGGAATTTAGGACTGTGTTACCGTGATCAACCACGCCTCTGCTGGTGTGGCAGGAAGCCAGCGACCAAGTGCCTTCAACTGCCTGTGGAGAAACCATATTAATACTACAGCGCTTCCCGGCATTTCTTTAATGTTTTCAGAAAAGTGACTTAGGAAGAGCTGTGACAGAAAGATAAAGACAGATGATTTAGCTTACGTCTTTAATGACACGGTTTGGTATCAGCAGAAGAGTTTCACTCTGTGAGAGTTCAGTACACAGCTCGTTAAATTGCTCAGCTTCATTTTTCTGTTTCATAGTAACAAGCACTATGTGTTCTTGGTGAAGGAAATCCTATGTTAATTTATTCAAAACTAGTAAAGCCAACGGACACATATTTACCTGTCGTGCTGTCCTCCAGTTTTCCCCGCTCCCCTCCACCAGTGCAAGGAAGTGTTTGTGCAAAGTCGTAATTCATGTGACAGCCAGCCTGCAAGATAAATGGTTTGGAATGGGGGAGACTGTGGTCTAATGACTACAGCTCCACTTACTGATTTTTCCCGACTATTTATTCCTGTTAACACATATGTATGCATATATCCACTGGCTTTAAACTCTTTATAGCAGCTTTGAAAATATTTAGCCAAACATTATCTTTCCTAAGAAGTAGAGAGACATCAAACTAGGGATTATCATGTATGATATTGTGCGCCCATTACATCATCCCAACATCATTCATCAGTCTTCTCTATTAGAGCTTCCACATTTTTAAAAAATATATAATTATATTTCCAAATCATCCTTCCAGTCCAGACACATAGGTGTAGTGCCCCCAAACCAGCAGGTGGAGACTGAGCATGACAGTTTTGAGATGCCATCCTATAAGGACTCTGCTTCATCAGGATTGCCAGTATTGCTCGGTCTCCAGCAGGTGGTTGACTTCTATGCGTCTGGACTGCACTTCAGAATTTGGGCAAAGCTGGTCAGCCTAATTTCTCCCGAGGGTGGCAGTGGCAGGGCATTGGCCCTTAGACATTCAAAAAAAAAATGAGAGAAAAAAAAAAAGAGGGAGAAGAATTAAAGGACCTAATTGAGGCAAGACACTGATCAAAAAACAAAACCAAACAGCTTTAAACAGCATTAACGGTACCTCTGCTGGTACACTGTTAACAAAGCTAAGCAAAGCACAGGACTCGCCATCTGCCTGCCTCTCCCCCAACCCCCCCATGGTGAGTGCTGCAAACTATTTGAGAATGGGCTCAGCCTCACTCATGTAAAGAGTGCAAATCCAGGTGCCCCATGTCCCTCCCCTTGTGCCTGCCATCCTCCCTACTTTCTCCTCCTCCATTTTCCCTGCTAGTGGGGATCGGCGGTGGACACATCTTCATTCGGGTGAGTGTTTAACAGCGAGCTTTTGGGGTCTTTTTGGTAGGTGGCCTACCATGTGGCAGATGGCAGTGAAACAGGTCTGTGTGGCCTCTCCCAGCTGTGCTCCAAGGAAAGCAGATTGGCCAAGGCTATGCTGGACACAGTCCCTTGAGCATTACAGTCATCAGATAAGACAGCGCAAAAAGAGAAACCAGGGGGAAAGGCAGCCAGGACCTCTGGACAGCCACGGGGAGTCCTCCAAGACAATAAAGCCAGTGCTGCCAGTGGCATTAATGGTGGGAACTAAACTGAGGGGGTCCAGGGCCACTGGCTCTTCCTCTGAGGTCGGCAAGAAACACAAGGTTCCTTATCGTTCCTCCAGTTCAGTCCTCCACCACTGGGTAGTGTACGTCCTTCTGCAGCATGGAGACTGGGCATGTCAAAACTATGACCTCACTGGATGTATCCTGCTGACCTCTCCCATCAGCCCCAGTGTGTTCACTCTTCATGCAGCAGGAGGACATAGTGAGCCTAGGTGCTGGGCTCACTAGAGGATCAGATAAGGAGCAGTTTAGAATAGTTTGTCTTATTTCTTTATCCCCTATAATTTTGTTCGTTTGGTCAGTTCTGTCATTTAAAAAAAAAAAATTCTTTGAGTGATCAGAAAGGATTTGGGTCAGTCGGGGGCCTCCTTCCTCCTTCTCCCTTTTTCCGGCTGCGGGGCCTTGGTCTGTACTCCCCTCCTAGTTGGCACGGAGGGGAGCTTGGCAGTAAGCAGCCCGCCCAGCTCTTTCAGCTCCGGATTGCCGCGGGACACAGAAACCAGCAGCGGAGGCTAAGAATGTAAGTCCTCTCTGCGACCGCAGATCATCTCGGCGGGGTGCTGTGTCGCAGATTGTAGGGCTGTGCGGAGACCCAATGCGGAAAAGGAGTCTGTAGTTGGGGGCAATCGGAGGCGGCGTCAGAGATGAGTGCCGGAGCGCCACGCAGGGCAGCAGGCAGATGCTCGGTCTCGCCACGGGTGCGTTGGCACCAAAAAGATCACACTGTGTGTGTGGCAGCCTCTTCCCGTGCTTTTGAGCAGCGAGGCAACAATAGCATGGTCAACAGTGCAGGAAGGGAAGAACTGCTAGCTCTTCACCGGGGGGTGGGGAAGGGGCGGGGGGGGGGGCTCTTACAAGTTCCTTTCTTGCAATTAGGTTTGGTTTATTTTGGTTTGCTTTGGGGGGTTATATGCCCTCCTTTCTGCCCTTGGGGTAAAAAAAAGAGAAAACCCTCTACTAAAATACTTTAGGAGAGAGCTGGTACACTTACAGTTGAATTTCTCTCTTTGGAGTTCATTCTATTATATTCCATGGCTAATGTCTTCACGCCCACAGTGTCTGGTGTGTGGCACATGCAGAGGCGCGGTTTCGGACGCGGGGGTTTGCCGGGGCTGCGCTGCGGTATCAACTAGTATGGAGCAGGAGATGCAAGAGAAGGCTCCTGGAAGGGCTTCCAGTGCATCCGCAGGATTCGAGGACAAGTCACCACAGGAGGGGTCGTCAATACCACTCCTGGAAAGCACAGCAGGACCTTCTGGGTCTGCGGCCCCTGTGGGCGCTGGGGCGTCCCTCGGGGTCTTTTCACCAGACTTCGTGCTATTATTGCATCAGGCTTATTGCTTGCGTCAGCAGGGGTCTGGGCCAGGATCTGTTCAGCTGCCAGTGCCAATACAACAACCCAGACCGGAGTTGGTCAGTAGTCTAGGGAGACCGCCCAAGAGGGCATGGCCTCAAGAGGATCAGTCCGTGGATTTGGAGTGGCTCAATGATGAGGATATGGAGTTGGAGCCTGAGTCTGGAATGGAAGAGCTTGAAGAGGGGGAGATTCCGGAACCTGAGGACCAGGCGAAAATCATCAGAGTATTCCGAAGGGAGGAGCTTACAGCACTCATCACGGAGTCCCTTCAGGCACTTAACTTAGCCCCCATCCAGCCATCAGAGAAAGAGGAGCTGGAGGATCCTCTCATTCAGGCAGTGCGGCAAACTCAGGCGGTGTTCCTGGTCCACCGGGTCATTGACCGGATGATCCAAGATGAATGGGATCTGCCGGAGGTGGGACTGCACGGCATTAGAGCTATGAATAGGCTCTACCCCCTAGCTGACAAAGAAAAGGAGAGGTTTCGATCTCCGCAGGTAAATGCAGCGGTGTCAGCAGTCACAAAAAGACGACTATTCCGGTGGAAGGGAGTGCAGCGTTGAAGGATGCGCAAGACAGGAAGGTGGATGGATTGTTGAAGCAGGTCTTTGAGGTCAGTGCTCTTGCTTTGCAGGCTTCCATTTGTGGGGCGTGGGTGGCGAGAGCTTGCCTCCGTTGGTCCCAGCGTTTGCAGCAATCCACTACGCAGGCGCAGGAGCGCATAATAGAAGTGACGGGGCTGGAATCCGGTTCGGCATATCTAGCCAATGTCCACTATGATTTAATTAGGACATTGGCGAATAGTATGGCCTCCTTAGTTCCCGCGCGCTGCCATCTGTGTAAAGGAATTGGGCGGCGGATGGCTCCTCTAAGTCATGCCTCAGCAAGCTTCCCTTTAAAGGAAAATTATTGTTTGGGGAAGATCGACAAGTTGGTTAAGGATCTGGGGGAGTCCAAAGGCGGCAGGTTGCCGGAGGTTAAGCCTAAGCAGGGCAGATCTCTCCCTGCCTCACAAGGTCAGTCTAGGGACTAAGGTTTCGTACCTCTCGTTTGGGCGGTTTTCAAAGAAGAAGGTTCCCTTCTAGGGCCCAGGGGTTTCGTGGGTTCCGAGGGGTAGGCAGAGACTTCGCAGTTTCCTCAAACGTGCCGGGGCGAAAGCCACAATGAAGCGAGGCGGGCCCAGGCAGGAATTTGACCAATTGGGGGACGGCTTTGGGAATTTCTTCCTACCTGGGTCCAAATAATTTCAGATCAGTGGGTACTGGAGATAATTCACAAAGGCTATGCACTAAAGCTTGCTCATCCAGTTCTAGACTCGTTCGTGCTGTCGCCTTGCAAGGGGCGACAGAAGACGTTCGCAGTGAGGCAAACCGTAGATCGGCTCTTGCAGTTAGGTGTGCCCAACACAGAGACGGCTGGTGCCATCCTGGGATTTGAATGTTGTGCTGGATGCCCTGACTGAGGCCCCCCTTTGAGCCCCTGAAGTGGACATCCTTCAAAGATTTGACGCTGCAGACTGTGTTTTTGATGGCCATTTGCTTGGCGTGGAGAATGTGTGTCCCGTCACAAGCCGTTTTTGGTGTTCCATCCAGAAAAGCTAGTGCTTTCCTCCTCCTTCACAGGCACATCTTGAGCGCACTCGCTCCTCTGATTTTTTTCTTCCTGGCCCCCTTCCTCTGGAACTCTCTTCCCCTAAGTCTTCAGTCCGAGTCTTCTTTCCCCCGCTTCAAGATTGCCTTGAAGACCCATCTGTTTCAATGTGCTTTCAGTCTCCCTCCTTAGAGTTCCTGGCTTTTTCTCTTTTCTCTTGCTCTGCTGTCCCTCCTTTCTGTCCTGTTGATTATTGACGTTCCTTTCTTCCTTTTCTCAGCAGTCTTATTTTGTATTGTATATCACTGTTTGTAAGCAGTATAGCAAATTTTGAAATAAAGATAAAGATGGTTTTGCGCAAAGTACCCTCCCTCTTGCCAAAGATGGTGACGGAGTTTCATCATAATCAGCTGGTAACCCTGCCCGTCCTGCAATCAAGAGGGGGCATGCAGGGGAAAGCAGACCTGCGACTGCTTGACATGAGAAGGGCCTTGCGGCTATACTCAAGGTGCACTGAGCCTTTCCGCCATTCAGATAGATTGTTTGTACTTTTTGGTGGACTGTGGCAAAGGCCTTCATTGCCAGGTGGCTCCAGGAGGCCATTACATTGGCCTACCTATTGAAGTGCAGGTTGGTATCATGCAGCCTTCATGCACACTCTGAGGGCACAGGCAACCTCATGGGCACCTGAGATGGTCCCGGCACCTGATATCTGCAGGGCAGCTATCTGGATGTCTCTGCGTCCATTCGCCAAATATTATCGGTTGGATTTGTGGGCTCGGAAAGAGGCCCGGCTTGGAGCAGCAGTTTTACAGGGAGGCCTCACGGGTCCCTTCCCTTAGGGGGCACTGCCGTGGTATGTTCCATGTGCCTGGACTGGACTGGACTGGAGGGATGATTTGGAAGGTGAAATTGGGCCTTACCTGCTAATTACCTTTCCTTGAATCCCTCCAATCCAGTCCAGACCTTGCCCAGTATGTACCTGCTCGGCTGTGAGGTTGGGAGCCTAGGGAGGAGCGGGAGTTCAGTCTGGTCTAGAATATTGTACCGCAATGAGGGGTGGCTTGCCGCATTGGGGTAGGAGCCCTTGGGTTGCAGTTCTGGCGGGAGAGCGGCTCTTTCGTGAACAGCACGACTGTCACGGGCTGTTCATTGTTAAAAACAAAAAGAAAATGAAAGAAAAAAAAAAGGTACACAAAAAAAGTAAGCACGAACCATACCTATGGATATAGTTGGTTAGTGGATTGCATTCAGTTGAGACAACTGCCTATTCCCTCGGGTGCCTGGGGAGGTGTAGCATAATTGGGGGTACTCCTGAAGTTTGGTGGGGGGAGCAGGGGGAGAAGACTAAAGACAGCTACTCTGCTTTGTTAGGCAATACTGACAGTCCTGATGATGCACAGAACCCTTATAGGATGGCATCTCAAAACTATCTTGCTCAGTCTCCACTTGCTGGTTGGGGAGCACAACACCCATGTGTCTGGACTGGACTGGAGGGATTCAAGGAAAAGATCAGGCCTAATTTCACCATTTTCCACATAAAAGCATCAAAGATTCCACACTCCTGACACAAATTCATGTTTCAAGCAGTCTTGCTTTCGTCGGGGGAATTATTCAGCACCATTCACAGTCAGTTTGGATAGTGTGGATAAAAGAGTTTTAAATAAATACAAAATGGAATGGCTGAGCATGTCAAAAGCTATGGATACATCTAAAAAGAAATTGTGATATAGGCCTCACCCTTGTGTAAATCCAGCTGCAGAGACCAGTAAGGCTTCTGTGCTGTGCTCATGAGAAACCATCTTGAAATGGGCTGAGAGTTGCACTAGCCTTTAAAAATTCTTGAAGTTGCATTAATGTAACATTTTCGATCAGCTTACTTCATACGGGCAGATTTGATGTTAAGATGCCACAAACAATGTCAGAACCAATTGTAGAACATTGTGTAACTTTAGGACATACTTTTGAACAACTGAAATGGCGTGTGTTAGATCACGTACCTCTGGACCCTCGAGGTGGCGATCGTGTTTATAAGCTGCAGATGAAGGAGCAGCGTTGGATATTTTGGCTGTGTACTGTGGCCCCCTCTGGGTTGAATGCTGACGTAGAGTGGTCCAGTTTGTTATAAGAACTATATCATGGGCTATACATTTTATGCCACTTTTATTTTGTTCCTTAATATATCAGCCGTATAACCAATAGGGCCATTCCTATTGGTGGATTGTTTCTTTGTGGGTTTTTGGCTGCATCGGTATTTATTACATCAGTCTGACGTCAGACGCCATTTGTTAAGTCTTGTGGGTAGATACGTTTCTTTTTGAAGATTGAGACAATGCCTGTCTGTCCAAGGCAAAGCAGGATCAAAATAGATGATTGGTCCGAAACATGGCACGACGTTTTGCTGGTGACGAACAGGACAATGAATTTAGGCATCTCGTGTGAGAAATGATAAGTTAATAAGTATTCAGTATAAATTTAAATAAATTAAAATGAGAAAGGAACCTCTACAGCATGAGGTGAGAGATTTTTCAGCCCCTGTTTTGAGTGAGGCTCTGACAAAAATCTACCCAATGGCATTTTAGTTTGGAATCTATGAATTCATTGACAAGCAGGGATCGAGCACTTTTATTTTAATATGTCCTACTACTGCACATGTCAGAAGGTCAGGAAAATGCCTTTTAGTCGGAGAAGCATTTACAATCACAGGTAACAGTATTTTTTAATGCCCAAATGACACAGAAGGAGCAACCCATGGGATTTAACAGATTTGTAAAGAGGACTGCTTCTTCTCCAGGACCTCCTGAAGCACTGACCACCTTAGGGCCATCTCAGTGTGAACGGTGCATGTTTTTTTGTGCTACAAATCCCGACCAGTACTGGATACGTGTAGTCATGATTCAGAGCAGCTGATCTACTCCTGTGCAATATACTGAATATTACAGTACGGTTTTGCATTACCTACTGGAGTACCTTCTGAACAAATGTATTCCAGACCTCTTGGCAATAACTATGGGACTGATAAGGCGCAATAAGCAGGCTGCACTTAACCTGAAGAGAGACCGAGTATTCTGTGTTGTCAACGGAGGGGGAGTGCTGTTTCTGGCTGGGAAGGAGGGGAGAGAAGTACACATGAATAATTCTAAATGGGTATAGGACAGTCCGAACGAGGCAGGGGTACTCTGAGGGGAGTGTTGAAAGGGATTTCTGAGGGTTAAAGAGGTGGAGCCTGGGACAGATCTAAAAAAGCAAGCACCAGGATTTCATTCTGAAATCCCCACACCCTTTGTTACACTGTTTTTAACCTGCGGCAACCTATACAGGTTAAAGACTGTTGCTCACTCCCCCCACCACTGATAGTTTCTCTTTGACAATCTACCAGTGAGCCCATGGGGAAACAAGGTACCCAGTGACCTGCAGGCTGCCAGTGTCTGCGGAAATTGCCTTTCCTATGCTTTTGCAAATAAGAGAGATGGAATCATGTGCTTAAGACCTAGTAAAAAATTTATGTCCTAGGGGGTGGGGGGAAGGGTTAATGTTGTTAGGTTTTTCCGTGTGTAAAGGCTTTCTTGCACAGGAAAAGGCATCTTATAGAATTGTCCCATGGTATACGGTGTAAGCCAAGGATAGGTGTTGCTGGGGGTGTTATTTGAACAGAGTAGGATGGAGTTGCAGTGTACCCGCGCAGTTTATAAAATACGTAAGTCCACATGTAACATGTATGCACACATGTATACCTGCTTCAGAGCTCTGCACACTGTTGGAACTTGATCTGGATCTAGACAACAACTCCATAGGGAACATCAAGAAGGCCTCGGCCTAAGCTCTGCATCTTCACCTATAACAATCTCCTTTCCCTTTGGGTTCGGTCTTCCAGTACTCAGAAATTGCCAGAACTTAAAGCACAGGCTCCTCCTCTGTGTTTTACACAGAGTGTAGCATTAGTCATTGGTTGCCAGATAATAGGAGTCTGGAGAAGTACAAGGACGTGGTTGGATGACCCAGGATAATTCCAGTGAACAAGGTCTAGTTCAGAATCATAGTCAAGAATCAGATACTGCTAGGCTGGTGGAACAAGTTCAGAGATGGAAGGGAAGCCTACAGCACCTTGTATATTCAGGCGGTCTCTCATCCAAGCACTAACCAGGCCTGATCTGCTTAGCTGATGAGGTCAGACAGACTCAAGGTGGTGTGGCTGCAGGCTAAGCAAAGTTGATAACAGTGGGCAAACAGAAGTAGTAACACACTCATGAACTCACGAAAAATTATCAAAGGGCAAGGCAAAGTGGGAATTCTCAGGTTTAAATAGCTTCAGAGAACCAATGCTTTTCTTTTTGTTTAAAAAAAGTGCTGGTAGTCAATATACTCGGCCAATTTTAGGGGATGGATGATGGTCCATGGCTCCACCCCTATATAGTCATGCCCTCATAGCCACACCCCCTGCGACCAGCCATTAACCCTCCCTTCATATCCAGCAGCCCCCTTCCAACCATTAACCCCCCCGCCAGCATCTCCCCTTCCAGTCATTAACCCCCCGCACCCCCCCCCACCCCCACCGCTGCTACTGCTTGTCCTGTGTCTGCAGTGGATGCGGGCATCAGACTTTAAATGATTGGGGAAAAAAGGTGCGGTCTTTGCGACTCCGCGCTTGGAAGGCCTGCAAATGCCCGACCCTTCTGATACATATGCTGAGGTTTTTTTGTATTACGGTGCCCCCTCCCCCCCATAAAAAGGTGCCGGTATACTATACCTGTGTGTTTATGACAGAGAGGCAGTTTGAAAAGAGCAATTCTCTAATTGCTGTTTTTCAGTATATGAGACTTTCTATGCTGCAGAAGCTGGAACTGCTTCTCCCATAGAAATGCATTTAGGCCATTTTTTTTGGGGGGGGGGGATGGGGATGGGACTTTTTTGAACTTGATGTGTCTTGTCACCAGTTTGCCTCCATGCCAATTTTTCTCCCTTTCTGTTAAATTTTCAAAAAGTATTTTGCCCCTCAACAATCTGTCTGTCTGACATACAGACGAAAATTCTTGACCCCCTTATGCATCGTTTGTTCCCAACATCTGTTAGGTTGGAAAGAAAAAATTGAGGCTAATTTAGAAGGTAATGAAAGAACATCGGACCCCCCTACCTCACCTTTCCAGAGGGGGTCAGCCCACTCCTTCAGTGGAAGGAAAAGAAGGCAGCATTTTGCCCAGTTTGAGGGTTTGCTCTTGTGTAGCCCTGTGCTTCGCCCTTCATTGGAGACCCAAACCAAGCTGTCTCTGAACTACTGAATTTGCAGGGTGCATTCCAGATAGTGTAGCTTGGTTAGATTTGGACCTGACCTTCTTTGCCCCCATCCCTGGGATAAGGTGGACAAAGATCTGGGTGTAAATTTGTCAGCTGTAACAGGAACACTTCTTTGAGACTGTCTACTTCGATTTTTATTTATTTATTTATTTATATACCGCCTTTCATGTTTATCAAGGTGGTTTACAGTGAACCCGAACAGGTTCTTCAGAACTATTTTACAATAAACAGTAACAATCACTAGACATGTAACCAATTAGCTGTGCAACATTGTAGAACTATTTACAAAGTAGCGATATGTTCTAGGCTTTGTGTGGTATTGAGGTGGTGTGGTTGTGAGTCATTCATTATCCTTAATGCTGTGTATTTGATATCATGCTGTAGTAATCTATGAATAGGTGGGTCTTCATTTGTTTTCGGAAGTCTGCTATATCTGTGATAGCTCTTAGGTGGGCAGGGAGTGAGTTACAAAGATGTGGGCTGTAGAATTCGAACACTTCTGGATTGCTGTTTGTGAGGTGCTGGTCTTGATAGTAGTGACTGAGAGTGTTTTGATGCTGGCTCCTCCGCAATCTGGTATCTGGCTTTTTTTGATTCAGTTCGCTTAGGCATCCAGCAGACTGGCCACGTAGGATCTTGAAGATCATTAGAATTTATTTGTAGCATATGTGTGATTGGATAGGGAGTCAATGAAGGGAGAGTAATGTTGGGGTAATGTGGTCGTGTCTTTTTGTGTCTGCTGTTAGTCTAGCTGCGGTGTTTTGTGCTATTTGTAGGATCTGTGTTGTGCATTTGGGTAATCCCTGAGGTAGCAAATTGCAGTAATCCAGTTGTGGAGTGATTATAGTCTGGCATACGGTGCAGAAGTGATTATGGTCTAATAGAGGGCGTACGTTTTGAAGGATCTTCATTTTGTAGTACGCTTTGGAGGTGGTTTTCTTAATGTGCGCTTGAAGGTTAAGCCTCTGGTCTAGGAGAGCACCCACAAGTGTTTTACTTCGTTCCTTACAGGGATTGTCCAGTTTCCTATTGTGAGGTTATCTGGTGGGTTGTATGCAGTGTCTTTGGTGATTGTCAGGCCTTAGATTTATTGTAGTTGATTAAGAGATTGCGATGTGTAAGCCATTCTGAGATTGATATCATGCAATTGGTAATGGTGGAGTAGTCAGGGTTTTTTGTGTCAAAAGAGGTATAGACCATCAAGTTATCTGCATAGAGGTGGTAATGTATTGTCGTCAGCACTCCCTAGTGGCCAGTGGCTTGAAGTGTAGGCTGAGCATTTTTATAGTTTCAAGGAGGAAAGGGCTCTTTAAGGCCAAGTGCAGGTTGGTCTTTGTAGTCCAGCTCCTTGTATGAATAAATTGTATAAGCCAAATAGAGGGTATTAAGGCTTTTATTTCCCCTTTAACGCAAAGGCTCAGTAAGGCACAGAAATAAAGAAAGTCCTCTCTTTCAGGGTTTCACCAAACATAAGCAAGAAGAGAAACTGTTACAAGTTTCACAGTTGATTGGAGAGATTAACTGAAAGATTCTCTTACTTCAGAGCAACTTAAATAAGCAAAACAGTTCTCTGGCATTTAGCACAAAACATGAGCATTCTCAAAGCAAAAAGGTCTGTTCAATTCACAGTTCTGCTAATGACTCAAGGCTACTAGCAATACACAAGGTACAATCCATAAATTCATCTGGAGGCATGGGAATAGGGTTCTTGAGGTCTATTTCCATGGACTCTGGGTCACTGGCCTCTCCCTCTAAATTGGATGTCTCCCTTGCTGCTATACTTTCCCAGACTCTGTCTCTGTTTGCTTGTTTCCAATAGGGCTGTTCTAAGGCTCCCAAACGAACATGGCCTGTTCTTCTGCCCTTAAATACTGGTTTGTAAAGCTCTGACTTGTTTCCTTTTCTCCTACACTGAGCATCTGTTTCACCAGAGCTTTTAGGAGATAAACTTTCTTTTATAAATGAAGTGGCATCATACCTGGGCTTCCTCCTGTAGCCAGTATAACTGGAGCTTTCTCTCTGAGGCACCTCTCTCTGGAAACAGGCTTTCTCTTGGAACGTTCTGAGCAGTGCTTTACCTTTCTGTAGTTCAGGAAAACGTGGTGAGGAATCCGGATTTCCTTGCTTCTGGGTAAAGGTAGCTCTGCTATCAGAACCTTTCCTTCTTGTACCTCTTAATCCTGATTCAGACTCCTCCGGTGAGCATGGGCTTCTCTCAAAGCATGGCTTTCTCCTCACCAGCTCTTTGCCTTTGTGGTCCTCTGCTACCGAGTCTCTCTCCAGACTGACTCTCCTCGAGCTGTCTTTCTTTCTGACTTTCTCTGCTCCTTTTCTAGCACTTACTATTCTGGGCGTTCTGCTTGATCCAGCTACGCTGCTTGGACTGGAGGTGTCACTCCTTCCGTCTGAAGTGCTTCTCCTGGCAGTCTCTCTCTGGACTGCTTTCCTCCAGACTGCTTCCCTCTGGACCGGTTCCCTCTGAACTGGTTCCTCCTGCTGGCCTGCTTTCCTCTGGACTGCCTTCCTCTTATAAAGGCATTCTACCTTTGAGTTTCCCGGGCTTGTCGTCAGGTGCAGTTGATTATCTCTTACATAATCAGTGGCTGGGTGTGTTAACTCAGCCTCAGTAGTTTTGCTCCTGCTCCCTCTAGCTGGGCTGCGAGGTAATTGCATCCTCTGCACATCAACAGCTCTGTTAAAGACAGGGTTTTTTTTCTAAGTCTGCACTCTCAGTAGCTTCAGCTTCATGACAGTATATTGTGGTTTTGCATAATTTTGCGGACCGGTTGAATATATATGTTAAATAGCAGGACTGACAGTGAGGAGCCCTGTGGTGCCTCTTGGTGGATTTGGAAAGGTTTGGATGTTCTGTTCTTTATCTTGACCTGTGACCAGTGACCCGAGAGGTATGAGGAAAACTGTCAGAGGGGTTGCCGCTAATACCTATCTCGGTCAGTCTGTCCAGTAGAATGGAGTGGATTATTGAGTCGAATGCAGATGATATGTCATGAATACGAGTATGAAGCTTTGTTTGGTAGTTTCAATTCCTTTGAGGAGTGTGTTCGTTAGAGAGATTAGGAGTGTCTCTACCTCATGATATTTGCCGGAACACATGATGTTGTGGGTCTGGGGGAGCATTTATATCAATGTGATCTTGTAATTGCCTTTGCACTGCCTTTTCGATTATTTTTTGCTAGGAGTGGTATGCTGGAGATGGGCTGCTATGATGCTGGAGATCTAGGGTCAGATTTGTTGTTTTTTTAAATGTGGCCTTATGGATGAGATCTTTAGTTCAGGAGGCAATTACCATTTTGGATATCACTGGTAATAGTTCTTGTGAGCTCGTCTTTATCCAGGCTGTGTTAGACAGGGGTCGAGAGGTGAAGTGGTAGTATATAGAGATTTCAGTAGTGTAGTGCAGTGCTCTTCGATATAGAGAAGAATGAAGTCTATTTGAGTAGTCTTGATTCATCTTAGGCACTGGTGTTTGGATTTTTGAGTGGTTTAGCTGGCAAGTGTGTTCTGTAGATGGGTTGCAAATGCCTTGGGAGAAATTGCATTGTCTGTCTGGGGTTGTGGAGATTCCATAAGGTTCTTTACTACCGCGAAGAGCTCTCTTAGGCGGTTTAAGGATTTCATAATGGTGTTTGTGTGATATTTTTTCTTTCTATTTTGTGTTCTCTCTGTTTGGTCCTGTATTCCAGAAAATGGGTTTGATTTTTTGTTCTCCTCCATCATCTCTCCAGCCTTCTCAACACAAGGTTGGCTTTTCTTATGTCAGTGGAGTATCGTGGGGCTATATTAGTATGCTGTAGTAGTTTTGGTTTCTATAGTGCAGTAGCCATTGAAGATATGTTATTCCAGCTTATTATTAGGGTTGTAAAGTCCGTGGTGTTGGTGTCAAGGTTGGCGCATAAATGTTCTAGTAGACTGTCCTTATCAAATTCTTTAAAGCGACGCTGGATGGTTGTGTGTGGTTTGTCTAGGCAGCTGGGGCTCTAGTGGGAATTCGAATGAGATTATATGGTGATCCGACCATGGTACTGGATTACTTGAGAAGGGATATATAATTTGTTAGATTGAAGTCTTGACGGTACGAATACCAGGTCTAGTGTGTTCCCTCCAATGTAAGTCTGTGCCTCTATGATTTGAGTGAGGTCCAGTGAGATCATGGCATCCATGAAAGCGGAAGCATGAGTTGGGGAAGATGAGTTTAGGATGAAGTCGCCTAGGATGATTCTAGATTTTCCTTTGCTGGAGTGTTTACAAGCTTGTTCAATTATGATTGAGAGAGCTTTTGTGTCAGGGGTTGGGGACCTGTATATCAGGCATATTAATAACACAGGTACACTACCAAAAAACTGCCTCCAGTTTTGCAACTGATTCCTATAGATTTTGGGGTGCTGAATCCAGGAAAAATAGCCAAAATGTTCCATCACGTCACGTTTTCTTGCAAAATTAGATTTCTTACCCATATAAGGAATGTTCACATAATTTCTTTTTAGCCGACTGCAGTTTATTTTCTTGGCCCAAAATAGAGGTTGTAATAGTTAACTAACTAGAAACACTCCCTCATGATATTTTAGAGTGTTTTGTATTCATTTTATACATTAACAGGACAATTGGGAGGCGGGGGGCTAAATCCAGTACTCGCGCTGGCGCATGTTCTTTCCTGTTCGCCTCGCCTCGTTCGCTCGCTCAAACACGGTGGTTGCGACATGAACGTTCCTGTCAAATTTCAGTTTCTTGCAAGTTCATTATTACCTTTTGTTTGCTCAGTCGTAATCCAGCTTTATTCCAAAGTGGTTCACTACAGTTGTAGTTTGCAGTGCTGTGTATTTGTGATGGCTCACAGAGCCAGAGGTTGCGTCAACTCTCCGGACAGTTTTTGTTTTATTTGTGGGGAATATACCGTGAAAAGCGGCGGAGGAACATTTCTGCATTTATTAAAAAAGTATATTTCGCCTATTTTGGTTTGAAGTTAGGCGATCAAGACAAACCGTGGGCTCCTCACAAAGTGTGCAAGACATGTGAGGAAGATCTACGCTTATGGATGAAAGGTAAAAAACAAGCATTTCGTTTCGGAATACCTATGATGTGGCGTGAACAAAGAGACCACAGCAGTGACTGCTATTTTGCTCTTGCATTGTGAAGGGATACAACTTAAAAAATAAGAATGTAATAAGTTACCCCAACCTTCCCTCAGCAATTAGGCCTATGCCTCATAGCAACGAAGTACCTGTGCCTGAACCACCAAAATCTTTGGATCATATTTGTGTGGACGATTCTGATCATGATGAGACTCATCAGATGGCTTTTCCCGATGAGTCCAGTACTTCCGAGTTTGAAACTGAACCAGATCCGAAACCTGAACTTTTCTCTCAAGCTGAATTGAATGATTTAGTCCGGGATTTAGGACTCCCAAAAGATGCTGCCCAACTGCTAGGTTCTCGGCTTAAACAGAAAAATCTATTGTCACCAGGAACAACTTTTTATTGGTACCGCAACCGCGAGACACAATTTTTGAAGTATTTCAGCAAAGAGGAAGATTTGGTATTTTGCAGCGATATATACGGAGTGATGGAAAAGTTTAAACTCAAGTATGATCCTGCTGAATGGCGGCTGTTCATTGATTCGTCAAAAGACAGCATAAAAGGTGTTCTTCATAATGGCAACACATTCGCTTCAGTTCCTATTGCTCACTCTGTTATTCTCCAAGAAAAATACGAGAATTTGGCCCTGATTCTTCAGAAGATTCGTTATGATGAGCATAAGTGGATGATTTGTGGAGACTTTAAAATTCTATCCATGCTATTAGGGCAGCAATCCGGTTTCACCAAATATCCCTGCTTCCTTTGCTTGTGG
The DNA here is from genome assembly GCA_033557465.1 of Ichthyophis bannanicus. Taxonomy (NCBI): domain Eukaryota; kingdom Metazoa; phylum Chordata; class Amphibia; order Gymnophiona; family Ichthyophiidae; genus Ichthyophis; species Ichthyophis bannanicus. Next base: position 66,049,496 of record CM066044.1, on the reverse strand, counting down.
GATAGCCGGGCCCGCGACCTACACTGGGGGAAAAAAGACTGGCCAATTCGGGAGTATTTGAGACCCGGTGAGAAAAATGTTCTTCATGAGAGCTTGGTACCTCGTGATAAAATTCTATTACCACCTCTCCACATTAAGTTGGGTCTCATTAAGCAATTCATCAAGTCCCTTCCAAAAGATGGTGAGTGCTTTCGGTACCTTTGCTCAAAGTTCCCCTGACTTTCTGAAGCAAAGCTAAAGGAAGGAGTGTTTGTTGGCCCTGATATAAGGAAACTCATTTCAGATGGAGCATTCGCTGAAACGATGTCTGAGAAGGAAAAAGAAGCCTGGGATTCCTTCAAGGATGTTGTTCTCAAATTCTTGGGGAACAGGCGGGATGAGAACTATAAGGATATTGTTGCCAGGATGCTCAATGCCTTTAAAGAACAAGGCTGTAACATGAGCCTGAAAGTCCATTTCTTGCACTCCCATGTGAACTACTTTCCCGAAAACCTGGGGGCGTACAGTGAAGAACAAGGTGAAAGATTTCACCAGGACATCAAGGACGCAGAGAGAAGGTACCAAGGAAGATGGAACACCACTATGATGGCTGATTTCTGCTGGTTGCTGCTGCGGGAAACCCCAGATGAAAAATACGCCAAGCAGCGCACCAAGAGAAGCATTCGGGGGAAGAAGAAACGGGCCCACCAGGAGATTGATTGACCCAAGAATGACTTTAAAATCTAAACTGTGTTGACAAATATCGTGTTTTTACTAAACTTTGAAATAAAAATTTGCTAGTTATTACCACAGTGTCGGATCTCATTTATTAGAATTTTATTTTCACACGATCGGGTGTTTGTCTTCATGCATTGCAATGGTGCGGTTTGCGTTTTCTATTCTTACATACATACCTGTACAACATTTTTTGCGCATTTCTTTGCTTTGCTTTGTGTCTAACCTCGCTCTTATATGGTCAATGTTTGTGCACATGTATGTGGCTGTTTTAAGTGCAGACAATTTTGCTACCATCACAGTGTGTTTTGTTGACATTACTCTATTCTTATGTGCTGCCTTGTTACAATTTTCTTTATTCTTATTTGAATAACTACTAAACAATTAGTATAAAGAATTCATCCAAGAAACGTTTATCTCGATCGCACTCAATCTGAAACGTTCACCTCAAACTGCTAACCCAATGTAGCAAAAAATCTGTATGTGATGGAGCAAATTGGTTACCAGATTTGGATTCAGCGCACCAAAAAACGTAAAAATCAGTCGAAACATTAGAGGCAGTTTAAAAAAAAATTTTTTAGTGTACCTGTGTAATTGTTTGTTCTCTAGTGTAAGGATATTTAGTGTTGGGGTTGACAGGCTATTTATGACTTTGAAGTTTAGTTGTTTATTTGTTAGGATGAGAATTTCTCCTCCTTTGCATTGTGTTCTGGAGCAGTGATGATGGCCCATGTTTGATGGGGTGAGCTGGTTTATCAGTACAGTGTCCGTGTCGGTTATCCATGATTCAGTTATGCACATTACTTTGACCTCATGCTCTTGAAGGTAGTCTGAGATGGTATGGATTTTGTTGCGGATGGATCTGGCATTTATAAGGGCGAATTTGGTCACCTTTTGCTTGCTGTGAGGGTGTTGGGGGTGCTAAAGATATTTCCTTGAGGTCTATAGGTACAGGACGGTTAGGTCTCCGTTGTGGCTGATGGTGGAATGGTGGTGTTGCTAAGGAGTGTCTTGTTCTGGTCAGGATTGGAATTAAGCCTGCCCATGTGTGCGCTGCTCTGGATGGTCTTATTAAGGTTATTAGGAGGATTAAGGTCAGAGTTGTTTTAATCCACATCATTTCAGTGCAGGGGTGATGCATGGACTACAGATTCAATGAGTGAGATGAGTTGGGGGAGTCGTAGAGTTCGTGGATGGTAGGTAATGTTGTGCTGGGATAGATTTGGTCTTAAGTGATAGGTGGTTGGTTTATTTTAATCTATACGTCAGTTGTATTGGTGGTGCATCTGTCATCAGTGATTTGTTATTGTTTATGCTGGGCGGGTAGTGTGGGGCTGGTAAGCCTTCTGTTTACTGGTTGAAGGTGCGATACAACTCAAATGTTTACAGAGTATGGTAAGTGAGTGGCTGTTTAGCTATAGAACTTACAGTTAGGTGATATAAGTCTGTTGTACTTGAGTGGAGGTTTTCATCTTTAGGCCATTCACTGTGGGATGATATTGATGTTGAGACGCTTGAACATGTTAATTCCAGGACACTCTCGCTTGTTAGTGTAGTGGCTCACTTGAAGTGGATCGATCAGAAGTATGGATTGCCTTGTTTTTGGTCCTCGCCAGTGGTCCACGCCAAAAGGTCCTCTGGTGAGGCCCTCAGGCACGGGCGCGCTCGATGGCACTCCTTTTTCAAATACAGCTGGAGGCCCCTGATTGGGCAGGAGCAGGCAAGCACTCCCCCATGCTAGTTGGCTCTACCCCAATCGGGGGAGCAGATGGAAAGTGAGAGTTCCTGTCCTGCTGGAGCTAGCGCCTGATGGTGCTCCATTTTCAAATGAAGCTGAAGGCCCCTGATTGGGCAGGAGCAGGCAAGCACCCCCCCATGCTAGCTGGCTCTACTCCAATCGGGGGAGCAGATGGAGACCCAATGCCAATTAATTTGCTTTTAAAAAGTTTATGACTGCATGTATGGTTCCAAATTAGTGAAAGCAGATGATTATCTATGCACTTTTAAGAAGTCCTTCTCTGAACTTAAATGTTCTTTCAAATTTCTGACCTATTTCACATTTAACTTTTTCATCAAAGGTTCTGTAAAAATTGGTTTTGGATCACTGGCTGCCCTTCATTGGGTTTTGGCAAGAGGCATAGTACAGAATCATTTACTTAGGAGCCTCTCCTCTCAGATCTCTTCACTGGCTCCCTATCCATTTCCGTATTCACTTTAAGCTTCTCCTTCTGACCTATAGGTGCATTCACTCTGTGGCTCCTCAGTACCTTTCTTCTCTCATTTCTCCCTATCTCCCCCCTCGTGTACTCCGTTCTTCTTCCCAGTTGCTTCTTGCTATGCCCTTCTCCTCTATTGCCAACTCCAGATTCCGCTCTTTTCACCTTGCTGCTCCTTACGCTTGGAATGAACTTCCTTTGTCTATACGTCAGGCATCTTCTTTGCCCCTCTTCAAACTCAAGTTAAAAGCTCATCTTTTCGCCTCTGCCTTTGGCTCTTGTTTTTGCTGTGCTCCTTCCTTCCCCTCTTTTATTTCACCTTTCTTTCTTCCTCTTACACTTGTTCTTACCTCTTTCCTTTGTCCTATCTCTCCTGCTCTTGTTTCTTTACCCTTGTTCTTATCTTTTTCTACTCCTTTTCTTTGTCTTTTTAGATTGTAAGCTCTTTTGAGCAGGGACTGTCTTTTTGTGTTTTCATTGTACAGCGCTGCGTGCGCCTGGTAGCGCTTTATAAATGCTTAGTAGTAGTAGTAGATGATTCTCTTTTCACTGGATTTGGGGGAGGGGGTGATGCTTGTGCTATTAGACCTCTCCTCCACCTTTTGACATCGAGCACCATTTATTAGTTCAGTGCCTCTATGAGATAGGAATTTCCTCTACAGTTCTTAACTGGTTTCTCTCTTACCCTAAGAGTGCACCCACTCAGGTATCTTCACGTAAGCACTTTTCCCATGTTTGTGTGGGTTACCACAAAGGTCCTTGCTGTCCCAGGTATGTTTTAATATATTTTGGCTCCACTGTAGATGATTGTCATTTGGATATTGTGCATATTCACATATGTAGACACATAGGCAGTCAATATTAAGCCATTAGATTTTTGTTTAACTGCAATAGCTGATTACTTAAAAACCTATAGATGGATCCCCAAAAGTGGCTAAGAGTGAGGCTGTCTGTCTGGTTCACCAGAGAGCAGGAGGTACTTTCAATTGTTTCCTTTGTTCGAGGAACACCATTAGTACTGCGGAGGTCTGTCCACCTTGGGAGTTATTCTGGATAGTGTGTTAGCATTTAAACCTCAAATAACGTGAGTGGTCAGATCTTCTTTTTTTACTTTGTGGAGAATTAAGGACCTGCAACCATGAATAACATCTCGGGCATTAAAAACTCTTTGGTTGCTTTGGTGATTTTGAAGTTAAATTATTGCAACATCCTTTAATGGTTTACCGATGTCTGTCTTCATTGAAAAGGTTCAGCTTATTCAGAGTTCAGCCCTAAAGCTTTTGATGGGGGCAAAGACATTAGATTATGTATCGCTCCTTTCAGCCCATTGATATTTAAAGGCATTACCCAGTGCTCAGCATCTGCTAACTGGATAAGTCCTGCTGACAGAGAGATTGGACGGCACTATCCAAATAGAGCAGTTAAATATCTTCACAGATTGCCTTGGCATTTTTATAGGTAGTGCGGGTGATTTGGGGGCAGAGACTTGAGTTATCCGGATAGCAGCAATTTTCACTGCCACCATCTGGATAACTTAGGACAGCAAAAAAAAAAACCCTGTCCTGAGTGCTGTCTGGCTGTCGCCGTTTTCCAGATAGAGCAGTGAAGTGCTGGCACTATCCGAATTTTTAGCCGCAGCCACTATGTGGATACTGCCACAGAATATCTGGACTTTACCTGCAGTATCTGAAGTTTAAAAAGCTGCTGATCGCAAAGGGCTCAATATTACCCACTAAGATCCTTCTTTTGGCGCATAGAACTCTTCATTTGGATCCTCTTTAGCTGATCGATTGGCTCCATGCTCACCGACTCTGACTCTTCAGCCTTCATGGGCACGCCTAAAAATTTCCCGGCAATCTGCATTTATGCTTTTAGCTCCATCGTGCTGGAAATCCTCGCCTCTTTATTTGAGGCAAGGAACATAATCGTGTCAAATTTCAGGAATTATGAAAGCATAGGGGAGAGACTTGACAGTGGAGGGTAGCCCTTGTAGAGTGGCCAGCTGTTGCTGCTGATGTTCCGTGCTGGGGTCATATCCGTCACCGGCATTGAGTATCTAGGTCAGCCGGATAGTGCTGCAGCTAGCCGGGCATTGGCAATATTCAGCTGCTGCCTGGGTAGCCGCGGTGGCAAAAGTTAGGCAAGCCTTTCAGGCGCCGAATTTTCACCACCGTGGGATAACTGGCTAGCTGCTGAATATTGCTGCCAGCTGGTTATTGTTGGGTGCCACACAGCTGGCTAGCATCAGGGGCCGTTCAGTGGTGGTACTGCTGAATATCCTGGTCACTGCGGATAACACGGTTAGAGACATTAATCGCTCTGAATATCTCCTCCATGGTTCTTTTAATGAGCCTTTGAGGAGAAGGGTTAGGACCATCAGGATTAACACAATGTAATAGTCGGTCCGACAGTTCTTGATTGTCTGTTCATTTTGGTATTATTTTTAATTACTACTACCACTACTGGACATTTATATAGCACTACCAGTGGTACGCAGCGCTGTACAGACATGTAAGAGACAGTCCCTGCTCGTCAGAGCTTACAATCTAGTCAAGACAAACACAAAGCTAAAATCAAGTATTTTAATGGATGATATGTAAGTCCTTTTGGGGAACTCCTGGGAGCAGGGGGAACGACAATCCGTATTGTAAACCACCCTGATGTATTTTTCTGTTCGAAAGGCAGTCTCAAAACCTGCATGATACCTAGGTTCTTGGACAGTACCCAAATCACAGGATTAAAATCAGTCCTAGACTGTCTTCCAATGTAGTAATAATAGTAGCGTGTCTCATCTTTTGGCCAAATTTCCGTTTTTGTTTCTACTCCAGTCATATGTCAGTCCCATGCCCTGCAGCCCACTCACCACTGGATACCTAGGAGCTATAGCTGATTAAAAACAGTCCTAGACTGTGTCTTCCACTGAAGAATCCACTATAATAAGGGTTTCTAATCTTTGACCATTGATCTCATGTTTGAAAGGTTCATCTCATAGGTAACAGCATCAGATTTCAGCTCCAATAAGCTTTTTTTCTGCTTTTCAACTTTTGCAACTCCTGGAATGTATTTTTCTTCCCAGATTTCTGGTTTCTGTTAGCAGCGTCTCAATCTATGGTTTTGAATGCTGCAGAAGACTTTGAGCATGGGAAACAATAGCCCCCCCCCCTTCAGTTTGGTTTATATGCAGATGTGCCCTGTCTATATCCAGACGTGGCTAATTGTAGTTGTAAAAAGTCTGAAAGCGTGTATTAGATCGAACCTTATGCATTTGAATTGCCCAAGCTGGAAGAAGTACGAGTTGTTTGCGTAATACCAACTGAAGTAAAACACAGCGAGGACATGCCACAGTGCTTTCCTAACAATCTCTTAAGGCCCTCATCTGACTCTGTAAACCTAGCAAGAAATTTTTTTTGGTTGGGTACCAGTTATTTTTATAATTTGCTTTATTGTTTCTTACAGAGAAGGCTACAGATGGCTCCCTACAGAGTGAGGACTGGACGCTTAACATGGAGATCTGCGACATCATCAATGAAACTGAGGAAGGGTACGTGCAAGCCCCTTGCAAGTACTATTCCCCGGGCACCCACAAATATATATACGAAAGCTGTATGCCAGCCCTTTAGAGTTAACTAGTGTATATATCTGGATAGGGGGTGGGGAGCAGGAGGGACACTCGGTAGATGAGTGAGACGTTAAAGAAGCAGCACCATCCATTCTGTCTGAGCTTTGTGCATGCAGTCTTCTTGCTAGTCTAAAGGCCTCTTTTTCCTGCTGTAGACCCAAGGATGCCATCCGAGCACTGAAGAAGAGATTAAATGGAAACAAAAACTACAGAGAAGTGATGCTCGCATTAACGGTGAGTATGTGGCAGAGTTACACATGCAAGGCTCCTTGGGATCATCCTGCCGTGGATTTAAGCAAGAACGGGTCATAGGGATCCCCCTCTCCCACCACCCAGACACACATGCAGAGGCTTAGTCCCTCTTGCCTGCCAATCTTTGTCCTACCCTCTTATTTTAATGCTGTCTGGAAGTCTGTACGCTTTCTTGTGGCCATGATTTTTCAAGCTCAGATGACTTGATTCTTGAGCCCCATTTGTCCCTCTGGTAAACTAAATTACCCCTCTGTACAGTCCATCTGTGTAGGAACTGACGAGCAATAATTTTGAAAGATGAATGTTGTCAATCTTTTGGAAATGAATCAGTCAGCATTCCTTTTCATAAATATAAAGTCAGCCTTGATATTTCAGTGTATGTGGCATTGCCAGGAAGAGCTGTAAATATTAGTCCTGCCTGGGAAAGATAAGATGCAAGAGGAAATCACTGAGCATGTCGAGAGCTGCTGGAGAGTCAGAAGGCCGTTGCTCTCTCCCGGACACAAGTGTACAGTAACTATGAGCTGAAGTTCATCACCATCAGTTTTGGAAGATGCATGATTTGGTGTGCATACTGCCATTCAGCAGCTGTGTGCATTGAAAGTCGTCCCTGAGATTCCCGTCTCGAAGGGCAGTGCAGCAGAATAGATTTGATTTGCCGGGGGGGGGGGGGGATTTTGTAACCCAGCAGTTTTCTCCTGCTTGTCTTGACTCAATTGGCATCATGAGCTTCAGTCTGTAACTCTCTGGAATTCCTCACTCCTTTTCTTCCCCCCCCTCCCAAATCCCACATAGGCCAGTGGTAGAGGGCTGCAGACTGGGGCTCACTCTGGAGCCTAGCACATGTCCACCCGATGGAAGTGGTGGGGGCAAACACGGTGACGGAATTCAAAACGGCATGGGACAAACACGGTGGATCCCTTTACAGCAACAGGATAAAAACAAAATAAACGGTACCATCTAACTTCCGAACCATCTAACGTCTCAACAAATAGGGGTGTCCTACATGGAGTGGTGGGTTCACCCCTAAACAAAGACATGGGGAGGGGTGGCCTGCACAGAGCGGCAGGTGCACCTACTCTTGCCATGTTACTGGGCAGACTAGATGGACCATGCTGGTCTTTATCTGCCGTCATTTACTATGTTACTATGTCACCTTCATTTCAGACCCGAGCTATCGCTGTTGATGCCTCCTCCCCCTGGTAGTTGTGAATGAATATATTTTTAATTTTGAAGTATTTATCCCCTCCTTGTATCCACTAATTAATGTTCTCTTTAATGCCTTCCATTCATCAACACGAGCTGCCCTTACAATACAGTATGTCCAGCCGCTTTCCTTCTGTGCTTACTCTTCCTGCATCACTCGGTTCCAAGTCTACCAGAACCATAAACATGCCATTAACCGCTTATGCTGCAGTGACCTCGGGGGTTGGCGTCACCCTGTTGCTACTGTCTTCTGTAGGTGGGCTAAGTGGCTTAGTTTTGCACACAGGATGCTCCTGCTTGCAGGTCTCTTAAATAACAGGATGCGCAATCAGAAAGTCTGTTGGCCTAGGAGTGTACAGACCGACTCATTGCACCAGGCTCATAGGGGCAGTTCAGTGATCCTTCTAAGCATATTACAGAGCCTGCATTACTGCCACGCCCCCTCCTTGTAAGGGCCCATGGAGACATGATACCAGTCATTGCAGCCCTGCAACAAGAACAAGTAATGTCTTAAGATCCAGTTGCACTATGTCATAGTGCTCCAGGCCTGCAGGGGAGCATGCCAACCTGACCAGCTTATGCAGCTGCGGGGGAGCTCCACTAAATGATGTGCTAGTTAGCTCTGCGCTTGTTAGGCGGGGCACAGGCTAGCTTGCTGGAAAAGATGATGATTCAGTTATTTGTGCCTGTCTGTTCTCCCACTATGGCTGCAGGTGCTGGAGACATGTGTGAAGAACTGTGGTCATCGCTTCCATGTCCTAGTGGCAAGTCGCGACTTCATAGATGGAGTTCTGGTAAAAATCATCTCATTCAAGAATAACCCTCCCACCATTGTGCAGGACAAGGTTTTAGCCCTGCTTCAGGTATGCAACTTGCGCGTCTGGTTCCAAGTTATGTAAGAGAAATAACACATTTGAAGTATCTGTTTGCTATTTAGTTTTAAAACTGTACTAGAGCGAATTTGTTTCTGAGATGAGTGAGAGACTGATTGCGCCGGTCAGAGCCAGGCAGGCGCTGTTCAAGCTTTCATACACTCTTCCAGCTTTTCTTCCACTATCCTAAAACTGTGGTCTGTAATACACCTGTTCGATGCAAGCCAAGGACCTGACTGTAGCAGAGATTGCCAGCGGAGCCTAACTTTAACATTGCCTGGGGCTCCGGTGACCTGTTGGAAAGTTAGATGAGGCTACAAAACTGTGCCCTGATTTCATGTGGCCCCAGGCCTCTGGAGATAAAGTCACCTCCTAGTATCACCTTACTGACTGCAGCTCCTGTTCTCCAAGTACCAGCCTGTCAGCAGCAAAGATTTACCTGTCTTGTGTGCGATGTACGCTGTGCTCTGTCCATTGACTATCACCTAAGTCCAAACGGATTCCAAATACACTTCCAGTAGCGGTCAGCACCAAGAAAATCTACCAATGAAAAATAACATATGCTGGACTCTCTAAAGGAAGGGAAGATTGTAATAGTGTATTGTTATACTTAAATGCAGACAGACGTCGTTCTTGTAATTTCTGAGGTGTTGTGAGAGTTTAATACTTAGCTGTGCTATTCTTTAGCAAAGTGGTTTGCATGGGAAAATTTTAGTTCACCTAAATTTTCATTCCAGAGTGGAGGTGTAGCCTGGTGCTTAGTAACCAAGAGACCAGGGTTCGATTCCCACTAGCCCTATTCCTTATCGTCACTTCAGTCCAGTCCCTTAACTTCTGGGTTGCGTAACCCTTCCAGCAGCTTGGAGGCTGAGCCCATCATCCTTTTGATGATGGTGTGGTATAAATACCACTGGCACCAGTAATCTCAGCCTCCAAGCAGCTGGAGGGTTCCTGTAAGCCATAGTGCTTACAGAGTCTTAGTCTTTGCAAGGGTTTACTTTACTTTATTTTTAACCTTCATTTAATTTATTTCATTTGTTTTCATTGGTTTCGTTTTCTCCTTATTTCTTTAGCTAGAGCGCCTGTGCCTTTAAGTTTCTGTTCCTTCTCTCCCCCTCCCCCCTCGGCCTCCTAGCAACCCTGCTCCCTTGTGGCCCAGGAGGAGGAGGTTTACCTGGAGAGCGGGGAGGATCGGAGAGTTCTTCTCCCGCTCTCTCAGCTGCCCGGATCCAGAGTCCCTCGGTCAAGCGACTACTTCTGCCTCGCGCCGAAGCCCCTTAGACGGCTGAGCGCTGGAGGCACCACCAGGGGGGAAAGACTCTCGCCGCCATTTCTGACCTCGCGCTACAGCCCGCGGCGGCTGGGCGCTTGAGGCAGCTTCGGTGGGAGAGAAATCGCCGCAGGAGCCCCGGCGGAGCGCAGTGCATCGGCGAACACAGTCGCCACCCGTAAGCCCGGCCTCCACGTGGCTGCGGCCTACCACGTGAGAACCGGGCTGCTTCCCTTGTTCTCAGAACAGGCTCCAGAACCGCAAGTATAAAGAGATATCAAGTATCTAAAGCTTCTCTAGCGTTTTTTATATTTAAAAGGAAAAGATAAAGAGTTAAAAGTTTTATTTATTTTTGGATTATTTGTTTTAACGGCTGTAAGTAAAGGGAGACGCTGAGAGCCGTTTATTTCGGTTCAGGGCACAAGTTTATCATCTGCTTCTGCATTTTAAGCTGTTCTGCATAAGATTTCCCCTGAAGTTTAATTTTTAAAATAATCTCATTACAAGGGGGCATGACGGGTAAGCTGCGGTGCCCTTCTTGCGGCACACGTAGAGGGACCTCGTTAGAAGCAGGGGTCTGCAGAGGTTGTGCAGCAGAAGCTGCTTCCGTGGAGAAAGAAATCCACTTGAACATGACTCCAGCGCCTCTGGGGTCAGGGGACCTTCTGGAAGGGGAAAGGGAATCCCATTCCCCCCCACCTTCTTCCTTAGAGGGTCCAGGCCCTTCCCGGTCCCCCCCCCCCTCCTCCCTCAGGGGCGGAGGGAGACTGGGATCACTTTTCACCTGAATTTGTTCTTTTACTACACAAGGCCTATTGTTTGCGCAAGCAGGGTACAACAGAGCCCGGGACAGCGAGGGTCAGCTCGAACCCTGGAGCAGGGAATTCTAGACCCCTTGACGCTGGGCCTCCTCCTAAGCGCCCAAGGCTTTTGGGCAAGGAACCTTTCGAGTCCCCGCCTCAGGACACCCCTGACGAGGAGCTCTCGGACAAAGAAGGGGTGGAGGAGGGAGAGGAGCTCGAAGAGGGAGAGATCCCGGAGGAGGACCAATCCCGAATAGTCCGAGTTTTTCGGCGTGAGGAGCTCCCGGCGTTAATAAGTGAGTCTCTAAAGGTGCTCAATATGTCCTCAGAGACTCCTACTGATGAAGAGGTTCTGGAGGATCCCTTGATCCAAGCAGTCAGGAGATCTCAGAAGGTCTTCCCAGTTCATAGGGTAGTACGTCAGATGATTCAGGAAGAGTGGGACCAGCCAGAGTCTACCCTGAGAGGGGTCCAGGCGATGTCCCGTCTCTACCCACTACCAGAACCGGACAAGGACTTACTGAAGTCACCTAGGGTGGACGCGGCGGTCTCGGCAGTAACAAAGAAAACGACTATCCCGGTCGAGGGCGGTGCGGCCCTGAGAGACAGTCAAGATAGAAGACTGGATACTCTACTAAAGCAAGCCTTTGATGTTAGTGCTCTCGCCTTGCAGGCATCAGTTTCAGGGGCCTGGGTAGCTAGAGCCTGTCTGAGGTGGTCTCAACAGCTGCATCTAGCTGACAGTCCCTCTAGCGACGATCAGACAGTGGCGTCTAAGTTAGAGTCCGGTTCGGCCTACTTAGCAGATAGCCAGTATGACCTGATTAGGAGCCTGGCAAAGAATATGGCCTCGGTCATTGCAGCCAGAAGGTACCTATGGCTACGTAACTGGGCAGCGGATGCATCCTCGAAGGCGCGCCTGAGTTGACTTCCTTTCAAGGGTAAACTGCTGTTTGGAGAAGACCTGGATAAGTTGGTAAAGGATCTGGGAGAATCGAAAGGAGGCAGGCTCCCGGAGGATAGACCAAAGCTGGGTCGCTCTGTGGCGCCGGTCCGGGGCCAGCCAAAGGACTTCCAAAGATTCTGACAGTCCAGACCGAACCCCTTTCCCAGAGGCCGTTTTTCTTCCAGGGGTCAAAGCTTCAGGGGGTTTCGCGGAGCAGGCAGAGGTTTTGGGGCCTCTTCCTCCTCCTCGGGACCTAGGAAATCACAATGAGGGTCCGGGGGTCCAGGGGGGAGTTCTGCCGGTAGGAGGTCGGCTAAGGCAGTTTCTCCCTGCCTGGTCCTGGGTCACATCCGATCAGTGGGTCTTAGAAGTGATCCGAGACGGCTACGCTCTCGAGTTCGCAAAGCGAGTAGCCCCAGCCTTTATTCAGTCCCCCTGCGGCCCACCGGAAAAAAGAGCGGCGGTGGAGGCCACTCTGTCAAGGCTTCTAGCCTTAGGAGCAGTACTGCCTGTTCCTCAAGATCAAAGAGGGTCCGGTCGATACTCTATTTTGTAGTCCCAAAGAAGGAAGGTTCCTTCCGTCCAATTCTGGACTTAAAACAAGTCAATCGGTGCCTCAGAGTTCCTCACTTCCGCATGGAAACCCTGAGGTCGGTGATTGCGGCCGTTCGTCAGGGAGAGTTTCTGACATCCCTAGATTTGACAGAAGCATACTTACATATCCCGGTCCAGAAGTCGCATCAGCAATTCCTAAGATTTGCCGTCCCGAGAGGCCACTTCCAATTTCAGGCTCTCCCCTTCGACCTAGCAACAGCTCCAAGGACGTTCACCAAGGTAATGGTGGTAGTGGCCGCAGCGCTCCGAAAGGAAGGAATCTTAGTCCATCCTTACCTAGACGATTGGCTGATCCGAGCAAAGTCAGAAGCGGAGAGTTGCTCGACGATGGACAGAGTCATGGAATTTCTGGAAAAGCTGGGGTGGGTCATCAATCGGGCAAAGAGCAGTGTAATTCCCACCCAAGAGATTGAGTACCTCGGAGCTCGGTTCGACACCAAAGTCAGAAGGGTGTTCCTGTCGAAGCAGAGGTCAATCGACTTGAGGAATCTCGTCTCTCATTTTCTATTCACGAGATGTCCCACTGCTTGGCAGTACCTTCAGCTATTGGGTACCATGGCAGCGGCATTAGAAGTTGTCCCGTGGGCACGGGCACATATGCGGCCTCTCCAACGCACACTGTTACGGCAGTGGTCCCCTCAGCATCACCCCTTATTCAGATGGATTCCCTGCCCCCCCCAGATCAGGAGGTCTCTGCGGTGGTGGAGAAGCACAAGGAACCTGGGACGCGGAATGCCCCTCGATCCTCCACAATGGATTCAGCTGACGACGGATGCGAGTTTAGCAGGCTGGGGGGTGCACTGTGAGGGACAGTTCGCCCAAGGCCGCTGGACTCCAAGAGTCACAGTGGGCAATCAACAGGTTGGAGTTGAGGGCGGTGACCTTGGCTCTCCGGGCGTTCGAGCTCCTGCTGCATCAAAGGGCAGTCCGTGTCCTGTCCGACAACGCCACTGCGGTGGCCTACATCAACCGACAAGGGGGAACAAGCAGTCCGTCTCTGGAGAAGGAGGCGGATATCCTCTTCCAGTGGGCCGAAGTTCATTTGCTGGCAATATCGGCGCAGCACGTGGCCGGAACAGACAACGTGACCGCAGATTACCTCAGCAGGTTCAGGATAGACCACGGAGAGTGGGAGCTCGAGCAAGAAGTGTTCGAACGAGTGATCGCCCGCTGGGGGAGACCGATCATGGATCTCATGGCTCGGTACTCGACTGCAAAAGCGAACCGGTTCTTCAGCCGAAGAAAGGAAAGGATGTCCGAGGGTCTGGACGCTCTGACCCAAAGATGGCCTTCAGAGGGCCTTCTCTACATGTTCCCTCCCTGGGCGCTCATAGGGAGGGTCCTACGTCGGGTGGAGGCCCACAACGGATTGGTAGTTCTCATAGCCCCAGACTGGCCTCGACGCCCTTGGTATGCAGACCTCGTGAGGTTGACGGCCGATCGACCGTGGCGGCTTCCCTGCAAGAAGGGTCTCTTACGTCAGGGTCCAGTGTCCATGCCCCACGTGCATCGGTTCTCGCTTACGGCCTGGCTATTGAGAGGGCGTGGTTCAGGAAGCGGGGGTATTCCGGATCAGTAATTTCGACCCTGTTGAGCGCTCGCAAACGCTCCACCTGCCTTTCTTATGTGCGAGTGTGGCGTATCTTTGAGGCCTGGTGTGCAGAGCGCCAGATCAGGCCCCTTTCAGCATTATTTATTTATTTATTTATTTAGACAGTTTTGTATACCGCCTTATCCTTTAATCAAAGTGGTCACAACACAATTGGGGGATACATTTAACACGCGGGGATATGAGACACATACACTAATACTTACAGGGAACATGGGCAATGGAGGGTTAAGTGGCTTGCCCAAGACCACAAGGAGCATCTGTGGGACTAGAAACCCCAGTCCTTCCGGCCCAAGGTTGCTGTCCTCTAGTGGGATTTGAACCCCCAACCTTCCGGTCTGAAGTACCTTGCCCCAACCACTAGGCTACCCCTCCCTCGATTAGTCCCCGAGGTCCTGGAGTTCTTACAGTCGGGCTTCGAGAAGGGTCTAGCTCCTAGCTCCTTGCAGGTACAACTAGCAGCCATCTCTTGCTATAGGGGGAAGGTCAAAGGCAAGTCCCTAGGGGCCCATGCAGATGTGGCCAGATTTCTCAGAGCGGTTAGACGGTTACATCCCCAGCAGAGATCCGTTATTCCTCCGTGGGACCTCAACCTCGTCTTGAATGCCTTATCCGGAGAGCCCTCTGCAGAAGTCCTCCCTGAAAGACTTGACTATAAAGACGGTGTTTTTGGTAGCAATTTGTTCGGCCAGACGCGTTTCAGAGCTTCAAGCATTGTCTTCTCGTCCTCCCTTCCTCTCTTTCTTTGGAGATAAGGTGGTCTTGCGTCCAGTTCCTTCCTTCTTGCCTAAGGTAATCTCCCCTTTTCATGTAAACCAGTCAGTGTCTCTTCCGTCCTTCCCGGACAAGGGTCAATCAGGCGACGGGGAAAAGCTTAGGCTTCTAGACGTGCATAGGGTGTTGAAGCGTTACCTCTCCCGCACGGCACCTTTCCGAAAGTCCGAACACTTATTCGTTCAATATGGAGGGCAGCATAAGGGAGAGGCAGCGGCCAAGGCTTCCATTTCCAGGTGGAACAGGGAGGCGATCGCCTCCGCTTATATCCTCAAAGGAAAGCAGGTCCCAGGAGGCCTTAGCGCACATTCAACTAGAGCGCAAGCCACTTCATGGGCGGAACACAGTCTAGTGCCGCCGCTGGACATTAGTAAGGCAGCTACCTGGTCGTCCCTGCACACCTTTACCAAGCATTATAGACTGGATGTCCAAGGGGCGACGGATGCCAGGTTTGGCAGTGCGGTCCTTCGGTCCGGTATAGCGAACCCCCCCCAGTCTTCAACTGCTCTTTTACATCCCAGAAGTTAAGGGACTGGACTGAAGTGACGATAAAGAAGAAGTAATTAGTCCTTACCTGCTAATTAGTGTTCCTGAAGGAACTTCAGTCCAGTCCCTGATCCCTCCCGAGTTTTGTGACTTTCAGTTGACGGACCGAAGACAGAGTATGGAACTAAATCGTACGGTTCTTTGCATGGGGCCCGGGGGGAATAGCGACCCGCAAGAAGAGGGTCTGCGGGGAAGGGGGAAGGCCTTGTCGGCCTCAGGTAAGCCGCCTCCTCCCTTCCTTTTCCTGTTCATCCTTGTCTTAAAAAAAAAAAAAGAGGTTTACAAGTTTTAGGTTGTGAGTTGTTAGTTATTACATGTTGTCATATAGTTATAAGTTCTTAATTATCTATCCTTTAAGTCTGCTTACATAAGAACATAAGATATGCCATACTGAGTCAGACCAAGGTCCATCAAGCCCAGTATTCTGTTTCCAACAGTGGCCAATCTAGGTCATACGTACCTAGCAGTTTCCCCAAGAGACACACGTTCCACAATGCTTGTACTGGGTCAAGCATTGATATCTTCGGTCACTTCTTAATAATGGTTTATGGACCTTTCCTCCAGGAACTTGTCCAAACCTTTTTTAAACCCAGCTACACTAACAGCCTTTACTACATCCTCCGGTAACAAATCCCAGAGTTTGATTACACGTTGAGTGAAAAAATATTTTCTTTTATTAGTCTTAAATAGTTTACCCTGTAGCTTCATTGCATGTCCCCTAGTCTTTCTATATTCTGATAAGGTAAACAATCGATCTACGTTTACCCGTTCCACTCCGTTCATTAATTTATAGACTTCTATCATATCTCCCCTCAACCGTCTCTTTTCCAGGTTAAAGAGCCCTAACCTTTTTAGCCTTTCTTCATAGGAGTATCCTTCCATCCACTTTACCATTTTGGTGGCTCTTCTCTGAACCTTTTCTAAAATCGCTATATCCTTTTTAAGATACGGCGACCAGAATTGCACACAATATTCAAGGTGCGGTCTCACCATGGAACGATATAGAGGCATTATAATATCTTTTGTTTTATTTTCCATTCCTTTCCTTATCATACCTAGCATTCTATTTGCTCTCTTGGCCGCCGCTGCACAATGGGCCGAGGGTTTTAACATGGTATCCACAATGACGCCTAAATCTTTTTCCTGGGTGGTGGTTCCTAATGTGGAACCTTGTATCGTGTAACCATAGTTTGGGTTGTTCTTCCCTAGGTGCATAACCTTGCACTTGTCCACATTAAATTTCATCTGCCATTTTGATGCCCAGTCTTCCAATTTATCAAGATCCTCTTGCAATTTTTCACAATCCTCTTGGGCTTTAACAACTTTAAATAGTTTTGTGTCATCTGCAAATTTGATAACCTCACTCGTTATTCCACTTTCCAGGTCATTTATGAATATGTCAAAAAGCAGCGGACCCAGCACAGATCCCTGGGGTACACCACTATTCACCTTTCTCCATTGGGAAAATTGGCCATTTAGCCCTACCCTCTGCTTTCTATCTTTTAACCAGTTCCTGATCCACAATAGTACACTGCCTCCTATCCCATGACGCTGTAGTTTTGCCAAAAGTCTCTGATGAGGGACCTTGTCAAAGGCTTTCTGAAAGTCCAGATACACAATATCAACCGACTCACCTTTGTCCACCTGTTTATTCACTCCTTCAAAAAAACACAATAGATTAGTAAGACAAGATCTTCCTTGTCTAAAGCCATGTTGGCTGTCTCCCATTAGGTCATGACTATCTACATGCTGAGTAATTTTATTCTTTATGATGGTTTCTACCATTTTTCCCGGTACTGACGTCAGGCTCACCGGTCTGTAGTTTCCCGGTGCAATAGTTTACTGGTGCCAGTGGTATTTATACCACACCATCATCAAAAGGATGATGGGCTCAGCCTCCAAGCTGCTTGGAAGGGTTACGCAACCCAGAAGTTAAGGGACTGGACTGAAGTTCCTTCAGGAACACGAATTAGCAGGTAAGGACTAATTGCTTCTTTGTGGCCTTGGGCAAATCACTTAACCCTCCATTGCCTTGGAAGAAAGGCCTGGCAATCTACTTCCGGTCACACAGTCAAGAAAACCCAGGAGCTGCTGAGTTGCCAGGAATCAGTATCGACTCAAAGGCACACATTGCATTTGCAAATTTTCAATCAAAGACAGGCATACTTTACACTTGTTTTTGAAGGGAACATGCACAGAAACCTTTCCCTTTGAAAATGATCCCATCAAAACTACTCAGACAATTGCACCTGCTGATTTGTGCAAACAATCCTTTTAGGAAAAGGTACACATTTTCCTGTTGAAAATGAAAAGAGTTTGCAAGGAAGTGCAAAGCCTTCCCTAAACCCAGCCCTGGGAACCGCTCTGCTCACTGCAGGTAAACATATGCATGAAATAGCATGGTGCCCGCGTTTTCATTTGCACGTCAGTGGGCAGGTTTGTAAAAGGCCATTTGTACAGGTAGAGTTCCGCTTTTCCCTCAGAAATGGCTATGCTAAGTGCTTTGTTCTTGGCCACCCTACAAAATCTTTTTCTTCCTCTTGGACCGTCTACTTTTAGAAGACAACGTCTTGATTTGATTTTGCCTCTTTAGTTTTCTTCACCATGTTTAAGAAGCAGGACAATAGCTTCAAGTTCTGTTGAAAGTGCAAACAGAAGATGTCCATATCGACCATCATGAAGTTTGCTCAGAAATGTCTGAGAGGAGTCCATGAAGACGCAGGCAGCGGCATCTGCTTACGGAAGTCTCTCAGAGTGGTTTGGGCTCAGAAGATCAGTCGTCTTTTCTGAAAAATAAAATCCAACTCTTGGAAAGTGATGTTGAATGACTGTCGGAGGAGAGATCCAGGAATTCAGAGAATTCACTCCTTGTGCTAGAGCTCAGAGCGCTAAAGCAGGAAACTGGAGAGCTCTTCAAGAATTGATCGAAGGCACCAAAGCCTTGGCATATTTCTTCAACACCCATCCCATGAGCATGAGCACTGCCTCATAAGCTCTTACAGTACTGCACTGCTCTCCAGGGACCTGATATTGAGTTAGGAGGGCTATACACCCTTTGGCGCATAGTCCTCTCCACTGACCTCTAACCTCGGATATTCAATGCCAGGTCATATGCGGCCCTGGCATTGAATATCCAGAAACACCGCACTGCCTCTCAGCCACGGTCAATAACCAGGCAGCAGTGATATTGCGTGCTGCCCGGTTAGCTCCTGCGCTTAGAGGCTTTTGCCTCGCCTATCTTTTAGGCGCAGGTTGCTAACCGGGCAGCTTGCAATATCTCTGCTGCCCAGTTATTGGTTATCACTGCCTCCTCTCCTCCCTGAAATGTCCCCAACACACCCCGATGCTAAGCAGTTAGCATCGGCACGTGTAAGGAAGAAGGGAGGGGACATTCAGTGGCACTTCCGTGTTAGTGCTGTTGAGTAGCCCAGATAGCGGCATTTACATGGTTTACGGGGCTGTAAACTTTGCAAATTATTTATTATTTAGTAGGTTTTCTATACCGCCTTCTCTTATAATCAAAGTGGTTTACAGCTCAACATTTCAACTTTTACATAAAACATTAGGAGAGGGGGCATGCATGGGAATGGTTTCAACTACAGTTAAACCTCGGTTTTCATTTGCCCCGGTTTTCATACGCTTCGGTTTTCAACGTCTTTTTTGACTGAGATTTTGTCCCGGTTCTCATACATCGCTTCGGTTTTCAACGTCTTTTTTGACTGAGATTTTGTCCCGGTTCTCGTACATCGCCTTGGTTTTCGTAAAGTACAGTACTGTAAATACATACACCCTCGCGCTGCACACCGGTCTGTATACACTGCCAGAACGCCCGCCCGGTCCCGGCAGCACGGACCCCCGGACTCACCGATCGCCATCGTGATGAGAAGCGAAAGCCAGCTGAGCACATAAATGAAACACATCCTCAAGCCTGGTCAGAGTCAGAGAGGCAAGGATTGCGTGGAGAGGAAGGCCCCGATCTCGTCCACCGCCTGCCCGTTCTCTGGAGCGCCCCCTCAGGCTCGGAGATAGCAGGGAAGAAAAGCTGTCAACGTAAGCAGGAGATGTTGCATGAATGTGGGAGGCAGTTCTTTCTCTTGCAGGGTACGTCTGAAGCTATATCATTAAGATTTTCTGCCATTCTGAAGCACTGAGCAGATAATGTAAAGGTATTTTAATGGGCTGAATCCAATGTGATTCCGAAGAGAGCTGGGGACAGCAGCTTGTCAGGGGTGGCTAAGGCCAGATGCTAACATACTGTACTGTACAGTACTGTACTTAGTTTGCTTTCAGTGATGTTAAATGTTCATTTATCCATTTCATTAGTCATTTATATTTATTTCTCATTGTTTTCTGTATGTGAAAATATAGTTATTCTCTATAAAATGTATTTTTTGTGAATATTTTTGGGTGTCTGGAATGGATTAATTGGATTTACATTATTTCTTATGGGAAATATTGCTTCAGTTTTCATACGTTTCGGTTTTAGTCAGACTTTTTCAAACAGATTAATCATGAAAACTGAGGTTTGACTGTATTTACAGAATGAGCTATTTACATTATAAGTACAATGCTTGTTAATTAATTGAGTGGGGCTGTGTTTTGAATGTCTTTTGAATATCTGGCCCCAGATGTCTAGCGCAGAGATTTCAACATTGACCTCTTGAGAGCTGTGGAGGACATCCTCTCTCCTAGGAAGCCAACCCCCATGTCATTGCCGGTCTTCACGGCAGAGCTAGACAGAAGAATTGGTGAAGTGTTAGCCTGCCTTGCCAAGCATCCCAACATCTGTTTTATTCTCATTCTTAGAAATCACCTTTTTCCCCCCCAAATGCTGTCGGCTCATCCCATTCTTGGTGTCTCTCCTTTTATATTGAGCATATTTATTTATTTCCCTTTCTTATATACTGTGGATCTTATTCGTTCTCTGCAGTTTCTAGTGAATATATGAAATGGTAAAATCTTAAAAACACAAGACACTGAACATAGCCATAAATAGTAAACTAAAATCAATAAAATATTCTTCAATATACATATAAACAAATAGAATATTTAACTAAAATAAAAAAAAGAAATGAGAAGCTTCTTCTGCTCCTCAGTGTCAGTTCTGATGCCCAAAGAGTCAAGTATAGGCCACAGAGGTTTTCCATTCAATCATTGTTGTCTGAGTCAAGAGCATCCTGGGGCTCTGAATACCTGTCGGCTTAGTACTCTACTGAAGAGGAATATCGTATCCCTCTTTACCATAAACTGAATAGACATCTCCTGAAGACCTTTGTATTTCCAAATTTTATTCATCAGATTACTAAAGAAATTTCCATTTGAGTTGCAGTTGAAAGTAAAACCAGGGCACCTCTTCTTGGCCTCCTTGAATACCCAGATGCCCTTAGGAAGCTGGTGGCAGTGCCCGTCAACCCTCTGTTATAGAAATGTTTCAAAAGCAGGAAAAAAGATTGTGAGGTGGAAATTTACTGCTACTGAAACTTCAAAATTGCATTTCAGAAATGACTGTGTGTCCCATGCATGCTTAAATTGCATCGTAGGGTTGGTTACCATTGCCTTGGGCAAGACCCTCCTCAGTAAAGAAGTATTTCCTTACTTCCTGTTTCATGTTTGTGAAGGTCTCTTACCTGCAAGGTAACGTTTCACTTGTAATTAAGGAGACAGTCTGTTAGCAACCTTCTATAACTCCATTGGCCTCTCGGGACACAGATTAGGTTTCTGCTAACACTGTAGGTTTGAAGGAGCTCCCAACACCATCTCTTAAGTCAGGTTGGTAAGGAGAGACAGGTAGAGCTGCTGTTTGGAGAGAAGCAGGAACTTCTTTTGCTGTAGAGCAGTTTATAGAATGAAGAGTTCCTCTAATTATATCTAGTGAGCTGGAGGTAAGACATATCAAAGGGGTTTTATATTATTTTCTCTCTGATTTAAATACAATTTCTTGTTGAAGAAGACCGAACAATGCAGAACTGATGAATGGCAACTGGAATTGGTTATTTGTTTGAATTTTAACATTTTATTCAAGCAGCTTTGAGACAGGTGTTTTCTTGTACGTTTGCTGTTATTTTTATTTTTTATTTATATTCTCTTATATACCGCGCTATTCTGCATCAGTGCGGTTTACATTGAACAAACTGAAATTACATTGAACAGGGCATTATAACTTGGAGATAACCCTCCATAGCCCATGTTCCCTGTAAAATAGTTAAGTGACTTGCCCAAGACCACAAGGAGCACCTGTGGGACTAGAAACCCCAGTCCTTCCGGCCCAAGGTTGCTGTCCTCTACTGGGATTTGAACCCCCGACCTTCCGGCCTGAAGTACCTTGCCTCAACCACTAGGCTACTCCTCCACTCCATATTTGTCGTCGCGTCTGTGTTGACTCACTGCGACCCTCTGGATAGTTGTCCAAAACTGTGTTTGGTCTTCAGTCAGGCGGCTTATAGTTGATAGAGCGGCACTCATAGCTGCTGTTTATTGTATCGCTCCATCTCATTGCTGGTCTTCCTTTTTTGCGTTTGACCTTCAATCTTGTCAGCATTAAGTCTTTCTCTAATGATCTCTCTCTTCGCATGATGTGTCCGAAGTATGAAAGTCAAAGTCTTGTCATCTGAGCTTCTAAAGAAAGCTTAGGTCCATAGCACACACAGTATTCTGTTCACTGCACAATGAGGTTTTCTTGTTTGTTCTGTATTTTTGAAATAAGATGCATATGCTTGATTTTGTTTAAAGATCACATCTTCTGACTTTTCATGGCTACATGTTCACATTGTTGATGCCTCTTCCTCACAGGCATTTTAGTTAGAGTGATAGTAAAGACACCGATACCCTTGGCCTGTTCTGCGAACTCTCGTGAGACAACTGAAAAAGGCCGAAATCCCAGAGATGTTGGGATGCAGCAACCTGGTAATCCCAGGTGCTTGGCACATTTTGGCAGACTGGCACCTGAACTCAGATCAAGTTCCCCCTCCCTAGCCTGACTTGTCTAGCTAAGATGTTCTATACTCAGGGGAGCAGTTTATTAAGGACATGATTGGTGGCACCAGTTTGGCCATTTGAATTGGTTGCCTCTTGATTGAAAATGTATCTGTTTAAGGGCAAATTGCGTATGCCTATGATTATCTTGAATGCATAAGCTATAGTGCATATTGGAAAAAGTGCTAGGAAGGGCAGTCTTTACAGAGGTCTAGCCAGCTGGATCCTCCAGGATGAAAATTGTGCTCTGCAGAGTTGCTAAACCTCACTGCTGACAGAATAGATGTTTGGGGGTGTGGAAGGGAAAAGACACGCATGTATTTAATTTTTTAAGATATCAGTGTATTTTCTAACATGTAGTCCACCACAGAATAGAGAACGTGAAAGGTTCCTGGTCACTTTCCTACCTGGGCAGCTTGGTGTACATAGCCCCCTTAAACTGTAATATGGCGCTCAGCAATTGTTGTGTTAAAGTTAAGTTAAGCTGGTTTCTGTCCTCCCCCTGTGTGGATGCGAACAAGTGCCCATTCTATGCCATCTGATACCTCTAATGGGGGAATGGGGACCTTTGGATGAGGCAAACATTCAGACTGATCCTGTGCGGGACTTGGGTGGTGAAAGCCTCCCATATTATTTCCTGTTGAAGGTTTCCGAATGTGCTTCTTTCAAAGGCTTGGGCTGACGCATTTCGAAGTAGCCCTGATCTGACCGGAGTTGTGCATATTTATGAAGAGCTGAAAAGAAAGGGGATCGAGTTTCCTATGGCCGATCTTGATGCACTCTCTCCAATACACACACCACAGAGGGTAAGTTGCAGCTTTTCAAGAAGAGCAGCGGCAGGACTGACTGAATTATTAAACTCCTGCTATGGAGCATTTTTAATAGTAATATTGGGGGTAATAAGAAAATCTTTTGCTTTTCAAATAGTCCAAGTGCTTTTTTATTTTGTAACTTTACCTATAACTATTAGTCATTTTTTAATCACAGAAATGTGTGTGTGGCCTACTTGGGAGAAGCTCTGAAATGGTTTGCTGTATTGCTTTCATGACCCTAGGCCTCAGCAGTCCACAGGCTTCCTCTTCCCTCAAGCTGTTGCAGATGAATTCATCCAAGGGCAGAAGTCCCATGGAAACAGTGAAGAAAGATTCCCAAAGTTCAGAACCATTCTTCCAACGGGTTTGCTCTGCCAAGTGTATATTTATTGTCTGTGTTGTTTTTCTGAGGCAGAGTGTCCCTGAAGTGGATCCGGCAGTGAATTTGAACAAGCCTCAGTCCCAGCAGAGGATGAGTACCAGTTCCTTGTCTCCATCACCATACACCGCTCCTCAGACCCCGCCCCTGACTGTGACAGGACCTATCACCGCCAATTCCGACCAGGTAGGCATTATCCTTGATTGAGCTGCTATCGGCACAGTATCTAGGATCGTCCTAGAGGTTGTAGAGCAGCAGATGGGTGTCATGATTTGTATATGACTCGCTAGTGATTTTAGTTCTATAGAGTGAGCTATTCCTGGTTTCACACTTTAAGGATGAAAGGTGACACTATACTTCTATGATGGTATTTTCTAGACATCAAACTCTTGAGTCAAGTTCTCATAGTTGAAGTAATTTGCTTTAGAAATTCACTCAGATCTTTACAGCTTACCCTCAACACTTCTAAAATACAATGAGATGTATACAGCTGTAAGACAAAACTGCAATCACTGTTAGACT
Organism: Ichthyophis bannanicus; assembly: GCA_033557465.1. Classification (NCBI taxonomy): domain Eukaryota; kingdom Metazoa; phylum Chordata; class Amphibia; order Gymnophiona; family Ichthyophiidae; genus Ichthyophis; species Ichthyophis bannanicus. The sequence continues at coordinate 66,025,369 of CM066044.1, read as the reverse complement.
CTGTTGATGCAAATGCATCATTGCGTAATATTGCTTAATAGCCTCAAATGCAGTCACATAGAATTGCTGTAAAGTCTGGCAGCTCTTAATGGCTACCCCAGTGTCTCGTTCTTTTTTGTTTTGTACATTTTGGAGCATGCCTTAGTTCTCACTTCCTGAAATGGCGTGGTATGATAATCCTGATCGGCATCTCCGCTGAAACTTATGGGCTTTGCTCAGAGTTGTTAAAATAATTTGTTGGTTTACTGGGACGTTCTGGTGGAATCGGTGGGCATTTTCTGCCAGGTCACTGACCCAGAACCTTTTTCACCAATACTAGCACTTTTTGAATGTGCTTCTTGTTCCCCATTGCAGCAGGCCCTTACCCAGTATCTTTAAGAAAATTGCCACTAGGTGGAATGGAATATAATTACTGCAATGAAATTATTTTATGCCACTATCATTGCATAAAATTTGTTTCTGCTCCGTATATTAAGACTGAGTGAGTACAGGGAGGTCAAAAGACTTCTAAAGGTCCTACGAGTGATGCTGGTAGGAAGGACGCGAACCGCAGAGCAGCACTAGCAGCCCGTTTCTGAGTTAATTTGCTGCAGATGGCACATGTCCTAGTAGCGGATGGCCTGACTTGTCTCTTGTCTCTTTCCCTCTCAGATTGCCAGGCTGCGCAGTGAATTAGATGTTGTTCGAGGAAATACTAAAGTGATGTCAGAGATGCTGACCGAGATGGTACCTGGACAGGAGGATTCCTCAGATTTGGAGCTACTACAGGTAGGTAGGTAGGTTTGTTCCTCCCATGACCAGTAACAACCTGCTGTGTTGGCATGCAGGAAACTCGGGTTTGATTCTCTACTTTTTAAGTCAATGGGTTCTCAGGATTGCTGGGGAGAGAGAATCCTAGCATCACTTGCAGAAGGGATTCAGGATTGCTGGAGGCCAATGAGAACAGTAGTCTTTGGCCTTCCCTATGGACTCCAGCTGTAATGGGTGGATTATAGAGAGAAAAGGGTAGTAACTAATTAGGGAAAAGCCTGTCCAGCTAAAAATGAAGGCCACAGTGCCTCGGCTTCAAACCTTCTTCTTTCTTTTCCCCTCCTCCTCACCACATCATAACTAGTAGAGAGCTGGCTTGGGAGAAGTTTTGATTGGGCTGGAAGGTGAACCAGGAAAAGAAGGAAACTGGTCCATCACATTCTTTCCAGTCCTAAGATCAAATCTTGTTCTTAAAACTGAACTAGTACCCTGTTATCCCAGACCCTGTAGTATCATGTGGGTCCCTTCATCGGATACGACTGTTACCACAGCAAAGCTGAGGACATCATTGTTAGTTATGAAGCTATGACATTGTTGTTTCATTGATTACATACAGATCAATGTAGAAAAGCATGGTTTTCTTTAGTGAAAAGGATATCTCCAGGAACAAGCAGGAATGTAGTCTTCACATATGGGTATCGTCGGTACCGATGGAGCCTTTTGGGAGCATCCCTCAGCACATGCGCACTGCCTTCCCGCCTTTCCAACTGTCCCTCTTCAGTTCTTCGTTTTCCGCGGAGCCGACAGGATCCATACCCTGTCACTGCAGAAAATTCCGTCTTTAAAATTGTTTTCTTGTGGTCGCGTTTGCCTGCCGCACGACGCTTACCGGTACCACCGGTTCTTTTCGTTTCCAAAAAAACCCCGTATACTTTAAGCTGTTTCTCTTCAGAAACTTTTCTTTTTTAGTGCTAGGCGCCATTTTGGGCACTAGGCCCCATATTCCTAAAACATGGAAAAACCAACTAGTGGTTTTAAAAAATGTACTAAGTGTGGCGGTACTATTTCTGTCACTGACACCCATGATTGGTGTCTTAAATGTTTAGGGCCTGTCAGACGGCTGCCTGGGTGATAATCTTCACAGTCTTGGCAAGTGCATATATCTATATGATTTGCAAGGTATTGTGGGCAATGTAGTTCATTCACACCAGACACAGCTGCTGACAATAATTTAGTTGTGCTCTTGGGTAAAGCCAATAAGATATTTATTTATGGGGTTATTTCTCCCAACACAGATATGCTTGGTAGCACATAAATTAGGTTACTTGCTTTCAGTGTTAACTTGGAAAAACAAAGTCAAAATCAGGAAAACAACAAATGAAAAGCCACAAAGCAAGAAACAAACTGTTCTTTTCAGGTTAACTTCTGATTACTTCCCACATAGATACAGAAGTGATTCTCTCCTAGCTCACAAACAATTAGGTAAGGCTTAATTGCTAGCAGTTATCCAGCTGAAACCCCTTAGCTGGCTTGCTTTCTACTGTGTGGGTCAAATCCTGCTTCAGGAGCTTTTCTGGGTAGATTAAAGAACAAATTTGTATTTCTTTGTGATGGTTGCTGTACTTTATAACAGAAAGTTACCAACGGAGTTTAGATAGAGAGCAGTCCATATAAACAGGATCCTCATCTGCTATTATTCCCCCTTGTTCAACAAGCATGGGTTCAATATCACGGATTGGCACAGATGAATCTCTCAATGGAGCATTTTCAGGAGAATACTTGTTTCCCTGCTGTCTTTCAAGGTTATAGCTAGGGCATAGATCAGTGTTCATACCTGAGCTTCCATTGCTGCTAGAGTTCCTCTCTATATAGCCTGGCCAGTATGTAGTCCAGTTCTTATGTCCAGCCTTCCAATCCAGATCCCTGGACACTGGATCTCTCTTCACATACCTTCTGGCACAGGTCTTAGGGTCCCTTCCACGTGCAGCCGTCTCCCTCACAGGTAGCGTCTGGTGATTCCTAGCTCTGCAGCACCATTCCTCTGGCTTTCCCTCCAGTCCAATGGTGTATGCTGGCCCTTGAAATGCCTCCCAGTATACGTACTGCTCTGGACTCTTCTAGACCTCTCAAAGGCTTTTCTCTTCCTTCTTCCAAAGGGTTTTTTTTCCCTCTCTGTCCGTCCGGTTTGGCTTCTGCTTCTGATGATCCTTCAGATGAAACTGATGATCAAACTCAAGCTGATTCTCAGGATACTGAGGACAATTCTCTGGATATCCTGAGCTATGATAAGCTTCCTTATCACAGGCCTGAACATTCTCCATCTGAATGTATCTCCTGTATGGGGATGACTAAAAGAGGAAGACAGAACTGGGCTGCAAAGCTCGTTACCCTCTCTTCTTCGGATGCCAGATCCATTGCATCGACATCTTCAAGGGCCTCCTCTTCCTCCCATGGATCTCCTATCCTTCCTCCAGTTCCTCTCCTATCCCCCCCTCCTCTCTTTCCTCCTTCCCCCTTCCCTGGTCCAGTCATTTCTGCCTTCTCTTCTCTATTCCTGTTCTGCCCCCCCCCCCCATTAGATTCATCAATCCCAACCCCATCGTTTCTAAACGATATCCCCAATCTCCAGGAACAAGCAGGAATGAGTCTACACATATGGGTATCGTCAGTACCGACGGAGCCTGCGCGGGAACACTCCCCAGCGTCCAATAAGAAAGCTTTTGGGAGCATCCCACAGCGCCTGCGTGCTGCCTTCCCGCCTTTCCCAACCGCCTCTCTCCAGTTCTTCTTTTCCGCAGAGCCAGCAGGTCGTGTTCCTGTCACTGCAGAAGAAGTTCTTTATTTTTTCCTTTATTCTTTTGTGTCGCGTCTGCCTTCTTCAACGTCGGACCAGTACCGCCGGTCTTTCTTTTCTTTCTTTCAAAAAAAAAAAATGCTTATCTCTACTGTGCATTTTCAGTTTTTGGGCCCTAGACCTAAAATTTTTTTTTTTTTTTCCTCATAATACACAAAATGTGGCGGTACTATTTCTGTCACCGACACCCATGACTGGTGTCTAACGTGTTTGGGACCTGACCATTCCATCACGGATTGTATGTCCTGTACTATGATGTCTAAGAGAGGTCGGCAGAACTGAGCAGCCAAGCTCAGTACCCTGTTTCCCTCTGAAGCAGCTTCGGTAGCATCGACGTCTTCCAGGGCATAAATCTGTCCGGTCCTCGAAGGGCAGATCTCCCTCCAAGCATCGCGATGCCTCCGGGCTTGCCCTCGAAGATTCCACACCGGCAAAATTACCCCGGCAGGAAGCTCCGGCTTCCAAAGCATTATCTATGGGGTCACAGGTTGGCATTGATGGCTCAGCCTCGACAGATCACCTGTTGCCGTGTTCTGGGGTACCGACATCCAGACTGGTGGCGTCGATGGATCAGAAGATTCTGACCATGCAGCGCATCTTAACGGCTTTCATACAGGCTGCGACGCCTCCGGTACCGCAACAATCCCCGTTGCTGGTACCGGCTCCAGTACCGGCATCGCTCCTGGTACCAGTACCGATTGCATCGACATCGGCTTCGGTGTCGACTGCAACGGTACCCTGTCCTATGATGTCCATCGGTACCGAACCGGTACCGATTACTCCCGATGTCGATCCCGCTCGATATGGTTATGGGGCTTTACAGGAGCATCCAGACAGGCGATACTTCGATTCCTCTGAGGACTCTGATGAGTTTGAGGGTTCTGTGGAAGCATCGATACTTCTTCCTCAGGAGTCTTCTTCACCTAAACGAAGAATGTCTCCTCCAGAAGATTTGTCTTTTCAAGACTTTGTTAGGGAAGTGGCTAGGGGCCTCTCTATCACAGTGGCCCCTGAATCAGAACCCAGAGCCAAGGAGTTGGATATTTTACAATATCCTAAAGCTCCTAAGGAGGCAGCTACTTTACCTGTTCATGAGATTCTGTATGATCTCATGTTGAGGATGTGGGAGACACCTCTCACCACCTCTCCTCATTCTCGCAGGTTAGACACCATGTATCGTGTCCCTCCTTGTCCTGGCTTCCACAAGACTCAGCTTCCTCACCACTCTATTGTGGTAGAGTCTGCCATGAAGAAGATAAAGAGTGCAAAAAGACACTCATCTAATCCTCCAGGGCGTGAATGCAGGACCCTGGATGCTTTTGGCCGCAGGGTTTTCCAAGCTGCTATGCTAGCTGCTAGGATCAATTCCTAAAGTCTCTATATAGGAATGTTTCTAAAAGAAGTCACAGATCATCTGCAGACTTTAGCCCCTTTCATTTCAGAGGATAAAAGACAGGAGTTTCTCACTTGGCTCAAACATGCCCAAGATGTCTCCAAATTTTCCAACCGTGCAGCCTTTGACTCTTTTGAGTGTGTAAGCAGAGCTTCGGCTATTGCCATAGGGGCAGGCAGAATTGCTTGGCTACAAGCTTCTGATTTGGAGCTCTGGGTCCAAGATCAATTGGGAAATCTCCCTTGTACAGGTGAAAACCTTTTTGGTAGGGATTGGCAAGCAAAGGCCACTCAGATGGATGCTGAAAACTCTGCTTTGGATCGACTTTCAAAGTCTACCTCTGCTCCTGTTAAGAAAAGATTGTTTAAAAAGATATATTTTTCCAAAAAGGGAAGATACTATCCTGCTTATGGTCAGCAGGCATCTTCTGCAGGTCGTTTTGCTGCAAAGCGTCAGCAACCACCTAAACAGGCCAAAAAACGGTACAACTACAACTACAACGGTACAACTACAACTCCAGGAACACATCGACAAACATGAAACACTCGACGACAACCAACACGGCTTTCGTCCCAACCACGGAGTCGAAACGCTACTGATCTACCTCTTCGACAGCATCCTAAGAATAATTGACAACAACAGGAAGGGAATCATAATGATCTTCATCGACATCTCCTCAGCCTTCGACACAGTGGACCACAACACGCTCCTGGAAAGACTAAAGAACACTGGTATACACGGTATCACTTTGAAATGGTTCCACTCATACCTAACCGAAAGACAGCTACAGGTCAAGGTGGGACACAACACCTCCCGACCCATAAATGTCCGTCAAGGAGTACCTCAAGGATCCGCACTTTCAGCTCTCCTATTTAACATCTACATCCAACTGATATGCGACATCATGAAAGAGAACAACATTCAATACACAATATATGCAGACGACATCATGATATACACCCCGATAGAAATCGACAACCCGGATTTCTCCAAGATAACAGACTGCCTTACCCAAATGACGAGCTGGTGTCAAAACAACAACCTCGCAATAAACTACAACAAGACTGAAGCCCTAATAATCACTCGGAACCAAAGCTTCATATACCCGCCAAACATCAAGATACAAAACACTACTATTCCAATAAAATCTGAAGTGAGATACCTTGGAGTTACTCTGGACAATAATCTAAACCTCAAGCCACACATAGACAAAACAATACAAAAAGTCTACTACAAGATGCGAATCATCAGGAGACTGAAACCACTCCTTGCCCCAGAACACTTTCGTACCGTCCTCCAAGCACTGATAACCCCAATACTGGACTTCTGCAATCCGATATACTTGGGACTACCGAAACAAGCCCTCAAACCACTCCAGCTAGCACAAAACACTGCAGCACGAATAATATCCGGTACTGCAAGACAGGACCACATCACACCCACCTTAAAGGACTTACACTGGCTCCCAATCGGTGCACGCATCAGATACAAAACTATCATAAACCTATTTAAGATAAATCAGCACACATCAGCCAACAGCCTACACACCCTCATTCAACCAGACAACAGCACTCGTCCTAGAAGAAAACAAACACGCAACCGAGTCAGCACCCCAGGTGAATTCAAACACACACGCAAGGACACAACAGACAGAGCTCTCTCCATGGCTGCTCCAACTATATGGAACAAACTACCAGACGACTTAAGGACAACTACAGACCTCAAAGACTTTAGAAAACAGCTAAAAACCATGCTGTTCATAGAACACTATGGACACATCACATAACCTAAGAGAATGTATAACAGCACATATTGCCGTCTGTATAGATAATGTTTTACAGCACCACTGTATATAGCCCACACTGTACATAGCTCAAACCATTCTAGCACGCAACACGCCACACCTTGTACATAGCTCACCCCAATCTAGCACACGATACAACACACACTCAACTAAATTGCACCCTCACTGCATGATTAACACACTCACTTTACCCGATTGTTTGCTGTGATACCACCTTGATTAATAAGATAAGGCGGTTTAAAAATACTGTTAAATAAATAAATAAAAATAAATAAGTCAAAGGCAGCTAGACCTTCCACGGCCCAGCAGCCTCAGCCTCCTCAGGGCCTTTGACTTGCAACTAGAGAACTTAGCCTTTCTAGCTCTGGAAGGACCAGAGCCCCTTACCATCCCAGGAAGGTTGACTTACTTTGCTCCCAGATGGGAGCAAATCACAGCAGAGCAATGGACACTCTCCATCATAAGGGAAGGGTACAAGCTTCATTTCTTAAGCCTTCCCCCTCACACCATGGTGAAACAGTTCAATTCTCCAACATCTCTCCTCAACCTTCTAGGTCAGGAGATTGCCATCCTTCTTGCCCAAGGGGCAATAGAAGAAGTACCTCTTCCTTAGCGTCCCTCTAGTCCAGTCCCGGAACCATAGAGTTGTCAACCTCCTCCAGCAGCCTTGGAGACTGAAATACATCAGCGCTTTGCTGGCACCAGTATAAGTAGGCAAGGACCGCCCCCTCTCACCAGTACTTTCAGTCTCCAAGCAGCTGAAGGAGATTCTGAGCCTGGTTCTGGGCTCAGTTAGGGATATAGGCAGAGCTAAATAGAATACATTTACCTTTAAATTTGACTTTACTTTTATTGATTTGCCCCTTTTGGGTTTTAATTGCAGGAGCTGTGCTGGTGCAGGAGATTTCTTCCTCTGGCTCCATCTGCCCCCCCCCTTCCCCCCCTTACCTCTTCTCTCTCTCTTACTTTTCCTTCTTTCCTTTCTCTGCCCCATTGCTTAAACGAGCACGGTGGTGTTAAGACAGCACAGGGGTATTTCTGTGCCTCCCTGCTCCCGAACCTGCGTTAAAGGGTGAGGAGCAGGTTGCAGGCTGGCAGCAGTGGCCCGGAGTTAGCAGGGCAGCTGAGAAAGTGCTGCCGGTGTTGGAGCTGAAGCCACAGTCAGGCTGAGCTCCAGCGAGGCTGCTGCATCTCTCCCTCTCTCCTTCACCCCATCTTGCAGTGGTGAGTAAGAGGTGTTTAATTTTCTGATTTTTGGGGCCCTTTAAGGTTTAACAGGGGGGGGGGGACTAGGTTTGGTTTTCTGTTCCTCTCGGGGTGGTCTGTCGCGTGGTTTTTTTGGCGGGAATCGGCTGCGGCGGCCATTTTGAAAAAATCCCGATTTGCTTGTTTGCTTTAAATTTGCTTTTTCTGAGCTTCCTAACCCTCGTTTTGGCTGCAGACCTTCTGGGTTCGACTTGGGGGTGCTCTGGGGTCCTAGTGTGTCAAGAATTAAAAACAAAACAAAACAAAAAAAACAACAACTTTATTGTTAAAACGGGGGTTTTCTTGAGTCTGCCTCACAAGCTCCTTTTTTGCTAGGCTGTGCTGCTGACCCATGGACAGAGGGTGGCAGGAGAGCTTCCCACTGAGTATGCCTGCGAAGCCACGCTGTGTGGTTTGTGGAGCTAAGCGGGGTTTACTGACAGGGTCCAGTGTGTGTGGGACCTGTACTCTGGATTCCAACGTTATGGAGGTTACAGCTCCTTCTTCGGCTGTCGCCGGTGAGGGGCTTCCGCTAGGTGCGGTGCCGGCTTTGCCTCCGACTCTGGATTTTCAGGGGCCGGAGTCTTCCCCTGGGGAGGGGTCCTCGGGTTCGCAGGGTCAGAATTCGGTGGCCTTAGCTCCGGGGATTCCGCCGGATTTCTTCTCTCTCATGCAGCAGGCTTTTGCGCTCCTGCAACCCGGGGTAGTCTCTCCGGCTCGTGCTTCAGAGGGGCAGAAGCGTCCGGGGTCCCTGATTCGGACGGAAGACGGCGCTCCTGCTGCGAAAGTGGCCAAGGGGTCAGCAGAGGAGGATTCTCCGTCTCGTCTGGGGGAAAACCTTGGAACGGAGGACGTGGACCTGGATAACACCTCCGGTGAGGAGTTAGAGGAGGGAGAGTTACCTGACACGGAGCAGCACAGTCGGCTCGTCAGGGTGTTTCGTAGGGAAGAACTTCCGGCCTTGATTGCCGAGACTCTCAAAACGTTGAATATGCCGGCGGAGGCGACAGTGCCGGATGATGCTCTGGAGGATCCTCTGCTCCAGGCGGTGCGTAAGTCCCAGCGGGTCTTTCCCCTGCACAGAGTCTTTAGAGGGATGATTCAGGAGGAGTGGGACTCGCCAGAATCGGCACTGAGGGGCTCTCGTGCCTTGTCGCGCCTTTATCCATTGTCGGATCAGGATAGGGAGCTTTTTCGGTCTCCCAAGGTTGATGCGGCGGTGTCGGCAGTCACGAAGAAGACTATGATCCTGGTTGAGGATGCCGCGGCGTTGAAGGATGTGCAGGATAGGAAGTTGGATACGCTATTGAAGCAGGTTTTTGATGTATGTGCCCTCTCTATGCAAGCCCCTGTGGCGGGGGCTTGGGTCGCGAGAGGTTGCTTGCGCTGGTCCCAATGATTACAGGGGGATGTCGGGACAGCGCAGGTGGAGGATGCGGCGCGTTTGGAATCTGGGGCCGCCTATTTGTCGGACATTCATTATGATCTCATCCGTAGTGGAGCTAAGTCTATGGCCTCTGTGGTAGCGGCGAGGAGGTATTTGTGGTTGCGCAATTGGGCGGCCGACAGTTCCTCCAAGGCTCGTCTCAGTAAACTTCCCTTTCAGGGTAAGTTGTTATTCGGTGAGGATTTGGAAAAGCTGGTCAAGGATCTCGGTGAATCTAAAGGAGGACGTCTTCCGGAGGATAAACCGAAACAGGTCCGGGCTGCCACTGGGTCTCGAGGTGCTCCTCGGGATTTTCGCCGTTTTCGGGCGGCTCGTTTTGGTCAGCCTCAGCGTGGACGGTTCCCGACTAGAAGCCAGGGGTTTCGTAGCTTCAGAGGAGCCGGCAGAGGTTTCTCCGCCTTTCCCTCCGCCTCTGGTAAGAAGCCCCAATGAGATGAGGCGGGCTCAGGTAGATGTAGTTCCCTGGGGGGGCGGTTGCGGGAATTCTACCCTGCCTGGGTCCAACTTACGTCAGATCAGTGGGTTCTGGAGGTAATTCGGGAAGGTTACGCTCTCGAACTTCATTGTCCCGTTTTAGACTCCTTTGTTCTCTCGCCCTGCAGAGCTCCACTCAAGCGGAGGACCATCGTCGATACGTTGCAGAGATTGTTGCGCCTCAGGGCCATCGTTCCGGTGCCAGGGGACCAGTGCGGTTCCGGTCGGTACTCCATCTATTTCGTGGTGCCGAAAAAGGAGGGATCCTTTCGTCCTATCCTCGATTTAAAGAGGCTCAATCGGTGTCTCCGGGTAACTCACTTTCGCATGGAGACTCTTCGATCCGTCATAGCGGCTGTCAGGCAGGGGGAGTTTCTGACTTCACTCGACCTCACGGAGGCTTACCTGCATATCCCGGTTCGGCGGGAGCACCAGCGCTACCTGCGGTTTGCGGTTCCCATGGGACATTTTCAGTTTCAGGCGTTGCCCTTCGGCCTGGCGACGGCGCCCCACACGTTCACCAAGGTCATGGTAGTTGTAGCGGTGGCTCTTCGCAAGGAGGGGGTGCTCGTGCATCCTTATCTAGACGATTGGTTAATTCGGGCAAAGTCTCGGGCGGAAAGTGCGGAGGCCACCGCCAAGGTGGTGCGGTTGCTACAGAGTCTGGGCTGGGTGGTCAACTTTGCGAAGAGCAGGTTGACTCCCTCGCAGTCGTTGGAATACCTGGGGGCGCGATTCGAGACGCTTCAAGCGGCAGTGTTCTTGCCGGATCAGCGGGCGCAGGCATTGCGGAGGCTGGTGCGGCACTTCCTCCGGCAGACAGCGCCCACGGCGTGGCAGTATCTCCAGTTGCTTGGCACAATGGCAGCAACGATAGAGGTGGTGCCCTGGGCCAGAGCGCATATGCGACAACTTCAGAGCGCGCTCCTCCGGCGTTGGTCTCATCAGCGCGATGCGTTATCTCGACGACTGATCTGTCCCCCGGAGGTCCGCCTGGATCTTCGCTGGTGGTTACGGCCGGAGAATCTAGCCGCGGGCATGCCCTTGGAACCTCCATCCTGGAAGCTGCTGACCACGGATGCCAGTCTTCTGGGGTGGGGGGCGTGTTGCGGGGACGCATTTGCCCAGGGCCTGTGGTCGGTGGAAGAGAAGGAATGGTCCATCAATCGGTTGGAGATGCGAGCGGTGTTTCTGGCTCTACAAGCGTTTCGGGGGACTCTTGCTCGGCAGGCGGTTCGGGTTCTCTCGGACAATGCGGCCACAGTCGCTTACATAAATCGGCAGGGCGGCACCAGCAGCGTGGGGCTAGAGCGGGAGGCGGCTCAGTTGCTAGCTTGGGCCAAATCGCATCTGAAGTGTCTGTCGGCACAGCATGTGGCCGGCGTAGAGAACGTAGCGGCGGATTTTCTGAGTCGCCGACGGGTGGACCCGGGGGAGTGGGTCCTTCACCCCGAAGTCTTCGCGCTTCTGGTACGGCGCTGGGGTGTTCCCCTCATGGATCTCATGGCGACCTTCCAATTGGCTCAGGTGGAGCGCTTTTTCAGCAGACGGCGCGAATGGATGTCAGAGGGGCTCGACGCGCTGGCGCAGCCCTGGCCGCAGGGGGAGCTGCTCTATGTCTTCCCACCTTGGGCTCTGATAGGCTGGGTGGTGCAGCGCATAGAGCGTCATCGGGGCCTCGTGGTGCTGGTGGCACCCGATTGACCCAGACAGCCGTGGTACGCGGATTTGGTGCGGCTGTTAGCAGATCACCTGTGGAGGCTCCCTCAGAGGAGCGATCTCTTGTGTCAGGGTCCGTTGCACATGCCTCAGGTGGCTCGGTTCTCGCTTACGGCATGGCTCTTGAGAGGGCTCGGATGACCGCTAAGGGGTATTCGGCGGCGGTCATTTCGACCTTGCTGAGGGCGCGTAGACGTTCTACATCTTTGGCGTACATTCGCGTCTGGCGCATCTTTGAGGCTTGGTGTTAAGAGCGTACCGTGCGTCCGTTGGGAGCTTCAGTGTCGCAGATCCTTTCGTTCTTGCAGGATGGTGTGGACAAGGGTTTGGCGGCTAGTTCGTTGCGCGTGCAGCTGGCTGCCCTTTCCTGCTACCGTGGGAAGGTGCAGGGCCAGTCTCTCGGGACCCATGCGGACGTCCGGCGGTTTTTGAGGGCGGTGTTGCTCATGCGGCCGCCGCGTCGCTGTGCTGTTCCTCCGTGGGATTTGAATTTGGTGTTGGAAGCCTTGCTGGCTCCTCCGTTCGAGTCGTTGTCCACTGCTTCGCTAAAAGATCTCACATTGAAGACGGTTTTCTTGGTGGCGATTTGTTCGGCTAGGAGGATCTCGGAGCTACAGGCCTTGTCTTGTAGGGAGCCCTATCTCTCTTTTTCCGACCACAAGGTGGTTCTCCGTACCGTTCCGGCGTTCTTACCCAAGGTGGTGTCCGCCTTTCATGTTAACCAGGTGGTCTCTCTTCCGGTGTTCTCCGATCGCGATGGGGCCAGATCTGGGGATCAGTTGCGTCTGTTGGACACCCGTAGGGTTCTCAAGAAGTATCTCTCCCGGACGGCGTCCTTTCGGTGGTCGGATCGGCTTTTTGTGGTGTTCGGGGGACCGCGTAAGGGAGAAGCGGCGGCGAAGTTGTCTATTTCCCGCTGGTTGAAGGAAGCTATTGCATCGGCCTACATCTTGAAGGGCAAGTTGGTTCCGCAGGGTCTTCGGGCTCATTCCACTCGGGCGCAGGCGGCGTCTTGGGCAGAGTTCAGTCTAGTCCCAGTGGGCGACATCTGTAGGGCAGCGACTTGGTCGTCCTTGCATTCCTTTGCCAAGCATTACCGCTTGGATGTTTTGTCAGCGGAGGATGGGCATTTTGGCTCGGCGGTGCTTCAGGCTGGGTTTGCTTGTCCCTCCCGTTGATGTTCACTGCTCTGTTACATCCTCTATGGTTCCGGGACTGGACTAGAGGGACGCTAAGGAAGGGTAAATTAGACTTACCTGCTAATTGTTGTTCCTTGCGGAACTCTAGTCCAGTCCCGGATCCCTCCCTTGGTTTAAAGAGTTACCAGCCTGATTGTTTCGACTCCCGCGGGTACTCTGCGTTTTCTTTGCTTCCGGGTGGCGCGGGATGAAGCCATTTGAGGACCCTCTTGCGTAGCGCTCTTGACTGCCCTTCCTCTTAGGGGGTGGTAGGGTAGAGCGTTTCTGTGTTGTCAGAAGATATTCTTATTCAGACACAGTCGATGCAAACAATTAATTTATTTAAACGAAAAAAAACCAACACCTTTAATTGAATTGGAAAATGGAAACATTCTTTTCCGTATATATATATCTTGATATGTTGAATGTATTCTGGTTAATTCTCCTTATTTGTTGTTCTGCTCAGTGTGCTTTGTCAATAGGTACTGGTGAGAGGGGGCGGTCCTTGCCTACTTATACTGGTGCCAGCAAAGCGCTGATGTATTTCAGTCTCCAAGGCTGCTGGAGGAGGTTGACAACTCTATGGTTCCGGGACTGGACTAGAGTTCCGCAAGGAACAACAATTAGCAGGTAAGTCTAATTTACCCTTCTTCAACAAGGCACAGGGTTCTACTCCCCTTATTTTCTTATTCCAAAGAAAACAGGGGGCTACAGACCCATCTTAGATTTTAGAGAATTGAACAAATTTCTATTCAAGGAGAAATTCAAGATGATTTCTCTCGGTGCTCTGCTTCCATACCTTCAGAGTCAGGACTGGCTTTGTTCTCTAGATCTCAAGGATGCGTACACCCATGTCCTCATCCATCCAACTCACAGAAGGTTCCTTCGGTTCCTTTTTCAAGAAAAGTACTACCAGTACAGGGTGCTTCCTTTTGGTCTGGCCTCTGCACCAAGGGTGTTCACGAAATACATGGCAGTAGTAGCTGCATTTCTACGCACTCTAGGAATATTCGTCTTCCCATATCTGGACGACTGGCTCATTCGAGCTCTATCTCAAGCAGAGGCCAAGACTTGTCTAACCTGCACAATGCGTGTCCTTCAGTATTTGGGACTAGTAATAAACATCCCAAAATCCAGTCTCAACCCTACTCAGTCCCTCGAGTTTATAGGGGCTTTGTTGGATACCACAACTGCAAGGGCCTATCTTCCTCAGGCCCGTTGCCTACGCTTGGTGCAGTTAGCCTCCCAAATACAATTAAAGCCCCTTTTAACTGCTCGAGAAATGTTACAACTCTTAGGCCACATGGCATCCACTGTGCATGTGGTTCCATATGCTCGCCTTCACATGAGGGCAGCTCAATGGCCTTTGTCCACCCAATGGACTCAGGCATCAGGTTGCCTGTCAGACAAAATAGCAAACTCCAGTCGCCTTTTTTGGTCTCTCCAGTGGTGGAGGTCCTCTCAAAACCTGTTGCTGGGGTCCCCTTTTCAACAGTCACTTCCCCAAGCAACCCTTACAACAGATGCCTCTCCAATGGGTTGGGGAGCTCATCTGCAAGATCTCTCCACCCAGGGCATCTGGTCTCCACAGGAGACTTCACTACACATAAATCTCTTGGAACTCAGAGCAATTTTCTTAGCTCTCAGAGTGTTCCACTCCCTGCTCAGCTACAGGACAGTCCTCATCCACACGGACAATCAAGTAGCCATGTTCTATGTAAACAAGCAGGGAGGGACTGGCTCTCTGTCGCTTTGCAACGAAGCTTTGTGACTGTGGGCCTTCGCCAGAGAGCATCAGATTCATCTTATGGCAGTATATATTTCCAGGCGTTCAAAACTATTGGGCAGACAGACTCATTCGAGTTCTGCTTCCACACGAATGGTCCCTCCACAGGAACCAGGTAGCCAGGATTTTTCGAATTTGGGGAACCCTGGACATAGACCTATTTGCAAGTCCGTGGAATGCCAAACTTCCCCGGTTCTGTTCTAGGATTCCGTGTCAGGAAGTTCAGGCCAAGGATGCCTTCCTCCTTCATTGGGGTCAAGACTTCCTTTATGCCTTTCCACCCATTCCCCTAATTCCCAAAACACTGTTCAAGCTTCAGAGAGACCGAGGTTCTATGATCCTCATAGCACCACATTGGCTACGCCAAGTGTGGTACCCTCTACTTCTGCATCTCTCTCAAGCTCCATCCCTGGAGTTGGGCTCTGCTCCAGATCTTCTCTCCCAGGAAGACGGAACATTGTGGCACCCAAACCCCCAGTCTCTCCATCTCAGGGCCTGGTTGCTGAAGGCCTAGACCTTCAGGTTTTCCATCTCTCTCAGCAGGTCAGAGATATTATTCATGCTTCTAGAAAGCCTTCCACTAGATGTTCCTATGCTTTCGAATGGAAAAGATTTACCATTTGGTGTTCAGAGAAGGGTCTTAACCCTCTTGCAATACCTTTGAATTCTTTACTAGAGTATCTTCTGCATCTTTCCCATGCAGGCCTCAAAATGAATTCGGTAAGAGTCCATTTGAGTGCTATTGCAGCGTCCCTCAAGCCTCTCAATGGACAGCCTGTTTCCTCTCATCCTCTATAGCAAGATTCATGAGAGGCCTTCTTTTAACTAAACCTCCCATTAGACCACCTCCAGTGGCATGGGACTTAAATCTGGTTCTTGGCCAGCTTATGAAGCCACCCTTTGAACCTTTAGCCACCACCTCCTTGAAATTTCTTTCTTGGAAAGTTATCTTTCTCATTGCAGTCACCTCAGCACGTCGCATCAGTGAGTTGCAAGCCTTGGTGGCTAATCCTCCTTATACAAGGTTCCATCATGATAAGGTAGTCCTCAGGACCAATCCACACTTTATGCCCAAAGTGGTCTCGCCTTTTCATCTGAACTAGGAGGTATACTTACCTGTCTTTTTTCCAGGACCTCATGCGTCAAGTGCAGAGAGGAATCTTCATACCTTGGATTGTAAAAGAGCTCTCGCCTTTTACTTACAAGGAACAAAGCAACATAGAAAGTCTTCTCAACTCTTTGTTGCTTTTGATCCTTCCCATTTAGGACTTCCAGTTTCTAAGAGAACACTGTCCAACTGGATTGCTCAGTGTATTTCTTTCGCCTACCAGAGTAGGAACCTTTCTCTGGAAGGCCATGTCACAGCTCACAATGTGAGTGCCATGGCAGCCTCAATGGCTCACCTAAACTCTGTGTCCATCGACCAAATCTGTCGAGCGGCCACCTGGGCCTCGGTTCATACCTTCACAGCCCATTACTGTTTGGACAAGGACTCCCGCCGGCATGCCTCATTTGGTCAGACTGTTCTCAAACACCTGTTCCATTCCTAATCAACTCCTACCCACCTACCCTGGTTGGATGCCAGAGATCCATGGGGGGAGGTGGAGCCCTTTTCAAGGACACACAGCTCTGGGGTCTCTCCCTGGCATCTGCAGCTAGGGAGTCCCCATATGTGAAGACTCATTCCTGCTTGTTCCTGGAGATAGCACAGTTACTTACCTGTAACAGGTGATCTCTGGGAACAGCAGGAATAAGTCTTCACAACCCACCCACCTCCCCTAGGAGTTGTATCTCTCTATCTATCTTTCCTTCCCTCTCTCTCTCTCTTTGTCTCAGCTTTAAAACTCGAACTGGAGAGAGGCGGTTGGGAAAGGCGGGAAGGCAGCACGCAGGCGCTGTGGGATGCTCCCAAAAGCTTTCTTATTGGACGCTGGGGAGCGTTCCCGCGCAGGTTCCGTCGGTACTGACGATACTCATATGTGAAGACTTATTCCTGCTGTTCCCAGAGATCACCTGTTACAGGTAAGTAAGATTAAATTAGACTTACCTGCTAATTGTAGTTCCTGGAGGAACTCCAGTCTGGTCCCGGAATCTCTGGTGTTGTCAACCTCCTCCAGCAGCTTTGGGGACTGAGAAACTTCACTCCTGTGATGTCATCGGTATATGAGACCTGGCACCTCCTCCTTACACCAGTTTATCTATTGACAAAGCAGACTCACCGGAGCAACAAGTAAGTAGTGAAATACAGCACCAAAATAACTGCCGCACTGAACTGCAAAGGCCTGTTGTCCCAACTATTAACAAGAAAGTTAAGAAGAAAGGTACCCGCTAATCACTTTCTGTATGCCTTGAGCTCCCCCCTTCACCCCCGTGCTAATTATGCACAGATAACCACTCATTTCCAGGGGAGAACCCACGCCATCCTGACCCCCGCCCCCCAAGAAACTGAAAGTATTGCTTACCAGTAAAAACAGCTCCTGCTTCAGGCCACAGCGCAGTAAGGAACCCGGGTGGGATACGGGACCAGACTGGAGTTCCTCCAGGAACTACAATTAGCAGGTAAGTCTAATTTAATCTTCCTGATTGTCCCTCCAGTCTGGTCCCGGAATCTCTGGGGATGTACCAGAGCAGTAAACATAATCAATGGGAGGGACCTGCTAGCCCGGCCTGAAGCACTGCCGAGCCGAAACAGGTGTCTGTTTGCCTGAACATCCAGATGGTAATGCTTCACAAAGGTATGCACGTTGCCGCTTTACAGATATCCACCGCCGGCACTAAACTACACTCCACCCAAGACGCCGCTTGCGCCCTCGCGGAATGAGCCCGCAGACCTTCTGGAATCGGGCGACTTCGCAAGATGTATGCCGAAGCGGTGGCTTTTTTCACCCATCGCGCAATCGAGCCCTTGGAAGCCGCCTCCCCTTTCCGTGCCCCTGCAAACAGCACAAACAGCCTGTCTGACTTACGGAACGACGCTGTGCGAGAAACATACTTCCTCAATGCCCTACGAATATCCAAGCGATGAAGTCGCTCCACCACCTGACCCTTACCTTTCTCGCAAAAAAACGGCAAGGACACCACTTGATTCAAATGGAAAGCCGACACCACCTTTGGCAGGAACGACGGAACAGGCCGCAAAACCACCTTAGAATCACTGAAAGACAGAAAAGGCTCCTACAAGACAGCGCCTGCAACTCGGAGACTCGTCTGGCCGAAGCCACGGCCACCAAGAACACCACCTTCAGCGTAAGGTCCTTCAACGAAGTATCTGCTAAGGGCTCTAACGGCGCCTTCGCCAAGGCATCCAAGACCAAAGGCAAATCCCATGCCGGGACCAGTCTCTGGCGTGGCAGCCGAAGAAGCGCGACCGCTCGCAAGAAATTCAGTAAGAATTTTTTACTGAGTTGCTGCATAACTGTGAGTCTTGTTTCCAAATAACTGTGCATCTGTTTGTCTCCACATAGCTCTCTATCTGTCCATAGTTGGGTTCCTTACCCACTCCATTGCTGTAGAGGTTTACCTTTTAAACTTTCTCTTACCCTTCTCAGCTGTAACTTACCTTGCCTCTCTCAACTAACTGGGCTTTATGTGGTACCCCCCTCCTTCCTGCTGAGGGTTCAGGACAGGGTACCTTGTAACTGCCCTCTTTAGTAGGACTTTTCTCCCTCCCTCCCTCCCCAGCACCCACCCACCCCTTGGCTAATTGTACCTTTATAGGTACTTGCACATCTTAGAAGAAAGGGGCTGCTCTCAGGTGCAGCTCGTTATCCAAATCAGTCATACACGGAGGATCTGAGCTTAATTAATTAAGCTTCAGGTATACAAGGTGTATTAGGGGTATTAGATACACTTTTATTGGTATAAGCATCTACACCAATCCTTAGTATATACAGAATTTAAAAGACCTAAACACAAGCTTTAAACTAAGATGCAGACAGAAGTCCAGCAACGAGATGGGGGTTCTCCGGTCTTTTGCATTGAGTGTCGCATGTATGATTTTCTCCCAGTTGGTGAGAGGTCTTACATATGCACTAAGTGCAAAGAACTCTTTGCTCTCAGGGAGCGAGTCCGTTCTCTAGAGGCTAGAGTAGCAGACCTGGAAGACATAAGAAAGACAGAGATGTACATGGACGTGACCTACAGGGATATAGTCCTGAAGTCCCACCTCCAGTCTGGCAGCATCCCTGCTGCCATGGAGGAGAGAGGTCACATGACAGGAGAGCATCACCCTGGTGTGGCAGGAAGTGATCCTGTAACTAGGACCTGTCCTCCAGGTGATGTAAAACCCTCTTGCACCGAGGACGTTTCTCCAGGGCCACGTGCCCATGAGGGGAGGGTCAGGACAGCTGTTATAGTTGGTGATTCAATCATTAGGAATGTAGATAGCTGGGTGGCTGGTGGACGTGAGGATCGCCTGGTAACATGCCTGCCTGGTGCGAAGGTAGCGGACCTCACGCACCGCCTAGATAGGATCGTAGATAGTGCTGGGGAGGAGTCTGCTGTCTTGGTACATGTTGGTACCAATGACATAGGAAAATGTGGTAGGGAAGTTCTGGAGGCTAAATTTAAGCTTTTAGGTAGGAAGTTGAAATCCAGAACTTCCAGGATAGCATTCTCCGAAATGCTTCCTGTTCCACGTGCAGGACCCAAAAGACAGGCAGAGCTCCGGAGTCTCAATGCGTGGATGAGACAATGGTGCAAGGATGAGGGTTTTGGATTTGTTAGGAACTGGGGAACATTCTGGGGAAAGGGGGGGCTCTTCCGAAGGGATGGGCTTCACCTTAATCAGGATGGGACCAGACTGCTGGCATTAACCTTTAAAAAGGAGATAGAGAAGCTTTTAAACTAGAAATTAGGGGAAAGCCGACAGTCACCCAGGAGCGCATGGTTCGGACGAAGGTATCCTTGAAGGATACTACCAAAAGCAATGAGGTTCCAAAAGGGAGTATAGTAGCCGAAATGCCCTTGAGTAAGGAGCAGACAGAGAATAAAGATTCCAAATTACCCATGCCTACCAATAGCCAGATTAATATGAATAAAATACAGTCTCTAAAATGCTTGTATGCCAATGCTAGAAGTCTAAACAATAAGATGGGAGAGTTAGAATATATGGCACTAAATGAGAGGTTAGATATGATTGCACTCTCAGAGACATGGTGGAAGGAGGATAACCAGTGGGACACTGTGATACCTGGATACAAACTATATCGTAATGATAGAGCTGATCAAATTGGTGGAGGGGTTGCGCTCTATGTTAGAGAGGGCATTGAGTCAGAAAGGATTAAAGTTTTGCAGGGAACAAAATTTGCTGTAGAATCTCTATGGATTGAAATTCCACTTATGAAGGGGAAGGTGATGGCAGTGGGGGTGTACTATCGACCGCCTGGCCAGAATGAACAAATGGATGATGAAATGCTCAAAGAAATCACAGAAGCTAACAAAAGTCACAACGGAGTAGTAATAATGGGTGATTTCAATTACCCCGGTATCGACTGGGTCAGTGTCACGGCAGGACAAACTAAAGAGATAAAGTTTCTAGATGGAATAAATGACTGCTTCTTGGAGCAGCTGGTTCATGAACCGACCAGAGGGGAAGCCATACTGGACCTAGTCCTTAGTGGAACGCCAGATCTGGTGCAAGAAATAAGGGTGTTGGGACCACTTGGCAATAGTGACCATAATATGATCATGTTTGATTTAATTATTGGAGAACAAATAGTAAAGAAATCCACAGTACTACCTTTTAACTTTCAAAAGGGAGACTATGATAGAATGAGGAATATAGTTAGGAAAAAACTAAAAGGAGCGGTTCCAAAGGTTAAAGACTTACAGCAAGCTTGGGCGTTATTTAAAACTACTATCCTCGAAGCCCAGACCAGCTGTATTCCACGCATTAAGAAGAGTGGGAGAAAGTCCAAAAAACTGCCAGCATGGTTTAAAGGTGAGGTCAGAGAGGCTGTTGCTGCCAAAAAAGCAACCTTCAGGAAATGGAAAAAAGAGCCAAATGATGAAAACTGGAAACAGCACAAGCACTGGCAAGTTAAATGCAAAGCATTGATAAGGCAGGCAAAGCGGGAATTTGAAAAGAAACTTGCTGCGGAAGCAAAAACACGAAATAAAGACTTTTTCAAGTACATTCGTAGCAAAAGGCCTGTGAGAGAGTCAATTGGACCGTTAGATGATAGAGGGGTAAAAGGGGCAGTAAGAGGAGACAAGGCTATAGCGGAGAGACTGAATGAATTCTTTGCTTCGGTCTTTACTGAGGAAGATGTAGGGATGTTACCCAAGACTGAAGTGGTATTTAAAGGTGATACTGCAGAGGAATTGAGAGAAATATCGCTACACCGGGAAGATATATTACAACTATTTGATAAACTGAATAGTAGCAAATCACCTGGACCGGATGGTATACATCCCAGAGTGTTGAAAGAACTGAAATATGAGATTGCAGACCTGCTATTGGTAATCTGTGAACTTTCATTAAAATCATCTGTAATACCTGAAGATTGGAGGGTCGCCAACGTAACACCAATTTTTAAAAAGGGTTCCAGGGGTGACCCGGGAAATTACAGACCGGTGAGCCTGACGTCAGTACCAGGGAAAATGGTAGAAACCATCATAAAGAACAAAATTACGCAGCATGTAGATAGTCATGGCCTAATGGGAGACAGCCAACATGGCTTTAGACAAGGAAGATCTTGTCTTACTAATCTGATATGTTTTTTTGAAGGTGTGCATAAACAGGTAGACAAAGGTGAGTCGGTTGATATAGTGTATCTGGATTTTCAGAAAGCTTTTGACAAGGTCCCCCATCAGAGACTTTTGGCAAAGCTAAAAAGTCATGGGATAGGAGGCAGTGTACTATTGTGGATCGGGAACTGGTTAAAAGATAGAAAGCAGAGAGTAGGGCTAAATGGCCAATATTCCCAATGGAAAAAGGTGAATAGTGGAGTACCCCAGGGATCTGTACTGGGTCCGCTGCTTTTTGACATATTCATAAATGACCTGGAAAAGGGAATAACGAGTGAGGTTATCAAATTTGCAGATGACACAAAACTGTTTAAAGCTGTTAAAACCCAAGAGGAAAGTGGAAAACTGCAGGAGGACCTGGATAAATTGGAAGACTGGGCATCCAAATGGCAAATGAAATTTAATGTGGACAAGTGCAAAGTCATGCACCTAGGAAAGAACAACCCACACTATAGTTACTCGATGCAAGGCTCCACATTAGAAGCCACCACCCAGGAAAAAGATTTAGGAGTCATCGTGGATAACATGTTAAAACCCTCCACCCAGTGTGCAGCGGCGGCCAAGAAAGCAAACAGAATGCTAGGTATCATAAGGAAAGGGATGGAGAATAAAACAAAGGATATTATAATGCCTCTGTATCGCTCCATGGTACGACCGCACCTTGAATATTGTGTGCAATTCTGGTCACCGTATCTTAAAAAGGACATAGCGTTATTAGAAAAAGTACAGAGAAGAGCCACCAAATTGGTGAAGGGGATGGAAGGCTACTCCTATGAAGAGAGGCTAAAAAGGTTAGGGCTCTTTAGCCTGGAAAAGAGACGGCTGAGGGGAGATATGATAGAGGTCTATAAATTAATGAATGGAGTGGAACAGATAAACGTGGATCAATTGTTTACGCTATCAGAATATAGAAAGACTAGGGGACATGTAATGAAGCTACAGGGTAAACTATTTAAGACAAATAAGAGAAAATATTTTTTCACTCAACGTGTAATCAAACTCTGGAATCTGTTACCGGAGGATGTGGTAAGGGCTGTTAGTATAGCTGGGTTTAAAAAAGGTTTGGACAAGTTCCTGGAGGAAAGGTCCATAAACCACTATTAAAAAGGGACCCAGGATATCAATGCTTGACCCAGTACAAGCATTGTGGAACTTGTGTCTTTTGGGGAAACTGCTAGGTACGTATGACCTAGATTGGCCACTGTTGGAAACAGGATACTGGGCTTGATGGACCTCGGTCTGACCCAGTATGGCATGTCTTATGTTCTTATGTTCTTATGCTTCACATCCGCATGAGGCCCCAAGAGCGATTCCTTGTACCTTGCCTCTATAGCAGGATAACGCTGCCAACTGCACTTTCAAGGAGGCCGCAGCTAGGCCCTTCTGAAAACCATCCTGCAAAAAGGCCACCACCTGCGGAACCGAGGCCCATAGGAGAACGCAGTTCTTGTCCGCGCACCAAGCCTCGAAAACACGCCATACTCTGACATATGCCAAGGAAGTAGACTTCCTCCGCGCTTTCAGCAAAGTAGCTATCACTGCCCCCGAATAGCCTTTCGCCTTCAACCTAGCCCGCTCAAGAGCCAGGCCGTAAGCGAGAATTGATCCACCTTGGGCATGCAAAGAGGACCCTGAGTGAGAAGATCCCTGCGACTGGGAAGCTTCCAAGGCTGCCCCACCAAGAGCCTGATCAAGTCCGCGTACCACGGCCGTCTCGGCCAATCCGGCGCAATTAAAATCACTCGTCCTTTGTGCCGTTCTATGCGCTGTATCACCCGACCGATCAACACCCACGGCGGAAAGACGTACAGCAGCTGCTCCTCCGGCCACTTTTGAACGAGGGCGTCCAGTCCTTCTGCCATCCGCTCCCTTCGCCTGCTGAAGAACCGATCCACCTTTGCTGATTGAAAAGTCGCCATGAGGTCCATCACCGGGAGACCCCAGCGCCTCACTAACAGCGCAAACACCTCAGGATGGAGGACCCATTCCCCCCGGGTCTACTTTTACTCGACTCAGAAAATCGGCCTCCACATTGTCCACCCCTGCGACATGTGCTGCCGACAAGGCCACGAGATGTTGTTCTGCCCACCCGAACAAACTCTCTGCTTCGTCCTCTAGCGCCACGCTGCTGGTGCCGCCTTGATGATTCACATAAGCCACTGCCATGGCGTTGTCTGAGAACACCCGAATGGCCTCTCCCTGAACCAAAGGTGTCAAGTCTCGCAGTGCCAGTGCTACCACCCGCAATTCCAATCAGTTGATCGACCATGTCTTCTCCAGGTCGGACCACTGGCCCTGAACCAGGTGACCTTGACAATGGGCACCCCAGCCGTAGAGACTGGCATCGGTCGTCAGGGAAATCCAAGCCGGAGCTTCCAATGACATTCCTTTCTCTAGACTCCCTGGCCTCAGCCACCAACCTAAAGCCAGATGAACCTGTGGCGGGCAGGGTAACTTCTGACTCAGCAAATCTCTTTGATGCGACCACCTTCTCAACAGAGCTCTTTGCAATGGCCGCATGTGAGCCCGCGCCCACGGCACCAGCTCCAAAGTCGCCGCCATTGTCCCCAACACCTGCAGATACTCCCAGGCCGTGGGGCAATGTAGCCCGAGAAAACGGCGTACCAACTGTCCTAGGCCGAGAACCCTTTGAGGCAGAAAAACGCGCCCCATGCCCATATCGAAACGCGCTCTGAGGTACTCCAGGTTCTGAGATGGGACCAATTTGCTCTTTGCCACATTGACCACCCAGCCGAGACTCTGCAACAGATCTATCACTTTGGCCGTAGCCGAAACACTCTCCTCTCTGGACTTCGCTCGGATTAACCAATCGTCCAGGTACGGGTGCACCAAGACCCCGTCCTTCCGTAATGCCGCTGCCACCACCACCATTACCTTGGTGAAGGTGTGGGGCGCCGTCGCCAGGCCAAAGGGAAGCGCCTGAAACTGGAAATGCCCCATAGGCACTGCAAACCTGAGGAATTTCTGATGTTCCTGCCGGATCGGAATGTGCAGATATGCCTCCGACAGGTCCAGGGACGTCAAACTCCCCTTTTCGTACCGCAACAATGACAGACCTGAGGGTCTCCATCCGAAAATGAGATACGCGCAGACAGCGGTTCACCCTTTTTAATTCCAGAATGGGTCGCCATGTCCCCTCCTTTTTCGGTACCACGAAGTAAATGGAGTATTGACCGCAGCCTAACTGGTCGGCCGGAACTGGGACAATTGCTTTGAGATGCAGAAGTCCCTGTACCGTGTCCTGTACCGCCTTGCGCTTTGCTACCACGTTGCACGGCGACCACACGAAAGAGTCGGACACCGGACGCTGCAGCTCCAACGCATAACCTTCGCGCACCACTTCCAAGACCCACTGATCGGACGTGAGTCGGGTCCAGGCAGGATAGAACTCCCGCAGCCGACCTGCGGGAACCAACTCCCCCTGGACCCTCCTGACTTCATTGTGACTTTTTGAAAGTGGAGGACGAGGACGCGGGGCAAACCCCCTGTTCGCTCCTCGAAACCCCCGAAAGCTATGGGACTGACCAGAGAAACGCCCCCTTAGTGTTTGCCCCGCCCTCGGAGGATTGAATCGACGAAAATCACGCTGCTGCCCCCGAGGCCCGGGAGCCGAACGGCCCTGCTTCTGCTTGTCCTCGGGCAACCTACCACCTTTAGATTCTCCTAAATCCTTCACCAACTTGTCTAAATCTTCTCCAAAGAGCAGCTTACCTCGAAAGGGAAGCCTACTCAACCGCGCTTTGGAAGATCCATCAGCCGCCCAATTGCGCAGCCAAAGGCATCTTCGCCCCGCGACTACGGAAGCCATACTCTTAGATAAGCCCCGGATCAAATCATAATGAACGTCGGCGAGATACGCCGCCCCAGACTCCAATCTGGCTGCCTCCTCGGACACCTCGACCACGTTGTCACTCTGGACCCGCTGCGCCCAGCGCAAACAGGCAGTGCTACCCAGGCTCCACAAATAGCCGCCTGTAAGGATAAAGCATTAGCCTCAAAGACCTGCTTCAGCAAGGTCTCCAATTTACGGTCTTGAACATCTTTCAGTGCCGCAGACCCTTCTACGGGGATAGTAGTTTTCTTAGTCACCGCTGACACGGCCGCATCCACTCTCGGGGCCTTAAATAACTCCCGATCTTGATCCAGCAGAGAGGGTACAGCCGTGCCATAACCCTAGCCCCCTTAAGGGCGGCCTCCGGCATATCCCATTCCTCCTGAATCATCTCTTTATATACTCTGTGTACCGGGAAGGCCCTCTGAGTCCTCTGAACTGCCTGGAGCAGAGGATCCTCCAGGGTAACATCCTCAGCCGGCGCCGACTCTGGCATGTTAAGCGCCTTGAGCGACTCCGCAATAAGCGCCGGCAGTTCTTCCCTCCGGAACACACGAACTACGCGCGCCTGATCTTCCTGCTCCCTAATCTCACCTTCCTCTAGATCCCCTAGATCCCTTTCCATATCTGCCTCTTCCGACCGCACGTCTTCTGACACCACTGACTGATCCAGGAGATCCTTATCCAACCTAGGCGCCTTAGCACACACGCCCGACGCTTCCGCCCCTAAGGAGGAACTTGGTCTCTTCTGCCCCAGGCCAGCCCCGGAGGTACTCGCTGTAGGCGCCCCCTGAGAGCCAGCCAAAGTCTTCTGGAGCAGAGCCATGAAATCCGTCGAGAAAATTGACGCCAAACTTCCCATTACCGGCTGCTGAGCAACCTGGAGCTCTGGCCCTGAAGCTGCGCTAAGCCCCGGCTCCACAGCCACCAGGGAGGGGAGAATGGCCTCTACCACTTCCTCCACCCTGTCCTGCTCTCCCCCTTCTGGGGCGGGGACTAACTCCCTGGCCTCCAATTCTGGAGCACAGCCCCTACAGACCCCATCCTGTGAGACGGAACTCCTCTTAGCCCCACATAAGAGGCAGAGCTGTTTGGAAGGCATGCTGAGATGAAAACCATGCAGCAAGTGCCCCCCCTCCCCCCAAACGAGCAAATTGTTTTTTTTTTTAACTTCTTAATTGAAATCCCTTCAGAATCGCTCCCCCAGCTGATTCCCGAAGAAAGCAATGCAAAAGGAGGCTCTGAACTAAAGATACGGGCCTTCAAAGCCCGGCAGTTCAAACCGGCGATTTTCCCGCCTCTGACACACGCGGTCCGGCCTGCACCCCTTAGAGCCGCCGATTCCCGCCGAAAAGGACTGCTTACCTCAGGATACCATTGAGGCAGAAAAGCAGGAGTTACTGCCGCTCTTGTCAGCACCTCCGCAGTCTCTGCAAGTCCGAAGTTGGCCCCCAAGGCCCAAGACAGGGAAATCACTGCCGATTGCAGAACGCAGCTCTAAGCGCCGGCAGGCAATGCATCTGCAAGCGCTGAGCCCAGCTGTCCTCCGGATCCTGTCCCCTCTTAGCGGGAAGGTAAACCGGGTGCCGGTCCTCTCTCCTCCAGCCTCTGAAAAAACAAAAAACCCCGACTGCTGACAACCCTGAAAGGAAGGAAGGAGGAAGGCAGAGGACCTCAGGGCAACGGAAAGCAGCTCATCCCCCACCCTGCAGGCAGAGAAATGCCCAGTTAGCTTTCCTTTGTGCCCCTTTCCTTTGGTTGTTTTTTTTTTTGTTTGTTTGTTTTTTTTGTAATATTCCTAACAATCATTTCTCAAGTGAGCCCTGAAATCCCTGGGCTCACCACCCTTCTAGCTGCTTTGGAGACTGATAAAGCTCTCCCCGCTGGGGATCGAGCCTCCAGAGGCGGGAAGAAGCAGTGTCTCTCTCTGCTCAATCGGAGCACAGCTCAGCCTTTTAAATTTGAAGCGCTGTCGGGCGCGCCCGTGCCTGAGGGCCTCGCCAGAGGGCCCTTTGGCATGGCCCTTAGGCAGCGGCACATTGAAATAACCTCACAGAAGCAAAAACATAAATTTAAATTAAAATGGAGCCAACACATGAGCTTACCGAATGAAAAGGCAAAGAAGAATCAAATACTGCCACCTTGCTTGCTACACCAGAACTGTAAGTCACTCCATGTAAAACTAAACACAATGGACTTTAATCGTTAACACTTGAATTGTTAACATAGTAGCTCACCTGTAACCTGTCTTAACTCTTGTAATAATCTATATCAATTTGCTGAATTGCTCTTCCACAACTTTCAAGTTGTTTATAACTATGTATAACTGTGTATAATTATGTATAACTGTGTCTACTAATAAGGCACTTTGCACACTTACCTTTTCTGTTCACTTAGAAACACTTTAACTACAAAATGACATCCTCATTATTTACTATCACCCTAATCTACATGCTAGCCTGTACTTTTCATGTCTCTGCTACTTTTATAAATCACTACAACCCTATCCATCTAATCCACAGTGCAAGCAGGAAATACTCATAAGAACATAAGATATGCCATACTGGGTCAGACCAAGGTCCATCAAGCCCAGTATTCTGTTTCCAACAGTGGCCAGTCTAGTTCATATATACCTAGCAGTTTCCCCAAGAGACACAAGTTCCACAATGCTTGTACTGGGTCAAGCATTGATATCTTCGGTCACTTCTTAATAATGGTTTATGGACCTTTCCTCCAGGAACTTGTCCAAACCTTTTTTAAACCCAGCTACACTAACAGCCTTTACTACATCCTCCGGTAACAAATTCCAGAGTTTGATTACACGTTGAGTGAAAAAATATTTTCTTTTATTAGTCTTAAATAGTTTACCCTGTAGCTTCATTGCATGTCCCCTAGTCTTTCTATATTCTAAGGTAAACAATCGATCTACGTTTACCCGTTCCACTCCGTTCATTAATTTATAGACTTCTATCATATCTCCCCTCAGCCGTCTCTTTTCCAGGTTAAAGAGCCCTAACCTTTTTAGCCTTTCTTCATAGGAGTATCCTTCCATCCCCTTTACCATTTTGGTGGCTCTTCTCTGTACCTTTTCTAAAATCGCTATATCCTTTTTAAGATACGGCGACCAGAATTGCACACAATATTCAAGGTGCGGTCTCACCATGGAACGATATAGAGGCATTATAATATCTTTTGTTTTATTTTCCATTCCTTTCCTTATCATACCTAGCATTCTATTTGCTGTCTTGGCTGCCGCTGCACACTGGGCTGAGGGTTTTAACATGGTATCCACAATGACGCCTAAATCTTTTTCCTGGGTAGTGGTTCCTAATGTGGAACCTTGCATCGTGTAACCATAGATTGGGTTGTTCTTCCCTAGGTGCATAACCTTGCACTTGTCCACATTAAATTTCATCTGCCATTTTGATGCCCAGTCTTCCAATTTATCAAGATCCTCTTGCAATTTTTCACAATCCTCTTGGGTTTTAACAACTTTAAATAGTTTTGTGTCATCTGCAAATTTGATAACCTCGCTCGTTATTCCACTTTCCAGGTCATTTATGAATATGTCAAAAAGCAGCGGACCCAGCACAGATCCCTGGGGTACACCACTATTCACCTTTCTCCATTGGGAAAATTGGCCATTTAGCCCTACCCTCTGCTTTCTATCTTTTAACCAGTTCCTGATCCACAATAGTACACTGCCTCCTATCCCATGACTCTTTAGTTTTGCCAAAAGTCTCTGATGAGGGACCTTGTCAAAGGCTTTCTGAAAGTCCAGATACACAATATCAACCGACTCACCTTTGTGCACCTGTTTATTCACTCCTTCAAAAAAACATAACAGATTAGTAAGACAAGATCTTCCTTGTCTAAAGCCATGTTGGCTGTCTCCCATTAGGTTGTGACTATCTACATGCTGAGTAATTTTATTCTTTATGATGGTTTCTACCATTTTTCCCGGTACTGACGTCAGGCTCACCGGTCTGTAGTTTCCCGGTTCACCCCTGGAACCCTTTTTAAAAATTGGTGTTACATTGGCGATCCTCCAATCTTCAGGTATTAGAGATGATTTTAATGATAGTTCACAGATTACTGATAGCAGGTCTGCAATCTCATATTTCAGTTCTTTCAACACCCTTGGATGTATACCATCCGGCCCAGGTGATTTGCTACTCTTCAGTTTATCTAATAGTTGTAAGACATCTTCCCGATGTATCGATATTTCCTTCAATTCTTCCGCACCTTTAAATACCACTTCAGTCGTGGGTAACATCCCTACATCTTCCTCAGTAAAGACCGAAGCAAAGAATTCATTCAGTCTCTCCGCTATCGCCTTGTCGCCTCTTAGTGCTCCTTTAACCCCTTTATCATCTAATGGACCAACTGACTCTCTCACAGGTATTTTGCTACGAATGTACTTGAAAAGGTCTTTATTTCGCGTTTTTGCTTCCGCAGCAAGCTTCTTCTCAAATTCTCTTTGCCTGCCTTATCAATGCCTTGCATTTGACTTGCCAGTGCTTGTGCTGTTTCCAGGTTTCGTCGTTTGGCT
Organism: Ichthyophis bannanicus; assembly: GCA_033557465.1. Classification (NCBI taxonomy): domain Eukaryota; kingdom Metazoa; phylum Chordata; class Amphibia; order Gymnophiona; family Ichthyophiidae; genus Ichthyophis; species Ichthyophis bannanicus. The sequence continues at coordinate 65,995,564 of CM066044.1, read as the reverse complement.
CTTTTTTCCATTTCCTGAAAGATGCTTTTTTGGCAACAACAGCCTCTCTGACCTCACCTTTAAACCATGCTGGCAGTTTTTTGGACTTCCTTCCACTTTTCTTAAAGCGTGGAATACAGCTGGTCTGGGCTTCCAAGATAGTATTTTTCAACAACACCCAAGCTTGATGTACGTCTTTAACCTTCGCAACTGCTCCTTTTAGTTTTTTCTTAACTGTTTTCCTCATTTTATCATAGTCTCCCTTTCGAAAGTTAAAAGGTAGTACTGTGGATTTCCTTACTATCCCTCCTCCACTAATTAAATCAAAGGCGATCATGCTATGATCACTATTGCCAAGTGGCCCCAACACCCTTATCTCTTGCACTAGATCTGGTGTTCCACTAAGGACTAGGTCTAATATGGCTTCCCCTCTGGTCGGTTCATGAACCAGCTGCTCCAAGAAGCAGTCATTTATTTCATCTAGGAACTTTATCTCCCTAGCATGTCCTGACGTGACACTGACCCAGTCGATACCGGGGTAATTGAAATCACCCATTATTATTACTGCGCTGTAACTTTTGTTAGCTTCCTTGATTTCTTTGAGCATTTCATCATCCATTTGGTCATTCTGGCCAGGTGCTCGATAGTACACCCCCACTGCCATTGCCTTCCCCCTTTTATATGGAATTTCAATCCATATAGATTCTACAGAAGATTTTGTTTCCTGCAAAACTTTAATCCTTTCTGAGTCAATGCCCTCTCTAACATAGAGCGCAGCCCCTCCACCAATTTGATCAGCTCTATCATTACGATATAGTTTGTACCCAGGTATCACAGTGTCCCACTGGTTGTCCTCCTTCTACCATGTCTCTGATATTCCAATCGTATCTAACCTTTCATTTAGTGCTATATATTCTAGCTCTCCCATCTTATTCTTTAGACTTCTAGCATTTGCATACAAGCAATTTAGAGAATGTATTTTATTCATGTTAATTTGGCTATTGTTAGACATGGGTAAATTGGGATCTTTAAGCTCTGTCTGCTCCATACTTGAGGGCATTTGGGCTACTTTACTCTTTTGGTGGAACCTCTCTGCTTTTGGTAGTATCCTTCAAGGATACATTCTTCCGAACCATCCGCTCTTCGGCGACTGTCGGCTTTCCCCTAATATCCACGAATCGAAACCAGATACCTCCAAACACTTATCATAAGAGACAGTCACATCTTCTTTATGTATCCCTTGATCTCACAACCTCCACAAAAGACAAAAAAGCGAAACATCAACCAGACCTCAAATGTGCACTTGTTAATGCACGCTCTACACGCAATAAATGGCCTGTAATCACAGACCTAGTAGCCAAATACAATCTAGATCACTGTTCCCTCTAAGCTGTGCGCGTGTGCGCGCGCACACACCTCGCCGAGCGAGCGCACATACTTTACAACAGAGCGCACAAAAATTACGGCTCTGATTCTGATAGAAAACAGCACAGACGTCTTAAAATGTAAAAGTTATGATTGTAATTACTAGAAATTTTCCACTTCATTTAGTAATCGTCTATTTTCATTAAATTTGATTAAAATCAATGTGGTGTACATACTGTATTCTGATGTGTAGTCAAATTTTAAAGTATATAACTCCGAGTGCCATTATGTGGCGCACAAAAATTAAACTTCCTTCAAAAGCTGCACACAGCTGATATTTTATGCGCACACAGCCTACAGAAAATTAGAGGGAACATTGATCTAGATATACTGTTAGTTACTGAAACTTGGCTCTCTGATACGGACAATGTTATATTAAACCAACTCACTCCACCCAACTTCACAATCTACACCTGCAACAGAGAACATAGAAGAGGCGGTGGTGTCCTAATACTTGCAAAAACAGTGCTACAATATCGAATAAACTTAACCAAAAGCACACAACACCTGAATACACTAACTATTACTAATACAGTTAACTCCATTAACCTCATCTACAGAGCACCAAATGCTGTTTCAGATGAACTCTCAGACATCATAGACTTAGCCTGTAACACAGAAGACCCCTCCAAACCAAACTGGTTGTTAGGTGACTTTAATCTGGCTTCTACTCAACCTGCCTTAGCCAAATCTTTCTTAGAAGCGATGACTGACCTCAGCTACAAGCAAGTAGTGACAGATCCTACCCATCAAAGTGGAAACCTCTTGGACCTAATCTTCATCCCTCAGCATGACATGATTGTGATGAACAAAATTGAACTCTCTATTACCCCCGTCCCTTGGTCGGACCATAACCTAATAACTTTTCAGATACCAGCGTATCAAACCACAGACTACTGCCTAAACTCAACTGGATGCAAAACATCTACTAGATTCAAACAACTAGACAATGATGACTTTAAAAACAATGCACTCCCAAAACTTGCCCAACTATCAACTAACCTCAATGATATTGTAAACAATTGGAACAATACCCTCTCCTCATACTCGCATCTTCCAGCTATGATCAAAAAGCTGACACCTGACAACTGAGTTGCAAAAAAACAGTCTGCCCCATGGTTCTCCCATGAACTACGTACCTCACTCCTCCACCTCAGAAAGCTCGAGAGAAAATGGAGAAATACACGTAATTCCTCTGACCAAACTACCTACCTAGAACATCTTAAACGACATCGTGAATCAACTTGGGCTAAGAGAAAATAATTCCATGCCGATATCCTCAGCCGCTCACTGAATAAACCAAGGGAATTATTTAATCTAGTAAAGTCCTTTATCAGTCAACCATCCCCACCACAACAAGAAGGGATTCAACTCCAAGCCTATGCGAACTATATTCAATCCAAAGCAATAAAAACAAACACTGCAACACCACAAGAACCTGTCCAGACTTCCCATCCGCAGTCTTCAATCACCAACCTCTCACCACCCTCTGCAAAAACCATAAATGAAGTTATCACCTCCATCAACACGACAACCGCACCAACTAACCCATGCCCAGCACACTGGATAAGAATTATGCGCACAGAACTCAGCCCATTTATAGCTAACATAGCGAAGCTATCATTTGAATCCGGCGTCTTCCCAGATGCTCTCAAACATATATCCATCCGCCCACTACTAAATAACAACCAACTTGACCCAAAGAAGGAAGACTCATACCGACCAATCTCTAGTATCCCATTACTAGCTAAAATTCTTGAGAAATTTAACTTTCAGACAAATTACACAGCATATAGACTCATTTTCTCCTTTAGATCCATGTCATCATGGATTCAGGGAAGGCCATGGTGTGGAAACTCTCCTAACGACATTAACCAACACACTAATCAACGGCATTGACAATCTGAAAATTGGCTTTGCTCTAATATTTCTTGATATAGCAGCTGTGTTCGATTCCGTTGATCACACGCAACTACTGAAGCGACTTCATGAGAAGGGAATCCATAACCGTGCTTGGGACTGGTGCAAATCCTACCTGGAAGGCAGATGGCAACAAGTCCGTATTGGTAATGCCACTTCTAATCCCTTTCAGCAGAAACAAGGTGTACCACAAGGCTCCTCCTTGTCTGCGCTGCTGTTCAATATCTATATGCAGCCAATCTGTGACATCACACGCTCTTTTGGTATATCCTGCCTTATGTATGCGGATGATGTGCTATTATTCTCACCGATATCTGTATCATGCCCAAACTATTCAGTGTTAATCAACTGTTTTAATGCAATAACTGATTGGCTACTCTCTCATAACCTCCGTATTAACTTCAAAAAGACTGAAGTTCTAATAATCACAAGGAATAAATGTTTCTCCCCTCCATCTCTAAAAGTTAGAGATGCCGAACTCCCAGTTAAATCCATTGGCTACCAATAAGCTGCAGAATTTGATATAAGGCCATCCTTACTACCTTTAGGGCCTTCAATAATATTTCTCCAGCATCCATCTCTGATCTCATCACACACACAACAAACAACAGATCCAGGAGATCTCCAGCTGTTGACACCCTACTTATACCAAAGGTTTCCATAAAAGTTAACCAGTCATCCATCAATAGGTCATTTTCGAACTATGCTCCTAGGTGTTGGAACAAACTCCCTCCCAACATCAGAGCAATTAAGGACATTAAACAGTTCAAAAAAGCCCTTACACACCACCTTTTCATCACACACTTTATACACCTAAACACCCCTTCCCCTCCTCCACCCTCTCAACCTCATACCTACCCTAACTAACTGCACAGATTATATATATTACCTACATGTATTTTGCTAGAAATGTATATGATTTCCCTGTTTACTTCCATGTTAATATTCCTGTTATTTGTAAAATAGGTCTGATATATCTGACCAGTGTTATATTGTTTCAATGTAAACCGCACTGATGACAAATAGCGCGGTATATAAGAAATTTTAAATAAATAAATAAAATAAATATACCGATGACATCACAGGAGTGAAGTTTCTCAGTCTCCAAAGCTGCTGGAGGAGGTTGACAACCCCAGAGATTCCGGGACCAGACTGGAGGGACGATCGGGAACTGTGCTGTACTAGTACTAACTCCACAGTGTTCATCCGTAAGCTCACTGCGGATACACTCCTTCAATTTCCCCCCTCTGCTTCTCTGTTTCCTGAGGACTTTGATTCACTTTCTGTCGATGCCCAGGCTCACCTCTGGCATTCCTCTCTCTCTTCTGCCCTTGATAATATTGCCCCTCTCTGCCCCCGTCCAACCCCTCACTACCGCCCCCGGCACCCTTGGTTCCATCCTGGCCTCCTCTTACACCGGAAATATCTTCGCCGTGCAGAACGTCTCTGGCGAAAGCATCCATCTTCTCCCAATTTGCAAAATTTCCACTCATGTCATCGTCATTACCGTACCCTTCTTCATTCAGCGAAACGTGACTATTACTCTAAGCTTATTTCCTCCTCTACAAATTCTTCCCGTCAATTATATTCTATTGTCTGTTCCCTCACTGCGTCTCATTCCACTTCGTCGTCCTCACCCCCTCTTTCCTCTACCCTTCCCGACCCTTCCTCTCTTGCCTCCTTTTTTGTCTCCAAAGTCCATACCCTTCATCAGTCCTTTCCCTTATGTCCCCCCCCCTTTCCCCTATAGTTGTGTCTCCACCCTCTCCTCCTTTTTCTCCTTCCCTCCCCGCCCCTGCACTATCGCATTCCTGGTCTTCCTTTGAGATGGTCTCTCCAGCTGTCCTACAAAAAACCTTTCATTCTAATCGCAAGACGACCTGCCCTGCTGACCCCATTCCCTCTTGTTGGCTCCTGGAGCCTTCTTTATCCCTCTCTCCTTATATCCTCTCTCTTTTCAATTCTAGTCTGTCCTCCGGCATCTTCCCCACGCCCTGGAAGCATGCTACTGTCCGTCCAATTCTGAAATCCCGCTCCTTGGACACCTCTGTACTCTCTAATTGGCACCCTATCTCTAATCTTTCCTTTCTCTCAAAATTTCTTGAAAAACTAGTTTTCCTCCAACTCTCCTCCCATCTCGAAGCTTCTCTTGTTCTTCACCCCCGGCCATCTGGTTTTCGCCCCGGCCATAGCATAGAATCAATCCTTCTCTCCCTCCTCAACGAAGTGCACGCTGCTCACGAAAGGTTCGGGCTCTTTAACCTGGAAAAGAGACGGCTGAGGGGGAGATATGATAGAAGTCTATAAATTAATGAACGGAGTGGAACGGGTAAACGTAGATCGATTGTTTACCTTATCAGAATATAGAAAGACTAGGGGACATGCAATGAAGCTACAGGGTAAACTATTTAAGACTAATAAAAGAAAATATTTTTTCACTCAACGTGTAATCAAACTCTGGAATTTGTTACCGGAGGATGTAGTAAAGGCTGTTAGTGTAGCAGGGTTTAAAAAAGGTTTGGACAAGTTCCTGGAGGAAAGGTCCATAAACCATTATTAAGAAGGGACCCAGGATATCAATGCTTGAACCAATACAAGCATTGTGGAATCTGTGTCCCTTGGGGAAACTGCTAGGTACGTATGACCTAGATTGGCCACTGTTGGAAACAGAATACTGGGCTTGATGGACCTTGGTCTGACCCAGTATGGCATATCTTATGTTCTTATGACCACGGTCTCTTCACCCTTGCTGTCTCTCTTGATCTTTCTGCAGCTTTTGACCTGGTGGACCATCGCACTCTTCTTGTCCTTCTCCAGGAAGCTGGTCTCTCGGGTGTGGTTCTTCAATGGTTTCACTCTTTTCTTTTCTGTCACTCCTTCTCAGTTGTTGCTGGGTCCTCCTCCTCAGCCCCCACCCCTCTTTCCTGTGGTGTGCCCCAAGGGTCTGTTCTTGCTCTCCTACTCTTTAATGTCTTTCTAGCCCCTCTTGCTCTCATAATTCAACAGTTCGGTATCTCTGCGTATTACTACGTGGACAATATAATTCTTTTGCACCACACTGATTCCCTCACTCCCGATATCTCCCCCCTTAACCTGTGTCTCACCGCTGTCGCCTCTTGGTTCACTTCTAATTTCCTTCACGTAAATCCAGCCAAGTCTTTTGCTATCTGGTTCACGCTTGGGAGCCCTCTCCCCACTTGTGCTCCCTCCTTCTCCTCCCAGCCCATTCCTCTTGTTTCTTCCCTCCGGTATTTAGGCGTTATTCTTGATTCCTCCCTCTCATTTAAGGAACATATCTCCTCAATTGTCCAGCGTTCCTTTCTCTCTCTTAAGCAGCTTCGGGCCGTACGCCCTTTTCTCTCTTCTTCTGCCTTGACTTCACTCCTACTTTCCCTTGTAATGTCCCGTCTCGATTACTGTAAATGTTTCCCTAGCAGGTCTACCACAATCCCAACTCTCCCGTCTTCAGTATATTCAGAATACCATGGTTCGTCTCTTGACTCATGCTTCTCGATACGATCACGTCACCCCCCCTTCTTATGCACCAACATTGGTTACCTGTTTCATTTCGCATTAGTATAAGATCCTTACGTTTGCACATAGTGTAATTCACACAGGCACCCCTCTCTACCTTGCAGAACAGATTCACTTCCACACTCCTCACCGTCTGCTCTGTTCCATCCACATTAACCGCATGTTTCTTCCCTCCCCTTCACAGGCTCACCTTGAATCCACCCGTTCCTCAGCCTTTTACTTCCTAGGTCCTAGGCTTTGGAACTCGCTCCCCCCTTCCCTCCGCTCAGAACAGTCCTATAAGTCCTTTAAAACACAACTCAAAACTTATCTGTTTAGATTGGCGTTTGACCTCCCCCCCCCCCCGCCTTGTCCCCCTCCCCCTTCCTTGACGATGTATTTTTAAGCAATTTGCTTTCCTGTCCTTTCTCTCTCCCTTCTCTATTACAGTCAAACCTCGGTTATCGGTTGCCCCGGTTTTCGTCGGTTTCGGTTTTCGACGTCTTTTCCCCACTCAGATGTTGTCTCGGTTTTCGTCGATAGCCTCGGTTTTCGTACAGCCCCCCCCCCCCCGATTCACCGATCGCGTGTGCGTGTGCCTGCAAACAGAGTACACTGCCATGGATGCCTTTTTTTTTGTTGATCCTTCTTTTTTTTGGAAGGATAGGCTAACTCTTTTGTTGTGTGGTAATGCTAGTGGGGATTTCAAAGTGAAGCCTTTACTGGTGTATCACTCAGAAAATCCCCGATGTTCAAGAAAAACAATGTTATCAAGAGTAAATTGTGTGTGATGTGGAGGGCTAACAGTAAGGCATGGGTCACGAGGCTAATTTTCATTGAGTGGGTCAATGAAGTGTTTGGCCCCGAGTGTGAAGAAATACCTCCTGGAAAATCAATTGCCACTCAAGTGCCTCCTGCTAATGGACAATGCTCCTGCTCATCCTCCAGGCTTGGAAGACCAATTGTTGGAGGAGTTTAGTTTCATCACAGTGAGTTCCTGCCCCCTAATACCACTCCTCTCATCCAGCCCATGGATCAGCAGGTCATTTCAAACTTCAAAAAACTCTACACCAAAGCACTGTTTCAAAGGTGCTTTGAAGTGACCTCGGACACTGAATTGACCCTAAGAGAGTTCTGGAGGGATCACTTCAATATCCTCAATTGCATAAGCCTTATAGATAAGGCTTGGCAGGGGGTAACTTCCAGGACGTTGAACTCTGCTTGGAGAAAATTGTGGCCAGAATGTGTCCTCGAGAAGAATTTTGAAGAAGGGTTTGAGGCTCACCCTGATGACCCTACGCCTGTTGTGCAATCTATTGTGTCTTTGGCGCAGTACTTGGGGTTGGATGTGAGTTGCCAGGATGTGGAAGAGTTGGTGTAGTTCCACAGGGAAGAGATATCCACTGAAGAGCTGCAATACCTTCTAGTGGAACTGCAACAGATGGTAGCTGAGGATATTGCTTCAAAGGAGGATGAAGAAGAGAGAGAAGAGATCGTGACTTCTTCAGTGATTAAGGACATGTGTGCTAAGTGGAGTGAATTGCAAAGTTTTGTGGAGAAATTTCACCCTAACAAAGCTGTTGCAAGCCGTGTCTGCAACATGTTCAATGACAATGCCTTGTTCCATTTTAGGCAAATCTTAAAGAGACGCCAGAAACAGACCTCTCTGGACAGATTTTTTGTGCGACAGGGGTCCAGTGACTCTCAAGCTGATCCTACTGCCAGTAAAAGACAAAGAAGGGAAGTAACCCCGGATAGGGCCTTGATTACTGAGGTCCTTATGGAGGGGGATTCCCCTTCCAAACAATAACCTCTCCTCCTCCCTCTCCCCTCAACAAGAGTCTTCAATAAAGTTAAATGTGATGTTAAATGTTCATTTATCCATTTCATTAGTCATTTATATGTATTTCTCATTGTTTTCTGTATGTAAAAATATAGTTATTCTCTATAAAATGTACTTTTGTCAATATTTTTGGGTGTCTTGAATGGATTAATTGAATTTACATTATTTCCTATGGGAAATCTTGCTTCGGTTTTAGTCCGTTTCGGTTTTAGTCAGACTTTTTGGAACGGATTAATCATGAAAACCGAGGTTTGACTGTACTTCTATTTTAAATGGCGTTCCTTTCCTGTTTCCACGCAGCCTGTATTTTTTAACGATTGTAAACCGCTCAGATGCCTTTGGTGTTGGGCAGTATAAAAATTTTTAATAAACATAAACATCTCAGGTAACTAAACATAAAAGCCGGTCCTCAAAGGGTAGCTCTCTTGCTAAGCATCGAGAGGCCATTGGCATTGCCCTTGAGGGAACCACACCGGCAAAGCAGCCCCAGCGGGAGGCTTCGGCTTCCAAAGCATCAGTGGAGCTCCAGGGTGTTCTCGAGGCCCCGACCTCACAAGAACTACCTGTGCCATGCTCAGGGGTTCTGGCCGTTTTCACCGGTACCGATACCCAGGCATCGGCAGCATTGATAGACCAGAGGTTCCTCGCTATCGAATGCAGCATTGCAGCTCTTCTCTCAGCTGTGGTACCGTTGGTCCAACGGGCACCGGTACCGACATCGACACCGATGCCGGTACCTACACCGGTACAGACACCGATGATACCGGTACCGATGGTACCGGCCCCAGTGGGAATTCTTCCCACGCCATCTTTGGCTGGAATCAACAGATTGGTACCGGATCAACTCGGTACCGACTTCAATCGATACTGGGACCGTGCTTTGCATGAGCATCGTGGTCAGGAATACTTCAAATCCTCTGATTCCGAAGACTCTGACAATTCTGCTGGTACTAGAGGGTTTCTCCCAGAGGATCCCTCTTCTCCCCAACGCAGAATGTCACCTCCAGAGGACATGTCTTTTCAGGATTCTATTTGTGATATGGCCAATGGCCTTTCAATCACGGTGGCTCCTGAAGAGGACCCCAGAACAAAGGAATTGGAAATTCTCCAATATCCTAAAGCTCCAAAGGAGGCAGCCACTCTGCCCATCCATGAAATTCTGCATAACTTGATGCTCAGAATGTGGGAGACACCTCTGACTACATCTCCTCACTCTAGGAGACTTGATACTATGTAGCGAGTTCCGCCATGTCCTGGATTTCAAAGGACTCAGCTGCCACACCATTCAATGGTGGTGGAGTCGGCCATACATAGGATGATTAGTGCAAAGATGCATGCATCCAATCCTCCAGGTCGTGAATGCAGGACTCTGGACGCTTTTGGGCGCCAAACCTTTCAGGCTTCCATGCTTTCAGCTAGGATCAGTTCATATACTGTATATGGGAATGTTCCTCAAGGAAGTTACAGGAGACTTGGAGCTTATGAGCCCATTTCTCCCAGATGACAAGAGACAAGACTTTCTTGCTCTAGTTAAGCATGCTCAAGATGTCTCCAAGTTTGTAAATCATGCAGCCTTTGACAGCTTTGAATGCATCAGCAGAACCTCTACTATTGCCATTGGTGCACAACGGATTGCCTGGCTACAGGCATCAGACTTGGAGACTTGGGTACAGGACAGGTTAGGCAACATTCCTTGCACGGAGGAGAATCTCTTCGGCAAGAACTGGCAGGAAAAGGCTAATGAGTTAGATGCTGACAATACTACTCTTGATAGATTGTCGAAATCTACAGCCACTCCAGCCAAAAATAAGTCTTATAAAAAACCCTCTTTCAGCAAAAAGAGGAAATTTTATCCTTCCTATACCCAGCAGAGTCAATCTCGGGGTCAGGTTGCCCAAAAGGGACAAACTAGACAGCAAAAGAAGACAAAAGGCCCGAGAGCCCAACCAGCTCTGCAGGTTCAGCCCCCTCAAGGGCTTTGACTCCTTCCTAGAGAGCTTAGCCTTCCTGCCTCTGAGGGGTCCCCAATCCCCCAATATTCCGGGCAGGTTATGCCACTTTGCCAACAGATGGCATCAGATAACAGCAGAAGATTGGACTTTGTCCATTGTAGGAGAAGGGTACAAGCTTCATTTTCACAGCATGCCACCTCCTACATTTCTAAAGCAATTCAATTCTCAAACCTCCATAAACAATCTGTTAGATCACGAGGTCTCAACACTTCTTGCCCAAGGGTCAATAGAGGAGATACCCATTCTTCAACGGGGTGCAGGGTTCTACTCCCCCTATTTTCTTATTCCAAAGAAAACAGGAGGACACAGACCCATTCTAGACCTCAGAGAATTGAAAAAAATACCTGTTTCGAGAGAAGTTCAAAATGATTTCTCTGGGAACTCTTCTGCCATACCTTCAAGGCCAGGATTGGCTTTGCTCTCTAGACTTAAAGGATGCATACACTCACATTCTGATCCATCCAGATCACAGGAAATTCTTACGATTTCTTTTCAGGGGAAAACATTTCCAGTACAGGGTTGTTCCCTTTGGTCTAGCTTCAGCACCAAGGGTATTCATAAATGCATGGCAATTGTTGTTGTTAAGTGCCGTCGAGTCGGAGTCGACTCATGGTGACCCTCTGGATAGCTATCCTAAATTGTGTTCGGTCTTCAGTCAGGCGGCTCATTGTTGACAGACTGGTACCCGTAGCTGTTGTTATTGTATCGATCCATCTCATTGCTGGCCTTCCTCTTTTGCGTTGACCTTCTATCTTGCCAAGCATAATGTCTTTCTCTAATGATCTCTCTCTTTGCATGATGTGTCCAAAGTATGAAAGTCGAAGTCTTGTCATCTGAGCTTCTAAAGAAAGCTTAGGTTTGATCTCCTCTAGTACCGACTGGTTTGTTCTTCGGGCAGTCCATGGTATACACAGTATTCGCCGCCAGCACCATAATTCAAAGGCATCAATTTTCTTCCTGTCTGTCTTTTTCACTGTCCAGCTTTCACATCCATATAATGTTATTGAAAATACCATGGCTTGAACAAGTCAAATCTTTGTATGGAGAGAGACATCTCTGCTCTTGAGAATCTTATCTAGGTCTTTCATAGCCATTCTGCCAAGAGCAATGCGCCGTCTGATTTCTTGACTGCTTGTTGCTTCTTTATTGATAGTTGATCCAAGTAGGTTAAAGTTGTTCACAATTTCAATTTCTTCTCCTTCAACGATGAACCTGTTGATTATGCCAGTTGTCATGATCTTTGTCTTCTTTACATTAAGGTGCAGGCCCATTTTGAGACTATGTTCTTTGATTGTGAGAAGCAAATGTTTCAGATCATCCATCAGCATAGCGAAGGTTGTTGATGAGTCTTCCACCAATCTTCACACCTCTGTTGTCTTCATACAATCCTGCTTCTCTGATTTGTTCTGCATATAAATTAAACAGGTAGGGGGAAAGTATGCAGCCTTGTCTTACACCTTTGCTTATTTTAAACCATTCTGTTTCTCCTTATTCCGTTCGAACTGTTGCTTCTTGATCAATGTACAGATTGCGCAAGAGAACGATCAGGTGTTCTGGTATACCCATGCTTCTTAATGTGGCCCAGAGTTTCTCATGGTTTACACAGTCAAAAGCCTTGCTATAGTTGATAAAGCACAAATAGATATCCTTTTGGTATTCTTTAGTCTTTTCAAGGATCCATCTCACATCCGCAATGATGTCTCTCGTTCCTCGCCCTTTCCTGAACCCTGCTTGCACATCAGGTAGTTCTTGTTCCAGGTATGGTTGTAGTTTCTTTTGAATAATCTTCAGTAGAATCTTGCTGGCATGTGGGATCAGAGCGATTGTGCAATAATTTCCACAGTCAGTTGGATCACCTTTCTTTAGAATTGGTATAAACACAGATCTTTTCCAGTCAGTTGGCCATGATGTTGTCTTCCATATTTCTTGGCAGAGCCTTGTGAGTACGGTAACAGCTGCATCAGATTGCTGCAATACTTCTATGGGAATACTATCAATGCCCGGTGCTTTGTTCTTTGATAAGGCTTTCAATGCTGTTTCAACTTATTCTTTCATCACCAATGGTTCCCAATCGTAATGTACAGGTTGAAACGGCTGTTGGTCCACTTGATCTTTATCATATAAAAACTCTGTATATTCATTCCACCTTTTCTTGATCTTCTCAGCATCATTCAACATAGAACCTTGAGCATCTTGTAACATTCCAATTCGAGGCTGGAACTTTTTCTTTAACTCTCGTAGCTTTAGGAAAGCCGATCTTGTTCTTCCTCTAATGGTTTCTGCTTCTATTTCCTTGCAAGTGTCATTGTAGTACTTTTCCTTGTCCTGTCTTGCTGCACGTTGGAAATCTCTGTTGAGTTCTGCGATTGTCTTTCTTTCTCCTCTGGCTTTAGCTTCTCTGCGTTGGCAGTAGTAGCTGCATTTCTGCGAACCCTGGGGATATTCGTCTTCCCTTACTTAGACGACTGGCTCATTCGAGCACCTACAGTTGCAGAGGCCAGCACTGCACTGTCCCATACAATGCAAATCCTCCAATACTTGGGGTTGGTAATAGGATTTTGGGAAGTTTAACTTGTTCCTTCCCAATGCCTGGAATTCATAGGGGCCTGTCTAGATACCAGACAGGCAAAGGCTTTCCTTCCACAGGCCCGGTGTCTTCGCATAATGCAACTAGCTTCTCAAGCAGTGGGGAAATCCTCCCTAACTGCTCGAGAGCTACTACAGTTGCTGGGACATATGGCATCCACGGTTCATTTAGTCCCATATGCTCGCCTCCACATGCGAGCAGCTCAGTGGACCCTTTCCACACAGTGGACACAGGCCACAGGTCATTTATCGGACAAAATAATAAACTCTCAACGACTAATTTTGTCCCCCCAATGGTGGCAATCCCTAGAAAATCTGACAATGGGGTCTCCTTTTCATCAACCCCTTTTTCAGGCCACCCTAACAACAGATGCATCGCAGGTGGGTTGGGGAGCACACCTGAATCATCTCTCTACCCAGGGAACCTGGACTCCACAGGAGGCTGGTCTGCACATAAACCTCCTGGAATTAAGAGCAATCTATTTAGCTCTTCAAGTATTCCACGGCCAGCTCAGCTACAAGACAGTCCTAGTCCAGACGGACAATCAAGTAGCCATGTTCTATGTGAACAAGCAGGGCGGGACAGGCTCTGTCATTATGCAACGAAGCTTTATGACTGTGGGCCCTTGCCAGAGAGTATCAAATTCACCTTCTAGTGGTATATCTTCCAGGCATTCAAAACCTTTGGGCAGACAAACTCAGTCGAGTACTGCTACCTCACGAGTGGTCCCTCCACCTGGACCAGGTGGCAAAGTTATTTCATCTCTGGGGCACTCCAGACATAGCACTCTTTGCAAGTCCACTGAATGCCAAACCTCCCCGGTTCTGTTCCAGGATTCCGGCTCACAGTTGTCAGACAAGGGATACCTTCCACCTTCACTGGGGTCAGGGCTTCCTTTATGCCTTCCCACCCATTCCCCTCATCCCCAAAACACTCTTCAAGCTTCAGAGAGACAGGGGTCGCATGATTCTCATAGCGCCACGATGGCCACGCCAAGTGTGGTATACCCTGCTTCTACATCTCTCTCAAGCGACACCTCTGGAGTTAGGACATGATCCAGATCTCCTTTCCCAAGAGAACGGGATGCTATGGCACCCGAATCCCCAGTCCCTGCATCTCATGGCCTGATTGATGAAGGCTTAGACCTCCAGGATTTCAACCTGTCCCAACAGGTAAAGGATATCCTTCAGGCTTCTAGGAAACTTTCAACAAGAAGATCTTATGCCTTCAAGTGGAAACGTTTTACTATATGGTGCTCCAAGAAGGGAGTAAACCCCCTTGGCATACCCTTAGAATCGATACTAGAGTATCTTCTTCACTTATCGAATTCTGGTCTAAAGACCAATTTGGTAAGAGTCCATCTTAGTGCAATTGCAGCTTCTTATAAGCCTCTGAATGGACAACCAATTTCCTCTCATCCACTCATATCCAGATTTATGAGAGGTTTTCTATTAACCAAACCCCCCATTAACCCTTTCCAGGCCGAGCCCAAAACTCTCGGGATCCAAAATTCTGACTGACTATTCCTATCAAATGGTATATAATACATGACCATAGCAGAAGGAAAATCACTATTAGAACATATTGAATAAGACGGGTACAATTTTCCTGAAATATGCAAAAATTAACCCGGCTGCAGAATGTGGATTAAAATTTTAAAATAGGCCTTCAAAGGGTTAAGCCACCACCAGTGGCATGGGATCTAAATCTAGATCTCCAGGAACAAGCAGGAATGAGTCTTCACATATGGGTATCGTCGGTACCGACGGAGCCTGCGCGGGAACGCTCCCCAGCGTCCAGTAAGAAAGCTTTTGGGAGCATCCCACAGCGCCTGCGCACTGCCTTCCTGCCTTTCCCAACCGCCTCTCTCCAGTTCTTCTTTTCCGCGGAGCCAGCAGGTCGTGTTCCTGTCACCGCAGAAGAAGTTCTTTATTTTTTTCTTTATTTTTCTGTGTTGCGTCTGTCTTCGACGTCAGACCGGTACCGCCGGTCTTTTCTTTTCTTTTCTTTTCTTTCTTCTTCTTCAAAAAACAAAAAAACCTTTTCTTTATTCAGCTGTGCATTTTCAGTTTGGGCCTTAGGCCTAAATATTTTCTCCTCATGGAGAAGCCCGCTTCCGGGTTCAAAAAGTGCACAAAATGTGGCGGTACTATTTCTGTCACCGACACCCATGATTGGTGTCTGAAATGTTTGGGTCCTGACCATTCCATCACGGATTGTGTGTCCTGCACCATGATGTCTAATAGAGCTCGGCAGAACCGAGCAGCCAAGCTCAGTACCCTGTTTCCCTCTGATGCAGCCTCGGTGGCATCGACGTCTTCCAGGGCTGCTTCTTCCTCCCATGGATCTCAGGTAACCAAACTTAAATCTAGCTGGTCCTCGAAGGGCAAATCTCCCTCTAAGCATCGAGATGCCTCCGGGCTTGTCCTCGAGGATTCCGCTCCGGCAAAATTACCCCGGCGGGACGTTCCGGCTTCCAAAGCATTGTCTATGGGGTCACAGGTTGACATCGATGGCTCGGCCTCGACCGATCACCTGTTGCCGTGTTCTGGGGTACCGGTGGCCTCCACTGGAACCGACATCCAGACTTTGGTGGCGTCGATGGATCAGAAAATTCTGTCCATGCAACGCACCCTTACGGCGTTTATGCAGGCTTCGACGCCTCCGGTACCGCAACAATCTCCGTTGCCAGTACCGACCCCGGCGCCGGTACCGATTGCATCGACATCGGCTCCGGTGTCGACTGCAACAGTACCCTGTCCTATGATGCCCATCGGTACCGAACCGGTACCACTTACTCCCGATGTCGATCCCACTCGGTACGCGTATCGGGCTTTACAGGAGCATCCAGACAGGCGATACTTCGACTCCTCCGAAGACTCTGATGAGTCGGAGGCTTCTGTCGATGCACCGGTACTTCTTCCTCAGGAGTCTGCTTCTCCAAAATGAAGAATGTCTCCTCCAGAGGACTTGTCTTTTCAAGACTTCATTAGGGAAGTGGCTAGAGGCCTCTCCATCACAGTGGCCTCTGAGTCAGAGCCTAGAGCCAAGCAATTAGATATTTTGCAATATCCTAAGGCTCCTAAGGAAGCAGCTACCTTACCTATTCATGAGATTCTTTATGATCTCAGGTTGGGCATGTGGGAGACTCCTTTCACCACCTCTCCTCATTCTCGTAGGTTAGACACCATGTACCGTGTCCCTCCCTGTCCTGGTTTTCATAAGACTCAGCTTCCTCACCACTCTATTGTGGTTGAGTCTGCTATGAAGAAAATAAAGAGTGCAAAGAGACACTCATCCAACCCTCCAGGACGTGAATGTAGGACTCTAGATGCTTTTGGCCGAAGGATTTTCCAGGCCAATATGCTTGCTGCCAGAATCAACTCCTATAGTCTCTATATGGGGATGTTTCTAAAAGAAGTCACAGATCATCTGCAGACTTTAGCTCCTTTTATTTCAGAAGATAAAAGGCAGGAATTTCTCACTTGGCTCAAACATGCCCAAGATGTTTCCAAATTCTCCAACCGTGCAGCCTTTGACTCTTTTGAGTGTGTAAGCAGAGCCACGGCTATTGCCATAGGTGCACGCAGAATTGCTTGGTTACAAGCCTCTGTTTTGGAACTCTGGGTCCAAGATGAGTTGGGAAACCTTCCTTGTACAGGTGAAAACCTGTTTGGCAGGGATTAGCAAGCAAAGGCCACTTAGATGGATGCTGAGAACTCTGCTTTGGATCGACTTTCAAAGTCTACCTCTGCCCCTGTTAAGAAAAGATTGTTCAAAAAGACATCTTTTTCTAAAAAGGGAAGATATTATCCTGCTCATGGGCAGACATCTTCTGCAGGTCGTTTTGCTGCAAAACATCAGCAACCACCTAAACAGGCCAAGTCAAAGGCTGCCAGGCCTACCACAGCCCAGCAGCCTCAACCTCCTCAGGGCCTTTGACTTGCAACTAGAGAACCTAGCCTTTCTAGCTCTGGAAAAACCAGAGCCCCTCACCATTCCAGGAAGGTTGACTTACTTTGCTCCCAGATGGGAGCAAATCACAGCAGAGCAATGGACCCTCTCCATCATAAAGGAAGGGTACAAGCTTCATTTCTTAAGCCTTCCTCCTCACACCATGGTGAAACAGTTCAATTCTCCAACATCTCTCCTCAACCTTCTAGGTCAGGAGATTGCTACCCTTCTTGCCCAAGGGGCAATAGAAGAAGTACCTCTTCTTCAACAGGGCTCAGGGTTCTACTCTCCTTATTTTCTTATCCCAAAGAAAACAGGGGGCTACAGACTCATATTAGATCTCAGAGAATTGAACTAATTTCTATTCAAGGAGAAATTCAAAATGATTTCTCTAGGGGCTCTGCTTCCATACCTTCAGAGTCAGGACTGGCTTTGTTCTCTAGATCTCAAGGATGCGTACACCCATGTCCTCATCCATCCAACACACAGAAGGTTCCTTCGGTTCCTTTTTCAAGGAAAGCACTACCAATACAGGGTGCTTCCTTTCGGTCTGGCCTCTGCACCAAGGGTGTTCACAAAATGCATGGCAGTAGTAGCTGCATTTCTCCGCACTCAGGAATATTCGTATTCCCATATCTGGACGACTGGCTCATTCGAGCCCCATCCCAGTCAGAGGCCCAGACTTGCCTAACCTGCACAATGCATATCCTTCAGTATTTGGGACTAGTAATAAACATCCCGAAATCCAATCTCACCCCTACTCAGTCTCTGGAGTTCATAGGGGCCTTGCTGGATACCACTACTGCAAGGGCCTATCTTCCTCAGGCCCGTTGCCTACGTCTAGTGCAGTTAGCCTCCCAGATTCAGTTAAAGTCCCAATTAACTGCTCGAGAGATGTTACAACTATTAGGCCACATGGCATCCACCGTGCATGTGGTTCCATATCCTCGCCTTCACATGAGGGCAGCTCAGTGGACTTTGTCCACCCAATGGACTCAGGCATCAGGTTGCCTGTCAGACAAAATAGCAAACTCCAGTCGCCTTTTTTGGTCTCTCCAGTGGTGGAAGTCCTCTCAAAACCTGTTGCTGGGGTCCCCTTTTCAGCAACCACTACCCCAAGCAACTCTCACAACAGATGCTTCTCCAAAGGGTTGGGGAGCTCATCTACAAGATCTCTCCACCCAGGCATCTGGTCTCCACAGGAGACTTCTCTGCATATCAATCTATTGGAACTCAGAGCAATATTCTTAGCTCTCAGAGTGCTCCATACCCTGCTCAGCTACAGGACAGTCCTCATCCATACGGACAACCAAGTAGCCATGTTCTATGTGAACAAGCAGGGCGGGACTGGCTCTCTGTCGCTTTGCAACGAAGCTTTGCGACTGTGGGCCTTCGCCAGAGAGCATCACATCCATCTTCTGGCAGTATATCTTCCAGGCGTTCAAAACTCTTGGGTGAACAGACTCAGTCGAGTTCTGCTTCCAAACGAATGGTCCCTCCACATGGACCAAGTAGCCAGGATTTTTCAAATTTGGGGAATCCCGGACATAGACCTCTTTGCAAGTCCGTGGAATGCCAAACTTCCCCGGTTCTGTTCCAGAATTCCGTGTCAGGGAGTTCAGGCCAAGGATGCCTTCCTCCTTCACTGGGGTCAAGACTTCCTTTATGCCTTTCCACCAATTCCCCTAATTCCCAAAACACTATTCAAGCTTCAGAGAGATCGAGGGACCATGATCCTCATAGCACCACATTGGGCACGCCAAGTGTGGTACCCTCTACTTCTGCATCTCTCTCAAGCTCCCTCCCTGGACTTGGGCTCTGCACCAGACCTTCTATCCCAGGAAGAGGGAACATTATGGCACCCAAACCCCCAGTCGCTCCATTTCAGGGCTTGGTTGCTGAGGGCTTAGCCCTTCAAGATTTTCATCTCTCTCAGCAAGTCAGAGATGTTATTCATGCCTCTAGAAAGCCTTCTACTAGACATTCCTATGCTTTCAAATGGAAAAGATTTACCATTTGGTGTTCAGAGAAGGGTCTAAACCCTCTTGCAATACCTCTGAATTCTCTACTAGAGTATCTCCTGCATCTATCCCATGCAGGTCTGAAAACAAATTCAGTAAGAGTCCATTTGAGTGTTATTGCAGCGTCCCTCAAGCCTCTCAATGGACAACCTATTTCCTCTCATCCTCTTATAGCAAGATTCATGAGAGGCCTTCTTTTAACTAAACCTCCCATTAGACCACCTCCAGTGGCATGGGACTTAAACCTGGTTCTCGGCCAGCTCATGAAGCCACCCTTTGAACCTTTAGCCACCACCTCCTTGAAATTTCTTTCTTGGAAGGTTATTTTCTCATTGCAGTCACCTCAGCACGCCGCATCAGTGAGTTGCAAGCTTTGGTGGCTAATCCACCTTATACAAGGTTCCATCATGATAAGGTAGTCCTCAGGACCAATCCACACTTTATGCCCAAAGTGGTCTCGCCTTTTCATCTGAACCAAGAGGTATATTTACCTATTTTTTTTCCAGGACCTCATGCATCAAGTGCAGAGAGGAATCTTCATACCTTGGATTGTAAGAGAGCTCTTGCTTTTTTACTTACAAAGAACACAGCAACATAGAAAGTCTTCTCAACTCTTTGTTGCTTTTGATCCTTCTCATTTAGGACTTCCAGTCTCTAAGAGAACACTGTCCAACTGGATTGCTCAATGTATTTCTTTCGCCTACCAGAGTAGAAACCTTTCTCTGGAGGGCCATGTCACAGCTCACAATGTGAGAGCCATGGCAGCCTCAATGGCTCATCTAAACTCTGCGTCCAAATCTGTCGAGCGGCCACCTGGGCCTCGGTTCATACCTTCACAGCCCATCATTACTGCTTGGACAAGGACTCCCGCCGGGATGCCTTGTTTGGTCAGGCTGTTCTCAAACACCTGTTCCATTCCTAATCAACTCCTTCCCACCTACTCTGGTTGGATGCCAGAGATCCATGGGAGGAGGTAGAGTCCTTTTCAAGGACACACAACCTTGGGTCTTCCCCTGGCATCTGCAGCTAGGGAGGCCCCATATGTGAAGACTCATTCCTGCTTGTTCCTGGAGATAGCACAGTTACTTACCTGTAAGAGGTGATCTCTGGGAACAGCAGGAATAAGTCTTCACAACCCACCCACCTCCCCTAGGAGTTGTATCTCTCTATCTTTCTTTCCTTTCCTCTCTCTCTCTTTGTCTCAGCTTTAAAACTCGAACTGGAGAGAGGCGGTTGGGAAAGGCGGGAAGGCAGCGCGCAGGCGCTGTGGGATGCTCCCAAAAGCTTTCTTACTGGACGCTGGGGAGCGTTCCCGCGTAGGCTCCGTCGGTACCGACGATACCCACGATACCCGTATGTGAAGACTTATTCCTGCTGTTCCCAGAGATCACCTGTTACAGCTAAGTAACTGTGCTTTCTCGGGCAGCTCATGAAGCTGCCTTTTGAGCCTTTAGGCACTACAACCCTTAAGATTTTGACCTGGAAGGTCATCTTCCTAATTGCAATCAGTGAACTGCAAGCTTTAGTGGCTGATCCTCCTTATACTAGGTTTCATCATGATAAGGTTGTTCTTAGAACTCATCCACACTTTATGCCAAAGGTGGTTTCGCCTTTTCATTTGAATCAATCAATTTATCTTCCTGTATTTTTTCCGAGGCCTCATGCGTCTAATGCAGAAAGAAACCTTCATACTTTGGATTGTAAAAGAGCCTTAGCCTTTTACCTACAGAGAACACAGCAACATAGAAAGTCCTCGCAACTTTTTATAGCTTTTGACCCTAGTCATTTGGGACAAACGGTCTCCAAAAGAACTTTATCTAAATGGATTGCCCAATGCATATCCTTTGCTTATGAGAGTAAGGGTCTTCCTCTTCAGGACCATGTCACAGCTCATAATGTGAGAGCCATGGCAGCTTCTATGGCTAATCTCCACTCTGTGTCTATCGATGACATTTGTCGAGCAGCCACCTGGGCTTCGGTACACACCTTCACAGCCCACTACTGCCTGGATAAATCCTCCAGTCGGGATGCCTTCTTTGGCCAAGCTGTTCTTCAAAATCTCTTTCAGACCTAATTGAACTCCTACCCACCAACCCTGGTGGAATGCCAGAGATCCATGGGAGGAAGGATTCCCACCTTTCTAGGGTGGCACCTTCCTGGGGCTATCTCCCTGGCATCTTCAGCTAGGGAGTCCCCATATGTGAAGACTACATTCCTGCTTGTTCCTGGAGATAGCGTAGTTATTCACCTGTAACAGATGATCTCCAGGAACAGCAGGAATTTAGTCTTCACAACCCACCCACCTCTCCTAGGAATTGTCTCTCTATCTCTTTGTCTCTTTCCTCTCTCCCTCTATCCTTTCGTTCAGCTATAAACTTAACTGAAGAGGGACAGTTGGAAAGGCGGGAAGGCAGCGTGCATGTGCTGAGGGATGCTCCCAAAAGCGTTCCTATTGGATGCTGGGGAGCGTTCCTGCGCAGGCTCCATCGGTACCGACGATACCCATATGTGAAGACTAAATTCCTGCTGTTCCCAGAGATCACCTGTTACAGGTGAGTAACTACGCTTTCTCGTCAGTCATGGGAATATATTGCAGATAATAGTTGCTTACATTTGCATGGATTGGGATTCTGAGGGTAACTATATATAAAATCAGACGAGTGTTCTCTGTCACCCTTGCAATGCACCCACACTGGCTGGAAACACCCAAGCTATCCCACTTATTTTTTAGCATTTTATTATACTGTCTTCCAAAGTGCAGAACCTCGACCCTTTCTCGTAACCTCACCCCTTCCATCTCTAATTCCCCTTAGCTATAGAACAAGAACAGTACTGGAGTGCAGACCCCATCGGTGTACAGATCCTTGTGCTATTACAACCATTAAATGCTCTTTGTAAACGGGTCCCAGGTACCTTTAAATTGCAGCAGTCTGTCAATACATAATCGGCTCTTAATCTTGATGCCAAATACATATGGTTCAATCTAAAAGATTCCTTCCTCATACTGGGTGGTTCTGGTTCTCCAGGACCAAGCAGGAAGTCAGTCCTCACATATGGGTGACGTCGGCGCCGACGGAGCCCTCGCGGAGCAATTTTCCCCAGCTTTCAAAGAAAGCCTTTGGGAATTGCAGCACGCATGTGCGGTCCTCTTCCCGCCCAAGGGTGCCATCTTGCCCAGTCTTCTTTTTTCCGCAGAGCCCTACAGACGTTGTTTGTGAACCCCCACAGAAAAGTTGATTTTATTTCTCTTTTTTCTCTCGGTTTCGACGCCGGTTCTTTTCCCGCCCGGACCTGCGACGCCGGTTGCGAGTCCGTTCTTTATTTTTCGGTTTTTTGTCCTTCGTGACAGATTTTGCGCCTTTTTACTTTTTCACTGGCAGCCCGGTCTTTTGACCTCGCAGGGGCCCTTTTTCCCCCGATGGCTGCCAGTGGGTTTAAAAAGTGTGACCTCTGTAAGAAACTCATGTCTTACCGACACACATGACTTCTGCCTCCGCTGCCTCGGACCCGATCATGACCCGATGATCTGTGGTCCGTGTGGCAAAATGTCCTCAAAAGCGTTGAGGAGTCGGCAGCATCAGCGGGAATGTATCTTCTCTGACTCCGGCCGGGCTCGGACCTCGTCAGAGGCTTCGACGTCTCGGGACTCTGGTCCTGAGCATCGTCGAAGTTCCTCTGAAAGGGGGTCTCCTACCCGGGAACATCATCGGAAGAAGAAACCGCGAGGGCGGGATCGGTGGACGCTCCTGGTTCCTTGAGGGCCAGGTCGCATAGCCCCGATTCCCGTCCCGGGTCCTCGGAGGTGGAGAGGCCTTCCAAACATCCTCGTCTCGAGATGGACTTGCCCGCTCACGTGAGTACTGTTGTCCTCGTAGACTCGCCTCGAAGGAGCCGACGTCGGGCCCGACGCCGTCGGGGCCCGAGTCGGGGGCTGCTGGGTCTCCTGAGCTCGGACTCAGGTTGACGGCCTTGGAGAGCAGTCTGACTGCCTTCATGGACCAGCGGGCATTGATCGCTGGCCTCGCCGGTGCTTCTGCCCTGACCGCCGGGACGTCGACCTCCAAGTCGACCCCGGAGACCGAGCCGATCCTCTGGTCCATGAGGGCTCGAGTCGATCCTCGGTCGCGGTCTCCTTTGGCCTCCCGTTCGGGACCGAGGTCGTCGACGCCGACTCCCTCGGCGTCGGGGCGGATGGCATCGACACCCGCCCGACCGGAGCCGCTCGACTCCTCCTCCGAGGAGTTGGCCTGGGAATCCGAGGACGAAGAGTCACCTGGTTCCTTTCGGACTCGGTGTGTCCCATCGGACTCCCCCGAGTCCGAACCTCAGAGACGGTCCCCCCCGGAGGATTACCGGTTCTCGGACTTCGTGCGTGATAGGGC
Source organism: Ichthyophis bannanicus (assembly GCA_033557465.1). Lineage (NCBI taxonomy): Eukaryota > Metazoa > Chordata > Amphibia > Gymnophiona > Ichthyophiidae > Ichthyophis > Ichthyophis bannanicus. Next base: position 65,971,928 of record CM066044.1, on the reverse strand, counting down.
CAAGGCCTTGGCCTTCCCCGCGGATCCCGAGGAGGAGCCTCGAGTCGAAGAGCTCGATGCCCTCCAATATGACTCTCCCCCGAAGGAGGCCTTTATTGTACCGGTTCCTCCGATGCTGGAACGACTTCTCTTCCGCATGTGGGAGAGCCCGGCGTTGTCGCCGGTGTTAAGCAAGCGGGTTGATTCCATTTATCGAGTCCGCAAGAGCCCCGGCTTCCAAAAGGCACAACTACCGCACCATTCCATGGTGGTGGAATCGGCCATGCATAGACTTAAGAGTCAAAAATGCACTCCTCGGTGTCCCCCGGTAGGGAGGGCCCGAAGCCTGGATGCCCTCGGTAGGAAGTGTTTCCAGGGCTCTATGCTTGCTTGTCGAGTCCAGACCTACCAGCTCTACATGGGCATGTATCTCCGGGACCTGGCTAAAGAAATAGCCGGGTTCTCTGCTGGTCTCTCCAACGAACCTTTGCAGAGATTCCAAACCTTGTCAACTGGTATTCGGTAGTGCTCAAAGTTTATCTCTCGAGCAGCCTACGATGGTTTTGAGGCATCGGCTCGAGTAGCCGCAGCCGGCATCGGTGGACGCCGCCAGGCTTGGCTTCAGATGTCCGACCTCGAGCCATGGGTGCAGGACAAGTTGGTCGATGTCCCCTGCAGAGGTGACAACCTCTTTGGCAAGCCCATGGATGAGAAGGCTGCACAGATCGAGACCGAGACTCTCACCAGGACTCGCCTCTCAAGGAAGACCTCTGCCCCTTCTCAAAAGAAGAAGGGCTCGGGGAAAAAGCCCTTTTTCCCGAGGAAGGCGGCTGCCTATAAATACTACCCTCTGTATCAGGCCTCAGCAGCTCCCCCACAAGGTAAGCAGGCCAAGGGACGGGGTAATGGGTCCCGTAGGCAGCAAGCCCCCAAGCCTGCACCACCGGCCCCTGTTCAGCAGGGTGGGGGGTTTTGACTTCATCAGCATAGCCTCTCCCCCTTCAGCTGGTTTCTCTCAGCACAGGAGGCCGGCTGGTCCACTTTGCCCAAAGGTGGTCCAACATCACCACAGATACCTGGGTACTTCACATAGTTCGGAAGGGCTATCTTCTTCACTTTCACCAGGTACCTCCCTCCTACTTTCCAGGGAGCCTCCGAGACTCCCTCTGCACAAGGACTTTACTCCTTCAGGAGTTAGCAAGTCTCCTTCAGGAACAGGCTGTGGAACCGGTGCCCCACCACCTGCAGGGTCAGGGTTTTACTCCAGGTACTTTCTGATACCAAAAAGAACAGGAGGCCTCAGACCCATCCTGGACTTGCGCAAACCTCAACAAGTTCCCTTGCAAAGGAAAAGTTCAGATGCTTACCCTTGGAATCCTGCTGCCCTACCTCCAGCAGGGCTACTGGCTATGCTCCTTGGATCTCTAAAGGATGCATATACTCATATCCTTATCCACCCGGACCACAGACAATATCTACGACTTGTTGTGGAAGGACATCATTATCAGTACACGGTACTGCCCTTTGGCCGGTCCTCCGCCCCCAGGGTGTTCACCAAATGCCTGGCAGTGGTGCGGCCTATCTAAGACTTCAAGGCCTTTTTGTGTTCCCATACCTGGACGACTGGGCTCATCAGAGCCCAGTCTTCCCAAGAGGCCACTCAGGGCCACTCATCGCACTGTGACTCTACTCCAGCACTTGGGATTTGTCATAAACTTCGCAAAGTCCACTTTGCTCCCCTCTCAAAATCTCGAATTCATCGGCGCAAGGTTGGACACTCTTCAGGCGCGGGCCTTCCTCCCTCTGGACAGGGCCAAGCGGCTCATGGATCTCGCCAGCCACTTTCACAGCAATGCCCTGGTCTCAGCCAGGCAATTTCTGAGACTGCTCGGCCATATGGCTTCCACGGTCCATGTGATCCCCAATGCCCGCCTGAACAGCGACCTGCTCAATGGTGCCTTCGCACACAATGGCATCAGGCCACTGGGAGCCTAGCGGACTCCGTACAGATCTCCGACCAGCTGGTCTCTTCTCTACATGGTGCTTCATCTGCCAAACCTAGTACTAGGAGTGACTTTTCAGCCCCCTCCGCATTCTCAGGTGCTGACAACCGATGCTTCTCTCCTGGGTTGGGGAGCACATTGCCAAGGGACATGTACTCAAGGTCTCTGGACTCCTTGGGAGTCTGCTCAGCAGATAAACTTCCTGGAGCTCAGAGCCATCTGCCTAGCGCTCAAAGCATTCTCTCACCTGGTTTCTCACCAGTCGGTGCTGATACAGACAGACAATCAGGTTGCGATGTTCTACGTGAACAAACAAGGCGGAACAGGCTCCTCCCTTCTCTGTCAGGAGGCGCAAAAAGTATGCTCTTGGGCCGTCCACCACGGCATCATCCTCAAGGCTGTCTATCTCCCAGGTCAAGAAAATTACCTGGCCGACAAGCTCAGCAGGATCCTCCAGCCACACGAGTGGAGGCTGGATCCGATGGTGGTTCAGCGGATCTTTCTCAAGTGGGGCCTCCCCACCATGGATCTGTTTGCCAGTCCTCTGAGCCGGCAACTTCCCAGATTCTGCTCTCGACAACCGCATCCTCTCAGAGTAGCGGCGGATGCTTTTCTGATTCCTTGGGTCCACAGGCCTCTTATATGCCTTTTCCTCCCATGCCGCTGGCGTCTCGTACACTATTCAAAGTTCTCAGGGACATAGACTTTATGATCCTAGTGTCTCCCCGGTGGCAGGGACAACCTTGGTTCCCACTTCTAATGCAGCTGGCGGTGGACCCCCCTCTTCCTCTGGGGTTTTCAGCCCGACCTCCTGTCACAGGATCAGGGGACTCTCCTGCACCCCAACCTCCGGTCCCTTCATCTGATGGCCTGGCTGCTGAAAGGGGAGTCCTTGCTCCCCTCCGCCTGCCTCCAGATGTGGAGGAGGTCGTCTTGGCCTCCCGGCGGCCCTCCACCCGGAAGTCCTACGCTCTAAGTGGCGTCGGTTCTCCGTCTGGTGTGCTCAGCAGTCTCAAGATCCCTTCTCCTGTTCAGCATCAGTGGTCTGCAGTACTTGCTTTCCCTCTCCAATCTTGGACTTAAGTCCAACTCGGTCAAGGTCCACCTCAGTGCCTCTTCTGCGCATCACATACGGTGGATGGCAGACCTCTTTCTAGCCACCCTCTAGTGGCTTCGTTTTCTTAGAGGCCTCCTTCTCCTTAAACCACCTTTTGCGCCCACCAGCCCCGGGACTGGGATCTCAATGGGGGTTTTCAGCGGATTACCTTTGCGCCTTTTGAGCCTTTGGCTACATGTCCTCTTCGTTTTCTTTCTTGGAAAACATTGTTTTTGGTGGCCCTCACTTCTGCTAGACGCGTTAGTGAGCTGCAGGCCCTGGGGTCTGATCCTCCTTACACTAGGTTCTACAAGAACCCGGGTAGTCCTACGGACTCACCCTAAGTTTCTTCCCAAAGTGGTTTCCCCTTTCACATCAACCAGGAGGTGGTGCTTTCCGACCTACTTTCCCAGGCCACACTCCAGCCGAGCTGAAATGGTCCTGCATACCCTGGACTGTAGAAGGGCGTTAACCTTCTACCTTGACCGTACGCGGAGCACAGACGGGCTGTTCAGCTCTTCGTCTCTTATGACCCCAATAAGTTGGGGCTCCCTGTCTCCAAGCGTACTCTGTCCATCTGGATTGCTGACTATCGCTTGGGCTTACGAGGCAGCCGGCCTCTCGTTGGAAAGTCGGGTCACGGCCCATCGTGTTCGGGCGAAGGCTACGTCAGTGGCTTACCTCCGCTCTGTTCCATTGGCAGACATCTGCCGGGCCGCTACTTGGTCTTCAAGACAGACTTTTGCGGCCCATTACTGCCTGGAGAGGGAGTCCCGCAGGGACAGTGCTTTCGGACAGGCAGTCCTCCGTAACCTCTTCGAGGTATAGGCAACTCCTACCCTCCATCCCGGATGTTGGGATACCGTTTTGGAGACGTATTCCAGAGAAGATTCCTCCTTCTGGGCTACTGAGCTTGAGGGAGCTCCTTTTTGTGCTTGGGGTCTCCGGTAGCCTTAAGCTTGGGAGTCCCATATGTGAGGACTGACTTCCTGCTTGGTCCTGGAGAAAAGCGTAGTTACTCACCTGTAACAGGTGTTCTCCAGGAGCAGCAGGAATCAGTCCTCACAACCCTCCCTCCTCCCCTTGGAGTTGCAGTTTCTATGCTTTCTTTTTTGCTAATTTTTTGCTGTCTTTTTGCTATGTCATCTGACTGGGCAAGATGGCACCCTTGGGCGGGAAGAGGACCGCGCATGCGCGCTGCAATTCCCAAAGGCTTTCTTTGAAAGCTGGGGAAAATTGCTCCGCGAGGGCTCCGTCAGCGCCGACGTCACCCATATGTGAGGACTGATTCCTGCTGCTCCTGGAGAACACCTGTTACAGGTGAGTAACTACGCTTTCCAGCTGCTTTCATTCTGCCGCACTGGCCATTCGCGTTGTAATCGTAACCGTAGGCACCAGCTGAGCCGCTTCATCGTTAGGCCATTTGCTGCTTTGCAGGCTGTCTCCCTCAGCAAGTTAGACGTCTAAAGCAGCCCCTTTGAAAATTCAATAGGACTGAACAGCTCGGTTTAGGAGCCTGGAGTGGAGGAGTGGCCTAGTGGTTGGGGCAAGGTACTTCAGGCCGGAAGGTCGGGGGTTCAAATCCCACTAGAGGACAGCAACCTTGGGCCGGAAGGACTGGGGTTTCTAGTCCCACAGGTGCTCCTTGTGGTCTTGGGCAAGCCACTTAACCCTCCATAGCCCATGTTCCCTGTAAAATAGTTATCTCCAAGTTATAATGCCCTGTTCAATGTAATTTCAGTTTGTTCAATGTAAACCGCACTGATGCAGAATAGCGCGGTATATAGGAGAATGTAAATAAATAAATAAATAAAATAAACAAGGACAGTTAGGGCAAGGAAAAAGTTAAGCAAGGGGGGAGGGGTAGTGTTGTTATAAAGGATTTTTTCATGCATATATTTCATGCATAAAATCGTCCCCGCCTATAGGGTATGTGTGATGACAGGAACATGCATATTTGTGCGTGGTTCCAGTGTAGGCATGTTTGGGGGATGTTTTTAGACTCACAGTTTACCGTGGTTTCTATAAAATGCATTCACACGACTGTGCATATGTAAAGTTACACTGCAGTTTCTGCAGCCTCTTTGGGAAGAATTTATAGAAAGACATAGAGGCCTATCAGCCTGTTTAAAATAGGCTTCAAATGAGCACCTGCTTGACCTACCAACCTAGGTGACCCTCCTAGCACCGATCTTCAGCACTAGACACCTACCTTGGGTTCAGAGATCTAGACAAATGAATAGCAGGTCTAAATTTAGGATGAAAACCTTCCTAACTTTAGACATTGAACCTTTTTCAAAGCGGACCCCTCGGTGCCATTAAAATTACATTGAGACTTCCAAATTCATTTCATTTATGCTTGATGCCAAACTGGAACTCTGACACATGCATTAAATTGGTTTCTTGTATGCATCGTGTCGGGCCTTGGGGCTTAGTACATGCTTTCATCCTTGTTAGTGTCTTCATGGCTTATCCACAAAGATTTATTCTGGTTAGTAAAGACCTTCAGCATCGTGTTTAATTCCCAAACACCGTATTGTCTGCTGTCTTGAGCTGGAGAAGGGGCGCTGTGAGTGGAGCTCAGAGCGTGGACATTAGCAAACATCTCATGACCTTCCCCCTGCTCTGTCCAAGGAACTGAACAGAACCTGTAGAGCTATGCAGCAGAGGATCGTGGAGCTCATTTCACGGGTGTCCAATGAAGAGGTCACGGAAGAGCTGCTGCATGTCAACGATGACTTAAACAACGTTTTTCTCCGATATGAAAGGTAGGGGACGCTTACTGTACAAACATCCTTTGCTTTATTGCATGTTCAAATGTTAAACCGGAAATTTGGAGTTGCCTTTCAATGTATCTAGTTGACAAGACATCATAGACTTTAGTGTCCATCTCCATGTTCCCTATATTAAGAAGGTTTATCCTGTATATAGTGTACTTACGCTGGCTGGAGCACCTCTGAGGCAGTTTGTGTGTAGCACAGCAAAGTTTGAATTCCTGGGAGGGAATTATCTGGACCAATGAATGTGTGGTGATACAGCCACACACCCCCATTCCCAAAGGTTTCAGTCCAGCCAGCTTTCTCCTTGCTTCAGGACTTGAAAGGGACTCTGGCAGTGGTTGTGAAGCAGGGCTCGCTGGGTCCCTCTGAAGAGCCTGATTTATGCAGCATATGAGTACAGAAATAAGGAGACGTTATTTTCCTCCACTTTGCACTAGGCATAGAGAGTGAAGGCTTTAGCTAATAGCCCAGTCTCAGGGCCGGATATTGCCCTAGGTGCTGTATTTCCAGGGGCACCGACCTCTTATCTTTGGGGAGGGCAGAGGTGCTCTACAACAGTGTCATTACACATGCTCAGTTTCCTGTGTTTGTGATGTAGAGGATGTAGTAAAGGCTGTTAATGTAGCTGGGTTTAAAAAAGGTTTGGACAAGTTCCTGGAGGAAAGGTCCATAAACCATTATTAAGAAGGGACCCAGGATATCAATGCTTGAACCAATACAAGCATTGTGGAACCTGTGTCCCTTGGGGAAACTGCTAGGTACATATGACCTAGATTGGTCACTGTTGGAAACAAAATACTGGGCTTGTGGACCTTGGTCTGACCCAGTATGGCATATCTTATGTTCTTATGATGGAGCCTGGAGAAAACTCACCAGTTTCTGTTTTATCTTTGCATTGTATGGCTCAGCAATGAGGTGAAGGATGGTGTTGGGAAAATGTGCCAGAATTTGTTCTGGTTTAAAGGACAGTATACATTTTACAGGGAGGGTATTGAAAGCCTGGACTTACCCACCAGCCAAGGTAGTGGCAACCAAAACCGTGTCAGAAATGCCAGGGCAAGGAAGGATGATGACTGGAGAGCACATAGGTTCTGCAGTGATATAGGAGGCAACTGGATGGGCCAGCTGGGCCTAATCCTTTGTTGGCTATTGTGTTGAAGACATTGTAATCTGCATCTTGCTCGTCCCACTGTCTGGAAGTTGTGACAAAGGTGGAAGGCGAATTTAGGCTTTTGGAGGAATCTTTCATTGTGCATTTATAAATGTTGATGATGAGCCCAAATCAGAACAGATTGCGGCATCCTTAGAATACTTTCTAGAGATCAAAACTCTCAACTATGTATATATTTTTCTCTGGGAACAAGCAGGAAGTCAGTCCTCACATATGGGTAGTGCCGATGGAGCCCAGGCAGTAGCATCTTGCCAGCTTTCAAGGAAAGCCTTTGGGAGATGCACCATGCATGCGTGGTTCACTTCCTGCCCAAGGGTGCCATCTTGCCTTAGTCTCCTTTTTTCAGCGGAGCCCTTCAGACATTGTCCTTTTTTCCCCAGAAAAAGTCTGATTTTTTTTTTATAACTAAATTTTGTCCAGTTTGTATACTAGTTCCTTCCCATCCCCAAGCCAACTTGCCTCAGTGTCGCTCCTCAGGTTCGTCTATCCATTTTCTGCTTTTTTCATAGAGGTCCACCTCGACTGGCGTTCACGCCCTTTTTCAGCCAAAGACCTCAGACCCCTGCTGAGAAGCAAGGACCCCCTTTTTCCAATGGCCTCGAGTGGTTTCAAAAAGTGTGACCGGTGTGGCAAAGTTATGTCCCTCATTCTGGCAAAAGCAGATCTCCAATATCAAACGATCAGCTCTAATAGCTCAACCCATCTTGATGTAATCACTATATCCAACAACCATAGTACTATTAACCTTGTCTACAGATCCCCGACTGCTTCCCCTGAAGATCTTGCAACTATAATTGACCTAGCCTCCAACCCAAAAGACACACGTAAGCCAAACTGGGTACTAGGCGACTTCAATCTGCCGGCTCTACAAGACACTCATGCCAATGCCTTCCTTGAAGCTTTCAACAACCTAGGATACGAACAAATAGTTAATGCCCCCACTCACCGAAAGGGAAACAAACTAGAACTCATTTTCAGCCCACAACAGGATGGGAACTCAGAATACAAGCACAACATAGTTATCTCAACCGTCCCATGGTCGGATCACAACCTAATACAATTCCAAATAGCCCTTCAGCAGGATAGTCAACTAACAAAGAGACCAACTGATAAGCCAATGACACCCACAGGTTGATTCAGACTCCTTGACAAAGAGGCAATCGTTAATGAGGTCCTACCTAACATCATATCCGCACCTCCAAACCTCAAAGAGATGATGGCCTCATGGAACAACTGCCTGAGCACTTTTGCCCGCAAACCTGCCCAAACTAAACCAATTACCCTAAACAAACGTCCAGGAAGTAGAAAACCTGCACATTGGTACACCACAGAACTAAGAACTTCACTGCTCCTGTTAAGGAAATTGGAAAGAAAATGGCGACGTACACGGGCTCCAACGGACCTGACAACATACACCTCCCACCTTAAGAAACATCGGGAGTTAATATCAGCGACAATGAGAGAACATCACTCAAATCTTCTGAACCATGCCCTTAATAAACCCCATGAGCTTTTCAACATCGTCAGAACCCTAACGAAGGAGCCCTTGCCCCCCCAAAAGGACATAATTCACCCACAGGCCTATGCAGATTACTTACTGGCCAAAACCAACAATGTCAGCAAGGCCACACTATCAAACCCCAGCAGCAACTCAACACATTTCACCATCTCTTTCTCTTACACTACTCACAATCCAATATTAGCCACAGTACAGCCAACTAAACAATGATAGACTACAAAGTAATTCATAGATATAATGTACAGATATGTAGATATTGTAAATAGTTCCCCCAGTTGAAATCCAAGTTGTATCTCTCCCGTTCTCTGTAAATGCATATCTGTTATGCTGAGTTACTTAAATGTTACCTGTAAACTGCACTGATTTTAAAGAGCGCGGTATATAAGAGCAACAAATAAATAAATAAGTGTCACTTACCAATTCAGACGACTGCTGCCTCTGATGCCTTGGCCCAGAGCATACTGACTCCAACTGCGAGATCTCAGCAGCAGGAAAACATTTTTCATAAGTCCAACTCCGCCCCGGAGTCCCTGGAGGTGGAACATAAGAAGAAATAATCCTCGAAGTCCGCCTTGGAGTACGGATTCGGGAAGAAAGTGATATCCCACCCCAGGTCCGGTAGCCCCAGGCATGAGTCCAAGGAGTCAGGGCAGGAGCGGCCCTCTAAGTTGCCCTGCAAGGAGTCATTGCCAACCATTGACAGGCCTCGGGCCTCCAAAGCCATCCTCATCAAGGACTCCCCCCCTCAACAGTACTGATGCCGGGCCCGAAGACCACTGTGCCCATGTCGAAGGCTGCAGAGCCAACTGGCATGGAGACCAGAATGGCAGCCCTAGAAAGCAGTATATCTGCCCTAGTGGCCATGCAGGGGGCGTATGTCTGGCTCGTTCGGTTCATCCACCCTGACAACAGGACCCTCGACATCGAGGGCTTCCCAAATGTCGAGCCGGTCCTCAAGCGCCATTGGCCTTGAGAGAGCCCCCGGCCCCTGTCAAGGTCCCAGTCCCATTCTTCTGGATACTGGTCCTTGCCGGTGAGTGTCCGCAGCTTGGACCAACGATCCTCCGGAGGTCCTACACCATGGAAAGTGGTCTTCAACTGAGGTGATCATGCAGCATCGTACTCGTACTCAGACTTATGGGAGACTGATGACGAAGAGTCCCTGGACGTGAAGGGACACCATGACATGCCCTCGGACCCGTCTCCCCCAGTGACCCAACGCCACTCGCCACCCGAGGATGTTGCAATTTTGTGAGGGATATGGCCAAGGCTCTCGCGATCGAGACCGAGGCTGAGGAGGACCCACAAATCGAGGAATTGGAGATACTCCAATACGAGGCACCCCCGCAGGAAACCCTTACTGTTCCAGTGCCACCGATACTCAAGCACCTCCTCCTCTGGATGTGGGAAACACCAGCTTCGGTACCAATTGTCAGCAGGTGCCTTGACGCCTTGTACCGGGTTTGCCGGAGCCCTGGGTTCCAAAAGGCCCAGCTCCTCCACAACTCAATGGTTGTGGAGTCGGCCATGTGCCGGCTTAAGACCCAAAAGACAGACTTGTCAGTACCACCCAGCAGGGAGGCCTGAACCCTCGACACCCTCGGCCAAAAGATTTTTCAGGGCTCGATACTAGCATGCCGAATCCACTCATATCAGCTCTACATCAGCATGTATCTGAAGGAACTGTCAAGGGAGCTCGGGGGATTCTCTGTAGGCCTCGATGGAGAACCCCCTACAGAGGTTCAAGACCCTAACCTCAGTGGTAAAGGAATGTTCAAAGTTCCTGTCCTGAGTAGCCTATGATAGCTTTGAGTTATTGGCTAGGGTGGCCGCTGTAGGCATCGGGGGACAACGTCAAGCATGGCTGCAGTCTTCTGACCTGGAACAATGGGTACAGGACAAACTGATCAATACAGGACAAACTGATCAATGTCACCTGCAGAGGGGAGAACTTGTCTGGGAAAACCATGGCAGACCTAGCAGTGGAGATAGAGACCGAGTATGTGACGAAAACCAGGGTCTCGAAAAAGACCTCTGTGCAACCCCAAAAGAAAACCCAGAAGAAAGGGAGCTTCAGTACTACTCCGCACTTCCAAGCCTTCTCAGGCCCTCAGCATGCTCAGCAACAAAAAGGCCAGGGACATGGTCCCATAAACCAAAAAGCCCAGAAGCCCCAGGCACCGACTCAGGCCCAGCCCAGGAGAGGCTTTTGACTTTCTGGATGTGACTCCCACACCCTCAGGGGATCCTTTGCTGCCCACAGGGGGGCACCTACCCCTGTTTGCCCACAGGTGTACAGTCACCACCACCGATGCCTGGGTGTTACAGATGGTCAAGGAGGGTTACCTCCTCCACCTACATCAGGCACCACCTTGTTCTTCCCAGGAGAGCCCACCAGGCCTGTCCTTCACCAGACCCTGCTCCTCACCGAGCTAGCAGGACTACTCGGGACAAAGCAGCGGAGCCAGTCCCAAAACTCCTTTGAGGCACCAGCTTCTACTCCGGGTACTTCCTCATCCTCAAAAGGACTGGGGGCCTCAGGCCCTGCAGCACCTTGGGTTTGTCATAAACTACTCCAAATCCCACCTCACTCCCATTCAGAGACTAGAGTTCATAGGGACACAGCTGGACACCCTTCAGGCAAAAGCCTTCCTCCCTCAGGAGAGGTCAGTACGCCTCAGGGAACTAGCCGCAGAAGTGCAGTGGCACAGGACACTACCCCCTGGCTTCTTCTCCGCCTGCTGGGACACATGGCCTCTACAGTCCACGTGATCCCAGATGCCCACCTACACATGAGAGCAGCCCAGTGGTACCTCCGCTTTCAGTGGGCCTGCCAGCTGGCAGACTCCCTCGGATGCTGACAGAATCCAGGTTACCTTCAGACCGGGATGTCCTTCCAGGCACTCACTCCCCAGAAAGTCCTCACCATGGACGCCTCTCTAATGGGCTGTGGAGCGCATTGTGACAGCCTTCAGACACAAGGCTGCTGGTCCAAGAGGGAATCCAAAATGCAGATCAACCTGCTGAAAATCAGGGCCATATTCCTGGCCCTCAAAGCCTTTTGCCACCAGCTACAGCACCGCGCGGTGCTCATCCAGACTGACAATCAAGTCACAATGTTCTACGTAAACAGACAGGAAGGAACAGGGTCATACCCCCTCTGCCATGAGGCGATAGCCCTTTGCTCTTATGCCACATGCAGCGGGATGCTCCTGAGGGCGGTCTACCTCCTGGGCCAGGACAATATCCTGGCAGACAAGCTGAGCAGGGTACTCCAGCCACACGAGTGGCGCCTGGACTCAACAGTGGCCTCAAGGCTGTTCCAGCTCTGGGGCGACCCAGTGATGGACCTGTTCACCAGCCCCAACAACGCGCAGTTGTCCCGTTTCTGCTCCCACCGACCACACCCATTTCGGGTAGCAGCGGATGCATTCCTCATCCTGTGGTCGGAAGGTCTCCTGTATGCCTTCCCTCCAGCGTCGCTGATAGCCAAGACCCTGTTCATGGCTCAACGTGACAAAGCGTCGCAAGTGCTGATAGTCTCTCAGTGGCCCAGACAGCCCTGGTTCCCACTGCTCCTCTCCTTATTGAGGTACCGCCGATTCCCTTGGGCCAAGCCCCAGGAGTACTCTCCTACACCCCTACCTGGGGTCCCTCTCACGCATGGCTTGGCTGCTATCAGGGTAGCACTAGCCCCCTTCAACCTTCCACGGGACATGGACGACATCCTTCTGGCCTTTCGGAAGGCTTCCACGAGAAGGGCATATGCCTTCAAGTGGCGACATTTCTCACTGTGATGCACAGAGAAATGGATGAACCCATTCTGCTCAGTGCACATAGTACTCCAGTACCTGCTCCACCTATTGCAGGTGGGACTGAAGTCTAACGCAGTCAGAGTACACCTAAGTGCCATCGTGGCGCATCATCACTCCATCCAGGGGAAGCCCCTCTTGACTCAGCCCAGGTTCCTATGGGGCCTCATGTTGTCCAAACCCTCCGTCCGTCCTCCGGCAGCGGAATGGGACCTTAATGTGGTGCTCTCGCAACTCACTAAGTGCTACCTCTCCTAGAAGGTCACCTTCCTGGTAGCACTCGCATCAGCTCGCAGAGTTAGCGAGCTCCAGGCTCTGATGTCAGAACCTCCTTACACAAGTTTCTATAAGAACAGGGTGGTGCTTTGCACACACCCTACGTTTCTGCCGAAGGTGGTGTCCTCATTCCACCTCAGTTAGGAAGTGGTGTTCCATACCTTCTTTCTCAGCCTCACGCCGGCAAGGCAGAGACTCTGGATTGCAAGAGAGCCCTGTTCTTCTACCTGCAAGGGACCCTGGGCTACTGCAAAGCTCAACAGCTTTTCGTATCCTATGACCCCAGCCATTTGGGGCTCCCAGTGACTAAACGAACTCTGTCCACCTGAGTGGCAGACTGCATTACCCTTGCATGTGAACAAGTGCAAATCCCACTGAACCAGAGTCGCGTCACACCACATCAGGCCATGGCTACTTCTGTGGCCAGTCTGCGTTCCGTCCCCATGATGGAAATTTGCCAGGCCGCTTCCTGGTCTTCGGTCCATACCTTCGCAGCTCACTACTGCCTGGAGAAGGAGTCCCAGTGGGTCAGCGCCTTCGGCCAGGCTGTACTCCGTAATCTTTTCTGGGTGTAGGCAACACCTGCACTCTGACCCTTCTGTGTTTAGACTACTGGAGTGCTGGTGTTCACTGGATGCTTGGGTCTTGCGAGAGTCTCTGCCTCGGGACTCGACTGCTGCTGGTCACAGGTTCCCTGTAGCTGGGGAGTCCCATACTTGAGGACCGACTTCCTGCTTGTTTCCAGAGAAAACATAGTTACTCACCTGTAACAGGTGTTCTCCGGTGACAGCAGGAATCAGTCCTCGCAACCCTCCCTGCTCTCCTTGGAGTTGCTTGTTTACCATCTTATATTTTTGTTGTCTTAGCTATGTCATTAGACTGAGGCAAGATGGCACCCTTGGGTGGGAAGTGGACCACGCATGTGTGGTATATCTCCTAAAGGATTTTCTTGAAGGCTGGACAGATGCTTTTACACCGGCTCCATCGGCACCGATGTCACCCATATGTGAGGACTGATTCTTGCTTTCCCTGGAGAACACCTGTGGGTAGCTACGCTTACATACTTACATACTGCTTTTCATTACCATATAGATTTCCCTTGTCCCCAAAGGGCTTACAATCTGCTTTGTACCTGAGGCAATGGAAGGTTAAATGGCTTGCCCAAGGCCACAAGGAGCACCTGTAGGACTAGAACCCTCTGGCCTGAAGTTGCTGTCCTCCAGCGGGATTTGAACCTCCAGCCCGAGGCAACTTGCCCCAACCACTAGGCCACTCCTCCCTCCTATTACCCCCAAAATGTACTTTTTGAGGTAATTTTATAAGGGGGTAGCATATTGTCCACCTCATTTGGTGACATTCTAGCGTGAGCTAAATACTAAAAAAACCCCACAAACAAAAATGACGTGCATATGTGACCTTTTGTAAAATAACCAACCAGCATAGGAGTGCACGTGTTAGCATGATGGTGTGAGCTTTGCTAGTGAGCGGAGTTTGGGCAGAGCCCACAAGTGCACGTGTAAGTAATAAAATATGAACATTTACATACATACATACATGAAAAATATAGGCACAGGCATGTATCGCAGCTCTAGAGCTGGTGAAAATGTCCTCGCCTAGGTGCCTCCTTATAAAGTTACCCTTTTTATGGCCTGAGCATTCTTCCTTTTGGGTGGGAGCAGGCCCCAATCCGATGTACCACAATTCCACAGAATAGTAACACTTGGCCGCTGCCGCTCTCCCCCCTCATCCCTGCAGCTGTGACATATATCTTTGTGCATTCAATGTCCGGCTCAGAATTGTGACGGCATTCTGGGGATGGAGCGAAAAGTTAACTGGCTAGCGCCGAAATTCAGGGCTATTAGGTTAATTTAATGCTGACAGGTTGGACTGTATAAATAGCTGTCCAAAAGTACATCACATAATTTATCCGGTTGACTTTAAGGCCTCATATTCTGTGGTTCAACTTAGCTGCAAAAATATAACGTGAAAGTCCGCTTAACCAGGTGGCTTATCAAGCTCTCTTTATCTTTATCTTTGCGTGAATGGCAGGTTCTTCACTTTTTTCTGCATATTAAGTAATATATATATATATATTTCTATGTATATATATATATTTCTATTTCAGCAATTTAACCCAAAATCTGCTGCAAGGGTGATTTATGAAATTAATTTGAAGATATTAAGGGCCTGCTATGCAGACCTGTTAGCTGCATTAATCGCCTTGGCTTGGGTATTCAGCGGCATTAACATGGTGCCACCGTTGCACGCCCCGGTTGAGGTGGCACCTAGCGATAACCCGGCAGCGGTGGTATTGAGCCACTGCCTGGTTATTCCACTCAAAAAAGTCAAAACAGAGTATTGCCTGGATGAAAAACTACTCAAAATAGCACCACAATATCACAAAACCATTTCTGTCGGAAACCGCCGACCTGAGATAGAGAGGGGAAGAACTCTCCACTCTGTGTCGGCAGTAACCGTTTTTTCAAATTTTTTAATTGACATAAAGTGCTTGCAAAACTAATCATAGTGAAAACCACTTATCTGAAAAATGGGCCAGCTGGGCAGCACAAACGAACACAGCGACATGCATGTTTCGAGCCTACGAGAGGCCCTGTCTCAAGCTGTTCAGATGAAAAACGCGCCCATAAAATTGCCAGCCCCATCCAGGTATATTTAAAAGGCCACGAAACGCTCTCTGATTGGCTGCAAAAGGGCATCCCCTGAAGACGTCATGAAGACGAGCGTTTCGTGGCCTTTTAAATATACCTGGATGGGGCTGGCAATTTTATGGGCGCGTTTTTCATCTGAACAGCTTGAGACAGGGCCTCTCGTAGGCTCGAAACATGCATGTCGCTGTGTTCGTTTGTGCTGCCCAGCTGGCCCATTTTTCAGATAAGCGGTTTTCACTATGATTAGTTTTGCAAGCACTTTATGTCAATTAAAAAATTTGAAAAAACGGTTACTGCCGACACAGAGTGGAGAGTTCTTCCCCTCTCTATCTCAGGTCGGCGGTTTCCGACAGAAATGGTTTTGTGATATTGTGGTGCTATTTTGAGTAGTTTTTCATCCAGGCAATACTCTGTTTTGACTTTTTTGAGTGGGATTGGTCTGTGTCATCACAGCATTCATTTGTTTGGGGTTTTTTTTACTTTACTGCCTGGTTATTGTCATGTGGCAAACCTTAGGCATTTCAAAGGCTAGCCTGACTTCTGTTACAGAACTAACCGACTGACCTGGAGAGTCACTGCTGCTGCTGACAATCGGGCCCTAGGAGCCCAATATTCAAAAAAAATGTTGAACTCCTAAATTTGTGCACTATTTTTGGCCTAACTTAAGAGCCTAAGTTTTCAGCTGAAAATTCATCTCAATTTAGGAGCTTAAAAATTATGCTAATAAATTAAGACCTGCCATTCATTTACCTAGATATATGGACCTAATTAACGAGCCTGGTGTTGAAAATCAGTGCTGAGCTCATAACTTTATTTTCTTACCCTTAATCTGCTCTGCTGCAGCTCCTAAATTAAGGAGTTTAGTAACATTTTGAGCTTAAATTTAGGAATTCCAAAGAGGCCAATTTAGGAGCCTAACTCTCAAAGATAAGAGCATTATAGTCCTTTGCCTGTCAGCCTTGGTGTTTTTCCTGCATTTATGTTATGAATTTCTTGTACACTGCCTCATGCTTCAGGAATGGATCATACGTTTTAAGGTACTTGGGCCCAAGACATAGTGACATAGTAAATGATGGCCCGCCTGGCCTGCTCAGCCGTGAACCTGGTCCAAGAAGGAGGAGGAGCCCGTAAGTTCATATGAAACCTCACTGATTGGCCAGTTTGGGTTTAAAGCCGCTTCAGAGCTTGATGGATCCTGCTTGTACGAGGCCCTCTGTGGGCGGATGAGTGCAGCATGTAACCATCTCGTTTCCTTGTTTGACAGGTTTGAGAGGTACAGATCAGGTCGAACTGCACAGAACACAGATGGGGTAAGAGTTTCATGTCCGGGTTTTAACAGAACCCATCCCCTTCTTTTTTGCATTTTCTTTTTTGTAATACCAATGGAGCCTGGAGGTCACACTTAGAATTTTCCTTTTCAAGAATGTTTTTGTGCAGGAGTTGCAGAACAGTCATTTGAGCATCTGATCTCCATGACCCGATTTTGGCTATCTGCATCATCTTTAGATAATCCTAGGTGACTGGGTAATGCTGCTGAAAAATCTCAGATGCAAAGCTCAAGTGTCTAAGTTAGGTACCTCGTGCTTATAATCAAACACTAGGCACTTCTAACTTGTGTTTCCTCTAATCTTCCCCACCCCCTACTCAAGTCCCCCATTTTTTGAACTTCTAACTTTAGCTGCTCTACCCTGCTCTGTTTAAGGGGATTATCCATCCCCTATCTCTCCAGGATAGGCAGCTAGACTATTAATGTATTGTCGCCTGAGTATGGTTTACGGTTTATTTGAACTTGCTGTACCACTTTTCAAAACAGTCAAAGCGATTTACATGTAAAATATAAGTAAGAAAAGACAGAAAATAAATCCATTATTATGACAGGAAAGAAAGTCTCGGAAAGGGGGGGGGGGGGGTGGAGTGCAGGACTATCAGTTGATGTTCAAATGCCTTCTGTAAAAGGTGAGTCTTTCGAGCGGATTTGAAATGACTAAAGATGGGTTCCAGGCGGAGATCAGGAGGGGAGGTTATTCCAAAGAAATGGGACAGATTAGTAGAAGGCTGATGCTCTAACTGAATGATATTTTGCCCAGGATGCAGAGGGAAAATGGAGGCAGTTATCATGAATGTTACAAAGAATGTGAAGAGGGGAGGGATATGTTTTTGCTCTGTCAATTTCTCATTGGTCCAAATGTGACAACTGAGTTATTGCAGGACATATGGTACCACAAGCAAGTTATTCTTAGATCGGTACATGCTGGACCCTTTCCTTGGTGCACCCGGAAGAAATCTTCACTTTCCATTTGCTCTCTCTTCCCATGCTTTTGGCCCTCTGGTCAGCACGCTGGTGGCCACTAGCGTGATAACTCTTGTTTCCTGGTTGGTGTTTCACTGTTATATTAGCACCTTGGTACTGCAAATAAACACAGCTAAACCCAGCAAAATGTCCCTGGAGAACTGAGTATAAGTGAGCCAGAGCTTTTGGCTCTAATTTTGACTGTGCCTTGGTGTGACCACATGAACAGGTCCCGTCACCTCTCTGGGACTCTTATCTGCCTAACTTCAAATGACTAATCCTGAAAGCACTGAAAAATGGCATTTGCATTGCATCTGAGGGGTGGCTGCATGTTGGCTCGGAGTTGAGATTCTTGATCCTCCTTTGACTCTGGGATGCTGCATATCTACATTATCTTTTGGGCTGCCGCTGTTCCGTGCAGAGGTTCCGATAGGAGAAATGCTTGCTACCTCCTTGCTGCGTGAGCCGACGGGGTGCTAGAAAATTTTACCTGTGTCTTTTTCTTTAATAGGTACTGAACGAGGTGACTGAGGATAATTTAATAGATTTGGGCCCAGGATCGCCTGCTGTTGTGAGCCCAATGGTAGGAGGGAACGTGCCGCACGCAGCCCTTCCCTCTCAGCTTGCAGAGCTTGGTAAGTCTGACAAGCGACCGCACTGTGGGTATTTTGGGGACTATGAGTACAGGGAGGTTGGATTTTTCACAGCAGCCTCACTGTGAAGATTAGTAGCCGGGTGCTGGTCCTCAGAGGCAGGGCTCAGGATGACGGGCTTGGAACCGAATGGCGGCAGAGGTAGTGGGGACCATCACTGTGATGGATTTTGAGCTGTGAGAGGCAGTGGTGGGAAGGAGGAATTTGAGAAATGGGATGGAAGGCATGGGAAAGAGGAGTTGGTGTGAGGTTGCATATCATTCATGTATCTATCAGCATTGCAGGCTGGATGGAGCACTTTGGTCTTTCTCTGTCTTGTCGTCCTTGTTTAGTCTTTCACTTTGACAGGCTATTCGCTGAACCATGGGTCACATTCATTACAGAACAAAGGACATTAAAATAGCAAATAACAGCAGAAGCTGAAATCCTGAGGACTTGTAATGATCTTCGGCAGCAGTCTGAGGAAAGGGCAGGCAGTAGAAGAGCTCATCTACACGAAAGGCATACAGCCCGGGTACAATGCGATCAGCTGTGGCAACAGATGGCCGCCTTCTGCCACCATGCCTCACCTAGAACATTTGTGTGCCAGCCTGCATGTCATAAGCAGGGCCGGCCCCAGAGTTGGTTCAAGGTGTTGGCGCCCTACACAAATCTTAAGCCTTACAAACACACACACGGCTGCCAGAACCTATTGTTTAGCTTTGAATGCTCTGCTCTTTGTTACCCCACAAAAGCTGTCGCCCCAGGTGACCACCTAGTTTGCCTAATGGTTGGGCCAGCCCTGGCCATAAGCTTGTGTGTCCTTGCTGCTCACAGAATGTAACAAATGTTAGTAATCGGGAGATCCAGAGACATTATTTCCTGTCACTCAGTTAGAGGATGTGGGATTGGCAGTAGAGACTCCACTTTAGAAGATCTGTTTGTGAGAACGAGTCTGTAAAACTAGAAATAGCCCAGCCTGCTGCATGAGCTGTTTAAACCTTCACAAGCAGAACTGCTGCCTCTTTTTTTATGAGACCTGCTGGTTCTTCCTGAATCTGTTTGCACTTCTCAGTCTGAGCCTCTCTTTCTTGGTCTAGACTTAGGCACAAACAACGTGAGCGGGACTCTCGGCTCCCTCCCGCACAGCAACCCCCGGGACGACTTTGATATGTTTGCACAGACCAGAAGCAGTTCGCTGGCAGATCAGCGCAAGAAGTAAGTGTTCATAAGTTTTCCGTTTTATTTTTGGATCTGGGGGAAAGCATTAGCCTGGAAATACACCTGCACATCCCAAGCATGTTCTAAACCAGCTTTTCAGCGCAGTCGGAAGGTAGTCAGTTGTGCTGTAACGCCAGTCACCGATAGTGCAGTACCTCTTGGGTTGTGCTGTGCACCTTTAGGGGGAAAACACTGACTGTGGTCAGTATTTAATAAATGTAATAAATGGTTTATTTTCCATTAATCATAACACTTCAAAGGGGTAACAAGAAACATAAAGTGTGCAGTTTTCAGCGGCCATCTTCATCGGCTCCCCGATCGGGGTAGAGCACAGGGCAAGTTCCCGCTCCTGCACTCCAACCCAATCGGGGTTGTGGGAGGTCCCAGCGGCCCGTTAAAGCAGCTGCCGCCGGCAGGAGAAAAGTGTGCAGTTTCAGCGGCCATCTTCATCGGCTCCCCGATCGGGGTAGAGCACAGGGCAAGTTCCCGCTCCTGCACTCCAACCCAATCGGGGTTGTGGGAGGTCCCAGCGGCCCGTTAAAGCAGCTGCCGCCGGCAGGAGAAAAGTGTGCAGTTTTCAGCGGCCATCTTCATCGGCTCCCCGATCGGGGTAGAGCACAGGGCAAGTTCCCGCTCCTGCACTCCAACCCAATCGGAGGTCCCAGCGGCCCGTTAAAGCAGCTGCCGCCGGCAGGCGCGCCCGCGCCTTGCGGGCCCGCGCCTGAGGGCCTCGCAAGAGGGCCCTTTGGCGTGGCCCTTAGGCGGGGCACGACAGGCGGGAATCAAACAGCAACCCAAGCGATTCATCTCCAGAATCTACGTTCGGAAGGACGCCTACTGAGTACAGTTCTCTTCATCTGACTGTGACCCAAGCTCTCCTAGGAAGGATTGAGCTCATAAAGCGGCCCACACTAACTACAATCATAGTCACACCTACAGCAAGTACTGCAAGTATTATCAACACAACTAGAACAGTGCTAGCCTCCTCAATCCTTCTTATCCCTTTAACACTGCCTGCTGCCGTTATTTACCGTTGTCAGTATCTACTCTCTCTCCACTGTATTTTACTGTTACCATATTTACTGTAGTCAGTATCTACTCACATTCTGTTGTAATTAATGTTGCCATCAGTTACTGTAGCCAGTATCTATTCACACTCTGTTGTAATTAATGTTGCCATCAGTTACTGTAGCCAGTATCTACTCACATTCTGTTGTAATTAATGTTGCCATCAGTTACTGTAGCCAGTATCTACTCACATTCTGTTGTAACTAATGTTGCCATTTTTACTGTAGCTAGTATCTACTCTCGTCCTACTGTATTTTACTGTTGTCACTATTTACAGTTGCCAACAGCTACTCTCATTATACTTTAATGCTACTATGGTACCTTCTTCTATTGACAGTAATCACTACCGTCACTCAACAGAGTTTACTGTTGCCAGTACCATTCAATTTTCACTGTTTCAATTATTACTGTAGTCAGTAGCCTCACAGAAAGCACCAGAATCACAGAATTCCTCACAGAAATTACCTCATCCACTTCAACAAAACCCCAATGGCTCTACCATTCAATACCCTGGCGATCTGCCTCTTCCTTCTCACAAGCTGGCTCAACGAAGCCCTTGCCTTATATCACACGGCTCACCAAATTCCAATACTTCTGAGTCATGGAAAAAGAAGGGCAGAATCTCCCTATCCCAACAGGCCAAGGGACGGGGTAACGGGTCCCGTAGGCAGCAAGCCCCCAAGCCTGCACCACCAGCCCCTGCTCAGCAGGGTGGGGGTTTTTGACTCGCTGCATCACCGCAGATGCCTGGGTACTTCAGGTCGTGCGAGAAGGCTACCTTCTCCACTTCGGTCCCTCCCTCCTATTTTCCGGGAGAACCTTCGCGCCCCCCTCTGCACAGGGAGTTGCTCCTTCAGGAGTTAGCAGGTCTTCTGCAGGAACAGGCGGTGGAACCGGTGCCCCACCACCTGAGAGGTCAAGGCTTTTATTCAAGGTATTTTCTGATACCAAAGAGAACAGGGGGCCTCAGACCCATCCTGGACTTGCGCAACCTCAACAAGTTCCTTGTGCGGGAGAAGTTCAAAATGCTTACCCTTGGAATCCTTCTGCCCTACCTCCAGCAGGGAGATTGGCTATGCTCCTTGGATCTAAAGGATGCCTACATGCACATCCTCATCCACCCAAGCCACCGCCAATACCTAAGGTTTGTGGTGGCAGGAAATCATTACCAGTACAGAGTACTACCCTTTGGCCTATCCTCCGCACCGCCAGTCTTCACAAAATGTCTCGCGGTCGTGGCGGCCCATCTCCGGCTTCACGGCCTCTATTCTTTCGACGACTGGCTCATCAGAGCAGCGTCCACTCAGGAGGTCACCAACGCCACGTGCCGCACGGTGACTCTGCTGCGGGCTTTGTTATAAACTTCGCAAAGCCACCGTCAAGTGGGGTCTCCCCACGGTGGATCTCTTTGCCAGTCCTCACAATGGCAGACATCTGCCGGGCCGCTACTTGGTCTTCAAGCCAGACTTTTGCATAATGTAATCTAAATAATAAAATAAACATCAAGTATAAACTAGTTATCCAAAACAACAAAACATAACAGTAACCCATGATACTAAAACAAAAAAGTCATACTACCAAATTAGGATAGTCTAAAGCAAATACATTTTCGATCTTTTCCAACATTTTAAAAGCTGCTGTTCCTGGTGAAGTCCTACAGGAAGCTTATTCCTGTAAGCCAATGTAACGCCAATTTTTAAAAAGGGTTCCAGGGGTGATCCGGGAAACTACAGACCGGTGAGCCTCACGTCAGTACCGGGAAAAATGGTAGAAACCATCATAAAAAACAAAATTACTCAGCATGTAGATAGTCATGGCCTAATGGGAGACAGCCAACATGGCTTTAGACAAGGAAGATCTTGTCTTACTAATCTGTTATGTTTTTTTGAAGGTGTGAATAAACAGGTGGACAAAGGTGAGTCGGTTGATATAGTGTATCTGGACTTTCAGAAAGCCTTTGACAAGGTCCCTCATCAGAGACTTTTGGCAAAACTAAAGAGTCATGGGATAGGAGGCAGTGTACTACTGTGGATCAAGAACTGGTTAAAAGATAGAAAGCAGAGGGTTGGGCTAAATGGCCAATTTTCCCAATGGAGAAAAGTGAATAGTGGTGTACCCCAGGGATCTGTGCTGGGTCTGCTTTTTGACATATTCATAAATGACCTGGAAAGTGGAATAACGAGTGAGGTTATCAAATTTGCAGATGATACAAAACTATTTAAAGTTGTTAAAATCCAAGAGGATTGTGGAAAACTGCAAGAGGATCTTGATAAATTGGAAGACTGGGCATCAAAATGGCAGATGAAATTTAATGTGGACAAGTGCAAAGTTATGCACCTAGGGAAGAACAACCCAAACTATGGTTACACGATGCAAGGTTCCACATTAGGAACCACCACCCAGGAAAAAGATTTAGGTGTCATTGTGGATAGCATGTTAAAACCCTCGGCCCAGTGTGCAGCGGCAGCCAAGAGAGCAAATAGAATGCTAGGTATCATAAGGAAAGGAATGGATAATAAAACAAAAGATATTATAATGCCTCTATATCGTTCCATGGTGAGACCGCACCTTGAATATTGTGTGCAGTTCTGGTCGCCATATCTAAAAAGGATATAGCGTTATTAGAAAAGGTTCAGAGAAGAGCCACCAAAATGGTAAAGGGGATGAAAGGATACTCCTATGAAAAAAGGCTAAAAAGGTTAGGGCTCTTTAACCTGGAAAAGAGACGATTGAGGGGAGATATGATAGAAGTCTATAAATTAATGAACGGAGTGGAACTGGTAAATGTAGATCGATTGTTTACGTTATCAGAATATAGAAAGACTAGGGGACATGCAATGAAGCTTCAGGGTAAACTATTTAAAACTAATAAAATAAAATATTTCTTCACTCAATGTGTAATCAAGCTCTGGAATTTGTTACCGGAGGATGTAGTAAAGGCTGTTAGTGTAGCTGGGTTTAAAAAAGGTTTGGACAAGTTCCTGGAGGAAAGGTCCATAAACCATTGGAAGGGACCCAGGATATCAATGCTTGACCCAGTACAAGCATTGCGGAACCTGTGTCTTTTGGGGAAACTGCTAGGTACGTATGACCTAGATTGGCCACTGTTGGAAACAGGATACTAGGCTTGATGGACCTTGGTCTGACCCAGTATGGCATATCTTATGTTCTTATTCCAAAATTCAGCACCTGCTATGGAAATGATTCTAGCACATGTTGCCCCTAAACATACCACATGAACAGATGGACAGCCTGACCTAATGAAATGATGCACACAGTGCACAAGAAGGTTCACCCCAATGGATTAATGATTGCAATTCAGTAAAACTCTCTGTATGTAATGCTTTAAAAACTAAGAATAATTTTAATTGTGATTAGAAGCCAGTATAAGTCATACAGGAAAGGAGTAATATGATCATACAATCTGGGATTGATGATTACACAGGTTGTCATGTTTTGAAGTCTTGAAGAAGATCCTGTAGGGCCTCCATAAATGTTTATTTTATTATTTTATTTAACGATTTTTATATACCGTCTTTCTACAAGTCAAGACGGTTTACATGGAACAAATTAGCAGTATGTTTCAACTGTTTACATAGAACAAGATAACGATGAATACATATGGTAACGAGAAGAACTATATACAAAGATCAAAGATCAACTATTTACATATGAATTTGCAATAAGGCATATGGTTGTGTTAGGGAAATTGAGTTTTGCAGAAGGGATAGGGAGGAGGGTGTAAAGGTTATGATCTAAGGTGGAAGGGAAAAGTGTTCAAGGAAGAGATGGGTTTTCAACTTTTTTCGGAACTCAGAGTGGTTTGAACAGTTCCGAAGTTCGTGAGAAAGAGAATTCCATAAGGATGGAGCATAGAGGGAGAAGGCCTTGTTACTTGTCGATTGTTTAGAGTGTCTCTTGTTTATAGGGATGGTCAGTAAGTTTTTTGTAATGGTGCGGCGTGATCTTGTGCTGTTGGAGGAGAGAAGGAGAGGGGAGAGGCATGGAGCTGACTCATTAGAGATGATTTTATGTATAAGCGTGAGGACCTTGAATTGAACTCTGTATTGGATGGGGAATAGAAATACCATAGTCCCATACTGGATGGGGAATAGAAATACCATAGTCCCGTACAGGAGAAAGCATAGTCTGGACTAATGAAAAGAAATCTAGAGGGCTTAACATCGAAGGCAAATGCTGAACACATATATTCATCATCTGTGGATACAAAGAAAGCTTTGTATGCAACAGAAATTCCCAAAAAGCTCCCCTCTGGGACTGTGGAGACAGTGTAATAAACTCTGGATTTGTATGCACTATAAGTGCCTCGGCGTTTTGGAGAAATTCTATACTTGATAGATGAGTTTCTTTCCTGCTCCCCTTCATCCTCACCTCTCTTTGGTGATTATGTATAAAGTCCTCTGCTTTTCTTTTGATGATATTCCATGTCTAGTCGGGGGTGCCCGTCCCATGTGCACTTGACCCCCTCCATCTTACAACAAGAAAAAAAGCTGACCATATAAATCCAGAAATAGTCTCCCCCACACAAGTGCAATGTGTCTGCATTAGCAAACCACCTTGCCTTTGCTTTTTCAGTCAAATTTGATCTCTTTTATAACTTCTTCTCTCCCCTTTTATATGCCCCTCTGCGGGTCGCTGAAGGTGCTTGCAATGTGTTGTGTGATTCATACAAAAGAGTGCGTGTGCACACACACACACACTGCAAATTTCAAAGCCATTTATGTGCTTAGGTAACAATTTTGTGTATAAACGAATTGTTTGAAAAATGTTCTCCTTGCGGCGTGGCCAAAATGCCATGCATTGAGGAGTACTCGTACTGTTACCCTGCAAAAATACTTCCTCTAACGGCGGCTATGTGTTTAGATCAGTGGAGGTGGCATTGTCAGCTCTGCATGCACACGCAAAGACCTAGCTCCAAAAAACGTCAGGACAAGTGATGGCACCTCCTTGTGTACCTGCGAGAAATTTTAAAGTGAAAGTGCATCGGGAAGATGTCTTACAACTATTAGATAAACTGAAGAGTAGGAAATCACCTGGGCCGGATGGTATACATCCAAGGGTGTTGAAAGAACTGAAATATGAGATTGCAGAACTGCTATCAGTAATCTGTGAACTATCATTAAAATCATCTCTAATACCTGAAGATTGGAGGATCGCCAATGTAACACCAATTTTTAAAAAGGGTTCCAGGGGTGATCCGGGAAACTACAGACCGGTGAGCCTAACGTCAGTACCGGGAAAAATGGTAGAAACCATCATAAAGAATAAAATTACTCAGCATGTAGATAGTCACAACCTAATGGGAGACAGCCAACATGGCTTTAGACAAGGAAGATCTTGTCTTACTAATCTGTTATGTTTTTTTGAAGGAGTGAATAAACAGGTGGACAAAGGTGAGTCGGTTGATATAGTGTATCTGGACTTTCAGAAAGCCTTTGACAAGATCCCTCATCAGAGACTTTTGGCGAAACTAAAGAGTCATGGGATAGGAGGCAGTGTACTATTGTGGATCAGGAACTGGTTAAAAGATAGAAAGCAGAGGGTAGGGCTAAATGGCCAATTTTCCCAATGGAGAAAGGTGAATAGTGGTGTACCCCAGGGATCTGTGCTGGGTCCACTGCTTTTTGACATATTCATAAATGACCTGGAAAGTGGAATAACGAGTGAGGTTATCAAATTTGCAGATGACACAACTATTTAAAGTTGTTAAAACCCAAGAGGATTGTGAAAAATTGCAAGAGGATCTTGATAAATTGGAAGACTGGGCATCAAAATGGCAGATGAAATTTAATGTGGACAAGTGCAAGGTTATGCACCTAGGGAAGAACAACCCAAACTATGGTTACACGATGCAAGGTTCCACATTAGGAACCACCACCCAGGAAAAAGATTTAGGAGTCATTGTGGATACCATGTTAAAACCCTCGGCCCAGTGTGCAGCGGCGGCCAAGAGAGCAAATAGAATGCTAGGTATGATAAGGAAAGGAATGGAAAATAAAACAAAAGATATTATAATGGCTCTGTATCGTTCCATGGTGAGACCGCACCTTGAATATTGTGTGCAATTCTGGTCGCCGTATCTTAAAAAGGATATAGCGATTTTAGAAAAGGTACAGAGAAGAGCCACCAAAATGGTAAAGGGGATGGAAGGACACTCCTATGAAGAAAAGCTAAAAAGGTTAGGGCTCTTTAACCTGGAAAAGAGACGGCTGAGGGGAGATATGATAGAAGTCTATAAATTAATGAACGGAGTGGAACGGGTAAAAGTAGATCGATTGTTTACCTTATCAGAATATAGAAAGACTAGGGGACATGCAATGAAGCTACAGGGTAAACTATTTAAGACTAATAAAAGAAAATATTTTTTCACTCAACGTGTAATCAAACTCTGGAATTTGTTACCGGAGGATGTAGTAAAGGCTGTTAGTGTAGCTGGGTTTAAAAAAGGTTTGGACAAGTTCCTGGAGGAAAGGTCCATAAACCATTATTAAGAAGTGACCGAAGATATCAATGCTTGACCCAGTACAAGCATTGTGAAACTTGTGTGTCTTGGGGAAACTGCTAGGTACATATGACCTAGATTGGCCACTGTTGGAAACAGAATACTGGGCTTGATGGACCTTGGTCTGACCCAGTATGGCATATCTTATGTTCTTA
The DNA here is from genome assembly GCA_033557465.1 of Ichthyophis bannanicus. NCBI lineage: Eukaryota > Metazoa > Chordata > Amphibia > Gymnophiona > Ichthyophiidae > Ichthyophis > Ichthyophis bannanicus. The sequence continues at coordinate 65,944,734 of CM066044.1, read as the reverse complement.
TGTTCATGCAGACTTTGGCGTTCAAACTTGTTGCAAAGCGTGCACAGTCTGTGTCACAATGTGGACAGCAGGACTGTACCAAGCTAGAAATGCGCTCTGTGCAACTGATGAATCTGGTGCCCCCCCCCCCCCCCTCCACCCAGCCATGTCTAGAGGAGTAGTCTAATGGTTAGCGCGCTGGCTTGGGAACCAAGAGACCAGGGTTTGATTCCCACTAGCACTCCTTGTGGCCTTGGGTAAGTCACTTAACCCTCCACTGCCTCAGAAGAATCCAAGTTATCAATGTCCCTGTTTAATGTACCTTACAAGTTTAAGTTACAATGTAAACTGCTTTGACTGAAATAATAAAGCGCTATAAATAAATAGTAACGCGCTCTTCCGTATCGTCCCTCTAGTCCAGTGTAGACCTCACCAGCAGCTTGTAGGCTGAGCATGCCAAGATTTGATGATGCAGCTGTCGTTGCCCATCAAGCTCAGTCTTCTCAGTCTGCAAGCAGCTGGAGAGTGTGTCTTCCCATTGTCTGTACTCGACTAGAGAGCTTCAAATGAGAATTGGAACAAAAAAAAAATATACGAAGGGGAATTAATCTGAGGAGTATTGCTTCTTTGCCTTTGGGCTCTATTCCTTTAGGAAAAAAAAAATAAGTGAGACTGCTAATCGGGATCTTCCTAAAGTGCAAGACATTTATTTATTTAGCAGTTTTTTATACCACTTTGTCATTTCAGTCAAAACGGTTTACACTGTAACTTAAACTTGGTAATGTACATTCCTGATCGACTCTCCGGGCCAGTCCAGGAACAAGAGGGTTGTCAATCCTCTCTAGCAACTGAGGACTGAAAAACTGAAGTTTTGCATAGCTGGTGTCTGGCTCCCCCTGCTGGCCAACCTTCAGTCATTCAGTCCTCAGCAACTGGAACGGACGGTTTTTCCTGGCTGGCTCCCGTGAAAGTCATTTTATAGAGATTTTCTACTTTATTTTTTTCTCTTTCTTTTTATCTTACAAGCAGTGGTAGTGGAGTGAGCCCTAACGGGGTTCGTTTTCCTTAGTTTATTTGATTGTTATTGGATTCACAAACGGAGCTGCTTAGGCAGAGCCTGCCTTAATCAGCAGCTTCGTTTAGAGTCACAGGCAGCAGTGAGGTGCTGGGAGCCCCAGAAACCATCCTGCTGTCATCCGGTTTTAGTTTCTCGACCACTGGCAGTGTATGAGAGTTACTAAGCTGGAATATAATTTTTCAAGGTATGTGGGGCATTTTTTTTTATTCTGTCGGGAAACGGCGATGTTTAGTGGGTTTTCTGCTTTGTCGGCCTTTTCTTGCTGTTTCGCGTTGATTTCGGCGGTTTAAAGCATTCAGTTTATTTTTGATGTGCTTTTACTTTTTAAAGTTATTTTTGCTTAAGCTTGTGAGAGTATTTTATTTTTCTTCAGTTAATCACAATGGAATCAGTTTCAGGGGGCGGTTTAGAATCGGCGGGAACGGCCGCCATTACAGCTTTTGCTCAGGTTCCTTTAGTTCACGATAAGCCGGTTAAGAGAAGAGCAAAGTCTAAAAGACAGGAGAAAGTGGTAGAAAATCCTTCTCCTCCCTTAGTTGAGGCTCAAAAAAGTTTGGAATCTGTTTTTTCACCTGACTTTATTTTAGCTCTTCATCAAGCCTATTGTTTAAAGTGGCAGCATGCCCAGGACAAGGGTTCTGTCACTGAAACTGCACAAGTTTTTGAAAATATGTCTCCTGTTTTAGATTCAGGTGAAGGTCCCTCTACCTTGATTTTTGGTCCACAGATAAGTGGTGATAAGGCTGCTCAGCAAGACTCTGGCCTCCCGGGACTGGAGGAGGGTGAACTCCTTTCTGATCCCGGGGTGGACTGGGCAGCCGAGTTAGATGAAGCTGATTTAGCTTCCAGTGAGGATCCCAATTTGTTTAGAGTTTTTAGAAAGGAAGAATTGGGTCCTCTTATTGCTCAGACTTTATCTGTTTTTGAATATTCCGGTGCCAGTTTCTCAGGAAGTGCCTCTTGAGGATCCTCTTCTACAAGGTTTTAAGATGGAGCAAAAATGCTTTCCTGTGCACTGGGTTATGAGACAGATGGTGGATTCTGAGTGGGAATGTCCAGAGGCTTCCTTGCGGGGAGCACGGGCTATTGGCCGGTTATATCCTTTGCCGCAAGAGGACCAGGAGTTGCTTAGGATGCCTAAGGTAGATGCTCTGGTTTCTGCAGTAACCAGAAAAACGACTATCCCAGTTGAGGGCGGAGCAGCTCTCAAGGATTTGCAGGATAGAAAGTTAGAAACCTTGTTAAAACAGGCTTTTGATTCTTCAGCTCTATCTTTGCGGGCGGCTATCTGTGGGGCTTTGGTTTCCAGAGCTTCTATTCGTTGGATCCAGAGTGACTCTCTCTCTCCTTCCGGACAGGGTGAGGGTGCTAAGCTTGAGGGTGCGAGGCTCGAGTCAGCGGCTTCTTATCTCGCAGATGCCTTCTATGATTTGGTGCGGATTTCGGCGAAGTCCATAGCAACCGTTGTAGCAGCTCGGAGATTTCTTTGGTTAAGAAATTGGGCGGCGGACTCTTCTTCTAAGGCAAGACTTAGTAAACTTCCATATAAGGGTTCGCTGCTGTTTGGTGCGGCCTTGGATAAGATTGTCAAGGATCTGGGTGATTCTAAGGGCAGCAGACTTCCAGAGGACCGCCCAAAATCTCAAAAGCCGAGCAATTTACAGAGGGGTGCTTCTCGGGATTTTCCCGGTTTTCGTGGTGCCCGCTTTGCCCGTATCAATGAGGTCGTTTTATTTCCAGAAGTCAGTCCTTTCGTGGGACACGAGGCTTTGGAAGAGGTTATTTCGGAGCCCAACAAAATTCAACAAAAAAACCTCAATGAAGTGAGGTTGGTTCAGGCGGAAATCCCGGTAGGGGGTCGACTTCAAGCCTTTCTTTCCGTCTGGACCACCATTACTTCCGACAAGTGGGTTCTGGAGATAATTCGCGACGGATATTCTCTCGAGTTCGCTACTCCTCTAAAAGATGCTTTCGTGGTGTCTCCTTGTGGTTCACAGATAAAACAAGCAGCGGTGGAGGATACCCTTCGCCGATTAATACGTCTGCAGGCAGTTGTTCCGGTGCCGCCAAGCCAGTTAGGCTTAGGTCGATACTCCATTTATTTTGTAGTCCCCAAAAAGGAGGACTCTTTTCGTCCTATTCTAGATTTAAAGGGCGTAAACCGCTGTTTGAGAGTTCCACATTTCCGCATGGAGTCGCTTCGCTCGGTTATTCAGTCAGTGCAACCGAACGAAGTCTTAACCTCCATAGATCTCACGGAGGCTTATTTACATATCCCTATAAGACCAGAGCACCACAAATTTCTTCGTTTTGCGGTGCATATGGGACATTTCCAGTTTCGAGCTCTACCTTTTGGACTGGCCACAGCACCGCGCACATTCACAAAGGTGATGGTGGTGGTAGCTGCGGCTTTACGCAAAGAGGGTGTTCTCGTTCATCCCTATCTCGACGATTGGCTGATTCGAGCATCTTCAGTGTCAGACTCCCTAACGGCTACGGCGAGAGTCGTGAGTCTTCTAGAGCAGCTCGGTTGGGTAATCAACCAAGCCAAAAGTCAGTTGCACCCGGTCACGCGCCTTCTGTACTTGGGGGCAATTTTCGATACCGCTTTAGGGGCGGTCTTTCGCCAGAGAACAGGGTGCAAAAGATTTTGTCGCAAGTGCGCAACTTCTTGCGTCTCAAAGCTCCAACAGCATGGCGTTATCTTCAGCTCCTGGGGTCAGTGGCGGCAACGCTGGATCTTGTTCCGTGGGCAAGAGCTCACATGCGGCCATTGCAACAGGCTTTGCTTTCCAGGTGGTCCCCTCAGCAGCATCCTCTAGACCACAAGTTGCCCAATTTGCCCAGGGTAATCTCAAGTCTTCAGTGGTGGTTGGATCCCACTCATTTACGTGCGGGAATGCCCTTATGTCAACCGGACTGGGTGCTAGTTACTACAGATGCCAGCCTCATCGGTTGGGGTGCTCATTGTCAGGAGATTTTTGCTCAAGGGGTTTGGCCGGCAGAGTTGAAGGATTGCTCCATCAACCTCTTGGAGCTCAAAGCGGTTTCGTTGGCTCTTCAAGAATTTCTTCCTCTTCTCAGGCAGAAATCGGTTCGCGTGTTTTCAGACAATGCGGTCACAGTTTCTTATATCAACAGGCAAGGCGGCACAAGGAGTGCTGTATTGCTGGAGGAAAGTCAGCAGTTGATGTTCTGGGCAGAACAGCATCTGGTGGCTTTGTCGGCAGCTCATGTAGCAGGTCGAGACAATATCACGGCGGACTTTCTCAGCCGCACGGTGGTAGATCCTGGAGAATGGGAATTGAATCCTGCGGTATTTCACGAGCTGACCCTCAGGTGGGGTCAGCCGGTGATGGACCTCATGGCCACTTTCGACAATGCCAAAGCCTTTCGGTTTTTCAGCAGACGCAGGGAACGCATGTCGGAGGGTCTCGACGGCCTAGTGCAACCGTGGCCATACAAGAGTCTTCTTTAGGTGTTCCCTCCTTGGCCAATGATAGGCAGAGTGATTCGCAGAATTGCTCGTCACAGGGGTCGAGTAATTCTCATTGCGCCCGACTGGCCCAGGAGAGCGTGGTATGCAGATTTAGTTCGCCTTCTCATAGCCTGGAGGCTGCCCTCCCGGGCAAACCTGCTCTTTCAAGGGCCTCTGCTCATGCCGGAGGTGGATCGCTTCTCTCTTACGGCTTGGCTCTTGAAAGGTGTCGGTTAATACGTCGAGGGTATTCGACCTCCGTTGTGGCCACGATGTTGCAGGCCAGAAGACGTTCTACGTCGCTTGCATATGTTAGAGTTTGGCGAGTTTTTGAAGCTTGGTGTGCTAGCCAGAGCCTTCGTCCATTTCTCGCCTCAATACCTCACGTCTTGGCTTTCTTGCAAGATGGGCTGGATAAAGGTTTGGCGCTTAGTACCCTCCGGGTTCATTTAGCAGCCCTTTCGTGTTTTAGGGGTAAGGTAAAGGGGATTAGCTTATCTGCACATCCCGATGTTCTTCGCTTTTTTAGGGCAATACGAAATATTCGTCCACCTCTTCGGCGGTGGTTCCACCTTGGGATTTGAACCTTGTTCTTGAGGCTTTAGCGCGTCCTCCTTTTCATCCGGCTAAGGAAATTTCACTCAGGGAGCTCACTTGGAAGATTGCCTTCCTAGTAGCCTTATGTTCTGCTAGACGCATTTCAGATCTTCAAGCACTTTCTTGTAGAGCTCCATATTTGCAATTTTCGGAAGAAAGGGTACTTTTGCGAACGGTTCCTTCGTTTCTTCCAAAGATAATTTCGACTTTTCATGTCAATCAGTCTATTTCGCTTCCGACCTTTAGGAATGTGGAAGGTCTCCCTATGGATGCTGTTCTTGTAAATTTGGATTTGGGTAGACGGAAAGATTGTTTGTACTATTTGGGGGGCCTCGGAAAGGGGAAGCAGCTTCCAAAGCTTCTATTGCTAGATGGGTAAAACAGGCGATATTGGGGGCTTATAAGGCAGTTGGTAAGCCGCCTCCAGTGGGGCTTCGAGCGCATTCGACTCGAAGCCAAGCGACTTCTTGGGCCGAATATGCTTTGGTTCCGCCTATTGATATATGTCGTGCGGCTACGTGGTCGTCTCTCCATCCATTCGCAAAGCATTACAGATTGGATGTTGCAGCCAGGTCAGACGCTAACGTTGGAGCTTCGGCTGTTATAGCGGGTCTGGCAGGTCCCTCCCGTGGTTAGTAACTGCTCTGGTACTTCCCTCTTGTTCCTGGACTGGCCCGGAGAGTCGATCAGGAAGCAGAAATTAGACCTTACCTGCTAATTGTCTTTCCTGGAGATCTCTCCGGGCCAGTCCAGGACCCACCCGTATGGTTTGTCTTTAGTTTAGATTTGTTTAAATTGTCCTCGGTAGTCGGGGTTTTTTTCCCTCAGGTTGGTTTCTGGGGTTTTCACAAGTTCTTTTTTTCTGGGTGTTGTTTTTTGACTCGAGGTGTTTTTCTTCGTTTAAAAAAAAAAAAAAAAAAAGAGGATATTACTTATATTCCCTGCTTGTAAGTATTTAGATTCACCATATGATTTTTCTTTACTGTTGTGCTTCTGTTCTTCGACTGCTTTGTTATGAATAGACTGAAGGTTGGCCAGCAGGGGGAGCCAGACACCAGCTATGCAAAACTTCAGTTTTTCAGTCCTCAGTTGCTAGAGAGGATTGACAACCCTCTTGTTCCTGGACTGGCCCGGAGAGATCTCCAGGAAAGACAATTAGCAGGTAAGGTCTAATTTCTGCTTAAACAGTGCTAGTGGGAATCAAACCCTGGTCTCTTGGTTCCCAAGCCAGTGCTCTAACCATTAGGCTCCTCCTCCACTCCACTTTATTGCAGGCAGCTCACTGATCCCTTCAGTGGGAAGTGTAGCTGACCTGTTTGGCAGTGAAGGTAGTGTCCTACTCAGTGCAACTTCCACTCATCAGCCGGGGCCATTGATTTGATCCGGCAGTGATCAGGGCTCTACCAGCAGGTCACTGTTCTAGCCCCTCTAATTCCACCACTGTTCTTCACTCTGCAGGATCGCCAAAGGAACAGTGACCGCAGCAAGCGGGGATTTTCTTGTTTTTTTCTTAGTTCTTGGGGTTTCGTCTACCAAATGGCTGATGGTGGGGGTTGAGGCGGAGGGGGTTACAAGGGTCTGGCGAGCTCATGGTCAGCACACCTTTTGTTTTGGTCCACCAAGGGAGCACCAAACCACGTAAAGAACAGAACCCAGTCTAAAACTCGTGGTAAACCAGGAAGGATTCTTTATTATTCTATTGCACATACATCAGCTTACCAGCCCGACACGAGCCGTGTTTCGATCAATCTTCGTCAGGGGCTTCTGGTGTGCTGCATCCATAATATATAAATAATTAAGAACATAAATAACATCACAACTCACCATATTTAAACAAAGATAAAAATATGACCATAAAATAATAAATAATTAAAAATGTATATAAACCATGTATAAAACCGGGCGTTACTCATATAAAACCATATAACTTGTTTTTTATCCATGTATGTCACATTAAGTTATATGGTTTTATATGAGTAACGCCCGGTTTTATACATGGTTTATATACGTTTTTTAATTATTTATTATTTTATGGTCATATTTTTATCTTTGTTAAAAATAGGGTGAGTTGTGATGTTATTTATGTTCTTAATTATTTATATATTATGGATGCAGCACACCAGAAACCCCTGACGAAGATTGATCGAAACACGGCTCGTGTCGGGCTGGTGAGCTGATGTATGTGCAATAGAATAATAAAGAATCCTTCCTGGTTTACCACGAGTTTTAGACTGGGTTCTCACCTTTTGTTTTGGCATGTTTTTGCTAAGTTCTTTCTTTTTGAAGGTTTTGAGTGAGAGGGGTTTTCCCTCGAGTTTTGCTTTTATTTTCGGTTTGTATTTGCGGCTTCATCGGGACTGTCGTGCCGTCACAAAACCAGCTTGTGGAGCCTGCAGTTCCCGTAGAGGCTTTGTCCACCATGGGCGTGAGGCTGAATCCAGGTCAGTGGAAGAGACCCTGTCAGTGAACAAGAGTGGGGGAGAGAGGGCTGGTGAAACTCAGGCCAAGCAGTCTTCTCCCTCGGTTGTTCCCACCATGGTTTTTGTAGGAACAGTGGCCATTTTAGAGGAGCTTGCTTCCCCAGCTCCTCTATTGGCTGCCAGGCAGAACAGCCTCCTTCAGTGGTGTTTTGCCATCAATTCCATCCTCTGGGGCGTTCTCACCCAATTTTGTCCTAATCATGCACCAGGCTTATTGCCTGAAGCAAGTTTTGGATGAAGGAGACACAGGAGTCCTAGAGAGGGCCAAAAAGAGAGGGTCCACAGAGGTTGGAACAGGTAGACATCCGAAGGAGGAGCCTTTTCCCTAGCGCAGGAACCCAGAGAGTGACATCTGGGAAGAAACTGGCTTGGAGCAGTTGGAGGATCCAATGGAGGGTCCCTCAGATCTCTGGGGGGGGGGGGAGTCCACAGCTGCAGAATTGGAAAAGGGTGAGATCCCTCAGGGGGAGGACCCCATATTGTCTGTGTATTTTGCCGAGAAGAATTAGCAGCGCTGATTGCCCATTCGCTGGCCATCCTTAACTTGCCACAAAGGGGGGACGTGGCTCCCCGAAGATAAGAAAAAGCCCATTAGGTTGACTGCCCTGGCACAGGGTCAGTATCAAAATCTCAGGCGCTTCCGGGCGGTTTGCTTTGCCCCTTACCAGAGGGGTCGGTACCTGGCTCTGGAGCTACCCTTTTGAGGAACAGGTGAACAGGCAGAGATTACTATCCCACCTCTTCCTCCGCTCCCAAGAAGCCCCAATGAAGTGAGGGGGGCCCAGGCTGCAGTGATGCTGGTGGGCAGTTCACTCCAGAGGTTTTATTCCACCTGGGTCCAGATTACCTCCGATCAGTGGGTTCTAGAGATGATTCAAGAAGGTTACAATTTAGGCTTTGCCTGGTCACTTGCAGACACGTTCTTGCTGTCGCCTTACAAGGCACTGGGAAAGGCTGCGGTGGTCCGAGAGACTTTGGTGCAGCTCCAACACCTGGAGGTGGTGGTGGAGGTTCTGCATGCCCAGTTAGTTGCGGTCGATACTACATTTATTTCATGGTGCCCAAAAAAGGAGAGTGCTTTCTGTGCAATTTTTGACCTTAAGCATGTAAACAGAGCCTTGCAGGTGCCACAGTTCCATATGGAAATGCTTCGCTCCATGGTAGGATTCATAAGACAGAGCAAATTTCTCATTGTGCTCAACTTGATGGAAGTGTACCTTCACATACCCATTCAACCAGAGCATCAGTGCTTCCTATGGTTTGCCATGCCGATGGGGCACTTCCAGCTTCGAGCACTGCCATTCGGTATGGCTATGGCTCCTCGCATTTTCACAAAAGTTATGGTGGTGGTCGTGGCAGCGCTCCGTCAAGAGGGCATTCTCGTGCACCCTTATCTGGATGATTGGTTGATAAGAGCAAAGTCACTTCTGGAAAGCAACATGGTGACCACTCGAGTTATCGAGTGTCTCCAAACTCTCGGCTGGGTAGTTAGTTGCCAGAAGCACACTACAGCCCTCACAGGACTTTGTGTATTTGGGGGCCAGGTTTCAGACAAGCATCGGCAAGGTGTCCTTACCCAGCGATCGGCTGTAAAAGCTGATGACCCAGGTGCGACAGTTTCTGCGAATGGCCATGCTGATGGTGAGGCACTATCTGCAGCTTCTGGGCTTGATAGTGGCATCGATCTAGCTGGTTCCCTGGGCATATGCCCATTTGAGGCCCTTGCGGAGGGCCTGCCTCTGCAGGTGGTCACTGCAGGTACACCAGTTATCAAGGAAGCTGTTTTGCCCATTGGACACTCGGATAGCACTCAATGGTGGCCCAACTCACAACATTTGATGGCAGGTATGCCATTAGATCCTCCCGAGTGGATTCCGTTGACAACAGATGCCTGTCTCACCAATTGGGGACTGAATTGCAAACATCAGATAGCGTAGGGCTGTTGGACCCAGGAGGAGGCCTCCTAGTCAATCAACTGGCTGGAGATGAGAGCAGTGTTTTGGGCACCTGTCAACACCTCCCATGACACATAGATTGTGAGCTCTTTGGGGGCAAGGGAAATATATACTGTACCTGAACGTATACCACTTTGACCTTTGCTAAATAAATAACACACACACTTATATATGTGCACACTCCCTGACACTCCCTAGAGACCCACACATCCATCCATGCATGCATGCATGCCCTCGACCTTTCCTGTGTCATGCACATGGTGCATGCCAACCCCCCAACATACGCGCACAACACACATGCATGCACACCCCCAATACTCTCCATGACACACACATGCACATACATATCTCCTGACGCCTCCCATGACACACACACACACACACACATACATATCTCCTGACGCCCCCATGACACACACACACACACACATACATATCTCCTGACGCCCCCCATGACACACACATGCACATACATATCTCCTGACGCCCCCATGACACACACACACACACATATCTCCTGACGCCCCCCCATGACACACACATGCACATACATATCTCCTGACGCCCTCCATGACACACACATGCACATACATATCTCCTGACGCCCCCATGACACACACACACACACACACACACACATACATATTTCCTGACGCCCCCATGACACACACACACACATACATATCTCCTGATGCCCCCATGACACACACACACACATACATATCTCCTGACGCCCCCATGACACACACACACATACATATCTCCTGACGCCCCCCATGACACATACACCCACACACACACACATACATATCTCCTGACGCCCCCCATGACACACACACCCCATCTGCCCGTTTCAGTGAATAGTGGAAACGCGCTATTGTGTCACATTGCAAGTGTACACTTTTCAACTTGTTAAACTATGAAAAGTAGTTGACTTCATCATCGACATATCTGAACTCTCTCTTCCTTCCCTGCCCTCTGACAATGGTGCTGCTTTCAGGCAAGAACTCGAGTTCAGGTGACCAGGCAATAAAGCCCATCCCAGTCCACTTAAGTGTAAAACCCGACACTTATCCACTGAGATTAGATTAGATTAGATTAGAGCTCCTAATTAGTATTTGTGTTTATTCAGATGCTGAGTTTTTCTGCAAGGGAACATACTGGGATTCTGTTAGATATTCTGACTGTTACTTCACAAATAACCACCTGGAAATCTGCTGCAAAGAGCTTCTGCCCATCTCATTTCTTCTCCTGATTTTGTTTCAGCGTAACATATGAGGATCCACAGGCTGTCCGGGGGCTGGCGTCCGCTCTTGATGTTCGGCAGCAGAATGTGGAAGGGGTAGGTCCTTGCTTAGTCTCCTCTGGCATGTTTCAGAGCTGATGGAGGTGGTCTTGTTAAGTTGGCGTTCAGAACAGGAGCATTCCGACAAAGTAATTTGGGATCTTACCAGATAAACTTTGGTAAGATTAAACTGTCGCCTTGTTCCTGCTGCTTGATATTGGCAGACTGTCACAGAGGTAAATGCAGCTTAGATACAATTTAATGTCGTGCGTCTGTACAGAATGAACAAGGTAGAGGCAGGAGAGCTTGGGGTACACAGCTGGATATGTAGCAGATTGACCCCGACAGCCTTCAGTATACAGCGATTACTAAGTCAGTCATCTGTTGCATATATTGACATGTCTTTTATCTGCATAATATCCAGTCCAACATCTGCTGATGATTGAGAGCAGCTTTCCAAAGTTGTTCTACCATTTCCTGATTGTGGCAAAACGCTTCAGTCACCCTCAGCCCATTGTATGCAAACCCAGCACCATGTGACAAGTTCTGATGATCTGGATTGCTTGCCATTGCATTAGCATGGTGGGGTCGCAGTAGGGGGTGTCCAGTATTCACAGCACCTGTGAGGGAAAGCCATTATCCCTGTTTGTTCATCAGTAGCTGTGTTGCATGGGAGTGAGGCTAAAATGGGGAGAAGTGAATACAAAGCAGTGGGTGCTGACTGCATATGCGATCTCTTTTTATGACATTTGTTGTCACCTAATAGATACATATTTGACAGACAACTCTAATGTCCATCCGAATGTATGTGTTTAGAATTACTGGGGGGGAGGGACGTGTGACTAGAATGTATTAGAGAGTGAGAATATTCAGCTGCTGTACAGATAATTTTCCGCCATGCAACACACTTGAATAGCAGCACTAAATATATGATGGATACAAAAGCAAGCACTAAATGCCAAATCCAAAAATGTGGAATTAAGAGACCTCCGCATAGGGCAATCATTCATCTATAAATACTGCAACAACTACCCATAAATTCAATCGCCGACCTTCAAACGATGTCGCCAGACTAGTTTAATCTAAAGGTTATTTTCATGCTGCATATAATGCCAGCAGAAACTTCAGTATGGTCACAGTGTAACCTTCCTCTTCTCCTGGTGCAGTCAGCTCTCGAGTGGCGAAACACAAGTCGAGATTTTAAGAAAACAGCAGCCTTTTCTGCTGTGATGATCAATGAGTTGGTTCTTTGTCCTTGAGGCACACAGATGCGCCATTTGGAATTTGTAAATATTTTTATATGCCTTTTGAAAATAAGCTATATATAAAAAAAATCCTGGCACATCATAAATTGAATTTACAGATGGCTATTGCAGCATTTGCAGCTGAATGATTGTTCGCCCCGTACTGAGGTGTCTTAATTCCAGATTTTTGAATTTGACATGATGGTGCGGCTTTGTACCCATTCTATATTTAGTGCTGTGTATGCGTGAGTGTGTTCAGTGGTGGTGATATAGTCAGTGCACACACTTTGAACAGAGCTTGGTTTTGTTGATGAGCCACATAAATTTATTAATCAGTCCTAAGCTTAAACACAGACAGCCGCTTAAGTTTAGCACTGCAGAATACCCTGGCATAAAGTTAAGCAGATAAATCATTCATGTACCTTGATGCAGTGACTGTGGGTTTGAATTTTGCTTCCTATATGCTTAGCTTCTAGGCATGTGAACCCTGGTCATGCTAAAGGGAACCCTATGCTTGGGTGTGGGTACAGTGGGCCTGAGCATTTCACCACTACTCATGTGCTGATGAGGAAAACTGTTTGAGTTAAAATTAACTTGTGAAAACTAGCTTGTAATCTTTTTGATTTAATCATTTTCCTTTCCAAACCAGAGCTCAAGGCATGTTACGATTCAAGTATATTAGGTATTTCCTTGCCACCGGAAGACTTATAATCTCTAAGTGGTCACCTGAGACAATGGAGGATGAAGTGATTTACTCGAGGTCACAAGAAGTGTCAGTTGAAGGAGTGAGATCTGAGCCCTCCTCCAATCATTAGGCTGCTTCAGTTTTATTGTTAGCCTGCCAGAAGGAGATTTGGTGAAGGTCTTTGGCCACCCTACAGCTGCTCGTCTTTTCATTCATTCATGTAAGACATTAATATACCTCAAGCTTGGTCAAGACCACTCCCTGCAATTTACAATACATATCTATAATATGAATTAAACAATAAATTGCATAAAACACAGGAGAGATCCAAGATGGTAGATGCATGCAGTGACAAGCGGCACAGTTAACATTTTTCCTTCCCAATACAAAAGCATGTGCCAATAGTGAAATATAATTTCTCCGGGAACAAGCAGGAAGTCAGTTCTCACATGTAGGGGTGCTGGTGCCAATGGACCTCAGTGGAAACATCTCCCCAGCTTTCAAAGAAAGTCTTTGGGAGATGCACCACGCATGCGTGGTCCTCTTCCCGCCCAAGGTTGCCATCTTACCTCAGTCTCCTTTTTTCCATGGAGCCTTCCAGATGTTTGTCCAGTCCCCCCCCCCTTGTTTTGTACATGAACTAGAACAATGGGTGCAAGACAAACTGATTGATGCCCCCTGCATAGGAGAGAATCCCATAGCAGACAAGGCTGCAGAGATAGAAACAGAGTTCTTGATGAGAACCAGGCTCTTGAAGAAGACCTCGGTGCAACCCTGGAAGAAAGCCCCAGGGAAGGGCTTTGGCGATAACCCGCATTTCCAGGCCTTCTCGGTCCCTCAACAAGTCCAGAAGCAAAAAGGCCAGGGGTATGGTCCCTGAAAGCAAAAGACCCTGAAGTCCCAGGCGCTGGCCCCAGTCTAGCCTGGCAGGAGTTTTTGACTGCCCGGGCATGACCTCCCCCACCACCCCAGGGGTCTTCTGCAGCCCAAAGGTGGACACCTAACCCTATTTGCCCACAGGTGGACAGCCATTACCACAGATACCTGAGTGCTACAAATAGTCAAGGAGGGGGCTACCTTCTATACCTACAGTGAGCACCACCCTCGTACTACCTAGGAGAGCCCACCAGACCCTGTTTCTCACCGAGCTAGCAGGCCTAATCTAGGACAAGGCAGTGGAGCCAGTGCCGAAACATCTCTAGGACACAGGCTTCTACTCCAGGCATTTCCTCATCCCCAAGAGGACAGGGGGGCCTTGGGCCCATCCTGGACCTGTGAGAGCTCAACAGGTTTCTGGTCAGGGAGAAGTTCAAGATGCTCTCCCTTGGGACACTGCTGCCATTCCTCCAGCAGGAGGTTGGCTTTGCTCCTTAGACCTAAAGGATGCCTACACTCACATCCTAATTCATCCCAGCCACAGAAAATACCTCCAATTTGTGGTGGGTGACAATACTACCAATACAGGGTGATGGCCTTTGGTCTGGCCTCATCATCAAGGGTCTTTACAAAGTTCCTCACAGTGGTCGCAGCTCACCTCTGACTCCAGGGCCTTCATCTTCCCTTATATGGACGACTGGCTCATAAAGGAGGATACAGCTGCAGAGGCACAATGTGCCGGATGCACCAAAACGCTCTGCAGCACCTGAAGTTTGTCATAAACTACCCCAAGTCCCATCTCACTTCAGCCCAGTGCCTAGAATTTATAGGGGCACAACTAGATACACTCCAGACAAAAGTCAGTCTCCCTCAGGAAAGATCAGAATGCCTCGGGGGGTTGGCCTCAGAGGTGCACCAACACTGGGCACTATCTGCCTGGCTTCTACTCTGCCTGTTGGGACATATGGCCTCCACGGTTCACGTGACCCCATATGTCTGCCTGCACATGAGGGCAGCCCTGTGGTGCCTCCACTCTCAGTGGACACAAGCCAAAGGAGGGTCAGGGATAGAGTGAAAGTGACCTGTCAGCTGGCATACTCCCTCAGATGGTGGCAGATTCCACGTCACCTTCAGGCCGGGATGTCCTTCCAGGCATCTATCCCCCAGAAGGTCCTCACTACGGACGCCTCCCTACTAGGCTGGGGAGTGCATTGCGAGGGCCTCCAGACGTAAGGTGGCTGGTCCCAGAGGGAATCCCAAATGCAAATCAACCTGCTAGAGCTCTGGACGATATTCCTGGCCCTCCAATCCTTCCGCCACCAGCTGCAGCACCACTTGGTGCTGATCCAGACCGACAACTAGGTCGCAATGTTCTCTGTGAACAAACAAGAGGGAACAGGGTTGTACCCCCTCTGCCAGGAGGCAGTAGCTCTGCTCCTATACGGCATGCAGAGGAATGCTCCTAAGGGCGGTTTATCTCCTGGGCCAGGAAAATGGGCAGACAAGCTGAGCAGAGTTCTCCAGCCGCATGAGTGGCGCCTGGATCCAGCAGTAGCCTCCTGGCTGTTTCATCTTTGGGGCGTCTCCTCAGTGGACCTGTTTGCCAGCCTGAACAACATGCAGTTGCCCCGATTCTGCTCCTGCCAGCCCCACCCGTCTCGGGTTGTCATCCCATGGACAGAAGGCCTTCTGTACGCCTTCCCACCAACACCTCTGGTCACCAAGACCCTACTGAAGGTCCAGCACGACAGAGCATCACTAATGCTGGTAATTCCTTGGTGGCCCAGGCAGCCCTGGTTCCCACTGCTCCTCTCCCTATCGGCGGCATCACCGATTTCCCCCTGGCCAATCCCCAGGGCTACTCTCACATGAGCAGGGCTCTCTCCTACACCCCAAGCTGGGATCTCTGTCTCTTAGGCTTAGCTGCTGAAAGGGTAGCACTAGCTCCCTTCAATCTCCCATGGAGGTTCTCCTGGCCTCTCATAAGGTTTCCACAAGAAAGGTGTATGCCTTCAAGTGACTTCTCTGTGTGGTGCACCAAAAAATGTGCAAACCCGTTCTCCTTCTCTGTACAAATGGTACTCCAATATTTGCTCCACCTGTTGCATGTGGGACTAAAGTCCAATTCGGTTAGAGTACACGAGTGCTATCGCAGCACACCACCATCCCATCGAGAGGAAGTCCCTCTTGACTCAGCCCCTTGTGTCTCTTTTCTTGCAGGGCCTCATGCTATTTAAACCCCCCGTCTGCCCTCAGGTGGCGAAGTGGGATCTCAATGTGGTGCTTTCACAGCTCACAAAGCCACCATTTGAGCCTCTGGCTACCTGCCACTTGTGGTACCTCTCCCTGAAGGTCGTCTTTCTCATGGCACTTATATAAGCTTGCAGGGTTAGCAAGCTCCAAGCTCTGATGGCAGAGCCCCCCTACATGAGGTTCTACAAGGACAGGGTGGTGCTCTGTACACACTCCAAGTTTCTGCCAAAGGTGGTGGCCCCTGTCCACTTCATTCAGGAGGTGGTACTCCCCACCTTCTTTCAGAGGTCTCACGCCGGTAGGGTGTAGACCATTCTCCATATTATGGATCGTAAAAGGGCCCTATCCTTTCATCTGCAACGGACCCAGGGCCATCGAAAAGCAACTCAGCTTTTCGTATCCTATGATCCCAGCCGACTGGAGCTTCCAGTGACCAAGCGAACTCTGTCCAGTTGGGTGGCGGATTGCATAGCCCTTGCCTATGAGCACACGTAATAAATGGTCAACTCGTAAACGCTGAACTCAATCTCAAAAATATGTGCATTAAATACAACAAAATGGGAAATACGTCCAACAATAAAAAATTGTATGGGGGCAGGGCATATAACTATATTGCTGCTGGCTACTAAGGAGGTCGTTGATGTTATCTAGCTTTTCTCTCCCTAAGTTAGACTTTTTAGTCTATGGGATAGAAGCTAATGTTATTCTGAGACCATCCAGTAGCAGTTAAATATAGATTATATAACCATATAATCGAACAAACAAGCGATTTTTTATTGTTGGATGTATTTCCCATTTTGTTGTATTTAACGCACATATTCTTGCCTATGAGCAGGTAGGGATTTCACTGGACCAAAAGGTCACGGCGCACCGCATCAGGGCCATGGGTACTTCTTGGCAAATCTGTGTTCCTTCCCTGTGACGTAAATCTGTCTGGCCTCCACCTGGTCTTCAGCCCATACCATACTCCGTAATCTCTTCAGGGTGTAGGCAACTCCTGCCCTCTGACCCTTCTGTGTTCAGGCTACTGGAGTGCTGGTTCCCTGCCAGACACTTTGGCTAGTGAGAGTCTCTCAGTAGGGACTCAACTGCTGCTGCTCACGGTTCACCCTTTGCAGGTCACCATGGCGTTTTTACAGGTTCTCTGTAGCCTGTAGCTGGGAAGTCCCATATGCGAGGACTAACTTCCTACTTGTTCCCATAGAAACCGTAGTTATTCAACTGTAACAGGTGTTCTCTGGGGACAGCAGGAATCAGTCCTCACACAACCCTTCCTCCCCCCCTTGGAGTTGCTCCCTTACGGTCTTTTCTTTTATTTTTCTTGCCTGTCTTAGCTATGTCATTTGACAGAGGCAAGATGGCACTCTTGGGTGGGAAAGGGACCACGCATGCATGGTGCATCTCCCAAAGGCTTTCTTTGAAAGCTGGGGAGATGCTTCTGCGGGGCTCCATTGGCGCCTTCGTCACCCCCATATGTGAGGACTGATTCCTGCTGTTCCCAGAGAACACCTGTTACAGATGAGTAACTACACTATCCCAAAAATGGAGGAATGCAACCATAAATAATTAGGGAAACCTCAAGGAGACATCAAACACCCTGTTCTACTTTCATAAATACTCACCACCGCCTTCTCATGATTTTTATCCCAGGCAAAAGGACTTCAGAGTTAACAGTTGCTTAGTCCTTTAAACAACGAAACTCTGTTTTTGTTTTTAATTTTCTTGTGTGTGTGTGTATATAAATCGGTGTAGTTCAACTGAGCCACTCCAATTGATCATTGAAATCATCGATATCATTACTGCTGTGCAATAAGATGAACAGCATGGGAGGCGTCGCGCTTTAGCCGTGTGCGTCGCCCATCATAAAGGAGCGGGCTGTGAGTATGATGGCACTACTGCCATTAAGAATGATTATGATACCAACACAAGATAAGGAGTGGCTCAGTTGAACTACACGGATATATATATACATTAAAATTTAAAAAATAAATAAATAACAAGTTTTGTTGATTAAAGGACTAAGCAACTGTAAACTTTGAGGTCCTTTTACCTGGGAGACAAATGATGAAAAGGCGGTAGGGTTTTCCTACCCAAACTGTTGCCTTTTTTCCTATTCTTGAATGCCTCACAAGCGGAAGGGCAAGCAACAGCCGATAATAAAGAAGACCCTGCCGCTTACTGGGCCGACTGATACCTATATTCAGCCTAGCGCTGCTGGGAAGTCTTTGATTAGCTCGCTAGACGTTGTGCAGGCAGAAGGAGGCTTCTCGCACTCTTCAAAGCTTGATACCACCTTAGGTCTGGAGGACCGGATTCCTCTAGCAGTGCCTCTGGAGATCAGGGCTTGCTCTGGAGAGGCACAGCGAGGCTGTAGCATAGACGACCCTCCTCCCCCCCTCGGAATTCGGCTGTCTTTGTTCCGCCAGTTGAGGCGGTAGCGGCTGTAACCTTTGGAGCTCAGGCTGACAAGGTTCCTGTCTCAATGTCTTCCTTTCATTCGGATGCTGGATCACAGAATGTCACTCCGGAGGACTCCCCCCAGTGTTCTGCAACCAACATAATTGGTGAGACCCAAGCAGTTTAATTTTAAAACCTTATGGGACGGTTTGTGTGCATTGAAATTGTCCTTTACTACTCAAATTGCCTCTGTTTTGGAGAAATTTAAGGAGACTGAATCTTTTGTGGAACAATAAAAACTGATTGCAGCAAAGAGTGGGTCATGTAGAAGGAGAATGTTTGGAACTGAACGTTCAAGAGTGGTTGTTGATTGTAAACGGTAGTCTATCGTTTGGCACTGTTCCCAACACTTGGAAGAAATCCATGTTAAGGCCCATACCAAAGGATCAACAGTGTGATCTTAAAGACCCAAAAAACTACTGACCCATTTTAAATCTACCTTTTGTATCCAAAGTTATAGAGTGGTTAGTATTTAAACAACTTTCATTGAGCAGACACATGCCCTGCACCCTCAAAATTAGGGCTTTCGCTCCCAGCATAGCACAGCTGTGCTAAATGAAATTTGTAGGGCCTGGGATCAGGGTAAAATAGCTATAGCCATTTCATTTGACCCTTTGGCAGCATTCAATCTAGTTGATCTTAGATTGCTTCTGACAAAACTTTATGATTTAGGCCTCTGCGGATCTGTACTTTCTTGGTTCCATTCTTTTCTCCGGGAACACTCATTCCAGGTCCAAGTACTTGTCCCCTTCATCACCACAGGGACTCCTCTGTGGGGTACCCCAGGGGTCCACTCTCTCTCCTATGCTATTTAATATCTTTCTTAGTCCGTTGGTTACCCTTATACAGAGCTTGGAATCTCTGCATTTATCTTTGCAGATGATTTTTTAAAATTTTATTATTTATTCATTTTACACATTCACATTACATCAAAGTGAGAGAAGGGAAAAAAAGAAAAAGGTTATACCCAAAACACAACAATAGATACAAAACATAATACCAATATATCAGCCCAGGAAAACAGGAGGATCCAAATATCAATACAATATAAACAAGCACTTGCAAGAAGGACACATCCCAATAGATCACAGTGGTGCAGATGGGACACCCACCTGAATCTTACCCCTTTTCTGTGCCACAATATAATCAAAGAAAACATGATTCTTACCCTCACATCGAACTAAACATATACAAGGAAAACATAATATAAACACTAAGAATTCTTGGCACCACTTCTGTGCTCCACCACAGTCTGGGCAACAACAGTCAAATCACCCACTAGTCTATCCGAAAAAGTTTGCAAAGAGCGACTCCATAGTCACAGCCTTCAGCCTCAAAATCTCACATACATTCCTCCTGGAAGCAGTTTCGCCCAACTCCTACATAATATCAGCAACGGTCCTTGGAAAAGCCTTCTGGGTCTCCCCCACTGCCTCATCCAACAGGGGAGATGATACCGTTACCAACGTGCCTCCTGGCAGGAACACTCCATCAGCCATACCGGTATGAGAGGACTCCAAAACGTTGGTAACACCGATACTTCTATGGTTAGGAGATGGCATTCCACAATGGGGCTTAATGATGCCCTTTCACTGCTGTCCACATACTGCCTGTCGGACAGACCCAAGGGAGACATCACCGTATGAGCCGTCAACACTCCAAAGCTGTCCAGAATGATCTGGTGAAGGGGCACCTCCAGGAGTAAGCTTCACCTTCCCTTTCCTCTTTCCCATCACAAGACAGGCAGAGAGAGCCTCACAGATACTGACAACACCACGATAATCCCCGGCGTGTCCTCAGCCACGACACTTCAAAGTGCCATCTTGGATCTGCAGATGATATGTTGCTGCTATATTCAACTGACAAGCCCTCATCCGATATTTCACCAGCTAATTCCTACTTAGCAGTATCACTGTGTGGCTACAAAGCCATTCCATAAAACTTTACCCTAGCAAAACTGTAGCCATGTGGTTTACAGATTCTATAAATAGTCCAGTTCTCACCTCAGAAATTGAAGGCGTTCTGTGACGCTGCAAGCTACCCTCTAGTATCTTGGCATGCTTCTGGATTCCCAACTTTCTTTCTCTCCACAGTTGTCCCAAGTGGTCAAATCCTCTTTATTTTTTTTCACTCTTCGACATTTCTGGGCTATACAATCTTTCCTTGATACATCAGCCCAAATAATGGTAGTACTCCACACTGTCATGTCATTATTGGACTACTGTAATATCACATACCTAGGACTTCCTCTATACCAGGGGTCTCCAACTCCAGTCCTGGAGGGCACCAAACCAGTCAGGTGTTTGGAATATTCCTAATGAATATACATGAGATAAAGCATATTTATCTCGTGCCTATTCATTAGGGATAGAAACATAGGCCATGTGGTCTTTTTCTGTCGTCATATTTCTGTCTAGTCTGTTCTTCCATATCAATAACTACAACAGTCCCCTTTTTACCTTTAGAGATCCTCTGTGTTTGTCCCATGCTTTTTTGAATTCAGTTACTGTCCTCATCTCTACCACCTCCACTGGGAGACTATTCAGCCAGGTTTTCAGGATATCCTGAAAACCTGACTGGTTTGGTGCCCTGCAGGACTGGAGTTGGAGACCCCTGCTCTATACCAACTCAAGCAGCTTAAGATTGTGCAGAAATTGGCTATATGTACCCTTCTCCAGGAACAAGCAGGAAGTCAGTCCTCACATACGGGTGACATCGGTGCCGACGGAGCCCTCATGGAAGCATCTCTCCAGCTTTCAAAGAAAGCCTTTGGGAGATGCCACCATGCATGCATGGTCCCCTTCCTGCCCAAGGGTGCCATCATGCTCAGTTTCCTTTTTTACACAGAGCCCAACAGACATCTGTCTTATTTCCCCAGAAAAAAGTTGATTAATTTGTGTGAAAAACCTTTTATCTTTTCTCCAGTTGCGACCGATCCCTTTTCTGCCTCCGAGCTCACTTGCCCCAGCATCATGTCTTGGAACTGTTTCTAGGATTTTTTCCCCATGCGATTCGCACCTTTTTCCATCCGCTCGCTGCTTCGAGGGTCTTCGACCTTGCCGGGGTACTTTTTCCCCCAATGGCCAGCAGGTTCAAGAAGTGCGATCGGTGTGCAAAAAACACGTCACTCACCAATACACACGATTGCTGCCTCCGGTGTCTAGGGGCTACCACGACCCAGAGGTCTGCGTCCTCAGTAAAAAGATGTCCAAGAAGGCCATCCAGCGTTGTCAGCAGAAGCAGGATATCATCTTCCACAGGTCAGACTCTACCCCGGTATCCCCGGTAGCCTCACAGTCTGAGGACAAGGCTTCCCTGGAGATGCAGAAGCACCATGACCTCCCATTGGACCCGTCTCCCTCGATGATGCGCTGTTTGTCCCATCCGAGTACACATTATTTCTCGAGTTTGTTCAGGATATGTCGGAGGCTTTGTCCTTCAGTGCAGAGTCGAAAGAAGACCCTCGTATGGAGGAACTCTAAATCCTCCAATACCTGTCCTCCAATACCATATCCCTGCCATCCTCTGGTGGCTCCTCCTTTGCATGTGGGAGATACAGATGCCTGGACACCATGTACCGAGTCCAGTGAGGCCCTGGCTTCCGAAGGTTGCAACTGCCACACACCTCCATGGTGTTGAGTCGACTATGCGCCGGCAGAAGAGCCAGAAGACGCACTCCTCCGTGTCCTAGGGTAGGGAGTCCAATGCCCTCAACGCCCTTGGCTGCATTGCTACCAGGGCTCGATGTTGGCCTGCCGAATCCAAGCCTACCAGCTGTATATCAGCATGTATCTTCGAGACCTGGCAAAGGAACTTGCAGGTTTCTCAGCAAGCCTCGGAGGGGGATCACTTCCAGCGGTTCCAAACCCTCACAAAGTGTGTGTCAGGGAGTACTCGAAGTACATGTCTCAAGCTGCCTATGATGGCTTTGAGTTGAACGCAAGGGTATCCGCTGCAGGTATCGGCACTCGACGCCAAGCCTGGCTCCAGGCCTCAGGCCTCAAACAGTGGGTTCAAGAGAAGCTCCTTGACGTCCCCTGCCTCAGTGAAAACGTATTCAACAAGCCGATGGAGGAGAAGGCGGCCGAGATCGAGACAAAGAGTACCTCATGAGGATTCGGCTGTCCAAGAAGACCTCCACCTTCCCTAAGAAGAAACCACCGGGAAAGAGGCCCCCATTCCAGAGAAAAGCCAACCCTACCTGGACTACCCCCAATACCAAGCTTCCTAGACCCCACAGCAGGGTCACCAGAGCAAGGGAGCAGGCCAAGGCCCTTGCAAGCCTAAGGGCTCCATGCCCCAGACCCCAGCTCATGCCCAGCTGGAGATGGGTTTGACTCCCTCTCCACCCTTGGGGGAGCAGCTACCAACAGGGGGGCGTCTGGTACACTTTGCCCATCGGTGGCCTGCTATCACCACTGACTCCTGGGCACTCCAAGTAGTCACAGAAGCTATCTCCTTCACCTGGACCAGACATCTCCCCCTTTCTTCCCAGGAGAGCCCTCTCAGAATCCCCTGCACCAGGCCCAACTACTACAGGAACTTGCAGGCCTCCTCACGGACAGAGCTGTGGAACCAGTACCCCATCACCTCAAAGGCAAGGGGTTCTACTCCTGATACTTTCTGGTCCCAAAAAGAACAGGGTGCCTAAGGCCTATCCTAGACTTGCAAAACCTGAACAAGTTCCTGGTGCAGGAGAAGTTCAAGATGCAGTCCCTTGGAACATTGCTGCCATACCTCCAGCTGGGAGACTGGTTATGCCCCTTGGACCTAAAGGATACTTATACCCACATGCAGTACCTAAGATTCATGGTCGGGGGCAACCAATACAGAGTACTACCTTTCGGTCTAGCCTCCGCAGCAAGAGTCTTCACCAAATGCCTAGCAGTAGTGGCGACCTACCTCCATCTCTAAGGGGCCTTTGTCTTCTCATATCTGAACTACTGGCTCGTAAAGGAAGACATGGCCACTGAGTTCCAACAGGCCACGGCTTGCACCATCAGTGTCCTACAGTACCTGGGGTTCATGATAAATCAGGCCAAGGCCTTTCTCCCCTTGGACGGGGCAGGTTACCTCATGACTCTGACCACCAAGGTGCAACACCACCACACAGTGTCAGCGCGGTCCATGCTCCGCCTGCTGGGCCTCATGGCATCAACAGTCCATGTTGTTCCCAACACCCGCCTTCATATGCGGGCTGCCCAGTGGTGCCTCCGCTCCCATGGACACAAGCTACAGGCTGGCTCTGGGACAGAATTTTAGTGACCCGCAAGCTGGTGGAGTTACTTGACTGGTAGCAGGCCACACAGCACCTGCTAGAGGGCATGCCTTTTCAGCCCGTAAATCCCCAGAGGGTCCTTACCATGGACGCCTCCTTACTGGGCTGGGGCACCCATTGCAAGGAACTCCGCATGCAGGGAAACTGATCCCTAGCAGAGAGCCAGCTGGAGCTTAGGGCCATTTTTCTGGTGATCAGGGCCTTTCATCACCGCCTGCAGCACCATTCAGTGTTGATCCAAATGGACAACCAGGTCACGATATTCTACCTGAACAAGCAAGAGGACACAGGGTCTTACCACCTCTGCCAGGAGGCAGTAGCCCTCTGCTCATACGCAGTCAGTCAAAGAATGCTCCTCAGAGCGGTGTACCTTCTGGGTCAGGGCAATGCCCTAGAAGACAGGCTGTTCCAGTTGCATGAATGGCGACTAGACCCCAGAGTGGCATAGTGGCTCTTCCAACTCTGGGGTACCCTGAGTCTGGACCTCTTTGCCAGCCTGACCAATGCTCAACTGTCCCACTTAGAAACTGTCACCAGCCACACCCGTTCCGGGTAGCAGCAGGCGCCTTCCTCATCTTGTGGTCGAGAGCCTTCTGAATGCCTTCCCTCCCACGCCACTAATCGCCTGGACCCTCTTCAAGGTCCTGCAGGATAAGGCTTCTCTGATCCTGCTAGCCTGCTGTGGCCCAGGCAGCCTTGGTTCCCTCTGAAGCTCTGCCTCTTGATGGAGCCCCCCCCCATCTGTCTGGGGAACGCCCCAGGGCTACTTACTCAGGAGGAGGGCTCGCTTATCCACCCCAACCTGGGGTCCCTGACATTAACAGCATGGCTGCTGAATGGGTAGCCTTGGCTCCCTTCAGCCTCCGAAGGGAGGTGGAGGAGGTCCTCCTGGCCTCTCATAAGAACTCCACGAGATGGGCCTAGGCCTTCAAGGGGAGCAGATTCTTGGTGTGGTGCGCAGAGCAGCAGATCGACCCGTTCTTTTGCCATGTGCACACGGTGCTGCTGTACTTGCTTCATCTCTCACAAGCTGGACTCAAGTCTAACTCTGTCAGGGTGCACTTGAGTGTGCTCTCGGCACATCACCATTCTGTTGAGGGTAAACCCTTCTCTGTTTAGCCCGTTATTACTCAGTGCATGCAGAGCCTCCTACTCTCTAAGCCTCCCATCCGCCCATTCCCGGAGGAATGGGACTTCAATATGGTCTTGATGCAGCTCACCAAGCCTCCATTTGAGTTCTGGTGACCTGCCATATGTGATACTTCTCATGGAAGGGCGTCTTCCTGGTGGTGCTCACCTCTGCGTTCAGAGTCAGCAAGCTTCAGGCCTTGGTGGCCGAACCACCCTATACCAGATTCTACAAAAACAGGGTCATGCTTCGCAACCACTTTAAATTGCTTCCAGGAGGTGCTTCCCACGGCCCCATGCTGACAAGGTGGTGGCCATTCTTCATACTCTGGATTGTAAGAGGGCCCTGTCCTTCTACTTGCAGTGTACCCAGGGCCACCGCAAAGCCTCACAGCTTTTTGTTTCCTATGACCCCAGTCTCCTGAGGAAGGCTGTTACCAAGTGGATCCTGTCCATCTGGGTGGTGGACTGCATCGCCTTCGCCCACGATAAGACTGGGCTCTCATTGGAACGCCAGGTCACGGCACACAACGTCAGAGCTATGGCAACCTCTGTTGCAAACTTGTGCTCTATTCCTAAGGCAGACATATGCCAGGCTGCCACCTGGTCCTCAGTCCACACCTTTGCAGCTCACTACTGCTTAGAGAGGGAGTCCTGATGGGACAGCACCTTCGGCCAGGCCATACTCTGTAATCTCTTCAAGGTCTAGGCAGCTCCTACCTTCTGTGTTCAGGCTACCGGAGTGATGGTTCTCCCTGGACTCTGGGGTCTTTAGAGTCTCTCCTCAGACTCGCTTACAGCTGCTGATGGCTTGGCCATGTTTTTTCTACAGGTTACTGGTAGCCTGTTGCTAGGGTGTCCCATATTTGAGGACTGACTTCCTTCTTGCTCCTGGAGAAAGCGTAGTTACTCACCTGTAATAGGTGTTCTCTGGGGACAGCAGGAATCAGTCCTCACAATCCTCCCTCCTCTCCATGGAGTTGCTGTATTTTACCATCTTCTTTTGTCGGCTCTGGCTATGTCATCTGACTGAGCAAGATGGCACACTTGGGTGGGAAGGGGACCATGCATGTGTGGTGGCATCTCCCAAAGGCTTTCTTTGAAAGCTGGGAAGATGCTTCCCCGATGGCTCCAGCGCCAGCCTCACCTGTATGTGAAAACAGATTCCTACTGTCCCTGGAGAACACCTGTTACAGGTGAGTGACTACGCTTTACCCGCGCATGTTGGTCTGATCATGTTACGCCATTACTCATACAGTATTATTGGCTCCTCATCTTCTCACGGGTTCATTTTAAGGTTCTGACCTTTACCTTTAGAGTCATTCATGACATGGCTCCGGAATACCTCTTCATCTTGGTCACTCTCCATGGTCCTCCCCCCCCTCCCCCGCCAGGACACTTTGGTCCCTCCACAAGTTTCACTTACACATCCTAACCCTTGTACTATTAAATTTGAGTCTATTCGAAGATCTGTCTTTTTCGCCGCAGCCCTGGCCTTGTGGAACAGCTTACCTGCCTTTTTAAGGATAGAACCTGATTTGAAGAGCTTCAGAAAAACCCAGAAAACCCACCTTTTTGAGTCAGTTTTCGGGGTGTCTTCGGCGTTAGCATGAGTCGCCTTTGGTTTGTCAGATGCTAGTCTTCCCTGCTCTATCAGCCTATTACCTTATGATACTTAGGGGCTTGTTTACAAAGCTGCGGTAGCGGTTCGCGATCGTTATCGGAGCCGTGGCCACATTGATTTCAATGGGGCCGCGGCTCTGATAACGATCGCAAACCGCTACCGCAGCTTTGTAAACAAGCCCCTTAGTCTTTTGGTTGTGTGTTTCTTCTGCCTTTATACTTTTCCTGTCACTAGAATGACGTTCCTTTCTTGCCTTGTGTTGTTTTATTGTAAACCGCACAGGTTTATTTATTTATTTAACAATTCTTATATACCGCACTATTTGTTATCAGTGTGGTTTACATTTAACAAAGAATACTCAGATCAAAGGAGACTGATTGAGTTTACATTATAACAGGGAATAGAACTTGGAGAACATGGGTAACTATTTACATATTGACATATTTCAGGATAGATGCAGGTTGATTCAGATATGCAGTATATCAAATAAAGAGAAACATAAACAGATGGGAGTTCATTGGAAAAAGGAGGCACTTGAGAACTCTGTTAGGAAAAGAAATCTTAGATTATAAAATTTTCCCTGGGTTCTTGCAATTTCACCTCTTGAAATGTTTAAAAAGTACACTACTATTATATTAAAGATACCACAAGAATCTGTTCCCCCTCTGGCTGGGGCTTTTATTTGCCTATTGCAAAAAAGAAGGAAATGGTGGATTGTGCTTCTATTCCTCAATTATCCTTTGACAAAGTGCCAGTATAGTGGAAATGTTGGAATGTTTGTTAATAAAAAAGATTTAAGCATAAAAAAAAATTACATAACACAACACACCACCAATCAATATTTATAAAATTCCTAATAGCATTACAATAAAAATATACAAGTTAAATAGATCACTATAAGCCTTCCTAAAGAATGTGCCATTAACGTTTTATGAAACTGGTGAAAAGCATTCTCTGCTTTAAGATCAGCCAGCAATGAATACTATAAGCGTGGACCTGCTACTGACAAGGCCATAGAATGAGTCACAACCAAGATGGCTTCACCAAAGGATTTGAGGACTGTTGAGTGCAAATTGTGGTGCATAAAATACCATGAAAATAAATCTTTCAAATAACCCAGAGAACTGTCGCTATCTCTGTGTTTTAAATATTATCCAACAAACTTTAAATGTTATTCTTTGCTCAATAGGCAGCCAATGCAGTGACTGCGATACTGGCTAATATGATCACATATATGACTACCTACCAATACTCTGCTGGTATTTTGTACAATTTGTATAGCACAAAGATAAACTTTTGGTAGCCCTAAATATAAAGAATTACAGTAACCAAAGCATTTACCACCACATCCTGGAGCACAGTACGGGAGGCAGTATATAAATGCAGTCTGTGCAATAAGGTGTAACTTGAAAAAAGCTGCTCTCAAGTTGATTCAACTTGTTCTTCAAATCCACACACTCATCAAAGTGAATCTGTAAACTACAGACAACCGTAGCAAAAGGTTAAATAGTGTCATCTGCTGAGATTGATTGAGCAGAAAGAGAAAAAAACGTAGGTTTCCTGACTCACAAAAGTTCTGTTTTATTCAAATTCAATGCTAGTTTATTTGATCGCAAACCAATGACACTGAATTTAATTTTGTCAAAGCATCTTTCTGATTTTCCACTGAAACCACCGGCTGAATATCATCAGCATACATTCTAACGTTCCAGTCTAAGCTACGCTATAATACCGCCAATGGCTGTAAATAGATATTAAATAAAACAGAGGGCGATGCCTCATAAAACAATGATTTTCAACAGATTGTGGATGCCATTGATTTCAACTTTATAAGAATGTTTGTGCAAAAAAGACGAACAAGCTAAATCTGCTGCCTTGTGTTTAATGCCTCAGTATTCGTCGTCAACAGCTGTGCACTGCTGAGAATTGTTCAGTATCATTATATGTTGTAGACATTGGCCATTGGTGTTATCTGGTTTCTCTACAGTACCCAAGTATTGGAGATGAAAAATGAACACTACACTTCAAGCATGCTTTCTTTCATCTCTTCTTTTCTTTTCAGAAACCTATAACCATATTTCAAGGACTAGGTAAAAGGCACAAATGTAGCTTTCCCCGTGTCTGCAGTACTGGTATGGAGCCACTAGGGGGTTTGGTTACACTTCATTCCCGCATCAGATGCCAGGCTCTTTGTTCTTACCTGTGTCCTGCAGCCCTCTGACTGTACGTGAAAAGGAGTCTGTCAAAGTGTTTGCACACAGGTCGTTTTCTTGGCCTTTAATCCTGACTTGGACATGTAATGAGGTTTCAAAGGTCGTGTTACTGAGCATGCGACCTTGGAATCACACTGTTTTAGGGCCTTCTAGAGAGAAGAGCCACTTAGCGGGCACGTGCAGTGATTTTGGCAGCTGACTTCCTGCAGATGTTCAGCAGTATTCTCCAGGTCATGGCTTGGTTAGTGCAGACTGAGCCAGGACCCTCTGCAAGCCAGAGAATACATTTACCTGTAAAAAGAGTTCAACCGGATGCTGCCTCTCTCGAGCTTTCAGGTTGCATGTGTAGTATCATTTCGGGCAGATTACACAGTTTCAGACTGCGTCTTCTGTCTGCTGACATAAGACGGGATTTGTTGCTGCTCATTCTCGTGCACTACTTTGCTCAGATATTAAAATTTCTTGTTAAAATTCCCATGTGCTGGATACGTCATTCTTTCATACTCTTGCGCTGGTAGGAGGTGATCAGTTATTGTACGTTGCGAGCCACATTCTGATGGTCGAGTCTGGTTTATTTAGTCATCCTTCATTAAGCGTATAGCAAAGTGGTTTACCCTAGAACAGTTGTGTTTTATTCTGGTTTTGTCCCTGCACATCTAGTGTTATCCTGAGGTGTAAAATCTCCTCTTAAGTGGAGGAAAAATGCTGCTTAAGGAAGGTTTTGGACTTTCAGTGAGATTCCCAAAGGGGAGGGTAGGGAGCTGTGACTTTTTTTTTATTTTTGTGATGCTAGTAGTGGCTAAGAATCCCATGTGCGTGTGCTGAGTATTCTCGAGCCACTATCAGAATCATCTGCTCCATTGTAGGGTAAAGGAAGCAGGTTGATCTATTAAATGGTCTCAGCTATTGTACAAAGCCATTGTCTGTCTGTATTTTTGACGCTGTGCTTTCTATTCCTCTTTGTCTCTGTCATGGACCTTGCTTTGCTCTCCTTTCTATTATTGATACAGAGAAGAGGTAGAGGTGGGACCCCAGACATGGAGCCCATAGACAAGTGGCTAATTGCGCAAGGAATGGTGAGAACATCGCTAGTACTGCTGTTGTACTGCCCTGCTACCTGACCTTAGTACCCCCACCAAATAACAATCCTCTTGTTTTTAACACCTGATGCCAAACAGACAGTACAAGGATACTGTTCCCTTACTCTGGGATTTATAACTTATTTCCCCAAATCCTACCAGCAGCTCTGTGCAGTATTGCCATTGGTATCCATAATTTAAGAATACCCTGGACTCTGGGAAAACAGTTTACTCCTTGTGCTGTCTTGATTCATATAACTGTATCCGCTTTTCCCAGATAAACACAAGAGAATGTTATTTGAAATTTGATGGGTCAGACGCACCAAAGTAAAGTTTAGCTGACATTGAAAGAGAACCCAAGCAGATAGAGCATGGTGGGGACTCTGTGTTTGAGGAAACGGTAATTAGATGGGAAAGTCATGGCATCTGCCCATGTAACTATAATTGGGTTGATATGCAGCCACCACGGTTATCGTTTTTTAAATGTTGGCTATGTCTGTTAAATAAAATACATATATTCAGTGACACTATCCAGATAATTGTCGGAACTACCTATGCACCAGCCATGTTCTACCCCCATACTACACGGGGTGCACAGTAGGATTTTCAGCGGCACTGTCTGGATAGTGCTTCTGAAAATCAGCGGATAGACCTAGCCAGCGACACGTTTCCAGAGATCAGGTGCTACATACAGTTCAGATGCAACGTGTGCCTTTGAGTCAGTGCTGACTCCTGGCGACCCAGCAGCTCCTGGGTTTTCTTGACACTGTGACCGGAAGTAGATTGCCAGGCCTTTCTTCCGAGGCAATGGAGGGTTAAGAGACTTGCCCAAGGCCACAAGGAGGGTTAGTGGGAATCAAATCCTGGTCTCTTGATTACCAAGCCAGTGCTCTAAGCACCGGCGCAGTTCAGATACATTATTTTTAATATTAGGCTCAATGTGTAAAACCTGGAGAGATTCACTTTAAAAGGAACCTCAGTGTGGCAGCAGGCCAGATTTAAAATGATGGCATTCATGGCCAGTAGCCTGGAGGTGGGGGGCTTTCATCCCTGGAAATCGGCAAACAGCGGGGGGAGTCCCAGTCTTTGGGTGGCGACAGAATTTGATGCTGTAGGCTTGTGCCCTGTGGTACCACTCCTAAACTCGGCCCTGCCTTACCACTATACAGATAACAGTGTGTACACATCCAGTCTAGCCACAGTCGTGAACTAGCGCAAGCAATAATGTGACCTTTCCAAGTATGTTGTTTGCTTTTACACACGTGGCGCTGCTATGGACTTTGTGCAAGGCAGCCTTTCTGCTTTATATTTTTGTGTGCGCATAGCTGGTGCTAGTGTCCAAGGTAGTTTTTCAGGTGCAGAGATCTCATTTGTTGCCCAGACAATAAAACTGCCATCCACACTCTAAGTACTGACATAAGAAATTTTCCAGTTCCAGCTGAAGAAAGAGAACAAGTGAGATGGGAGTTAGAACACAGGACTGGTATTTTGGTAGGTGGAGTCTGTAAAATGAGAAGAATGATCCAAACTGAGTCTTGGTTGCATTTTGGAGCTGCTCATTATCAGCTTGTGGTTCTCTGGAGCAGAAGAGGGGATACTGCAGCATGCGGCGAGATACAGATGGTCTCTAGACATGGCTGCTGGGGTGCTGAGCTCCCCCTTTCTGACCTCATGCAAATACTACTCAATAAAACCAAACTAGAAAATGTTTGTGAATGTGGTTTAACCATTTGTATTAATATCATGTTGAAGTACAGTGGATTTCTTTTCTAAGAACACGCTAAGGACCAAATACATGTTCTTATAACAGGAATTACTTCCCCTGAGTTAGAACATTTGAAAGAATACATTTACAAGTGGAATGGTCCTAAACCTGGATTGCTTTTAGATGGGATCCACTGTGCTTGCTTCCTGTCTGAGCACAATACTAGCAAGTTTCTAACTACATGCAGTTTCTTTCTTTGGTAACTTTTTGTACTTCTGTACATGACTAGAAAAAACAAACATATCCTTAGGTGAGAACAGTGCCGAAGTTTGCATTGCAGCCCTCCAAGTGTCCCATTCAGTTACAGCAGAGAGGTAGGTATCCGAGGCCAGCATGCCCTGCATACGCTTTTCTTTCTGCACTGGGGCCAGGCTCTGATATCTGAGTGAGTTGGGAAGCACTGGGCCACGCTTAGCAGATACCGTCCTATAACCAGACTTGCAGAAGCAGCATTGGAATAAAGCGCAGTTTGTTTCTCTTCATTACCCAGCCAGCACAGACCATGCACTGCGGCTGTTTCTCGCAGCTTGTCTCTGATCGGCCTATACGCAGGGAGAGGTGGTGTAATGCTTAAATAAACTTTTTTCTCTACCATTTTTGTGTCTTACCTGTTGAAATATAATTCTGTTAAACATTTTCTTATTGTATAATGCTATTAGTGTACAAGATTCTTCACATGCTTATAGGATCTCTTCCCCATGCGACCTGCAGACATAGTTTGAGCATTATCGGTGAGAGCCCACATGCCTCGGACTCTCTTACTGGTTCTGCTTTAATTAGGTGAACTGTGGTCTAGCTGCGATGATCTTTCTCTTGTTCAGATGATGCCAAGGCAGGGTGAGGAACTGGTGTTGGCTAGTCACCTACTAGATTTATTCTGCTCCTGGGATGATAAATCCTTCATGCCCTAGGCATCTTGTGTGATTTGGTGCTCAGCAGTCTTGTGTTGGCACTGAAGAATTATCTCCATTAACATATGGAAAGCAAATGACAAAATCAAAGAGTGTGCTATAAATCTGCTAGACTGGAAAATGTTTAAGTGACTCTCAGAGTAGAGCAGGAAGCAAGAGAAAGTGCATTGCCCCTGTGCCCTCTTCACCTCTCACGCCACCACACTGGGTCTTGGTAAGGGCTACACAACCATCTCACGCTCACCTTTGATCGCTTCTGAACCCTGTTACCTCAGACTACAACTGCAGCCTACTCGACATAGATAAAGCCACAGCCATCCTGATAACTAGGGAAAAGCAACTCAAACGTTTAGCAGACTTTAAAGAAAGGGAGTGAAAAATGGAGAATAACTGATCAATGGCTCCAGATTACTAGGAGCTGAGGTTGCATGTAGGAAAAGCAATGATGCATTTTCCATTCAGAATTTGTAGTCCTTAATCCATAAATAATTCTATCACAGTGCACACAAAGCATTGGATATTTTTAT
This sequence comes from Ichthyophis bannanicus, assembly GCA_033557465.1. Classification (NCBI taxonomy): domain Eukaryota; kingdom Metazoa; phylum Chordata; class Amphibia; order Gymnophiona; family Ichthyophiidae; genus Ichthyophis; species Ichthyophis bannanicus. Next base: position 65,911,842 of record CM066044.1, on the reverse strand, counting down.
CTGTAGATAGTGATGGAGAATGAACAAAGAATAAATGCGGAGAGGGATGATGGAGGTAGGAGTCAGTCCTGTAAATGGCTTTAACACCTTTCAGTGAAAGACAATATTGGATTTTTGCTGGTATCGCCACAGGTTTATACCCCAGTGTAAGCAGCATCTAATCCGAAAGAAATTCCCCTCCTATATCCTGGATCCGGAAGCCTGCCTTCTGGATCTGATGACGGCGATTTTGGCAAAAGGTTGTTGGATGTAGACCGAAAAAGTGATGGCTTTAAGCATGGCTGGTTCAAGGGTATTAAGCACTCTAAGCAAACCTTGCCCCCACCCCCCCTGAGATTTTGATAATTAAACTCAACCATCGTGATCATCAAAAGCATCAGCCCTCACACAACAATCCTGTAAAAAATGCAGAATTGGACAACTTACATTTAACCAGGACTTTTACTAGGGGGAGGGTTACTCGGTGGTACTGAGTACTGGAACCTTTTTCATTGTCTGCTAAATTGACCCATGGTCCTCATGTATTAATGAAAGAGCCCTGCAGGGGAGCAGCAGCACCGTTTTTGCATTGTACATGTGTGTGTCATGCGCCTGCCCTCCCTGCAGATGAAAGAATTGCTGGTGAGTTTGCCTGGCTGTCGGGATCTAGTGTTTTGCTTTGACTGCTGCTGGTTTTTCCCGCCCCCTCAGAAGCTGTCGCCCTACATGGCCATCTAGTCTTGCCGAATGTTGAACAGGTCAGAGCTCATTCCTCATTCCCCATCCACATTGATATAACTCCCTATCCTGCCTCCATATGAAAACCCTCCAGACACCTGCCTACCCTTTATCCCAGGGGGAGCTGATATCTTCATGGGAGGAATTAAACCAGCTATAAAATGTAATCTGGCGCTTACCAAGTTGCATTTCCCTTCTACAGGCACACACTGCTAAAAGTGCCATACAGTATATCTATATATAACACACACGCACGCACGCACTCGCACATTTATAGAATGAATGCGCATTCATTAGCATAATTCGGTTAATTTGTGTGCCTTAAAATTCAGTTAATTTACTTATAGTCAGTGTGTGCTAAGATGAACAACAGTATTAGCATGAACTAAACATCAGCAAATGATCCTTTTAGTGTGTGCTAAATCGAATTAATGCATATTAATGTACAAATTAAGGTGAGTAAAGTTAAATGTTCTCTTAAGCTTCCGCGGCTAGTATCATATTTCAGAACTCCCACCTTGGGGGTCATGTGATGATGGGACACTGGACGGATGCTCAAGCACTGGGCTTCCGTACCTTTTTCAAAATTATCTTGGAAACACTCCATTGTGAAGCTGGGAAGTGATATACTTCAGTGGCGGCAAAGGTGGAAAAATGCCGGAGAAAGCCGTAGGGCCGATGGCAGGGAAAACCCCATAGGTGTGCAAAGAGAAGACTTGGGGGAGCGGAATACAAAATGGTGATGGAGGTCCCTCAGCTGGTGCTTGGCGCACAGGAGTTAATGGTGAGAGAGATATTAAAAGTAAAACAGCGGTGCTGGAAGACAAGTTATCATAAAAACATAAGAAATGCCATACTGGGTCAGACCAAGGTCTAAGCCCAGTATCCTGTTTGCAACAGTGGCCAATCCAGGTCAGAAGTACCTGGCAGGTTCCCAAAAAGGCACACAGGTTCCACAATGCTCATCCTGGGGGCAAGCAGTGGATTTCCCAGGTCCTCTTTAATAATGGCTTATGAACCTTTCCTCCAGGAACTTGTCCAAACCTTTTTTAAAACCAGCTACACTAACAGCTTTTACTACATCCTCCAGTAACAAATTCCAGAGTTTGATTATGCATTGAGTGAAAAAATATTTTCTCTTATTAGTCTTAAATGGCTACATTGTAGGTTTATTGCGTATCCCCTAGTCTTTTTACTTTTTGATGGCATCAACAATTGATCTATGTTTACCCGTTCCACTCCATGAATTTATAGACCTTTATTATATCTCCCCTCAGCCGTCTTTTTCCAAGTTGAAGAGCCGTAACCTTTTAAGCCTTTCCTCATAGAGGTATCCTTCCATCCCCTTTACCATTTTGGTGGCTCTTCTCTGTACCTTTTCTAATTCTATTATATCCTTTTTAAGATACGGAGACCAGAATTGCACACAATATTCAAGGTGCGGTCGCACCATGGAACAATACAGAGGCATTAGAATATCCTTTGTTTTATTCTCCATTCCTTTCCTTATGATTCCCAGTATTCTATTTGTTTTCTTGGCCGCTGCTGTATACTGGGCAGAGGGTTTCAATGTATTATCCAAGATGACGCCTAGATCTTTTTCCTGGGTGATGGTTCCTAATGTGGAACCTTGCATCGTGTAACCATAGTTTGGGTTGTTCTTTCCCAGGTGTGTAACTTTGCACTTGTCCACATTGAATTTCATCTGCCATTTTAGACATCCAGTCAACTTTGAATAATTTTGTGTCATCTGCAAATTTGATCACCTCACTCGTTGTTCCTATTTCCAGGTCATTTATGAATATGTTAAAAAGAAGTAGGCCCAGGACAGATCCCTAGGGTACTCTACTATTTATCTTTCTCCATTGAGAAAATTGGCCATTTAGCCCTACTCTCTGCTTTCTATGTTTTAACCAGTTGCTGATCCACAATAGTACACTGCCTCCTATCCCATGACTTTTTAATTTTGCCAAGAGTCTCTCGTGAGGGACCTTGTCAAGGGCTTTCTGAAAATCCAGACCAGAAAAAAGGCTGCCCTTTGCTCCCATTGCTATAAAAGGATCCACTGTGTCTGTCCCATGCCATTTTGAATTTTGTCACTGTATTTGCCCCCGCCACTTCCATCGGGAGGGTATTCCAAGTATCCACCATCCTTTCAGTGAAAACGTATTTCCTGACATTGCCTTTCAGTTTACCCCCTTGCAGCTCTTCAAGTTACTTCTCATACGACTTCTGACACAGGCTCCAAATCATTTTGGTCATCTTCCTCTGAACTGTTTCCAGTCTTTTTATATCCTTTGTGAGATATGGTATCTAAAACTGAACACAATATTCCAAGTGAGGCTTCACCAGCGACTTGTACAGTGGCATTAGTACCTCTTCCTTTCTGCTGGCAATTCCTTTCTGTATGCAACTTAGCATCCTTCTGGCTTTTGCCACCACCTTGTCACTCTGTTTCACAATCTTGAGATCCTTAGAAACAATCACTCCAAGATCCTTCTCCTTATATGCAGGCAGGTGAATGGGATTATGTGGACCATGGAGGCCATGTGGCCCAGCAGGCAGAGGAAAAGGTGAGCAGGGAACGACCGGTGGTGTTACACTGCTGCAGCTAGCACCCTGAGGTGCTCTGTCTCTCCGGAGGGAGGAAGGCCTTGACCTGGAGGGTGTCCAGCTGAGCCTCTATGAACTCCAGGCACTGTGCTGGAGAGAGGTGGGACTTGGGGTAGTTGATGAACCCCAGACGCTACAGGATGTGGATGGTGCACTTGTTGGTATTGTGCAATCCTGCAGCTGTGCCTCCCCTTATGAACCAGTCATCCAGGTAGGGAAAGACAAAGGCTCCTTGGATACGAAGGTGGGTTACGACTACTGCTAGGCACTTGGTGAAGACCCTTGACGATGATGCCAACCCAAAGGGTAGCATCCTGTATTGTTAGTGACTCCTCCCACCACAAACCAGAGGTATTGTCGGTGGGTTGGATGGATCAGAATGTGTGTATAAGCATCCTTCAGGTCTAAGGAGCATAGCCATTCTCCTTGTTGGAGGTAAGGCAGCAGTGTTCTAAGGGAGAGCATCTTGAACTTCTCTCTCACCAGAAATCTCTTCAAGTCCTGTAGGTCCAGGATGGGCCTGAGGTCCTCTGTCCTCTTGGGAATGAGGAAGTATCTGGAGTAAAAGCCTTTGCCCCAGAGATGTTTGGGCACTAGCTCCACCGCCCTGTCCATGAGGAGGCCTGTGAGCTCTGTGAGGAGCAGAGTCTGGCTAAGGGAGGCCTTACAGGTTCTCCTGGGAATAACGAGATGGCATCTGTTGCAGGTGGAGGAAGTATCCCTTCTTGATTACTTGCAGCACCCAGGAGTTGGTGGTGATGGACACCCCCCTGTGGGCTGCTGAGGGCCTCCTAGGGGAGAAGAGGTCATACCCCAAGAATCAAATGCTCCCTACAGGCTGGGCTGTGGCCGGGGCCGGTGCCTGGGTCTTAGGGGTGTTAGGCTTGCGGGGGCCGTGGCTTTGTCCCTTGGACTGTTGCCCTTGCCAAGGGGCAGAGAAGGCCTGTTACTGTGGGGCATTGCCAAATACCCCTTTCTGTCTTAGGCTTCTTCCCCCAGGCCTTTTTATGAGGATGCACCAAGGTTGTCTTCGAGAGTTTCATCCTGGTCAGAAACAATCTCTATCTCAGCAGTCTTGTCTGACATGGATTTCCCGAAGAGGTTCTCTCCGGTGCAAAGGACATTGATGAGATGGTCTGGACCCATTGCAGCTATGCCTGGCGTCAGGCCCCAATGCCTATGGTGGCTACTCTGGCTGAGGATTCAAAGGCATTGTACGCTGCTCGAGACAGGAACTTGAGCACTCCTTGAGTGCCGAGGCCAGTGACTTGAACCACTGAAGAGGTTCCCCATCGAGGCCTACAGAAAAACTGCAACTACTACTGAACATTTGTATAGCGCTACAAAACATATGCAGCGCTGCACAGACACATAAAAGATGGTCCCTTCTCATTAGAGCTTAAATCTAGTCAAGACAGACAACACAGTAGCTGTAGACATGGGATACATCTAAGGGGACTGGTAAGGAAACACGAGGGAGATCAGGTGAACCCAAGATCCAAAAGCGGCAGCGAAGAGGTAAGTTTTCAGCATGAATTTGAAAAAGATCAGAGAAAATGCCTGACGTACAGTTTGTTCCAGGCGTAAGGAGCAACAAGGTGAAAGGAGTGACGTCTGGAGTTAGAAATTGAAGAAAAGGGCACAGATAGAAGCGATTTGCCAGACGAGCAGAGATCCCAAGGAGGGTTGTAGGGAGAGATAAGAGAGGAAAGATAGTGAAGAGCTGCATTTCCTTTAGGTAAATGCCGATGTACAACTGGTAGGACTGGACTCAGCAAACCAGTATCAAGCACTGGTTCCATTTTTGGCCAAGGGCATCCAAGGTTCGGGTCTCCCTACCCAGGGGTACCAAAGAATGAGTCTTTTGGCTCTTGAGTCGCCACATGGCCAACTCTACAACCATAAAATTATGAGGGTGCGGGAGTTTTTTTTGAACCCCGGACTTTGGCGGACTCTATGCATGGATTCAAGCCATCTACTCACAATGGGCACCAATGCCAGTGTTTCCCACATAATGGAGAAGGAGGCGCTCAAGAATTGGAGGGATGGGCACCATGAGTGCCTCTTTCGGGTAGGGCCTAATACCATAGGATCTCAAATTCCTCCTTGAGGGGGTCCTCTTCCACTTTGGTCTCAAATGCGAGTGCCTTCACCATGTCCCACACAAAGTCGAGGAAAGCAACATCCTTGGGCGGGGAACTATGCCAGAGCACCAGTGGAGACAGATCCGAGCACACAGCTCATTGTTGCCAGGTGTTCGGGGACTCCTCGTTCTCGGTCTTCCAATCTGACTTGAAGTCAGAGGAAGAATCCAAGGCTCTGTAGCTCCCGTGGTCCGGCCCCAAGCCCAAAGTTCCACGATCCTCGGGGAACCTGTGGTCTGAGCCGCGTGCACGTGCCAGAGAGGACCGGTGTCCCGATGAACAGGACCGGGACCTTGTCCGAAGCCGATGGGTCTCTCAAGGTGGGTGGCTCTTGAGGTTTGGCTTGATAACCAGAAAGGTCCTTGAGGTCAAGGGTCCAGTCAGGACAGATGAACCAGAGGAACCGGACATCAATGCCAGGAGGGCAGTGATACATAGTAACATAGTATGTGATGGGAGATAAAGACCAGTATGGTCCATCTAGTCTGCCCAGCAAGGCGGCAATATAGGTGCACCTGCTGCTCCGTGCAGGTCACCCCTTCCCATGCCTTTGTTTAAGGGTGTACCCAGCGCTCCATGTAGATCACTCCTATTTGTTGAAATATAAGAATTATGTTTATTTTTATTTTATCCCATTGCTATAAAAGGATCCACTGTGTCTGTCCCATGCCATTTTGAATTCTGTCACTGTATTTGCCCCCACCACTTCCATCGGGAGGGTATTCCAAGCATCCACCATCCTTTCAGTGAAAAAGTATTTCCTGATATTGCCTTTCAATTTACCTCCCTGCATCTTCATGCTATGCCCTCTAGTTTTACAGCTTCCCCGTCTTTGGAAGAGGTCTGTTTGTTCATGAATACTCTTTAAGTATTTAAAGATCTGAATCATATCTTCCCTGTCCTTCCTCTCCGCCAGAGTTTACATATTTAGGTCTTCAAGTCACTTCTCATAGGTCTTCTGACGCAGGCTCCAAATCATTTTGGTCACCTTCCTCTGAACCGTTTCCAGTCTTTTTATATCCTTTGTGAGATATGGTCTCTAAAACTGAACACAATATTCCAAGTGAGGCTTCACCAGTGACTTGTACAGTGGCATTAGTACCTCTTCCTTTCTGCTGGTAATTCCTCTCTGTATGCAACTCAGCATTCTTCTGGCTTTTGCCACCACCTTGTCACTCTGTTTCACAATCTTGAGATCCTTAGAAACAATCACTCCAAGGTCCTTCTCCTGGTCCATGCACACCAACCTCTTGCCTCCTATTGCATACAATTCCCTTGGATTTCTGCTTCCCAAGTGCATGACACTGCACTTGTTCACATTAAATCTTGACTGCCAAGCATTAGACCATTCTTCCAGCTTTTGTAGATCTTTCCTCATGTGTCCACTCTGTTTCAAGGCCGCTATTCTGGTATCCATGCCATTTTTATCTGCAGCCTTCGACACAGGCACTGATGACTTTGGGCCTGGCATCAGCTCCATCGAGGGGATCCTCAACCAAGATGGCCTCGGGGGTCCAAGGCTGGTCGCCCGATGTTGACAACTCCTTCCGGGGTAGCTTGTAAGACTGCTCCCACTCAGACCCCTCGGACTCACACTGGGGACTGCGGAGGCTGGTGTGGGATTTACCCACTTTCTCAGACCTGTCCTCCAAGGTAGCCTTTGAGGTTTTTGAGCTCTTCTTCGTTCCACCTCTGGGGAGTTCCTTTTAGAGAAACCCCGGCCGCAGGACTCCGAGGCAGCCCGGGCATCATGGGTACCAAGGTACCGGAGGGGGCCTTGGAGCATAGTGTCACCGGGGACTCCGGCACAGAGTTGGATCTATGGAACAACTTCTCCTGCTGCAACTGACAGCTAATGATAGCCTTTGCGGACATGAACTTGCAAAGGTTGCATCCCAAGTTGTTGTGGTCCAGCCTGAGGCAACGGAGCCAGCAGTCATGTGGGTCGGTGAGGGACATCATCTTACTGCACAGATCACACTTTTTGAAGCCGCTGGAGGCCATGGGAAAAAAAGAGTCTGAGGCCTACTGGCCAAAAATGGTTCTAAGCACCAGTCGAGGGACACCACGAGAAAAAAACAAGAAAAACCAAACCCGAGGAGTGATGTCAAAGCAAGCTATTTCGGGGGTGGGAAGAGGAACAGGTACACTTACCAGAAAGGAATAATTTTAAGACAAAGACACTTTTTCTGGGGAAATGGGACAGACGTCCAGTGGGTTTCATGGAAAAAAGGAGACTGAGGCAAGATGGCATCCTTGGGCGGGAAGGGGACCACGCGTACCTGGTGCATTTCCCAAAGGCTTCCTTTGAAAGCTTGGGAGATGCTTCCGCACAGGCTCTGTCGGCGCTGACATCACCCATATGTGAAGACTGACTTCCTGCTTGTTTCCGGAGAAAGGACACGTTCTAGAGGCTAGTTCAGCTCAAGGCAGTAGTGGAGGTCCCCTCGGACCAGTTAGGTCAAAGTCAGTACTCCATTTATTTTGTGGTGCCCGAAAAGGAGGGCTCTTTGCAGCCAATTTTGGATCACAAGCACATCAGCAGAGACTTGCGAGTGCCGCATTTTCACATGACACTAGGTAGTGTATTTCGCTCTAAAATACCTTGGTAGCCCTCTGACTTATGATTCTTTAATGCGTTCCAGGCCTCCAGTTCCTGAGGCAGCAAAACAGCCCCACAATATTATGGAACCACCACCATATTTAACTGTAGGAAGGATGTGTTTTTTCCTTACAAGCTTCATTTCTTTGTCTATAAATGTATCGCTGATCTGCATTGCCAAAGCACTCAGGTTTGGTTTCATCTGTCCATAGAACATTTTCCCGGAAGGATTGTGGTTTCTCAAGGTGGTTTTGGGTAAAGATCAGGTGTGCCTTTTTATGTCTGTCTTTGAGCAAAGGGATCCTCCTTGGCCTTTGTCCATAAGTCCTTCTTTGTTTAGTGTGCGGCGCATGGTGCAGGTTGAAACCACCATTCCAGCTTGCTCCAGGTCAGCCTTAAGCTCTTTGGTTGTTGTATGTTGTGTTTCTCCAACAGTTTGCATTAACCTTCGAAGACTTATTGGAATAATTATCGTCTTCCCACCACATCCTGGGAGGTTCTTGACAGTTCCATGAGAAGAAAACTTCTCAATAACATTGCCAACTGTAGACACAGTAATCTCAAGGACTTTGGAGATGGCCTTGTACCCCTTTTAAGTTTGATGTTTGGAAATAATGGTTTTTTTAATGGTCTCAGAGAGCTCTCTTGTCTTCACCATTGCGAAAATGGAACAGGGAGTGAATGTGGCCATTTTAAACATTAGAGCCATCATTCATTAGTTGATTCAAGTCATGTGAGTGCTGACAGTTGATCACAGGTGCTTTTAATTTTACTGCAATGGGAATGTGGTTCTTCTGTTTAAACTGATTTTTATTGTTTATAATGGTGCCAGTAATCATGTCCTGTCAATGTCCCAGTTTTTATACTATTTCCTTTTTTAATTGGTCTTGTTTTATTTGATTCTTTTATGTGTCAAATATGTTCACCTCCAAAGCCATTTCACTGGCCACTTTTTTGTAAGGAGATACTGGACATTAAGGGATTGAACTGCAAGGGTGCCAATAATGTTGACCACAACTGTATCTATATATCCCTATTTGCCCAGACCATAAGAGATTCCTGTGATTTGTGGTCCTGATGGGTCACTTCAATTTCAAGGATTGCTGTTCGGTCTGGCTACGGCTCTGCAGACCTTTACAAAGGTCATGGTGGTTGTGACTGTGGCGTGACTGAGTTCTGGTGCACCCTATCAAGATGACTGATTGATCAGAACAAAATCATTAAAGGAAAGTTGCAAGGTCACTCAGCATGTGGTAGACCTCCTACAGCAGCTAGGCTGGGTGATCAGCTTCACCAAAAACAAGTTAGTGCTGTCTCAGGATCTCATCTGTCTTGGAGCGCAGTTTGAAATGGAAAGAGGACTCATTTACCTCCTCTCCGACCATGCACAGTCCTTATGGATGGGAGTGCCCTCGGTATGGCACTACCTACAACTGCTAAGCTCCATGGTGGTGACACTGGAGCTGGTGCCATGGGCCAGGGCTCATATGCAGCCTTTTTCAAAGGGTCCTTCTATCGCGTTGGTCCCCTCAGAAGCACTCTCTCTTGAGACGGTTGCCTTGTCCTCTGGACATGAGAATGACTCTCTGCTGGTCTCAGCAAATCTGTTAACAAGGATGCTGTTGGAACCTCCTGGCTTAGTAATGGTGACCACTGAGGCCAGACTAACCGGGTGGGAAGCACATTGTGAATTGCAAGTTGCACAAGGCCTTTGGTCCATCATCTGGTTGGAGATAAGAGCAATGTTTCTAGCCCTGTGCTTCTTTTGGCCCCTCATTCACAACAGGGCAGTGAGTTTTTTTCTAACCTTATCGCAACAGCATATATTTATTTATTTATTTTATTTAGACAGTTTTGTATTCCACCTTATCCTTCAATCAAAGTGGTCACCACACAATTGGGGGATACATTTAACACAAGGGGATATGAAACACATACATTAATACTTACAGGGAACATGGGCAATGGAGGGTTAAATGGCTTGCCCAAGACCACAAGGAGCACCTGTGGGACTAGAAACCCCAGTCTTTCCAGCCCAAGGTTACTGTCCTCTAGTGGGATTTGAACCCCCGACCTTCTGGCCTGAGCTAACTTGCCCAAAACACTAGGCCACTCCTCCCTCTATATATCAATCACCAAGGAAGATCCAGGAAGCATGGCTAGTGGAAGAAATAAGGCCACTTCTTCTTTGGGCAGAGGCAAATCTCCTGGTGCTCTTGGCAGCTCATGTGGCCAGGAAGGAGAATGTGCAGGCCGACTTCCTCAGTTGCATCATTTGGATCTGGGGAATCCATTGTCCATTGTTGGGGTGAACTGATCATGGATCTGATGGCCTCCGCCAGCAATGCCAAAGTGAACTGCTTCTTCAGCCGTCAGAGAGAGTGGATGCCTTGGAGCAATCTTGGCCAACGGATGGTCTTCTTTACGTGTTTCCTCCCTGGCCACTGATCGGACATCTACTCCAAAGAATAGAGTCACATTGTAGTCTAGTGATCCTTATTGCGCTGGATTGGCCTTGCATGCCATGGTATGTGGACCTGGTTCTGTTGATGATAGCCAAGCCATGGCATCTGCCAGTGAAGGCCAATCTCCTATCACAGGGTCCCATTCTCATGCCTCAAGTAGATTGATTCTTGCTTACAGCCTGGCTATTGAAAGGGCTAGATTAAGAAAGAAGGGCTACTTGGCCCAGGTTATTGCTACCTTGCTGCAGTGTACAAGCATTCAACAGCCTTATCGTACATTTGAGTTTTGGGGATTTTTGAAGCTTGGTGTTCGGACAGCGGGGGCTGTGTGCTTTTGGCCTCTGTGCCAGATGTACTCGTATTCCTCCAAGCAGGATTGGACAAAAGTCTCACTTTAAATTCATTGCGTTTGCAAGTGGCTGTCCTAACTTGTTATCATGGTTGGGTGCAGGAGGTGACTCTTCCTATCCATCCAGATGTGGTTTTTATTCTCAGGGCTGTCAAGCCAGTCTGAATCTGATTCAATCCTTGATGCTGCCAAGGGATCTTAATCTGGTCTTGTTGGCACTGACAGGACCTTCTTTCGAACCTCTGAGTGGGACTACGCTGAAAAATCTTACTTTGAAGGCAGTGTTTCTGGTAGCCATCTGCTCAGCCAGGAGGATCTCAGAAACCCAAGCATTGTTGTGTAGGGAATTTTTCCTAGTCATTTCCAAGGAGAAAATGGTCTTGCATCCAGTTCCCTCTTTCTTTCCTAAGGTGGTATCGGGCTTCCACCTGAATCAGACTGTGTCCCTTCCAGTCTTCACTTCCATGGGGCAGAGCACAGAGGACTGGCAGCCCGCATCTGTTGGACATGTGCAGAGTCCTCAGTCAGTATCTGAAGCAAACTAAGCTTTTTCGGAAGTCGGATCATCTTTTTATGCTGTTTGGGGGTCTGCACAATGGAGAGGCGGCATCTAGGGCCTCTGTGGCATGGTGGTTGAAGGAGGCAATTGCCTCAGCATATTTGATGAAGCGTAAAACTCTTCCCCAAAGGTTGCGCACTCATTTAACCAGAGCGCAAGCTACTTCTTGGGCAGGGTTCGGTCTAGTCCCTCCAATTGATATCTATAAGGCAGCAGTGTAGTCATCCCTTCTTGCCTTTGTACGTCACTGCCGGTTTGATGTTCAAGCCAAGAATGATGAGTGGTTTGGGGCCAGTGTGCTGCAAGTTGGGTTCATGTGTCCCACCTGAGTTTGAATACAGCTATTGTACATCTCACGTGTCTGGACTGGACTGGAGGGATGATAAGGAAGGTGAAATTAGGCCTTAGCTGCTAATTTGATTTCTTGAATCCCTCCAGTCTGGTCCAGAAACCCACCCATCATCAGGCTTCAGTTCTTAAGGCGCGTCCAGATTGTGAAGAGTCTATCAAGTGTGTGCAGTGTCTGAGATTTTCTTGATTGATCGCCTTTCTAATGTATTTCTTTATCGGTTGGAGATAGCTCTAAGATAATACTCTCCGAAAGGAGGGAGTCCCTAAAGTGTCATTTTTCTCAAGAGGGCTAACTCTGGTTCTCCTTTTTTACTATTAAGCTGTATATGGTTTTCTGTTCTATTAGAAAGAGATTTTAAAAAAGGAGTAACATGTTGATTAATATTGCTCTCTTTGGAGTCTGCTTTGTCTTTAGGACATGGTCTTGGGGGAGTTGCACAGAGCCCTTCTATCATGACATCATCAAAACCTGGCATGCTCAGTCTCCAGCTAGTGGTGAGGGGAGATAACCCATGCGACTGGACTGGAGGGACTCAAGGAAAGCAAATTAGCAGGTAAGGCCTAATTTCACCTTTTAATTTAGACTATGGCCACTTATTCTGTATTGGTGAGGGGCTGTGTTCTGAGTGTGTGACCGAGGCCAAGTGTTCTGTTAGATGGAGTTTCTATGTAGGGATCTGTTCTTAGAGATATTTGAATATTGGTAGCTCAGGTTGGTGATCATGATGTTGGTTTGTTCTCAGAGTTTGATAGTTTGATTGCAGACAGCAGACTTCCATTCCTGGATATTTTTGTCACGAGAACCAAAACCGGTGAATTCCATACATCACTCTACAGGAAAGCAACCCGCACGGACCTCATCCTGAATCTCTACAGCAACCATCCAAAGTGCCATAAACAAAGCTGCATAAAATCGCTATTCAGAAGAGTAGAATCCCACTGTAACACGACAGAAGCTAAAATGGAAGAAGAGAAAGACCTATATAAAGCATTAACAAGAAACGGATACCCATGGAACTTCATCCACAGATGTCTGCAGCCAAAAAGCCCCAACCTCCAGACCAAACGTGCACCCCGATGATTCACCCTCCAGAACACCTCTGAAATGACCGTGAGACTACTAAGAGACCACAGCATTACAATAGCCCACAAACCAGCTGTGACCCTGAGAAGAATCCTGTCAAAACCGAAAGGGCAACCAGAGAAAGATCAAAGGTCAAACGTGTACAAAATTCAATGCAGTGGCTGTGACAAGAACTACATCGGCCAGACAGGAAGAAAACTATCCACCAGACTACATGAACACCAACTAGCCAACAAAGACATGACCCACTCTCCCTGGTCTCAATCCATGAAGACGTGAAAGTACACAAATTCAACTGGAACACAGCTGAAATCATAGCAAGTGCACAAACAAAAAGAGAGAATTTTTGGAAGCCTGGTTTTCCCGATCTACCAATCCCTGCGGACCAAAGAGCTGAGGCACCACCAGCAAGGCTCAGAAACAGCAACCACTCCCCAGCAACCCTCAGGGAAACCAACCAACCAATCTCTGCAAACCAAAGAACTGAGTCACCATCAATCCCAATGTAAGCCGAAACGCAAGCATTCACGCACATTACCATCTAGAACCCCACACTGGTGATGTCCCCTCAAATGGTGACAAAACGTCTGCAATCAAACTGTCAGCTCGGAGAACATTCCAACATCAGAGATTTGTACTGTCTGAGAAGTTTTGGAAGTTCGTGCTGGTACGGTACAGTACAGTATGGTATGATATGGTAGATTTACTCTGTATATCCTCAATGACTTTTGTAGGGTTTAGTTCACAATATGCCTTGGTACTGGAGAATGTTTGTTATTACTATGACCAGAATCAGATATTATTTGTGGGGGTTTTTTTTTGTTTTTTGTTTTTTTTTTAGTATTTAATCTTTTTATTTATTGTAAATAGTTTACATATTAGACAGCATACATTTTGATTCCATTGTAAGAAGCTAACATATTGAAACATTATAGACAATATACACTTTAAGATAACTTAAAAAGCATACATATTGAAACAATGTAAACAGCATACATATTAACAATGTTAAACATATTTTATTTTTCTCCCCTTCCTCCCCCTTTATCCACCACCCCCATCCCATACTCCCTCCCATTCCTTACCTTTATCCCCTTCCCCCCCCATATACCACCACCCCCATCCCATACTCCCATACTCCCTCCCATTCCTTACCTTTATCCCCCCCTCCCACTCAATAATAATTCATTAAAAAAAAAAGTCAATTAATACATTATAATTTCCCCTTCTCCTTCCTGCACCTTCACCCTTTTACACTTTCCCCTTCCAATCCCCATCCTCCCTACTAAACCAATTCTAACCTAACCCTTATGTAATTCTAACTTAGCCAATTTAAATTGTTAAAATATCATTCCTTGCCCTTGCTGAAACCCCATCAAGATAAGGAGACCAAACATTTAAAAAATAAGCTCTTTACGAACATGTTTCCTAGTAGATACTCCTTCCCATAAAATCAATTGATGTAATACGTTTCTCCACTCCCAAAATTCTGGACCTTTAGGATCTCTCCAATTCCGAAGTATACATTGTTTAGCAAGCAGACAACATTTCCTCACTAAATGCCTATTCCCTGATAATGAAAGCCCTAAAGAATCTGGAACATCAAGAATTGCAAACCCTGGAGTCAAAATTAAAGATTGCCTCAATATACCACTTAGAAATTTTTGAATATTAATCCAAAATTTCTTCACACATATACAAGTCCAGAACATATGCCCCAAATGTGCCTTCTCCATTCTACACCTTGGGCATTCACTACATTGAGCAAAGCCCCCTCTCCATGCTCTATATGGTGATATGTAAGCACGTTCTATTATCTTAAATTGCATTTCACGTAATTTTGCCCCCGCTATTTGTCTAGGAATACACCCAATGGCCTTTTCCCAGGCAAACCTTTCAAGATTGATTCCTAATTCTTTTCCCCAATGCAAACTCAAATGGTCAAAATTCTTGACATGAACTAAATTAAATAAAGCCTTATTATATTCTGCTACAGTTATCCTTTCCTTGTCCTTCAACGTAAACCAATCTTCCAATTTTCTAAAATTTTCTGATCTCAAACCAATTCTCCTATCAGCTATGGAAATCAAATAATATTTTAAATGTAGATATGCATAAAAATGCCCCTGAGACAAACCATAACTTCTTTTTAATTCACTAAATGGTTTAAGTACACCCTCTTCATTAATTACTTGATACAGCAGAAAAAGACCCTTTTTCTCCCAACCTATAAATAAATTAGACTATGTACTCAGATGAAAGTCAATATTACCCTGCAGTGGCAAATAACCTGAAATTTCACTTGAAACACCCAATATTTCACAAAGCTTCTTCCAACTCCATCGAACCCCCTGCCATAATATATTACTTTTAAATACTTTAGGAAACTTCATGCTCGATACATGTAACATTGACCGAAGAGAATAAGGAGCAACTAATGCTGATTCAAAATCATAAGGAGTATAAACCGAAGTACCACCTATCCAATCATGTACGTGACGAAGTAAACAACCCATATTATATAATTCTATACAAGGTAACCCCATACCACCTTGTTGCCATGAACCATACAAACGATCAATTCTTAATCTTGGATGTTTCCCTCTCCAAAAAAATCGCTGCAACAATCTCTCTAATTTCTGCACATCCTGTCTTAAAAGTCGCAACGGAATTAATTGTAAAATATACAAAATTTTGGGAAAAATCATCATCTTATATGCAGCTATCCTACCACCTAATGAAAGTGGCAAAGGTGTCCAAACCTGTAATTTATTTTGTATATCTCGCATCAAAGGCCTAACATTCTGCCTATACAAATGGCTCGGATTTTTAGGCAACCAAATTCCTAAATACTTAAATTTGTTAATAGCCCATTTTAATGGAAACTCATCACCCCATTTTCTCTGTAACCCCCCATTAATATCCAAAGCTTCTGATTAGTCATATTCAATCTTAAACCAGCAATTTCCCCAAATCGTCTAATCATATCTAGAAGTCTTTTTAAAGATTCACAAGGATTTAACAACATTACTAATAAATCATCTGCAAAAGCAGAAATCTTAAATATACATGTCCCAACTTTCACTCCTTGTATTTCATCACAAGCATAAATCAATCTCAGTAAAGGATCCAAAGAAAGCACAAACAACAATGGTGATAAAGGACAACCCTGTCTAGTTCCACGTGTAATATAAAAATTATTTGTAATCTGTCCATTAACTCCTATTACTGCATTTGGTTTATAATACAAAGCACTAATTCCTTTTATATATCTTTCACCTATGCCATAGGTTTTTAATATTTCAAATAAATATTTCCATTCTACTCTATCAAAAGCTTTTTCTGCATCAAAACTTACCAATAAAGATGGGACATCCATTTTTCTAACCCAGCTCAATGCTCCTAATATTTTTCTTACATTCTTTGAAGGGTACCGTTCTCTCACAATCCAGTCTGACAATCATGTAATAAAATAGGCAGATAGCCTGCCAACCGATCTGCTAAAATCTTCGCAAACAATTTTAGATCACAATTTATTAACGAAATTGGTCGATATGACTCAACCTCAGTTACATCTTTACCAGGTTTAGGCAGAACCACAATGTGAGCAAGATTATTATTATATTTAAAAACTCCCTCATTCATCCACCTATTAAATAAGGTCACTAACACTGGTGTAATCTGAACTTGCAGCAATTTATAATATTCTGCTCTAAGACCATCTAATCCTGGAGCTTTATATCTTGTGGCATTATCAATTTTACTTTGTATTTCATCCGCTGTTATAGGAGCTTCCAATTGCATTTGCTGAACCTTTGTAAGATGCGGTAAATGTATTTTTTCCAAAAAATTTTTAATATTTTCATTGGAAACATCTTCTCCCCTATATAACTTTGTATAATAATTTACAAAAATTCTCCCTATATCCGCACTATTTTTACATATTACTCCTTTATCTTTCAAAAGTGGAACAAATCTGGATCCCTTACTTCGTGCCAAACAACGAGCTAAAAGTTTCCCCGACTTATCCCCATATTGATATAAATGATGTTTATAATATAACAGAGATTTTTTAGCTATTTGTTGTAATAAAGTATTTAAAGTTGCTTGAGTAGCAAGTAACTGCTCTTTGTTGAAGTTATTAGGTTTATTAGCCAGGAGCCTACGTTCTCTACAAATTTGTTTCTCCAATCTAAGAATCCTAAAAGCAAGCATTCTTCTCCTTCGAGCTATATAAGAAATTATGTCTCCTCTCAAAACAGCCTTTGAAGCCTCCCAAAATAACTCTGGATCATTTTTATGCTTCCCATTAAAATAATCATAATCATTCCATTTTGTTATTAAAAAATCCTTGAAATTAGTATCATAACATATCTCGAGTGGTAAGCGCCAAAACCTTTACTACTACCATGCTGACTTCCTATCCAATCTACCCACACAGGAGCATGATCTGAAATTTCATATGGACCAATGACTGCGTCCACCATATTTGGAAACAATATTTCAGAAACTAGTATTGCATCAAGGCGCGCACTAGTACCATGTGCTCTAGACATGTGTGTAAAATCTCGTTCAGTCGGATGAAGAACTCTCCAAACATCAATAAGCCTACATCTCTGAATGAATCTCTTTAAAAGTTTTATGATACTAAGACGATTACTCCCGCACCTACCTGACACATCCATTTGTTCATCAAAGACACCATTCCAGTCCCCTCCTAATATAATAGGAGACTCAGGTAACTTATCAATTTCTGCCATTAAATCTATAAAAAAATTTGGATCAGGCACATTAGGGGCATATACACTGCCTAACAGCAACTTATGTCCATTTAAATTCCCTTGCACTAAGACAAATCTCCCTTCAGGATCCACTACCATCCTATCCTTCTGGAAGCCTATTCCCGTCTTAATTAATATAGCTACCCCTCTTTTCCTTCCCTTTGCAGAAGCCCCATAAATTAACTCAATACCTTTTTTCTTTAATCGAACCAGATCTTCTATAGACAGGTGAGTCTCTTGTAACAAAACAACATCCGCTTTATGTCTTCTTATTGCTAATAGAATTTTGTTTCGCTTAAAGGGGCTTGTAAGACCACACACGTTCCATGAGAGAACTCTCATCCTCCTGATAAGATCATTAAGCAAATATTTAAATTTAACTTAATCATATATTCAAATTTAGAAGTGTCCCCCCAGCCTAGGACCCCTCTTACAGCTATTACCAATACTTGAAATTCTCTCTTCTTAATAGTAAATTGGCTTTCTATATAAACTATAATAATAATATAATAGTAATAACATATAATAAACCCCCTATTTTCCCTTCCCCATCCCATTTCCTCCCTCCCACCCACAGTTTCACCAAACCCTTTATTACCCATTAACCTTCAGATCTCTTCTTCTCCTCCTACAGCCATCTTAGTGCAAATCCTAATTCAATTCCACTCTACTGAACTATCTTGCAATTTTATTTCCCAACCAATATCCAAGTTATATATATTTTCCAAAAATAAACCAATAACATCACCAACATTTAGGAAAATAATCATCACACATTAAAACTTAAGACTTTATCCCTCTATGCATAACCTGAACTAATAAAATAATCCATTAAATCTCTTTTTTTTTTAAATTAAATTAAATATTATAATGATCAGCTAATATCTTTCCTGCCAGCAATGTTATCCTGTAACCATTTTTGTGCCTCCTCTGGTGATTCCATTAATACAGCTTTTCCATTATAAAAAATCCGCAACCGTGCTGGATACTGTAACATAAATTTCAAATTTGATGACACCAATTGCTGACAAATATTAGCATATGCTTTTCTCTTTAAACTTAGCTGAATAGAGTAATCTTGAAAAATTTGTATACGAACCCCCTCAAACATCAGAGACCCTTTCGCTCGAGCTGCCCTTAAAACTCTATCTTTCTTTTGAGAATTTATAAACCGACCATAACTATTCTTGGTCTTGTATCATCAGGCCGAGGTCTACCTAGTCTATGTATACGTTCTAATATTAAATGATTACTGCCTTCATTTAAATTTAAGAACTTCAGTATACCAAAAAAATAATCATTAAGCTCAACATCCTTTACAGTTTCAGGTATACCAATTATACGAAGATTTTTCCTACGACTACGATTTTCTAAATCATCTATTTTCAAACCCTGTGTACTGATTGTCTCTTGAAGAGAAGCGATTTTATTATTTGCACTAAGCAGATCATCCTCCAACATTGAAATACGTTCCTCAGCTACTTGTATCCTTATTCCCATTAACTCCAATTGTTTACTAATTCCATCTAGTTTGCCTGTAATTCCATCTAAACTACCACTCAATGCATTGACCACTGCATTAGACACATCATCTGTATTCACCAATGAAGAATGACTAGCATGCATCTTTGATGTAGTTGTTAAATCAATTTCTCTTTTCTCACGTTCACGACGAGCAGTTTTCATTTTAAAAAGAAATTAACACACGTTACTTAATATAGTTTGCACCTTTAAATCACTTTAGCCTAAAAAATAAAATAAAATCAGAAGTGCAAACTCATTACCATATTTTCACTACTCCTCAAAACTTGTATAAAGATAACAAACTTTAATATCCAAAAAATTATACACTAAAGTATTTTATATATTAATGTTTGCCATCTTCTTTTCACTTCATTTACAAATTTTCAAAAATTTAAGTACTTTGCTATAAATTTGCAAATATTATAATCTTAAAAATTATTAACTGCTGTAATTACAAATTTCAGATTCCTGTCACAAATTAGTCATTATTCAGAAGGTGATCACAATTGGAAATAAAAACCCTCCTCCACAATTTTTTCTCTCAGTCAGATGAAAAGCAAATCTCTAATAGATAACCACAGAGTAATTCTCTCAGTTTCAGTCACCAGAGTTTGAATACAATTAAAAAGCAGATCTTAGATAAAAACCTACAGCACAAGTCTTTTTTAGACATTAAAGTATAGTCACAGTTGAAATGCAGAACTTAGATAATGAACTGCAACACAAATCTCCTCAGGGTGTTTTTACAGATATAAAGCAAATCTTGGAGAAAAAAAAAACTTACAGCACAAGTCACTATTCTACACGAGATTTCAGAATAACAATTGAGGTTGTCAAAATGCAATCTCTGCTGAAAAACACACAGATACTTCTCTCAATTCACAGATCTTTCTCTCAATTGAAGCTGTTAAAATGTGGTCTCCGATGCAAAACAGCAGTCTTTGAAGTACGATCCCAGATCTTTCTCTCAATTGAAGCTGTTATCTCCTTTGAAAAACAATTCTCCGATGCAAAACAGCAGCACAAATATACAAATCCTTCTCTCAGTCTTTGAAGTACGATCGCAGATCTTTCTCTCAATTGAAGCTGTTATGTCCTTTGAAAAACAGTTCTCCGATGAAAAACAGCAGCACAAATCTACAAATCCTTCTCTCAGTCTTTGAAGTGCGATCCCAGATCTTTCTCTCAATTGAAGTTGTTAAAAAGTGATCTCCGCTGAAAAACAGATCTCAGATGAAAAAAAAAACCCAGCAGCACAAATATACAAATCTTTCTCTCAGACTTTGAAATGCGATCGCAATTCTCTCTCTTATTTGAAGCTGTCAAAATTCCAATGCCGTTAAAAAAACAGATCTCAGATGGAAAAAAGCAGCACATTATTTTTCTTAGCTGAAGCTATCAAAATGCGATTACAGATGAAAGAAAGCAACACATCCTTTCTTTTTTTTTATTCAGTCAAAATTTCCGAAGCACTTTGTTACTTTTCATGCCCAGAATCAAAGGGAGTTGAAAACAGTGATCAAAGGGAGTTGAAAACAGTGCCGCACTAGCTTAAATGAAGAAACATTCTAATGCCAACTGTCAGAATATGCAATATCTTCAGGTCTCAAAAAATAACGTACTAGCAACCCTTTTCATTATCCTCTGTTTGCCAAACTCCACTTCATCAGCTCATCAATTAAACTTAGTTGATATAATTGCCTGATTCCGTTTCTATTTTCACTTCGCACAAAGCAGAACCGTCATCTGAAACTCAGCAAAGCTGTCAAACTGCGATCACAGCCACGGAACTACAGCACCTTTCTTCCTCGCGTTTCCTCTAATCCACGGAACTACAGCACCTCAAATATTGCGGGACACCTTCTTAATTTTCTGTGCCGTTGGCTAAACAGCAGAGGGAATTGAACACGGAGCTACACTAATCTGCGGCCATTTCCTCCGAGCTCTAGAACGCTCTCCTTGTGTTTTTTTTATATACTGAGTCCTATGGTGAATGTCCTAGTTCTGCTGTGCACCTATTGTCAAGGGGAGGGGTTCTATGGATGCAGAATATATGCCTCTGTATATGGTGAGACATAATTTAGAGTATTGTGTGCAGTTCTGGAGACCACACCTTCAAAAGGATGTAAACAGGATGGAGTCTCTGCAGAGTGGCTACCAAAGGGGTCAGTGAGCTTCATTATAAGGAATACGGAGACAAACTTAAAGATTTCAATATGGAAGAAAGACTGAAGAAGGGAGATATTATAGAGACATTTAAATACCTCTAGCAATGAGGGGGGCATAGGATGAAGGTGAAAGGAGATAGACTATGCAGAAATATTTCTTTACAGAAAGAGAGGTAGATGTGTAAAATAGTGGAGGTAGTAGAGATGAAGAATGTATCTGAATTCAAGAAAGCATGGGACAAACACAACTCTCTAAACTAGAAACAGGGACTGCAGAGCTTAGTAGTTGGTATAGAACAGTGGTTCTCAACTCGGTCCTCTGGGACCCCCAGGCCAGTCAGGTTTTCAGGATATCCACAATGAATATGCATGAGATAGATTTGAATACAACGGAAGCAGTGCATGCAGATCTATCTCATGTATATTCATTGTGGATATCCTGAAAACCTGACTGGCCTTAGGGCCCCAGAGGACTGGGTTGAGAAACACTGGTATAGAAGGCCATATGATCTTGATCTGCAGTCATGTTTCTAAAACGAAAAAGCAGGAACCATAACTAATGAGCTACTGCAGCTGTGAGGCCTCAGACTTACAAAACAGAAGGTAACAAGGCAGGACGGTCTGGCTGGAATGTTATTTTTCAGACTCATGATTTTCTCTTTTCAATGAATCAGGAACAGCTTTATAGTCCAGTGCAAAGCACAAGTGTTATATTATATTTAAACTTTAGCTATGTGTGTGTATGTATAGATAGATAGACACACACAACGGAGTCAAAAAGTTATCCACTGTGAGAACCTGTACCCTCCTCTTAGTCCCTCATGCTTCCAATCACTTTTAATAATTTGATTTCATTATTCCCATTATAATTTACCTTTTGATTACAGTTTAATTTGTGCATTTGGTTGCATTTCCATGAATTTTCCATTTGTGCTTTTATTTTATTTCTGTTTTTGCCCTCTTTTCCGATACCCTTGTGTTTTGTTCCCTCCATTGTTCTGTGCCCGTCATTTGTGGATGTGTTTGTGGCTTTGCCCGGCTTGCTGTGTTTCTTGCTGCACTCCTCCGTAGATCCCGGTTGCACAGCCCTCCGTCATGGATGATATTGAGGAGTGGCTCAGTACCGACTTGGTGAGATTCTTTTAAATTCAGTTTCTCCTTAACAAAATAGTACATTGTAGGTATTTGTCTTCAGATTGCCTAGGTACAAATAAGTGTTTTTAATGGCTCATTTAAAGTGGATAACGTGAACTTACAAAGTAAATATTATAAGTAGGTATAAGGGCAGGAATGAAAGATGGTCTTCACCTTGCATATTTATTGTATAGTAATGAAACGAGCAATTTAGAAGTGACCTAAGCCGGTAAAGGTTGAAGGCCTCAGGTCCTTTACCTAAAGAACAGTAGGAATGTTTCTCTTCTCTAGTTGAACATGAACACCAAGTGACACGCATTAATTGTAACCATCATAAGCCCATTTGTTAACGATGGAAGTAAGGAGCAAGTTTACTAAAGTGTGGTAAGCTTTTGCTCTTACCGTGTGCTAAGAGGAAACATTAGTGTGTATTAATTGTTGAGTTGTGCCCGGCCTGTCCCCTCTGCAGTTACTGCACTGAAAGGTACCTCCTTGTGCTAAAACACCATTTGCAATTCATGCAGGTGTGCTTGACACCAGTGCTTACTGCAGCATTGACAATTAGTGTGTGTTAATCCCTCCATGCTAGCGGCATTGAGTAGTCCTACACCCATTCTGTGCCTCTAATGCACCACATTGCACGCTAAGCATTTAGCGTGGAAGTTTTACTGTGCTGGCTGTTATACCATGTGGCGGCCATTACTGCAATCCCATGTGCTAAAGCACACACTAACAATTAGCGCACTTTGGTAAACCTGCTCCTAAGAATAGTTACTGATTGCAGAAAAGAGGCCTTTTCTGTCCTCTTCTCAAGAAAACCCGTACATTTCTTGAGCTGATAAGTTGACTTGATTTTTCTTACCACGAAAAATCAGAAGATTAGAGAGGGAGTAATAGAGCACAGACGTTTAAATCTTCAGACCTGACATGGAAAGTAAGGCAGGGCCAGAATTATGGGGTGCAATAAGGGCAATTGCCTTGGGTCCCTGGTCTGCCTGAAGCCGAATGAGGAACAGCCGGCTGGTGGGCTTTGAGTCTCCCTCCCAGATTTCTGCTCTGGGCCCCCAGCATGTCTGACACCAATCCTGAGATGAGGGAGATGCACCTGTCGAGAACCAGGTTGGTGATCCATAATAAGAAAGTCCTGGTATTGCTGCTGCTATAACTAAGGCATGAGCAGCACCGTCCATCAGAGCAAGACAGTGCTACACTTGGAAACGTAGCAAGATGCCTGCACAAGGCGCCCCTGAATGTGAGCACTCAGCAGTTTTCATTCTCCTATTTTAGATCCTATTCTAAATTGTGAAACTTATGATGAGGGCCTCAGAGTGAAAACCCATTAAAGCTCTGTTTTATTTTAAATCTTGGCCGCTGTTTGCAATCATATCAACCTGCACAGAGCTTATGCTGTGCTTTCAGGCCAGCAGAAATAATCAGAGTTCATGAGAAGGGGCTGTGGCACTAGTAATTTGTGGACAGCCTGGTATCATTGCCAGGAATCCTGATGACCACAGAAGGCATGAGCAGATGCCAGGCACTGGAAAAAGTTTAAGGATGGCTAGAGTGGCCAGGAACAACCAGCGACAGGCTAGAATTGAGCCTTGAATTTCTGGCGGAGAGGCCTTTATCCTTACTTCCTGTATGTTGTTTTGGAGGTTTTTTTTTTTTTATCAGAAATCCTTGACAAAATTGCAACAATTTAACAGATTTGGTAGCCAGCGTACTGAAGCGTGTTAATGCATATTAAAAGTGCTATTAGCATGCATAAACTAGTTTGTGGTCATTTTAACAAGACATCTCTGCTAATGAGATGCAAAACTGCTCTCTTTCTCTGTTAGCACAGTGAAAGAGAGCATGTATAGGTTGCTTCACTGATGCATTAACCCCAAAAAATCTAACTACACTTTCCTGAGGTGTAGTTTTGTTTTCCATCGTCGTCCAGGGGTACACTAGGGCCTTGTCTGCAAATGCACACCTGGAGGATTTTCTTTCCTTACTCTGTGTATTAAATTTTGCAGTTAGCTTCAAGCATAATTTTGAAAATTGCAGGAAAACAAAAGAGCATATTGAGATAATCATAAGAAAAAAAACAATTCAAAGACAACAAACAATTAGAGCCATTTCCTTCAAAAGCAAGGCGTTTCCATTTAAAGCAGGGGTGCTCAGCCCAGTCTTTGGGACCCACCTAGCCAGTCAGGCTTTCAGGATAAGCACAATGAATATGCATGAGAGAGATTTGCATGCCCTGCCTTCACTCTCTCTCAGGCATATTCATTGTGCCTATCCTGAAAGCCTGACTGACTCGAGGAAATGTGCAGGTTTGCACATATAACATACAGAGCACCCCTGCGCCTGCAGGTTCATGGGAGAGGGGACTAAAAATTGCCCTTTATTCTCCAAATTGCTTCCATAATCCCCCCCTCCCCCCGACTAATTTTACTGCACAAGTGCATTTGCACTTAGGAGCATATTTATTAAACATCAACATGCACTAATGAAGTTTAACACACACACATTAAGTGCCACTGCGCCCACAGAAATAAAAGGGCCGAAGGCACTTTATGCGCCTTAATTTTATTAACGCACATTAAAACCTTTTGTAAACATGCCCCTTAGACTAGAACCCTGAGTTTATTCTTAACCTGCAATAAATGATTGAATGTTTAGTAAAAATCTCCCTAGAGCATCACAGCCCATTTATTCTTTTTTATAAAGTTAGCAAAGAGAAGCGTCTCATTTGGCAAGGAAGCCAACCCAGCATCCTAAAGAAAGCAGCACCACAGACATGGTCACTGGAAGCCCATTTGACCCAACTGAGGCTTCTCTCTCGCAATGTATGGTGGGCGAGCAAGCATCTGTTTCTCTTGCTTAAGAGGAGGGATTAGTGAAATCATCCGTCTTGACGAAGACAGAATGTCTGCCGCAAAAGTGACACCTCAGTTGTGGGTTGGGTGTAATGAGCAGGGAATGAAAGTGGGGAACCAGTCTTTGCAGACCACTTTCTTAGTTCTAAATTGACTAAATAAAGACCGTGTCCCTTTAAATAAGGCTAGTCGTTCTATGCATACCTGATTGGAAAGTGGATGAGGATGGCTGTAGCACTGACGCTCTCTCTTTATTTCAATCGCAGAAAGGAGATGATCTAGAGGAAGGTGTGACAAGTGAAGGTAAGCACTCAGCCTATAAAGCTTCCCACTGTATCCCACCTTCTAGGAGACAAGAGAAAAGACCGTAGAGTGCCTAATTCATGAATCAACAATTCATTCAGGTGTGCAGACCTTTAGTCGTTTGGATATTCTGTTTATCATCCTATCTGGCGGGGTTCTCAACTCTGTCTTACATACCCAGTAAATAATTACATTTTCAGGATATTTACAGTGAATATGCATGAGAGAGATTTGCTTGCACTGCCTGCATTTTATGCAGATCTCTCTAATGCGCATTCGTTTTACATATCCTGAAAACGTGACTGGCTAGGGAGTACTCCAGAAAACCTTTGGGCAGAGTGCAGGAGTCCAGAAATCCTATACGGGTGCAACATCGTATATTCTCTGGGAACAAGCAGGACGTCAGCCCTCACATATGGGTGACACCAGCACCAACAGAGCCTGGGCAGTAATCTCTCCCTAGCTTTCAAAGAAAGCCTTTGGGAGATCAACCACGCATGCATGGTCACCTTCTTGCCCAAGAGAGCCATTTTCCTTCAGTCTTCGTTTTTCTGCAGAGCTCACCAGCCATGCCGTCTGCACCTTGGAAAAAAGTTGTCTTCTTTTGCAGTAAACTCTGAGTTTTTTCTCACTCTTTTCTTGGTCGCATACAGTCACCTTTTCATAGTCCCAGAACCATCGCTGTCTTGGCATCTTATTTTTCTCAGGTACTTCTTTTCTTTTCTTTTTCTTTTTTTAGTGTGTGGGTTTTTTCGCTCATGCCCTACTAATTAGGACATTGGAGTTTGACCTCATGGGGGCTGTCTTTCCTGCTATGTCCTCGATTTGTGGTTTCAAGAAGTGCACTGATTGTGTCAGGACCATGTCCATCACGGACCGCCCAGTTGCTGCCTTCAATGCCACTGGGCTGATCATGATGATGCTGCTTGCCTGCTCTGTCTTCAGATGATGAGCAAGAGGTATAAGAATCGTGAAAGGCAGAAGGAAACGCTGTTTGGCCCCAAGTCCTCGGCTTCAGCCCTGTCATCGGCTTTAGAATCAGTGCCCTCTGGAGCAGAGGACTCTGACTCCTGCAGCAGTTGAACTCTCTCAGAGCCCTGAGGTTGTAGAGGATCGGATCAGTGACCGCCCGTGGATTGAGGTCTCTGGAAGGAACAAACTTCATCTAAGTTGTGGGCAAGACCTGCAAGCATTGGCACCGCAGTCCTCAATGAGATTCAGAGGGCAGCCCTCGAAGCTGCCTTGGCGGGAAGCAGTTCCTACCCTCTCAGAGGATCGCCCTCGGGCTATTGAGGTGATCACCATTGGTGCCCATGCCGGTGGCTGTGGAGCCTTTGGGCCTCAAGGCCAGGACAGCGTCCCTAGAATGCAGCCTGGCTGCCTTGCTAGTGAGCCAGAAGACCCCCGGTTCCAGTTCCTCAGGTCCGGCAACAGGCCCCTCCATTGCAAGAGCCTCGCTGGAGGAGATTCAGTTTGTCCTGGAATGACAAACCCTAGTCTCAGTCCAAACCTAGGATTTCTCCACTCAGTGCATCAGGGTCGGATCGTCGGGAACCCCGACTGCCATCCTTTCTCCCGACTGCACACCAGTGCGATTCCTGCCAGCGCTTCAAGCTCCCTTCCAATTCCACTCGGCATCAGGAAGTCGCATCAGACCCTTCTCCTCTTCAGGAGCATCAGAGGTCTCTGCTGGAAAACATAGACTTCGTTCGGGACATGGGCAAAGCCCTTGCCTTCACCATCGAGGCAGAAGAGGAGCCTCGGGCGGTTAACCTAGACATACTTCAGTATGACTGTCCTCCTAAGGAGGCCATAACGGTACCAGTGCCTCTCATCTTGGAGCACCTCCTTTTCAGGATGTGGGAAACCCCGGTTACAGTTCTGATTGTGAGCAAGCGGCTCGATTCTATGTATTGGGTCCGCAAGAGTCCCAGCCTTGAAAAAAAACAACTACCACACAACTCCAAGGTGGTGGAGTTGGCCATGCACCGAATCAAGAATCACAAGATGCACTCCTCTGTGCCCCGGGTCGAGAGGCCCGCACCATGAATGGTTTTGGTAAAAGGTATTTCCAGAGCTTGATGCTCGTAGCCCGTATCCAGGCTTATCAGCTGTACATAAGCAGGTACCTGAGAGACCTGGCGAAGGAGCTCGCCAGGCTCTTGGCTGGACTGTCCAATGACCATCTCCAGTGGTTACGGAGCCTAGTGTCAATGGTCAAGGAGCGCTCCAAGTATGCGACTTGAGTGGCCTATGACAGCTTCAAGTCTGTAGCTCGAATGGCTTAAGGCTGCTTCGAGTCTGTGGCTAGAGTGCCTGCCTTCTAGCATGGCTACAGTTCTCAGACTTAGAGCAATGGGTTCAGGACAGATTGGTTGATGTCCTCTGCCAAGGGGAAAATGTCCTCGGCAAGACCATGAAGGACAAGGCCACCAAGTTGGAGACTGAGCTGATGACCAGAACCAGGCTGTTTCGGAAGACGGCTGACCCTTCCAGTCCAGAGGCTTCAGGGAAAAGTCTTTCTATCCAAAGAAGAAAAAGGCCTATGGAACTTACCCACAACATCAGCCCTGTCAGGCTCCCCCACAGGGGCAGCCGGCCAAGGGCCAGGGGCAGGGCTGTCATAAGCCTAAAGCCCCCAAACCCCAAAATAGTGCCTGTGCCGCAGCCTGGGGGAGGGGGGGGTTGACTTCTGGGGCATAGCCCCTCTTCTCACAGGAGGTCAGGAATGGCAACACAGGGGGAGGTTTCACCTTCTTTGCCCACTGATGACCCAGCATTACCACAGACATCTGGGCTCTTCAGGTGGTAAAAGAGGGCTACCTCCTTCATTTCCACCAGACGCCACCCTCATTCTTCCCAGGTGAACTTCCTCTGGATCCCACTCATTAGGTCCTCTTTCAAAGGGAGCTTGCTTCTCTTCTCACCAACAAGGCAGTAGAGCTCGTCCTATTGCCTCAAAGAGGTACAGGGTTCTACTCCTGTTACTTCCTGGTTTTCAAGAAGACTGGTGGGTTGTGACCCATTCTAGACCTATGGGATTGCAATTGCTGCTTAGTGAAGGAGAAATTCAAGATGGTATCCCTTGTAACATTGCTGCCTTACTTCCATCGGGGAGACTGGCTATGTTCCTTGGATCTCAACGATGCCTATACCTACATCCTGATCCATCCCTTGCATTGGCAATACCTCCGCTTTGTCATCTGAGGCTGTCGCTACCAGTACCTGGTCCTCCTATTTGTTCTGGCATCCGCTCCCAGGGTATTCACATGGTGCCTGGCGGTGGTCACCAGCTTTCTATGGCTGCAGGGCATGTTCATTTTCCCTTATCTAGACAACTGGCCTAGACAAGCGGAGGGTCCCTGGATGAAGTCCAACAGGCCCTGCGGCACACTATCTAGCTCCTGGAGACCTTGGTTTTGTGATAAACTATCCCAAATCCCACCTGCAACCCGTCCAGCACCTGGAGTTCATCGAGGCTCTCCTCAGTACCACTTGGGCCCAGGCCTTTCTTCGCCTGACAGGGCTCGTGCCTCTCCATCTTGGCGGAGGAGGTCCAGTCCTTTCCGACTGTCTCAGCTTGGCAGATGCTCCGCCTTCTGGGGCATATGACTTTGACAGCTCATGTCACACCCTCAGCCCATCTTTACATGCGTCTGACCCAATGGACTCTGCAATCTGTGGAAGTGGGCAACGGGATGCTTGTTGGACAGAGTACAGGTCATCCCACTGCTCTCCTTTTCTCTTGCCTGATGGCAACAGTCACGCAACCTTCTGATGGGGCTCCCCTTTTAGGATCCCCCACATCAGCAGGTCCTCACCATGGATTCCTCCAAACTTTGCTAGGGAGCCCAATGGGACAGATTTCAGTCCCAGAATCTGTGGTCACAGGAGGAGAACCAGCTCCAAATCAACTTCCTCAAGCTCTGAGCAGGTGCAAATGCCCTGCGAGTCTTCCAGCACTACCTAGCAAATCAGTCTGTCCTGGTTTGAATGGACAATCAGGTGGCGATGTTCTACATCAACAAACAGGGTGGAATGGAAGGCAATCAGACTCTGGAATGTTGCAAACTAGCAGGGTATGTTCCTCCAGGCTGTCTACCTCCCAGGGCAGGAAAATGTCCTGGCAGACCAGCTCAGCTGGATGCTGCAGCCTCATGCAAGGTCTCTCAGCCTCTCAGTGGCACGGGACATCTTCCGGAAGTGGAACACCCCGGTGGTGGACCTCTTCGTCAACCCATACAATGCTCAACTGCTGAGGTTGTGCTCCAGGATTCCTTGCTGGAACCGCCTTGCAGCCAGTGCATTTCTCCTGAACTGGGGCAAGTGCCTGCTGTATGCTTATCCACCGATGCCTCTTGTGGCCAGGACCCTCTTCAAGGTCCAGATGGATGAGGCCATAATGATCCTTATTGACCTCTGCCATTGTATCCACTGCTGCTCTGCCTTTCTCAGATGCTGACCATTTCTCTGGGTTTCGCCCCGGATCTGATATCTTAGAACAACAGGACTCTCCTACATACCAATCTCAGGTCGTTGATTGTGACAGCATGGATGCTGAAAAGCTAGCCCTCGCTCACCACCATTTGTCTAGGAACATTGAGGATGTCCTTTTCACATTCTGCAAGGATTCTACTAGGCGGGCATATGCCTTCAAATGGTGCAGGTTCTCAGTATGGTGTGCGAATAGAGGTTTCAGTCCATTCTCTTGTCCTGTTCAGGTGATCCTGAAGTACCTTGTGTACCTCTCCGGGACTGGATTAAAGTCCAGTTCTGTCAGGGTACAACTGAGTGCCCTGGCAGCCTATCATCATGTGATGGATGGGCGTGCCCTGTCAGTTCATCCCCTCATTGGCCGCTTCATGCAGGGCCTCCTGCTCTCACGACCTCCCATTCACCTGCCGACAGCAGCCTGGGTCATCAGTATGGTTCTGGGTAAGCTCATTGATCCTCTTCTTGAATCACTGGCTTCCTGCCATCTCAAATACCTTTCATGGAAGGTGGTCTTCCTGGTGACGCTCATGTCAGCATGCAGGGTTAGTGAACTGCAGATGCTGCTGGCTCATGCCCCTTACAGTAGGTTTCATAGGAACAGGGTGATTCTCCACATGCACCCCAAGTTACTTCCTAAGGTAGTTTTCTCCCTTCCATTTCAATCAGGAAGTGGTTCTTTCCAAGGCCACACTCAAGAAGGGCAGAAGCCTCTCTTCATACCTTGGATTGTAAACGGACCTTGGCTTTCTACCTTGAGAGGAGCAGGGATGACTGTCTGTTTCTTATGACCCCCAAAAGACTGGGCATGGCAGGCTCTAACTGCACCCTTTCCATAGGATGGCCGATTGCATTTGCTTCGCCTCTGGGCAGGCTGGCCTTTCTTTGGCACGTTATGTGACAGCCCATAACGTTTAGGCTATGGTGGCCTCTGTGGCTAACCTACGCTCTGTCTCTCTAACGGAGATTTGTCA
This sequence comes from Ichthyophis bannanicus, assembly GCA_033557465.1. Lineage (NCBI taxonomy): Eukaryota > Metazoa > Chordata > Amphibia > Gymnophiona > Ichthyophiidae > Ichthyophis > Ichthyophis bannanicus. Next base: position 65,880,719 of record CM066044.1, on the reverse strand, counting down.
AGCGGCCACCTGGTCCTTGCTCCATATCTTCTCAGCTCACTGTTGCCTCGAGGAGGCCTCCCGGTGTGACAGCACCTTCAGCACCTCTTTGGGGACTAATGCAACTCCTTTCTTCCAGCCCTTCTGTGTGTCCAGACTACCAGAGAATCGATTCCTTTGCAGATGCTTGGCTTGCACCCCAATGCTTGGGGCTCGTCGGCATCTTTCAGCTGCCATTCATGGTTCAGTTTTTGGGTCACTCGTAGCTATTTACAGGTTTTTTGATAGCCTGTAGCTGGGGAGTCCCATATGTGAGGACTGACTTCATGCTTGTTCCCAGAGAAAGCGTAGTTACTGTTCTCCAGGAACAGCAGGAATCAGTCTTCATAACCCTCCCTCCTCCCCGTGGAGTTGTTTTTCTTTTTGGGCTTTATTAGGCTATGTCATTTTACTGAGAAAAATGGCTGCCTTGGGTGGGAAGGTGATCACGCATTCGTGGTTGATCTCCCAAAGGCTTTCTTTGAAAGCTGGGAAGAGATTACCATGCAGGCTCCATCAGTGCCGACCTCACCTATATGTGAGTACTGTTCCCGGGGAACACCTGCTACACAGGTGAGTAACTAGGCTTCGAGGGAAGCTAACGGCTGATGTTCTGAAGGCCAGGTGGCTAGGTGATTGGCCCCTATGAATCCTGTTGCTGATTGATAGTGATCACTATTTGAGCACTGGTCCTTGGTTTATGAGAACAAATTGATGGTTTTAATGTAACTGTCAGTGGTTATGTGTCTGCCTAAAGCACCATTATAGAGCAGAAGAGCTGAGCCACGCTAAGGACTGAGCAGGCATTGAAACAGATCTCCAGGTCAGGATGAGAGATCGGAGGAAGGCTGTTAACCTTTTTGCTTATAATAGGCCGCCTCCCCTACCTTCCACTTACACTAGGTCATTGTGTGCGGATTAGATATTTGATCTTGATCTGTGTATATGTGTGGCATCAGCAGTTTGACATTACTTCACTTGTACTAATCTGCAATTCCATTTTTCAGATAATGGATTCTATATGATAAAACTTAAGGGAACTATTAGTGTGCACGCTGAGTAGTGTGCTATGTATAGAAACAGGGAAAGTGATGGTAGATGAAGACAATACTACCTGTGCAGTCTGCCCATCCATAACTACTGAGTTCCACAATCCCATCCTCTCCCATGAGGACTGTACATGGAAGTTGTCTAAGGAAAAAAGCCCCATGGAGATTTGCACCTTTTATCTTCTGTGATTACTTTTTCTGGCCAAAACAATGTGCCTAGTTTTAGAAATGCAAAGCTGGGCGTGTTGCTGTTGCCCCTGACCAAACCCCACCCTTGGAACACCCCCACAGATATGCATGTTAAAGAATTCACTTTTCACAATTCAGATAATTCCCCCTGCATACAGGAGCATAATCTTCAAAAACCTCTTTAACCCTGTTAGATTGTCTATTGAAGATCACTTTCTAATTTTTTTTTTTTTTAATACATGCAAGCCAAAAATCTTTTAGCACAAAATTTCAGTGCAGCCAGAAGGTTTCAGTATTTCCGTGCAGGTTCCAGGAGCATCTTGGGGGAAGTAGGACTTTATCTGCTGTATGGAATTATACCCCTGGAAGCAAGATGCTGGTATCTTCCTTCAGGCAGCCCAGAGATCTGATTGTCTGCAGATGCTTTCCAGGCTCTCTAATAAGCCTCTGATTTCTTTATGAATGCCTTTGTATGCAGAATTTGACAAGTTTTTAGAAGAAAGAGCCAAAGCTGCAGAGAGAATTCCAGACTTGCCATCTCCGCCTGTCAATAACCCCAAGCTGCCCATGTCTACCTCTAGTCGGAAGAAGCCAGGAAGCTCAGAGGACACGCTCTTTGCTCTGTAAAGAACTGTGTCCCTGCGGAAGGAGTGTCCCTGTACAGTACCATTGTACACATGCAAGCTAAAATCAATGAGCCGCCTCTGCTCTTTTATCATTCGCTGCCTGTCTCAGTAAGACTTGTCAGTAACCTTTAACATACTCCATTGTTACTCTTGCATTTATGAACACTAACTTGTCACTTTTTATCCGAGATGAATTAGGTCAGCAGTGGATGCTTTAAAGAGAAGTGAGGAAATGTGAATGGCTAAAGCCGTTTCTAACTGCAGCGTAGGTTTAGCAGTGTGAAAGAAGGGAGGAAAAGACAGATCTGCCTCTCCTGCGATCACGTGTCCTAGGTACCAGATCTGAGGTCAAAGAGGAAGAATATCCAGACAGCAACAGCATCCATCAACTACCGGCCCAGAGCTGGCTGGAGGTGTTTCCTCTTGCTGGTGTGAACTTGCAATCTACTCATGTACGAGAAGCATTTGCTTTAAGACGGGGAGCCAGGTGCCACTGTTGCGGCAACCCCTGCTTATCGCAGAGTGACCAAGGAGAATTACTTGAGGGCTAGTCGAAAGGTGCTTCCTCTAGCCAGCTAGGGTTTTAGTATTGCCTAAGCATGCCTCTGGGGCGATAGAGGGAAAAATGGGGGACAGTTATTTATGAAAACATATTTAGTTTGCTTAGTGAAAACGTGCCCATTTGTTACCTCCTAATACCCAAATGTTTGTACGCTGTCTCCTTTTTGAGCTGGTTTAAATGTACTGCTGGAATCGTCATGACTGCCTAGACGTGAAACTCATGATAGAAATAGCTACATTCTCCAGGCCCTGCCTTATGCCGATGCCTGGCTGCACTACCACTGTGCCAGCTGGTGATGGTGTAAACACAAACATGCAAAGGGGTTTTGGTAACTTTATGTACTTGGGATAAACATTTAGTATGCCTGGCATCTCTTAAGGTTTCCTGGGACTTTTGTAATGGAAACTCAGCTCCATGCACAGAGCTATGTGGGGAGCATAAGCCTTTCATGCACCCTGAATAGCAGAAATAGGAGTATGCCCTAAGTCCATGCTAGGGTGAATCAACTTTAACATCATATTGGCACAATCTCCCTTTCCCTTCACCATCCGATCAGCCACTGAATCGTGTCCTTCCTATGGGCTGGAAGAGAGCAGCGCTTCTTACCTGAGCTAATTTCTTTCCCAGCTTCAGTCAGAACCGCACAGTGTCCTTGCAGGACCGATTGGCACCAAGCATTCAGACTTCAAATTGAAGCCAGCAGAAAAGAAGGTGCTGCTCTCCAGTTCCCAGTGGAAGAGGCAAGACATCTGAAGGAGATTTGCATCCGAAAGGAGGGGGCGGGGGAAGAAAACAGTCCCAAATCTTAAGCACTGTAACCACTGATGCTGCTAGTGGTTGAAACGTTTGCAGGCATCTCCAGATAGCTTGTATCTGAGTCTCCTCCTTGTGATTCTGGATACCCGATTTAGACTTTGGAATAGTCGTTTCTCTATGACGTTATTAATGTGTTAAAAAGTTCCCATTAAAGCAGCAATGCCAATAAAATGGTGGTAGACATGTGAAATGAGCAAATCATTCCGATTTACCCGTCATCCAAGACTCTATACGTGCATCACACTGATACAGTTAAAGCTTAAATTTAGTGTGGACATTGGAGAAGCAAACTAAGAAAGAAGAAACGGTGGCTATTAAGTTAAAATGAGGACATAAAGGAAAGAAGAACTACAAATAAGACCAAACGAGGAAGTCGTCGCATAAGAAATAGGCACGTTGATAGTTTGCTTAGTACTGCTGAAATGGTATGAGGTATCCCCTGGTCATTCTTCCTTCTTTGTACAATTGCATCCACAAATATACTGAACTGGTATCATCTAACAGGGTCATCTGCTTGTCGGGGTGCCGACACAAGCCGTGGAACCCACTATCTCATGCTAAATTACTGTGCTTTTCTAGGTTTATAAATTTTTTTTAATTATCCATGCTACTGTAATAAAGGCATGCCACACTTTCCCAGGCAGCCTGGTGTAGGGGGAAGATTGTTAGCAATAATTTAAAAGATTTAGCACCAGACAAGCCATTGACTAGAAGGAAAGGATCACTCTAGTTAATGGATTGCACACCTTCCACTCTTTTCTTGAATTTAACCTTTCTGAAATGGTTTTCTTGTGATTCCAGATTCTTTTCTCTAATGTCCTGCTGCCTGGGTCTGCTGGCAGCTGTTACCCTGAAAATGTTCTTCCTGTTTCACAGTTTGGTGGTAGAATAATGACCACAAACGGAAAACTGTTTCTGTAAAGTGTCTCTTCTTGTTTTCAAATGCGTATGTTTCCAACTGATTTTTAAATAGGCTTTTGAATAAAAAGAGTCAGCTCAGTTAGCTAAAAGTCCACAACTGCCGTAGTTAATGCACTTTCTCTCAGTGGGTAAGCAAAGTCAATAGAGATACTGTTTAAAATATTGATGGGCTGGAAAACAGTTCATAAAACAAGGAGGAACATGGACAGCACGACCACCCTACAAAGCAGAAGTCATCGATAAATTTGCTTATTTATACTTTTTTATTTGAAGGGGAGGGTTAAAGCTTTATATAACCTTGTTAATGGTTAAAATATTTTGTCAGATGAGATTTTAACTGCTTTTTCCAAATGTTTCTTTTCTATATGCTGAGATCTAGTGTAAATGAGCTTGAAAGGGGGGAGGTGGAATACATTTTATCTTGCTGTAAAATACACATGAATGTCTCGTTGATGGTTATAAAAAAGATGAATAATATTTGAATAAAAGCAAAAATATTGCAAAGGGAAAAGAAATTGAAGTCCTAAAACCGGTGACCCAATGCCTGTAAATGGGGACAGCACAAGGAGGGTGGCAAGCTTCTGCCAGACATGGCGTATAATGGCATCAAGGGTATTTGTATGTTCTGCCTTCCTCTGTGGCTTGTCTTTGCAATATTTGTGGTTTGGAAAGCTTTGACCTGTGCTGTGGTCTGTTTTATCAGGGCAGAAGATCTGACCTTATATAACCAACTGCGACAGAACAAAAGGGGCATCAGCAAGCGCTCTTAGCATAAAGTTCAGAGTTCAGCAAACGGCTGGAACTAGGGTGGGAGACAGAGTGTATGTACTCTGGGTGCTGCTCTGTGGGAAGGGAAGAGATGCCATGCTCTTGGGTTTTTCTGCAGTGGCGCCCCAGGCGCTGGTACCAGTTTAGCAATTAGAATGGTCACACTGTGCCAGTTTGCTGACAGTGAGTTTTAGAGGGGTGAAGGGCTCTGGTATCAGCACTGAAGCAAGCATCTGCTTCATGCACCAGCCCTGTCGAAACTGAATGATAAGAGAAATAAAGGCATTCCTGCTAGAGAGTAACTTATTGAACCCAGTGCTGTGCTTGACCTCTGACCTTCCTATAATTAGCAGTAGCATGGATGGTATACAGTGCTCCAGCTGCAGGGTTTGTAGGGATTGTGACCAATCTGTCGCGGTAGCTTCATGACTTCACAATGTGCGGGTGTTTTTAGCACCGAGAGCTGGGAAGTAGCTCCTGTGCTTGGTATTCACTCAGTCGCGAGGTCGGCTTTTACTGCACAAGACTTTAGGAGCAGCTCAGAGACTGCCAGAATTCCACACTGTACTGGCCGATAATGTCCCGTGCTTCCTTTGCGCATTCCAGTAATATTCTAGCAAATGTCAAACCAAGAAAATAAAACGAGAAATCGCTCCCAGCTAAATAATAAGCATTGCTTTCCTATGCGCGTATAGAAACTGCAGCCAATACAGGAACAGTTCTGTTATCTGATTGGTCACTGCTTACAGTGATGGCAGCTGGAAAACGAGAGTTCTGAAGCTTGCTGTTATCTGATTGGTCACTGCTTACAGTGATGTTGGCAGCTGGAAAACGAGAGTTCTGAAGCTTGCTTGCATGATTGATTCCATTCATGGCCCCTTCGTAAGTGTACCAATAGTGCTTGGGAGTAGTATACAGAGGAATGATCATCTGTTAGCTTAAAACTAGTCAGGATTTTCCTGTACCTTTGATCTTGAAGGGGCAAGAGCACTAATGTCAGGATGTTCTAGGAGACCGGAATTTCTGGGCCAGAGCTGTTATATCCAGCTATGTTAAGGGAGATTTCAATTGGATCAAACCAATTATGTTAAATGATAGCTCAGCAATAAATGAACCGAGGTCATCTGTGGAACCCAGGATCTAAAAAAAAAAACCACACCACCCTTTTCTTAACACACTTATGAACAGTGACACATATTTTGTCCAGGGGTTTCCCCAGATGCTATAAGGCACAATCTGTTATAATCCCTGCACTATTGAGAAAATGGAAAATGCTGTAGTTCCCCTGAGAAATCGAATTTGGTCAAATTTAGTCCATTCTCCTGCCTTGTATTTCTCTTGAGAGTAAAGGGTTAAAAGTCCATTTTGCATTCTGAATATGTCTGATGTATACTGTACAAACAGTACAAAATAGAAAAAAATCTCCAAAAGTGTAATAACACAATTACACAAACAATTGAACCACCAGAGCACAAACTCATACATCCCTGTGTATCTTACAAAAAAATGTAATTTTTGTCACACCATTCATGACAAGGATACTGCCTCAATCTACAAATGTTCCTTTTTACTATTTTTATTTAACTTGTCATGCAGAAAAGTGCACTAAGACTGCTTAAACCAGTTCACTTATCTGAGGTAATGTCATCGAGGGAGAACAGCGGTCAAGCCAAGCAACTACATTGACGCAGTACCGTGTTTTGAACCATCTACTTGATTAGGTTCTGTGTCAGGATGCATTCAACGATTCCCTCCACATTTCTCAAGAATCCAAAAGTTACTGGTACCGACAAACTACCATCATGGAAAACATGGAGCTCTTCATTAAAGCTCTAGGCTTTCCAGATAACAGTGGATAATAACAGTTATTTACTGAAAATATTTAAATTTTTTGTTGGGAAGAGAGTGGGAGCAATAGAAAGGCAATCGCTTACAAGACAATGTAAAGTTTCTTTTGCGAACTTTGTATTGTTGCTTTCTTGTGGATAAAGCCAATGTTCTTTTGTGTGTAAGGATTCAGCACCAAAGCAGTCCCTGTATTAATCTGCTATTTACTGACTTTTCTTGCAAATCTCATCTTTCTAATTCACTTCTTGCATGTGTAATACTCCAATAAAAAGACCTGTGTGAACTGTATCCCCCAAGGTGTGTTGCCTCCATTTTTTAGATATTCTGGAAGCTGCCTGTCATACTTTTTCATTTGCTGCCATTTAACCAGATCCCTGTATCCCCCACAAGCCCAAACTCTCTCATATCCTTGGTGTTTGAGCTAGTTTCCTCATGCTTTGTGGTTTGAACCATATTTTATAGCAACAGCCTCTTGCTCTGACTCCTTGATCCTGACTGTTGCTGCTGGAAGAGCTGTCAGTCGCATACTTCTATGCATGTGCCCCACCTCAAAAGACTTGAGAGAACAATGCAGTCTTCCCTCTGTACCCTGGAAAAATAGCATAGTACAGCTTGCACAGAAGCCTTCTGCTGGACAAAGGCCTCCATACTAGGAGTTTGCAGCGGGCAAAACAGCTGTCTTGGGACTGAGATTTATGATCAGACACAAGGCTCCAATACTCCTACACTACAGTGAAAACTTAAATTAGGCCTTACTTACTAATTGGCATTTCTTGAGTAACTCCAGTCCAGTCCTGCACCTCTGGGTAGTCAGCCTCTTCCAGCAGCTTGGAAACTGAGCATGTCATCTTTTGATGACATCAGTGTACTAAGGCAGGTGGCACTACACACTGGCCCTAGTAACCTATTGACAAAGCAAACTCACAGGAGAAACAAATAAGTAGTCAAACAATAGAAAACTAACTCTATATAACTGTGGGACCCTAACCCCAGTAAGGACCCCTCCTTCCTCCACCCAGACTGAAGAAGAGGCTTACTTGCGGACTGCAAGTAAGGGGCCCAGACAAGGTGCTGCCATCCAAGTGACAACAGAAATTCCTAGAGCACAAGGTAAAACAGAACAGGCAGCCTCCTGTCAGTGCTTACACGCCTCAACACCATGACTCGCAAGAAATCCCCAGACCAACAAAAAATTCACAGTAACTTTTTTCAGGCCCGGGATTGCGCCGCTGTACTATCACCAAACAGGGCGGGTTCCGAGACTGGACTGAAGTTACTTGAGGAACGCCAATTAGCAGATAAGGTCTAAATTGACTTTCCTTATCATCCCTCCAGTCCAGTCCTGTACCTCTGGGATGCAACAGTGCAGTTCTATCGAAGGTAGGGGCCCGTGATTCCAGAGTCTCCCGCCTCCTGCTCATCCAGATGATAATGTTTGCAAAAGTGTGGAGGGAGGACCAAGTGGCCGCCATACAATTTCGGCAGGTGAAAAACCATACTATGCCCACAAGGCCGCCTATGCCCTGGTCGAATGAGCCCGCAGCCTCGTCGTCACCAACTTTCCCTTCAACATATAGGCCGACATGATGCCTTCTCTAATCCACCTGGAAATAGAGCCTTAGCCATTGCCTCCCCCTTGTGCGGACCCCCAAATAGTAAAAATAAACAATCCAATTTACAAAACAGAACCATCCTCTTCAAATAAATGTCACAATACTCTCCTTACATCCAACAGATGCAACTACAGATCTACGTTTCCTGCCGGCCCTCCCGAGACTGCCGGCAGGGAAACCGACTGATTCTAATGAAAAACCGACACAACCTTGGGCAAAAAAGAAGGCACCAGCCGAAGCACCACCGTCTCCTTTGATATGGAAAGAAAAGACTCCCTTCACGAGAGAGCTTGAAGTTCTGAGATTCTCCATGCTGAGCAAATCGCCAACAGAAACACTGCCTTAAGTGTCAAATCTTTCAGCGAAGAACTGCTCAAAGGCGCCTTTGTCAGTGCCCCCAATACTAGATTGAGATCCCAAGGAGAAATGATTGACCACCTAGGCGGCTGGATCTGCTTCACTGCCTTTAGGAAATGGACCACATTCCAGGTGCGTTCAAAGACGCTGTGTGTATCAGGCCTTGATAACAAGAACTGGCCACCACTTGCACCCTCAAGAAACCAGAGGCCAGGCCCTTCTCAAAGCCTGCTTGCAAAAAGGCTAACAAGTTTAGCACTGTAGCTAGAAACGGTCGACCCTACCTTTCATGACACCAAGTCTCGAAGATGCACCAGACGTGGATATAAGATAAAGAAGTGAACCTTTTCCAGGCCTTCAGCAACATTGCTCTCACTGGACCAGAATAGCCACGCCTGCTCAACCGTGCCCTTTCAAGAGCCATGCTGTAAGTGAGAATCAATACACCTGAGACATTCACAGCGGCCCCTGGGTCAAGAAATCTTCCCTGACCAGCAGCTGCCATGGCCAGTCTGCTGTGAGGTGCCCCAGGTCGGCATACCATGGGCGCCTCGGTCAGTCCACGGCAATCATGATGACCATTCCCCGGTGAGCCTCAATCTGTTGCACAACACAGCCTATGAGTGCCCACAGGAGAAAATCATACAGGATGCCTCCGTGGGCCACTTCTGCACTAGTGCATCCAAGCCCTCAGACATCCTCTCTTGCATTCTGCTGAAGAACCAGCTCGATTTGGCCATAGCAAATGTCGTCATGAGATCCATGGTCAGTGTGCCCATTGGCTCACCACCTGCAAGAAGACCTCCTGGCAGAGCATCCATTCCTGGGGTCCATGTGCACCCGGCTCAGACAGTACGCCCTCACGTTGTCAGTTACCGCCATGTGCGCTGCCAACAATGCTTGAGAATGCTCTTCTGCTCATGTTATTCGAGAAGACATGGATGGCCTTCCCCTGCAGCCACAGGTGGAACCTCTGCAGGGCCTGGACGATTGCTCGCATTTCTAACCTGTTTATGGACCACATGGTTTCCTGCGAGTTCAGTGCCCCTGAACCTTGTGTCTTTCACAGTGAGCACCTCAGCCTAACAGACTGGCATCTGTCATCAGCAAGTTCCAGCATGGTGCCTTGAGGGGCAATCCCCACTCTTAAATTCTCGGGGTGGAGCCACCACCTGAGCACTTTCCTGGTCACTGCCGGGCAGATTAGTCGCTGCAACAAGAGATGTTTCTGGTGAGACCATTTCTGGAGCAATGCTCTCTGCAACAGTCACATGTGCGCCCTTTTCCATAGCATGAGTTTGAGCATTGCTGCCATGGTTCCTAGCACCTGCAGATAAACGGTATATAAAACCAGTTAAATAAATAATGCCAGGCTGACAGAGCAGTCATCTGCTGGAATTGGCTCACAAGCAGCTGCGGTCCCTGCATTCTGTGCCTTGGAAGAAACCCTTTTCCACTGCAGGTGTTGAAGCACCTCCCCCCCCCCCCCCTCCACAGATACTCGAGTTCCTGGGATGGCACCAACTGACTCTTGGCCACGTTGGATCACCCATCCAAGACTTTGCAGGAACTCCACTACTCTTGCTTGTTCGCTTTCGCTTCTGGACTTTGCACAAATAAGCCAGTCATTGAGATATGGGTGCACCAGGACTCCCTCCTGGTGGAGTGCCACCACCACCACTACATCCATGACCTCAGTGAAGGTATGGGGTGCCATTGCTAGTCCAAAAGGCATCTGGGGCTCCCAGTGACTAAGTAAACTCTGTCCTCTTGGGTGGCGGACTGCACTATCCTTGCCTATGAGCAGGCAGGGATTTCACTGGACCAGGTGGTCATGGCGCACTACATCAGGGGCATGGCTACTTCCGTGGCAAATCTGCGTTCCATCTCAGTGATGGAAATCTACCGGACTGCCACCTGGTCTTCAGTCCATACCTTCGCAGCTCACTAGTGCCCGGAGAGGGAGTCTCGATGGGACAGCACCTTTGGCCACACCGTACTCCGTCTCTCTTGGGGGTGTGGCAACTCTTGTCCTCTGACCCTTCTGTGTTCAGGCTACAAGAGTGCTGGTTTACCACCGGACACTTGGGTCTTATGAGAGTCTCTCAGTAGGGACTCAACTGCTGCTGATCACATCTCACCTTTTGCAGTTCGCCATGGTGCTTTTACAGGTTCTCGGTGGCCTGTAGCTGGGGAGTTCCATATGTGAGGACTGACTTCCTGCTTGTTACAAGAGAAAGCATAGTTATTCACCTGTAACAGGTGTTCTCTGGAAACAGCAGGCATCAGTCCTCACAACCCTCCCTTATTCCCTTTGAGTTGCTTCTTTACTGTATTTTATTTTTCCTTAGCTGTCTTAGCTTTCATTTTATTGAGGCAAGATGGCACCCTTGGGCGGGAGGCAGACCATGCATGTGTGGTGCATCTCCCAAAGCTGGGGCGATGCTTCCGCGTGGACTTTGTTGGCACCAATGACACCCATATGTGAGGATTGATTCCTGTGTCCCTGGAGAACACCTGTTACAGGTGAGTAATTATGCTTTTCCACAAAACCAAAGACCGTCCACCTTAAACCCAGAATCAGTCAGGCTACTCTGACTGGTGGCCAATGCTGCAAGAATGAAGCACAGAAAAGTAGCTGATAAAAACCCTGGAGGACAAACATTGATTTCAAGAAGCTGTTAGTGAATGGCAGATGTTATATTCCACAATGAGCCACAAAGCTCATGCAGGCTGGCTGAAAGTGGTACCTAATTTTGGGCTCTGACTCTCCATTGCTTTTGCCTGTTAGTCCAGACCAGCAGCGCTGTTCTCAGGTACTTGTCTGAACAATGCTAAAACCAGGTCTCTAACTCCAGCTCTGATTGTTTCCTATCATCAAAATTCACTGGCGTGAACCTTGCAACACTGTTTTCAAAATCCAATCCATTTAATGAATGCATTGTAAACAAAGCAGGGTTACTTACCTGTAACAAAAGTTCTCCAAGGACAGCAGGATAAATCAGCCACACCTGGTGATGTCATCTGACGGCGCCGTAGACGGAAGATACTCTCCTATCTCAGAAAGGCAAAGCCTTTCTGAGCATGAGCTAGCCAGCCCAACCCATCGGCCCCCTCCTAGCCAGCCAGGACGTCCCAAGCTGAAATATTGCTACTAGGCGGCTGGTATGTGGCTCCGGAGCCAGCCCCTTCCAGGGGAGGTGGGTGGGTAAGTGTGGCTGACTTATCCTGCTGTCTTCAGAGAACTCTCATTACAGGTAAGTAACCCCCGCTTTATCCAAGGACAAGCAGGATGAGTCAGCCACACCTGATGCCTCCCAAGTTTACTGCATGTGCTGCGGTGAAAGGGATAGGTCGCCAGGGACTAGAATGGAAGGAGGAAGCCTTGATTTCCTTAGTTGGCTTTTATTGCATGGAACAGACTGTGGCATGGTATAGTGTAACGGTAAGGCGAGTGCTGATGTCACGAGCACCGAACTGGTGCTGTTACAGTGTGACAGCAGCATATTTATCAACACAACATTTTACAAGAATAACAACAACTTGAACCTTGTGCAAACCAGTGAAGAGTACAGAACAATAACATGTGCAAACAACAACATTGTACAAAGTCACATAGAACGTGTGCGGACAACCTCAGCTCCCTTGGATCCAAATGAGCGCGAACCAGGGAGCTAAGCAGAGTCATTGGACAGATGCAGGACAGAGTCCTCGGGCAGATTCTGTGGCTGCTGTCCAGTTGAGTGCATGACTGAGTCCAGGACCATTCATCTGAAGGCGGCGTCTGTCCATGCCTCCAGGTCGAGGCAGTAGTGGTGCTGGAATGTGTGGATGGAGGACCAAGTGGCTGCCTTACAGATGTCCGTCACTGGTACTGAGTTGGCAATGGTTGCAGCCATTTTTCATAGCTGGTGAGCATTTGCTCATGGTGTGTCGCGTGTTCCCGCCCAGTCTAGGCAAAAGGCGATGCAGCTAGAGATCCATAGGGACAGGGTCCATTTTGTGACTGGGCATCCCAGTCTGTTGGGATCATAAGATACAAAGAGCTGGGTGCCCCGTCTGTCACGTTCCATCCTATTGAGGTAGATGTGTAGGGCTCTGATGCAGTCCAGGGTGTGGAGCCTCCTGTCCTCTGCGGAGGCGTGAGGTGCTGGGTGGAAGGAAGGCAATTCGATAGTCTGGTTGAGGTGAAAACTGTATGCCACCTTAGGGACGAACTTGTGGTGCGTCCGGAGGGTGGCCCGGTCCTGGTAGAGTGCGTGTAGAGTGTGTGTGCCACCAGCACCTGCAGCTTGCTGATCCTCCTGGCAGAGGTGATGGCCGCTTCATATATACGTCATAAACCCATCCCAGCAGCCACCAGGAAGAGGGTTTTCCAGGCCATATATTTCATGTCTGCTATGTGTAGTAGCTTGAAGGGCTCACCTGCCAGCTGGTTGAGGATGATGTTGAGGTCCCAGGAGGGCACTGGGGGCCGGGTTGCAGGTTTCCTAGGCCCCTCATGAAACGCATGACCATCGGAAGCGTGGCAATGAAGCCGCCCTTAGCATGGTCGTGGAATGCAGTGATTGCCGACAGGTGCGCCCATATAGATTGTGTCTTTGACCCATTGTCGAAGAGTAAGGTGAGGAAATGCAGGATCTGAGCCACTGGGCAGGTGAAGGGATTCAGCTGCTGAGCCGCACACCAGATTCCAAAGCATTTCCATTTTAAGCCATAGGACTTTCTGGTGGATGGACGTCTGGCTGCCAGCACGACGCCTTGCACTTCTGCAGGCAGATTTAGGGATACCAGGGTCATCCTTTCAGCTGCCAAGCCGTCAGCACAAAGGCTGAAAGGTTGGGGTGCAGGGTCACCCCGCCATCCTGCGTGATGAGATCTGGGCGCTGGTGTAGGTGTATGTGAGGTTGCCTGGGCCAATGTGGGGTGATGAGGATAACATCTGCCTTGTCGTGGATGATCTGCTTTAGTGTTCTCGAGATGAGTGGCATGGGGGGGAAGGCATATAGCAGGGATACTTTGCAGTCTCCTCCGATGCAAATAGGTTGACCTGGGGTTGCCCCCACTTGTGGAAGAGGAAGGCTGCCTCTTCTGGATTGAGTGTCCACTCGTGGGGGTCAAGCTGATGACTGAGTCGGTCAGCTAGCTGGTTCTGCACTCCTGGGAGATAGGAGGCCTGTAGTAGGCACTGTTTGGAGAGAGCGAAGGCCCAGATCTTGATTGTCTCCCTGATAGGGAGCGTGAGCCTGTCCCTCCTTGTTTGTTGATGTAGAACATGGCCACCTTGTTGTCTGTCTGGATCAGCACCATCCTGGTGGCTATGTGGTCGTGGAAGGCTATGAGCGCATAGCATATTGCACGGAGTTCCAGTAAGTTTATTTATTTATTTATTAACAGCTTTTATATACCGCACTTTTGTCATCAGTGCGGTTTACATTTTAACAACTTTGTACTTAAGCATTAAACATATGTCAAGTTTACAAGTAACAGGAAATGAACATGGATAACAGGGATTAAGAATAACAAATATTCTCAACTATTTACAATATATTCACAAATGTTTGAATGAAGTTGATGTGACAAGTGCTGTCCAGGCCCCCTGGGTGCAGAATTGTCCACAGTGAGCCCTCCAGCCCACTGGGGAAGCATCTGTCATGATGACTAGGTGGTGTGGGAGTGTTTTCAGGGGCTTTCCCTGCAGCAGGTTTTTGTGGTGGGCTCACCACCAGAGGGACACCTTGACTTCTTCGTCCAGTGGGACAAGGGTGGATAGCGATTGGGAGTGCTGGTTCCAGTGGCTGCGGAGGTGCCATTGGAGATGATGCATGTGCAGCTTTGCAAGGGGGATCACGTGGGTCATAGCAGCCATGTGTCCCAGAAGGCACAGCAGGGTTCGTGCATGAGTCTGTTGGGTTGAGCAGATGGTCCTGGTCAGCGCCATGATGGAGTGATCCTGGGTCTCCAGGAGGAAGGCCCTTGCCGTGGTCATGTCTGTGTCCGCTCCAATGAATTTGAGTCATTGAACAGGTTGGAGTTGGGACTTCTGTCTGTTCACCAGGAAGCCCAGTGAGGATAGGCGTTCGACAGTCTTGTCTACCGCTGCCTTGGTGCATTGACGGGATGGGGCGGAGATTAGCCAATTGTCAAGGTAGGGGAAAACTGTGATCCCTTGCTTGTGGAGGTGTGCCACTGGCACTGCGACACACTTGGTGAAAACCCTCGGGGTTGGGGATAAGCCGAAAGACAAGACCCTGTATTGGTAATGGTTCCTCAGGACTTGGAAGTGCAGGTACTTACGGTGTTCTGGATGGATCGGCACATGCGTATAGGCATCCTGTAGGTCCAAAGAGGCTAACCATTCCCCAGCCTGTAGCAGAGGTAGAATGGAGCCCAGGGAGTACATCCTGAATCTCTCCCTGAGGATGAATTTGTTGAGCTTCCTGAGGTTGAGGATGGATCTGACACCTCTGGACTTCTTGGGGATCAAGAAGTATCTGGAGTAGGAGCCTTCGGAGGTTTCAGGAGCTGGTACCGGCTCTATCACTCGGGACGTCAACAATGACAGGATCTCCTTGGTAATGGTGGAGGTGGGGTGGGGTGGGGTGGTACTGGATGCTCGGGACCATAGCCACGGGGTCAATGAGTAGCGGATTTTGTACCCTTGTGATATGATTTTCAGGACCCACTTGTTCGTCTTGATGGCACTTCAGGAGGCGGAGAAGGCCGACAGCCAGCCACCCACTGGTGGAGCAATTTGGGGGCATTTGTCAGAAGGAAGGGTTAGGCCTCCCCCTGGCTGCGGAAGACATTTTCTGTTTGTGCTCCTTTTGGTGCGGTTTGGAGCGATATGATGGTTGATATGATTGATTTTTGTATCTTGGGGCCTGCCACTTGCAGTAAGAGTTGAATCGCTTGGCTGGTGGGTTGGATTTTAGGTAGTAGTCCCTCTTATGGTTGGTGCTGGTGTGTTCAATCCCCTCCTCTGCTAGAGTTTGGAGGGTGTTGACATGGTCCTTGAGGTCATTGACCATGTCCTTGACCTTGTCACCGAAGAGTGAATGTCCAGTGCTGGGGATGTCCACTATGTGATCGTGGGTGTCGTCTCAAAAACCTGATGCTCTCAGCCACGCGAGGCGCTGAGCTGAGATGGCGGTTCTGGTGGTGGAGTCAAAGGCTTCTCTGACCTGGTGCTTGGTGCATTCTCCCAGGTCAGCCAGGGCGGTAGTGGTGCTTGCTGGCACCATGGGTCCTGCAAGGCTGTCTTTGACAGTTTGAACGAGCCTGCCTTGGTATAATGCATGCTGTAGCTGGAGGGAGGCAATTCTGACACTCAGCATGGTTCCTTGGAACACCCTCTTGCCTACATCATCCAGCAACTTGAGGTCGTGGCCCGGCAGGTGGGTTCCTTGAGGACTTGTGTCTTTTTAAGGCAGACTCGACTATGATGGAGAGGTGCGGCAGCTGAGTCTTCTCGAATCCTGGGGTTGGTGGACCTAGTACTTGATGTCCAGTTTGCATGAGCAGGCTGAGTTGGATGCTGGGGTCTGCCAGAGTCTAGCCAAGTCCTCCCCCAGCAGTTGGTGGATGGGCAGAGAGGTGAGGGACTTAGGTGCCTCAAGGAACTTTAGCGCTGTTTGTACATCTTCCCTCAGGTCTGGGGTATCCCTGGTGCTGAGCGACAGGGCGGTCACAATACTGTGCAAGAATTTAGGGTAGGTGATGTCCTCTGGCTGTGTGTGGGGGCTGTTTGTGGCCTGGTCCTGAGTGGAGGAGGTGGTGAGAGAGTCCCTTGCTCCTTGGTTTTCTGGTGGTGTTGACTCTTCGCCCCCACTGGCCACTGAGGGCTAAGGTGGAGACAGAGGGGGTACAGGAACCCATGCTTCAGATGTGTTGGGGTGCAGGAGCAGACAACTTTCAAGCGTTGGCCACTCTTGTAGGAGGTGGTAGACGAGCTGAGGAACTCAGCTGGGTAGGCTTTTGTGCTGGGCACTGGCATGGAACTTTCTTCCTCCTGGATCCAGTTGGGAGGGGTCCGGGGGGAGGGTACGCTGCCCGTGGAGTACTTGGTTCTTTCGAGGACTACTGGGCTGCCGGTGTGTCTGTTTGCTGAGGAGCTCCTGCCTGCTGTGCTGCTAGATTCAGTGCTGTGTTGCTTCCTCCTATGGCTGCCTATACCTGTATGCTGATTCTCGCTGCTTTTCCTATGCCTGCTTCTGGCACGGTGAGAGTGTCTGTGCTGGTGATGTCTGCGCCGAGCATCAGGGCTGCTGGATGAGTGCGTGTTCTTTGTCGGGTCCAATTGGGGCTGTAGGCGTGGCTTCTGTGTCATCCAATGGAAGAACAGGAGGCGGGTCTGTGGTGCCGATTGTGGTGTCTGCGTGGTGCTGAGTCTGTTTCTGTGCTCTGGGCAGTTGACGCCGGGGGGGGGCGTGGAGCAGCAAGGCCGGAATAGGAGCTGAGGCGTGGTGGAAGAGCATGGCTGGGTGTCAGCATGGAGAAGGCCTCCATGGCGGGGCAGCCAGAGTCCCGGGGCAGAGAGCCAGCAGAGGGAGTAGTGGTGGCAGCAGTGGTGGTCCCCGAAGGAGCAGAGTCTCGTAGAGTGTCATCCCTCGCTGATTCAGCTGTGCCCTTACTGGGGGGAGGAGGAGGAGCAGCAGCAGCAGCATTGAGGGCCTCTGCGTTGCTGGAACTCCTCAGGAAGTCCTGGAGTGCAAGTCCCCTGGATTTTTGTGCCTGTGGGGACATCCATGCACAGGCAGAGAAGTCCTCTACATTGTGGTCTTTTCCGAGGCAGCGGAGGCAACATTCATGAGCATCGGAGTTGCTCATCTTCCAGGCGCATCGGCTGCCTTTTTTTAAAGCCTGGTTTTGGCATTGCAGGTCAGAACTTCACTTCTGTTTCTTATTCCTCTGAGATCTTCACTTCTGTTCCTTTATTCTTTGTATGCTGATAGATTTTTTGTGGAGAGTAGAGAAGTCCGTCATGTGGGCAAGGTGGAAGAGAAAGAACTGGCTGGCTAGGGGCAGGCTGGTGGGTTGGGCTGGCTAGCTCGCTCATGCTGGAGAATATCTTCCGTCTACGGCGCCATCAGATGATGTCACCAGGTGTGGCTGACTCATCCTGCTTGTCCTTGGAGAACTGCAGACACACTAGCACAGGGGTTTTCGATCCAGTCTCAGGACACACCTTAGAAGGTTTTCATGATAACCACAATGCATAGACATGAGAGAGATTTGCATACAATGGAGGCAGTACATGGAAATCTCTCTTGTGGTTGGTTGGTTTATTTATTTATTTAACAGGATTTTTATATATAGTGTTATCATTTTAGTCAAAGTGGTTTACGTTGTAATTTGAACTTGGTTAATGTACATTAAACAGGGTCGCTGATAACTTGGATTCTTCTGAGGCAGTGGTTATTCTGGAAACCTGGTTGGCAAGGGGTCTCCCTGGGTTCAGAATCCCTGCCCTAGCACAGTGGTATTCACTTCCCGTCCTTGAGGGCTGCCAACAGGTCAGGTTTTCAGGATATTCTTAATGAATTTGGATATAAGAGATTTGCATACCATGAAGGTAGTGGATATACTGTATAAATCTCTCTCATGAATATTCAGTAGGACTGTCCCAAACACCTGACCCATCGGTGGCCCTTAAGGCGTGGGAGTGGATACCAAGGCTCTAACACTTCATGCACTGTGTTGTTATGGGTACCAGCCAGCTTTCATTCCTTCCCTCAGAAGAAGTGGCCAAAACTAAATGAGGCATTGTAATCATGAACAATTATTGCAACATGAAGGAAACAGAAGGGCAAGCAATTAACTGGCCCAGTCTGACTTAAGTGTTTGTTCCTGAAGGGAAACTGAATGTTATTGTACATTCCAGGCCATGCCCAGCCAACGTTTGCTTATGGAAATCTGATCTCGAAGAAAGTTCTGTTTTATTGTTTTTAATGGGGGAGGATTTTATACATGAGTCTGGTTTAGCTTTCTGCCAAGATCTGAGACGTAACACAGTAGAAGAGAGCAAGTGATCCATTCTGTCCACCTGCAAGCAAGGATCTGGTGTACTGACAGCTACAGCCACGGAGCACTTGTAGAAGGGCATGCCTTAGCCATACCAGTTTTTGTTTGCTTTCTCATTGGTTCTTTACCATCCTGGGCATTTAACTCAACACCAAGATCTCACCCTCAAACCTTATAACAATATGAAGCTACCAAAACTAATAATGCTGTGCCCTGAACATCCAGCTTCACAGGTCCCTGTGGTCTTTCTGACCACTACTTGACCACCGCCACCCTGCTAACACCAACCTGGGGAGCTTTAGTCTGCCGATTCCAACCCAGGTACCCTGTGGCTTGCAGGATTGCCAGGCAGTGCTTCCTTTGGTCTGTCCCTAGGCTCTACAGCAGTGGTTCTCAACCCAATCCTTAGGAGACACCTAGCCAGTCAGGTTTTCAGGCTAACCACAATGAATACACATGGGGAAGATTTGCTTGCCATGCCTCCACTGAATGCAAATTTCTGTAATGCATATTCATTGTGGTTAGCCTGAAAACCTGGCTGGCTAGGTGTATCCCAAGGATTGGGTTGAGAACCCTGCTGTAGAGACTAGGAACAGACCAAAGTCATGAGTAGGGCTGACCCATCCCTAAGCGAGCTAGGCGGCCAACCCAGGTAGGCAGCTTTGTGCCACTGCGTTTCATGCCGTTTCTGATCTCCTCCAATGTACTATCGGGGGGGGGGGGGGGTGGAGTCCAGAAGCAGCAGACAAGAAAGTAGTGGCACAAAGCTGCCACTTTTAAACTACTGCTGCTACCTCTGTCTGCCTGCCTCCCTTACAAAAACAAAAATGCAGAAAACCAATGAGGTAATGCACCACAGCAGTCATGAAGAACCCAGATGGTCTACAGTTCTTCAAGACTGCTGTGGTGCATTACCTCGTTGGTTTACTGCTGTCCAGATAAGTTCTTTGAACTATTTTTTTGCTGCATTAATGTCTCATGCTGTCACATTGCTGTGCTGTGGCTGTTTAAATTTTACGCCGTACCTATTTGGGTTCTTCATAGAGGTTTTTTGACCATTGATGTATGTAGTCTTTTCGATTACTGTGACCCAATTGTCCCTTGATTGATTCTTCCTCCTTATAGTTACTGGTTGGAGGGTTGGCCGAGGTCTTTTTTCCTCTATAATTGAAGTTATTTTACCCAAATTGGTCTGGATTTTTTGTTTCTCTTACATGTGGTCTGTTTAATCATTCTTTTTTTAAAATATTTTCTGTGCCTTGTTTGGCGTTTTCTGCATTTTTGTTTTTGAATTTTTGGCTCCTTGGGGATTGTTTTGTAATACAGTGCCTCCGTTACAAGACAGAGTTAGTGGTGGCATGGCTGGGCGAGGGTGGCAGGGCCAGGATTTCTGCCTAGAGCAGCAGAAACCTTGGGCTGGTCCTGGTCATGAGGACTGGGTTGAGAACCTCTGCTCTATAGGGAGTAAAGGATGGCTTGTTTGCAATACTGCAACCTTCCAACCTTGTTCTTACACCGTTATAATAGGTAAGGATTTATCTGCAGTACAAGAGAATAACTGAATAATCAAATACACTCCCCAGGAAACAGCACTGGTACCACACTGAAAAATACACCCTGGTTCTGACTTTTCTCAATATATTTCTATTACTATTTATTTGTATAGTTCTACAAGGCATGCGCAGCACTGCACACAGTCCCTGCTCCTAAGAGCTTACAGTCTAATCAAGACAGACAACACAACAAGTGGGGACTAGGATATACCTAGGAGAATGGTAAGGGACATAGACTAAGATGATGCTGAAAAAAAGGAACTATTAATATGAAAGAAACAACAAAATAAACAGCAGCAGGATTTTCTCAGGAACGTCCTCCTCTGACAACAGCACAGAAAAAGATTGAGCAGTTGTGAGTCCAGAGGCAGCCAGGCAAAGGAAACCACTGTACAGTAACAAGTTTGCCTAAAAAGCTGGAAGCATCGCCCTCCAGAGCAGAGCAGCCCCGTGGTCCATGTACGGGGCCATGCTGGTCCTGCTCGCCATCAGAAAATTAGAAGAGTGAGTTCACTCACACAGAAGAGAGAATTAAAGAACTGCAGATAGATGCTTTAACCTATGAACAATGTACAGATACGTTAGCCATCCTTTTAGCTGCCACACATTAATGTAAAACTCAGTAAAATAAACCAAGATAGTTGTCAATCCTAACCTCCCGAGTATGGAGTATATTTCACAGGACCCCCTCTCCCCCCAAAGATCTCTAAAGGGGGGGGAGGGGGGGAAGGAACTATACTAGTTGATATGGAAAGGCAGAGCAGATTAGAAACATGATGGCAAAAAAGACCATCTGGCCCTATGTTTCATTTTAAAATCCGTTCACTCAAGCACCTACGCTCCCTGTTGGACCCAGACGATTTCCGGACCATATATCAAGCGCTAATCCTGCCACACTTTGACTTTGCAAATGCCATCTTACAAGGTCTCCCCCAATCCACACTAACCCCCTTACAGTTGGCCATGAATGCCGCAGCTAGGGTCCTTTACGGAGCATCCAGAAGCGACCACGTGACCCCAATTCTCAAACAGCTTCACTGGCTACCTATCCATGGGAGGATCACCTTCAAAACCCTACTCTTAGCATTCAAGGCAATCAAAGGTATCTCATCCTCCTCACTCACACATCTTATTCACATTGTCCCCCCCAACAGATCCAGAAGAGCAACAGCCGTAAACTTGCTAGTAACCCCAAAGGCTTTGACAAAGTGCAACAAGACAACCACAAACAGGGCATTCAGTTTCTATGTCCCCAAATGCTGGAATGCTCTACCCCCTGACATTAGGGCCATCGCCAACCTATATCAGTTCAGGAAGGCACTCAAATCCCACCTTTTCCTCCAATACTACCCAACCAGCAATTGAACCTAGATATCCCTCTCAAGAAATGACCCACTCTAGAAAGGCCCTTACATTCAGTATCTGATTTTTACCTATCCTTGCAGTGTAAATAGCTTATGTATATAGTTAACCCTGTTGTCCAAGTTTGTACGCCTGTTCGATGTAAAACCAGACAGCTTGTTGTTATGGTCATTGTGTTGTGATGTAAACCGCGCTGATACCGAATAGCGCGGTATATAAGAAACTATAATAAATAAATAAATTCTGCCAAATCTGTATCCCTTCAATGCTGCTTCTAAAAGCAGCATCTCCACAGCTGTAAGAGAGTATCGCTGCTTACTATCTGTATTTCTTTTACGTGCGATTGTAAAATTGGGGTTAGCAGGTCTTCAATCCCATTTCAAGGTATAATAGATGTATAGGGGACACCAAGGCACTAGTCACGTAATCATAGAGGGGCACATGTAGGCATGACACCAGTGTGGTAGGGATACTGTGAGAAAGAGAATGCCAATATCTGTATGCATATAGAAGTCAATGGACTAAGCTGCATTTAAAAAAGCCAAGAATGCACTGGCCAGTGTTAATGTGGGTACTATCTCTTGCAAAACATTGCACTAATACCTCAGATTCTGTAGCAGACAAAGCATAGTTACGCCCCTGTAACAGGTGTTCTCCAGGGACAGCAGGAATCAGTCCTCACATATGGGACATACTACCACGCATGCGCAATTTTCTTCCCACCCAAGGGTGCCATCTTGCTCAGTCAGATAACACAGCTAAGACAGCAGTAAAAACTAAAATAAGGCAGGGAGTGCCACTCCCAGGGGAGGAGGGAGGGTTGTGAGGACTGATTCCTGCTGTCCCTGGAGAACATCTGTTACAAGTGAGTATCTACTCTTTCTCCAAGAATAAGTAGGAAGTCAGTCCTCACATATGGGACTTCCTAGCTCCAGGCTGTCAAGGACCGAACCACAACAGCACCAACGGTGACCAATTGTTAAGCCGTGAGTTGCCGAATGCGAGTCCTCACTGAGAGACTCTGCAGACCCTAGTGTCCAGCAACAATATCACTCCAGTAGCCTGAACACAGAAGGGTCGGAGGTCAGGAGTTGTCTACACCCCGAGAATATTACAGAGTACTGCCTGACCAAAGGCACTCGCTCTCCAGGAAGTAGTGAGCTGCGAACATATGAACTGAAGACCATGTTGCGGCCTTGCAAATCTCCATCACCGGCACTGAGCCAGAGGTAGTCCACAAAAGTGGCCATCACCCTCACGTGATGTGCTGTAATACGTTGCTCAAGGGAGAGGCTAGCTTGCTCATAGATGAGGGCAATACAATCTGCTACCCAAGTGGACAGAGTTCGCTTAGTCATGGGGAGCCCCAGTTTGCTGGAGTCATAAGACACGAAAAGCTGAGGAGCTTTGCGATAGGCCTGAGTCCGCTGTAAGTAGAAGGACAGGGCCTGGTTTGCAATCTAGTGTATGAAGCACTAGTTCCTCCTTGCAGGCATGAAGTCATGGAAAGAAAATGGGGAGAATCACCTCTTGGTTGAGGTGGAAAGGAGACACTACCTTCAGGAGGAATTTGGGGTGCGTGCGCAGTACTACCCTATTCTTATAGAACCACATATATGGTGGATCTTCCACCAGAGCCTGGAGTTCACTCACCCTTCATGTGGACATAAGGGCCATCAGAAAAGCCACTTTCCATGACAGGTACTGCAGGTGGCAAGTAGCCAAGGGCTCCAACGGTGGTTTATTGAGCTGAGAGAGCACCACGTTGAGTTCCCACTCTGCCACTGGAGGGCGGAGAGGGGGTTTGGATAATAGGAGGAACCTGGAGACCAGGGGCTGGCTCAACAGGATGGGGTGAGCAGCTATGGCACTCAGATGTTCCCTCACCAAGTTGTATTTCAGCCTGGTGTGTGACAGGTGCAGTAAGTACTATAATACTAGTTGCACCTGGCAGGAGAAGGAATTCTCCTCCTTTTGCACCCACCAGGTGAAGAACCTTCTCCACTTAAAGGCATAAGCCCATCTGATGGAGGGTTTTCGGGAAGCCAGCAGGATCTCCTCAACTTCTCCTGGAAGATTGAAAGGGGCCAATGCTTTCCTTTCAGCAGCCACGCTGTTAGTGTTAGCAACCCCAAATTGGGGTGCAGAAGGGAGTCCTCTTCCTGGGATAAGAGGTCTGGGGCTCAGTCCAGAGGGTCTGGGAGTGCCACCAACATGGAAAGCAGCAGAGGGAACCAAGGTTGCCTGGGCCACCTGGGGGTAATCAGTATAACTGAGGCCCTTTCGCTCTAAACCTTGAAGAGGGTCCTGGCGACCGGAGGGGGGGGGGGGGGAATGCATAGAGTAGGCCCTTGGACCACGAGATCAGGAAGGCATCTGCTGCCATTCTCTCTGGGTGCGGCTGACGGCTGCAGAAGCAGGGTAGCTACGTGTTGTCTGGAGAGGTGAATAGGTCCACCATTGGCCTGCCCCAGATGCAGAAGAGCTGCTTTGTCACTCTGGCATTTAAACACCACTCGTGTGGGTGAAGGACTCTGCGCCAGGCAGTTGTCCTGGCCCAGAAGGTATGCTGCAAAGGAGAGGAGGGCCACCACCTCCTGGCAGAGGGTGTACAAACCTGTGCCCCCCCTGCTTGTTGATATAAAACATGGTTGTCCATCTGAATCAGTACAAGGTGGTGCCATAGGTGGTGGCGGAATGCTCATGGGGGCCAAGAAGATTGACCTGAGCTCCAGAAGATTGATCTGTAGGAGCAACTCCTCCTGATAGCAGCTGCCCTGTGTGTGCAGTCTCCACAATTTGCTCTCCAACCCAGGAGGGAGGCATCTGTGGTCAGGGTCCTTTGTGGCATGGGTGCCTGGAAAGGCATTCCTACCTGGAGGTGGTGCAGGTTTTGCCACCAGTTGAGGGACTCCGCCAGCTGGTGGGTAACCCTGACCCTGTCCTGTAGCCTAAATCCACAACAAGCGTAGGCACCACTAGAATGTCTGCATATTTAAGTGGGCTGAAGATGTGATGTGGACCGTCGAGGCCATATGGCCCAGAAGGCAGAGGAAGAGACGAGTCAGTACTGACCGCTGGTGTTGTACTTCTCCTGACAGTTGCCTGAGGCATTCTGCCCTCTCTATTGGGAGGACAGTCTTGGCCTGTAATGTGTCCAACTGGGCACCTATGAACTCCAGACTTTGAGCTGGAGAGAGATGGGATTTGGGATAGTTGATGATGAACCCCAGATGCTGCAACAGAAGGGTGGCATGTTCTGTGGCCTGACTGACCTCTGAGGCTGTACCGCCCCTAATGAGCCAGTTGTCCAGGTAATGGAAAACAAAAGCCCCTTGTAGGTGCAGGTAGGCAGCTCCCACCACCAGGCATTTGGTAAAGACCCTTGGTGAGGAGGCCAGGCCGAAGGGTAGCACTCTGTACTGGTAATGCCCTCCTCCCACCACGAACCATAGGTACTGCCTGTGGGAGAGGTGGATCAGGATGTGCGTATATGCATCCTTTAGGTCCAAGGAGCACAGCCAATCTCCCTGGTGGAGGTAAGGCAGCAGTGTTCCAAGGGACGGCATTTTGAACTTCTCCCTCACCAGAAACTTGTTTACGTTTCTCAGGTCTAGGATGGGCCAGAGGCCCAGTTCTCTTTGGGACCAAGAAGTACTGGGAGTAGAAGCCTTTTCCCCATAGATGTCTAGGTGCAAGCTCTACTGCATTGTCCCTGAGCAGACCTGCAAGCTCTGAGAGCAGAAGGGTCTGGTGAAGGAGAGGTCGCACTGGCTCTCATGGAAAGAACCTGGGTGGCACCTGCTGTAGATGGAGGAGGCATCCCTCCCTTACCACCTGCAGGACCCACTGGCCCACCTATGGGCTGGTGAAGGTCTCCCAGAGGAGGAGAGGCCCTGCCCCAGGAGTCAAAAGCTCCTCCTGGGCTGGGTGGGAGCTGGGGCCTGGGTTTTTTGTGTCTTTGGCTTCTGGGCCCCATGGTTCTACCTTTTAGGGTCCGAACCCTACTGCTGGCCCGAGAAGGGCTGGTAGTGGTGACTCTGATGGAAGGACCCCTTTTTTCCTCAGGAACAGGGGTCTTTCCCTGATGGTTTCTTACGGGGGAAAGAAGAGGTCTTTCTGGAGAGCCGCTATTGAGTCACCACATCGGCCTCTATCTCAGCCGCCTTGTAGGCCATAGGTTTGCCAAAAAGGTTCTCCCCGGTACACGGGACATTGAGCAGCTTGTCTTGGACCACTGCTTGAGATCCAAAGACTGCAGTCAGGCTTTGTGCCGGGCGCCGATGCCAGCCACTGACTCAAAGCCATCGTAGGCCACCCGGGTAAGGAACTTAGAGCAGCCCTTGATCCCGGAGGTCAGGGTTTGGAACCTTTGGAGAGGTTCCCCAGTAAGCCCTGCTGAAAACCCAGACAACTCCTGGGTTAGGGTCTTGAGATACATGCCTATGTATAACTCATAGGCCTGGATCCAACACCCCAGCATCAAGCCCTGTTAGCACTTGTGCCTAAGGGCAGCAAGGGCTCTAGCATCCCTACCAGGAGGAACAGAAGAATGGGTCTTCTGTCCCTTAGGTTTTTGCATGATTGACTCAAGAACCATGGAGTTATGTGGGAGTTGGGGTTTGTGGAACCCCGGCCCTTTCCTGATGCGGTACATGGCATCGAGGCATCGGTTGACCACCGGTTCCAATGCCGGGATCTCTCATATTCTCAACAGGAGCCGCTTGAGGATCAGCTGCACTGGCACCGTGAGAGTTTCCTTGGGTGGAAATTCATACTGGAGGATCTCCAGTTCTTCGGTGTGTGGGTCCTCCTCCGCCTCAATTTGCATCAAGAAGTCTCTGGCTATGTTCCTGAAAGTCATGGAAGGCCACATCCTTGGAAGGCCAAGGGAGACAGGTCTGAGAGGATGTCTCGGTACCATCTGGTTTCCGTGGATGCCTCTTCGTTGGTCTACCACTCTGAGCCAAGGAGTGATGATGAATCCAAAGCCCTGTGACTCCTTGCCTCAAGGCCAGTGCTGAAAGGCCTGGGGTCTGCAGAGGACCTGGGGTCTGAGTCGCAGAAACTGACAGGGAAGACCAGATTCCTGAAGAACGGGACTGGGACTTCGACCGGCACCGAGGACTTACCCAAGGCTGGTGGTGCTTGGAACTCAGCTTGATGATTAGGGACTCCCCCGCAGTCAGGGGGGGGGAGGTCGTCGGGGCAGCTGATGCGGATGAACCAGCCATCATTGCCTGCTGCAGGGCCAGGATAGCAGTGATGTTCTGCTCCGGGGCTGCCATTCTGGTTTCCAAGCCCAAATGCTCCACAGCTTTTGGCATGGGCACCGAGGACCTCGGACCCAGTGCCAGCACTCTCACGAGCGAGTCCTCGTTGAGAACTATGTTCTCAAGGAAACGAGCACGGTCTCCGCCGGCTGAGGAATCCTTTTTGAGGACCTTGGTAGGGCACTTCTCGGAGCTGCCCAAGTCCCTCTGAGGGGTTTTACATGGTTTCTCCGGTGGAACTTTGATGGACTTCAAGGATTTTTTCTTCTTTTTCTCGGAGTGCGAGGTCTGATCGGAGAAGCGTGCTGCAGGACTCAGAGGACTCTCGGGCCACACAGGAAGTGCTTGTAACTCGGCTTGTAACTCGGTGTCAGGGATGCCGGTGCAGAGTTGGACCTTGGGAACAGTTTTTCTGGCAATTCCGATCTCTTCTTATTGGTCTTAAGCGTCATGGCCTGGCACACTTCACAGGAGGTGCTGTCATGGTCCAGTCCCAGGCAGCGTAGGCAGCAGTCATGGGTGTCAGTTACTGACATGGTTTGACTGCAGCAGTCACATTTCTTGAACCCACCAGGAGACATGGTGGGAAACACCCAGCCAGGGTCAACGACCCCCAGGTGAAAAAAGGCACAAAACACCAGTCAAGGCAAGCCTCAATTAAAAAAGCAGAAAGAGCTGAAAACAGCGCCAAGTCCAGCACCAGCTCGAGGTGGGAAAAGGAACTGGTACACAAACTGGGAAAAGCTAACTTTTAAGGATATTAGCAAGGATTTTTTCTGGGGAAATGGGACAGATGTCTGTTGAGCTCCTCAGTAAAAAGGAGAATGAGCAAGATGGCACCCTTGGGCAGGAAGGGGACCACGCATGTGTGGTAGCATCTCCCAAAGGCTTTTTTTGAAAGCTGGAGAAATGCTCTGGGTGGGCTCAGTCGGCGCTGATGTCACCCATATGTGAGGACTGACTTCCTGCTTGTTCCTGGAGAAGTCCAATTTACTGACTTGAGGTATCATGCTGAGGGTTCCAGTCTATCCCCATCACTGGTGAAGATAAGGGGCCCTCTGGCACCCCACTCTCATGGCAAGAATCAGAGGCCCCTCACAATCTCAACAGGTCCCCCTGCTCAGTCTAGGCCATCTGAAGTTCCCCCTGGTGGATGAGAGTGGGCGCGAGTTCCCCACCTTGTTGTCCAGACTGTGCTATTTTATGGTTTCTTGTATTAACAAAGGTCCATGAAATTGCATTGCCCTGTTTTAATTATTAATAACCTGCTTTACAAGTGTTTGCATGTGACAGAGCTTATTAATAATATTTTTATCACATTAACCTGTATTAATGCTTACGAGGACTAATGCACAGTATCGGTCTTAAGGTACTTTAGCAATAAACCAACCAAAATTGGTGACCAAACATAAATACTCAATGTCCAAAAGGCCCCAGTGTGAAACAGACAAAAATAAAAAAAAATGTTGTCAGATGTACCATCAAAGGAACAGGAGGATCAAACACCTACCCGCAGTGGCAACTCCTTTTAATCAAAACTGTTTTAGAAAAGCTACTTAGCTCTAAGGAAGAAAGGGCTGGTATAAGTCACAAATGGCAGGTAAATCCCATATACGACATGTCACTTCGAATCCCATCTTGGACACAGGATTCACTAGAATTACATTCCCTGCGCTTATACTAAGAAAGGGGAAAAAAAGAACTATCAGACTGATAGACCACCTTCAGACCCTGGCCATTATGCCTGCCAGGGTAGTTCTTGGATATGGACAATTCCTGGATTCTGATTGGAGGACTTACTAGCTCTCTCTGTGATGTCAGACGCTGTCACTATTAAAACTGGCGAGTTTTTTTTCCCCTTTGTTAGTATAAGTGCAGGGGAATAAATACTGTTCATCCTGAAGCAGAGTCCAAGATGAGATTCGAAACATGACATGTCATATATGGGATTTACCTGCCATTTGCGATTTATACCAGTGCTTTCTTCCTTAGAGCTAAGTAGCCTTTATAAAACATTTTTGATTAAAAGGAGTTGCTATTGCGGCTAGGGGGTTTGATCCTCCTGTTGTTTTGATGGCACATCCAACCAAAAATGTTTAAGGTACTTTAGAACAATTGCCTAAGATGAGCTTTATTTAATGTACAATCATGCTCTAATATTTTAATTCAAAATGACCGTGAATGCAATACTTTCATTTTGTAAGATATTAACAATGTAGAGCTCTTTGCTAATTGCTATACCTGTGCTGTTCCCTTATTTAACAGGTTCTTTATACCACCGTTATGCCAACAATACACAAATAAGCCTTTATAATCCTGGTCTCGTCTCATTCAAGGCAACAGTGCAAAAAAAACAGACATTCAAATGTGTATACACATTAAAATAGAGTAAACAACTCTGCAAAGAACAATGATCATAATCTACACAGAAAAAGCTTGCTCAAATAAATATGTTTTAAGTCATTTTCTAAAATTACAAACATCAGTGCAGACCCTCAAGTCATCAGGAATTCTTTCATTATGATACAAACAACTTAAATGCCCTTTGACGGAGATAATCTGTAATTTACCCATTGTTAATGATGGTAATATCAAAGTATTCATCCATCTTGCTCTAGTGGATCGGGAAGAGGAATACCAGTGAAGCAGCTGTTCCAGCCAAGGTGCTGACAAACCTTGCTTTATTTAAAAACGAATTCAAAATACAGTAGGAAGTCAACAAAGTGACATCAAATCAGGAGGAGTAATATGCTCATATCTGGACTTTTACAATAGAATATGCTCATATTGTCGATGACAGCGGGCCGGCCAGAATCCCACTGGAATAGTCTAGAAAGGGAACTAATACTTGCTTGAAAAACTGAATGAAAGTTAGCCTCAGCTAGATAGGGACATATATGCCTCAACATCCACATCGTAAAAAAAAAAAAAAAAAAAGAAAAGATTTTTGAATTAATTTCTGTACATGCTGTCTCAGACTCAAGTTCTGATGCAATAGGACACCTAAATGGGTGATTTCCAATTTAACAGAAACAAAGGGGTATGTTTACTAATCAGGGGTAGCGGCTTCCATGCGATATCGGAGCCATGGCCCTGCTCTGATATCACACGGAAGCCACCACCGCTGATTAGTAAACATACCCCAAAGTCTACATGTAAAACAAGCATTGTTTCAGTTTTTCGATAATTAATTTGGAGATCATGCTTAGTCGATCATAGAACTACAGCTTGAAAACATTCAAAGATTTCTGATGCATAAAAACCTCTCTTAGCATCAAGTGATACATGCACTAAAATGCATCCATATATACATGATAATACACTCCAAGTTTCCTTATGACCTCACAAAGCCAACCCCCGAGATATATCATGAATAATAGGTCCAAGAGAACACATTATGCCCTACCCAAACCTGCTGCTTCTGCCCTGACAAATAAGACTGAAACCCGTGATACCCACAGCAGAACGCCACATCCAAACCCTGCTAACACTAACGTTTGCAACAAATAAGCTTAAGAAATAATAGGAGTACCAAAATATGTAATTTGTGATCATAAGCACATGCATCATTTTCGATAGATTATTCTATAGTTAGTAACTGCAAAGAAATTCTGATTTGAGAAATTCTAGATGCAAAGGTAAGGGAGTGGAGGAGTGGCCTAGTGGTTGGGGCAAGGTACTTCAGGCCGGAAGGTCGGGAGTTCAAATCCCACCAGAGGACAGCAACCTTGGGCCGGAAGGACTGGGGTTTCTAGTCCCACAGGTGCTCCTTGTGGTCTTGGGCAAGCACTACACCCTCCATAGCCCATGTTCCCTGTAAAATAGTTATCTCCAAGTTATAATGCTCTGTTCAATGTAATTTCCGTTTGTTCAATGTAAACCGCACTGATGCAGAATAGCGCGGTATATAAGAGAATGTAAATAAATAAATAAAATAAATAAATAAATAAATAAATGATTATGTGAATTGCGCAAGATGACATCATCAATGGCAGAAGGGAGTCTGGAATCATATCCCAGAATGTCTCTGTTAGTTCTAGCACTGTATAGCGGGGATAAATATTCATGCACAATACGCTCCTGCTGCAAGGAGATTACAATCTAAGTGGGTACCTAACACAATGGGAGAAAAAGTGATTTGCTCAAAGTCACAGAGGAGTGGTGGTAGCAGAAGCAGGTTTTGAGCCCTGGTTCTAAGCCCACTGTTCTAACCCTGGGTTCTCAACCCATTCCTTGGGACACACTTAGCCAGTCGGGTTTTTGGGACAACCACACAGCGGTGGCATAAATTTTGCCTAAACAGCCCCCACAATGTGGGGTGGCCTGGCAGGAAGGCAGCGCGGCAAACTTACTTCATCATGTTTGCGGCACTACCTCCACTCTTGTAAGTTTTAAGCAGGCCCAGCGGCTGTTACCTACCAGGCCAAAGTCTTGCAATAACAGCTGCACTGCTTCGGCCTGGCAGGTAGCAGCCGCCGGGGCTGCCACAAACTTACAAGCATGGAGACAGTGCGACAAACATGATAAAATGAGTTTGCTGCTGTTGCACGAAGAGGGGAGGTCTGCATGAAGGGGGGGGGGGGGGAACACGCCACTGCAACAATGGGAGTCCCTCATTGGAACTTACGTCAGTGCCACAAGGAATATGCATGATAAGAGATTTGCATACAGCGGAAGCAGTGTATTAAATCAATCTCATGCATATTCATTGTGGCTATCCTGAAAACTACCCTAATCACTAGGCCACTTCCTCCCCCTTCATAATCGTCTTGAATCAATTACTGAAAGAATGGAGTTAGGGAGCTAGGCACCTAAATGAGTAACTTTGAAAATTGATTAGGAATGAGCACCTGAATTTATGAGCCTATTTACACTTCCACTAGCCACCTAAATTTAAGTGACTAAAGAGTGAGTTGCTATCGGGGCAAAGTCAGCGCTGGTTCTTTCACTTGGCGAATTGGAGATTTGATGGTTATTTCATTTCATTTAATAATACTTGATGCGCCATCCTTACTGGGGACAGCAGAGCAGTTTACAATAAAATAAATCCTAGAAAAGAAAAAAACGCCAATAATGGATAGGAAAATGGGGGAGCACAAGATGGGACAACATAAGGAGTTCAGAGATTAGGGGGAGAAGGAAAAGTGGGAAGGGCAAACACTGATAGAGACCACTAAATGGAATTGGATGGAAGGCTGTGCAAATAGGTGGGTCTTGAGTTGTGCCTTGAATTTTACAAAAGAAGGTTCTAGACGGAGGGAGGCTATTCCAAAGGGAGGGGCCAAGAAAATAGAAGGCAGAGTGATGTGTCATTTCCAGGTGTGCCTGAGAGGGAGCGGGTAGGAAACGGTGATTCATATGGATGGAACAGAGGGATTGATGAGGGGCATGAAGGATGAGTGAAGAAGCAAAGATTTCTGGACAACCGGTGTAAAGAGTTTTGTGAACCTGTGTAAGAATCTTATAATGGATGCGAGATGGAATAGGAAGCCAATGAAGACGGATAAGAAGAGGAGTTACATGGTCAAAGCTGGGTGTGTGATAGATTAATCTGGCGGCCGTGTGCTGAACTAACTGGAGATGTTACAGGGAGTATAGTGGGAGACCTGCAAGTGCTGGGTTACAATAGTCTAGTCGGGATAGAACGAGTGAGACTACAAGTATGATTAGAGCAGGGGTAGATAAGATAGGGCGAACTGGTCTGATCCTTCGAAGCAAGAAAAGAAAATGTTGGACAACCTAGCTAATGTGATCGTGGAATGAAAGAGCAGAATCCAGAATGACCCTGAGATCGTGAAAGGATGATGTAAGCTGGATAGATACACCGTGAAGGATAAGACTGACAGAGGGAGGAGTAATTGGACCAGAGAGCCCTGTAGCAGTGGTCTTGGAAGGATTAAGTTGGAGACGGTTTGCAAATAACCAATCGGCAACAAGGTCAGAATTAGCCTTTTGCTCAAGCCCCTCCCCTCCCAGTCAATGTGCAGGGAACAGGAGGGCAAGGCATGAAGCTTTAGTAAACAGAAGCGAGCAAGGAAAAGCCACCTCAATGCAAAGCCCTCCCTTCCTCTACTGTTTCACTGCCTCTCATAGGCAAGGAACAGGAAGAGAGCAGTGAAAATGAACTGGACAAAGCAGAGAAAAGAGCCACTCTGGTCCCTGACCCGGCTCCTCCTTTCCCGTCTGTAAGAAATAGGAGGGGAGGGGGCAAGGCTGGCATGGACTGCAGAATAGAGAAGTGTGGGTTTTGTTTAAACATCATTTCTTTTTCTTTTAAATATATTTTTATTAAGCATAACCAACAACCAACGGGCACAATTATACAAACCTCCAGAATTCTCCCCATCACTCTGCCTCCTCACAAAAACATCCAACATGCAAAACACTTAAGCTGACCACATAAGGAGGCCATCTCAGTTCAGAAAGGAACAGCACGGAAAGAAATCAAAGTCGTAGCCCACTCACCTAATATTTCCCCTCATGCCCTTCTGAACACACATCCATCATTCATCCCCCTCCTGCCCCCAGCTCACCCTCCCCTCCTCCCTGTCTCCCCCTATTCCATAACATATACAACAAGTGCAAATATCTGAGCCACCCCTGGGGTCATCCTCAATATGTGTGTGCGCATCTCCCAATCTGCCATCTCAGCAGCCATTCTCCACCATTGTTGGATGGGAGGCTCGTCCGGGCTCAGACAGCGTTTTAAAATTAATTTTTTCTTTAGTTGAACAGTCACCCTGAAAAATGTACAGTGCAATCTGGAGAATCCCTGCTCCTGTATACAGGTAGCATCTCCCAGCATTAACAGACTGTAATTCCATTCAGTCTACAGCTCCTCCGGATTCTTTAATGCTCCCTCCCATAGCCCCTTCAGCTTATAACACTCCATAAAAAAGTAGAGCCAGGTTCCTTTTTTGTGCTTACTCTTCAAGCCCCACTCCCCCCCTAGTAATAAATTCGCAATGCATGATTCTGTGTTGCATTTCCTGCAAAGATACACTAGGCCTGTACTTCCCATAGGTCCCAAAAGTGTTGCCTAGTGTTTTGCCATTTAACCCCTCAGCTTCTCACTTCATCACCAGCATCTGGAGGTAACTGGTGTCCATCAGCCCCCTTCCTACCCGGTATTACCTTGCCAAGGTGTTCCAGCACGGAGTAACATTTCCAAATGCTTTATCAAAGTCAGTGTTCAGAAGCCCTCTAGGATCCCTAGCCCGCACCACCCCATACTAGTGTCAAACCTGAAAGTAATGTAGAAAGTGCAAGCTGAGTATCTCCCATTTCTGCTGAATGTGTGCAAAGGAAGGAAAACCCCCCTCTGCAAAACTATCAAAAGTCCCAGCTCCCTACAACCTTTCATGCTCCACTCCTGGTTGGATTGCCCGTCAAGTGCAAGAGCATAGATGCTTTCGCCATCCCATCCCGCTGCATGTGCCACCATTTCCACACCTTCACAAAGGGGGAAGCAGCCAATGACCACCCTGAAACTACCAGATCTGAGCCTGAGTGCAATGCAGTAGATTAATGAACATGTAGAGGGCCCAGCACCTCTGGAGAAGCCCTTCTGGTCCATAGCGGTAGACTATGCTATAGGTTTCCTGAATCCAGCAGAGCAACGCTGCTGCATTGCATAACTGCAGGTCAACAAGTCTAAGACCCCCTCCAATATGTCAAAAGCAAGCACTCGATCTGTAAACATTTAACATTATTATCGCTTTAGTCCACCACCATACGATGTACATTGTCCTCCAACAATGTAATTTATATAATGCACTGTAATATATGTAACATTGCCTAATGCTCTTTAATCTAAATACACTGCAAAATATCTGATCATCAGTAACTTGCACAATCCCACAACACTGCACCCAATTGCAATCCACACAATGGATACACACAAACTAGCCTTGCTATACTTTACCTTCTTCTCACATTACATCAGTTAACAAGCACACTCGCACTCACCACAAACCCTCATCCCGCTTGTCACATTCCCATCATTCACACCTCACCCAGGCACAAACTAGACACACCACTTTTCAACATAACATACCTCCAAACCTCACACCCAAATCACCAGAAACACTGCAATAGACTAATATGCATCAACATAACACAACCATATCAAACATTATACCCCCCATACGCACACACGTCACTGAAATGCATCCTCATTAATGCAAGATCAATAAGGAACAAAATACAAATAATCACAGACATACTAGAGGAACAGTGTCCTGACCTCCTCTGTTACAGAGATGTGGCTCATCCCCACGGACAAAGTCCTAACAAACCTGCTACAAGTACAGGGTTTCGACCTCTTCAACTGCCCCAGGGACTCCAAAAGAGGAGGTGGAGTACTCATACTATGCAAAACAGAACACAAAGCCACACCCTCCCTAGCTAGTAACCTAGATGGGTGGATATGCTCAAGGTCCAAAATAAGAACTTCTCCATCTGTCTCATTTATAGACCCCCAGCACCCAACCACAACAGCCTAACTCATATCCTTGAATCAATCTGCACGGACCCCCTCAACAAACCACACATCATTCTAGGAGACCTGAACTGCCCCTCACTGGACACCTCCCAGGCAACCTCCTTCCTGGACTCAATGGCTGACATGAGCTTTCAGCAAATCATAACGGACCCCCCCCCCCCCCACACACACACACAATAATGGAAACACCCTGGATCTTGTCTTCCTCCCTGCCACAGCTGCACGCCACACTCTCCACATCCCCCCATCCATATCTGCAGTTCATTAGTCTGACCACCATCTTGTAACCTTCAAGATCCCACTAATAAGCACTGCTGCCAATATACCAAATAGCCCACCACCCACCAAACGTTTCAGCCAATTCAACAAAGACACCTTCCTCCACAACATCCTACCCCAGCTCTCAAATGATACCACAGACCTAACCACCTCGCTGAGCACCTGGAATAGCACTATACAAAAAGCAGTAATCCCCCCCCAAACAATCCTGCAAGACACTCCTCCAAGTGCTCGGAAAAATGGTACACTCCAGAACTCCTAAAACTAAAGAGGCAACTGAAAAAACTCAAAAAGAAATGGCGTATATCCAAAACACAACATAACAAACTTCAACACCTTAACTCACCCACTGCCTACAAAGACACAATTAACAAAGCCAAAAAAGAACACCACACCAGAATCATAAATCGTGCCCTCAATTGACCAAGAGAGTTGTTTGCCATTATCCGATCCCTAACCAAAACCAACCAAAATCACACACGAGCATATGCAGCATTGAATCCCACATCCTCGCCGACTACTTTGCCGGAAAGCTAAAAAGCAAAAACCACAACCTCACTCCCTCCCCACCAGAACCCCCAACAAATCCCAATGCCTGGACTTCATTCCGCACTATAGACCAGAAGCATCTGCTAAATATAATATCTAACATCAATACGACTACCTCCCCCCTGGACCCATGTCCTGTATCATGGATCAAGGCCACAAAGACCAAACTCACCCCATACTTCCTCCAAATAATAAACCAATCTCTACTCCAAGGTATTATGCCTACTGACCT
This sequence comes from Ichthyophis bannanicus, assembly GCA_033557465.1. Taxonomy (NCBI): domain Eukaryota; kingdom Metazoa; phylum Chordata; class Amphibia; order Gymnophiona; family Ichthyophiidae; genus Ichthyophis; species Ichthyophis bannanicus. Next base: position 65,844,178 of record CM066044.1, on the reverse strand, counting down.
GAAAACGTCCTCCATTCGCCCCGTACTAAAGAACAAGGCACTAGACAGAAATGAACCAGACTCATACAGACCAATAGCAAGCATCCCATTTGTTGCTAAAATAATTGAAAAAAAACACATCCTAAACAAACTTCAAGACTACCTAGACACCAATGCATCAGTATGGTTTTCGCCCATTTCATGGGGTTGAAACCCTGCTCCTAGCCCTAACCGACAACCTCATCTGAGGCATAGATAACCCTAGCCATGCATTCCTCTTAGTTTTCATAGACATTTCCTCAGCCTTCGACAACATTAACCACAACACCCTAATCTCAAGACTGGAACATCTCGGCTTGGGCGGAATAGTCCTACTTTGGTTTAAATCTTACATCACAAACCACAAACTATGGATCCAAATAGGGAAGGAACCTCCAAATACCTTTCCACAAGATTGAGGCATACCACAAAGATCCACCCTCTCCGCCCTCCTATTCAACTACATCCCATCACTCATATATTCAGGATGCACAACACTGAATATTATATCTACGCAGATGACATAATGCTGTCACTTCCCACAGACATAAACAATCCCACCTACAATAACCTAGCCGATTGCATTAATGAAACCAAATCTTGATTGAAATCCAACAAGACAGAAACGCTCTATATCACAAGGAATCAAAACATAACCCTATCCCAAACCATAACCATTAACAACAACACTCTCCTGGTCAAACAAGAGGTTAAATATCTCGGCATAATTCTTAACATACCACTCAGCATGCTACCCCATCTGAAACAAACAGCCAGAACAATCCTTTACAAACTAAAGACTGTACAACACATGAAACCCCTCCTCGAAACAAATGATTTCAGGTTGGTTGTGCAAGCCATCATTACCCCACACTTTGACTACTGCAACAGCCTGTTGCAGGGGCTACCGGCAAAACATCTATACATACTCCAACGAGCGCAGAACATCACAGCCAGAATCATCTGCAAAGTCTGACTAACCGACCATGTCACACCCATCCTACATTTTCTCCATTGGCTTCCATTACAAAGCCAGATAAAATACAAACTACTCGTGACAACATTCAAGCTCATCAACAATGTTGCACCATTGTTCCTCTCAACTCTTCTTCATACCCCTGCAGATACTAGATTGCAAAGGGAGAACGCTTTCCACTCCCTAACAATCCCACACTCAATCCCCAAAACAAAACAAACCACCAGCTCCAAAGCATTTACATACACGGCCCCCAGACTCTGGAACTCCCTACCATTACCAATCCGTGCAATCAAAGACCTCCAAGAGTTCAGAAAGCAGCTCAAGACGCATCTCTTCACTGTATACTATGGAGAAGACAACTCACACCCAAACTCACAAGCTTCATTGACACACCAGTCCATTACCTAACACGACTGACATTAAGGACTACTCAAGACCACATAGACCCTAATCATGCTCACCCAAATCTAAGAATCCCTGCATATAGTTAACCTGTACATAGTTACAATTTGAACATGTTTCATGTCAAGTTATCAGGTAAAACGTTAGCTCCTGTTTTATGTAACATGTTTGGTTCCCTGTAAACTGCCCCTGATTTCTGGAAGGGGCGGTATAGAAAAATGTAACAAATAAAATAAATAACATAAAAATAAATATTAAAGCTGCTTAAATGCAGGCGATGTGGGGAAAAGAAGAAGCGCTGTGGATTGTGTTGGAAAGAGGAGATGGCACTGTCATCCATATTGGTATAGTAAAGTTTACAGTCCTCCAACGCAAACTGAAGAAATTTGATAGAGACTTGATTATTGATATTACAAAGGTAGCCTGAAGGGGGGAGTGATCATATTGGGTGACTTTAATCTACCTGATGTGGACTGGAGTATTCCTTCTGCAAATCTGGAAAGAAGTAAAAAAAAAATGTGGATGCCTTCCAAGATGAATTGCTTAGACAAATGGTGATGTAACAGACTAGGGAAAGTTTGATGCTGGATTTAGTACTCACCAACGGAGATAGCAGGTTGAATGTCCGAGTGGGTGCCCATGTGAGCAGCAGTGATTATCATATGGTGTGGTTTCAGATAAAAGCCAAGGAAGAGTCCAATCACAGCAAGCTCAAAGTCCTAGACCTCAAAAACGCTAACTTCAGTAAAATGGCCAAATGCCTGAAGGAGGAATTGGCAGGGTAAGAGGAGGTAAGAGAAGTTGAACTGCAGTGGGCTAAACTAAAGGAGGCAATAAAAGGGGCAACAGATACATATTTAAGGAAAGTAAATAAAAACAAGAGGAAAAGGAAACCTATTTGGTTCTCCAAAGAAGTGGCTGCACAAATAAAGGCAAAAAACACAGCTTTCAAAAAATTCTGAAGTTCACAAACAGAGGAACACAGAAAAGAATACAGGATAAAGCTAAAAGAGACAAAAAGAGAAATAAGGATAGCAACATCAAAGGCCGAAGACAAGATGGCTATAGATCTAAGCGTGATGACAAAACTTTTTTCAGGTATATTCGGGAGAAGAGGAAGATCTGAGGTGGAATTGCAAGACTCAAAAGTGACGAGAACGGATTCGTGGAAAGTGATATTAAAAAAGAAAAAATTCTAAACAAATACTTCTGTTCTATTTTTATTAAAGAAAATCCTAGAGAAAGACCACCTGTGATTGACAAATATACAAATGGGAATGGTGTAGATACCACACCATTCACAGAAGATGATTTATTTGAACAGCTTGCAAAACTGAAGGTGAACAAGGCCATGGGACCGGATGGGGGTACATCCCAGGATACTGAAAGAGCTCAGAGAGGTTCTGGCAGGGACTTTAAAGGATGTTTTTAATAGATCCTTGGAGACTGGAGAAGTTTCATAGGATTGGAGAAGAGCCGATGTGGTACCTCCCCACAAAAGTGGAAATAGGGAAGAAGTGACAAACTACAGGCCAGTAAGCCTTACCTCGGTGGCGGGCAAAGTAATGGAGGCGCTTCTGAAAGAGAGAATAGTGGACTTTCTTGAAACCAATAGGTTACATGATTCAAGGCAACATGGTTTTACCAAAGGTTGATCATGCCAAACGAATCTGAGTTCTTTGACTGGGTGACCAGAGAACTAGATCAAGGGCATGTGATGAATATAATCTACCTACATTTCAGCAAAGCCTTTGATACTGTTCCTCATAGGAGGCTTATCAATAAACTGAACAGCCTGGGGATGGGTTCCAAGGTGGTGAACTGGATCAGAAATTGGTTGACTGACAGACGACAGAAAGTGATGGTAAATGGAACTCACTCAGATGAAAGAAAGGTGATTAATGGCGTGCCCCAGGGATTGATCCTGGGACTGGTAAAGTTCAATGTATACGTGAGCGATATTGCTGAAGGACTGAATAGAAAAGTCTGTCTTTTTGCAGATGACATGAAAATTTGCAACAGAGTGGACTTCCCTGATGGAGTGGATAACACGAGAAAAGATCAACAAAAGCTGGAAGAATGGTCTAATATAAAGGAGTGCAGTGTCATGCACGTGGGATGCAGAAATCCAAGGATATTTTATGTCATAGGGGGCAAGAGGTTGGTGTGGAAGGTCCAGGAGAAGGACCTCTGAGTGATTGTTTCTGAGGATCTTAAGGTGGCGAAACAGTGTGACAAGGTGGTGGCAAAATGATAATTACACTTACCTGGTAATTGTAGTTCCTTGAGTGACGACAGTTCAGTCCTCTACTTCTGGGTTGTCAACCTCTTCCTGCAGCATGGAGACTGGCATGACAAACTTGTGACATCACTAGATATAGCCTGCTGTAGACTCCGACTCCTCCCAGTGTGATCTATTAACAAAGCAGACTCAAAGGAGCAAAAAATAAGAAGCAATGAAAGAACACCCTTACAAGGGTAACCTAAACTGAACTAGAAACCGCTTCTCCCCTTCCCCCAAGGCTTTCGTACCCTTTGCCCTGACAGAAGGGAAACTAACACACCCCCAAAACTTGCAAGGGATTTTTCTTTCTTTTTTTTTTTTTCTTTTTTTTTACTTTACGCACTTACCTGTAAAACTCCCCTCTCTGTCCAATTGCGACTGTCGCTTCAGTACCTGGGTGGGACGGAGGACTGAACTGTCGTCACTCAAGGAACTACAATTACCAGGTAAGTGTAATTATCATTTCCTTATCGTTCCTCCAGTTCAGTCCTCTACTTCTGGGAAGTACCAGAGCAGTAATTAACAGGTGGGATCCCTCAAACCGACAGACAATACCGCCGCTCCGAACCGGGCATCAGCGGAAGCCGCCACATCCAGACGATAATGCTTACTGAAAGAATGCAACGACGACCAGGTCGCCGCTCTACAAATGTCCCCCGGCGGAACCAGACTACGCTCTAGTAGAATGTGCCCGCAAACCAACGGGCACCACTCTGCCCTTAAGCAGATAAGCTGTAGCAATCGCCTCCCGAATCCACCGAGCAATGGAAGCCTTAGCTGCCGCCTCGCCCTTGCGCACCCCGCCAAACAACACAAATAACCGATCTGATTTTCGAACCGACTCTGTTACCTTCAAATACTGACGCAACGCCCTTTGCACATCTAAACAATGGAGCATACGATCCGCCTCATCGCCCTCCCGAGACCTGAGGACGGGCAGACAAACCATTTGATTCAGATGGAAGGGAGAAACCACTTTAGGCAAAAAAGACGGAACCGGACATAATACCACTTTTTCCCTAGAAAAGGAGAGAAAGGGTTCCCTACACGAAAGGGCCTGTAACTCCAAGATACGCCTTGCCGAACAAATAGCCACCAAAAACACTGTTTTCAAAGTCAAATCATTTATGGAAGCTCGACGCAAGGGTTCAAACGGCGGCCTGGATAACGCTGTCAAAACCAGGTTGAGATCCCAAGGCGGAACGCTCACTCTACGCCCTGGCCGCAACTTAGAAACCGCCTTAAGGAAACGGCACACGTCAGGGTGCGCCCATAAGGACACGCCCTAAACCTTACCCCGGTAGCAGGAAAGAGCCACTAACTGTACGCGCAAAGAACTGGCCGCTAGCCCCTTCTCGTAGTCAGCCTGCAAGAAATCCAACACAAACGGCACCACTACCATAGCCGCCCGGATCTGGCGACGCGAACACCAATCCTCAAAGAGCCGCCAGACCCGCACATACGCCAAGGACATCGATGGTTTCCGCGCACGTAGCAAAGTGGACACCACCGCCGACAAATAGCCCTTCTTTCTCAACTTAGCCCTTTCAATGGCCAGACCATAAGCGAGAACCGACCCACTTGCGGCATGAACAATGGACCTTGCACCAATAGATCTGCCCGCGACGGAAGCCGTCACGGATCCCCGTCCAACAGCCGCACAAGGTCCGCGTACCATGGCCGACGAGGCCAGTCGGGCGCCACCAGCAGAATGCGTCCCGGGTGAGCACCAATCTTTTGAACCACCCGGCAGATTAGTGCCCACGGAGGAAAGACGTACAAGAGCCCCCCGAAGCATCAACGCATCGATACCTTCTGCCATCCTATCGCGCCTTCTGCTGAAAAACCAGCCCACCTTCGCTGAGCGGAATGTTGCCATAAGATCCATTATCGGCAGACCCCACCGATTCGCTATCTGTTCGAACACCTCGGGATGCAACTCCCACTCTCCAGCGTCCACCTGCACTCTGCTGAGAAAGTCCGCTGCAACATTGTCCTTTCCCGCAATATGAGCCGCTGAAATCGCCGGCAACCGAGGCTCCACCCATGCGAACAGCCGGTCCGCTTCTGCGGCCATCGCAGCACTTCCCGTGCCGCCCTGCCGATTGATGTAGGCTACTGTCGCCGAATTGTCTGACAACACCTGAACTGGGCGACCTAATAGCAGACTCTCGAAGGCTTGCAGAGCTCGGACCACCGCGCGAAGTTCCAGACGATTGATCGACCATGAGGCCTCTGTGGTCGACCACTGCCCCTGCGCAAACCGGCCCTCGCAATGCGCACCCCAGCCCCCCAGGCTGGCGTCCATCAACAACGGTAGCCACTCCGGCTGTTCCAGCGGCATCCCCGCCGCCAACACCGATCTGCGCAGCCACCACCGAAGCGATCGGCGGACCTCAACCGGACATGGAAGCCGCCTGCTCAGCGGATCTGTCTGATGTGACCACTGGCACAAGAGAGCTCTCTGCAAGGGTCTCATATGCACCCTGGCCCATGGGACAGCCTCCAAAGTTGCCGCCATCGTCCCGAGCACCTGGAGATAGCGCCACGCCGTTGGAGCCGGCACTGAGAGAAACTGCCGGATAAGGTGTCTCAACGCCTCTGCCCTCCGCTCCGGCAGAAACACCAGCCCCTTCTGCGTATCGAAACGTACTCCCAGGTATTCGAGGCGCTGAGAAGGGACCAACTGACTCTTTGCCGGGTTGACCACCCAACCCAGGCCTTGCAAAAACTGCACCACTCTGTCCGTCACTCTTACACTCTCCTCCTGGGATTCCGCTCGAATCAACCAATCGTCTAGATAAGGATGTACGAGAACGCCCTCTTTGCGCAATGCCGCCGCCACCACCACCATGAGCTTGGTGAAGGTGCGTGGCGCCATGGCCAAGCTGAAGGGCAGCACCTGAAAATGATAATGACCCCAGGGAAGGGCGAACCGCAGCAACCTCTGGTGCGCCGCTCGAATCGGAATGTGCAAGTACGCCTCCGTCAGATCCAGAGACGTTAAAAACTCTCCTTGCCGCACTGCTACGATGACCAACTGGAGAGTCTCCATCCGAAAGTGCGGCACTTGAAGGCAGCGATTTACGGACTTCAGATCTAAAATAGGTCGCAGCGCACCGCCCTTTTTGGGCACCACGAAATAAATGGAGTACCGACCCTCGCCATACTCGGCTTTCGGTACCTTGACCACCGCTCCGAGCTGGAGCAATCTGTCCAAAGTCCCGCGAACCGCCGCCGTCTTCCGGGGGCCTCTGCACGGTGACCGAACGAAGGAATCTCGTACGGGTCGTGCCAACTCTAAGGCATACCCCTGTTGGATGATTTCTAGCACCCACTGATCGGACGTGATGTGGGTCCAGGTGGAGAAGAACTCCCGAAGCCGCCTGCCTATGAGAGGCTCCTCCACCTGAACCCGCCTCGCTTCATTGCGATTTACGTGGGCCAGGGGCCGAGGATGACGAGAAACCTCTATTGGCCCCCCGAAATCCACGAAACCCTGGACCACGGGTCGGATAACGGCCCCTTTGGAAACTCCCAAATCGTGTCGACCGGAACCGATGAAAATCCCGAAACTGGCCCCGAAAACCTTGCGCCGCCTTCGCCTGCTTCGGCTTATCCTCTGGGAGCCTGCCCGCTTTGGACTCCCCAAGATCTTTCACCAACTTCTCCAAATCTTCGCCAAAGAGCAACCCCCCTTTAAAGGGTAGCTTGCTGAGACGCGACTTAGAGGGCCCATCCGCCACCCAATTTCGCAACCACACCGACCGGCGGGCGGCGACCAACAACGCCGTACTGTTGGCCAGCGCCCTAATCAAATCGTAATGCACGTCTGCTAAGTACGCCGAACCGGACTCCAGGCGGTCCAACTCCTTAATCTCCTCAACATCCAGGTGGGACGACTGGCGCAGCCGCTGGACCCATCGCAAACAAGCGCGGGCTACCCACGCCCCACAGATGGATGCCTGCAGAGAAAGAGAATCTGCCTCAAATGCCTGCTTCAAAAGACCATCCATTTTCCGGTCCTGAGTATCCTTTAAAGCCGCACTGCCTTCCACCAGAATAACGGTCTTCTTAGTCACTGCGGACACCACCGCATCGACCCGTGGCGCCCGGAACCTGTCCATATCCTTATCGGCCAGGGGATAAAGATGTTTCATCGTGCGGACGCCCCGAAGGCCCGATTCTGGCTTGTTCCACTCTTCCTGGATCATGCACTCTACCACTCGGTGGACCGGAAACACCACCTGTGTTTGCCGCACCGCTTGAATAACCGGATCCTCCACCTAGTCGTCCATCGCCGCAGGCGTAGTCAAGTTCAGCATCTGCAACGTCTCCGTGATCAAGGCGGCGAGCTCCTCTCTGCGGAAAATCCTAATAATCTTAGCCTGATCTTCGGGCTCCGGGATCTCACCTTCTTCCAGATCCGGTAAGCCCTCCTCTGGGTCCCATTCTGGCTCCTGCGTCTCGGGCCACTCGCCTGCCGCCAGAGGCGAGCCGGCCCACCATGCCCGCTTAGGAGCTGGCAGTTCCTCATCAAGCCCCATAACCGCCTCCACCTTCGACGACGCCCCTGCGAGCACCGCCGCACCTGGCTGTTTTCCCTGACGCCGTAAGCAAAACGCCTGATGCATCAGTAACACAAAGTCAGGGCTAAACTCTGACAGCTGTGCTGATAGGGAAGCTCCCGAAGGTCCTGCGAGTTCCTCCATCACCTGGCCTTGCACCGGCGAACAGGGGGACTCTGTCCGCTCCCCCGCGGGCAGACCCTGTGCCTCTGAGCTATCCTTGCTCTCCATCTGCTGTTCCACAGAGGACGATAGGATCGCACAAGCTCTGCAGACTCCCGTATCGGCCACTGCACCCCGCCGAGTACCGCACACCAGACAAAGAGGCCGTGCCGCCATCCCAACAAGCAGCAGCCACCTCCGGGTTTCCTAGTACGGCGAAGTTTTTTTTTATTTGTTTTTTTTTTGTTTTACAGTAGCAGTTGGCTTAAAATATATATGAAGCCCTAAGGGCTAGCCCCAAGACCGGCCCGCTCCCGGAGTGCCCTAAGACCCACTGAAACCGAAGGCAGAACTAAAACCAAAGAAATAAACTAAAAGAAACCAAAAGGAACAAAGAAACCAAATAAACAAAAGAAACAAACGAGAAACAGAAGAGGGAGCGAGAGAGAGCCACTTAGCCGTTCCCCCGCTCCACGTCCGCTAAAAACAAAGGGCACCACAGGAACTCCGGGGCTGCACGCGGCAGCTAAAATGGCCACCGCAACAGCTAACCGCGCTGAAAAAGGGCGCCAAAGTACCGCAGCACCCCGGCGATCCCCTAACAGCTCCGGACCGTAATAAAGGCACCCCCCCCCCCGGCGAAAACACCTACCGGGAGTCCTGCCGCATTAGAAAATCAGGAACGCCAAGGCCCTTAAAAGCAAAGCCGGCTCCGGAGCGCCGCTGTCTACCCTGACAGAATCGCGCTGCCGGGGAGACAAGCAGCGCGATCCCACAGATACACCAAGGGAACTTGCTGCCACTGATGACCCCAAGAAGGGCTCTCTCCCGACAGTCCTGGGACAGAGAACTTCTGGTCCTACACGAGGAGACTAACCTCGAAGTCCTGAGGCAGCCCCTCCCCCTGACAGCTTGAAATGCCGGGCAAAGGAGCAAGAAGGCCTACAGTTATGCTATTAAAGGTACAGTTCCCCTATAAATTAAAGGAAACACACTATCCCCAATTACTTAAATAAATCCTTTAAAACCACTAAAACCTATCCTATTAGCTCCTTATTAATTCCTCCAGAGCCCTCCACCGGGCTCGCCAAGTCTTTCTGCTGCATGGAGACTGGTCACACTGGGAGGAGTCGGAGTCTACAGCAGGCTATATCTAGTGATGTCACAAGTTTGTCATGCCAGTCTCCATGCTGCAGGAAGAGGTTGACAACCCAGAAGTAGAGGACTGAACTGGAGGAACGATAAGGAAAGCCAGAAGAATGCTGGTTTGCATACAGAGAGGAATTACCAGCAGAAAGGAAGAGGTACTAGTGCCACTGTATAAGTCACTGGTGAGGCCTCACTTGGAATATTGTGTTCAGTTTTGGAGCCCATATCTCACAAAGGATATAAAAAGACTGGAAACGGTTCAGAGGAAGGCGACCAAAATGATTTGGAGACTGCGCCAGAAGACCTATGAGAAGAGACTTGAAGACCTAAATATGTATACACTAGAGAAGAAGAGGGACAGGGGAGATATGATACAGACCTTTAAATACTTAAGCAGTATTGATGAAAAAACAATTTTTTTCAAAGACGGGGAAGCTGTAATACTAGAGGGCATAACATGAAGCTGCAAGGGGGTAAATCAAAAGGCAATATCAGGAAATACTTTTTCACTGAAAGGGTGGTGGATGCTTGGAATGTCTTCTCGATGGAAGTGGTGGGGGGCAAATACAGTGACAGAATTCAAAATGGCGTAGGACAGACACAGTGGATCCCTTTATAGCAACAGGGTAAAAATCAAAATAACCTTCTGTTTCTGCTATCTCAACAAATAGGGGTGACCTGCACAGAGTGGTGGGTACACCCCTAAATAAAGGCATGGGGAAGGGTGACCTGCATGGAGCAGCAGGTGCACCTACTCTTGCCACCTTGCTGGGCAGACTAGATGGACCATATTGGTCTTTATCTGCTGCCATATACTTTCTTTCTGGCAGTATATGCAAATATTTTCCCCTGTAGAACTGCCTTTGAGGCTCCCCAGTACATACCCACCCCAACTGCCCCATTATCATTATCTTTCTCATAATTTTGTCATTCACTTCGTAAATACATGCAGAGGGCTGTATCTCGGCACAATGTGGGATTCATCCTCCACAATCTGTCCACCTCTCCACCATAAATGTGTATATCCAGTCTTACGGAGGAAGGATTAGATAGACCAGTATTTTTGATCTCTGTCCAAGTTAATGAGGGGAACATTATTTCAGAGAGGAGCAGGTAATGAAACTGGGCGTGCACCCCATGCGGCACCAAAAAGTATGTGAAATCTAATTCGTCAGGGTGAAGGTACTCCAAGCATTAATAAGCTCCAAGCCCGCCAACACGAAATTGACTCCTTTTCAGTCATAATCTTGCAGCGAAGACTTAGGCCTCTGGTCAACCACCAGGTCCCAGACAATATTAAGATCACCCCAGAAAATGAACTTATACCCCCAAACTACCCAGCTTCCCCAAAAGTGTCATGAAGAATGGCTGGCTGTAAATGTTGGGGGCATGCACACTGCATGAGGCAAAACTTTCCCCTTGCAATTGACTAGTTACAATAATATAGCTGCACTCAGCATCCTGGAGGACTTGGTGAAGAGTAAAGAGCACTTGTTTTCTGATTAAAATAGCCGCTCCGTGCTGCTTACTGTTGTACAAAGAAGCGTAGACATCCCCTACCCACCCTCGTCTAAGCTTTGTATGTTCCAGAGGCATCGAATGTGTTTCCTGTAATAGAGCCACCTGAGTCTGCAGGGCCTTCAGCTGATGGGGAACTTAGTGACACATAATAGGAGAATTCAGGCCAAACACATTCCAAGTTAGCACCCTCTAATCAGTGACCCCGCTGCCATGAAGCAATAGTGTGCCTACATTATGTTCTTCTGTATATGGGCCTCCCATCCAGAGCCTCCCACAGTTGGACTCCAGTTAGTTCCAGACACCTCCAAGAACCCCAGAGCACAAAGATTACTTCCACTAACTGGCATGTACCCTGATCCTTTCCCTCCCTCACCCCTCCTCTATGACTCCTCCCACTCACACACTGCATCATTTATTTATTTATTTATTTACATTCTCTTATATACCGCGCTATTCTGCATCAGTGCAGTTTACATAGAACAAACTGAAATTACATTGAACAGGGCATTATAACTTGGAGATAGCTATTTTACAGGGAACATGGGCTATGGAGGGTTAAGTGGCTTGCCCAAGACCACAAGGAGCACCTGTGGGACTAGAAACCCCAGTCCTTCTGGCCCAAGGTTGCTGTCCTCTAGTGGGATTTGAACCCACGACCTTCCGGCCTGAAATACCTTGCCCCAACCACTAGGCTACTCCTCCACTCCATTCGCTCCCAACCCCCTTCCAGCCAATACCCCCCAGAGAAGAACCTGTACCTCCCTTAACCATCCCCAACCAAACCAGGTCCAGCCCTCCTCCCTCCATTATGATCATTTCCCCTCCCAATCAAGGTTGAGAAAATACCCGGAAAAAAAAATGTGTACAGCAAAAGAACATTCCTGACATCTTAAATGCTCAGATTCTCAAATTGCCCCTATCCAGTGCCCTCTCAAAAAAGATCAGAGTAGACAAACAACATTGCCACTGGGGAATGCTGTCCCACCCCATCATCCCTCCTCAGGCCCCAGCAATAGCCACAGTCCCATAAGGTCTGCCATCTCTAGTCTCTAAAATCTTCGTGAAAAATGCACGTCCAAGTTCATCACCGCTGGCAGTCAAGCATCTCAAAAGTGTCCAGTGACCTGCCGAATAATGCCACGCAGTCCATCTAATCTGACAGTCTGTCCAAGGGGAGAATCAGTTAGTCCTTTGAGTGGCCAGTCAGGCAACCAGACAAGGTTTTGCCTGAGGCTTCCACAAGGGCTTATGCCAGTGTGCCCTTACAAGGCAGACAGTCACCAAGCTCCACCCAGCATGGGTTGTACAAACCATCAACTTCTTGACAACTTAGGCCTTTCAAACTAGTCCCATGAACATCATAACCAGCAAAACCAGTAGAAAGCAGAGCGAAATATCTCTACTCCTTTCTACACTCTGACCCATATACACTGTCCCAATGGTGCAGCAATGAGTGTAGAAATGGTTTCACAGCCTGAGGGGTACCACAGTGATGCTCTCTTGTGATATGTGATCCTCACCTTGGCTGGGAACTGACTCGCAAAGCAGATGCCCTTTTTGTGAAAGATCATGCAGTATGGCAACATCGTCTGCCGGCTCATGCCACTGTGGCCAAATAATCCTGGAGTAAGAGGATTTTCGCTCCCTCATACTGGATGTTTCGGTGGGTACATTATAACGCCAAAATTTACTCTTATCCATGAAGTTCAAAATTTGCACTATGACAGTATCCGTACGGCAGTTGCTTCCCTACATAGCCCCAGCCTTGTGCCTGCTCCACGTTGATAGGTTCGCCTGTCACTCTCCTCCTCTCCAACTGCTCCAGGAGCCAAGTACTCATAAAGTTAGCCAGTTCCCTATTGCGCACTGACTTTCAATACAGAAACATAGAAATATGATGACAGAAAAAGACCACATGGTCCATCTAGTCTGTCCTTCCATATCAACCACTACAACAGTCCCCTTTTTACCTTTAGAGATCCTCTGTGTTTGTCCCATGCTTTTTTGAATTCAGTTACTGTCCTTATCTCTACCACCTCCACTGAGAGACTATTCCACGGATCCACCACTCTTTCCGTAAAGAAATATTTCCGCATATCACTCCTGAATCTATCTCCCTTCACCCGCATCCCATGTCCCCTCGTAGCAGAACTTGCTTTCAATATAGAAACATACTCCCACAGTCTTGATGTTTCTTCGGGAACCATTTTCCTGATCTTCCGCCCATTCCCTGAGCTGCCTGCTCCATTCCTCCAGCTGCCACCCTTGATCTTCTGTTCCGCCATCCTGTCCTCCTGCAGCAACATCCGCTACTCAGCCCTCTGTAACCAGGTCAACTGGCTCTCCAATCCATCCTTTACTGTATTTCATCAACAGATCATTGCCATTTTGAGAGTTTGTCCTCCATCACCATCATGATAGTCTTGGTAATCTCTTGGATCATCTCCTCTGGTGTGACAAGGGGAGAAGATATCACAGCCTGTTCCGCTGCCATTTTGGTCTGCAATCTGCGCCCTTTCTCTTTGGGCTGCCGGACTACTCTCCCAGCCATTCACCTGGCTGCTTACACTACTGCTCACCAAAATGTTGTGCAAGTTAGCCTGGGACACTCACCAAGCTAATAATACCTCCCCAGATCAAAAATGAGGTATATTAACTTAATATTTGAGTGTTTTGCAGGAGTGGATTGCAAGGGAGTCCGTTCACAGCATTGTCAGCACGTGACCAACATTTCCTCTAATTTGCAGTCACATATTCTGTATTGTGAGAATCTGTCTTCCGAGTTCATGACTGAGTCGAGAGATTCTGCAAACAATTTGTTTCTGTGTAGGGATTTGCAGCAGGCTGGCCTGCTCTGTTTTCCTAATAGGAGGTGTGCTACATGGGCATAATGTGTGTTTTTGGCAGAATTCTGTGTTACTTTAGAGTTGGTAATGAGAAAAATTGGTCCCTCTCTTCAAATTAAACACATTCAAAACTGCACCTATTAACCCAACTTTCATACTTTAATTTTTCCCTCATTCTTCACAAATACTTGTCTGTCTGTCTGTCCTGACTAGAATATGAGCTTTTTGGAGCAGAGACTGGCATGTATCTTTATAGTGCAGTGTTCATCTTGTAGTGCTTTAGAAATACAGCCTTTAATAGTAGTTGCATGATTAGAGCAGTGTGCTGAGAACTAGGGAAACCTGGATGAAATCGCACTGCTGTTTCTTGTGTCTCCCCTTGGTGGAAGTATGCCGTCATTTTCCCACTGCTGAAAAAGCCACGTCTCAGCTCCTCTGATCTGCCTAGTTTCCATCCCATTTCCAATTGTCCCTTCCTATCCAAGGACCTTGAATGTGTGATCCTCTCACAGCTCTCCCGTTTTTTGGATAAGGCTTTGCTTCTTCACCCTCCGTACAGGTAATAGCATCGAGTCACTCTCACCACTCTTATGAATGAAATCTGGACCACCCTGGATCAAGGTCATACTATCATTTTTGTCTTGTGATCTCTTCTCTGCTTTCAGTCTTATGCAAGGTGAAGGTGATGATGATCCACGTCAGTATATTGGCCTTTGGAGCATTATTGAAATGGTTTGCTTCCTACCTCCATTCTCATTCCTTCCAGAATTCTTCGTAATTCACTGCTCTCCTCTACTGTTCCTCTTCTGTCTGCAGTGTCCCAAGGTTCCCTCCTAGACCTTTCCCTTTTCAACATTTTTCTCACTCCAACCTCTTAGCTGAGCCCTTATCTCAGTGCCAGGGGTGCTCAACCAAGTCCTGGGTCTCACTTAGCCACTCAGGGTTTCAGAATAACCACAATAAATATGAAGATCTCTCTCACGCATTTTCATTGTGATTATCCTGAAGCCCTGACTGGCTAGGTATGTCCCGAGGACTGGGTTGAGAACCCCTGCTCTATGTGGACAACATCCAGATTTTGTTTATTTATTTAACAGGTTTTTAATACTGCTTTATCATTTCAGTCAAAGGGGTTTACATTGTAACTTCAACTTGGTAATGTACATTAAACAGGGACATTGATAACTTGGGTTTTCTGAGACAATGGAGGGTTAAGCAACTTGCACAATGTCACACAGAGTACTAGTGGGAATTGAACCCTGGTCTCTTGGTTCCCAAGCCAGTGCTCTAACCACTAGGCTACTCCTCCACTCCCCTGACTTTGACGTTTCACCCCTGCATCATTGTGTTGCTGCAGTTCACAGCTGGTTCATGGAGCACCAATACTTTCTTCAAAGTGTCCAAGTTGTGAATCTATTGACTTTCCTTCCCCTGGCTTCCATCAAGCCCCTCCCCCCCTTTCACAATCCCATGAAAATTTTGGGCATCACTATCGATTCTTCTCTCATTTTTAAGTCCCAGATTAGCTCCGTCAAGGGATCTTCTTTCTTTTTTTTTTGCCTTGTCAGATTTGTGTCCAATCTCTGCTCACTACCTTACAGTTTAAACCGTGGTTATCTCCCTTGTCCTCTCTAGACTGGACTATTGTAATGCCCTTTATACTTGTCTTCCTCAGTATTCCATTCATTTGTTTACAGTTCATTGAATCTATGGCTGCTAAAGTTATTTTGGGGCTCGTTGCTTCATCATTCTTCACTGGCTTTCCGTCTGTTTGCCTTCATTACAAGATTATGACCCTTGTCCGTCGAGCATATTACACCTCTATCCCCCTCTTTCAGCTATCCTTGATCTCCCCTTACAACCCCCTCACTCTCTGTCCGCTCCTCTCAAGCCTCCCTCCTGGCCACCACCCTCCCCCCCTCCCATGATCTATCTGGAGATCTCTCCCCACTGCTCCTCCTACCTACCTCCACCTCTCTGACAAGAGTGTTCTTATCCCATATTCAAAAACCTGACTTTTCCAGGGTGTGTTCTCCCCCACCCCACCCCGTGCTGTCCCTTTTCCCACAGCTTCTGCTGGCTCCCCTCGTCCTATAATCCATTCGAAGGCCACTGTATTCCGCTCCCCCTTTCCCCTCCATTCTCGCTCTTTTCTTCATTCTCTCTCGCCCTGGCAAAGTATTGTGAACTGCTTTGAAGTGCTTGTAGTCCTTTAGCGGTATATCTAGTCTCCACAAATATATAAGCAATCCAGTGATGCATTGCTCTTGGCAGAATGGCTATGACGGATCTAGACAAGATTTTCATGTGCAAAGATGTATCTCTGTGTACACTGATACATGGCCGAGCCATGGTATTTTCAGTAAAGTCATATGGATGCAAAATGTGGACAGTGAAGAAGCAAAACGAGAATCAATGGCCCTTTGAATTATGGTGCTGTTGAAGGCTACGGTGAATATTGTGGACTGCCTGAAGAACTTTCGTACTTTGGAAACATCATGTGAAGAGAACGATCATTAGAGAAAGATATCATGCTTGGACAGATTGAAAAACAACACAAATAAGGCCAACAATGTGATGGATCCACAATAACATCAGCTATGGATGACACTATCAACAATTAGACATCTAAATCAGCAAAGCCATCTGAGCCGTATACACAACAAACTAGAGTCCTACAGAGCCTACGACCACTATTAATTAATTTATTTTTATTTATTTAACAGCTCTTATATACCGCGCTATTTGACATCAGTGCGGTTTACATTAAACAAAATACACTCAGACTTAGAGAACTTGTCCAAGTTACAGGTAACAGGGGAATAAAACAAGGATTAACTGGGGAATAGCATATAAATAATTAAATAAAAGCAATTACATCAGACTAGAGATCTTGAGTGGGTATAGAGACATGTCATAAATGACATATGACTTCCACACAGTATTGCAGGCTCTTATCTCCCCACACCTTGACTTCTGCAACAATATTTTACAAGGACTACCCAAACATACCTTACATCAACTTCAAATGGCACAACACACAGCTGCCTGAATTACAATGGGAGCATCAAAATGTGATTATATTACGCCAGTACTCAAGCAACTACATTGGCTATCACTATAACAAGCCAGATCACATACAAAACCTTAATAAGCCTATTCAAGATCATACACAACCTTTCATCAACTTACTTGAATTCTATCATTCATGAGACATCAAACAACAGAAGTAAACAGAATTGCATACAAAACATGCTAGCCCTAGCACCTGGAATAACAAAAAGCATTCAGACAACATGCAATATAGAGCATGCCCTTCCTGAAAAACTAAGAGGTATGACTGAACTCACAACTTTCCGTAAATAAAGACCCACTTATTCGGAGAACATTTTAAAGACTAACAATAGGGCACCAAAGAAACCAAAAGCTGAACACACGCCGGTCAGATACAGGGACCGTCTTTTACATGTATGTGTCTGTGCAGCGCTGCGCACATCTTGTAGCCCCCTACAAATGTTCAGTAGTAATAGCAGCCCCCAGACCTACCCATAACTATAAATACACCTATTACCAAGGCAAAGAAGATGTGCTGTATTATACAACATGTTGCAGACCTTTATAGACCTGTATGTTTAACAGACTTACTTAGCCAGTTCAAAGTTCTACTTAAAGTCTGATGAACATTGTTATATGTAAACCGCTTTGATTTCACTGGTCAACATTGAAATTGTTACTGACTTTAAAAGGCCCTAATCTGTAGTAATTAAAAAAAATTTATTGGCTCTTGTTTTGAAGATATTGCATGTAGTTCATTTTTGACGTTTCACCGTGTAAATTTATTCGGTAGGACATCAACAACATCCCAAATAAGCCTTGAATGATGTAATATTGCATCACATTGCATAATACCAGCATGCACACATCATCCAGAATTGACTGCATAATTTTCTGATGCAATGCAATACTACTGCCAGACGGCTGCTGAAGCCATCTGACGTCAGCAGTGTCTATACACTGCAGTCGGAAAGGAAAGTAATCTGGTATTCTGTTCCGATATTGAAAGTCTCATGAATGCCTTAAAAATCACTCATGACCCACAAGACTGGAGACTATTTATAGACTCTTTGAAACTGAGTCTGAAGGCTGTGCTTTTGAACAATGGAAACCGTCTTCCATCTATTCCAGTAGCGCATGCTGTCCACATTAAAGAGACATATGATAACTTAAAGCATCTACTGACTTCCATTAACTATAACAAGTACAGCTGGCACCTCTGTGGTGACTTGAAGGTAGTTGCCCTTTTAATGGGACTGCAGCAGGGATATATAAAATACATGTGTTTCTTAAGTGAGTGGGCTAGCCGAGCAAGGGATTGGCACTACTTGCGGAAGGAATGGAATCGCAGACAAAATGTAACAGTTGGAGAGAAGAATATCCAGCACCCAACTCTGGTTGAGGCTCACAAAATCCTGCTAACACCCCTTCACATCAAACTAGGTTTGATGAAAAACTTCGTGAAAGCCATGGACCGCACTTCACCAGCTTTCCGATACCTGCATGAAAAAATCCCTCAACTCAGCGAAGCAAAGATTAAAGAGCAAGTTTTTGTGGGTCCTCAGATTCGAGAGCTCTTCAAAAATGATGGGTTCAAAAACTTGCTGCGGGGTGATGCGAAACAAGCATGGAATGCTTTTCACCTAGTGTCAACAAACTTTCTCGGAAATGTTAGGGCAGAAAACTACAAGGAACTAGTAGAAGACATGCTGATGCAGTGTCAGAAACTTGGCTGCAATATGTCTCTAAAGATCCATTTCCTAGATTCCCATCTCGATTTCTTTCCTGACAACTGTGGTATGGTTAGTGATGAACAGGGTGAACATTTTCACTAGGATATCGCAACGATGGAGCAAAGATACCAGGGAAAATGGTCCACTACAATGCTGGCTGACTGCTGCTAGACACTCCCCAGAGAAGCTCCCAAATAGCTGTACAAGAGACAGTCAAAAAAATCTAAGAAGTAGTCTATGACTTGGTCTTTTACAGGTATTAACCGAAGGTCTATTATATTTACTATTGACATGCATGTCGTGATGTAAACATTAATTCTTGTAGATTACAAAAAAACTAGAGCCAACTTTACAATTTCACTTGTCATATTCGTGTTCGGCATATAAAAATTGATAAGAAATGACTATTTTTATTTCAGTAACATGACTTTTGTAAAAATTTGTTGACCAATGTTTTCAGATAAAGCAGTATAAACACCGCCTCCCCCCATAAATAAACAAATAAATGATGACCAAACACGGTTTAGGACAACTATCCACAGGACAACGCCCCGGACACACCCTGTGTAAGAATGTCATTCTCTGACATGGTGCACCCTTTGCATCTATGCACTTGTAGAGACCCTGGCCGGGAAAATGCGCACTAGGACCTGTTGGGTAATACAAAACGTGTTTTGTTCGCAAATGTGTAAAGTGCATCTGCAGCAAACTTCAAAGTTCTGCCGCTATTAAAAAGCTTCCCCTGCAGAGAACACTCGAGAACGCGCTGAACAATGCTGTTTATGTTCTGCGTTCCATTTATTCTGCCGAGCAACGTTCTCCTTTGTGCTTATCTGCTTTGCGTTTGTTGACTGCAACCTTCCGTGTAGATTTATATAGAAATGCGCTTTGTGCCCACCAGATACAAATGTAGACTATCATTTGAAATTAATAAACATTTTGCCAAGCGTGAATAAAAGCGAGCCAGGGAAGCCAGAGGAGATCAGGAGAGAGAGCAGAGTAACAGGGACGTTGTATCCCTGCTTCCCGAGCCTCGGTGCAAAACAGCGAGGCTTGTGAACCAAAAAATCAAAGTGTCCCGTGCCCTGGATCATGATGTAATCATGGAGCTTCACTGATGATGCACAATCACCCCACCAATTCCTGCTCTCTCATTGGTTGCGACTGTCTGGTTCTAACAGGCGGAGTTTCTTTTTGTGAGTCAACCGAACTATCCATGGAAATTCCCCCCTTCCTCTCATCTAATTGGTGGGATGAGTAGCCACGCCTCCGAGGAGGTGGTCCGTGAAATCCTCTTCTGCATGGGTTTGTAGGGCTATGCGTGCTGCTGGTGTTTACTTGCTCACGTGTTGTACTGCAATGCTAATCTTTCTTGAACTTGACCTGTATAAGCAAGAAAATATTCTTTAATGGCGCAGTTATTAATGGGTTATCATCTCTCCCTTCTATTTAAATCCATGTATAATGTCATATCGTTACTTTGCCTGAGTCACAGGTTTATATTCCTTTATTTTCTTCCGTTTCACATTCCAGTAAATGATTTCACCCTTTCTCGTGTCGAATAGAGAAAGATGTTTGAGATCCAGCACAAAGCTTGCTTCTCCAAACATGCAATAAACATGCAGAAAAATAGCGCGGCCTTTAAGCGCAGATAACAACTTTTAGGCACAATTACTGCCACAGTCAAATGCAAAATAAAAAAAGAGATGGACGCGCGCGTAAATAGCAAAGGAAAAGCAAGCGCCCACATAGCGCCAAGAGGTAGTAGCTCTAGCTCTACTCTATCTCAAATGCTTCCTGAGCTTTCTTTGAGTTAAACGGTTGCAGGTGGAAGCTTTCTAGAAGCAGATGAATAATAACTTCCGAAATTAGGTGAAAGTGTGTGTGTTTAAGGGAAATGCCCATGCCTGCAGCGTTTTAAACAGAACATGATGCTGATGTGGAGTAGTCGCCTTGACCCTGTCACCTGGATAGCTATGAATTTTCAGCCTATATAGGTTATTGTGGTGCAGCATGCAGCCTTTTGCTGAGCTGCCTCGCTACAGAAGATACGTGGCCGGTGGCCCGGTTCTAGGCTAACTGGTGCCCTTCTCTATTAGTGTTGTTAGCTTTAGTAGTGATGATGGCTCCCCAATAGTATCTCCGGTTCTCAACCCCCCCCCCCCCTACTAATCATCATCATGGAGTGGCTGCATAGCTTACTAGTTAGAGAGCACTGGCTTCCCGAGCCGAGCAATCAGGGTTTGATCCTCACTAGCAAGCCTCGGGCGTGTTAGATAAATAAAATCATGTCATTTCTCTGCTCAATATCAGTGCATCCAGTCTGCTGCTCTTTACTCCCTTTCCTCTCTTATCTTTTTCTACACCCGTCCTCGGGAACTCTACTATTCTGGCAGATCCCTTTTATCTGTGCCCTTCTCTTTCACTGCCAACTTCAGACTTCCTTCTTTACAACTTACTGCTCTTTACAGGGCCGGATTTACCTTGAGTGAGGCCCTACGCCAACAAAAATTGAGGGCCCCCAGAAAAGATAAAAACGAGCATGCAGGATCAGCTGCGTGCTGTTGGCCCTGACGTCATAATTAAACTGGGAATCCCAAAAAACAAACTTGGAATGTACAACACTGTAGAAATAAAACTATACATTAATTTGCTCTTGTACTAAACAAAGCACAGACGTTAATGATGCACATTTACCAGAGCTGACATATTCCAATTAATAAATTCAAAATAAAGAGATATTTTTCTACCTTTTGTGCATTTTTTTTCAGCTGCAATTGCTCCAGCCACTTTCTTCTGGTTTCTTCCTGTCTTCTGCTAACTCTCCATCGTCTGCTGTCCATTTGTCCTTTCTTCTCTCTTCTAGTTTTTTTCCATTCTCTCTCTACATCTGCTTTAACATACTAATCTTTCTCCTTTTGCTCTTTCCTCATTCCTATTTCATCCACTCAAATTTTACCCCTCCATCCTCAATCCCCATTTACTCTCCCAATACCCGGCCAATTGTAGATTTTTTATCCCTCCCACACAAAATATTTTTCCCTTCTCCATTTTACTCTTCCAGCCCCATCCCATTCTAATCCTCCCCCAACATCAGCTCCCTTCTAGTTCCAGCCTCACCCAGCATCCATTCCCTTCTAGTCCCTGCATCAGCCCATTTCCAGTCCTAGCCACCCATCAGCCCATTTCCAGTCCTAGCAACCCCCCAACCCAATACCAGTCCTAGCCCCCCATCAACCCACTTCCAGTCCTAACCCCCATCACCCCATTTTCAGTTTAAGCCCCCCCTATAACCCATTGCCAGTCCTAACCCCCCATCAGCCCACTTCCAGTCCTAACCCCATCAACCCATTTCCAGTCAGCCCACCATAGCCCATTGCCAGTCCTAACCCCCCCCCCCATCAGCCCACAGCCCATTACCAGTCCTAACCCCATCAGCCCACCTCAAGTCCTAACCCCTCCCCATCATCCCATTTCCTGTCCTAGCCCTCCCCCCCCCCATAGCCCATTATCAGTCCTAACCCCCCCCCCATAGCCCATTATCAGTCCTAACCCCCCCATAGCCCATTACCAGTCTGAACCCCCCATCAGCCCACAGCCCATTTCCTGTCCTAGCCCCCCCATAGCCTATTACCAGACAGCCCCATCAGCCCTCAGCCCATTACCAGTCTCAACCCCCCCCCATAGCCCATTACCAGTTCTAACCCCCCCCCCTCAGCCCCTTACCAGTCCTAACCCCATCAGCCCACCTCCAGTCTTAACCCCCCCAGCCCATTACCAGTCCTACCCCCCATCGGCTCAAGTAAAATTTAATAAAATTAAACGCTGGCAGTGGCAGCATGGACTGTCCCGCGGGGCCCCCTCTGCCCGGCTGAATCCCTCCCTCCCTCCGCGACGGCTGAGCCCCTCCATGCCGGCTTTGAGAGGCGCGAAGGGAGAGTGTCTCCCTCGCGTCTCTGTTAAGCCTGCAGGGGCAAATGGGAAATTTCCCATCAGCCCCTGCGGGCTTAACAGAGACGCGAGGGAGACACTCTCCCTTCATGACTCTCAAAGCCGGCACGGAGGGGCTCAGCCATCGCGGAGGGAGGGAGGGATTCAGCCGGGCAGAGGGGGCCCCGCGGGACAGTCCATGCTGCCGCGGCAGCAGCCAGCGTTTTTTTTTAACTATTCAATTTTTGTGGGCCCTTGCCAGCTGTGGGCCCTACGCCACGGCATAACTGGCGTATAGGTAAATTCGGCCCTGGCTCTTTATGCCTGTAACAAACTACCTGAATCTAAGGCCGACCCATCCAACAGGGAAGACAGGCAGCTGCCTAGGGTGGCAGGACTTGGTGGCAGCTTTGTGCTGTTGCTTTGGTGCCTATGGCAGGCCATGTGCTTCTGCATTCATGGCTTCCTGTTTCTGACCCCCCTCCAATGCAACATCCCGTCAGAGGAGGATCAGAAGCTGCGGGTCAAGAATGCCGAAGCACGTGGCCTGCTGCGGGCACCAAAGCGACAGCACAAAGCTGCCATGCCTCCGGCCCCCCTGAAGATGGAATCTGCATGGGAGGATGGATCAGTATTTTGGGGCAATAAAGGAAAGGTTTTTTTCAAACCTGAAAACCTAGTCTGGGTATCTGTTCTTTTCGTTCTGTTTCAATTTACAGATACTTTGGTTGCTTTTTATAGTCTCCAATTCAAATTCAGACTGAAAACTCACACCTTTGAGACAGCTTTTGGTTCCTGATCCCCCTAGTCTCCTGTTGACCTCCTAGGTGTTGGTTGGTCCATTCCCCTTGAGATACCGTACTCCTCAGGTGTGTTGCCTGTCTTGATTAGACTTTAAACTCTGATAGTAGGGACCGTCTCTTACATGTCTCTGTGTATGCCTAAAAATGATGATTAGTATAAATAGTAATTCTTGACCTGCCATAATGTTCTACTGGACCAAAGTCAAGCCAAGAACCCTACAATTTAAATACTATAGGAACAGAGAGTTTTCAATTGCCCTTTAAAGGAGACCTGATACAGAGATATTTGCCATTCTATTGTATGCCACAGTCTGCAAACTATTAAGAGGAATTTCCAGCAGGCTTTGATAAATTACCTATATATGATGTTACATTTTATGAACTCCAGCAGGAGGCTGTCTTTGGCCCAATACAAGTCCTATGCCCAGCCTTAGGAGTAAATTTGAGAGGCTGAGATCATATCCACATACCCTGGTTTAGGAGCGAGGTTCTTGACTGCCAGGGTATTTGCAGTTTTGGAGAAATTGCCCCCATAGGGGACTTGAACTTTCAAGCAGTTATCTAATCCAATGTATGCTAAATAACAAGCTAAGAACATAAGATATGCCATACTGGGTCAGACCAAGGTCCATCAAGCCCAGTATCCTGTTTCCAACAGTTCCCAATTTAGGTCATACATACCTAGCAGTAACCCTTCCTTATTGTACCTCAAGTCCAGTCCAAACATGTGGGATGTACCATAGCAGTACTAAACCTAGGAGGGTCCCACGAGCTTGTCTTAACACTGCACGACCATGTTGCAGAGCAGCCACCTGGTTGACACTAATGTCAACTGGCAGAACCAAACAGGCCTCCGCCCAGAAAGCTGACTGCACCTGGGTAGAATGTGCTGTCACGCCCGAGAGACACCTTACACCGCAACAAGTACGCTGTCAAAATTGCTTCATCAATCCACCTAGAAATCAAGGCTATAGAGTCGCATCCTCCTTCTGCGGCCCTTGTGGAATTGTCAGAGCATGCATGCCACCGTGTGCTCTTCTAGGCAGTTGACTGCCTAACTGGCCTCTAGCTGCTACTAGGTACCTTGCGCCGTCCACCCCAGGCAGTGCACTCCCTATCCCCAACAAGCTGGCATCGATCATAAGGAGAATCCACTGGGGCATGTCCAAGGGGACTCCTCTGATCAGGTGTCTCAGGTACGGAGCTGCTTGCAGAATTGAGACATCTGACGTGAGAAATACTCTCCCTACTTGAGCATCGAAACAAACTCCAAGGAAGTAAATGACGGCAGATAAAGATCAGTATGGTCCATCTAGTCTGCCCAGTAAGATGGCAAGAGTAGGTGCACCTGCCGCTCCGTGCAGGCCACCCCTCCCCATGTCTTTGTTTTAGGGGTGAACCCACCGCTCAGTGTAGGACACCCCTGTATGTTGAGAAATTAGTTACGTTTATTTTGATTTTATCCTGTTGCTGTAAAGGGGATCCACTGTATCTGTCCCATGCCATTTTGAATTCTGTCAGTCACTGTATTTTCCCCCACCAGTTCCATCGGGAGGGTACTCCAAGCATCCATCACCCTTTCAGTGAAAAAATATTTCCTGACGCCTTTCAATTTATTCCCTTGCAGCTTCATGTTATGCCCTCCAGTTTTATAGTTTCCCCATCTTTGGAAGAGGTTTCTTTGTTCATTATTTCTCTAAGTATTTAAAGGTCTGAATCATATCTCCCCTGTTCCTCCTCTCCTCCAGAGTGTACATATTTAGGTCTTCAAGTCTCTTCTCATAAGGCTTCTGACCCAGGCTCCAAATCATTTTGGTCACCTTCTTCTGAAGTTTCCAGTCTTTTTATATCCTTTAAGATATGGTCTCCAAAACTGAACACAGTATTCCAAGTGAGGCCTCACCAGTAACTTATACAGTGGCATTAGTACCTCTTCCTTTCTTCTGGTAATTCCTCTTTGTATGCAACCCAACATCCTCATGGCCTTTGCCACCGCCTTGTCACACTATTTCTGCGGATCTCAAGGTGGCAAAACAATCACACCAAGGTCCTTCTCCTGGTCCATGCACACCAATCTCTCTCCCCCTATCGCGTACATTTCACAAGAACCTAGAATGGGCAGAACGCTTTTGGCTTTGTTGACCACCCATCCAAGACATTGCAGAAACATGACCCCAAGATCAACAGCTGAGCAGACCTCAAAGGACTTGGCCCTGAAGAGCCAATTGTCCAAACAGAGATGGACCCGGATCCCCTGATGTCAAAGAGATGTGACTACCACCACAACCAAAGCAGAAGGCATTAGTGCATATAAAGCACAACCAAAGCAGAAGACTAGCAATACTGCCTTCTCGTTCTTTGCACCCATGTTATGGAACAACCTCCTAGCTAATTGCACCTACTTGCTTTATGCAATTGTAAATTTGATTGCATCATAGTTTGCTCATAGCATTACAATGTATCATAGTTTGATGAGCCAGTTCAGTTTAACATAGATGCTCATATCCTAACAATGTATCATAGTTTGTTCAATATATCATAGCTGGTTGATCTCCTAGTTCAAGGTAATTCACTAAGTTCAATGTATTAACCTCTCTGTTCCATGTATAACGTTGAGTTAATTGTAAATCGCTTTGATACCCTGAAAGGCGGTATAAAAAAATCGACCAATAAATGTGTGACATTAACTATGCATTTTGCAATAATTTCGCTTTCACTAATTAACTTCTGTTGCAAATGGCGCCTTTCTAAGTACTTTAATATGAAGGGATATTAGCTTTAAAGTGATTGGTGAATAACCTGGGAGTATTATAGCCTTTTTCCTAAAATCACAATGTAGGGTATGAGCCCTTTTGACTGAGAATCTGCACAATACGGAGGAGGAGGAGTCACCTGACGCCACTAATAACGCCATGACGTAACAATGATTTGATTGTCACTGTTAAAATGCAGAAAGATTAAATTTGCAAAATACAATGTTGAGCAGTAAGTATTCTGTGATTCTTGGAATTATTGTATATTTTTATTTGTCACGAGACAGACGGTTTTTCATTGCCTGTTAGGATCTGCCCATTGCATTTATTTTGGGCAATAGGAAAGAAACGGAGTGATGCAATTACGGTATAGTAACCCAGTGTTCCTCTATAGGCTTTGGTGAGGCTTAAAACTGTAGCGCCGCTTCAAAACATTCCCATTGAAAAATACTGCGGGGGAAGGGGGAGCTTGTTATCAACAAATCGTTCAGAGCTCTGCACAAAATCCAGGTTTTAGGCTGCAACGCTGAAATCGGTAAACAAATGGACAGAAGAGAGACCAAGAAGACTGAAATGGTTGTCAAGGGCAGAATAATAATTCTGTATTTGTCATTTCACATTTCAGTCTTCCTGGCCTCTTTCTTTGGCTGAAAATCTCTGTTAGATTAGAAGACGCCAAAAGGTCTAATTATTCCAAGTGCATGCGCATCGATCTTTACTAGCATTGTAAGGTTTACATATTAATAGGAGAAAAGAGATTCAAAGGTATAAGAAACCTAAATGAAACCTTGCGCTGCTTATACAACATCTTGGGAAATTGAAATTCACTGTACTGCAAATGGCCATTTCACTTTCTAAACACAGATTAAAAGAAAACAATGGGGAAGACGAAAAATGATCATCTATATAAGTAAAGTCACAAAATTCACCTCCCAAAAGATTATAAACGAGGCAAAACATAGCTCTGAAAAATACTTCCCGGTGTTAACAAAAGTTCACTTATCTGAAAAGCTAAACACAACCGTGTTTCCTTAAAATGCGAAACAACTCCGGGACCGGCACTAACCCCGATCCCATGCTGCGTATTTTGCTGCGGGCTGCATCATTCATTCCCTTTTTAGCTGGAAGAGGCTATCAGTCAGTGCCTGGGCTGGCCCCGGGGGGCGGTGCTCAGCTCTCCTGTGCCCGCCTCTCCCTGCCCCTGTAGCAGGTTTGATCCTCAGTTTGCTGGCCAACTTTTCTGAGTGAGAAAGGCATGGAAGAAATGGCCGGGAGCAGCCTGCCGAGAGCAACAGATTAAGGGGCTCCCACGTGCGATCTCCATGCCCCCCTGCCTGGGCACATCACAGACTGGCAGCCAGCGACATATCTCAGGATGAACCTGTCGTTTGATGACGAGACGTGCCTGGACAATCTGGACCCGTCGCTGGCTCTCCTGGAGTCCAGTGACATAGACACAGCCCTGCTGAGTGACATTGATGGTAATGTACAGACGGGACAGATCCGATCTTCAGTGCTCTTGCCGGGGTGGGGACACTGGGACTGATCAGAAGTTAGTCTGGACTGAGTGACACTCCCAGACTTTGCGGTGTCTGCACACTATATATAGCCCTACGTTATCTTAGCAGCGGGCAGTTTGCTTTGCTCGTTTAAAACGTTTGAGTTGTATTTTATAGAATGCGCCTGCAAAGTGGGGCTGAGCAACTTGCTTGGACGGTTTTACAGTTGTGCAATCTAGTGAGACTCTTGAGTGATGCTATTCTGGGAATATGTGTCCGGAAACAGTGCAAATATTTGTAACTGGGTGCTTTGCAGTTTTTTCCATCCACTGTATCCTTAGAAGCAGAGTTGGGCAAGCGTAGAAGGCAGGAGGAGAGGAGCGTTATTGCGGGGTGCTGAAAATAACGAGGGCGTTGCAACTGTCCGTCAGCTTCCCCTGGCACCGCGCCAGCTATCGAGTTGTGTTTGTCTGAGGCCCCGCCCCGTCGGTGACATCATCGGGGGTTACTAGCGTTCATTCCCTTTTGTCGACCAGTTCACTGGTGTCTGGAAAGCTGCAGCCTGGAAACAGGTTCTGTGGTTCTTCCAGGTATGCAGAAAAGCATATGACGATTATGCAGATCTAGACTTCTCCTGGCTCAGTTTTAAGGCATTGGGTAGCAAGAAGTGATTGTAACAGTGCTATTTAATATGGCATAATTTCGACTGCAGTTCTTATGAGTTTTTCATGTCAAAGACTTAGAATAGTTCAGGGCCTAGATGCACTGGGCTAGATATTAAAAAAAGAAAAAAGCCGAGCACCTAAATTTATGGACATGTTTACTAAGCTGTGCTACTTGTTAACGCGACTGATATCGTGCACTATTGGTGCACGTTAACAGCGCAGTGATTTTCTGCACTGTCTGTACTTTGCACAGTATCTGCAGGAGTGGGCGGAGAGTGCATGTGTGAGAGGTGCGGTTCATGGGTGACAATGGCGTGCAGTAACTGTCGGAGCTGCAGATAGGGCGAGTGCAGTGTTTGCATTTCAGGTGCACTGTCTGCTGGGGAAATGCTGTGCATACCCCCCACCAGATCCCATGCCGCTTTTGCAGCTAACACACTTTTTTTTTTAAAGTGCCATTGAGTCAATGCTGACCCTTGGCGACCCAGCAGCCCCTAGGTTTTCTTGGCAAGGTATGACCGCACGTAGATTGCCAGGCCTTTTCTTACAAGGCAATGGAGGGTGCAGTGACTTGCCCAAGGTCACAAGGCGTGCCAGTGGGAATCAAACCCAGTTCTCTTGGGTGTTAGGCTGTTGCTCTAACCACTAGTTGGAAAAGTCTAACAGACACAGGGCCGGCCCATCCACTAGGCAAGCTAGGCAGCCGGCCTGGGTGGGCAGTGGGTACACATGGGCAGCCACGCTGCCCTCCAGCTGCCGCTGATTCTGTTTGGGCGGGGAGGCAGGCAACGGCAGTATTTCCAAAAGCAGCAGCAAAAAGCCACCACTTTTTGAAATACTGCTGCTGCTGCTGTCCACCTCCCCCTCCCGAGATGGAATTAACAGCAGCTGGGGGGGCAGCGAGGCTGGGGTTTCTGCCTAGGGCCTTGGGCCAGCCCTCAACAGACAAGCTCCTAACTTATGTGCTTTAGTGTGTCCCCTTTCAGTCAAACATAGGAGCCCATGCTTTTGGCTGAAAATTCACCTAAAATTAGATGTTTAAAGCTATGCAAGACATATTCAAGGGCATTTTTGCAGTTAGTGCCACTGACTATCCTATCCTAAGTGATTTAAATGCCCTGTCACTAACCAGTTAGCGATGCGGCATTCCAGTGCACTAATAGCCGGTTAGTGGTGATATTCAGCCACTAACTGGCTAACAAAAACTGTGTAAAATTAAGATAGGTGAAAGTTGGGTTAGGGTTAGGCGGTTTTGCATCAGGTTAGTGGCTGAATGCCATCGCTGACCAGATTGCAAAATCTGGCCAACCTAGATAATCATTGCTGGTTACTGGATGTGCTCTGGCCCTGAATATTTGGGCTTAATTTAAAGTGGTGATGGCCATTCGCTTTAACATTGCTGCTCACTGGCTCTGAAAATTCCCCCTAGGCTCTTAGATTTTGGTTTGCCATTTGCTTGCTTAGATTTATAGGCATAATTTAGCTACTTCACGCTGAGCTTCTTTTAATTCCTCGTCCATGTTTTGTAGGCTCTTAAATTTAGGAGTGCAGTGAAATTATGAGCATACATGTAGGAACTCAGCCATGGTAGTTTCAAAGAGGGCGATCTAGGAGCCTAACTCTTAGGAGCATAAATCCTGTGGATATGGGCTCTATTGTTCCCACTTGTCCTTAGAGAGAAAGATAGGTGTGACTAACTTTCAGATCAGATGTGAACCTCACTGCAGTAAACTGTAAAAGATCAATATACGATACTGTATAGTCTGGGAGGAAATCTTACCAACTCCTGTCATTTCCTAACCCCACTATTATTCCAGTAATTTATCAATGCCAGGCTGAGGTTATTTCCAGTATTACAATTTGGTCTGTGTAAAGGACTTTTATTCCCATTCTTTGTCTATGGCAAAAACTCCTGATGAATCGGGCCTTTAATTTGCGGCCTGGTGCTGCTCCCTTTTGGAGGGGGCTTTTAAAAGGTTGCTCTGGTGAAAAGGTTGTAGTTTTTAAGACTCCTTTTGCTGTCTTTGTTCAGAAAGGGATAACACCCTCATGAATATGTAAATGTGTAAAGTGAAAATGTTGTAAGGTTTGTAGGTACTAGAAGGCAGGAAGGTGAAGAAAACTCCTGTAGGGAAAACAATCAGATTGTGAAAGTTCATTAAAGACTCCGACTCTTAAGCAAACACCCCAATATAGCTGCATTAGCAGTCAGCTTTGGGTTTGTTTCAGAAGGAACCTGAATGATGATAAATACATAATTTAATGAATCTAGTAGGGAGATTTTGGGAGTTTAGTATTTATTTTTATGATTTGCAATTTGTTGTATGAGTTTTTGTGTATGGGGTTTGTCACTATTATGTCTTGTTTTATGTTTTTATATTATTTTATGTAGGATTATTGTATTCTGTTGAGGTAAAGACATTTCTCTAGACTGACGTATTATAAATTTTCTCAAGATAATGTAATGAACATAGAAATACTGATTTATGTTTACCAATGTTAAGAGTTCACTTTCCTGATCTGCTGTGTGGCGTTGGCATCATGAAACAGCTTGGACGGATGACTTAAGGATCTTAGGTCTGACAATGGTAACATCTACAGACAGATGCAGATAGCCAGCGCTGAAATCTGTGCCATTAGCTGTGTATGTGTTTTCGTAGCGTGCCGATAGCGCTAGACTTGTGACAGTATGCAGTAAAGAGTGTGTATGAATATGAGCCCTGCACAAATCGTTGGCATAAAGTAGAAAGCAGGGGAACCAATGCATGCATATGATTCAGACCTTTAAATACTTAAGGAGAAATAATGAACAAACAAACCTCTTCCAAAGACGGGGAAGCTGTAAAACGAGAGGGCATAACATGAAGCTGCAAGGTGGAAAATTGAAAGGCAATATCAGGAAATACTTTTTCACTGAGAGGGTGGTAGATGCTTGGAATGCCCTCCCGATGGAAGTGGTGGGGGCAAATACAGTGACAGAATTCAAAATGGCTTGGGACAGACACAGTGGATCACTTTATAGCAACAGAATAAAATCAAAATAAACTGAACCATCTAACTTCTCAACAAATGGGGTGTCCTGTATGCAGCGGTGGGTTCACCCCTAAACAAAGACATGGGGAGAGGTGGCCTGAGGGGCGGCCTGCACAGAGTGACACCTACTCCGGCCATCTTAATGGGCAGACTAGATGGACCATACTGGTCTTTATCTGCTGTCTTTTACTATGTTACTATGCGCAACAACAGAAGCCCTACAAGTGGTCATATACACATGCGTATAAATGTCAAACTCTCACGTTAGACGCATAGGACGTGCAGGTTCTTTGGGTGCTCACCCCATAGCAATCAATACTATTTCTTCCCAAAACATTATTTTTAAATTATTTATTTATGCATTTTCAGAAGTCCAACAAAGGAGCGGAGAATAACCATCGCCACACAGGTGAAGTCTTTGTGAAACCAGTTTTATTTAAAAGGACCTGACTTGGCCAAGTTTCAGCTTGAGAGCCTGCAGCAAGGGTCTAAATGATAAAAACATTTAAGCAAATATAAATCCATCAAAATAAAAACATTAAGAACATTAAAATCCACCTCTGGGTATGACTTGAACCATATATAGCATAAAATTCACTCAAAAATTGTAAGATAAATAAAATAAGAATCATAAAGCATGCTCATATCATAAAAAAGCAGATGATTACCTGTAGAGTCAAAAGTCACTTCCAACGACACACATGCATCACAAACAACAGGGCATATACAGACCTAAAAAACAACCATATAAAATAAGACTCAAAACATAACGGATAAATAAATTAAAAAAGCAGTGTTAAAAGTATATAAATCATATTAAAACAATTGCATAGTAACATAGTATATTACGGCAGATAAAGACCAGTATGGTCCATCTAATCTGCCCAGCAAGGTGGTAAGAGTAGGTGCACCTGCCGCTCCGTGCAGGTCGCCCCTCCCCATGCCTTTGTTTAGGGGTGCACCCACTGCTCCATGTAGGTCACCCTTATTTGCTGAGATATAAGAGGTAGTTATGCTTGTTTTGATTTTATCCTGTTGCTATAAAGGGATCCACTTTGTCTGTCCCATGCCATTTTGAATTCTGTCACTGTATTTGCCCCCACCACATCCATCGGGAGGGCATTCCAAGCATCCACCACCCTTTCAGTGAAGAAGTATTTCCAGATGTTGCCTTTCAGTTTACCCCCTTGCAGCTTCATGTTATGCCCTCTAGTTTTACAGCTTCCCCGTCTTTGAAAAAGGTTTGTTTGTTCATTAATACTCTTTAAGTATTTAAAGGTCTGCTTCTCCCCTGTCCCTCTTCTCCTCCAGAGTGTACATATTTAGGTCTTCAAGTTTCTTCTCATATGTCTTCTGATGCAGGCTCCAAATCATTTTGGTTGCCTTCCTCTGAATCATTTCCAGTCTTTTTATATCCTTTGTGAGATACGGTCTCCAAAACTGAACACAATATTCCAAGTGAGGCCTCACCAGTGACTTATACAGTGGCACTAGTACCTCTTCCTTTCTGCTGGTAATTCCTCTCTGTATGCAACCCAACATCCTTCTGGCTTTGGCCACTGCTGTGCCACACTGTTTTGCCACCCTGAGATCCTCAGAAACAATCACTCCAAGGTTTTTCTCTTGGTCCATGCACACCGATCTCTCGCCTCCAGTTGTATACGATATCCTTGGATTTCTGCATCCCAAATGCATTAGTACTCCAAATATAATTGGTCAAATTCTCAGAGTGAAAAACTATCATAAAACAAAGAAATCACTCCATCATACACCCATGTGTTTCCGCTTACTTAACACTTGCTTGTCACTTGAAAATCACAAAGGCCCACCTAGTCTCAGCATACGAGGGCATAAGGTGAAAAAACAAGAGCCCAACCCAAGATCAGGCAGTATACACCAATATCAAGCCCGATAACATCATGACCCGGTGGCCGGTGGGTGGCGAAACCCATACCTAGCTTCTACAGTGAAAACAAAAACAGTACTTAACTTAACAGCCAGGTAGGGAAAACAGAACACGCCAACCACTTCCCCCACAAAGGCCCACCGAGTCTCAGCATACGAGGGCATAAGGTGAAAAAACAGCCCAACCCAAGATCAGGCAGTATACACCAATATCAAGCCCGATAACATCAATGACCCGGTGGCCGGTGGGTGGCGAAACCCATACCTAGCTTCCTTCAGTGAAAACAAAAAACAGTACTTAACTTAACAGCCAGGTAGGGAAAACAGAACACGCCAACCACTTCCCCGACGTTATCACACGAAAGAGCCCATTCAAACGTTTCGCGGGACTACCCGCTGCTTCAGGGGAATCTATAAAAACATAAACATGCATCTAAATTACACATAATCTTTATTATACTACAAAACACATCTAAAACGGATTTAAAGAAATTAAAAGACCACAACTAGAAGTGCCTACCTGCCAGCTAACCTTGGTTATACGTTCTGCTGATAAAGGGGGTGCTGTGGTGGTGTGGGGGAGAACTGAGTACTTGCGAGAGGCCCACCGTCAGCTGTCTGATGTTGCCACCTATGAGATGCTGACGGTGGATCCCACTAGTGATCTTCAGAATTCTATCTTGGGAGTTGACTACTCTGCTTTTCTGTCTAAATTAATCTCTAAAAAGGATTTTTCCTTTTCTGAACACCCGTAGCCCCCAACTGGCCAAGTTTTATCTGCTTCCTAAAGTGCATAAGAATTTGCAGCAACCCCACGGGGCGCCCCATCGTGTCCACTAGGGGCACGGTGTTGGAGCCCCTGTCAGTCTTTGTAGATTCCTTTTCTTAGGCCTATGTTGCTGCAGATTCCTGCATACCTCCGTGACACCATGCATTTTTTAAACATTCTGCAGGAGTGTTCGGACTTAGCCGGATCTGCGGGATGTTTTGCTAGCTACACTAGACGTAGTCCGCTTTACACGTCTATTCCTCAGGCTGCGGCGGTTGATGTGGTTGAGGAATGTTCTGGTGCGACGGGGTGATTTGGACTTTTCCATGGTGGGGTTTGTTAGGCGGTGGCTCGGTTGGCCATTTTTGAAAATTATTTTCAATTCGAGGGATCCTTGTACCATCAGAAGGCCGGAGTAGCGATGGGTGCAACTTGCCGCCCCCTCGGTCGCTAATTTTGTATTGGCTCGTTTTGAAGCGCGATGGCTGGGTCGCTCCCCTCTTTCAATCCATGTTCTGTCATGGCATAGGTATATAGATGATGTTTTTTGTTGTGGGGGGGCACTATTGAAGCTTTTCAGACTTTTGTACACTGGCTTAATGCCTGTGATGAGCACATTTGTTTTTACCAGTACTCATAGTCTCCATAAAATTGTATTTTTGGATTTGAAGTCTGTAAAAGTGCCCAGGGCTGGGTCACTTCAGTCCACAGAAAGCCCACTGACAAAAAACACCTTACTACACTATTCTAGTGCTCACCCCATGGCTTTAAGGAACAGTTTGCCTTTCTCGCAGTTCAATCCGCTATAGGCGGAATTGTTTCGGATGTGAGGGATTTCAAGGAAAATCTAGGTTGCTGGCTCAGGGTTTTCTCTCCCGGGATATCCTGATAAAGTGGTGGGGTTGCTTACAAGCGGGCATTATTTAATAATCGGTCCTTACTGCTGTCCCCCAAGGCTCATCGGGTTGACAGCGATGGTGATGTGGTTAATTTGATTTCTAAGTATTCCCGCTGAGTTTTGGTATCCAGCGCGCTGTCCGCAAACATTTGGCGGTGGTTGCGCACAGTCCCCGGGCTGGAAACCAAGGGGTCAGATGTGTTTGGCAGCGGCAGCGTAACATCGTGAGTTATTGATGTCTGCGGGAGAGCGGCGCGAGTGGACAGGTGGACATTCGGCATGTGGGCATTGTGCAGTGTGTGAGGTTTCGTGTGTGATTGGGTTTTTTTGATATCATGGGGTTCGTATAAATTGCGTGATGTTACTTCTTGTGATTCAGCTTTGTTGTCTATGCCATCCGCTGTCCGTGCCAGCTTCTTTATATTGGTAGCACTTGCCGGCCTTTTCGTAAGAGATTGCTGGAGCACAAGACAGGCTCCGGTGTGCAGTTCGAGAGGCGCCTCTCGTATCCCATTTTGCTGAGTTGCACCATACGTTTCTGAGGTGGAGTGCTTTTGTATAGAGCAGATTTCTCAGGGGCGCAATGGGAAGAGTAGGGAGCAAACTCTTTTAGGTGTGTGAGCAGAGTTGGATTTTTCGGCTCAACACTGTAGCCCGGATGGCTTGAATCTCCGAATTGATTGGTCGGTGTGTGTCTTTGATCTGTGTTGGGTATTTGGTTTGCATGGTGGCTGAATGTTTTTTTGGATTAGCTGATGTATGGCTGGGTCTGACGTTCACTGGTTCCCTTTAAATTGCGATGAGTGTATGGAGTGCGCATGGGCGGCGGTTTTTCTGCTCGGCGCGTTTTGAAGGTTAGCTGGCAGGTAGGCACTTCTAGTTGTGGTCTTTTAATTTCTTTAAATCCGTTTTAGATGTGTTTTGTAGTATAATAAAGATTATGTGTAATTTAGATGCAGGTTTATGTTTTTATAGATTCCCCCTGAAGCAGCGGGTAGTCCCGCGAAACGTTTGAATGGCTCTTTCGTGTGATAACGTCGGGGAATGGTTGGCGTGTTTCTGTTTTCCCTACCTGGCTGTTAAGTTAAGTACTGTTTTTGTTTTCACTGAAGAAGCTAGGTATGGGTTTTCGCCACCCACCGGCCACCGGGTCATTGATGTTATCGGGCTTGATATTGGGTGTATCTGGCCTGATCTTGGGTTGGGCTGTTTTTTCACCTTATGCCCTCGTATGCTGAGACTCGGTGGGCCTTTGTGGGGGAAGTGGTTGGCGTGTTCTGTTTTCCCTACCTGGCTGTTAAGTTAAGTACTGTTTTTGTTTTCACTGAAGAAGCTAGGTATGGGTTTCGCCACCCACCGGCCACCGGGTCATTGATGTTATCGGGCTTGATATTGGTGTATACTGCCTGATCTTGGGTTGGGCTGTTTTTTCACCTTATGCCCTCGTATGCTGAGACTCGGTGGGCCTTTGTGATTTTCAAGTGACAAGCAAGTGTTAAGTAAGCGGAAACACATGGGTGTATGATGGAGTGATTTCTTTGTTTTATGATCCCAAATGCATTACACTGCACTTCTTCACATTAAATCTTAACTGCCAAGCATTAGACCATTCTTCAACTTTTGTAGATCTTTCCTCATGTTGTGGACTCCCTCAGAGGAGTCCACTCTGTTGCAAATTTTTGTGTCATCTGCAAAAAGACATTTCCATTCAGTCCTTCAGCATTATCACTCACAAATACATTGAATAGTACCAGTCCCAGGACCCAACCCTGGGGCACACCGCTAATCGCCTTCCTTTCATCCGAGTGAGTTCCATTTACCATCACCTTCTGTCATCTGTCAGTCAATCAATTTCTGATCCAGTTCACCACCTTGGGACCCATCCCCAAGCTGTTTAGTTTATTGATAAGCTTCCTATGAGGAACAGTATCAAAGGCTTTGCTAAAATCTAGGTAGATCACATCCCTCGCATGTCCTTGATCTAGTTCTCTGGTCACCCAAAGAACTCAATTAGATTAAAAGAAGAAATTAACACTGCAACCGCATACTAAGCCTAAAATGCGGTTGTAACATAAAACACAATTTAAAAAATACATAAATTGTTACAGATCATATTAAAAGTTTTAAAAAGGTATAAAAGCCATCAAGAGAATACCCTACCAGATCAAAGACTGGTCATTAAGCAGTATTGCCTACAATAGAAGAGGGATACATCCCTTAGTGCACTAACAGAAAAA
Source organism: Ichthyophis bannanicus (assembly GCA_033557465.1). Classification (NCBI taxonomy): domain Eukaryota; kingdom Metazoa; phylum Chordata; class Amphibia; order Gymnophiona; family Ichthyophiidae; genus Ichthyophis; species Ichthyophis bannanicus. Next base: position 65,806,970 of record CM066044.1, on the reverse strand, counting down.
TCTTGAAATTCAATTATAGTAATTATTGACAGTATAAAAAGATAACTAAAAACAACATAAGAACTCAGAAAAAGGCAACTTCAATAAATAAAAAGTGTTTATAATAAAGAGTAAAATATGAAAAATAAAATCATATAATATTGGCAAAACTCCAGCAGAATAAAACCGATAGTAACCGATTTCTCCAAAACAGGGAGTTGGACAGGAGGAGGAAAAGGGGAAGGCACTAACATATATCTTCCAGGGTTAAATGAGATTAGCAATGAGGAACCTTACAATACTTTCTTAAATTGAATTGAGTAGAATTACACTAAAAAGGAGCCCAGTGGATTAAACAATCTCACTGTTACAAGGTGACGTTGCAAAAACCTCAGGCACAAGCAATATTAAAAGTTGTCGGTGGCAGCGGACATAAACGCCAGGGAATGGGAAGGAGGCTGCTTCCAAAACGGATAAAGCCACAATTTGCATTAAAAAGACACTAAATTGCTACTTTTTCAAAGAATGTATGTATCAAACAAAACTAATAGTAATATTAGAAGCTATCGACTTCTACAAATAAGGTGCACAATAAACGTGAGACAACACCGTTGCAACATAGAAACTGTAAAAGTATAAGCGGAGAAAGTGTCCGTCAGCAAAATAGCATGATAAAAACATAAGAGGAAAAAATAGCATCTCACGACGAGAACACGAATCCAATAGATATCAGACGTTATGCATTACTGTAATTCTTTGCTATGGCCTAAGATATCACCCAAACGTCACTAAAACTAAAAATAAATCACATACATAGTGCAGAAAGTATCATAGCAGTTGGTGTGCATGAGACTCTTTCCTTTTGAGCCGTGCACACCAACTGCTATGATAAGCTTTTATTTTCTTTTTGCACCATGTATATGAATTACTTTTAATTTTTAGTGACGTCTGGGTAATATCTTAGGCCATAGCAAATACTTAGCTTTAATAAAGATATCTCTGCGCACCAGTTGTTGAAATTTGAAGTTTTACAATAATGCATAACGTCCACAAAGACATTTCTATATACCGGAGGTTTTTAGTCAGATCATTCTCAGCCGTTTTGACTTGTTCTCCTTCCTTTTTGTCTGACATCTATGGCGTTTTTAGAATCGTGTCCTGGTCTTATAAAGACAATTTTCTTTTTTCTGATATCTATTGGACTCGTGTTCTGGTCGTGAGATGCTATTTTTTCCTTTTATGTTTTTACCATGCTATTTTGCTGACGGACACTTTCTCCGCTTATACTTTTACAGTTTTTATGTTGCAACGGTGTTGTCTTCACGTTTATGTGCACCTTATTTGTAGAAGTCGATAACTTCTAAAGTTACTATTAGTTTTGTTTGATACGTAGATTCTTTGAAAAAAGTAGCAATTTAGTGTCTTTTTGATGCAAATTGTGGCTCGGAAAATCACCTGCATTTCACAATTAATATTCTTTATCCGTTTTGGAAGCAGCCACCTTCTCATTCCCTGGCGTTTATGTCCGCTGCCACCGACAACTTTTATTATTGCTTGTGCTTGAGGTTTTTGCAATATCACCTTGTAACAATGAGATTTTTTTTAAATTCACTGGGGCTCCTTTTTAGTGTAATTCTACTTAATTCAATTTAAGAAAGTATTGTAAGGTTCCTCATTGCTAATCTCATTTAACCCTAGAAGATATATGTTAGTGCCTTTTTCTCCCTCCCTCCTTCCCCTTTTTTCTTCCCCCTCCCCGTTTTGGACAAATCAGTTACTATCAGTTTTATTCTGCTGGATTCTTGCCAATATTATATTATTTTATATTTCACATTTTTTACTCTTTATTATAAACACCTCTTATTTATTGAAGCTGCCTTTTTTTCTTACATCTTTACGGGCTTTTATTCATAGGTTCTTATGTTGTTTTTTTGTTATCTTTTTATGCTGTCAAAAATTACTATAATTGAATTTGAAGATTTTTCTGTTAGTGCACTAAGGGATGTTTCCCTCTTCTATTGTAGGCAATACTGCTTAATGGCCAGTCTTTGTTCTGGTAGAGTATTCTCCTGATGGTTTTTATACCTTTTTATAACTTTCAATATGATCAGTATTTTATTGTGTTTTATGTTATAACCTCATTTTAGGCTTAGTATGCAATTGCAGTGCTACTTTGTTCTTTTGTTTTAATATGATTTATATACTTTTAACACTGCTGTTTTAATTTATTTATCCGTTATATTTTTGAGCCTTATTTTATATGGCTGTTTTTTAGGTCTGTATATGCCCTATTTTTTTTTATGCATGTGTGTCAAGTTGGAAGTGACTTTTGACTCTACTGGTAATCATCTCCTTTTTTATATGAACATGCTTTATGATTCTTATCATTTTATTATTTATGTTACAATTTTTTGAGTGAATTTTATGTTATATGTTTCATGTCATACCCAGAGGTGGTTTTTAATGTTCTTAATGTTTTTGTTTTGATGTATTTATATTTGCTTATATGTTTTTATCATTTAGACCCCTGATGCAGGCTCTCAAGCCGAAATTTGGCCAAGTTGGGTCCTTTTAAATAAAATTGGTTTCATAAAGATTTCACCTATTCTCTGCTCCTGTGTTGGATTACTGATGTTTGCTGCGGAGGATTTACTCTTTCCTGTTTTTCTTTTCTTTGTTTATGCATTTTCAACAATTTTACATCCAACAAGCATTGAATGATAGGCAAATTGGCAAAATAGTCCAGGAAATCCCAAAACATATTTTTAATGAAATCACAAGAGAGCTAAAATAAAAGTTAAAAACACACAAGGCTAAGAAGCAGAAAACATGTCTTCTTGAACGCTGAACTTCTGCTTATACACTGAAAAGATACATGCAGAAAAATGTCATGTCAAGGGTAACTGTTCATCGGGATGTACCCTGAAACAGTCTTTTCCCTACGATTAAGTCACCTCAGACCAGGCGTAGAGATATTGGCCCTCCTGCTGGTTATGTAATCCTCTACGCGTTTCTCTGCATCGGGCGCAGATCTTACTAGTGTGTCATTTTAATATGTGCAGCTCGTTGTGTATAATTTAAATACACTTGGCGTTGCTATGTGCGCATATTTTTCCTTCGCTGTTTGCGGGTATGGCAATGTCTTTTCTGCATGTGGTATAGCAGAACTGGTGCATATAAGTTGCGTTATCTGCGCACAAAGTGCACATCAGTCTTTCTGCATTGGCCTACTAGTGGCAAGAATTAAGGCCAATGGTTTCATGGACCCCAGCTGAGGACTGCACTGTGTCAACTGGGATAAATGAGTTAGGAGATTTAAAATACGGGACGAAATCTCCTGGATAACTGCGAATGAAGGCTCATTATACTGGATTTTTTGCCCCTGTGTGGGCCAGCTGTAGGACTTTTTTCTCCTATTTTCTTTCTTTGGGGAACTGCTTAAGACGTATAGGGCGGAGTTCCTCACTGTAAGGCCCAGGATCCATCCATCAAGCCCAAGTGTGGCTCTGAGGCCCTAACTCTTTCCCCTCTGCCTTCACCAGGATCTCGCTGCTGACGCTGCCTCCATAATGTCTGTTCTGTTTTCCACCTGCACCATGTGGTTCTCGGAAGAATAAGCCAGGGGGCTGCGGCTGCCCAAACCCCCCGAGCTATTCTCACAGGACTATGAGAACACAATAGGAGTTTGGGCACCACACCGTTTATTCTCACTAAAAGGTGTGCAGTGTCAGCTAATCCAGAGGCAAGCCCTCAGAGACAGAGAGGGGTATTAAATGGGGGAGAGGGGAGAGTTGCTTTGGAGGGGATAGAGGTGGGAAAGAAACGGTAGAGGTTGAAAAGGTTGGGATGAAGTGTGCAATAGGGGAACAGAGCTGTGAGATGCAGGAGAGAGATAATGATGGGAAGGGAGAGTCTGTTGAGGGGAGACAAACTAGGGGAAGAATGTGTATATGGGGGGAACTCGATTTTGGGAGGGGGAGAGAGGGCAGGTGGATTTTGGGAGGGAGGTGCTTAAGGAAGGGAGTATGGACCCCCAAGGCCAGTTGTATCAGTGTGGTGGGACCCCCAGGCCTATAATTTCTTTGGCGAGGGGACCCTCCTTGCCCGGATAGCTGGTCACTTGCCTGGCGACAGTCTTGGAGTAGCTCAGTAGTTAGCGAATCTTGCGTCGTCCATTGCCATACAAATCACTTCACCCACCCTTGTGAAGATGTGACTTAGACTGCGCTAATTTGGGTAGGGAAACAACTAACCTTGAGCTTGCATTTGGAAAACAGGAGTAATACATCTGAAATTCACATATAATGTTTTGTCAGAGTGTCCCCCTTTGAAGACATTATTGATATAGGGTCTACCTACAGGGAAATTAGCAGCCAGACTGGAACGGACTGATAATTTGCTGTGGGTGCTTTTTTCATTGCACCTGCAGCAGGCCATCCTTTGTGTGTCTGGTAGATTTTGACTGTAACTCCAATATCAGAACAGTCTCCTGCCCATCGTTTTCTGGGGTGACTAGAGGAGGCTTGCATGTGGACCAGGAATGAACAAGCACAGACTAGAGCCAGCAATGAGCAGGGACTGACGCTTGTACTCCCAGAAGCGCACTTTCAATTCAACCCTTACAGATGTGAAGTCATCCAATGTCTCTATGCCTCAGTTCACTTACTGTACTTATGTAATATCACTTCTGTAATTCTTTGCTGACATGCAGGGAAATCAAACGCAGAACCCCTGACTTGCGCAGAGGTGGAAACTTCCAGAGTGCTTTGATCCCAGGGACATTTCGGATTCCTTTGGGGGCTTGCTTACAACCAGATTAGAAATACTCGGGCTGATATTGACCCCAAAGGGGTCAGCAATTTTTTTTTTAAAGCCAGCTGCCGTTGGGTAAAATCAATCCAGATAGTCAATGGCAGTGAATATCTGCCTTGTGTGGACATTGTCTGGATAATGTCCTGACGCTGTCCGGATAAGTTATCCGGATAACACTTAAGAGAGCTTTTCACCTGTTACCTGAGTTTTCTCTACCCCCCCCCCCCCCTCTCTTCCCGGTGGTGTGGAGCTCCTCCACGCCCATCAATAACACGGCTAAACGTATACAAAGTACTATCATCTATTCTAATATATGTGTGTAGCCAACCTAAAACGGATGGAAAGATGTTGCTGTAGGTCAGGTAGTTAAATGCAGCGGACAGAGGGCTTTAGTCTGGCACAATCTTCAGGAAAGATACAGAAAACGTCAGTCGTTCTGCACCTTGCCCTGCTGGCAATCAATCGGTGGTCGGGGGTGCTGCGACTGACCCGGAGTAACCCTGCGCCGGCACGGGAGGGGTTAAAGCAGGATGCCCTGCAGTAACCTCACCTTGTGGCAGAAGTCTGACAGCGAGGGAGGGGGAGGGGAGCCTGCCCGGGCCCGACAGCGCTGATTGGCTGCGAGGGATCACCTCATGCGAGGGTTCTGATTCACAATTCCTGCTTCACGTCGTCCCCAGGGGAGGGGCGAGGAGGAGGGATCGCGCGCCCCCACCACGCCCCCAGGGGCTGTCCGTCCCGCGTGCAAGTTAAGCTCTCGAGGCAGCCGGGCAGGGCGCAGAGACTGAGAGCGGCTGCTGGGGGCGCTGCCATGGACTGCACGTTTGAAGGTAGAGTCCCTCTGTGCACGGCTGCACCTATTGCTCTGCTCGGGGGGGACCCACCGGCTGGAGAGTGCAGACGATGGCTGCAGTTTGAGTGTTTGCAAAGTTCAGCTGTCAGTGGACGCACTGGAAAGTTGGGGGGCAGCTCGGCACATCCTGGCTGCGATGCCGGCACCGAGGCTCGGATCCAAATCCAGATGTGGTTCCAATCTGCTTAAGCTTCCAGAGGTTCAGGATTCAGCACCTGAGCTCGGCTTTGTGTCTTGTGCTTTGGGAAGCGCTGCGCTATCTGTGGGGTTCCTCTACTTTGATTCTCTTTGCCGGGTTGTGTTTTGGACCAGATGCATTTTGATGTCAGCGGGTGTCCAGCGTTCCTGTAATAGCTGCCTGATCACCCCATCAAAGTGCATGTTCAGATGTCCCTTGCACTCTCCCCATTTCCCCTAAATTCCTCTGAGATGCCTTGTTTCTGGACTCTAGTGTGTAGGGATCCCCAGCAGCCCCTAAGATACCTATTGGGGGAGGGGGGGCAGTAAATGTGCTTGAGAGAAATCACGGATATCCAGAGTTATCTCTTGCAGCCCGAAAGCCCCCTGCGGCTGGCGGTGGGCTCACCAGTACACCTTTGGGGTGCCTGGCTATTGAGCCAAGAACTTCACTGGCCACTCTGAAAGCCGCTGTGTTGCTATTGGGTAAATCACAGCCCGATTAGCCAATGACAGACGCCCCCCCTAGCCCTGAGATTCTAACAGTTGCAGTGACCCACCTGCTCTGCAACCTGGGCATCTCTGGCTTGGCATTGCAGTTAAAGGGTTGGAGGCTAGAAGGGTAAATAAACAGAGCCATGTATTTTAGAAAATTTGATGATTCAACTTTAACGCAGAATTGTCCCCCCCCCCCCCCTTATTTATTTATTTTTTTTTTAGATATGCTACAACTGATCAACAACCAGGACAATGATTTTCCTGGCTTGTTTGATGTCCCCTTTGGCAACGTCAAGCCCCCTGTACAAGATGTCAGTCCTACAGCGATGCTTTCCACATCCAGTGCACTCAGCTCATCTCTGGACAGCTTTCTGGGGGGCACCAAGCCGGAGCCTGCAGCCCCTCTGAACATGTTCCAGCCCACGCTCCAGAGCTACCAGCAGCTGATACCACAGCCAGCATCACAGGCTCAGCTGACAGCACCGCTGCTGGGCATGCAGTCGCCAAAGCAGTCTTCCCAGCCTGTCAAAGAGGAGTCAGCGCCCATGAATATTGTACAGCAGCAGAAGCCACCGTCGCCACTTCCGTCTGCTGCCCAGCCTAAACAGCTACAGTCGCTGCCACAGCATGGGATAATGAAGGCTCCAAGCTTCCCAGCAGCAGCTCCATCCCAGTTCAGCTCACAGCCGGTGCCAGGCTACCAGAACCCAATAGGATTCACAGGTAGGAATTTGGGTGGTGCATCCTTGCCAGGGGTAGGGAAGGTGCAGTAGAATAAAGATAGCAGTACTGTATGTGAGGCTGTTATGCTTTTACCTGCCCAGTTCACAGTTAAGATCCTATGTTTGTATACAGTGAGCGACAGAAGATTGACACCCGGTGGATGAACGTTCCCCCTTTCTCCCACTGGCTTTCTCAGCTTTGTCATGTGCAGGATTCAAGTGTAAAAAAAAAAGTGCATTTGAACAGATGCTGGTGATCTGTAGATTTCGGTTCTGCAAGGTTGCTTATAGCTTCTAAAGAATCCTTTCAGCTACTTGGTAGAATGTAGCACGGAGAGAGTATGCTAGGCAATTGGAGGGGGTTGGGGCAGAAGCTGCTGTACTAGGTGGGGGGATTCTTGGATTTTCTTTGATGTTAAAGATTTGGGATGTTGCCCATTGTCTAACATTACAGGGTAGACTCTTCTTCCAGTAAGATTTACCTTTATGACTACCAGTCTCCGAGTTTAGAATACCTTATTCTGATTCTCGTACTTAAGATGCTGAGGACCAGGCTGAGATGCAAAATGTTTGAACATGTTGAAAGGTGTGCGCTGTGTCGGCTGGGAGAGGGGGTTTGTTTATCTTGTTTATGCTGTAATGCAGGGGTCTCCAAACCTGACCTGGAGGGCCGCAATCCTGCCAGGTTTTTGGGATACCCCTAATGAATATGCATGAGATATATTTGCATGCACTGCCTCCATTGATTTTGAATTGATCTCATGCATATTCATTAGGACCCTCCAGGACTGGATTTGGAGACCCCTGCTCTAACGGGATGCAGGTTGTTAATTCTTTCTCCCCTTCTCATACACTGTCTATGTGCTGAGCAGGGCAGCAGGGTGTGCTGGGCCAACAGCTGCAGAATCTACCCTCCTCTATGCAGCAGATCCAGTCAGTCGCTATCCAGACCCAAGTACAAAACATCTCTGCCCAGCAATTACTGGCTGCCGCGACACCAGGCACCACCCAGTCAGCGCCTCCTCAGATCCAGCAAGTACCAGTATGTGTGCAGCTACTGCCTAACCTCTCTGCTGTCTCATGGTTACTTCTAAGACCCCCAGAACATCAGACCTAGTCCCAAGCTGTCTTCTGTAGCCCCCCACTGCAAAGACTGCATTATCACTGGCATGGGATTTAACTGAACAGTCCAAATGTCTCCTAGGTTAATTGACTGGACTCCTTAATTAAATCCATGAACTTTGTGGCCCGATGATACAGAAGAGATCCCTAGCACATTGCTTCTTTCCTTTCAGAGGGCTATAGGGCTGATTCTCCGTTGCTCCTTCTCTCATAGGTCCTGCTGCAGCCGCACTTCATCAAGGCTGATTCTTTGCTTCTGGCCACTGTGAAGACAGACGGTGGCACTGTTGTGTCAGCAGTGAAGACCCCGAGCATCACATCGCTGGCGACGACTGCCATCCAGTCGGCACCCCTGCAGGTGACACTTTGGTATTCGGTGGATGGATTAGAGCTAGTTCTGTCTGGAACGTGGCAGGGACACTGACAGCTTCCTGTACACAATCCCATTTTTAGACTGCCACACCTACAGCCACCTCCCTCCTCTAGTAGCGACACAGCAGAACACCCAGCAAGCCCACTCGACTGTGCTTACTCCGTGATATGACTTGAAGTGATGCCTGTATGTAAATAGTTACCCTAGTTATCCAAGTCCTGGTACCTATTCTTTGTAATACAGAGCAGCTTGTTGCACTGTATAAGTCTGTTTCATGTAAACCGCACTGATGTCGAATAGCTAAGTATAAAAAAAGACTATAAATAAATAAATTAGTGGTCTCACCTCTTCCCGTTACAGAGAGCCCTTTCCTGGATAGAGGAAGGTGCAGAATTGATCTCATCCTATGAGTTCTGTCCACAAAGACTTTTCAACAGATACATTTACATATCCACGGCTAATGTGCATGGCCTGGGCACCCTGAACCCAGACCCGTTTTCATCCTATTGGGGTCATTGGCTTTCTTACTTGGGGGTGGGGGTAAAGGATAAGGAAATCATACTGGCAGTGGGGACAGGGGGGCCAGTTCACCATTAGTGCCTGCAGCATTTGGAGGAGAGACCCCCCCTCCCCAAACTCTGCCTATCTTGCGTCCCTTGAGGACTGGAATGAGGCTGAGACTCCTAGCAGGGGACATTCAGCAGCCTCTGATTCTATTTCATATGCATTTAATGAGAGCAAGTTTGGCTCCAGAGAGGCATCAGTGGTAGTAACTGGCAGAAGAGTAAGGATTTAAAGTCCTGCCCTGCTGTGATTGAGTAGATCACATGTTTTGGGATGGGAAGAGATTTTGGATTTAGCTCACATTTTTTTCAGTGGTAGCTTAAGATGAGTTACATTCAGGTACTGTAGGCATTGTCCTGTCCCCGGAAGGCTTGTGATCTATGTTTGTATCTGAGGCAGTGGAGGGTTAAGTGACTTGTCCAAGGGCCACAAGAAGTGGCAGTACGATTTGAACCCTGGCTTGCCTGACTCTCAATCTGCTGCTTTAAGCATTGGTGCTGCTCCACCCTGCCCTTCCTAACATTTTTCGTTTTGTGTGATTGTGTATGTGCAGACGCTTGTGAGCAGCGGTACCATTCTAACCACGGTTCCCATGGTGGTTGATGCTGATAAACTGCCCATCAACAGACTGACAGCCACTGGTAAGCCGGTGCTGATCCTGGGCAAAGGCGAGAAGCGAACAGCGCACAATGCCATCGAGAAGCGCTACCGCTCCTCCATCAATGACAAAATCATGGAGCTGAAAAACCTGGTGGCTGGCACAGAGGCAAAGGTACATGGCTAGTGGGGAAAGGGGCTCACAGGTACATGGGCTTGATAGGCCTTGGTCTGACCCAGTATCTAATGTTTGTATGGCTAGTGGGGGAAGGGGGATAAGTGAATAAGCACCTTGCGCTGTATCAGCATACAATTAGGATCTTTGCAGGATCTGATATTTGTTGTTGCTTTGACATAAGAATTATCTTCTAGTTGTGCATAGCTACAGCTCTGGATAAAGAACATTTTGGGCCCAGGTCCCATTTGTCCATCTGTCTCTCTTTCTCCCTTTTAGCATGGGAACATACATGAGATATTTACATTGGGTAAATTGTATAGTACATAACCGCTTTGACCCCGTGAAAAGCGGTATAAAAGCACAGCTAAATAAAGAAATAAATTCCTTTGTATTCAAAGAGGAATCAAACACTAGCCACAGACTGGGTGAGCAAAGCACACACTTTGGAAAGATAAATGTGAATTCTGGTAACTGATCTCTGTGGGGGCTGCTACAGATGTGCAGGGATATCTGTGTGTGTGTGTGTGGGGGGGGGCACAGTTGGCCAGGGAAAAGTGCTGGCATTTCTCCGCGCAGTCCGTCTGGCACTGGAACCTTTCCATGAAAGCTGTCACGGCTTTCACGGGAGCTTTTCCAGGTGCAGGATGGCTCCTAGAGCACTGAACAGCCAGGCGTGGCTACAGGAATGGAGTCTTTGGGATCCGGAGTGGGCTTACTGGAAGACGTTTCCTGATGTTGGCACTAAGCAGCTCCCCTGTGCTTCTGACAGTTGAATAAGTCTGCCGTCCTGAGGAAGGCCATTGACTACATCCGCTTCCTGCAACAGACGAATCAGAAACTGAAGCAGGAGAATATGGTGCTGAAGGTGGCAACCCAGAAAAACAGTGAGTACATTGGGGAGGAAGGATACCAGTTTCCACTCCGAAAGAAGCAATGGTGCATCTACCAACCCTATTCATACTATAGCTGCTGCAGCCACCGTCTTCTCCCTTACTGCACATCCAGCGCCCTCCATGCCACAACCCCTGCGCACTACAACTGCTGGATCGCAGCCAGTGTCCTCCACTCCCCAAACCTGCTTCGCCACATGGTACTGCCTAGCATTTGCCACTGAGCTGTCCAGTTAATATTGATAATATGTTTTATTCATGGTTTTAAAATACCAAATTGACTAATTCAGAAATATGAGGTGAAGCCATTGTATCATCACATGAATTTAAGTATCGCATCAGATGAGTAAAAATTCATTTGCTTCACTGACTTCCCCCCTCCTAGTATACGCTGCCCATATAATCAGATGTGAAGGTTATCAGTAAGAAGAGTCAATTCATCTTTCTTATAGCTTCCGTTTCTGAAACAGATTTTCCTCAGAGTGCAGAACCATTTAATTTATAATTAATAAGTGAAGGGGCAGGCATATGGAATAGTAAACTGCACAGATTTATACAGCACACTATAGAATGGTGGAGAGGAGAGGAGAGTAGGTAGCGCAGCGCAGTATGGAACACCATGGACTGGGGCAGTAGACTGTTGCGTCATGCAGTGTGGGGTACTTGGGGGTGATACTCTGTGCCGCCAAGGAGTGTGATGCCTCATCTCCTGTGTTCTTGCTTGCAGAATCCCTGAAAGACATAATTGCCTCTGGAGGTGGGAATGCAGATGTGGCTGCAGATGATCTGAAGCTGCAGATGATGGATGTGCTAACTCCTCCACCTTCGGATGCAGGCTCCCTGTCCCAGTGTAGCAGCAGTGACTCAGAGCCTGACAGCCCCTTCTTCGACGATGCCAAGGTCAGTGCTGTCAGGGGCTCCTTCTCTGAGGCGTGCAGTTGATACCTTAATGCTCCTTATGCACCCATCAATCTCAGACTGAAGGAGAGCAGGAGAGAATTTCATGATCTCAAATTTTCTCAGGCTCTGTTTCTAAAAAGGATTTTGCTTTAGACAGCAAATCATGTAACAGAATCTTTACACCCATCTCCCTTCTCACTAGTCCCATCCTCCTTCTCTTCCTGCTTCCCCTTCCCGTACCTTTTTAACATCCTTTTCCCCCCTCTTCGTCTCCTCTTCCCATAGCCATGCTCCAACGTGGGAGATCCACTTCTCCTGCTCCCTAAGCCTCACTCTCTATCCTCCCCTCTGTTCTCCCAGTATTTAGCCGTCTCTGATCTCACATCCATGCCTTGCTCCTCTGTCTCCCCTTCCCCCATTTTCTATTCCTTGGACCCCATCTCGCCTCTTGTGATCCTGCAGCCTGCTACGCTTTCCCTTTGCCACATTAACTACAATTCCCGCTGCCTGTTGCAGATGCATGTGAAACAGGAACTTCCATCTCGTGCCACCTTGGGAATGTTGGACCGCTCCCGGATGGTGCTGTGTGCGTTCGTTTTCGTGTGCCTCTCCTTCAACCCCCTGGCATTCCTGATGGGCAGCTGGGGAGCCTCAGAGAATACCGGCTACCACGGCTCCAGCAGAAACATGCTGGGCTTGGATTCAGCAGGTAATGCGGCACAGAGGGTGGAACACAGCAGTTAGGAGGTGTGACAGGAAACCGCTTGGGTGACTCTGCTGGGGGTTTCATACTTCCTCCCTTCCCAGAAATGCAGCAGAGCCTAGAATATAGGAGCAGAGTACCAATCTAGATCCCAAATACTGACAGGATCCCAAAGAATGTATTTGTTCTTATTTTGACCCAGACGTTTCTTCCTAATACTTTCAGCTCAGTCAGAACCAGTGTCAGAAGACTTTACTTGCAAAATTACCCTTGCAGTTTCTTTCCTGCTTCACGTCCCCCTCCCAAACATATTTAGGTCAATATTCAAAAAGCAGTTCTCTGTTTGGTGCTGTGCTGAACACATCCGGGGGGCAGTCTATGACAGCATTATAGGCGTAATGGACTATTCATAGAATGCTGTACGTAGAGTGGGGGACAGGAAGGTTAGGACATTCGGGGGCATAGCCCCCAAATACATATAGATTATATGTATAGATACTGATTTTTTTTGCTCCTATATACATTTGACTCAGTGGTGGAAAACCAGGTATAACATGGGCCATGCAAGACAAACGTATAACGTAAAGCTATAGTGCCAGTATTTGGGGGTCTTATACATATAAAGGGTCATTTTAGAAGCTCTCTGATTTCCATGTCTGAAAAGGTCCATTCAGACATGCAAATCACATTGACGTCCCGAGAGCCATTTTAGACAGCCCTAAATTTACACATGTCTGGTGTGATCACGTCCATGTCGCATGGTGGAAGCGTGTCCGGGGCATTACTAAACTGCTACATGTGTGCACCTGATTTTGGAACCATGTTGCACATTGGAACTCTCTGGAGCACGTGTGTCCATGAGCGTCCTGCCCGTTCTGCATTTGCGGGATCTTCCCCTGCTTAGTGCTCGAGAGAGCCAGCGGATGCTCTGTGTTCAGTGTGAAACGTGCCAGCTCTCACTCGTATTCCACTTCTCTCGCAGCGGAGGCTCCAGGCTGGTTGCAGTGGCTACTTCCCACCCTGCTGCTCTGGCTAGTGTACAGTCTGCTGGTCCTGGCTGTCTCCGTCCGTCTCTTTATCTACGGAGAGCCGGTGACCCGGCTGCATTCACACTCTTCAGTTCTGTTCTGGCGGCATCGCAAGCAGGCTGATCTGGACCTTGCAAGGGTAAGGAGAAGGTGATTCCACACAGGACGCTCATAGTGCCATTGTCGTCTTGCTTAAGTTTTTTTTTTTCCCTTAAGGATCCCAAGAAGATTTCGAGGAGCAGGAACCATCTTTGAGGTCATACTGAGAACCGCATGTTATAGACAATTTGTTCTGCTTGTATCTGTAAATCTCACTCTGACCCTCGACATAAATAAACCATTGCATATGCTTCTAGAGACCAGCTCTCCCAGGGGAGCAGATAGCAAGTTTTACCCTTGCTGTAGATTGCCTTTTGGGAAAGGGCTGGTAGAGCCACATGCATCTGAGCCTTCTCTGGAAGTTCGGCCTTGACCCTTCCTGTAAGCTAACCAGAAACAATAAACTAAGCAGAGCTTCTATACTAATCAGTAGAGTACAGTGGGGAAAACAAGCAAACGGCACAGGGGACATAACTGTGTGTACGGTCCACAGCATGAGGTTAAGAATCAGTAATGAGAGAGGCTGGCCTGTTCCCTGAGCTGCCCCAGTTCTCGCTCCAAAAGGTGAACTACAGGGGAAATGGCAGGACAAAGGAGCAAAGACTGAGATCCAGCCACCTCCGAAATGAGGCTGAATCAGCAAAAATTTCACATCTGAGCTTTTCATATGTAGTTTTCTTATTTCTCACCTTCTGTGCTTGTCTTGAAGGGGGATTTTGCTCAAGTATCTCAGAACCTGTGGACCGCCCTGAAGGCCTTGGGGCGCCCCCTTCCCATCTCTCACTTGGACCTGAGCTGTAGCTTGATGTGGAACTTTATCCGGCTTGTGCTGCAGCGGCTGTGGGTAGGCCGCTGGCTGGCGGCACGGGCAGGGGGCCTTCGCAGGGACCAAGAGCTGAAGGGCGATGCACAGAAGAGCAGCCGGGATGCCGCTCTGGTCTATCATAGGTTGCACCAGTTGCATATGACCGGTGAGGAAACCCATCTTCACTCCCTTCTCATCCCTCGCCCCCATATATTTCTTTAACTGGTTTTATACATCACCTTATCAAGATGTCAGGGTGGTTTGCATGGAACGGTGTGGTGTTAACTAAATTCATTTAGACTAGTATACATGGAACATAATTGTTATAACTAGAACAGTAGTTACATAATAACCTAATAGTAAACTGTTTAAATGCTAAACAACAAATATACACCTTTTTACTATGGGAGGTAGTTCAGGGACCGGTAGTCTGATCCTTAATAATGATAAACTGTAGATGTATCAGACATTCACCCCGCTTCCTGATTCCTGCAGGGAAGCACGTTGGAAGCCACCTCTCCGCGATCAACATGGCTCTGAGTGCGGTTAATCTGGCGGAGTGCGCTGGGGATACCATCTCCATGGCAACACTGGCTGAGATCTATGTGGGAGCCGCATTGCGCATAAAGGCCAGTCTGCACCGCTGCTTCCACTTCCTGGCGGTGAGTCCAGCATACTGATGGGGGAGGGAGGTAGGAAGGGTCTTCCAGGTCTGAACACTGCCATACTCAGCTCTTCAGTCTGGAGGTGTCTCCTTTGTACTGAGTGGATAGATCTTGGTAGCAGTGACAGAGCGCCCCTCACCCCTGTCTCTGCTGCCCTGGGGAACAGAGGACATTATTTTACTCCTGAAATGTTGCTTTTGTGTGTCATTCTCACTGCATTGATGTGCAGATGTCTGGAAGATGTGTAGTGCTTCTGTTGCTGTTTGTCACAATGTGTACTACTCGTGGAATCACAGCGCAGATTCCTGGGGGATATGTGGGGCTGCTGTGCTGTTTGTCACATTGTGAGCCACTCGTGGTATCACAGCACCGATTCCTGGGGGATGTGTGGGGCTGTTGTGCTGTTTGTCATAATGCGTGCCACTCATGGTATAAGTTTTTTCTATTGAGAGATTTCCCATTACCCCAATGATATATTTTTTTGCATAAAATTCATAAGAGTCAAGGACTTCCGGTGATGTCAAGGAGCCTAGCCTGATGGACATGGCTAGAAGGAGCTCCGCCCAAACCCCACGAATAAAGCTGTAAGTCTCACGCATCAGTGCCCGTTGCTGTGATAATTAGCTGGACTCACCACCCAAATGTTGGTCTGCAAGAAGTTGGAGGTATTCCAGTCCTACTCCAGGAGAGAAGCAGTGAGCAATCAGAGTGCAGAACGGCAAGATGGATCGAGCGACTCAGAGGGCTCTGATGTAAAGGGGTCCGTGCGGAACATTCTGGCGGATGGCAAAGAACTTTGCAGCTGGTTGCAGGAATTTAAATGAGAGATCAGGAATTTAAACAAGAGGCAGATATAAATTCCATGTGGGCAGACTTAAAAGAGACTTTGTCATCTATACAACAGGACTTAGGGGCCCTGGGTAACCGCATGGTGGAAGTGGAGGACCACATGGACAGACACGCGGCAGCAATAGATAAGAGGGCAGAAGGCTATACAACCCTTAAGGCCCAACAGGAGGCTCTACAAGAAAAAATTGGAAGATCTAGAGGACTGGACACAGCGCTGCAACCTCTGGATGAGGGGGATACGGGAAGCGGAGGAATTTAAAGATTGCACCTCAGTGGTCCAGAGACTCTACTTATATTTTGGAGCTAGATTCGAGCAGTGAAGGTGCAGAAGGCCTGGTGGGAATCGAATGGGAGCATAGGAGCCTGAGCCCCATAAGAGATAAATGGCCCATAGATATGGTGGTATGCCTTTGCTCTTTTCTGGTAAAGGAGCGTCTACTCAACATTGCACGAAAGTTTGAAAGAATGGCGTGGGAGAGCTGTGACGTAGAACTGTATAATGACCTCTCACAGGGTACTTACTTTAGAGCAGAGGAGAGCCTTGCGAGAGGTGACGGACTGCTTATTTGCATCAAAGAGGCCAGCGCTGCTGTTGCATGTTCCCTTTCAGCCTCTTAATTGCTGTCAATGGGGCCTCCTGGAAAGTCAAGGAAGAACCCGAGGCCTGGTGGGTATTGCAGTATATGCGAGGGGCTTCCTAAGACAAAATCAGCAATACGGAGCCCTAAGGACAATCTGGCCGTGCAGGCATCACAGTCGCAGTCGCAGAGGATGGCTGCAAAGAGGAAATGCCTGAAGAGAGAAACCGCAGAGAGGAAGCATCTGGATCAGGGACCTGAGGGGTAAAGAGGGGTGTTAAAGGAGACCCACATTTCATTGTCTCTTTTAGGGTCTATTGGGGGGAGGTGGGGATGGGAATTATTGCTGGGGTAGCGGGGTTGGATGGGTGAATCGGGGTGGGAATGGAGAGCTGGGGGGTAATGATGGTGAGATGAGTGGAGCTCCAGGGATGAGAGATGGTGGGGTGGGGTGGGGAGGATTGAAGGGGTTGGCAGGGTGAGTGGCGGGGAGGAGCAGAGTGTGTAGATGGGTGATGGGGGGGGGGGAGTGGGCTCGTTGAACTCACTTGGAAGTTTGATCTTGATCGAGGGGAGGTGTAGGGATCAACAAGGAAAAGGCATCTGCGGAACAGCACTTGAATGTTGCAGATTATATTTGTCCGGAAGATGGCAGCACGTACAATCCGGTGGGTCAACATCAGAACCGTTCCATCAGGGCCAGGGAGTTCCGCAAGGATCCTCCCTCTCAACTTTGATGTTCAACATATACATGCAGTCCATTTGTAAAATCATCCGGTCTTTCAATGTCAACTGCATGATATACGCTGATGATGTCCTGCTCTATATGCCGTTCTCTACAGAGCAAATGGACCTCTCCCCATTGACCAATTGTTTCAATGCAATATCTGACTGGCTCCTGTCCCAAAACCTCTGAATTCAACATAAGAAAACGGAGGTGCTCTTCATTACGAGGAACCCAAACTTTAGCCCACCACAGTACTTAAAAGTGAAAGAAGCTGATCTACAAGCAAAATCCACAATACGTTCCCTGGGTGTCACACTTGATCAACGCCTAGACATGAAGGCCCACATAGGTAACACAGTTAGAGCAATCTACTACAAGATCCGTTCACTCAGACATCTACGCTCCTTGCTTGAACCAGAAGATTTCCGGACAATCTACCAGGCTCTGATCATACCTCACTTTGATTACGCCAATGCCATATTACAAGGACTCCCCCAATCCACCTTGAACCCTCTACAGCTCGCAATGAATGCCGCAGCGAGAGTTCTCCATGGGGCATCTAGGAGCGACCATGTGATGCCCCTTCTGAAACAGTTACACTGGCTTCCTATACAGGCCAGGATCGTTTTCAAGACCGTGTTACTGACCTTCAAAGCTGTCAATAGGCTCTCCTCCTCCTCACTAACAGACCTCATCCACACCATAGCCCCTAATAGATCAAGAAGATCCACAGCAATAAATACGCTAATAATTCCGAAGGCATTAACAAAATGCACCTCGACAACAGCAAACAGGGCCTTCAGACTCTGCGCTCCAAGATGCTGGAACGCTTTACCACCAAACATCCGGGCCATCACTAACCTAACCCAGTTTAGGAAGGCCCTCAAGCACCACCTCTTCCTCAAATACTTCTCAGATAACAATGAATCAATTCACTCAAACGAATGTATCTACACCAGCATACTGTGGTGAGGAAACCACTATTGAGGCTATGGATACACAGGAAAAGGAGCCCTGTACCTTTAAAAACGAAAGCATTCAGGGTTTCCCCGGTAACCAGGAGTCTCTGACTCACAACACAGTCACCCTTAAGCCCCGCCCACAGCAGCACGTCAGGGTTAGAGAGAAGCCTGACTCTTCTCACGTGTGCTGGGAGCAAGGCGTGGCACAGAAAGGAAAGCAGTTTAAAACGCTGGCTTTTAGAAAGTCAGGGAGAGCAGCTGAGGGAGGAGAAAAAGCTGGAGCTGATGCTGACCATTGGGGAGAAGGCAGCTGGAGAGAAAGAGATGGTGCCAATTCTAGTTGCAGCTCCGGGAAGAGTTACAGCCAGGGCAGAAGCCAGCCAGTAACCTTAAGAGATACAAGGGCTGCTGAGCTCAAGCTTCCAGGTGAACAGGGGGAACTGATTGGAAAGACTCCAAGGCAGTCCCAGCTGAAAGAAAGGCTGTTTCAAATTTTGGGGCAGTTCCAGTTACCATAACTAGAACCTTTTCTCCCAGCGCTAGCTGGTGCGGTTTTGTAGTACGATCATAATACGATTTTTGACGTCGTTGGCTTCCTCTTAAATTACTTTCTGCCAACTGTGAGGCCCGCGTTAAGCATCCTCGCAAATCCCTAAGGAACTGGGGTACCTCTGTTTCCTGCAGCCCCGGCTCCACCCACTGTTCCCTCAGGATGTCCAGTATGCCCCTGGGGCTCCTACCGTACATGAGCTCATATGGGGAAGTTCCTAGCGATGCCTGAGTCATCTCCCGACAGGCATACAAGGCAAAGGGAAGCATCGTGTCCCATTCGGCCATCTTCCCTTCCAACCCCCTCTTAACAAGCTCTTTAGGGTCTGGTTGGTCCTCTCGACCAACCCATTCGTCTGCGGGTGATATGCCGCAGTTCTAATATGTTTGATGCCGAAGGCATCCCAAACTTGGGCCAAATAACGCGACATGAAATTGCTGCCGCAATCGGACAGCACCTCCCTGGGGAACCCAACTTCGCAAAACAATTTTATTAATTCGGCCGCCACTGTGCGAGCCGAAATGTTACGGAGGGGAACCGCCCAGGGGAACCTGGTTGCATGATCCACCATCACCAAGAGATATTGGAATCCTCGCGGCGTTTTTATCAGGGGACCCACAATATCAACAGCTATCCGGTGTATCGGAACAGAGATCACCGGAACGGGAATCAGGGGAACCTCCGCAGGCCTAATTGCCGTGACCTTCTGGCAGGCCGGACATGCCTCACAGAATCTGGTCGTCTCTTTATAGACTCCGGGCCAATAAAACCGGGCCAAAACCTGGTTTAAAGTACCCTGAATACCCTTATGTGCCCCTACAGGATGGTCATGGGCTAATCTCAGGACTAAAGTCCTAAATGTATTCGGGACCACCAATTGCCGACGCGTATCCCCTGTGAAGGGATCCCGACTTTCCCGATATAGAAGCCCTTGGTCCATTTGAAAGTTGGGCAACGTCTCCCGTCCCTCTCTAGCAAATTTAAAGGCTTGGACAAGAGCAGGATCTGCCTCTTGTTCTTTTGCAAAAGAAGGGAATTTAGCTATCAAATCCTCTGGAATCCAAGGTAAGTCTATGCCAGCCCTGACCTCGTCCCTATTCTGAGACCGCATTTGTCTCTCATGACGCTTCTCTCCCTTTGACTTTTTCACTTTGTCCAGAGGACGGTTATCAAATCTTCGTGAGAGGGCAGAACCTCTGCCTCCTCCTCTATGGGCTCTCCCCCTTGGGTCTGTTGGGCTTGGGACTGGGCTCGCGTGGAAACCAACCCTTTCTTAACACCCAACCCTTGCTGCACACCTCGTTGAAATTGGGGCCAGTCCCTCCCGAGCACTACTTCCGGTGGTAATCGGGGAACAATGGCAACAGGGACCTCCCTTTCAATCCCTAACGCTTTTATCTGGACATAGTAAACGGGATATGTAGACGCCTTGCCGTGAACACATCTAATGTTTACGGTGCCCGTGGGCGCATGGGGTGTCTTTAAACCTGGGGGTGCTAACTTACGCCATAAGCGTTTAGAAAGCATAGACTGATCTGAGCCCGAATCAAGTAATGCTTTTACTGGTTGGCCTTGCACCGTAACGTCTAGCAAGAAGCGTTCCCCAGCCTTACCGGGTTCACTTAACACTAAGGCTGTCTTCATTTTACAATCACGCAGCAAATGTTGTTCACTGCCACACTGATAACATGCACGCTTTACTTGCATCCTTCTACTGGTGGGAACACATGCACTCTTCACAATCTTCCTATCACTATCCAACCTAGCTACCGACATCTTAGCACAAGCTACAGACTTATCCTTAGCTAAGGCATCAGCTTCTAGGAATCGCTCTGACATTACTATAGCCTCCTGTGTATTTTTACAACCTTGCAACATAAGAAATTTTTGCATTCCTCCGGAATTGCTGCCAAGTACTGCTCTAGAACAAGCTCATCAATCAGAGTCTCCACTGATTTATGCTCTGGCTCTAGCCACTTAACTACCAGCGTCTTTAGCCGGTGATAGAGCGCTCGTGGTGTCTCATCTAGACGTAGCTTAGCGCTTCTTAACTGGCGGCGATAGACTAAAGGGGTTAGGCCTAGCCTATCCTTTATAGCCTTTTTAACCTCAAAATAGTCATTGGCCAAAGTAGCGGGGATGGTTTGGTAGGTGGCTAACGCTTCTCCCGATAGTGAGACAGCCAACCTTACCGCCCACTGCCCTTGTGGCCACTTGGCTATTTGAGCTACCTTTTCAAATGCATCTAGGAAAGCATCTATACTTTCCCCATCTTTTAGCTGTCCAAAGCTAAGGGCCTCTTTGGACCCGAGTCCAAAGGTATGGGCTAATCCCAGTCCTGAGAAACTCGTGGCAACTGGATCAGGCTCTGGTGGTTTCTTACTTTCCTTTAGCCAGGCCTCCATTAGGTCTACCAACGGCTTCTGTTGAGCTTGTAGTCGAACGGCCGCTCTCTCCTGGAGCTCCAATGACAGCTCTTTTTGCCGGTCGAATTGCGAGGCCATCCACGTAAGGATTTCTTTCGTCTCCATAGTCATCGTCTTCCTGTATGGACGAAAAAAAACAAGACAAACCACCCAAGTGTGGCACCCAACACTAGGTGTATTCTCCCTCTACCTGCTACCACCGCCCCCACCCAGTACCAGTATCCTTAACTTCCCCAGTTAAATACCGTGTACCTGGTACTGGTGGTGCGTCTCACTCAGCAGCAGTGTAGGGTCTCGACAGGACCTTGGACTCTCCGGTTTGCACGAGCTCCGGCTCTCCGTCTTAGCCGCTCGCAGCTCTCACCGACGTCCTCCCGTCGAGTTCTGGAACAGGCTGTGTACTTTTCTTTTGCGTAGGCGTATTCCACTCCCAATCCTGCCAACTACGCCACTCTGTCGCCCCCACCTGGTTGGGTATATAGCCCGGTACCAGGGTGAGTCGCCTTTTTACCTTGAATAAGTTTTTCCCTCAAAATGGCCGCCAGGAGGGCTGCTGGGAGTTGTAGTATTTTACTTATTTAGGCAAAGGAATTGTAGTCAAGTGGTCAGGCGAAGACAGAGAAATTTGTTTATATCTTCAGGGGTCCCAATATATATATACAGGATTCGAATGGGAAACAAAAATAGGATACTTGCTCCAACGCAAAAGCTTTTAACTTTCAATAAGGTAAGCACAATGCTGCCTGGGTTTTAACAAATGCAGCTTCTTCAAACTTAAGCTTCGTAAAAACTTCTTTCTTACAAAAACAACATTTCTTAAAGCAAAAACAGCTTTTAAAAATTGTCCACTGACTGTTTCCTTCAGTTTTTAGCTTCACACGATATCAGTTGAGACAATAGCATTCAGCTGTTTCCCCCTGCCGTGCCTTTCACACAGGTTAGGTTCCTTTCATGACATTCATACTTCAGACAGCTTTTAAAGTTTAGCATTCTTCTGAGTCAGCTGCTTTGCAATAAGCACATTGCATTTCACACGGGTTATCCTCAAAACAGTCTCCAATTTCCATCTCCTCGATGCTATCCCCTTCACACTTCTCATAGGGTACCTGTCTGGAGAGCTGACTGTTTTCTCTTTGAATCATATCATTGAGCTTTTTGAGTAGAACCTTCTTCTGTCCTAACTCCTCTGCAAGCTGAGCATATTGATAGTCAGTTAAAATATCCCTCTTTCCCTTAGGGTTTAACTGATAGCTAGAATTAGCCTTTATCTCTGGAGCTAATTCTCTTAAACTTTTTATAGGCAGGAACTGGGGAGGACACACTTGCCTTAAGTCAGGAGTATTCAGCAATTCTCCTTTCTCCTGGTATAAGTCATGCTGCCTTCCGTCTACAGAGACTTTCCTGGGTTGAAACAGCCTTTCTTTCAGCTGGGACTGCCTTGGAGTCTTTCCAATCAGTTCCCCCTGTTCACCTGGAAGCTTGAGCTCAGCAGCCCTTGTATCTCTTAAGGTTACTGGCTGGCTTCTGCCCTGGCTGTAACTCTTCCCGGAGCTGCAACTAGAATTGGCACCATCTCTTTCTCTCCAGCTGCCTTCTCCCCAATGGTCAGCATCAGCTCCAGCTTTTTCTCCTCCCTCAGCTGCTCTCCCTGACTTTCTAAAAGCCAGCGTTTTAAACTGCTTTCCTTTCTGTGCCACGCCTTGCTCCCAGCACACGTGAGAAGAGTCAGGCTTCTCTCTAACCCTGACGTGCTGCTGTGGGCGGGGCTTAAGGGTGACTGTGTTGTGAGTCAGAGACTCCTGGTTACCGGGGAAACCCTGAATGCTTTCGTTTTTAAAGGTACAGGGCTCCTTTTCCTGTGTATCCATAGCCTCAATAGTGGTTTCCTCACCACAATACCTAGTCAGCTAAACTAACACTCCTATCAAGATATCCTTGATTATTGAGACCTATGTCACATATTATTAATGACACCTGTATGTAAATAGTTACCCACTATGTTACATGTTATTCTATGACATCTGTGTGTAAATAGTTACCCTACTGTTATCCAAGTTTTGCTGTCCTGTTAATTGTAAACTCAGACCTGTTATCCTGTTCTGAGAATTTTCTTTCATGTAAACCGCACTGATGCCGAATAGCGCAGTATAGAAGAGATTGTAAATAAATAAATAAATAAAAGGGGAGGGGGAGATGGTGGGTGGACGGGGGGAGGCAGATGAGGGGGAGGGAACAGGCATGCTCCAAGGGATAGGTGGGAGGCATGATGGATAGGTTGATTCGGATCGATTCCTTGAATGTTAAGGGATTGAATTCTCCCATGAAGCGCCAGAAGCTTTCAGGCTGAGAGGGGAAGATGGGATATTATACTAATGCAAGAAACTCACTTGAGAAGTCAAGATGTGGGATGACTGCAATATCGACAATGCCTGGACCATTTTTTTTCAGTGGGAAAGGGAGGGGGAGAAGGGGGGGGGGAAGTGATTTTGATCCAATAGGGAAGCGGTGTACAAGTACAGGATTCCTTTTGGAACATAAATGGGAAGGTGGTGGGAGTCCGGGGTAGGATCGGAGGAGAGGAGGTCACCATAGTCTCAGAGTATGGGCCAAATGGGGGTCAGGAAATTGTTGGGGGGAGTGGGTTAAGGGGAACATTGATCGGGGGGAATTTTAATGTAGTAATCTGCCCCAATAAGGATAGGCAGGCCAGAGCTCAGGAAGGGGTTAAAAAAATGGAGGAGTCTACATCAGTTGGTGCGATATTTCCAATTGGCGAACGCCTAGTGGGAATTAAACCCGGAGGGTCGGGAATATACCTTTTATTCAAACCCCCATGATGGTTTTAGTTGAATTGACATGTTCCTCATCGATAAGGCCTGGATGATGGAGGTAAAGGCAGTAGGAACAGAACCAATTACCTGGTCAGATCACGGCCTGTATGGGTGGAGTTGGATCAGAGGAGGGCGGGAGGAACTAAATTCTGGAGACTGAATGGCAGTCTACTAAAAAGGAAAGATGTGGTGGCAGATGTCTGGTCAGCCATCCAGGAATATCTAACACTGAATGACACAGGTGAGGTGAAGGATGTGATGCTCTAGGAAGGACTTAAAGCGGTCATAAGAGGGAGATTATTCTATACCTAAATATATAAGAAATCTACATCTCATATAACTCAGGCTAACTCCACCACACGGCCATACCCCTGATTGTAACATACCAATCATCTGTAATGTAACTCACGCCATTTTACTGTAAATACCTAGTGTCAATTGTTGTCATAGCATCACTGCGCCCTAAAGGTCTGCAATGGTACTATACACCCACAAGTTTGCACCTCTTGTTCCCTACGGTTTCCCCAAACTGTTGGTGGAACTGTGGAGAACGAGGGACCTTTTGGCATGCATGGTGGACATGGCCAAAGATACAGGAATTTTGGAGGAGGGTACGGGGTGGATTACTGAGCTGTTGGGTATGTCTTTGAAATTGGACTCGGGAATATGCTTGCCATGGGGAAGAAAGGGGGGATGGGAAAGAAAGGGGGGGTGGGTAAGACTACTGTGGCGTGCTTGAGTGCAGCACAATGTGAGATTGCGGCTTGCTGGAACTTTCACAGTTTATTGATTTCTTTCTCCACCTAGTTGTTAAGACGGTTGCATCATATGTGCACGAAACAGCTCATTTTTTGCGTTTATTGCAAGAAAGCGGTGCATCTCAAAATGTGTCCTTTCTGGTATCGATAGACATATCTGCACTTTATAGAAATATTCCTCAAGATAGGGCTTTGGATATTATTTTGAATAGACTGAGTCCTTTAGATCATGCTCGTAGGATCCCTTTGGAATTTTTTAATGAACTGGCTAATCTAGTTCTGACTCATAATTACTTTTGATACAATGGGACATTTTACCAACAGTGCCATGGACTGGCTATGGGTGCTACAGTAGCCCATCTGTGGTTTCCCTTTATGTTGCTGAATTCGAGGAGAAGCATGTTTTCGGGTCTCTTTACTTTTTCTTATACTGTATTGGCTTATGGAAGTGTTACTTGGATGATGGTTTTGTCCTATGGATTGCTTCTGAAGATGAATTGTTGCAGTTTGACCGATGGTTGAACCTTTTGGATACTAATCTACAGTTTACCATGCAGTATCACCTAGATTACATCAAAAGTTTGGATGTATTAGTGGAGAGAGTAGTTGATGGCTTTTAAACTTGGATCTATTGGAACAAAGTAGGCTGGAATAACTTCTTACAGTTTGATAGCTTTCACCCCCATGCTTTAAAGCAGGGGTCTCAAACTCAAATTGCTTTGAGGGCCAAATGAGGACTTGTAAAGTAACCCGCGGGCCGCATAAGACGTGGGGCCTCATTTGCATAAATATTTGCATAATGTTACCATACAAAGCGTAGAGTTAATGATGCACATTTCCCAGAGCTGACATATTCCAGTTAATAAATTCAAAATAGATATTTTTCTACCTTTTGTGCATTTTTTTCAGTTGCAATTGTTCCAGCCACTTTCTTCTGGTTTCTTCGTGTCTTCTGCTAACTCTCCATCGTCTGCTGTCCATTTGTCCTTTCTTCTCTCTTCTAGTTTTTTTTCCATTCTCTCTCTACATCTGCTTTAGCATACTAATCTTTCTCCTTTTGCTCCTTCCTCATTCCTATTTCATCCACTCAAATTTTACCCCTCCATCCTCAATCACCACTTACTCTCCCAATACCCGGCCAATTGTAGATTTGTCTTCCCTCCCACACAAAATATTTTTCCCCTCTCCATTTCACTCTCCCAGCTCCATCCCATTCTAATCCTCCCCCAACATCAGCTCCCTTCTAGTTCCAACCCCACCCAGCATCCGCTCCCTTCTAGTCCCCGCATCAGCCCATTTCCAGTCCTATCCCCACATTAGCCCATTTCCAATCCTATCCTAGCCCCACCATCAGCCCATTTCCTGTCCTAGCTCCCCCCACTAAGCCCATTTCCAGTCCTAGCAACCCCCCCAGTCCATTACCATTTCTAGCCCCCGCCATAGCCCATTACCAGTCCTAAACCCCCCAACAGTCCACTTCCAGTCCTAACCCTCCCATCACCCCATTTTCATTCTTAGCCCCACAATAGCCCATTACCCGTCCTAACCCACCAATCAGCCCACCTCCAGCCCTAACCCCCATCTGCCCATTTCCAGTCCTAGCCCCCACCATAGCCCATTACCAGTCCTAACCCCCCCCCCGCTGCCATTAGCCCACTTCCAGTCCTAACCCCCCATTACCCCATTTAAGTCTTAGCCCCTCCGTAGCTCATTACCAGTCCTAACTCCCCCCCATCAGTCCACCTCCAGTCCTTCCTAACCCCCATCAGCCCATTTCCAGTCCTAACCCCCCCCCATCAGCCCAAGTAAATAAAATACAAAAAAACAACTCTGGCTTCTGTTGCTGCCGCCGCCGCCATGGTAGCAGCAGAATCAGCTGTCCCGCGGCCCCTTCCCCTCTGTCCGGAAGAGCCCTGAGTCTGCTCCATCAGCGGCGGGATTTTCAAGCCGCAAAGAGAGTATTTCCCTCTCGCGCGGCTTGAAAAGTGACTAGGCTTGAGCCGCGCGAGAGGGAAATACTTTCTTTGCGGCTTGAAAAGCCCGCCGCTGATGGAGCAGACTCTAGGCTCTTCCGGACAGAGGGGAAGGGGCCACGGGACAGCTGATTCTGCTGCTGCCACGGCGGCAGCGGCAGCAGCAGAAGCCAGGGTTTTTTTTTTGTTTTGTTTCCCTCCGTCACGGGCCGCACAAAGCTCTCTCGCGGGCCGCGTGTTTGAGACCCCAGCTTTAAAGTCTTGCTTACTGATTAGTCAGGTTTTGCATGCTAGATGAGTATGTTCTACAGAGGAGCTGTTTAAGAATGAATGGGGTCTCCTGTTCCGAAGGTTTGTTACTAAAGGCTATCCCCGTCCGATTATCACTCAGGCTTATTGGCAGGCAAAATATGCTCAATGTGAGCTTTTACTACAGTATAAGCAACAACAACATGATGACCACTTGTTTGTGTTCTGCCTTTTTCGACGGCATCTAGTCGTATTTTTAAATCTATGAGGAAACATTGGGCGATTTTGAGCTTACATCCTACCCTTGCTGAGTTCCCCCGAATTGCTTACAAATGTGAGAAGAATCTGGGGGAGATGGTTACTAGATTTTTCCTTACCAGGTGTGGGGAGTCCATCCTCTGAGGGCCATTTCGGCTGTGGTCATTGCTATTGGTGTCAGTATGCACTGACTGGCAGATCCTGGACCCATACTACTGGGAAGCTGTATGAACACCGGGGCTTTATCAACTGTGACTCCTCCATGTGGGTAGTGGACATGATCATGTGCCCTTGTTCGCTGGTGTATGTCGGATGCACTAAGGAAAGTTCGTTTGCGTTTGAATGAGCACAAAAGTCGGATTGCAGACAAATTGGAGTCGGCCCCATTGGTGGCTCATTGGATACAATGTAACCATGTCGTTACTGATATCCGATGACGAGTACTTGATCAACAGGTGGGACCCTGGAGAGGTGGGAACAGTGAGAGACGATTGAATGCCAAGAACATTCCTGGATTTTTCGACTTTAATCTCTGGAACCTAATGAGTCAAATCAAGAAATTGGAATTTAATCCCGTTGAAGGATGTACAATTCATTGTGAGGTATGTGATTGGTTATAGAGTGCATGTGACTAAATACAGCCGTCTTTTTATTCTGTGGTGGTACTGTTCTGGCGGAAAGAGCAGTTGGTCAGATCCGTCTGTCTACAGCCGGTTGGAGTTTGGAAGAAAATGGATCTACATTGGAGCCTACCGAATATATGGTTTCTGTGATTCCCTGATGCAGATAAGTTCTGCAAAACACAATGTTGTGTTGGATTTCCCAATAAGTACTTATTGGTTTGAAATGGATTTTTTTGAATGAACTTCTGGGAAAGGATTTTTTTTCATGAGCATTTGTTAGTTCTGAATGATCTTTCTTTTTGAATGAACTCTTGAGAAAAAGACAAAAAAAAGTTAATAAGTTACAAACTATGTACTACATAAGAACATGCAAAATGCAATGTGTGCCTTTGAGTCAGTCCTGACTCCCCAGAAGCTCCTGGGTTTTCTTGGCAGTGTCACCGGAAGTAGATTGCTAGGCCTTTCTTCTGAGGCAATGGAGGGTTAAGTGACTTGCCCAAGGCCACAAGGAGTGCTAGTGGGAATTGAACCCTGGTTGCTTGGTTACCAAGCCAGTGCTCTAACCACTAGGCTGCTCCTCCACGCCACATAAGAACATAAGATAAGCCATACTGGGTCAGACCAAGGTCCATCAAGCACAGTATCCTGTTTCCAACAGTGGCCAATCTAGGTCATATGTACCTAGCAGTTTCCCCAAAAGACACAGGTTCCACAATGCTTGTACTGGGTCAAGCATTGATATCCTGGATCCCTTCTTAATAATGGTTTATGGACCTTTCCTCCAGGAACTTGTCCAAACCTTAAACCCAGCTACACTAACAGCCTTTACTACATCCTCCAGTAACAAATTCCAGAGTTTGATTACACGTTGAGTGAAAAAATATTTTCTTTTATTAGTCTTAAATAGTTTACCCTGTAGCTTCATTGTATGTCCCCTAGTCTTTCTATATTCTGATAATGTAAACAATCGATCTACGTTTACTCGTTCCACTCCATTCATTACTTTATAGACTTCTATCATATCTCCCCTCAGCCATCTCTTTTCCAGGTTGAAGAGCCCTAACCTTTTTAGCCTTTCTTCATAGGAGTATCCTTCCATCCCCTTTACCATTTTGGTGGCTCTTCTCTGAACCTTTTCTAATAGCGCTATATCCTTTTTAAGATACGGCGACCAGAATTGCACACAATATTCAAGGTGCGGTCTCACCATGGAACGATATAGAGGCATTATAATATCTTTTGTTTTATTTTCCATTCCTTTCCTTATGATACCTAGCATTCTATTTGCTCTCTGCCACCGCTACAAACTGGGCCGAGGGTTTTAACATGTTATCCACAATGGCGCCTAAATCGTTTTCCTGGGTGGTGGTTCCTAATGTGGAACCTTGCATCGTGTAACCATAGTTTGGGTTGTTCTTCCCTAGGTGCATAACTTTGAACTTGTCCACATTAAATTTCATCTGCCATTTTGATGCCCAGTCTTCCAATTTATCAAGATCCTCTTGCAACTTTCCACAATCCTTTTGGGTTTTAACAACTTTAAATAGTTTTGTGTCATCTGCAAATTTGATAACCTCACTCGTTATTCCACTTTCCAGGTCATTTATGAATATGTCAAAAAGCAGTGGACCCAGCACAGATCCCTGGGGTACACCACTATTCACCTTTCTCCATTGGGAAAATTGGCCATTTAGCCCTACCCTCTGCTTTCTATCTTTTAACCAGTTCCTGATCCACAGTAGTACACTGCCTCCTATCCCATGACTCTTTAGTTTTGCCAAAAGTCTCTGATGAGGGGGGACCTTGTCAAAGGCTTTCTGAAAGTCCAGATACACTATATCAACCGACTCACCTTTGTCCACCTGTTTATTCACACCTTCAAAAAACATAACAGATTAGTAAGACAAGATCTTCCTTGTCTAAAGCCATGTTGGATGTCTCCCATTAGGCCATGACTATCTACATGCTGAGTAATGTTATTCTTTATGGTGGTTTCTACCATTTTTCCCGGTACTGACGTCAGGCTCACCGGTCTGTAGTTTCCCGGATCACCCCTGGAACCCTTTTTAAAATTTGGTGTTACATTGGCGATCCTCCAATCCTCAGGTATTAGAGATGATTTTAATGATAGTTCACAGATTACTAATAGCAGGTCTGCAATCTCATATTTCAGTTCTTTCAACACCCTTGGAAGTATACCATCCGGCCCAGGTGATTTGCTACTCTTCAGTTTATCTAATAGTTGTAATACATCTTCCCGATGTATCGATATTTCCTTCAATTCTTCCGCACCTTTAAATACCACTTCAGTCATGGGTAACATCCCTACATCTTCCTCAGTAAAGACCGAAGCAAAGAATTCATTCAGTCTCTCCAATATCGCCTTGTCGCCTCTTAGTGCCCCTTTAACCCCTCTATCATCTCATGGACCAACTGACTCTCTCACAGGTTTTTTGCTACGAATGTACTTGAAAAAGTCTTTTTTCCCGTTTTTGCTTCGACAGCAAGCTTCTTCTCAAATTCTCCCTTTGCCTGCCTTATCAATGCCTTGCATTTGACTTGCCAGTGCTTGTGCTGTTTCCAGGTTTCGTCGTTTGGCTCTTTTTTCCATTTCCTGAAAGATGCTTTTTTGGCAACAGCCTCTCTGACCTCACCTTTAAACCATGCTGGCAGTTTTTTGGACTTCCTTCCACTTTTCTTAAAGCGTGGAATACAGCTGGTCTGGGCTTCCAAGATAGCATTTTTCAACAGCACCCAGGCTTGATATAAGTCTTTAACCTTTGCAACTGCTCCTTTTAGTTTTTTCTTAACTATTTTCCTCATTTTATCATAGTCTCCCTTTTGAAAGTTAAAAGGTAGTACTGTGGATTTCCTTACTATCCCTCCTCCACTAATTAAATCAAAGGCGATCATGCTATGATCACTATTGCCAAGTGGCCCCAACACCCTTATCTCTTGCACTAGATCTGGTGTTCCACTAAGGACTAGGTCTAATATGGCTTCCCCTCTGGTCAGTTCATGAACCAGCTGCTCCAAGAAGCAGTCATTTATTTCATCTAGAAACTTTATCTCCCTAGCATGTCCTGCCGTGACACTGACCCAGTCGATACCGGGATAATTTAAATCACCCATTATTATTACTGCGCTGTAACTTTTGTTAGCTTCCTTGATTTCTTTGAGCATTTCATCATCCATTTGTTCATTCTGGCCAGGCGTTCGATAGTACACCCCCACTGCCATCGCCTTCCCCTTTTTACATGGAATTTCAATCCATAGAGATTCTACAGCAAATTTTGTTTCCTGCAAAACTTTAATCCTTTCTGACTCAATGCCCTCTCTAACATAGAGCGCAACCCCTCCACCAATTTGATCAGTTCTATCATTACAATATAGTTTGTATGCAGGCATCACAGTGTCCCACTGGTTGTTCTCCTTCCACCATGTCTCTGATATTCCAATCATATCTATCCTCTCATTTAGTGCTATATATTCTAACTCTCCCATCTTATTTTTTAGACTTCTAGCCTTTGCATATAAGCATTTTAGAGACTTTATTTTATTCATATTAATTTGGCTATTGATAGACATGGGTAATTTGGGATCTTTAAACTCTATCTGATCCATACTCAAGGGCATTTGGGCTACTTTACTCTTTTTTGGAACCTCTCTGCTTTTGGTAGTATCCTTCAAGGATACATTCTTCCGAACCATCTGCTCTTGGGCGACTGTCGGTTTTCCCCTATTATCTAGTTTAAAAGCTGCTCTATCTCCTTTTTAAAGGTTAATGCCAGCAGCCTGGTTCCATCCCAGTTAAGGTGAAGCCCATCCCTTCAGAAGAGCCCCTCCTTTCCCCAGAATGTTCCCCAGTTCCTAACAAATCCAAAACCCTCATCTCTGCACCATTGTCTCATCCACGCATTGAGACTCTGGAGCTCTTTCTGCCTTTTGGGTCCTGCGTGTGGAATGGGAAGCATTTCAGAGAACGCTACCCTGGAAGTGCTGGATTTCAACTTTTTACCTAAAAGCCTAAATTTAGCCTCCAGAACCTCCCTACCACATTTTCCTATGTCATTGGTACGGACATATACCAAGACAGCAGACTCCTCCCCAGCACTAACTAAGACCTTATCTAGGTGACACGTGAGGTCTGCTACCTTCGCACCAGGCAGGCATGTTACCAGGCGATCCTCACGTCCACCAGCCATCCAGCTATCTACATGCCTAATGATCGAATCACCAACTAAAATGGCTGTCCTAAGCCTTCCCTCATGGGCACATGGCCCTGGAGAAACTTCCTCGGTGTGAGAGGGTTTTACATCACCTGGAGGACAGGTCCTAGTTACAGGGTCACTTCCTGCCACACCAGGGTGATGCTCTCCTGTCACGTGACCTCTCTCCTCCATGGCAACAGGAATGCTGCCAGTCTGGAGGTGGGACTTCAGGACTCTATCCCTGTAGGTCTCATCTATGTACCTCTCTGTCTTTCTTATGTTTTCCAATTCTGCTACTCTAGCCTCTAGAGAATGGACTCGTTCCCTGAGAGCAAAGAGCTCCTTGCACCTAGTGCACACATAAGACCTCTCACCAACTGGGAGAAAATCATACATGTGACACTCAATGCAAAAGACTGGAAAGCCCCCATCTCTCTGCTGGACTGCTGTCTGCATCTTAGTTTTAAGTTTGTGTTTAGATCTTTAAGTTCTTTACTTACTAAGGGTTGCTATGGATATTTATACTAATAAAACTATACCTAATGCTTTTAATATACCTTGTTCACCTGAAGCTTAATTAATCTCAGGTTCTTAGTGTATGACTGATTTGGGTAACAAGCTTCACCTGAGAGCACCTGTCTTTTAAGGTGTGTAATTACCTATAAAGCTACGATTATCCTAGGTGTGGGTGGGTGTTGGGGAGGGAGGGAAATAACACTTATTAAAAGAGGGCTGCTACTCAGTACCCTGTCTTGTGCTGCTGAGATAAGCTATATTCTGATTTGATTTTAATTATAGCTCTTTGCTGCTGCTAGGCTCTAACTTATTATGAAATTTAAGCTACAAGCTCTCTGCTGGGTTTTAAATTTAACCAGAAAGCTCTCTTCTGTGTTTTAAATTTAAACTAAAAGTACTTTGCTGATGCTAGGCCCTGAGTGACTATTAAATTTAAACTACAAGCTCTCTGCTGGCTATGAAATGTAATGAGAAAGCTCTCTTCTGTGTTTTAAATTTAAACTTAAACTGCTGCTACTAGGCCCTGACTGATTTAACAAAAAATAGTGGGTTCACAGATTAATTAGCTTTAATACAAAGAAGTCCTTTCAGAAAATTCCCAGAAGTATATACTCACAATTGCAGATCTCTCTCCAGAAGTAACAGTCCCCTTTTCTAGTCCTTCAAGACTGAGGATCACAGAGCTCTGGTTGAGCTATTTATGCCTCTGCTGCTGAGGTAAGCTGTGACCAAATTCCTGGGTGATTAACAGTCCTTGCTTGGATAGATGGAGTCTTTCAAAATGGCCTTTTGACCTGCCACCTGGTGTTAACACCTATTGAAAAGGTTTCACAGGTCTCTTGCCCCCTAGGTAGAAGGCCTCTTTGTAAAGGTCTCTAGAAGACTTTATTTGTTGCTCAAAGAGTACTGACCCTGTTTTGCCTTTTGTGCTAAGTTATATTCTGATTTGATTTAAATCTATTTACTAAATCTAGCTATGGGTAATAGAGGATATGATGGACCAATGGTGACATAAGAACAACTCTGGCTCTGTGGTCTTTTGGCTCTATTGCTGAAAAGCAATATAAGCTCACTGTATTTGAGGTCTATTTCTATACATTACACAGGTCTGCAAAAAATTTGTTTTCGAGAGCTGTTTTGGTTATTTCACGTAATCTTTATGTTTTTTGGTGCGCTGAATCCGAAAATGACCTCCATTTTGTCACAGGATATCACGTTTCCTGACAATTTAGGTAACTATGTTAAATAAGGCACTACCTCAAAATAAATGGAAATAGACTTATAAAATTAAAGTTTTATTACAATATTTTCATGAAAATCCTTTTTTGAACTGAAATGAGCTCACCTACACACACTAAACTCCATTCTTCTTCCTTGTGAGGCTCCTCTTGGTGCATTTACGCTTGTGAGTAGCATCTGGAATGTCTCTCTGAAGCATCCAACAGTAGTCTGCCATCACTGTAATGCTCCATTTTCCCTGGTATCTCCTTTCCATCTCTTTAATGTCTTGGTGGAATCGTTCACCTTGTTCCTCACTCACAGCTCCCAAATTTTCAGGAAAGTAGTCAAGGTGGGACTGGAGGAAATGCACTTTCAAACTCATCAGGCAACCTAAAGCTTGAAATGCTTTCAGCATTCGTCCAATGATCTTTTTGTAGTGAGGATCTTTGTTATTGCCTAAAAATTTCTGTACGACTTCTTTAAAATGCAATCCATCCTTCTTTTTGAGGATCTGTCATGGTATTGACAAACTCTTGATCAACTATAAGCCTTCTAATGTCTGGTCCGACGAACACACACCTTCCTTCAATTTTGCCTCCGACAGGCCTGGAAACTTGGTGACCAAGTATTTGAAGCATTCTCTATCTCTTGGAAGTGATTTTACGAATTGCTTCATCAATCCCAATTTTATGTGACGAGGTGGTAGAAGAACTTTATGGGAAGGTACCAAAGTTTCTCGGAGAACATTTTTTTTCACCGACTGTTAGCACCCTCGGCTGCCAACTCTTCTTGGTTCAGTGATTTTGTCGGTCTCGACTGTCCCATAGACACAGAAAACAAGGATATTTGGTATACCCAGCTTGTTGCCCGAGCAGCATGCACAAGACCTTCAAGTCCCCACACACTTGCCAACCATGGTCTTCATATTTAAGTTTACGAAGAACCAATTCCAAGTTCTCGTAGGTTTCCTTCAAGTGTACGGAATGACCTACAGGTATGGAAGCGTAAAAACCGTTGTGGAGTAAAACTGCTTTGAGACTTCTTTTTGAAGAATCTATAAAAAGACGCCATTGCTCTGAATCATATTGGATTTTAAATTGACCCATCAGACCTTCGACATCGATGCAATAAACCAACTTGTCTTCCTGGGCGAAGTAAGGAACAAACTCCTTTTCATGATGTCTGAACCATGAAGATGACACTCCTGGCAACAATAAATTCCTGCTTTTCAGCCTTGATCCGAGTAACTCAGTGGCATCTTTGGGAAGATTCAAGTCTCTTACCAAATCATTCATCTCCTCCTGAGAAAACAATTTTGGTCTTGTATCATCTTCAAAGTCAGAACTTGATTCGTCATCTGGTTCAGGTATGACTTCGCCTTCATCGGAGCTAGGTATCTCTTCTAAGGTAGCAGGGGGCTTGGGTACTGGTATATCTGTGCCATGGGGGATGGGACGAATTGCCGAGTGAAGATTGGGGTATGAAATGGAATGCTTCCATTTGGAATTAAACCCTTTCACATCGCATGAACAAAAGTAACAGTCGTCACTATGGTTCTTTTGCTCTCACCATACCATAGGAATCCCATAACGGAAAGATTTTTTCTTACCCTTGAACCAGTTTTGGAGGTCCTCAACACACTGTTTGCACACTTTATGAGGCGCCCAGACTTTATCTTGATCTCCAATTTTTAGTCCAAAGTATGCAAAGTATACTTTTTTCACAAAGTCTGTAATATTCTGCTGTTGCTTCAACACTGTATATTCACCACAGATAAAACAGAAACTGTCTGGCGAATTTAATACACTTTCGCGGAGCCATAACATAACGGTTGAAGAATGACGAGCTAACATGAATTGTGATGAAAAAGTGTGAACAGCCTAGAGCCAAGAACCTGATGATGATTCGTGCACAAGTGTGGCATGCAGGAGAGAGCAGCTCTGTGTCTGTACACGAGACGTCACAGTGCTGGCCACGCCCCCCCTGCACTGACCGGAGCTGCTGCTATCTGCCCTGTGTCTCCCTCCCACTGGATTCTTCAAGAAAGATTAACCCCTTCTACCATTAGAAGCACGGACGTAAAACTTGCTTAGCTTATGTATATATTGCTGACCATCAGATTTACAGTGCTATATTTTTTTTTACATAACTCGGACAACCCCTTTAAGGTTTTTTTGTCATTTTATATCTTAAATGCACTTATGTGAATTAATTAATAGTAATTTGAATTAATTAATAGTAATTTGAAAAAATTTGATAAATTTGAAGACAATTTTGCATGTTGTGACAAATCATGACGTCTAGGAGTTTTTTCAATATTTTATTTGTTTTCAGCACACCAAAATACATGGAAATTAGATGAAAATAATCAAACAGCTTTTTAGTCGCAGACCTGTGTTATTTATGCTATTATAACTTTATTCAGGGGGTGCGCTATATTTACTGTATTGTGACTCATGTCATCATGGCACAGATTCTCAGGAGATGTGTGGGGCTGCTGTGCTGTTTGTCATAATGTGTGCCACTCATGTTATCATGGCACAGATTCCCGGGGGATGTGTGGGGCTGCTGTGCTGTTTGTCATAATGTGTGCCACTCATGTTATCATGGCACAGATTCCCGGGGGATGTGTGGGGCTGCTGTGCTGTTTGTCACATGGTGCAGATTTCTGGGCTATATGCTGCAGTTGCTGAATGTCTTGTAGTAAATCTCATTTCTTCTTCTTCCAGCGTTTCTTCTTGTGCAGTGCTAGACAGGTCTGTCTCTCCCAAAGCAGTGCGATCCCGCCTGCCATGCAGTGGCTCTGTCACCCGCTGGGACATCGGTTCTTTGTGGATGGAGACTGGTCCATTAAGAGCACGCCAAAGGATAGCATCTACAGCTCTGCAGGAAGTGCAGGTTAGTAATAGGAATTCCGTTCCACTTTTCACCCACCGCCTGCGAGCACGCTCAACTCAAGGGATGGGGGGATTTTGCGTAGGTCTTGGCAAATCCGAAATCTACTGGAGCTGATAGTAATTCTCTCTTTTCCTCTGCCAGCAGTTGACCCTTTTGCCCAAGTCACTCAGGCATTTCGGGAGCACCTCTTGGAGAAGGCTTTGTACTGTGTGGCCAAACCAGAGCAGATCAAACCCCTCCATGAGACAGAGAGGTAAGTGTAAGCTGACTCTGCCAACATAACAGATATTGTTGTAACAAAAATATACACCTCTGACAAAGACATAGATGTCTTGGTTACTGAAATATACGCTGCTGTTGACGTAATATATATTGCAACATGGCCATATACACCACTGTTGTAAAAATATTCACTGCCAACACGGGAATATAGAGCACTCACAGTGAAGGATGTGTTGGCACTGAAAAAAACACTCTGACGGGTCATTATCCGGACACAGCAGTGAACCTCTTTTTTAAAGGGTCAGTGATAGCACTGATCCTAAGGCGGGAACTGCTGCTGGCTCTATGGACAGTGGTGTTACTCGGCCATTAATCAGACAGCAATGTGGTTTTTAATTTAGGACAGCTTTTATTCTGGCTGAATGTCGATTCCACTTCCTGTTAAAAGATTGACAGAGCCCATACTTTGGCTGCGATCTGTGTGTTCACCTTCTAATAGTGTACATGTACGATGAGGCAGATCACTCGTAGGCCTGCAAGTGCTATGTGTGCACAATCTAGTTGAATACTGTCAGCTACCTCTTCAGAGGTATTGTGCTGCAACACAGTCCGGCACACCACACTTCCCCTGCTCCTCCTCCTCCAGCACTGCATGGATGTGGAAGCTCTGATGCCTTTGGTGATTTTCCAAATCCTCTATTTTTAGTGCCAACAGCTCCCGATCGGTATTGACTGCAGCTATTTTCTTGCAGACCTCTTCCATCAGTTTGTCCAACCTGGAATCCCACTTATCTACTCTCTGCCCCAATTCCTATAAGTTCGCATGGAGCTCTGCTCTCAACTCCTCGATCTCCCCTCTCACGGTCTTTTATTTTTTGCTTCAGTTCAAGAAACCAACCTCTGCTTTCTTCCTTTATAGCATGGAGAGGTAGGACTGCCATATCTACACTCTCCCGAGTCAAGTCCTCAGACCCCGGGCTTGAACGTGGTTCAGAGTGTGTCATATTTGCATCTTATAGAGCAGACCCTTTACTGCCCTGGAAACGCAAATTCTGTGAGGTCTGCTGCTTTTTTCCGAGTTGACATTGTATACACTGTCACTGCCAGAACTCGATCAGATTGTCACCTCTGCAAAATACCCACAATGGTTTTGGAATTTTTGCCAATAAAGGGGTCGGACAGATGGAACTCACAGCTCAGACATCCATCTAGATTGGCAATATCACTTCCTCCACCCCCAGAGAGATTTTCACTGGTAGCATCCAGATAGTGTCACCAAAAATCCATGTATGAGGGACTTATACATCTAGGGACCACTGCTAAACGTATGAGGTCCTTTTTAATAATGTCCCACGAGTTTCCTAGAGGCTTCCTGATATTCTTTCCCTTCCCCCCTTTTCTCTTTCACTTTCCTCCATCTTCTACTACTACTACGATTGAACATTTATATAGTGCTATAAGGCATACATAGTGCTGTACAGATACATATAAAGATGGTCCCTGCCCATCAGAACTTACAGTCTAGTAAAGACAGACAATACAATAGCTAAGGACAAGAAAATAACTAGGGAAAGGTAGGGAGACATATAGGAAACTAAGCGGATCAGGATCCAAAAGCCTTCTCCCTTAAGGGGCACAGGGTGGAATGAAAGTGTTTTTTTTTAAATGGAAATAGAAGTATTTTCCCCGGTATGGATCAGGGTGTGGCTCTGAGATGCCAGTAGCTAGCCCTGCCCAAGAAGGGATTGTGCTGCTCACCCAGGCATACGTTACATCTTGGACTGTCTCTTATTGAACTGTCTATTCCACATCATCCTGCTAGACCAGCCCAGACAAGTGGGTTGTGTTCCTCTACCAGCAGATTGGTGGAGACGAAGAACTAATGAAAAGCCCAGATTGCAATGACGTCACTCTTATGCCTCTACTCGCCTCAGCCAACAGAGGTCCCTTCAGTATTTCTTTGTCTCCAGCAGATGAAGGATGGATTTTCTCCTCTCTGAGTGGAAAAAAGTCCTGAAGATTGAGAAGAAAAGATTGATTAAACACTCATGAATGACAGTCTGCGGGTTGATCTCTCACTAGAGTGCGACATGGGAGGTTCCACTAGGCTGCGGTCTTTTCGGTAGCCATAGGAAGAGGGAAAATTTGTTCAACTCCATGCTCTTACCCTGAATAAGAGCCTGTTGAGCAGCCAGAACACTGGAAGGATCTGGAAGGTTGGAAGAATTCAGCAGCCTCACACTACCTCAGCGCCCCCTCCTCCCTCCTCCTCTGTGCCAGCTGCTTTCTCCCCAAGATTGCAGACGGCTCTCAGAGGAATCTGCCTGCCAGTCACCTTAAAAGCAGCGCTGCAAAGCCAGTAAAACAGTGTCAGGGGAGTGGAGCTGAGCTCAGCATGGATCCTCTGCCTGGGACCCTCAGGGGATGAGTAACAAGGCTTGACCTCGTCATTGTCCTTGTTGGGGCTCCCAATTCTGTCTTCCTGGGATGCAATTCAGGATGGACCGCTGACACAGTGTGGGGGTTTCCTGCCATTTTCTGCATGCTTTAGTAGCGTTTTTACCTATTGTGCGCCTGCTGGTTGCACAGTTCTAGTGTGCACTCTGCCCTAGCGGCTGCAATGCACACCTTCCCTAGCACCTGTAATGCGTATTGCAATAAAAAGTGCAGTTAATGCATGCCTTTGGGCTTTAGCATGCGCTGTTGTGATACTTGCCTTATCTCTCCATGTCTTCTTTGACTTGTGGCAAGCGGGGTGCCTCATCTCTGGATTCTGGACTCTGCTGTTCTTGCATGGCAGCTTCCGAGTCATCCCTGGAGGGCCCCCTTCCCCTCTCCTAGACAGGGGATGCAGTTAGTCCAGCCTTACCTGCCTTAAGGCAGGAAGTGAAGATGGCGCTATGGGTAAATATACCAACCGGCTGAAGGATCCGGCGACTGTGCTGTGAGCCGCTCATCGTTCTCTAGATGGTCTGTGGTGGCTCTGCTCCCTGATGTTTCCTTTCCGAGGAAAGAGCTTCCAGACTCAAGATTGTCCTTCCCGGAATCCTTTTTTTTTTTTGCAGCAGGCCTGGTCCTTCTGGCATGCATATACAGACCATGTGGCCTCTGGGTGCCCACGGGCACAAGGCTGGAATTTTCTCTTTAACTTGTAGATTTAGGAAAGCCGATCTTGTTCTTCCTCTAATAGTTTCTGCTTCTATTTCCTTGCATGCGTCATTGTAGTACTTCTCTTTGTCCTGTCTTGCTGCATGTTGGAATCTCTGAGTTCTGTGATTGCCACTTTAGCTTCTCTGCGTTTCTGGGCAATTTTCAGAGTTTCGTCATCCATTTTGGCTGTTTTTTGATTTTTCACCTTTTGTAGAGATTTCTCACTTTCTTCTAACACAATCTTCTTGATGTCATCCCATAACTCTTCTGGAGCTCTGTCATTTGTATCTAAAGCAGCAAATTGATTTTGCAGGCAGTCTTTACATTCCGGTGGTATATTCTCAAGGTCATATTTTGCTACATTCATGAGTGGCTTGCTCTTTTTCAACTTTAGCTTCAGTTTACATACTAGTAGTTGGTGATCTGTACAATAGTCAGCTCCAGGTTTTGTCTGTGTTGATGTTTTAGTGCTTTTCCATCGTTGACTTCCACAGACATAATCAATTTGATTTTTGTACAATCTATTGGGTAAAGTCCATGTGTACAGTCACTGCTTGTGTTGCTGGAAGAAGGTGTTTGAGATGACTAGATCGTTGATCTTGCAGAATTCTGTGTCTTTCTGTAGCTTCATTTCTGTTGCCAAGTCCATATTTTCCAACCACTTTGCCGCCTTCTTTGTTGTAAGCTTTTGCGTTCCAGTCACCCATGACTATCAGGATATCCTGTTTGCATGTTCTGTCAATTTCAGCTTGTACTTGTTCATAGAACTCATCAATCTCCTCCCCTTCTGAAGCTGTTGTTGGGGCAACTTGTATACTTGAATTATAGTTATGTTGATGGGCATTCCTCGTAGACTAATAGAAATTAAGCGTTCACTGACTGCATTGTATTTCCTTACAGTTCTTGCAATTTCTTCTTAATTATAAATGTAACACCATTTCTTCTTTGTCTTTCATTTCCAGCATAGTAGACCATGTGATCATCGGATGCAAAGTGCCCGATGCTAGTCCATATCAGTTCGCTGACACCCAACAGATCGAGTTATACACGCTCCATTTCATTCTTGGTCACCTCCAACTTCCCTTGGTTCATGCTTCATACGTGCCATGTTCCAATATGTAAGACATCTCTATAGCTTCTGACTGTCATTTCATGCGCAGCTACATCAGCAGTCAGATGTCCCGAGGGCTTTGATCCAACCACATCATAAATGCTGGCTTTACTCTGAAAAGTCTTCAGCTCCTCCCCAGTAGCTAGTTGAGTGCCTTCCGACCTGAGCGTTTCAACTTCCACCACTATAGTGCAATTTGTTTTGTTGCTACTATCCATTGGGTCTTCAGCTGTTACCATACTTACAAGGCTTTGCCTGGAAATTTGAAAGATAACATCGTGGCCAACTGACTGGAAAAGATCTGTGTTTATACCAATACTAAAGAAAGGTGATCCAACTGACTGTGGAAATGATCGCACAATCGCTCTGATCCCACATGCCAGCAAGATTCTACTGAAGATTATTCAAAAGAGACTACAACCATACCTGGAACGAGAACTACCTGAAGTGCAAGCAGAGTTCAGTAAAGGGCAAGGAACGAGAGATATCATCGTGGATGTGAGATAGATCCTTGAAAAAACAAAACAGTACCAAAAGGATAGCTATATGTGTTATATTGACTACAGCAAGGCTTTTGACCTTGTAAACCATGAGAAACTTTGGGTCACATTAAGAAGCATGGGTATATCAGAACACCTGATTGTTCTCTTGCACAACCTTTACATTGATCAAGAAGAAACAGAATGGTTTTAAATCAGCAAAGGTGTATGACAAGGCTGCATACTTTTCCCCTAGCTGTTTAATTTATATGGAGAACAAATCATCAGAACATAAGATATGCCATACTGGGTCAGACCAAGGTCCATCAAGCCCAGTATCCTGTTGCCAACAGTGGCCAATCTAGGTCATAAGTACCTAACAGTTTTCCCTAAAGGCACAGGATCCTCAATGCTTGTATCGGGTCAAGCAGTCATATCCTGGGTCCCTTTTAATAATGGCTTATGGACCTTTCCACCAGGAACTTGTCCAAACCTTTTTTAAACCCAGCTACACTAACAGCCTTTACTACATCCTCCGGTAACAAATTCCAGAGTTTGATTACATGTTGAGTGAAAAAATATTTTCTCTTATTAGTCTTGAATAGTTTACCCTGTAGCTTCATTGCATGCCCCCTAGTCTTTCTATATTCTGATGACGAAAACAATCGATCTACATTTACCCGTTCCATTCCATTCATTAATTTATATCTCCCCTCAGCCGTCTCTT
Organism: Ichthyophis bannanicus; assembly: GCA_033557465.1. NCBI lineage: Eukaryota > Metazoa > Chordata > Amphibia > Gymnophiona > Ichthyophiidae > Ichthyophis > Ichthyophis bannanicus. The sequence goes on along the minus strand of CM066044.1, from coordinate 65,764,686 downwards.
TTCCAGGTTGAAGAGCCCTAACCTTTTTAGCCTCTCTTCATCGGAGTATCCTTCCATCCCCTTTAATATTTTGGTGGCTCTTTGTACTTTTTCTAATAACGCTATATCCTTTTTAAGATACGGCGACCAGAATTGCACACAATATTCATGGTGTGGCCGCACCGTGGAATGATACAGAGGCATTATGATGTCATCCTTTGTTCTATTCTCCATTCCTTTCCTTATGATACCTAGCATTCTATTTGCTCTCTTGGCCGCCGCTGCACACAGAAGCAGGACTGTATGAAGACAACCGAGGTGTGGTGGCAGACTCATTAACAACCTTCTCTATGCTGATGATACCACATTACTGGCTGAAACATTTGCTTCTCAAGTTCAAGGAATGTAATTTTAAAATGGGCCTGAACCTTAATGTAAAAAAAACAAAGAGCCTGACAACTGGCAAAATCAATAAGTTAATCGTTGATGGAGAAGAAATTGAAATAGTGGACAACTTTAACCTACTTGGATCAACTATCAATAAAGAAACAACAAACCGTCAAGAAATCAGATGACATATTGCTCTTGGCAGAATGGCTATGAAGGACCTAGACAAGGTTCTCAAGAGCAGAGATGTCTCTCCAGTTTGACGTGTTCAAGCCATGGTATTTTTGATAACATCAAACAGAAGCGAAAGTTGGACAATGAAAATGATAGACAGGAAGAAAATTGATGCCTTTGACTTATGCCACTGGCGGCGAATACTGTGTATATAATGGACTGCCTGAAGAGCAAACCAGTCATTTCCAGTGCTAGTCCCTCTTCAACCCCATTACCAGTGCTAGGCTCCCCTAATCAGCCCATTACCAGTCCTACCCCCCCATCAGTCCATTACCAGTCCTACCCCCCTGTCAGCACATTACCAGTCCCAACACCCCTTGATCAGTCCATTCCCAGTCCTAGCCTTCCCTAATCAACTCATTACCAGTCCTAGCCCCCCCATCTGCCCATTATAATCCTAACCCGCACTGTCTCTCCCCTCTGTCCAGCATTTATTACCCATCTGTACAGTATATCCCCGTCTCTTCCCTTTGTCCATGTCAGCCCCCTCCCTCCCTCCATCCATGTCAGCCCCCCTCCCTCCATGTCAGCCCCCTCCCTCCATCCCTCCATTCATCCATCAATGTCAGTCACCCCTCCCTCCCTCCCTCTCTCCATGTCAGCCCTCCCCTCCCTCCTTCCCTCCATCCATGTCAGCCCTCCCTGTCCATGTCAGCCCCCCTCCCTCCATGTCAGCCCCCCTCCCTCCCTCCATTCATGTCAGCCCCCCTGTCTCCATGTCAGCTCCCCTGTCCATTTCAGACCCCTCCTTCCCTCCCTCCCTCCATCCATCCATCCCTCCATGTCAGCCCCGTTGCAGGTTCCCTGCCCCCTCCTCCTCTCTCCCTGTGTGCCTGCTGCTGCCCTGCTGTTCTTCTACAGTCACGGCTCCCTGTCTCTTAGGGAACCGCAGCTATACCTGTAAAACCATTGCAGAGCCTTCCTGTCTCTCGATGGGCTCCGTGCAGCATTGTTCCGCCTCCAAAGGAAGTGGTGAACAACTTCCTTTGGAGGCGGGACAATGCTGCACGGAGCCCGTCAAGATACAGGAAGGCTCTGCAACGGTTTTACTGGCACAGCCACGATTCCCTAAGAGGCAGGGAGCCGCGTCTGCATTAGAAGGGACTGGGAGGCGGTGAGTTTGCCGCTGCCGAGAAGTGGACTCGGCAGCGGCAGCAACTTGGGTGCTTTTTTTTTTAATGGCGGAGTGAGGTGAGGCGAGGCGACCCCCACTAAATCCTGTGGCGACCCCCGTGGGGGTCGCGACCCACAGGTTGAGAACCGCTGATCTAGATGGTCACCATGAGTCGACACCTACTCGATGGCACTTAACAACAACCAACAACAAGCATTTATAACATCAAGGCTCAAGTATTGTAACACTCTGTTTTATGGATTGACTGTGAAATCAAAAAAGTGACTACAGCAGATACAGAATGCTTCTGTGAGACTGATTTTTGATTTGAGATTTAGTCCTCTCTCTCCTTATCTAAACTCACTTCATTGGCTATCAATTGAGAAGCATTGTATTTTTAAAATGCTTGTCTTGTCTTTTTAAATATTTTTATGGTCAGCTTCCAGTCTATGTTGTGAATAAACTGCGGAAGTATATCCCAGCCCGTACTCGGAGGTCTCAATCAGGTTGTTTGTTAGTGCTTCCCTCTTGCAAACATTTTCATCTTGAGTATGCACGACATAATGCTTATTCATGTTCTTTGCCACTACTATGGAATGGAAAACCAAAAATTGACTGTTCTATGGACAATCTGTCATGTTTTTGGAAGGCGATAAAAACATACCTTTTCCCGAGATTTGATGGACATTGTAAGATCTTGTAAATTAAGTAATGTCCTGAACTTTCACTTTTATGAAGAGTACATATTATGTGTTATGATGAATTATTGTCAGTCTGTGTTATGTTACTTTTTATTATTATGTATGTAATTTGTAACCTGCCCTGAGCAATTTGAAAGTACAGGATAAATAATGAATAAATAATTTAAAAAATAAAATAAATTGGCGGAGGTTTCTGGCACGGAGCAGGAGTCAAAGGTACACCCGCTCCTTCAAGGGATGTGGAAATCCACTACTATCCTCCCATTCTTTGATGTCATCAAGGATATAATCTGGTTGGAGTGGGACTCTCCCGATTCCCTGGCTAAAGGGTGTAAGAAGTCTACGCTCTCCTGGAGAAGAAGTGTGTAGAGCTGTTTGGTATTCCCACAGTGGATGCGCAGGTCACGGGAGTTACCAGACAGATCACCATTCCTGTGGAAGGCGGATCAGTCTCAGAGATTTTCTGGACTGCAAGGTGAATTTGTTGTTGCAAAACTAGTTTGCCATGGTGGCGGCTATTCTGCAGCTGATGGTATGTACCAGCTTGACGTCTTGAGCCCTGCTCCAGTGGATTCTGTCTCTTCTGCCAGATGATACTACCCCTCTTTTGGAGTCTGCTGTGGCCTTCCTTTCTGATGCCATGCATGATCTGATATGTTTTGTGGGTAGGGTTGGTGCCCTGATGATGGTGTCATGGTGTTGGTTTTGGCTCCAGCACTGCGCAGTAGTTGGCACAACTGGCTTTCAATGAGAAGCTTCTGTCTGGAACCAAATTGAAGAAGCAGGTAAAGGACCTGGGCGAGACAAAATCTTTACCGCCTTCCAGAAGACAGGACCAAAGGGGTCTGTGAGGTAGGCTGATGCCCCTTTCTTGTCAGCCTCCACTCATCCACCGAGGGTGCGCTGGCCAGATTCCAGGGGGTCTCGAGCCTCTCATCATTGCCGACCTGGAAATCTTTCTTCCTCTCTGCTTCCAGGCTTCGGGCTCATTCTCAGTCCTTTCATGGAGCTCTTGGGCCCAGAGACTCGGTCCCTTCCAGATGAGGACCCTCTCAGGTGTCATAATGAAGGTTTGGGGGCCCATTCCCTGGTTCCTCCAGTTGGCGGCAAGCTTCGCCTTTTCTTTCAGGAATGGGCCCAGGGTTACTAAGGATCGCTGGGTGCTAGATACCATTCAGTTTGGCCATGTCCTGGAGTGCAAAAAATTGATTCCAGATGCCTTCATCCTCTCCCCTTGTGGGTCTGTGATCAAACTGCCTCTCTGCGGGCCACCTTGAACAAGTTGCTGTGCCTAAAGACAGTGGTCCAGCCTGCGGTGGTGGCAGCATCCTGGTCCTCTGAGGAAGGGTGTACCACTGGATGATTTCTCTTGGATCCTCTTGGTGATGCCAGTCTCTTGGGCTGGGGAGCCTATTGCCAAGACTGTACAGCCTAGGGCCATTGGAACCGCAGGGAAGCAGTGTGGCTTATAAACCGCCTCAAGGTGAGGGCATTCAGGTTGGCTCTTCTGTGTTTCTGGCCCTGGTCAAGGGTTGGGCGATTCAAGTGTTTTCAGACAATGCCATGGCGGTGACTTATGTTAATTGGCAAGACAGCGCAAGGAGTGCCTGAGTAGCTCTGGAGATGGCTCTCCTGTTTGCATGGGTGAAGAAAAACCTCCTAGCCTTGTCAGCTTGGCATATTGCCGGGCTGGACAATGTAGAAGCAGACTTCCTCAGCCGGCACTCTTTGGATCCTGCAGAATGGCAGTTGAGTCAGGAGGCATTTCAGTTGATTCTGCACCACTGGGGTTGCCCCGAAATGGATCTGATGGTGACCAGCTCCAATGCCAAAGTTTGCTGCTTCTTCAGTTGCCACATGGAGACTGCGTTCGAGGGCGTCGTTGCCCTGACCAAACCTTGGCCAAGTCAGCACCTGCTATATGTGTTTCCTCCGTGGCTCCTGATGAGGTGTGTGCTTTGGCGTATCGAACACCTCCCAGGCAGGATTGCTCTGGTGGTGCCGGATTGGCCGAGGAGAACATCTGATGTGGCTCCTGCAGGCACCTCTTCTTCGGTTGCCTCAATCTCAGGGCCTATTGTGGTAGGGACCAATCATCCTGGAGGACCCAGCTCCCTTCTTGCTTATGGCTTGGCTCTTGAAAGGAGACTACTAGCACGTAAGGGCGACTCTCCAATGGCGGTCTCCACTCTGCTCAGAGCCTGGAGGAGGTCTACCATCCTGGCATTTGTGCGGATTTGGTGCCTTTTTGAGCAAGAGTGCAGTGCTCGGCAGTTGGCTCCTGAGGTGGCCAATGGGCCATCTCTGTTGACCTTCTACAGGGATGGCCTGAAGAAGGGCTTTTCCCTTTGCTCCTTCAAAGTTCAGGTGGTAGCTTTGTCCTGTTTCCGAGGTTCGATGACTGACTGGTAAGTCTCTGGCCTTGCACCTGGGCATCTTGCGCTTTCTCCAGAGGGTTCAGCCTCTGTGTCCTTCCCTTCGGTCTGTGATCTCTGCCTAGGATCTGTGTCTGGTGCTCAGGGCCCTGATGTTGGCCCCCTTTGAGATGTTGAAAGGCGCTATTTTGAAGGATTTGATGCTCAAGACGGTCTTCTTAGTCGAAATTTGTTCTGCAAGGTGGATTTCTGTAGGCTGTGTCTTGCCGAGATCCTTATCTATCTTTTTCAAAGGAGGCTGTTTCCATGCAACCTGTGTCTTCCTTCTAAGGTGCTGTCTCCCTTTCATGTGAACCAGGTGATCTGCCTGCCCTCCCTCTCAAAGGAGCATGTTGGGGGAAGGATAAGGATCTGTGCCTTGTGGATGTCTGGAGGGTGTTTCTCTGGTACTTGGAGGTTAAGAATTCCTTTTGTAAGTTTGACCATCTTTTTGTGCTGTTTGCTGGCTCACGCAAGGATGACGTGGTGGCCAAGTTGACTTAGGGGTGCTGGATTAAGGAGGCTATTGCTTCAGTATATCTGTTACATAACTGGCCGGTTCTGGATGGTTTACACATCCATTCTACTCGAGCATAAGCATCCTCGTGGGTGGAGTGGAGCTCGGTAGCCCCTGCAGACATTTGTTGAGCAGCAACCTGGGCATCACTTTTTCCACTTTTGTCAAACATTACTGCTTGGATGTCTATGTGCGTGCGGACACAACCTTTGGCTTAAGGATTTTGTGAGCTGCTGTGTCTTCTTCCTGCCCAGTGGAGTTGTAGCTTTGGTACATCCCATTTGTCTGAAATGGTCTAGTAGGACGATATGGAAGGTACCATTTTACTTACCAGTTAATGTCCTTTCCTTGAGTCCCACTAGACCAGTCCAGGGCCCACCCTTAAACAGTATTTGTTCTGTTCTTCTGCTGTCCCTATGATTTTTTTTCACTTGGCTCTGCAGGTTCATCTTCTTTAGACAGCTTTCTGTTTCTGCTTTCCTGTACATAGTTCTTTACTGTTGATTACTCATTGTTACCCACGGTTGAGGTTGTGTGAGATTTGTCATGTTTCTCCCATATGCTTTGGGACAGATACTGAAGAGACCTCTGGTGGCTAAGGTGAATAGAGGCATAGAAGTGATGTCATTGAAACCTGGGCTTTCATTGGTTCTTGGTGTCCACCAATCTGCTGGTAGGGGAACACAACTCACTTGTATGGACTGGTCTAGCAGGACTCAAGGAAAGGACATTAACTGGTAAGTAAAACATCACCTTTGCTGTTCCTTTTGCCCTAGTAGGGAGTTCTCAGATGCCTTGGAGTACCTGCAGCTGCTGAACGGCTGCTCAGATGCGGCAACCACACCCAACCACTCCTTCTCCATCAATTCCAGCATGGCGTGCTTCACAGGTGAGGACACTGCTCTTTGCACTGATACCATAAAGTGGTTTGGCTCTCTAATGTAAGCTCTGCTTAGCTCCGTTCATTCTGGGATCTGAGGAGCTCAGGAGGTGTAAAGCAGCCCAGGGTAAAGTGAAATGTAAATTTCTGTCAACCCTCTTCTAAATGGCCACTTTTTTGGGAGTTTTAAAATCTTCTCAGAGTCCCAGTATTCATCTGCCCATATGGTGTCATTTACATGTACGGGTGCGATGGTATTGAATGACAAACAGCATGCAGCAGCACTATTACTCTGATTTGTAATAGTGGGAGGGACTGCATGAGAGGAACTCTGGGAAACGTTAAACAGTTTCTTCTGTCTGCCAGCTAAATTACAAATTTGTTTGTTAGTTCTGAGATTCTCTGTGTGACAGAGTGCATACTCCATGTCCTCAGGCTGGAGGGCCAGGGGTTCAGTTTCTACGCAGGGACAAGTAACCTCATGCTGGTGGGATTGGGGGTCTCTACTCCCATGGCCACTCCTTGTGGCTTTGGGCAAGCCACTTAACCCTCCATTGCATCAGGTACGCTTAGATTGTGAGCCCTTTGGGGATGAGGGAATAAAAAGTGCCTGTTAGAATACATCTGTAAACCGCTCTTATACACACAGTAAAGGGCAGAATATCAAGTGTCTAAACCATAACCCTGCTGCAGAGCAGCCTGAGAGCCACAGAACTTCAGTTTGGGCCTCCCATAGGGCCGTTTCTGTGCTTGGGAGACTTGGTCACTGTTAGTAACAGAGCTGCTATCTTGAATTCCTGGTGCACTTTAATCCAGACCACTAGGTCTTCTGGTTGTGGGGAGCGAGGGGGGATTCCCTGAGATTACCTGTCAGCTCTGATGGTATTGCCTGAGGCCTAATGCACTCTTGTCCCATCCATGAGAGAATGGGCCAGGAAGACGCAGGGTTAAAGGCTGTTTCTTTCCCTTTACCATTTCAGCAAAGCGCGCCCCCCCCCCCTTCATTTTCAAGAGTGACACCATTCTGGCATCAAAATAATGAAGTTTAGGGACTTCTCATGGGATTTGGGCATCTTCTGGATGGCTGGTGTTCAAGAACTGAGTGAATGGTCTTTCCATTACATGGTTCCCCCCTTAACCAGCTGTTCATCTTTGGTGGGGAGTCTTCCCTTCCGAGCTAGTCTCAGCAGTGAGGTCTTTTAGAGGTGGTGACGAGGGGCTATTAAATTCTGCATTGCTCTCCTTCCATTATTGTCTGCACTGGCTGTCCTCATGTGCTCCTCTCATTCTCCTTTGCAGGGACCGACCCCGTGGCTAAGTGGTGGGCCTCTATCATCATTGTAGCTATTAACTGGCTGCAGGGTGATGATGAGGCCGCAGAGAGACTGTACCCCTTGGTGGACTACATGCCAAAGAGTTTGCACACTTCTGAGTGAGTGCCTAGCATAGAGGGGCACTACCCTCCTCCCTTGATACCCCATTTTCTGAAGCATGTTAAAACATCTCTTCTCCACATAGTACCTAAAAACGGATCACAGACAAAAACAGACCCTCACCACCAAAACCAAATGAAAGTGCTGCACACTGAAAGCTTGTTATGAGCCATGACCCGAGTGCAGTGGTTAAGGGAGAGGGAATATGATCCGCTGCAGGTGTGATAACCTTCTTTATTCATCTCCCTCCAGCTGGTGCAAGAAAAGCATTTTGGGAGGGGGGAGGTCTGTCTTGTCGCAGCATAGAGCCCTGGGGTTATCTGGGCATTTGTATTCAGGATGGGAGAGGAAAACAGAGCTGTCAAGTTATCCAATTCCAAGATGGATTTCAGACAACCTTATCCTGATGCATTACGGGACCTGCACTATTGATTTCAATGAGTAGAATCAGGTCTACAAATAGCACAGTGCCTTAAGATGTAAGATTAAAACCAGGACTGGCTAAAACGTTTCCCTCGTGGATCTGGGCAATTTGGCATCTCTGGGAAAAGCATGGAAAAAGATCAGATGAGCAGACTGTCTCCCATCAGGAATCAGAGAGCTGTCAAAAAACTAGGCCATGTATCAGGCCTGATTACTTTAACCTCCATAAATATGAAAATAATTCCCAACTTTTTCATTTTCCAATCTTCAGCAGTGCCCCCCCTCAGAGCTGCCATGTTACCCAGTTCCAGGAGGGAGACTTTTAGGACTATTTCAGTTTCAAATTGACATCTCTAGTCCCTGAATCTACTTGTTGTCAGTACTGCAGGTCCCATAACGTATCAAGATGAACTGGCAAGAAATCCAGACTTGAACTGAAATCTCCCTCCTGGAATTGGATAACTTGACAGTTCTGTCCCCTTAGTTCAACGTTTCACACGCTGAGGCTTGAGCGAAGCTTGCTTGGCAGTGACTTTGCCTGTTTTCTGCTGTGGGCTGCAGGAATCCTCTACCGAAGGCGGCACTGGGTGTGTTTAAGGCTGTGCGTGCCATGCTGGGGAAGTTGGACAGCGGCCAGGTCAGTCTGGCTCAGTGCGAGAAGGCCAGCGGCTACTTGAGAGACAGCCTGAACATAGCCACTCCTGCTAACAGCAGCCTTGATAAGGTAAGGTACTCTAGCAACTGTCTCTAAAATTCAGCAGGCAACACCGAACTAGCTCAGTATTATGGTCTTTCTCCACTCACAGAGAGCCCAGCTAATGCAGTAGGGATGCACTATTCTGATAGACTTGTGTATGAAGGTATTAGGCTTGCAGTAGTGTGTGGGGGGGGGGGAGGGAGGTGCTGCAAAGCAGGATTGAGGTGCATTGACGGAGCTATGCAAGGGGAAGTTCTCTTCATACTGGAAAAGCAGGGGACGCTGCAGGATGGACTGAGGTACACTGGCAGAGCAGTGGACTAGCAGAGGGTGCCACAGGGCAACAGGTTATCTGCGTGGGTATCTCATTAAGGAAGACTGTTTCAAATGTAAACGCGTTGCCATCTAGAATAATAGAACTGTGAGCGGGGGCACATTTTGATGCAGCCTGCTCTGGGTGGTAATGTCTAAGACTGCATCTCACGGTTCTTGATGCATCCTGCTCTGGGTGTTAACATCTAAGACTCATCTCATGGTCGTTGATGCAGCCTGCTCTGGGTGGTAACGTCTAAGACTGCATCTCACAATCGTTGATGCAGCCTGCTCTGGGTGGTAACATCTAAGACTCATCTCATGGTCCTTGATGCAGCCTGCTCTGGGTGGTAACGTCTAAGACTGCATCTCACGGTCGTTGATGCAGCCTGCTCTGGGTGGTAACGTCTAAGACTGCATCTCACAATTGTTGATGCAGCCTGCTCTGGGTGGTAACATCTAAGACTCATCTCATGGTCGTTGATGCAGCCTGCTCTGGGTGGTAACGTCTAAGACTGCATCTCATGGTCGTTGATGCAGCCTGCTCTGGGTGGTAACGTCTAAGACTGCATCTCACGGTCGCTGATGGTGCTGTGCTCAGTGGATTTCCCAAATCCCCTGCAGGAACCTCCCTGGTGCTGTGCTCCCTGCAGCTGCAGCTGTGCTGCATTGTGGTTGCATTGCATGGATGACATGAGGGGGTGCAGTGCTCCTGCAGTGCAATACAGAGGCAGGCTCACCCTCGCCAACAGCAACCCAGGCACAGAAACACCTTTATCCTCCTACTGGTAACTCATTTCTCCAAACACTTGTGTGATTACAGCGTAAGATGTGTACTGAGGATGATTATCATGCATTTGCATTTCAAATAAGATTCTCTTAATATGGAGGTAACAGGGTGAGCAGTAGCTTGTTTAATAAGGACGTTCCTACAACATGGAGTCTTTGGTTGAAAAGCTCCACGGTTAAGCTGTAGAGATACATTCAGAGGTAGGGGAAATGGAACTTCATATCTTAAACCTGGTCAATTTCTCTCACTGGTGCATGTGCAGGAGGGTGAAGGCTGGCAGCACGTCAGTGGTAACCATGGCTGGGATTTATGCTCAGACGGTCTTTGTTGTGCTCTTTCCAGGCTGCACAGCTGCTTATCTGTGATCTCCTCTTGGTGACCAGAACCAACATCTGGCAGCAGCAGATGGACTGTACAGGACAGCAACTGGGCAGTGGGTGCCAAGCCTCGCCCCTGGAGCTGCGGGGATTCCAGAATGATCTGAGTAGCTTGCGCAGACTGGCACAATCCTTCCGACCTGCCATGCGCCGGGTGAGTGACTCCTAAACCCACCAGATGCCATTGATAGAGTGTTTGTGTGCCACAAGCAAGGTGACACACCCCTGGCTTGGAGCCTGGCTCCCCTTTGCTGGGCTAGAAGTCACGGTTGGGTTCTCCGTCCACAGCAGCCAGCGGACAGCACTGAAGATCAGGCTAGGAGCACATTGTGCATGGGGGGCTGCTGGGGCTCTGTGCTGCTCTCTGACTATTCAGAGTTTTCTCTTCCAGATTTTCCTGCATGAAGCTACGGCCCGACTGATGGCAGGTGCGAGTCCAACCCGAACACATCAGCTACTAGATCGAACCCTGAGACGCAGAGTACCACAGAGCAGCAAAGCAGGTAAGGAGGAGAATGGGCTGGGGAAAGAAATGTGACCTGCAGAAGGGCATCTAATGGGTTATCGCCATGCTCTGGGGCTTTGCGCCTTCCAGCAGGAGCTCATTCTCATGGCGCTGTTTCTCATTAGCTCACGATGGGACCTCATCTCACCATCCTAGGAAGTGATGGAATCCAGTGCTTTAAATGACTCCTATTCTCAAAACTGAAACCGTATCAGTGTTGATGGTATGTGCTCACATAAGCCTGTCGTCTCCCATCGAAGGGCCCCCTCCTCCCCAAAAAACAGCACATGAGGTATGGATCCTTTATTCACCATCCCCATAGGCAATTTCTGGGGAATGTTTGTGCATACAGAGAGCTCGTACTGAAGCCACTCTCTCTTTCAATCCACAGACTGCACAGACGTGGTTCAGTGGGTTAGCTGCAGGGTGGACTTCCCCATGCTGCCCTGCCAGTGACCCTCCTCTCACCCAGACACTCGATCGTCTTGCACGCTGATGTTTCTCACCGTGATACTGCAGTGGGGGTTACTGGTCTGTTCCTCTTCCTCACCCTGCTCCTCTGATGCCGTAAAACCTTTGTGTTGTAGAGGAGGAATATACTGAAATAAATACGAAATATTAAATAAACTCTCTTTGTGACCTGAAAGTTACTGCACAGGTGCGAATGATGGATTAAAGATATTGCATGGAAGGGGGTGGCAGCTTCCATCATTAAATGGACCTTAGGCGTGAACCACTGCACTGAGACCTTAAGCTGGGGCACATCAGCTGCATTCATGCCCTGAGGCTCAGCCCAAACCAGTCAGTGCAGCTGAGATGCCCAGACGCAAGGAATGTGGCAGCTCTTGGCTAGCACAGCTCAAGGGCATTTGCTGAAAGCGAAACATAGTCTGTATGACTTATCCAGTCTACCCATCATCCATAGCTGCTGGTCATCGCAATAGTCCTTCCTTTCCTTTACAGATCTATGCTAGTCCCACACGTTCTTGAATTTACATACTGTCCTCATTTCCACCACCTTCATTGGGAGGCTCTTCCACACATCCACCACTCTTCCTGTAAAGAAATAGTTCCTGATTCTATCCCCTTTCACCCTCATCCTATGCCCCCTCGTTCCACAGCTTCCATTCAGTTGAACGACGCTCTCCTCCTGCACAATTATACCTCTGAAATATCGAAATGTCTCTACCATTATCTCCCTTCCCCGGACTTTCCATGTGCTTTACAAGGAAGATCACTGACCATTTTAGTAGCTGTCCTCAGGACAAACTTCATCTTGTTTATATTGTTGTGTAGGTATGGACTCCAGAATTGCACACAGTGCCTCTATATAAGTTTCTGGCGGAGTACTATCACCTCCTTTTCCTAACCGTCCCTCGAGTCCAGTCCAGACGCATGAGTTATGCTCATCCATCAGCAGATGGAGACTAAAACAAGCTGAGCTGAAAGCAATCCTATAAGAAGCCTGCGCTACCTCACTCAGCCAGTAGTCTCAGCAGATGGTGGATGAGCTTAGCCTGTGTTCTCAACTGCTTTGGTTTCTGGTGTTTGGCCCGTGGGCATTTTTTCCCCTTCCCGGGCCTGGGGGTGCAGCACCCACTGGTCTGGGTCCCTCCCCTCATTTTCCCCCTAGCCACACTTGGGAAGGATCCCGGGTTTGAGGCATTTATATACATTGCACGCCTTGCCCGTAAAGATTAAAAAAACCTCAAACAAACAAAAGGAAGGCAGGGCAGGCCAGGAGACTCTGCAAAAGTGACAGTGTAGCTTTGGCATGGTTCCCGGTAAAAGGGGCCAATGCTGGATTGAGTGTGGGTGTGTCGGGGAGCAGAGCACCATTAGTGGCAGCACGCATCGCCAACCCAGAGGTCCGCAGCCAGTGCATGACATGTTACAACCATCGGGCACACCTCAGCGGAGGGGCTGTGCTCTGGCTGTGTAAAGGAAAGTGCAGCAGCCTCAGATCTTCTCTCTGGCAAAGAGATTGTGCAGGGGACGTTCAAAGGCACTCCTGATGAACACACTCATGCTGATGCCATATTGAATGCGGTGGCTGTGTGCACAGCACCACTGGTTTTACAGCTGGTACAACTGGTGTCAGTCCCTGCAGTTGGGGGGTTGGGAGGAGCTTCAGGATCAGGGGCCTCCCCTTTCTCGCCTGAAATTGTACTTTTGCTGTTCCAAGCCTTTTGTCTTCTACAAGACCAAGGGGGGGGGGTCTTCAGCTAGGAAGGGTTCCCCAGTGACAGCCCTCCCCCGCAGCAGTAAAGCAGTCTCGGATGGAGCCACTGGATATGGAAGAGGACGTGGCCTCTGTGGGGTCGCTGGACTCCTTAGGGGCCTTGGCTTGACTCTTCTAATCCCTTAGAGGAGCTTCTGCAGGAGGATTTGGAAGAGGGCAAACTCCTGATGGGTGAGGATCCAATAGTGGTTCAGATCATCCACAGGGATGAGTTGCCCTCTCTCATTTCCCATACTTTGGTGGAGTTGAGGATCTCAGAGGAGCCACAACCAGTCCCTTCTGAGATGGCAGAGACCCAATCTTGCAGGAGGTCTAGAAGCCCCTCCTCAGGGCCTTTCCCTTCCACAGTGCCATTAAAGAACTCACTGAGTCAGAGTGGAAGGTTCCAGATGTGGGGTTATGGGTTGGCAGAACTCTGGCAAGGATTTATTCTATCATCTCAGAGGATAAGGGGAAGTTGTGTCTGCCACCTTGGTGGTAGCAGTCTCTAGGAAGACCACCATTCCTGTGGAAGATGGGGCCACCTTAAAGGAGCCACTGGATTGCTGCATGGAGGCCGTGCTCCAAGCAGTCTAAAATTTCTGCCCTGGCACTGCCTATGTTGCCAGGTTCTGTCCAATGGTTGCAGAAGGTCCCAGAGAGTCCCTTGCTTGAGTCGACGGGCCTTGCTGAGACGGCTTGGCTGGAATCTGGCACCATCTTCTTGGCAGATCTGCTCTATGATTTAATTGGTCAGATGATGTTGCCCCTAAGATGTAGCTTGGCAAACTCTCTTTTGTGGGACAGTTGTTGTTTGGTGTGGATTTTGAGAAGCTGGTCATGGTGCCTCAGCTTCTGGAAGATCATCCCAAGAGTTCCAGGAAGGGTGCTCCCTCCCGAGGCAGGGGTTGCGATTTTCGGAGGTTCTGGACATCTAGAGGTGCTAATTCTCAAAGGTCCAGATTTCTGCCTTGGGGCCAGTCCTTTCAAGGGGGTCACCAGGATGGCAGGGATGGACCTGTCAGAGGTCTAGGGGGCCCCAAACTGTCCCAATGAAGGTTTGGGGGCTCTGGCATTGGAGCCAGTAGTTAGCCATTTACAGCATTTTTACCCTGCCTGGGCCCAAATTACTTCTGATGCTTGGGTACTGGGGATCATTTGGGAAGATTATGCGCTTGAGTTTGAGCATCCCCTTGCAGATACTTTTATGCTTTCCCCCTGTCGAGCTCCCAGCAAAGCTTTGACGGTTCGGGCCACTTTGGAGCAATTTTTGCAGCTCAAGGCCATTGTACCTGTGCCCAAAGACTGACTGGGGCTCTGGCTGGTACTCCATTTATTTTATGGTTCCCAAGATGGAGGGATCTTGGCAGCCCATCCTGGACCTCAAAGGGATTAATAGGGTTTTGAAGGTCCCCTGCTTCCATATGGAGACCCTGAATTTGGTGATAGTGTCTGTTCGAATGGGGGAAAATCTTACTTCCTTAGACTTCACAGAGGCCTAACTTCATATCTCCATTCATCCCAACCATCAGTGTTTCCTGAGTTTTGCGGTCCCGATGGGGCACTTCCAGTTCCAGACCCTCCTATTTAGCCTGGCCACTGCCCCGGGTGTTTACCAAAATTATGGTAATGGTGGTGGCAACTCTGCGTAAATAACAGGTCCTTATCCACCCATATCTAGACAACTGATTGATTCAGGTGAAGTCCCCACAGGAGAGTTGAGAGGCCACCGAGCTTGTTGTCCAGCGCCTACAGGAGCTGGGCTGGATGGTCAATTTTGTGAAAGCAGAATGGTCCCTTCGGGCCCGTTTTTGACATGCAGAGTGGCATGGTGTTCCTGCCGGAGGGCAGGATCGTGAAGCTACAGGCTCAGATCCAGGCCTTGCTGAGGGTCCTGCATCCAAGGATGTGAGATTATCTGCAGGTTTTGGGCTTGATGAATGTGACCTTGAAGCTTGTTCCTTGGTCATGGCTGCACATGCGTCTCTTGCAATCGGTGCACTTGTCGCATTGGTCTCCGCAGACTCAGTCCATGGTGATAGGGATGATTCTGTGGGGAGCGGCCAGGGCAAGCCTCCATTTGTGGCTGGACCTAGCCCAGTTTGTAGAGGGTGTGTAGCTTGAGTCACGAGATTGGGTGGTGGTGACCATGGATGCCAGTCTGGTGGGCTGGGAAGGCCTCTATCAATCACAGGCAGCTCAGGGCCAGGGGTCCCCAGCAGAGAGTCAGTGGTTCATCAACTGTTTAGACCCAGGCAGTGTTCTTGGCCCTGCAGGCCTTTCTTCCACTTTGCAGGGCAGGGCAATGAGCATCCTGTCCGACAATGCGACAACGGTGGGATATCAATCATCAAGGAGGCACAAGGAGTTCGTTGGTGGCAGCAGAGGTGCTCCTGTTTCTTCAGTAGGCAGAACGTCACCTTTTGGTGCTTTTGGCAGCCCATGTGGCAGGGAAGGAGAATGTTCAAGCAGATTTCCTGAGCAAGCATCTGTTGGACCCGGGGGAGTGGTCTCTTTCAGAGTACGTGTTGTAGCTGATTGTGTGGTGTTGGAGAATGCCCATATTGGATCTGATGGTGACTGTGGCCAATGCAAAGGCCTCTTGGCTCTTCAGCCAGCTCAGAGAGCACATGTAAGAAGGAATCGATGCCCTGGTCCAGACCTAGCCCGCAGCCGGGCTTCTCTATGGGTTTCCACCCTGGCCGTTGATTGGCAGAGTGTTTCAGAGGGTGGAAATGCATCCAGGATTGGTTATACTGGTGGCTTCAAATTGACCTCAGTGGCCTTGGTATGCAGACCTCATGTGCCTATTGGTGGAAGACCCATTTCCCCTCCTGGGGAAGGGGAGCCTCTTGACTCGGGGCTCAGTCCTGATGCTGACGGTGAATTGGTTCTCCTTACAGCTTGGCTCTTGAGAGGGCGTGCTTGAGCCACAGGTGGTTGATACCTTGCTGCATGCACAACAGCGTTCCATGTCCTTGGCTTACATTCGTGAATGGCGGATATTTGAGGCCTGGTGTGAAGAGCACAGTGTGCGGCCATTTTCATTCTCGCTCTCGGACATCTTAGCCTTTTTACAGGTGTACCTGGAGAAGGGGTTGAGCTTGAGTTCCTTGAGGGTGCAAGTAGTGGCTTTGGCCTGTTTTCATGGCCAGATGCAAGGGTAGTCCCTTGCCGCGCACATGGATGTTGTGTGTTTTCTTGGGGGGGGGTGGTCAAGCATCTTCGGCCTCCTTGCTGCTTGACTGTTCCATCCTGGGATCTGAATTTGGTCCTGTTAGTCTTGGCGGGGCTCTGTTTAAGCCCCTATAGACCGCTTCTCTCAAGGATTTGACGCTGAAGGTAGTGTGTTTGTCGCAATTTGTTCAGCGCGACGGATTTCTGAATTTCAGGCCTTATCCTGCAAGGAGCCTTATTTGGTCCAGTCCCCTCCTTTCTAACTCAAGGTGGTTTCAGCCTTCCATCTTAATCAGGTGGTTACCCTGCTGGTGTTTTCTGGCATGCAGGACTGTTGATTCACAGGTTTTGCATTTGCTGAATGTGAGCAGGGCCCTCAGAAGGTACTTGAGGATTACGCAGGACTTTAGGAAGTCTGACTGGCTCTTTGTGTTGTTTGGAGGTCCATGGAAGGGCGAGATTTCATATTGGATTGGGGAGGCCATTACGTTGGCATACATGGTGAATGGCTGTCCTTTCTCAGCTGGTTTGCAGGCCCATTCCGCTTGAGCTCAGGCATTTTCTTGGAGGTTAGTCTTGTTCCACTTCAGGATATTTGTAAGGCCTTGATTTGGTCTTCTCTTCATTCTCCTTGCATGTCACTAATGTTTGGATGTGCAGGTCAGGCAAGACGCGGCTTTTGGTGCTTGGGTTTTGCAGGTTGGTATTTCTGGTCCCGTTTATCATTAGTACTGCTCTGATACATCCCACGCGACTGGACTGGAGGGATGATTAGAAAGATAAAATTAAACCTTACCTGCTAATTTTCTTTCCTGGAGTCCATCCAGTCCAGTCCAGTCCGGTCCAGAACCCTCCCTCCCCCCCAGGATTCTGCAGTGTCTTCTGGGGTGTGCCTTTGTGTTAACTTGAAGGATAAGACATTGGTGTGACTTGCGGCTACCTTGTTCCAGGTGCTGGCCTGGTTTGCTGGGATGCTGCAGAATTGCACTGCTATGAGCTTCTTGGTTTGTCTGCAAAAAATATACCAACAGAAATTTGGTTTGGAGTATCTCCATTTAATATGATCTTTCAGTTGGAGATAGCGTTTTTGTTGAGCTCTTGGTTGTTGCTCTGAGGAGGTTTTTTCATACTATGTTTGTTTGTTTGTTTATTGTTGTGAGGTTAGCAGAGACTTGGGGTTTGGGATTCCATATCTGCTTTGTTATGGTCATACTGGCTGAGTGAGGGTGAGTGTGGGGCTACTTTCAGCTCAGTTTGCTTTCTCAGTCTCCATCTGCTGATGGATGAGCATAACCCACATGTTTGCATTGAACTGAAGGGACTCCAGGAAAAAAAACAGCAGGTAAGGTCTAATTTCACCTTTCCTGCTGACCATTCCTCTTCCTATGCACCCAAATATCCTTCCAGCTTTCACTGTCACCTTTTCTACCTTTTGGACACCTTGGGCCCAATATTCAAATGGTTAACAGCCAGTTAACTGTGTGAATGTCTGCTAACTGGATATTCAACGGCACATACATGGGTAGTACCACTGAATATCCCCGACTGTCCCCTACGTGCCCGATGCTAGCATTGGGACGTGCCAGGGGCGTTCCGGGGTGGAGCAGAGGCGGGGACCGGAAGGAAAACCCTCGCCTATCTTATAGGCGCCAAGGCTAACAGTGCATCATCCAATATTGATGCTGCATGGTTAGCCTCGGCGGCTTCCGGGCAGTGCGGTCAGACCCGGATATTCACTTCCGTTGCCACAGAAGTGAATATCCAGGGTTTGGGGGGAAGTGGCGGGCATGGCTAAGATTATTATATATGATCATCTCCAGGTCTCCATCTTCTTTCATGGTCTGAAGTACCACACCCCCTATACTGTACTGCTCCTTTGGGTTTTAGTAGCCCAAATACATGACTCTGAAATTTCATGTTAAAGAAGGAGAAATTTCACGTACTGTTAATTTCCTTTCCAGGAATCCTGCGAGACCAGTCCAGACAAGTGGGTTAAGTCCCCCTGCCAGCAGATGTTGGAAACAGAGAAATGCCAGAATTTGATTGGTTCAGCTCTGGCATATATAGCTGTACCCTTAGGGTCACCTTCAGCATTTCTCCGTTTCTAGCTGATTATGATATCTTTCCAATTTCTCCTGTCAGTGACGTCAGTCAAGGATTCCTGACTTTTCCTTAGGTGGACATCCCCAGGGTGCTCTGGTGTCCCCTTGGGGTTTCCCATGTTCCCTTTTGAGTTGAGCTCCTGGTCAAGAGGACCACTTCTCCTGGTTCAAGGGAGAGCCTTCTGTTAACTCTGCTCTATTGAAAGAACTTCATTTTCTTTAGAAAAAACCCCAAAACAAAACAAACAAATAAAGAAAGAGCTTAAAAGGAGAGTGCAGCCCTCTGAGCAGACTAGAGTGTGGTGATCGCATTTCTATTTTAGGTTGTATTGTGGGCTTCGGGGGTGATTACACCACTTATGGAATTTGTTCCTGTACAGCCGCTACCTTCCTTCCCGCTCTTCTTCTTTCCTTGGACCCGCCACGTGGTGCGCATTGCTCCATAGGCCATTTTGTGGATTGGACCGCCTTCATTTCACGGCACCTGCTTTGTGGCAATTTCTTCGGCCTTTAGCCTGACAGATCAGCCTAATTTTAGCTGGGTCAATTCTTCGGGGCTCCACTGTTCTCTTTCTTACAATGCTCTCAGCTCTACAGAGTTGCATTGTTTGCGGCCACAAACGGAGAGTCCTGGAAGACAGGCTGTGTTCCGCATGTGCAGCACACCCAGGAGAGACTTCCCTATCCTTGCAGCAGGATCCTCCTTTGTCCACTGGGGACAGGATGTTTTCTGAGGCCTCTCCTTCCCCCATTTTGCCCTCGGGAGAGTCCAGGGACGCAATAAGAGCAGAGGATCCCCCTCCTTCCCCCACCTTATCCCCACAGCATATAGACTGTGTCTCAGCCCCAGCAGCCCACAGACCCAGATTTTGAACAGTTTGTCTCTCTTCTGACAAGCACAGATTCTGTGGCGGTCAGAGCTCCCTACTTCTTGATCAGATCCTGCTGTGGCTCCTAAGAGCACTTCAGACAAGCAACCTGCTTCCCGCAAATGCCCTTGTGAGGACTCCATCTCCAAGGATTCAACCCGATCTTCTAGATGGGTCTCCTGGGCTTCTCCTTTGCTTGAGGACAATGACCTCCCTTTGGCTGAGGATAGCCCTGGGGCCTCTGACTGAGAAGATGAGGAATGGTCCTCCTCTGACGATCCTGAGGAGCTTACAGACAACTCACAGGATGTATGCCTCTTTCGTAGGAAGGAGTTGCCGGCCCTGTGTCTCTCTGACTCTCCAGCTCAGGACACTCCTCCGGTGATGTCACAGGCAGACCCGATCCTGGTGGGCATCCGCAGACTGTCCAAAGCCTTTCCTTTACCGCAGGAGTTCCAACAGATGGTCTCCCTTGAATGAGACTCGCCTGATGCGCTTGGGCTGTCACTACTTCTGGTCTCCCATGGATCTTCACAAATGGCTCACCTATCCTAAAGTGGATGCTCTGGTGACAGCTGTCATGGAGCACACCACCATTCCAGTTGAAGGCGGCACAGCGCTCATGACCAGCAAGACTGCAAAGTAGAGGGCCTCCTGAAGAATGTTTTTTCATCTTATTCTCTTGCCCCCCAGACCTCGGCATGCGGAGGACTGGCTGCTCAGACCCTTCTGCGTTTGATTCAGCTGTTGCCTACAGATCCTGCTTTGGTGCGTTTGGAGTCCATGACTGTTTTCTTTGCATATGCCCTTTTTGACCTTCTCTGTCTCAGTGTGCTCGGTGGCCGTTGTTACGGTACCACGCTGCTGGATCTGGCTTCGGCAATGGTCAGTAGATACTACTTCTAAAGCTTGTCTCGCAAAGTTCCCCTAAAGGGTAGGCTCCTCCTTTGGGGATGAACTCGAGAAGCTGGTGAAAGACTTATGAGAGGTGAAACCTCAGCATTTGCTGGAGGACAAGCTGTGCTTGACTTCTCAACACTCAGGTCAGAGTTTTACTGTGACCTCCACTTTGTGCTCGAGATTTCGTGTCTCTAGAAGGTACCATCCAGGCAAATCCTTTGATGCCTCTTCATCTGGCCGATTAGGTCAAAAGGCGAGGCCTTTCCGAGGAGTTCATTGAGGCAAGGGCATCTATTCAACTCCTTCCAAGTTCTCCGGCTCCAATTGTTCGTCCCACTGACGAGTCTGGAGTCCACTCCGGGATGCCGCCCATAGGGGGCCGGCTGACCCTTTTTTCCCCATGAGTGGGCACAGATAACCTCCTATCAATGGGTTCACAACATTATCTGTCATGGCTATGTTCTCAATTGTCACAAGCCCATAAGGGACACCTTTTTTCCATCACCCTGCGGCTCTGCTCGAAAGATGGCAGCCGTACGAACCACCCTTCAACAACTCTTACAGTTGCAAGCCATTTTCCCGGTGCCTCCTTCCGAGAGATTTTTTGGGAGGTACTCCATTTATTTTGTGATTCCCAAGAAAGATGGCTCCTTTTGTCCCATACTGGACCTCAGGGAGTCAACCAGGCCCTTTGGGTTCCTTGCTTCCACATGGCAACCCTTTGATCAGTTGTACAAGTGGTTCAGACAGGTAAGTATCTAGCCTCCCTAGATCTTGCAGAGGCCTACTTCCACATCCCCATCCATGAGGATCAGCAGTGTTTCCTGTTTTGCGGTGCTCGATCAGCACTTTCAGTTCTCTGCTCTTCTGTTTGGCCAAGATCATGATGGTGGCTGCAGCAGCTCTTCGAAAAAAAGGGCATTCGGGTTCATCCTTATCTGGACAACTGGCTCATCCGGGCAAAGTCCCTGGACTAGGCCCAGGATACGATCTGCCAGGTTGTGGCTTTCTGGAAGGCCTTGGCTGGGTCATCAATCACTCTAAAAGTTGCCTCCAGCCTTCCCAGTCCTTGGAGTTTCTCAGTGCCCACTTTGACACCCAGTAGGGGAGAGTCTTTCTAACACTGGATCATTTTCACAAGCTCACATCACAGCTCCAAGCCTTCCTCAGGCAAGTCAAACCTCGCATTTGGGACTATCTATAGATACTAGGCTCCATGGCGGCAACAATTGAAGTGGTTCCCTGGGGTCGAGCACACATGAGACTCCTCCAACGCTCCCTCCTGTCCCACTGGTCTCCGATCTCGGAAAACTGCAACATCTGACTGCCACTGGGCAGTTTGATGCACAGCAGCCTTTGCTGGGTGCTCTGTCTGGACCACCTGCTATGTGGAGATCCTTTGGAGGTCCCTCTCTGGGTGCTAGTGACCACCGATGCCAACCCGTCCGGCTAGGGAGCTCATTGTCTGGACCACACAGCTCAAGGTTCCTACAGGAGTCCGGGTGGATGATCAACCACCTGGAGGCACGTGTGGTCTGCGTAGCTCTCCTCACTTTCCTCCCTCATCTTTGTTATTAAGCGGTGAGAATCCTGTGCGACGGCACCACAAAAGTGACTTATCTCAACAGGCAGAGGGGCACGAAGTGCTCAGGAGTAGCAAGAGAGATAAGCATCTTATTTCCCTGGGTGGAGCGGCATCTACAAGCACTTTTGGCGTAGCACATTGCAAGCGTGGACATTGTCCAGGCAGATTTCCTCAGCCATCACTTTCTAGATCCTGGTGAATGGGAACTCGCTCCCTTGGCATTCCAGCGGATAGTACATGCCTGGGGATCACTCACCCTGGACCTGATGGTGACAACAGCGAATGCAAAGGTTCCAACCTTCTTCAGTTGAAGGAAGGAGCATGGTTCCAGAGGCCTAAATGCCTTAGTCCAAATGTAGCCAGCGACAGACCTCATGTATGTCTTCCCTCCATGGATGATGATCAGGAGAGTTCTCCGTCATGTCGTCTCACTCCAGTCATGTGATTCTGGTGGCACCCGACTGGCCCCATTGGCTGTAATTCGCCGACCTTGTCTGCCTACCCCATGTGCTGCCTCTGCTACTCAGTCCTCATCGCGGCCTCCTCAGGCAGGGGCCAGTTCTGATGGACAACCCAGTTCCCTACTCGCTTACGGCCTGGCTCTTGAAAGGAAATAGCTAATGTGTAAAGGTTATTCATGCCGAGTCATCACTACACTGTTGAAGGCATGCCCGTCCACCTCCCTAACTTACGTGGAGGTTTGGCACCTCTTTGAATCTTGGTGTTCTTTATGGAAGTTTTCCTCCTGGAGAGTCCAGGTTCCTGATATTTTAGCCTTCCTAGAGGATGGATTTGATAAGGGCCTGGCCCTTAATTCCTTATGAGATCAGAGGACCAATTGCAGGCTGTTCTATCGCTTCTCATGTTGATGTCAGTCACTTCCTGCATGGGGTGCAGACTCTGCACCTGCCACTCCATCCTGTGATCCCTCCCTGGGACCTTTCTTTGGTGCTTAACAGCCTTATGAAGCCTTCTTTTGAAATGCTCAAACGGATCACCATCCAGGATTTGTCCTTCTTAATGGCGATAACCTCGGCTCATCAAGTCTCCGAGCTTCAGGCTTTATCCTGTCAATAGCCTCTCCTTTTCCTTAGAAGGCATCTCCCTGAGGGTAGTTTCCTCCTTCCTGCCAACAGTACTTTCTGCTTTCCACATGAATCAAACCATCTTGCTTTTTCCTTTTCTAAGGAGCAGTGTTCTGGAGTGAATAGCAGACTTCACATAGTCAGTGTTAAGAGGACCTTGTGCACTTATTTGAAAGTCCGATTGTCTGTCTGTCTTTTTGTCCTTTTTGCTGGCCCTCGTAAGGGCCTCATGGCATCGAAGAGTACTATTGCCCACTGGATTCAGCAGACTGTTATATGCTTACATTTTGCACGGCAAGCCGGTGCCTCCAGGTCTTTGCACGCACTCGATGGTGACTTCCTGGGCTGAGCGGTCACATGTAGCACCCCTCAACCTCTGTAGAGCGGCCACCTGGTCATCTTTGTCCACCACTATTGCCTCAATCTGCAAGCCAGAAAGGTGATGCAGTTTGGAGCTAATGTGGTGGCAGTGGTTGTCTCTTCCCACCTTGGGATGGTGTAGTTCTGGTACCTCTCCCTTGTCTGGATTGGTCTAGCAGGATGAATTGGAAGGAGAAATTTCACTTACTGTTAATTTCCTTTCCTGGAATCCTGCTAGACCAGTCCAGGATCCACCCTCTCTGTGCCTTTAGATAGCTTTAGCAGAGAAGATTTCATTGTCATAATGAGGGCTGCTCGCCTCATCTCTAGTCTTACAGGGCTGCTTGTCTATAGTTGCATGGTTGCATTAGTGTTGCCTTAGAGCGCTTTGTGCATTGTTTGAATTTGAGTAATGCTCCTCTGCTTTTTGAAAGCATACTGAAGGCGGCGCCGAGGGATACAGCTATATATGCCAGGGCTGAACCAATCTGGCTCTGGCATTTCTCTATCTCCAGCATTTGCTGGCAGGACTTAAGCCACTTGTCTGGACTGGTCTAGCAGGATTCCAGGAAAGGAAATTAATGGTAAGTGAAATTTCTCCTTTTTAACATTAAATTTCAGCTTCCAGTTTCTAGACCATTGCTGATCCCTCTTTATGCTATCCATGTCTTCCACGGTGTCGACCCTCTTGCAGTATCACCTACACGGAGGCAAACCCTCCCAACAACCCTTCTGCTATATCCCTTACAAAAATGTCAAGAACTGGACCAAGAACTGATCTCTGCTGTATATCACTAGTACCCTCCTTATCCTCAGCATGAACTCTGCTTACCACTACCTCTTGTCACCTTCCACTCAACCAGTTTGGACCCATCCCAAGGGGGCTCAGTTTATTTATAAGATACTGATGCAGAACCATGTCAACGGCTTTGCTGAAATCTAAGGGTACCATATCTAGTGCTCTCCTGCAATCTAACTCTTTGGTCATCCAGTCAAGAAACTGATTTGATTCCAAGGTAAAACTATGCTACCTCGGCTCCTGTGATCAGGGCCAGCTCCAGAGTTGGCACCCTAGGCAAACCTTAAATCTTATGCCCCCCTGGCTGTCACAATCTATTGTTTAGCTGTGACTGCCCTTCTTTCTGTCACGCCTCAGAAGCTGCTGCCCTAGGTGACCACCTAGTTTGCCTAAAGGTTGCGCTGGCCCTGCCTGTAATCTACTGAACAACTGTGCAGATCTAGTCTTGGGTTTGGGGGACATTTAAAGCTGGATTTGGCAGGTGGACCAGCCTCCTGTGCAGTAAAGCTGACAGTAGACAGAGGGAAGGGAGAGAGAGAGAGAGAGCGCGGTAGGTCGGCTTTGCTTAGAAAATAGAGGGAAAGCTACTTTTGTATAGAACCATTCGCTGTAGCAATACACTCTCACTTTTCCTATAAAACAGCAGCGAGGGAGAACAAAACCGTAAAGGGCAGCTTCCTCTAATCCAACCATGATGAGTACAGTCAGAACTCTTTTCATTCCCGTGACTGCAGGTTAACACGGTGAAGGCAGCCGAGCACTGCTCTAGGCGATCCTAGGGCTATTGCAGCACTGGGGTATTGGGTGCCATTCTGAAATATTCTAGAGGTGCTGGTTATCTGCATTGTAGTATTCTCTGCTGGTGCATAATGTTGGGGTGCTGACCTACCTGGCTTCTTTGCTTCCCAGCAGGTGAGGTTGAGACGCATCCCACTCATCGTGAGTGTGCAGAGGCGCTCCTGCTTGCCTGCCGTTACCTACCACCAGCATTTCTCTCGGCACCAGGACAGCGGCTGGGGATGCTTGCCGAAGCCGCCCGCACTCTGGAGAAACTGGGAGACAAGCGGACGCTACATGACTGTCAGCAGATGATTGTGAAACTGGGCAGTGGAACTACAGTCGCTTCCACTTAGGAGGGCCAGGCTCCAATCTTCCCTCTTGACATCCTGCCTATTGATTCCTGCTGATCCACCTTAGACCCAGGCAAGGCTGCTGGCTTCTTGTTTCAATAATGTACAGCTGCAAAATCAAATGCCAGAATCTCTTCTTTATCAGCCATTCTCACCCCAGCTGAACTCTCTCTTCCTGCACAGTCGGGCCTCGTGTATGAAACACCAACATGTACATACTGTGAAGGTCTTCTGCCACTGTTCGGATCTGCAGTCTCTTGTGGGAGCCGCCATGTTGGCTAGGATGTCCTAAATTGCATCATTGACACACTTGTTGCGATTGGTTCGTCTGCATAATCAGTTGCATGTAAGCGATGCTACTTTGGTCACACATGCATGTTCGGTACATAGGCCCATCACAGCCAAGGTTAAAAACACTGTTGCACCCAAGGTGAAGCTTTCTCCTGAGCTCACGTTCCTAAGAACCTGGGGCCAGGAGGTCACATCCCTTCCATTGCTGAATTTATTTGTGTTACTTGTGTCTAGAAGCTACAGCGTAGTGGCCTGTTCTTGCCTTGAATGTTGGCTGGCGAAAAACGCCAAAAGCTAACTTAAAAAGTTGGTTGGGATTTGCAGTTGGATAAACAGGAATTTTCTGTTAATCGAATTAGGGACGTCCTGGTCTAAAAGCAGGACTGAAACCCCTGAGATCCGCCAGGCAACAGACTGTAGAAAATAGGTGTATTAATGCCATGTGGCAGTGGAGACCTCTAGTGGGAATTTGGAAGCATTGCAAGTTCCTGCTGGTTCCTTCCTGATCCAAAACCCGTGCCAGGTATTAGCAGGGGTGGAAGGGGGAGGGGGTTCCATTCACTATTTTATCCCACGACTTTCTTCAGCGTGTCCTCTTACCAAGTGTTCTTCAAAACCCCTGGCTACAAAATTTCTAACGTTTAGAGTGGGATAGTTTTTATAAAGCTTTTTGAAACCTAAATATCTTAGAATCAGCTGTACTTCTTGCAGGAGCGAAGGAGTAGCCTAGCAGTTAGAGCACTGGCTTGGCAACCAAGAGCCCAGGATTTGATTCCCACTAGTACGCCTTGGGCAAGTCAATTAACCTTCCATTACCTCAGCCGAAAGGCCTGGCAATCTACTTCTGGTCACATTGCCAAGAAAACCCAGGAGCTGCTGGGTCACCAGGAGTCAGCATTGACTCAGAGGCACACGTTGCATCTTTATACTTCCTGAAAGAGTAGGAGACTCATTTCTCCAAGGGCAGACCACTGAAGCTGTGTGCATTTCACATTAGTAACTTCCTGTGTGTTCCCTGCCTAGGTTGCTCTGGCTTTGGTTTATAGGTGACCATAAACAGTCCTCCTTGCTTAGTTAGGGAAAACGCCAAGGTCTCAAATCGTTCCTGCTCCAATAGGGAAGGCGTCTGGCCGTAGGAGCAGACAGCTGTTGTCTCTAGTGTGTACATAATTAACTTCTTTTAGAAACCCCTTGGTCTGTTCAGAAAGGTGGTACTATTTTCTTTTCAAACTTTATTTTTATAGTTTGAAGGAACTTTTGTACAGATAATTAAAAAAGAGAAAAATAAAACTATTTATAATTTTTTTTGTGGGTAAGGAAATGCTTTTTGCTACAGAGACAAAGTGTTTTTGTAGTTACGAGAAGCATCTCTGTCCCATCTGTCCCTGCGTCACTCTTTTGCTGGAATTTAATAACAAGAAAACAAAATGATCGCATTACATCCTACCAATGAATAGCACAGCTACTGAGCAATCCATTGCAAAGAAATAAATTAGGGAAAGGCTTGCAGAAAATGGTTATGGAAAGAATAAAAGACTTGTTCGGGTAGAGGGGGCTCACATGGAAACAGAAACTATGGCAGTCTGCCCATCCAAACCAACAGCTCAGTCTCTACAACCTTTTCTTCTCCCTCAGGGATGAAAAGGGCTGTGGGTGGGGGATTTAATAACATCTGGTTTCATCTACGACATTTCTGTCTTTCATGATCTAAAATAACAACATCTGACTGTGTAGTCAGGACAATAATGGGAACAGACATTTTAGGGCATGTTTACTAAAGGGAAGTGTGGGCTTAGCGGACAGTTTTGTGCCTGAAACCCATGCGGCCCTGCTGGGGGGACGTTTCCACAGCGGCACAACTAGTTTGGATGCAGCTATCACCATCTCAATGGCTGGGGTTAGTTGCTCCTGCTGCTGGTTTCCACACCGAAGCCCTGTGCTGGTGACAAGGCCCACACCTGCGTTACTGGCAGGACTAGTAAACATGCCCCTTTGTCCATAACACAAAGATGGCTTTATTGAGGAAAAATGACAGATGCTGGTAGCACCTTTTATAAACTAATTAATTTATTGAAGCATGAGCAGTAGAGGACTAACGTTGCCGTCAAGCTCTGTGGGAGTCTTATGCTGCCCCCTACCAGTAGCAGAGTGGGCAGAGGACCCCAGGCTTGATGGGAACATTGTTGAGGACATCATATGTACAAGATCTATATAAAAGCACAAACACCTAACTACTGACAACATCCCTAAATTTCTGACCACATTCTCCGACTCATCCCTACATTTCATCACAAGTTATCTTTGAAATCAGAGGCATTGGGGAAAAAATGAGGTAATTCAGTGAGCAGTTAAATGTACAGTATTCCCTTTGGGTTATCCTGTGTTTGAAAACTTGTCTTCCATAGCGAGTCTCAGCATCAGGAGTCATCAGTAAATTGGAATGTTGTGGTATTGATCGCCTTCAGCGCTCAACCCAGGAGACAATCTTCAGTAATGCTACTGGCTGAAAATTGCACCCTCCTTCCCGTGGATATATGCATATGTCTCCCCATGCTGCGAGAGTGGGACTAGGGACAGGATGGGACCAGCAAGCAAAGTCCCTGGGTATTACAGGCCTGATATTCAGCGGCAGCTAGCTGTCGCTGCTGAACTTTAGACTCGGATATTCAAAGCCGGGGCCATATCTGGCATTGAGTATGCGGGTCGGCTGAATACTGATGAAGCTATCTGGGTAGCAGCGAAACTCAGTCACTCTCCGATAGGCTTCTGTGGCGAAAGTTAGGCCAACCTTTAAACTGCCAACTTGCTCTGCTTAGCAATAAACGGGAAGTGGCTCAATAGCGCCGCTGTCACCCCCAGAACACTCTGATACTAACCGCGATAATCACTTTGAATATCCCCCCTACATTTTTAAATTCATCTCATTTTCAAAATGTGCTTGATGGTATTGACGTTTGTGGCTAGAGTTGCTACAGCACAGGCCAGCTGAAAACTTTTCATAAGAAAACCCTGTATGGAGTTTCCCCTTAAATATTCACTCTGTACTGCAAGTCTGTAATTACCTCCATCAACAAGAATACAGCACGGATAGCTGTACCACAGATCTTCACTGGAGTTCCATGCATCTACAGTCCTGTGGAAAAGGTTTAGGTGCCCCTGGGCAAATTGTATGTTTCACTCAAGCCTTAAGTTGGCACAATTTCTACAAGGGATAAAGCTAAACATGATAGCTTTCTGAAAATATGAATTCATAATTATTCTTTATTTGCTGGTCTGAAAATAATACAAAAGTGAATATGGCAGGTGCAAAGGTTTGGACGCTTTTCTGGTTGATTTTTCACTATTTGTTTTAAAGTTGTTAATAAGAGCCAAAATGTTTAGTGATTTATTAGGCCTCATATAGTGAAGACAGCGTCACAGTTGAACAACACTCTGAACCTTCTAACCTCACAATCTGCAACTGCTGTTCTGTCTACTTTCAACAACCATGGGCTTCTCTAAGCAGTTATCTCCACATCTGAAATGAAGACAATTCACTCCTACAAAGCAGAGGAAGGCAATAAGAAACATCCCTAAACACTTCCAGCTAACAACTTTCAACTGTTAGAAACATTCTTAAGAATCAAAAGGTGAAGCATTGGAAGAAGCGTCTTGCCAATTGTTAAGCATGGGGGTGGATCTATTATTAATAGCTTTGGGATTCTGTGGCAGCCGGTGGCATAGGAAATATTGTGCAGGCCAAAGAAAGAATAGATTCAACAAAATACACAGGTACACTACCAAAAACTGCCTCCAGTTTTGCAACTGATTCCTATAGATTTTGGGGTGCTGAATCCAGGAAAAATAGCCAAAATGTTCCATCACGTCACATTTTCTTGCAAAATTAGATTTCTTACCCATATAAGGAATGTTCACATAATTTCTTTTTAGCCGACTGCAGTTTATTTTCTTGGCCCAAAATAGAGGTTGTAATGGTTAACTAACTAGAAACACTCCCTCATGATATTTTAGAGTGTTTTTGATTCATTTTATACATTAACAGGACCAAGGGGAGGCGGGGGGCTAATTCCAGTACTCTCGCTGGCGCATGTACTTACCTGTTCGCCTCGCCTCGATCACTCGCTCAAACACGGTGGATGCGACATGAACGTTCCTGTCAAATTTCAGTTTCTTGCAAGTTCATTATTACCTTTTGTTTGCTCAGTCGTAATCCAGCTTTATTCCGACGTGGTTCACTACAGTTGTAGTTTGCAGAGCTGTGTATTTGTGATGGCTCACAGAGCCAGAGGTTGCGTCAACTCTCCGGACAGTTTTTGTTTTATTTGTGGGGAATATACCGTGAAAAAGCGGCAGAGGAACATTTCTGCATTTATTAAAAAAGTATATTTCGCCTATTTCGGTTTGAAGTTAGGCGATCAAGACAAACCGTGGGCTCCTCACAAAGTGTGCAAGACATGTGAGGAAGATCTACGCTTATGGATGAAAGGTAAAAAACAAGCATTTCGTTTCGGAATACCTATGATGTGGCGTGAACAAAGAGACCACAGCAGTGACTGCTATTTTTGCTCTTGCATTGTGAAGGGATACAACTTAAAAAATAAGAACGTAATAAGTTACCCCAACCTTCCCTCAGCAATTAGGCCTATGCCTCATAGCAACGAAGTACCTGTGCCTGAACCACCAAAATCTTTGGATCATATTTGTGTGGACGGTTCTGATCATGATGAGACTCATCAGATGGCTTTTCCCGATGAGTCCAGTATTTCCGAGTTTGAAACTGAACCAGATCCGAAACCTGAACTTTTCTCTCAAGCTGAATTGAATGATTTAGTCCGGGATTTAGGACTCCCAAAAGATGCTGCCCAACTGCTAGGTTCTCAGCTTAAACAGAAAAATCTATTGTCACCAGGAACAACTTTTTATTGGTACCGCAACCACGAGACACAATTTTTGAAGTATTTCAGCAAAGAGGAAGATTTGGTATTTTGCAACGATATATACGGAGTGATGGAAAAGTTTAAACTCAAGTATGATCCTGCTGAATGGCGGCTGTTCATTGATTCGTCAAAAGACAGCATAAAAGGTGTTGTTCTTCATAATGGCAACACATTCGCTTCAGTTCCTATTGCTCACTCTGTTATTCTCCAAGAAAAATACGAGAATTTGGCCCTGATTCTTCAGAAGATTCGTTATGATGAGCATAAGTGGATGATTTGTGGAGACTTTAAAATTCTATCCATGCTATTAGGGCAGCAATCCGGTTTCACCAAATATCCCTGCTTCCTTTGCTTGTGGGATAGCCGGGCCCGTGACCTACACTGGGGGAAAAAAGACTGGCCAATTCGGGAGTATTTGAGACCCGGTGAGAAAAATGTTCTTCATGAGAGCTTGGTACCTCGTGATAAAATTCTATTACCACATCTCCACATTAAGTTGGGTCTCATTAAGCAATTCATCAAGTCCCTTCCAAAAGATGGTGAGTGCTTTCGGTACCTTTGCTCAAAGTTCCCCCGACTTTCTGAAGCAAAGCTAAAGGAAGGAGTGTTTGTTGGCCCTGATATAAGGAAACTCATTTCAGATGGAGCATTCGCTGAAACGATGTCTGAGAAGGAAAAAGAAGCCTGGGATTCCTTCAAGGATGTTGTTCTCAAATTCTTGGGGAACAGGCGGGATGAGAACTATAAGGATATTGTTGCCAGGATGCTCAATGCCTTCAAAGAACAAGGCTGTAACATGAGCCTGAAAGTCCATTTCTTGCATTCCCATGTGAACTACTTTCCCGAATACTTGGGGGCGTACAGTGAAGAACAAGGTAAAAGGTTTCACCAGGACATCAAGGACACAGAGAGAAGGTACCAAGGAAGATGGAACACCACTATGATGGCTGATTTCTGCTGGTTGCTGCTGCGGGAAACCCCAGATGAAAAATACGCCAAGCAGCGCACCAAAGAGAAGCATTCGGGGGAAGAAAGAAACGGGCCCACCAGGAGATTGATTGACCCAAGAATGACTTTAAAATCTAAACTGTGTTGACAAATATCGTGTTTTTACTAAACTTTGAAATAAAAATTTGCTAGTTATTACCACAGTGTCGGATCTCATTTATTAGAAATTTTATTTTCACACCATCAGGTGTTTGTCTTCATGTATTGCAATGGTGTGGTTTGCGTTTTCTATTCTTACATACATACCTGTACAACATTTTTTGCACATTTCTTTGCTTTGCTTTGTGTCTAACCTCGCTCTTATATGCTCAATGTTTGTGCACATGTATGTGGCTGTTTTAAGTGCAGACAATTTTGCTACCATCACAGTGTGTTTTGTTGACATTACTCTATTCTTATGTGCTGCCTTGTTACAATTTTCTTTATTCTTATTTGAATAACTACTAAACAATTAGTATAAAGAATTCATCCAAGAAACTTTTATCTCGATCGCACTCAATCTGAAACGTTCACCTCAAACTGCTAACCCAATGTAGCAAAAAATCTGTACGTGATGGAGCAAATCGGTTACCAGATTTGGATTCAGCGCACCAAAAAACGTAAAAATCAATCGAAACATTAGAGGCAGTTTAAAAAAAACTTTTTTTAGTGTACCTGTGATATCAGCATATCCTAGAAACTAATTTCCCACAGTAAGTGAAGACATTGAACCTGAAAAAGGTTGATATTTTAGCAAGACAATGAGCTGAAACATATCTCACAATCAACCATGATGGAAGGAAAGAAAGAAGGGCACTCCAAATCTTGAAAATCTCTAGGGAGATTTCAGAGGCAGTACACGCCAGGAGAAAACATTGTGGGAAAAGTTTCCAAAAGCAAGAATGGAAAGGCTCTTACCGGCCTACAGGAAATGTTTGGAACCTATTACTTCTAAACAAGGTGGTACAAAGTACTGACTTAAAGGATACATAAATCTTTGCACCTGCCATTTTGACTTGTTTCTTAGTTTCAATCTGCCAAGATCAGCCAATGAATAGTAATTATGCATTAAAATTTGCACCAGGTCAAGGTTGTGGCAGCTTCTGTTTGCTTATGGAGTCCGTGAAACATACAATCTGACAGGCGTGTCCTAAACTGCTGTGCACAACTGTAAAGGATGAATACAGCACGGATAGCTGAAAAGCAGGACTGGAGCCATATTCTTAGATCTGAGCTCAAGAGGTCGCACACTGGGAATTTAGTTTCTTCTATTTTTCAACTTCTTTTGGTATGAAAGTGCTTCTTGTAGTGGTGACTTTGTTGCTCATGCTAAGATGTAACGAGAAACAATCAGAGCCAAGAAGCATGATGTAAGATATTTTGAGGAGTACCTCAGAATATTATTACGAGAAAACTGTTTCATCACATCAAAAGCTTCGGAAAAGACCAGACTGTGACCTGTGTCTGGCACTGGGGAGACTGCATGCTGAAGGAAGACCTGGTCCGTAGCTAACTTGCTCCGCTTTCTTGAATGGAAACACAACCGAGAAGCACCAGAGAAAAGTTGAGTCTCCAAAGAGGGTGGGAGCCTCTCCTTAAGGTATACTAACAATATCACCTTAAAGCTTAGCTGGGGTCTCTGAACGTTATGGAGGTTATCAGGAGGTCCATACAATCAAGAAGAATGGGAACCTCTGTCATAGGGAAACAGTAGTACTGCAGCTTCTCCCAGGCCTTTGGTCCATTGCACTCTGGCCTCTAGAGGATTGACTTGAATTATCCCCTGAATTCTAACCAACTTTCAGTAGCTAATGCAATAATGATATAAGTGCTTGAAGATGGATCAGTTCATATCAACCCAAACCACCTTACAGAGTTGAATCTTATCTGTGCCTTAGTGGGGGTTATAGACATAGAGTGGGCTAATTGGAAAGGCTGCAATATCATTTTCCACTCTGTAAATATTCTCTGAGCAATGCTCCTTACAGTCTGCATCTATCTCAACTGATCTGGACTAAAAGAGCTTTTTGGTTGACTATGTGCACATCCATCTTTCTTATTGCACCTTTCCAATCTGGTGTCATCGCGGTGTTTTGTATCTAGACATGCAGGAATCGACTCGTTGGCCAAACCGGCTGCCACTTGGACTGACCACGGCTCCATCACAGATCTTATGGTTTTGCCTTAGGAACTTGAAGCAGGTGGAATGACCCTAGGAAATGGGGGAGGGGGGAAGGGAGCGTTGCCATTAACCTCCCCCCATTGCAAATATGTCCCAAAGGGATTACCCCCTTAGGCAGGTCTAGGAGCTGCGGGAAGAAAGGGCTGTTGACTTTTGACCATCTGTTGGAGCTACAAGAGGGGCGTGAGAGTTTTTCCACTGGCTTCCCCTAGAGATATCTTGCGTGTTGAGTTGTTCATGGCTTGCTGAGATGTAATGGGCATTTTGGGAAGGAGAGTGTTAATTGGTTAGTTACGTTCTGCAGATGGATTCTTCTTCAGTGAGAGAGGGATAGAGTGATGCTCTATATTCAGGAAGGGCCCGATTTTCAAAGACATTTACATGGGTAACTGCCCTGGTTATCTATGTAAATGCTTATCTGGGATTTTCGAAAGGCACCTACACGGGTAGCGCCCTTCGAAAATCTCAGATAAGTCCCTAATGCGCCCTGATGCTATGCGGTTAGCACTGGGGTGTGTTAGAGCGGAACGGGGCAGGGCGGAGGAAAGGGCTAAACGGGTAGTACCAATTTTCGATGCTACTCACTTAGCCCTCTGTGCCTAAAAGACAGGTCTTTCAGGAGCAGGGGCTAAGTCGGTGCTACCCGGCTAGTTCCTGCGGCATCCAGGTTGTGTGGCGATACTCAGATTTTTAATGCTGGGGCCGCATATGACCCTGGCATTGAAAATTCAAGTTAGAAGGATGGCGGGCGGGCGGGTGGCCTATGTGCTGATGTGGCACATAGCACTGCCCAGATGAAAATCGGGCCTGAAGTGTTTTAATTATTGTTGGGGGGAGGGGGGGGGGCAATATCAGCGGCAGTGGCTAGCGCTTGTAAAGCGCCTAGCTGTTGCCGCTGAATGCTAACCCTGGATATTCAAGGCCGGGGCCATAGCTGACCACCAGCATTGAAACCAGAAGCTATCTGGGCAGAAGCAATATTGAGCCGCTGCCCAGTTAGCTTCTGTGGGTAAAGCTAGGCCAGCCTTTGCCGCATCGGATGGTAAAGCTAGGCCAGCCTTTGCCGCATCGGATGGTAAAGTTAGGCCAGCCTTTGCCGCATCTGATGGTAAAGTTAGGCCAGCCTTTGCTGCATCGGATGGTAAAGCTAGGCCAGCCTTTGCCGCATCGGATGGTAAAGTTAGGCCAGCCTTTGCTGCATCTGACTTTACCTACAGGTCGTAAACTGGGCAGCAGCTCAATATCGCCGCTGTCCGGTTAGCGAAAGGTGCCATCTCTGCTCCACCTCGGAACTTCCACGTCATGCCTCGATGCTTTCCCGTCCTGTGGCATTCACATAGTTTTCAGGTCTGCAAACCAGGCAAATGCTTTTGAATATCTCCCTCCCCCCCCCCCCTGTATTTTTAATTTGCTATAAACTGCTTTGGATTCATATTTATGAAGGAAAGTAGCATATGAGTGTTAATATAAGTCTTACATCATTTGCTATAGAGAATACTATAAACAGCTCTTGTTTGTAAAAAACAAAACATATGAAAATAACTTTTAGGTTCTTAAATCTCCTTGAGAGGCTCCTAGCACACAATGGTACTGTTGCTGTATAGGACCAGCATGTGGCTGTGATTCTACTTAAGAGGCTTTCAGTTGGCTTCTGTAACCCACACCACCTACTCTTCCCATCAAGATACTAGCCAAGCTCAACCCGATTTCCAAGATGTAGCAGGGAGCAGGGTCACTTATGTCAGTAACCGGGGCTGGAACACCTATGGCCACTAGTAACTTGATCTCAACAGAGCCATGCACTGACCCCTTCACATCTTCATGGAGTCCCAGCCTTGCAGATCGAGCAGCATTTAACAGGAAACACATTCCCAGAGCTCTTGAAAATACATACAACATGGTCAGGACCCCCATGCACACATATGGTCAGCAGCCTCTCCAGCCTCTGGGGCAGGGGACACAAAAACACAGGCACCACCAGCTTCCTCCAAAAACAGTCAGATCTCTAGTGACGTTTTGAATGCAATGACCTGGGTTTTACTCTTAAGGAAAATAAACTTCTTTTAGAAACAGCTGGTCACACACAGTCTTCAGTGTGAAGCAATATACTAAGAACACTAGTTTTAAACATTTACAGTCTTCATATATATTATATATATATGTATATGTATACATATATATATATACACTATATAATGAGGCATTATATAATACACACAGTTTACCATTTTACAGTCATATGTACAATGATACGCAGCCAGACCTAGGCATGGTGCTTGGAGAGACTGCAGAAACTGCTCTCATTTCTGTCCAGTAAACCTGTCCCGCAAGGTCTCTCGTGACGTTCCTAGCAAAGCGTTTTGGCACCGAATATAGGGGGGGTGTAGGCCCTCCAAGCCGCCTCTCCAAACAGTCCCCTATCATCAACAAACCATCGGAGCTGGCTCTTGGCATGAGGGGGAAACAACAGAAAGGTCGTCAGACCTCACAGCACGCGGAGTTCCTGCAAGAGGTGAGTTCTTACCATGTTGCTTGTTGACTGGTGGTGAGCTGTTTGCATGGGGACTCTGTGTTCATGTGGGATTTACAGCCACATACCTGTCAACCTATATTCAGACAGAAGGTGGATAAATATGTTGGGATGCCTGCTGACTTCATGACTAATGAATGTTCTGCGTCACATCATAATTGTCTTGAAGGAAAAAACCAAGAGACAGCAAAACATCTCAGGCAGATTGATCATATAAAAAAGATCAGCATCTTGATTAAAAAACAACCACTGCCTTCGAATCCTTGAGCAGCATTCTGCCAACATTAAAGAGACATTTCAAGCTAGTTGATCCAAAAGGAGAGAACTTGTCTAGAATAACAGCATCCCTTCCCATCTCAAGGCGCACAGAGCCCTACACGATGGACTCTTCATCTGCAGAAAGAGAGTGGGTTTGGAACTAAATAGTGTTTGCAAATTAGGGGCTTGTTCCCAGGCACTATGCATCCAGCTAGCCTCTGACTCCTGTGGAGCTCATCAGTGAGACATCAGAGAAACACACTACCAGCTAGAGGTTGAGGTACCACTGGGCAAGGAATAAATATCCTCTTAACTTTCGCCTGGACCCAAACTACAAAGCAAGAGAACTTGTTATTTGTTTTGCTTCTTTTGAGAGTGGTACAAGGTTACATTTTTGTTCTGTACCTTCCAGCAGTCGCTTTTCAATCTCATCAGACTTTCTGAAAGACGATTTAAACAGGAGACACACTGAGGCATTTCAATTTACAACAAAGAACTTATAGCACATGCAAACTGTTTAAGATGAGGAATAAACCATAGTTAAATTCAGGGTCCATCGCTCAATCGTGTGGCAGTCACATACCTGGCGGAAGATATGGAACTGCCAGCAAAGCACCGCGAGCTCCCAGGATTGCAGTGGGAAATTTCAGCCTTCCACTGGGACATTCTAGTGTCCCACGTTGTTTGTTATACTGTTTATTTCTCATCATACGCAGTCACACTTTGATGGATACAAAATGATGGTCAATAATACATGTGAGCAGAACTAGGAAGCCATGGAGAATTCCCTGTGCACTTACAAACCATCCGGTTATGAGCAACATCTATAGGGATGAGCTTCACAGACTCCACCCATGGTTTAGGGATCTAAAGGTTTGTCAGCTGTCTCCTCTCTTCCAACACCTTCTGACACATGGTGCAAGCGACCACCCTGACTCGGGTCTCCATGAAGCCTTGGGTAATGTAGGAAGCACTCATGCTCTACATTATGCAGAGCCCCCAGTGTCCCAAGGAACAGGTGAACTTTCTTCATAGCATCTTATTCAGCTTACATGTCACATTCTACACCAAAGCATTCTGGGATTTGTGGTCAATAAAACCCCAACTCAAAAGTGCTTTGGGATGGGAAATAAAATCCAGACAATAAAGGAAAATACTCAATTGTTCACAGTCTTATTTACTCCAAGATGTGTGTGTATTGGTGAGTGCGGTCTCCAGCGATAGCCGCAGGTGCACCCCTTTAGCTGATGTGTTCATAAAGGTGAGTAAAGATATAGGGCGTATGAGATGGAGGCCTGGTGGGAAGGAATACACCTGAGACAATGGCTAAGGAACTTTTGCCCTGTGTTTGGCATACCCTCCAAAAGCCTTCTCCCTACTTATCACCCCAGTGCAGAGCCCCCCTCCCCCCTTTCTCAGCTTCACATTACATCTGTCAATCCAATGCTGACCTGAGGCTGAGAGCCAACAGCACCTCTCCCAGGCCCTGTGCAACCATGAAAAGGCAAAGTGCTGCTGTACAGATCCTACCTACCAGAAAGGTGTCTATAAGCCATGGGGTAGATTCAGAGGACCGAATAGCGGGGTTAGACGTACAACCCGCGAAGAGGCCCTCGACCCTATTCTACTCTCAGCTCTCCCTGCATGTATAGAGGGGCTGTGTGAGGAGCGCTGGATGAGGGCGGGTTGAAGCACCCGGATGTACAGGGCCTATTCAGGTCACAGCCCTGTACGTCCGCCTGCAGTCACATAGAGGCCCAGCTTATTCCACCTCGAAGGTGGAATAAGTGCCGGGCATGGGGGAGATCAGGCCCTGCAGACCCCCAGACGTCATTGCACCACTACAATAGATGTCCTGCCATTCGATGCCAGCCCTGGATGTCACCGCCGAGGGTCAGGCAGCGGGGAATGGGTACGTCATGCCATTTGGGCACGCAGAGCTCCTGCTAGACATGGCAGTGCCATGACTATGGGATGCCACAGCACCGGCACACCAGCAGGAGCCTTGAGTGAGCTGGCCGGGCAAATCTGTGCATGACCCCCATCGCTAAATGGGCTGCATGCCGGGCTGTCCGAGTGGCCTGATTCCACGGTTGCAGAAGCAGGTACCATTCAGCCCCATCCATTTTCTGGACATCCAGATGGCCCGGACGTGCAGTCATCTGAATCGGCCAGAGGCTTCAGCAGCGAGAACACATTAGATCTCTTCCTTAGCTTCAAGAGCTCAGCTTCTATTTCCTCCCCGTGCCTGGCCTTGGACAAGCTCACATTAGACCAACACCCAAAGGCTGCTACAGTCCATCAGCTGGACACTGGATAATAAATTCAGCTGGCACTAAATTACCCATTCTGGTAGGGTGCAGGGCAGTCCCGGGCTAGCACTGGCAAGAACAGTAATGATCCCCATGATTAATCTGGAATTCACCCTATGGCAATGTATTAGTTGGGTAGGAATTTGGGGAGAGGGAGGTCAAAACTGGCTTAGAAAACTGGTTGAGTGTTAGAAGACTGAGCCTTGTGGTAAGTGGAATTCGCTCTGAAGAAGGGCGATAAGTGTGATGTGTGGCGCGCCTCAGAGATGTGGCCTCTTCTATAACTGTGTGAGCAATTTTGCAGAGAGCTCAGGAGGAAAGATTACGTTTTTTGTGGGGGATGTGAAGATTTGCATCAGAGGGGACGTGGTTGGGGAAGTAGATTGGAAGAGAAGTGATTTAAGAAACCTTGATGAGTGGTGGGCTTGTTGGTAACTAAGCTCCAAGGCTTAAAATAAGCAAACGTACACATTTGGGGCCCAGAAATCCAAGGGAGCAGTATGCAGGGGTGGCAATTTTTCAAAGGGCTTTTTGTGTGCAAAGCTGGATTTACATTTGGAAAAAGGGTTTTATAAAAATGTATGGCCATGTACAAGGCAAGCGCACCAAGATGCGTGCACAGACCACACATAGGTATTCCTAGGGTCGGAGCTGTAACATATGTGCATAGTTATAAAATTTGCAGTAACACGCACACGTTTAGACCTCCTTTGGAGCGGGCATAAGTTTGTGCGTGAGAAGATGCGTGCTTCCGGGGTCTGGTTCTGGATGGCTCTTTTATAAGGGGTTCACAAGTGCCTAGGTTGCCTTCATGAAATAAACAGAAATAGCCGTTTTTTCCAGACACCATATTAGAAAAGTATCATCAGTGTGAGGAAGGGTGAACGTGGCCTTTGGGTGATTATACTGGATGAGTTTACGACAGTGAAAACTATGCGAGAAGGTGGCGGCCAGGGCTGGGGTGCAGGGAGAGCAGGGCCGCCAAGTTACCCATTTCCAGAAAGGAAATTTTGGGCCACTGCTGGATTTCTATGAATCCTTTCTGATGCATTATGGGACTTGAAGGCTGCAGCACTGATTCAGTGGGTAGTATCATAAATTACCAGTACCACCGGTGCCTTGGGAAGTGAGCTCAAAACCAGGACCAGCTACAAGGTCTTCCTGGAACTGGGTAACCTGGCAGCTCTGGGACGGGCAGAGCGAGTTACACCACTGAATAGGTTATTAGTGAGATCTCAGATGCAGCATTTACCCCGTTCTACAGACATGTTGAGGAATGTCCAGGGAAACCCCAGGAGATGAGATTTAATGATCTAGGTCTACCCTTGAAGAGAGACAAGGGGGATACGATAAAGGCATTCAAATAGCTGAAGTTACATTGCAAAGAAAGTTAACCTTTGCCCAATGATATGAGACTCTGAGACTTAAACTAAGGCTCAATGTGGGAAAATATTTTCCAGGGCCCCCCGCAGGGAAGCAGGGAAGATCCTCTCAGAGCATTATTAAAGAGGACCAGGGAAAGCCACTGCTTACCCCAGGATAAGTAACGTGGAATCTGTGTACCTTTTTGGGAACCTGGCAAAGGAGAAACCCTTGGAGGACAAACCTTTATTGACTGGTCAGCCCAACATGTGTTTCGGCCACTGAGGCCTTCATCAGGGGACTATGACCACAATGGATGAATAAACAATCAGCATCTAGACAGTAGTTGTTATAGGCACTAGGTAACAACTCTGCAGGTGGGGTGTTTTCCTTGTTCGTTTTTGGAAACCTGCCAGGTACTTGTGACCTGGATTGGCCGTTGTTGGAAACAGGATACTGGGTTTGATGGATCCTTGGACTGACCCAGTTTGGCATATCTTAAAGAGTAATCAAATTCAAGAAGGTCTGAGATAAGTACAGAGGATCCTTAGTTGCCAAGAAATGGGGGTAGAGCAGAAGCACTACCAAACTATGAGGGTAGCCAGCTTGGCACTGGCAGGCTACAAGGCCACAGAGATCGGGTGGGTTGGAGTAGCAGGTGCCGTCCGGTAAGGCCATAGGGATCAGAAGGCCGGATGTCTGATGTCTGAGCAACATTCACACTAGTTCTGCTAGTAGATTAGTTTCTTTCTAACTCTGTGGATAGAAATGGGAGGCTGGGGGTGCATAAATAAGGAAAATGACCAAAGATATCTTAGATGAGAAGTGATACCTTACAGGATCTGTGACTGGCAGTCCTTAGTAGAATGGACAGGAATAACTGGGCAGACTGGATTAGCCAGTTGGTTTTCATGTCTTATCTCACTATGTTTCTAACCACACTCACTTGACCTAGCTTTACTACAGGAAAATCCCCTTTAACAGCCCCGTACCTCTGGGTCTGCCAACCAGTCTGCAGCATTCAGGGTACGTAAGAGCCACCAAGATTGAAGTCAGCAAGTTATTTTTAGACATTTTTACTGCACCTACTTAAGCTTATGACATTCCCAGTCAAGCAAACAGGCAGTCTGGATTTGATAAGAAAATCTTGACCTCCAATCTTGAAAAACTGGCAACCAGCGCAGTAGAATTTCCATACGTTACCCTGGGCCTTATATGCCACCTTGATGACAGAGTGAGTAAAACGCAGTTCTTTATAACATGCCTCACAGCTCCTAGTGCAGGAGTAAACCAGGGCTGGGCGGGATGACACCTGTTCTCTCTCGGAGTCTGCAATGCTGGAGAAGCCACAGTTTGCACAAGCGCGCTTTGCAGGAGACGCCGCAGTCTGATGTATCCCATGGTAGCGCAGTGCAAAGCTGCTCACACTTACTGGAATCCCTGCCAGAGAGGGGGGAGGACAGGCAAACATGGGGTGTTCCTGTTTTCCCTTCTTTTCCTCTTGGTCGCGTTTTCCTTTCAAGGTGTTGCTGAGAAGTGATTGCTGCAGTGAGACAGTGGAATGAAAGCTGGCTCTTTCCTGCAGAAGGGAGAGCGTTTTCGGGCGCAAGCTTTACAGAGCCTGTCGCTGAAAAAGAAAAGCAAATTGTTTTATACTCAGTTCAGAGATATTTTTTAACAGGATTCTGTGAGAACATGTCTTAGAAATAAAAAGCCTTCCGTTTCACACATGTGTCACAAGAGCACCATCCCCCACTCTCTGTCTGGGTGAATTACACGCAAGACTCTGGCTTCTGTTTGCTTTTTTCAGTTTAGACATTTCTGACTGTATTTTCTCATTTTGATAGGAATACTTATATAGAAAAGGGCCACTCTGGCCAGAAGGAGGTCGTTTGCAGCTCTAAGACAGGATGCACAACTTACTGCAGCTCTGATTTCTTAAGATTCACTGCTAGGCGTGAAGTTGTTGCTAACCATCAAGTCCCTGATGAATGAAACTTTTCTTCTTCTGTGGCAGGTGCCATTTCTCTGTCAAGAGCTTACACATGACAGTTGGGCTACTGATGGTCAGTACCTGCAGGACTATTCAGTATTACATTTCACTTCTGAATATTCGTTGACCCTTTGATGATTTCTGTATTCCTCTAGGGATAATATCATTCTTTAATTTCTCAAACTTTCTTTCAGATTTGTATCAATGGCCCTCAATCTGTTGTCAGATGTTTTCTATACATTTTCTTTTCTGAAAAGTTCACTTCTGCCCAATGATAGAAGGTCAGAGGCCTTACTCACGGGCACACAACTTAGCGATCCTGAGATCACAAATGTCCTTGAAGACCCAACAAGCAGAATGTCCAAAGTTTGAACTTTCTCAGTTAAATTGGTATTACACCAGTCTCCTCCTGCAGTAGGTCTAGTAACACAGGGGCCTTCGGTCATCTTTAATCCATATGGATTTGCCACCTCACTCCAGGTCATCCAAACAAGCTGATCCAGTCTGATTTACAGTTTTACCTCAATGTG
This sequence comes from Ichthyophis bannanicus, assembly GCA_033557465.1. Classification (NCBI taxonomy): domain Eukaryota; kingdom Metazoa; phylum Chordata; class Amphibia; order Gymnophiona; family Ichthyophiidae; genus Ichthyophis; species Ichthyophis bannanicus. Next base: position 65,722,313 of record CM066044.1, on the reverse strand, counting down.
TGCAGCGATTTCTAGCCCTGAATTACTTATGGAAAAGGACAACAGATTTGAAATTAGAAATCTCCGCTGCAGCGGAACAAAACCAACGTGTTTGGCCTGGTGTGAGGTGCAACCCAGCACTGCATTGGCGTCACTGAAAAAGCTCCCATGGCAAACAGGTTTATTTGGCGGCTGCAGCCAGACACAGAGGGTGGGGGAGAAGCAGTGAGAGTTGACTTGTCCCTTGATTACTCTTCAGTTAGTGCCCTGAAGGGTATTTGCACTTATCTCCTGTATATTCAAGGAGCATATTCTGAAAACACGATTGGCTGTAGGGCTATAGGGGCACTAGGAAAAGTATGGAGTGCGTTGTTGTGCAGGGTACTTGGAAGTGGGACAGGAAGACTTGGGGAGATATTGTTGTCCCTTTAAAAAACTTTCCTTTTCTAAAGCAGAGTCTGTGATTTCTATCAGCCACTAGAGGGCAGCGCAGCAGGCTATCAACTCTGTACACTAGTCCAGGTCTGGGTTAAGTTTGTTTGGGGTTTTTCCTTTTTAAAGCTACAGTGCCCTAAATTCCTTATTTGGCATGTTGTGTTTTTATTTATAAACTGCATTCCTTGAACAAAGTTCAACCCAAAGTGGGTTACTTCTTTGGTCTCGCAGGAATTCTAAAAATATGAACCTTGGTAGACAAAGAGGGTGAACTATACATCGCCTGTCTGTTCCAAGTTTCGTGGAAATGAAAATAAAAGACAGAAACTTGTTTTGAAATCTAGTGTAGTCCTCTCAGGGATGGCTTTGTGATGGACTGAATAGCAGAGATTCCAAATTACCTAGTTCCAGAAGAGAGACTTTGGGCCAGTCCTGGTTTTGAACTTGCATCCCAAAGCAGTGTGGTTGTTGTAGTCCGATTCCATCCATTGAAATCCTAATGCACCTCCTGGAACTGGGTAACCTGACAGCTCTGGTGTAGGGCAGTCATCCCCAAAACTGCACCGGGGGCCCCCCAGCCCAACATATTCACATGAATGTGCATGAGAGAAATCTGCATGCAAGTCTCTCTCATGAAAATTCATTGCAGATTCCTGAAAACCTGATCGGCTGGAAATCCCCCAGTACAGATCTGGGAACCAGTGGGACAGAGTAAACGTCACCTCACCCGTGTCATCCTGAAAAGGCTGATTCAGTCCTGGTTTTGCCCCGCTGCATGTAGGGAGATGCACTTCATCCTGGGACAGTATAAACCTGGGATAGATGAGCTAGTTCACATTGATCTGGGCAGGGTGGTGGGGGGGGGGGGAGGGGGTCCTAAGAAAGAACGTGCTATGGAAAGAGGTGGACTATAAGAGGGACAAAAAGACAGTGAAATAAGAGACAGAAGAATGGAGGGAGGGAGTCAGAAAGGAGTAGGATAGAGAGGTGGAAAGAGAGGAGGGGGGGAGAGGGGCAGAGTGACAGTGATCAGAGAATAGAAAGGAGACGAAGAGGGAGGAGAGCAAGCACTGTAACCCAGAGGTACCAGTGCCAGTCCCTTCTAAGGGCATTGCCAGTACCGGGGAGTACAAGTGACACCAGACATATGGGATCTGATTCGTCTGCATTAGGTATGATGTCATCAGTGAAATCATTCATACATACGACAGGAAGCAGTCCGATACCATTAGTGTGCTTGACGTCCTTTTAATGCTATGAAACATGGCTGCTAGCAGCAAAGCAGACGGGGGGGGGGGGGGGGTTCTTGATTGTGGAGGGCATCAGATGATCTCACTGCTTCCACGTGTGCCTCTGATAGGCCAGTCAGTGTGCTCCCCTCCCCCCCCACCCCCGGCTTGTTACACCAGATCATGCCTTCCTTACCTTGTGTTTGAGACACTTCAACGAAAAGTTCTCTTCACTTAACAAGCAACCTACAAGACAGATAATAACACCGGGTCATATATCATTTATTTGGAGAGGATCCTGCTAAAGAGTTTTCTTCCCCACTAGACCCCCATCAGTGTTGGGTATAAAGTCTGATCTGGGCGATGGAGTATCCTGGCAGCAATCCTGCCCTGGCACTGTGGGTACACTGTGACCCTCTCGCCACCAGGCCTGTCACCAGAGCTCTGTGATGAAGCCTCAGCTGTCAGAGGAAGATAAAAAGGGAACAACTTAAAACAAAAAGACTGCAGGGAATTTGCAGGTGCAGACCTCTCAGCTGGTTTTCAAAGGAAATGTGAGGCCCACAGACTTTTCAACTGGTGCAAAATGCAGATGGAAAAGTAGATCCAAGAAATACCAAGTGAAATCCTGTTGTGCGCTTTACCTCCAATGCCCCTCCCCCTCCCTTTTTTTTTGCTGTGGTCACATGTGTCTGGGGAATTTACCTGGGTAAGTGACAATTGCCTTCCAAAAATTTGCAGCAAAAAGAGTCTTGTAAAATCCTGTCCCCTTTCCAACTAGGAATAAGACCTCTGCAATGTCTCATGGCTCTATGGCCAGTAGGTCTCATCCATCACAATATCGCTGAGTTGTGTGACAGAAAGCCCTAGTCTCAGTGCTGTATTGCTGTCCAGAATACTGAGCACCCTTCCCCCCCCCCCCCATCTCTGCACAGAAAATTACATGAGCTAGCTGAAGAAACACTGTGAATCACTTCTCGAAAACTCTTCAAGCATCCCTGCCCTCCCTTACCTGTGTCATTGGCACATGGGTAGTGATAACTCTGGGCGCATCCCTTATGGCAGCAGCCTATACTTGCTCCTGCTTGTTGGCAACCAGAACATACCTTGAAAGGCAGAAAAGGAAAGAGTGCTAAAAGCCGGCACAGAAAAAATAACATGGAACAACTTTGCACTTCAGGAGAAACTCAGCAGGAAGGTGGCACCTGGGAACAAGATTGGCCATGATGCTGTTCCACAAGGAGCATCAAGTTAATGACATCCCTGAGCACAGGCACCAACAGCAGGGAGCAGAGTTCAGACACCGAGGGTCATTGTCACACACAAGGCCTCATCGCTCATCCAGGTTGGCCAGTTGCCCCATATACTGTGTCACTGCAGACCCTACTTGATCTCTGGTTGCCTCCCTCACCTCACACTCTGTTTCTGTCCCAAGCAGGATTGAGGCTGACCACTGTTTTGGCAGCTACCACCCCTGTTGTCGTCCACCTCCCTGCCACCTCTTTTCCCCTAATCTCTTTTTCTGTGAAAAATACTCCTACGTTTAGAAACATGCCAGACGTTTCCTCTTTCAGTAAGTATATTTTGAGTGTGTTAAATCTCTCTGTAGGTCTGTGTTTTAGTACTTAGCAGCTTGTCTCTGAACCATTTTCATGCCCTCAATGTCCATGTGAAAGTCCAGCTTCCAAAGTGCCCCCTGCAGAAGACACTTGCTGGTGCAGGATTCTCTATATCTCCCAGTATACTACTGGCTTTCCCAGTTGCTTTATCACACTCACTGGCAAACTTCAGCTCACCTAAGATTAGTACTGAAGATTGCAGGATGGCCAATGTAATGCCAGTTTTTAAAAAGGGTTCCAGAGGTGATCCGGGAAACTACTGACCGATGAGCCTGATGTCAGTACTGCGAAAAATGGTAGAAACCATCATAAAGAACAAAATTACTGAACATGTGTGACAGTCATGGCTTAATAGGAAACAGCCAACATGGCTTTAGCCAAGGAAGGTCTTGACTTACTAATCTTACGTTTTATTGAAGGTGTGAATAAACAGGTACAAAAAGGTGAGTCGGTTGATACAGTGTATCTGGATTTTCAGAAAGCCTTTGACAAGGTCCCTCATGAGAGACTCTTGGCAAAATTAAAAAGTCATGGGATAAAAGGCAATATACTATTCTGGATCAGGAACTGTTTAAAAAAAAGAAAGTAGAGGGTAGGGCTAAATGGCCAATTTTCCCAACGGAGAAAAGTGAATAGTGGAGTATCCCAGGGATCTGTGCTGGGTCCGCTGCTTTTTAACATATTTGTAAATGACCTGGAAATGGGAATAACGAGTGAGGTAATCAAATTTGCAGAAGACACAAAATTATTCAAAGTTGTTAAAACCCATGAGGATTGTGAAAAATTGCAAGAGGATCTTGATAAACTGGAAAACTGGGCATCCCAATGGCAGATGAAATTTAATGTGGACAAGTGTAAAGTTATGCATCTAGGAAAGAACAACCCAAACTATGGTTACAAGATGCAAGGTTCCACATTAGGAACCACCACCCAGGAAAAAGATTTAGGCGTCATTGTGGATAACATGTTAAAACCCTCGGCCCAGTGTGCAACGGCAGCCAAGAGAGCAAATAGAATGCTAGGTATCATAAGTAAAGGAATGGAAAATAAAACAAAGGATATTATAATGGCTCTGTATCGTTCCATGGTGCGACCGCACCTTGAATATTGTGTGCAATTCTGGTCGCCGTATCTTAAAAAGGATATAGCAATTTTAGAAAAGGTACAGAGAAGAGCCACCAAAATGGTAAAGGGGATGGAAGGATACTCCTATGAAGAAAGGCTAAAAAGGTTAGGGCTCTTCAACCTGGAAAAGAGACGGCTGAGGGGAGATATGATAGAAGTCTATAAATTAATGAACGGAGTGGAACGGGTAAACGTAGATCGATTGTTTATGCCATCAAAATATAGAAACACTAGGGGACATGCAAAAAAGCTATTTAAGACTAATAAGAGAAAATATTTTCACTCAACGTGTAATCAAACTCTGGAATTTGTTACCGGAGCATGTAGTAAAAGCTGTTAGTGTAGCCGGGTTTAAAAAAGGTTTGGACAAGTTCTTGGAGGAAAGGTCCATAAACCATTATTAAGAAGGGACCCAGGATATCAATGCTTGACCCAGTACAAGCACTGCGGAACCTGTGTCTTTTGGGGAAACTGCTAGGTACGTATGACCTAGATTGGCCACTGTTGGAAATAGGATACTGGGCTTGATGAACCTTGGTCTGGCATGTCTTATGTTCTTAAGTCCTTTCCTCTTTAGCAGTTCTCTTTCCTTGTGCTTTTAATTAATAAGCGATTCCTCAGGCTTTACACTCCAGACATGATTTTATACCAGTGATATTCACTTTGGTGAAAGCAGATAAAGCGGCCAATGGCCAGTGTCCTGGATATGAAGGTTGTTTTCCAATGACAAGGGCAGCCCAGTTCTCAGAAGGACTCATGTAACTAACTCTGCTCTCCCATCCTCTCTCTCTTTCCCTTAGTCTGTTTCCTTCCTCACACTTTCTCTTTCCCTCAGCTTCTCCCAGCTCACCTCCCCAATAGTCTCTCCTCAGCGCTCTCTCACGCCAGCCAGTCTCGATCCCTCCAAGCTGACACCCTCCACTATCAGCACTATCTCTGGAATAGTCCTGTTCTCTTCTAGCATGTTTGAAGGGAGTTTGAGTCTCTTGGTGCCTGGAGTCCTGCTCTGTTCTTAGCCTCCAAGGCACAGAGCACGAGTTTTGGGTACCATGTGGCTAAAATTCATAGAGAGTCTAGAAAACCAAAGAGCTGTTTGGAGGCTGCCCAGAGTAGCCTCTGAGTGTGTAGTGGGGGAACAGTTGGGGATCACCTTACAATGAGAACACTGTTTTATATCTACTGTAGAGAAATGCAGCTTCCAGATTTTTCAACCCCCCCTTCCTCCCAGTGTATCAAACCTTCCACAAACCTTTCTGCAAATGGGCATAGTTTTGATTCACATTCCTCTGTAATTTTACTGATAAGCATGCTGAAGAGGACCAGCCGCCGGGCTACCCCAGTGGTCACGCTACCTTCACCACAGTGGACTCCACTAACCACCACTCTTAACTAGTTCCTTGTACCATTAAATCCTTCTGTCCTGATCCCAGACTGGCTATTTTGCTCACAAGCCTTCCAAGCATAACAGGGTCAAAGATCCTACTGATGTCCAGACAGGCCATGCCCTCTCCCCCAACTCCAGCTGACCACTCTGGTCACCTCAAAGAACTTGATCGTCTGTTTCCCACAGGGATGTGCTCGGCCAAAAACAAAATCAGCTCATTTTTGTATTTTCGGAATTATCCCCAATGTTCATGTGTTTTCCTCACATTTGTTTTAAATGTGCTAAAACGTGCAAAGCAATTATGCATGCATTAATTTCAACAAGCGATTTGCATGCCCAAACTGTTTTTAGGCACTGAAACCATGCTAATGAATGCTCACCCCTAGTCTTCCAGGATCCCGTATGCCTCTTGGTCCTTTTCCTTAACCTTGTCTCCAGAGCTTTGCCCGCTTGTCATACTGGACTCATACTGGACTGGACTTATCTACCTCATACTAGTTCTCATCTTTGTGAAGCTGGACTGGATTTGCTGCCCTTCAATCCCACCAGAACCTCTGCGGACTTGAGAGAAATGTGAGCGGGCTCTCTCACTACTGTGGGGTGTACCCTCCTCTCATTTGGGAAAGAGCTTCAAGGACTTGCTCTTCTGTAAATAGATCTGGGACCAATTCACAATTAGGATTTGGCTAAATTTAGAACTGGCTCTTCTAGGCCCCTTCCTTGCTAGGGTCACTTTGTCCCATTACCTTTGCCAAACCTTGTTTGGATTTTCCTCTCTCCCTTATAGCTCTGAAGAATGTTTTAGCTCCTCCTTTTCCTGAGTGGGACATTTTCTCCCATAGCAGATCACGATGTAAAATGAAAAACTGCCTCCACCCAGAGGAGCGGCGCTGTTGAGCCACACAGAACTGGTTTTCACCTCTGTCCTTAGAAAAGACAGCTCACGTAATTCAGTTGCTAGGGCTTTGTGACACAGCCTTCATTCCTAATGTCTGGTTTCCCAAATGCCTCACAAGATACTTAAGAACATGAGAACTGCCATACTGGGTCAGAATAAGGTCCATTAAGCCCAGTATCCTGTTTCCAACAGTGGCAAATCTAGGCCACAAGTACCTAGCAGTTTCCCCAAAAGACACAGGTTCCACAGTGCTTGTATTGGGTCAAGCATTGATATTCTGGGTCCCCTTTAATAATGGTTTATGAACCTTCCCTCCAGGAACTTGTCCAAACCTTTTCTAAACCCAGCTACACTAACAGCTTTTACTAATCCTCTGGTAACAAATTCCAGAGTTTGATTACACATTGAGTGAAAAAATATTTTCTCTTATTAGTCTTAAATAGGTTATCCTCTAGCTTCATTGCATGTTCCCTAGTCTTTTTATAGTCTGATGACATAAACAATCGATCTATGCTTACCCATTCCACTTCATTCATTAATTTATAGACCTCTATCATATCCCCCCTCAGCTGTCTCTTTTCAAGGTTGAAGAGCCCTAACCTTTTTAGTCTCTCTTCATAGGGGTATCCTTCCATACCCTTTACCATTTTGGTAGCTCTTCTCTGTACCTTTAGCCAAGGCTGTCTCCCATTAAACCATGACTATCTACATGTTCAGTAATTTTGTTCTTTATAATGATTTCTACAATTTTGCTCAGTACTGACATCAGGCTCACCAGTCTGTAGTTTCCCGGATCACCCCTGGAACCCTTTTTAAAAACTGGCATTACGTTGGCCATTCGCCAATCTTCAGGTATTACAGATGATTTTAATGACAGTTCACAGATTACTAGATCTGCAATCTCATATTTCAGTTCTTTCAACACTCTCGGATGTATACCATCTGGTACAGGTGATTTGCTATTCTTTAGTTTAGCAAATAGTTGTAATACATCTTCCCGGTTTATCACTATTTCTTTCAGCTGTGTAGCAGAGAGCTCAAGGTCTGGCCAACCTTCAGCTCAAAACCTTTGCTGGAGACAGGTGGGAAAGAATAAGGACTCGTATGTTTACCTTGGGAAATATAAGTCTTCGAGAGTCCTCCCAGGGTATGGATGGGCCATTTTGATCTTTATCTGCCATAATTTACTCAGCTGCTAGCCTAGGACACAGGCATCACCCATTGCTAAACTCCAGGAGTGCCAGGCATTAGAATTACCTGGATGGGATTTGTACTTTTATTGTGTTTTATTATTACTGCATTTCTAGAGAAAGCACAAATCACAGGGGAAGAGGAAACCAGTGAGAAGCCTCTGATATGGTAAGTACAGAGCAACATTCAGGCCCAAACTCTCTCTCTTTGGTGGGCTGCCATTTGGCACAGGGACATATTTGATTCAAGCAACAGGTTAATCTGCATAGTTGACGAGGCTGAAAACTGGGACTCTCTGTGGACCTTGAGGACCAGAGTTTGCCATCAGTTCTCTGGAAGGATAAGGTCTCATCAGAGTCAGACAAAATGTTCCTCACTGCCCCTTCCGTTTGGTTTCTGCTATTTGCAATCTCCTTCAGTCTTCCTGTCTCTTGCTGTTTCTGTGTCCTGCAGTTCACTTACTCAGCCAACCAGCGACGAGGGAAATAAGAAATGCCATACTGGGTCAGACTGAGGTCCATCAAACCCAATATCCTGTTTCCAACAGGATACCAATCCAGGTCACAAGTACCTGTCAGGATCCCCAAAAGATATGCAGGTTCCACATTACTTATCCCAGGGCAAATAATCGACTTCCCGGGTCCTCTTTAATAATGGTTTATGGACTTTTCTTCCAGGAACTTGTCCAAACCTTTTTTAAACCCAGCTACACTAACAGCTTTTACTACATCCTCTGCAAACAAATTCCAGAGTTTGATTATGCAATGAGTGAAAAAATATTTTCTCATATTAGTCTTAAACGAATTATACTGTAGCTTCATTGCGTGTCCCCTAGTCTTTCTACATTTTGAAGGAGTAAACAACTGATCTATGTTTACCTGTTCTACTCCATTCATTAATTTATAGACCTCTATCATATCTCCCCTCAGGCATCTCTTTTTCAAGTTGAAGAGCCCCAACCTTTTAAGCCTCTCCTTATAGGGTATCCTTCTATCCCCTTTACCAATTTGGTGGCTCTTCTCTGTACCTTTTCTAATTCTGCTTTATCCTTAGAAAAGATACAGAGACCTGTGGGACCTGAGTAAAATGGCCTTTTTCAAGTGTGCGTGGCTTCCTCAGTGCATGCATCTTAGCCACGTTAAAAGAGGCAAGCAATCCTGTAGGCATTCAGGCCTAGGCCTCTCCCACCCTGCTCCATGCTGGTGCACCCCAAGGATCCATCTTGGGCCCCCTCCTTTTCTCCCTCTATACCCAGTCCCTTGGTGCACTTATCGCCTCCCATGGCTTTCAGTACTATCTCTATGCCGATGACTCCCAAATCTACCTCTCCACACCTAATATCTCCCCAGCAATCCAGACCAGGATCTCAGCCTGCCTTTCTGACATCGCTGCCTGGATGTCTCATCGCCGCTTGAAGTTGAACATGGCCAAGACTGAACTCCTTGTCTTCCCCCCAACTCCTCCCCTCGTCTTCCCCCCTTCTCAGTCTCCGTGGATGGATCTACGATCCTTCCTGTTCCCTCGGCCCGCAATCTGGGGGTTATCTTTGACCTCTCTCTCCTTTTCCACACATATCCAGCTTGTAGCTAAGACCTGCCACTTCTTTCTCTACAATATTAGCAAAATCTGCCCCTTCCTTTCTGAACACACTACCAAAACGCTTATCCACTCCTTAATCTCCTCTCACCTCGACTACTGCAACCTACTCCTTGCTGGTCTCCCCGTGTGCCATCTCCTTCCCCTTCAATCTATAAAAAATTATGCTGCTCGACTAATCTTTCGCCAGTCTTGCCATGCTCACATTATCCCTCTTCTCAAGTCGCTTCACTGGCTCCCTATCCAATTCCGCATCCAATTCAAACTTCTCCTGCTGACCTATAAATGCATTCACTCTACGGCCCCTCAATACCTCTCATCTCTTATCTCTCCCTACATCCCCTCTTGTGAACTTCGCTCTGCTAATAAATTACTTCTATCTAGGCCTTTCACTCGCACCGCTAACTCCTGACTTCGCTCCTTTCACATTGCTGCACCCCACGCCTGGAACAGCCTACTTGTGTCTATATGCCAAGCACCCTCCCTGGCCCTCTTCAAATCCAGGTTGAAGACCCACCTCTTCGCTGTCGCTTTCAGATCCTGACTTCTATCCTTTATCTCAACCTGACTCCCGTCAATGTTCATGACCAAATTGTTAGACCATATTGTGCTCTGCACCGAATTGACTGCTCTTTATTGTCTTAAGCAGATTGTAAGCTCGGACGAGCATGACTCTGACGAGCAGGGACCGTCTCTTGTATGTTTGTCTGTACAGCGCTGCGTGCATGGCGCTATATAAGTGCTAAATCGTAGTAGTAGTGGTAGAGAAACAAGCACCATGGACTGTCCCATTTTCTAATGTACTGTCAGCATGCAAATTTCCCCCAAACTCCAGCACAGGCAAAGGACCTGGCCACTTGCTAATTTCCAAGAGAATTTTTGAATATTTTCCTAAAGTGGATTCCTTCATTGCTATGCAGGTTATTTGAAAATTTCCCCATAAAGGAATTTTCTCATTTTGTGCTGATAGTGTGTCAGGCCATCCCTGGAATTTGCTACTGGAGTAAAAGCGGTTAGTGTAGCTGGGTCTAAAAGAGGTCTGGACAAGTTCCATAAACCATTATTGAAGTGGGCCTGGGAAATCCGCTGCTTAGCCCTGGGACAAGCAGCAGGAATCTCTCCACCTTTCAAAACCTTGACAGGAACCTGTGATTTGGATTAGGCACCACAGACTTGATGGACCCTTGGTTTGGCCCAGTAGGGCAAATCTTATGTTCTTACCAAAGGGTAGCTAGGTGTCTGTTTAGGGAGGCAACACAGCTCCCATGCATAGGAGAGCAACCCTTAAACCTGCTCTCAGTGCAGCATGGACCCTTTCATCACAGGCCTGCAATCAAGTGCTGTCATGCCCACCCTTCCAACAGGAGGAGAAGTGAGAGCTCAAGGGCCCACACTGCCTTTTATTTCACTGAGATAGAGAGGAGGTGGGGGAAGGCGAGAGGAGGGGAGGGATATGGGGAGCTGTTAGCCACTAAAGGAGGGGATGCTGGACACCTGAAGGGGTAGGGAAGGGGATATGTTGAACAAGATGGAGGATGTAGGGAAGGGAAGGAGAGATTCTGGATACCTCTGGTGGGGTAGGGAAGAGACACTAGATACCTGAGGGCAACTTATAAATAAATTGAATACCCTAGGGACGGACCCTAAAGTAACTGAATGGGTTAGAAATTGGTTGAGTAGGAGGCGACAAAGGGTACAGGTAAATGGAGCCCACTCTGAGGAGAAGGAGGTTACCAGTGGTGTGCCCCAGGGATCCGCCCTTGGTCCAATTCTTTTTAACATCTTTGTTAGTGATATAGCGGAAGGGCTGTCGGGTAAGGTTTGCCTCTTTGCGGATGATACTAAAATCTGCAATACAGCAGACACCCAGGAAGGTGTAGATAACATGAGGAGGGATATAGCTAAGCTTGAAGAATGGTCGAGAATTTGGCAGCTGAAATGTAATGCTAAAAAATGCAGGGTCATGCATTCGGGCTGCACAAATCCAAGGGAGCGGTACAATGTAGGGAGCGAAGTACTTCTCTGTCCACAAAAGAAGAGCGGGACCTGGGCATGATTGTTTCTGATGATCTTAAAGTAGCTAAACAGGTAGAAAAGGCGACGGCAAAAGCTAGAAGGATGCTTGGGTGCATACGGAGAGGAATGGCTAGCAGAAAAAAAGGAGGTGATAATGCCTCTGTATAAGTCTTTGGTGCGACCTCATTTGGAGTATAGTGTGCAATTCTGGAGACCGCACCTTCAAAAGGATGTGAACAGGATGGAGTCGGTGCAGAGGGTGGCTACTAAAATGATTAATGGGCTTCATTATAAAGCATATGAGGACAGACTTAAGGATCTTAATATGTAGACTGGCTAATCTACTGAAGAGGGCTTTAAACTAGATTCCTTGGGGATGGGTGAAGAAAGCCCCCAGGTAAGTGAAAGCCCCCAGGTAGGTGATACATTAAATACCATTATGGAAATGGGTAACAGGGGTAACATATGGAAAGCAGTGTGTATTAATGCCCGTAGCATGGGAAATAAGATCCCTGAGGTTGAAGCTTTGGTGGGAGTGGCTGACTTGGATTTAGTGGCAGTTACAGAAACATGGTTCACAGAAAACAATGACTGGGATGTAACTATACCTGGCTATACTTTATTCAGGAAGGACAGGGTAGGAAGAAGAGGAGGAGGAGTGGCACTATATGTAAAAACTACTATTAAAGCTTTGGAATTACAGAGCTTAAAAGGGAGAGAGGAGGCATTGTGGGTTAAACTAGAAAGAGGGAAAGAGAAATCTATTTGCATTGGAGTGATATACAGACCTCCCTCACAAGAGGAAGAGGTGGACAGAGAGTTAATTGAAGACATACGCAGCATTGCTAAGAAAGGGGAAGTGCTACTGATAGGAGATTTCAATATGCCAGATGTTGATTGGCACATTCCTGCTGCAGTATCATCTAGAAGTAAGGAGATCCTGGATTCTCTACAGGGAGAACTATTCAGGCAATTGGTAACAGACCCCACACGTGAAGGGGCCATACTGGACTTGGTGCTTACCAATGGTGAAAGTGTTTCTGATGTTGTAGTGGGAGATCATTTTGCTTCCAGTGATCACCAGATGGTGTGGTTCAGTATTAGGACTAGGGCTGTTAGAATCCATTCCAAGGTGAGGATCTTAGACTTTAGGAAGACTAACTTTGCGAAGATGGGCCAATACCTCAGGGAGTCGTTAGTGGGATGGGAACAGCTGGGGGATGTAGAAAAACAGTGGGCAAAACTGAAAGGGGGTATTTTAAGGGCAACCAACCTTTTTGTTAAAATGGTAAATAAAGGCAAAAGGAACAGGAGACAGCTATGGTTTTCGAAGGAAGTAGCTGAAAAAGTGAAGAAAAAGAGGGAGGCCTTCATGAAATACAAGAGATCACAGAGAGCAGAAGACAAGCATCTGTATTTGGAAAAACTTAGAGAAGCTAGCAAAGTAGTCAAGAAGGCAAAGATTCAAAAGGAGGAGGAAATAGCCAATGCAATAAAATGGGGGGATAAGACATTTTTCAGATATATTAGTGAGAAGAGGAAGAGCAAAAGTGGTATTGTCAGACTCAAGGGTGCAGGGGGGGAATATGTAGAAGCTGATAAGGATAAAGCGGAATTGCTTAACAAATATTTTTGTTCTGTGTTCACAGATGAAGAACCAGGAGCAGGACCTCAGAAAACACCCACAAATAAGAACAGAAGCGAGGGACATCTTGAACTATTTTCAGAAGACTGTGTTCGTGAGAAACTAGCTCAACTTAAAGTAGACAAAGCGATGGGACCGGATGGGATACACCCTAGAATACTGAGGGAACTTGGGGACGTTCTAGCAGCTCCACTGACTGACCTTTTCAATGCCTCGTTGGAGTCAGGAGTGGTGCCAAAGGACTGGAGAGAGGCTCATGTGGTGCCTTTACACAAAAGCGGAAGTAAGGATGTGGTTGAAAACTACAGGCCGGTTAGTTTAACTTCGGTGGTGAGTAAATTATTGGAAACGCTGCTGAAAGAGAAAATAGTGAGGTTTCTGGAGTCCAGCGGATTACAGGATCCGAGGCAGCATGGATTCACCAGAGGCAGGTCTTGTCAGACAAATCTGATTGATTTTTTTGACTGGGTGACCAGGGAGTTGGACCAAGGGAGAGCTCTAGATGTGGTGTATTTAGATTTCCGTAAAGCCTTTGACACTGTTCCTCACAGGCGACTTATAAACAAACTGAGCACCCTAGGGATGGACCCTAAAGTTACTGCTTGGGTTAGAAATTGGTTGGGTGGGAGGCGACAAAGAGTACAAGTAAATGGAGCTCACTCTGAGGAGAAGGATGTTACCAGTGGTGTGCCCCAGGGATCTGTCCTTGGTCCAATTCTTTTTAACATCTTTGTTAGTGATATAGCGGAAGGGCTGTCGGGTAAGGTTTGCCTCTTTGCGGATGATACCAAAATCTGCAATAGAGTAGACACCCAGGAAGGGTAGATAACATGAGGAGGGATCTAGCTAAGCTTGAAGAATGGTCTAGAATTTGGCAGCTGGGATTTAATGTTAAAAAATGTAAGGTCATGCATTTGGGCTGCAGCAATCCAAGGGAGCAATACAGTATAGGAGGTGAAGTACTTTTGTCCACTAAAGAAGAGCGGGACCTAGGCGTGGTTGTGTCTGATGATCTTAAAGTAGCTAAACAGGTGGAAAAGGCGACAGCAAAAGCTAGAAGGATGCTTGGGTGCATACGGAGAGGAATGGCTAGCAGAAAAAAGGAGGTGATAATGCCTCTGTATAAGTCTTTGGTGCGACCTCATTTGGAGTATGGTGTGCAATTCTGGAGACCGCACCTTCAAAAGGATGTGAACAGGATGGAGTCGGTGCAGAGGGTTGCTACCAAAATGATTAATGGGCTTCATTATAAAGCATATGAGGACAGACTTAAGGATCTTAATATGTACACCTTAGAGGAAAGGCGGGATAGAGGTGATATGATTGAGATGTTTAAATACCTCCGTGGCATAAATGTTCAGGGAGAGAGCCTCTTTCAATTGAAAGCAAGTTCTGCTACGAGGGGACATGGGATGAGGGTGAAGGGAGATAGATTCAGGAGTGATATGTGGAAATATTTCTTTACGGAAAGAGTAGTGGATCCGTGGAATAGTCTCCCAGTGGAGGTGGTAGAGATGAGGACAGTAACTGAATTCAAGAAAGCATGGGACCAACACAGAGGATCTCTAAAGGCAAAAAGTGGACTGTTGTAGTTGTTATGGAAGGACAGACTAGATAGGCCATGTGGTCTTTTTCTGTCGTCATATTTCTATGTTTCTATGTTTCTATGTACACCTTAGAGGAAAGGCGGGATAGAGGTGATATGATTGAGATGTTTAAATACCTCCGTGGCATAAATGTTCAGGGAGAGAGCCTCTTTCAATTGAAAGCAAGTTCTGCTACGAGGGGACATGGGATGAGGGTGAAGGGGGATAGATTCAGGAGTGATATGCGGAAATATTTCTTTACGGAAAGAGTAGTAGATCCGTGGAATAGTCTCCCAGTGGAGGTGGTAGAGATGAGGACAGTAACTGAATTCAAGAAAGCATGGGACAAACACAGAGGATCTCTAAAGGAAAAAAGGGGTAGGGGGAGATGCTGGATATCTGAGGGGATAGGAAAGGGGAGATGCTGAACAAATCAAGGCTAAAAACTCACTTATTTGAGACTGTTTTTGGATCCTGCTCCCCCTAGTCTCCTGTTCACTTCCTACGTGCTTCCTTACCATTCTCCTAGATATATCCTAGTCCCCACTTTTTATGTTATCTGCCTTGACTAGACTGTAAGGGCCTGATATTGAGTTGGGCAAGCTATGCGCCACATTGGCGCCTAGCCCTGCCCACTCCACCTTAACCTCAGATATTCAATACCACGCCAACGGCACTGAATATCTGGATTTGGGAAATTGCCGCACAGCCTAACCAAGTAGCAACAATATTGGACCAGTACCTGGTGAGCATCCACAGCTAAGACTAAGCAAGCCCAAAGCCTGCCTAGTTTTAGCCGTGGAGCACTAACTGGGTAGTGGTGCAATATTGCTGCTACCCGGTTATCACCATTCCCTGCAACCGCTTCTAACACACCCTGTTAACCGGATAGCATCGGGCATCGGATAGACGGGGATATTCGACAGCACTAATCATGTAGGCGCTGTGGAATATTCCCGTTTAAGGTATTTACATGATTTAATGGGCTGTAATCCGTGTAAATGCCTTGTGAATAATCGGGCCCTAAACTCTTATGAACAGGGACTATATCTTACATGTCTCTGTACAATGCTGTGTACACCTCCTATCACAACACCAATGATAAGTAGTAGCAGCAGTAATAGTAACAAGGGGGAGGATGTAGGGAAAGGAAGAGCTTCATGCCTGATGGGGTAGGGGAGGGAGGATGGTAGATATCGGAGGGCTATGGACTGGAAACTTTGCAGGGGTTCCCTGGTGAGGCCCGCTGAGAACCCCAAAAGCTCCTGAATCAGGCCTTTTAGGTACATTCCCATGTACAGTTCGTACACCTGTATCCGGCACCCGAGCATGGAGCCCTGATAACACTTGCAGCCCAGGGCATCGTGGCTCTTCAGTTTCTGCATCAAGGACTCCACCACCATGGAGTTGTGAGGAAGTTGCGGCTTATGGAACCTGGGGCACTTCCGGATGCAGTAGATAGTATCCAAGTGCCAACTGACCATTGGCATTTTTATTTATTTATTTATTTATTTACATTCTCTTAAATACCGCGCTATTCTGCATCAGTGCGGTTTACATTGAACAAACTGAAATTACATTGTACAGGGTATTATAACTTGGAGAGAACTATTTTACAGGGAACATGGGCTATGGAGGGTTAAGTGGCTTGCCCAAGACCACAAGGAGCACCAGTGGGACTAGAAACCCCAGTCCTTCCGGC
Source organism: Ichthyophis bannanicus (assembly GCA_033557465.1). Taxonomy (NCBI): domain Eukaryota; kingdom Metazoa; phylum Chordata; class Amphibia; order Gymnophiona; family Ichthyophiidae; genus Ichthyophis; species Ichthyophis bannanicus. Next base: position 65,705,908 of record CM066044.1, on the reverse strand, counting down.
CCAAGGTTGCTGTCCTCTAGTGGGATTTGAACCCCCGACCCTCCGGCCTGAAGTACCTTGCCCCAACCACTAGGCTACTCCTCCACTCCAATACTCAAGAGCATTGAGGCCAGGGTCTCCCACATCCTGAGGAGTAGCCTTTCGAAGATGGGTGGAACTGGCACCAGGAGAGTCTCTTTGGGAGGAGACTCATATTGCAGAATCTTGAGTTCCTCGGTGCACAGATCCTCCTCTGACTCCTTCTGGACTGAAAGAGCCCTGGCCATATCGCGGACGAAGTTGTGAACGGCTACGTCCTCAGGCACAGAGTGGCACCAAAGCTCCGGGGGAGATAGCTCGGAGGGGGCACCTCTGTGCCAGGAGGTCTCCGGAGAGGCCCCGTCCTCAGTTTCTCATTCAGATCCCGAGGGTGTCAAGGAATCAGCCTTGGGGGTAGCCCCGAAGAACCAGGGTCCCAGGGAGGATCTGCGGTTGGACTCCCGAAAACTTGCCAGGGAGGACCGGATTCCCGAGAAGAGTGACTGAGACCTCGATCGACGCCAAGGACTTACCCGAGATCGATGGTGCTTGGTGCCCAGCTTGACGCTTGGGGACTCCCCCGAGGTTTGGGGGCTGGATGTTGGGGCAGATGATGCTGGAAGACCAGACATCAACGCCTGCTGCAAGGCCAGGATGGAGCAGATGCTCTGCTACATCGCCACCATATGGGACTCGAGGCCCGACGGATCTGCAACTATCGGCGTGGATACCGGGGGCCTTGGGTCCGATGCCGGCTCTCCGGAGAGTGTGTCCTCTTGGAGGACTATGGGCTCACAGATCCTGGTGCAGTCTCCGCCATCCGAGGACTCCTGTCTTGAGACTTTTGGAGGGTGCTGCTCAGAGTCGCCCAGGTCCCACCGCAGGACTTTGCCAGGTTTCATCAGAGGTACCTCAGCAGGCTTCGGTGCCTTTTTCTTTTTCTTGGGAGGGTCTGGGGCCACGACAGAGGAGCCACCATCGCGGGACTCCGAGGACACCTGGATCTCAAGGTAAGTGCTGGCTTTGGGGCTCAGCGATGGGGAAGCTGGGGCAGAGTCAGATCTCAAGAATAACCTCCCCTGCAATTCCGACCACTTTTTGTTTGTTTTGGGGGTCATGGCCTGGCACGAGTCACAGGTGGAACTGTCGTGGTCCAGGCCCAGGCAGCGAAGACAGCAGTTGTGGGTGTCGGTAACTGGAATAGTCCTCAGCAGTCGCAGTTCTTGAACTCACTGGGAGATATAGTGGCAGAGCACCCACCCAGGATGATGACCCATGGGCAAAAAATGGTGCGAAGGCTGGTCAAGAAGGAACCTTGAGGTAAAAAAGGGATGAGAGCCGAGGACGATACCGAAGTGCCGGCTCGAGGTGGGAAGGGAACTGGTATGCAAACTGGAGAATTTGAAGGATTTAAAGAACTTTTTAAGAACTTTTTCCAGGGAAGTAGAGGACTACTTCCGTTGGGCTCCATGGAAAACAGGAGACTTGAGCAAAATGGCACCCTTGGGCAGGAAGGGGACCACGCATGCATGATAGCATTCCCAAAGGCTTTCTTTGAAAGCTGAGGAAATGCACCGCGCAGGCTCCATCGGTGCCAATGTCACCCATATGTGAGGACTGACTTCCTGCTTATTATTGGAGAAGGGTTTATTCTGTACTCCTGTGGGGATAGTAAAGGGGAGATGCTGGACACCTGATAGGTGTACAGAAGGAGAGATTCTGTATTCCTGAGTGGGTAGGGAAGGGGAGATGTTGGATACAACAAGGGGATAGGGAAGAGGCAATGCTGGACTCCTGAGGGGGGTAGGGAAGGGGAGATGCAGGATATCTGATGAGTATAAAGGATACCTGAGGTTGTAGAGAAGCGGAAATGCTGGATAACTGAGGGGGTAGGGAAGGGGAGATAGAGGACACCTGAGGGGGTAGGGAATAGGAAATGCTGCATACCTGAGGGGATTGGGAAGGGGGGTTGCTGGATACCTGAGGAAGTAGGGAAGAAGAAACGCTGCATACCTCAGTGAGTAGGGAAGGGTAGATGGTGGATAACCGAGGGGGGAAGAAAAGGAGAGATGTTGGAGTCCTGAGGGGTAAGGAAGGGGAGGTGCTGAGTATGTGAGGGGATAGTGAATGGGAGGAGCTGCATATCTGAGGGTGGAAGCAAACAGGAAATGCTGGATACCTGAGAGCTAGAGAAGGGAAGATGTCCCATACCTGAGGAGGGGTAGAGAAGGGGAGATGCTGGACACCTGAGAGGGTAGAGGAGGGGAGATGCGGATATCAGAGTTGGTAGGAAAAGGGAGATGATGCATATCTGAGGGGGGGGGGGGAGGAAGAGGAAATGTTGGATACCTGTGTGGGTAGGGAAGGGGAGATGCTGGATACCTGAGAGGGTAAAGGAGGGGAGATGCCCAATACCTGAAGGGTAGGAATGATACCTGAGAGGGTAAAGGAGGGGAGATGCCCAATACCTGAGAGGGTAAGGAAGGGGAATGAAAGGAGTGATACAGGATAAGTAAGTGTAGGGAAAAGGAAATGCTGCATACCCGAGGGGGTGCACGGAAGATGAGACGCTGATTCCTGAGGGGGTGTAGGTAAGGGGAGATGTCGGATACCTGAGGGGGTGTAGGGAAGGGGAGATGCTGCATACATGAGGTGGTGTAGGGAAAGGTAGACGTTTGATACCTGAGGGGGTGTCATACCTGAGAGAGGTGCAGGGAAGAGGAGATGCGGTATACCTGAAGGGGGGTTTGGAAGCGGAAATACTGGATTCCTGAGGGGGTGTAGGGAAGGAGAGATGTTGGATACCTGAGGGGGTGTAGGGAAAGGAAGATGCTGGATACCTGAGGGAGTGTAGGTAAGGGGGATGTTGGTACCTGAGAGAGTGTAGGGAAGGAAAGATTCTGGATACCTTAGAAGGTGTATGGAAGGTGAGATGCTGATATCTGAGGGGGTGTAGGGAAGGGAAGATGCTGCATACCTGAGGGCGTGTAGGGAAAGCGCAGTTACTAACCTGTAACAGGTGATCTCTGGGAACAGCAGGAATAAGTCTTCACATATGGGTATCGTCGGTACCGACGGAGCCTGCGCGGGAACGCTCCCCAGCGTCCTTAAAGAAAGCTTTTGGGAGCATCCCACAGCGCCTGCGCGCTGCCTTCCCGCCTTTCCTAACTGCCTCTCTCCCGTTCGTGTTTTAAAGCTGAGACAAAGAGAGAGAGAGGAAAGGAAAGATAGATAGAGAGATACAACCCTTAGGGGAGGTGGGTGGGTTGTGAAGACTTATTCCTGCTGTTCCCAGAGATCACCTGTTACAGGTAAGTAACTGTGCTATCTCCAGGAACAAGCAGGAATGAGTCTTCACATATGGGGACTCCCAAGCTAGAGATGCCTGGGAGATCACCCAGATTGTGAGTCCCTGGGAAGGGCTCTACCTCTACCCATGAATCTCAGGCATCCAGATCAGGGTTGGAGGGTAGGAGTTGATTAGGTATGGAACAGGTGTTTGAGAACAGCCTGACCAAACAAGGCATCCCGGTGGGAGTCCTTGTCCAAGCAGTAATGGGCTGTGAAGGTATGAACCGATGCCCAAGTGGCCGCTCGACAGATTTGGTCGATGGACACAGAGTTTAGATGAGCCATAGAGGTGGCCATGGCCCTCACATTGTGAGCTGTGACATGGCCCTCCAGAGAAAGGTTCTTACTTTGGTAGGCGAAGGAAATACACTGAGCAATCCAATTGGACAGAGATCTCTTAGAGACTGGAAGTCCTAAATGAGAAGGATCAAAAGCAACAAAAAGTTGAGAGGACTTTCTATGTTGCTGTGTCCTGTGTAAGTAGAAAGCAAGTGCTCTTTTACAATCCAGGGTATGAAAATTCCTCTCTGCACTTGATGCATGAGGTCCTGGAAAAAAGACAGGTAAAAAGACCTCCTGGTTCAGATGAAAAGGTGAGACCACTTTAGGCATAAAGTGTGGATTAGTTCTGAGGACTACCTTGTCATGATGGAACCTTGTATAAGGAGGATTAGCCACTAAAGCTTGCAGCTCACTGATACGGCGAGCTGAGGTGACTGCAATGAGAAAAATTACCTTCCAAGAAAGGAATTTTAAGGAGGTAGTGGCTAAGGGTTCAAAGGGTGGCTTCATAAGCTGGCCAAGAACCAGATTCAAGTCCCAGGCCACTGGAGGTGGTCTAATGGGAGGTTTAGTCAAAAGAAGGCCTCTCATGAATCTTGCTATAAGAGGATGAGAGGAAATAGGATGTCCATTGAGAGGCTTAAGGGATGCTGCAATAGCACTCAAATGGACTCTGATTGAATTTGTTTTAAGGCCTGCATGGGATAAATGCAGCAAATAGTCTAGTAAAGAATGCAAAGGTATTGCAAGAGGGTTGAGACCCTTCTCTGCACACCAAATGGAAAACCTTTTCCATTTAAAAGCATATGAACGTCTGGTGGAAGGCTTTCTGGAAGCATGAAGGATATCCTTCACTTGCTGAGAAAGTTGTAAATCTTGAAGGTCTAGGCCTTCAGCAACCAGGCCCTGAGATGGGGTGCCACAAAGTTCCCTCCTCCTGGGAGAGGAGATCTGGAGCAAACCCCAGGTCTAGGGAGGGAGCTTGAGAGAGATGCAGAGGTAGAGGCTACCACACTTGGCGTGGCCAAAGTGGTGCTATGAGGATCATAGTCCCCTTGTCTCTCTGAAGCTTGAACAGAGTCTTGGGAATTAGGGGAATAGGTGGAAAGGCATAAAGGAAGTCTTGCCCCCAATGAAGGAGGAAGGCATCCCTGGCCTGAACTCCCTGACATGGAATCCTGGAACAGAACCGGGGAAGTTTGGCATTCCACGGACTTGCAAACAGGTCTATGTCTGGGGTACCCCAAATCCAAAATTCTGGCTATCTGGTCCCCATGGAGGGACCATTCGTGCGGAAGCAGAACTCGACTGAGTCTGTCTGCCCAAGAGTTTTGAACTCCTGGAAGATATACTGCCATGAGATGGATTTGATGCTCTCTGGCAAAGGCCCACAATCTCATAGCTTCGTTGCAAAGCGACAGAGAGCCAGTTCCCCCCTGCTTGTTCACGTAGAACATAGCTACCTGGTTGTCCATGTGGATGAGGACTGTCTTGTAGCTGAGCAGGGTGTGGAAGACTCTGAGAGCCAGAAAGATTGCTCTGAGCTCTAAGAGGTTGATATGAAGATATGTCTCCTGCGGAGACCAGATGCCCTGGGTCGAGAGATCTTGTAGATGAGCCCCCCAACCCTTTGGAGAGGCATTTGTTGTAAGGGTTGCTTGGGGTAACACCTGTTGAAAGGGGGACCCCAGCAACAGATTCTGAGTGGACTTCCACCAGTGGAGGGACGAAAATAGGCGACTGGAGGTTGCTATTTTGTCTGACAGGCAACCTGATGCCTGGGTCCATTGGGTGGATAGGGTCCACTGAGCTGCTCTCATGTGAAGGCGAGCATAGGGAACCACATGCACCGTGGATGCCATGTGGCCTAAAAGTTGCAACATCTCTCGAGCAGTTAAATGGGATTTTAACTGAATCTGGGAGGCTAACTGCACCAAGCGTAGGCAACGGGCCTGGGGAAGATAGGCCCTTGCAGTTGTGGTATCCAGTAAGGCCCCTATGAACTCTAGAGACTGAGTAGGGGTAAGATGGGATTTTGGAATGTTGATTACCAGTCCCAGATACTGAAGAACACGCATTGTGCAGGCTAGAGAAGTCTGGGCCTCTGACTGGGATGGAGCTCGGATGAGCCAGTCGTCCAGATATGGGAATACGAATATCCCTAGAGTGCGTAGGAATGCAGCTACTACTGCCATGCATTTTGTGAACACTCTTGGAGCAGAGGCCAGACCGAAAGGAAGCACTTTGTATTGGTAGTGCTTTCCTTGGTACAGGAAGCGAAGGAATCTTCTGTGTGTTGGATGGATGAGAACATGGGTGTACGCATCCTTGGGATCTAGAGAACAAAGCCAGTCCTGACTCTGGAGGTATGGAAGGAGAGTTCCGAGAGAAGTCATCTTGAATTTCTCCTTGCATAGAAACTTGTTCAATTCTCTGAGATCTAATATGGGTCTGTAGCCCCCTGTTTTCTTTGGGATGAGAAAATAGGGGGAGTAGAACCCTGAGCCCTGTTGAAGAAGGGGTACTTCTTCTATTGCCCCTTGGGCAAGAAGGGTAGCAAATCTCCTGACCTAGAAGGGTGAGGAGAGATGTTGGAGAATTGAACTGTTTCACCATGGTGTGAGGAGGAAGGTTTAAGAAATGAAGTTTGTACCCTTCCCTTATGATGGAGAGGGTCCACTGCTCTGCTGTGATTTGTTCCCATCTGGGAGCAAAGTGAGCTAACCTCCCTGGGATGGTGAGGGGCTCTGGATGTTCTAGAGCCAGAAAGGCTAAGTTCTCTAGTGGAAAATCAAAGGCCCTGAGGAGGCTGAGGCTGTTGGGCCGTAGCAGTCCTCGCAGCCTGGGTTTTGGCCTGTTTTGGTTGCTGCTGCCTCTTTGTAGCAAAACGACCTTGAGAAGAGGCCTGACCATAAGAAGAAAATTTCCCTTTCTTTGGGAAAGATCCTTTTTTGAACAACCTCTTTTTGAAAGGAGCAGTAGTAGACTTTGAAAGTCTATCTAAAGCAGAATTTTCAGCATCCATCTGGTTGGCCTTTGCCTGCCAATCTTTGCCAAACAGGTTTTCGCCTGTACAGGGAAGGTTACCTAGACCATCCTGTACCCAGGATTCCAAATCAGAGGCTTGCAACCAAGCAACTCTGCGTGCACCTATGGCAATAGCCGAGGCTCTACTGACCCCCTCAAAAGAGTCAAAGGCTGCACGGTTGGAAAACTTGGATACATCCTGTGCATGTTTAAGCCAGGTGATATATTCTTCTCTCTTATCTTCTGACATAAAAGGAGATAAGGTTTGCAGATGATCTGTAACTTCTTTTAGAAACATCCCCATATAGAGACTATAGGAGTTGATTCTGGCTACAAGCATACTGGCTTGGAAGATTTTCCTGCCAAAGGCATCTAGGGTTCTGCATTCTCTTCCTGCAGGAGCAGAGGAGTGCCTTTTGTACTCTTGATCTTTTTCATGGCAGACTCTACCACAATGGAGTGGTGAGGAAGCTGAGTCTTATGAAACCCAGGACAAGGAGGAACACGATACATGGTGTCCAACCTTCTGGAATGAGGGGAGGTGGAAAGAGGAGTCTCCCATATACCCAACATGTGTTCATAAAGAATCTCATGTTGGGTATATGGGAGAATCACGGGACTATTTTTCTACCCTTATCTCAACATCGGCCAATTCTTCCCGCCAGCTCTATTCTGTTCTTCATTCTCTGTCCACTCCTCGTTCCTTTTCCTCACCTTCCCCCCCTTCTGTCTCTCCTGACCCAGCTATTTTGGCTACTTTCTTCTCTTCTAAGATACTCTCCCTTCGTCTCTCCTTCCCTTCCTGTCCTCCTCCCCTTTCTCCTCCCCCACTTAATCCTTTACCCACTCCTCCCCCTTCTCCCACTCTGCCCTCTTCTCATTGTGTCCCCCCCCTTTCCCACCGATGGTCCTCCTTTGAGCCCATCTCAGCCTCTACTCTTTCTAAGGTCTTTCATTCTGTTCGCAAAACCTCGTATCCCTCTGATCCCATTCCTTCCCGTTGGTTATTAGATCCTTCTCTGGCTCTTTCCCCCTTATCTTCTTTCCATCATTAATAACAGCCTATCCACCGGTATTTTCCCCACTCTCTGGAAGCACGCTGTCATCCGCCCCATCTTGAAAAAGAGCTCCCTTGATCCATCCTCCCCTTCTAATTGGCGTCCTATCTCCAACCTGCCTTTCCCCTCCAAGCTCCTCGAAAAACTTGTCTTTTCCCAGCTATCTTCACATCTCGAAGCTTCACTTACCTTGCACCCTCTCCAATCTGGTTTCCGCCCCGGCTATAGCACTGAAACTGTTCTCCTTTCCCTCCTTAATGAGCTTCACTCTGCCCATGACCGTGGTCTTCTCACTATTGCCGTTTCACTTGATCTCTCTGCTGCGTTTGACCTTGTTGATCACCGCACCCTCCTCTCACGCCTATCTGATGCGGGTCTTTCTGGCACTGTTCTCCGCTGGTTTTAGTCCTTTCTTTCAGGTCGTTCTTTTTCTGTGTCCACTGGTCCCCTTTCCTCACCGTCCACTCCCCTTCCCTGTGGTGTCCCGCAGGGATCTGTTCTCGCCCCCCTTCTGTTCAATGTCTTTCTAGCCCCTCTTGCTCTCCTAGTACAACAACAGGGTATATCTGCACATTATTATGCCGATGACATTTTTTCTACTCCATCATACAAATTCTGTCTCCCCTGATATTTCACCTCTCAACAACTGTCTCTCCACTGTGGCTTCTTGGCTTTCCTCTAATTTCTTGCACGTTAATCTCTCCAAGACCTCAGCTATATGGTTTCACTTCCGGCAGTCCCATCCCCTCTCTTCTCCCTGTGCTTTCCTCCTCTCCTATTCCTCTTGTTTCATCTTTACGATACCTAGGCGTTACCCTTGATTCCTCCCTGTCTTTCAAAGCCCATATTTCCTCTGTCATCCAACGCTGCTTCTCTACTTTGCGTCAACTTCGCTCTGTTCGTCCTTTTCTCTCTTTCTCATCTATGACCACCCTTCTTCTATCACTCGTTGTTACCCGTCTCGACTATTGTAATGCTTCCCTGGCCGGTCTTCCCCAGTCCCAATTGAAACGCCTTCAGAGAGTCCATCACACTGCTGCCCGCATTCTCACCTGTTCCTCTCGCTTTGATCATGTCACTCCTCTCCTCATACGTCTGCACTGTCTCCCTGTTCCCTTCCGTATTCAATATAAGGTCCTCACTTTTGTTCACAAATCTATTCACTCCGGTACTCCACTCTACCTCGCAGACCAGATCCATCTCCACACTCCCCACCGTTCTCTTCGTTCTATTCATGCTAATCGTCTACTCCTACCTTCCCCCTCACAGGCTCACCTTGAATCCACCCGCTCCTCTGCCTTTTACTTCCTTGGACCCCGCCTCTGGAATTCGCTTCCCCCGGACCTCCGCCTGGAACCTTCCACAAAAACCTTTAAAACCCGTTTGAAGACTTACCTTTTTTGTCTCGCATTTGATCTTCCCCCATCTCCCTCCCCACCCCCGTCCCACCGGTGGTTTTGGTTTGTAAGTCCCTATTTATGTCACCTTACCCCCCTCTCTAGCTCTCTCCTTCTCTTCTGATCTATCCTATTATATATTTGGCGTTCTTTTCTTTTTCCCTCCTTGCAGCTGTTTTTTTTGCATATTGTACACCGCTCTGACGCAATTTGCCTGAGCGGTATATTAAATACTCAATAAAGATAAAGATAAAGATCATGTATTGGTAAGGTGGCTGCCTCTTTAGGAGCCTTAGGATATTGTAGGATATCTAATTTTTTGGCTCTAGGTTCAGTCTCAGAGGTCACTGAGATGGACAGGCCTTTGGCCACCTCCCTAATAAAGTCCTGAAAAGACAAGTCTTCAGGAGGAGACATTCTCCTTTTTGGAGAAGAGGGTTCCTGAGGAAGGATCCCCGATGCTTCAATTGAGGCCTCTGAAGAGTCAGAGTCTTCAGAAGAATCGAAGTATCGACTGTCTGGATGCTCTCGTAGAGCCCGATACGCGTACCGGGAGGTATCGACATCGGGAGTAATCGGTACCGGGCCGGTACTGATAGGCATCACTGGATAGCATACCGCTGCCGTCGATGCTGATGTTGATGCAAGCGGTACTGGTATCGGAACCGGAATCGGATCCTGTACCGGAATCGGTACGGGTACCGACAATGGGGTTTGTTGCGGTACCGTAGGCGTTGCAGCTTGAATGAATGCCGTGATGGCACGCTGCATGGTCAGAATATTCTGATCCATCGATGCCACCAATGTCTGGATATCGGTACCGGTAGAAACTGACGGTACCCCAGAACATTGTAACAGGTGATCGGTCGAGGCCGAGCCAACGATGTCAACCTGTGACCCCATAGGTAGTGCTTTGGAAGCCGGAGACTCCCGTCGGGGTAACTTTGCCGGTGTGGTATCCTGAAGAGTAAGCCCGGGGGCATCTCGATACTTAGAGGGAGATGAACTCTTTGAGGACCGGCCAGATTTAAGTTTGGTTACCTGAGATCCATGGGATGAAGAAGCAGCCCTGGAAGACATCGATGCCACGGAAGCTGCATCGGATGGAAACAGGGTACTGAGCTTAGCTGCCCGATTCTGTAACCCTCTTTTGGACATCATAGAACAGGACTCACAATCCGCAATGGAGTGGTCAGGACCTAAACATTTTAGACACCAGTCATGGGTGTCGGTGACAGAAATAGTGCTACTGCACTTTGTGCATTTTTTAAACCCGGAGGCGGGTTTTTCCATGAGGGAAAAATATCTCTATAGGCCTAAGGCCCCAGAAGAAAAATGCACTGAAAAAGTAGAAGGTTTTTTTTTTTTTTAAAAAGAAAGAAAAGGAACCGGTAGTACCGGTGCGGAATCGAGAAGGCAGACACAGGACTAAAGAAAAAGAAAAGAAAAGAAGAAATTCTTCAGCGGTGACAGGAAATACGACCTGCTGGCTCCGCGGAAAAGAAGAACTGGCAGTTGGGAAAGGCGGGAAGGCAGCGCGCAGGCGCTGTGGGATGCTCCCAAAAGCTTTCTTTAAGGACGCTGGGGAGCGTTCCCGCGCAGGATCCGTCGGTACCGACGATACCCATATGTGAAGACTCATTCCTGCTTGTTCCTGGAGATCGGGAGATGTTGGATACCTGAGGGGGCGTAGGGAAGGTGAGACGCTGATACCTGAGGGGCTCTTAGGAAGGGGAGATGGTGATACCAGAGGGGGTGCAGGGAAAGCACAGTTACTTACCTGTAACAGGTGATCTCTGGGAACAGCAGGAATTAGTCATCACATATGGGTACGTCGGTACCGACGGAGCCTGCGCGGGAAAGCTCTCCAGCTTTTCAGATGAAAAGCTTTTGGGGCCTCCCACTGCACATGCGCGCTGCCTTCCCGCCTTCCTGACCAGCTCTCCTCAGTTCGAGTTTAAAGCTGAGACAATAGAGAGAGGACAGGAAGATAGAGAGACAACTCCTAGGGGAGGTGGGTGGGTTGTGATGACTAATTCCTGCTGTTCCCAGAGATCACCTGTTACAGGTAAGTAACTGTGCTATCTCCAGGAACAAGCAGGAATAAGTCATCACATATGGGGACTCCCTAGCTGAGATGCCTGGGAGATCCCCCTCCAAGGGTAACCATCTTCGTATGGATCTCAGGCATCCATTCTGGGAAGGTGGGCAGGAGTTGTTTAAGTATGGAACAGGTGTTTGAGGACAGCCTGACCAAACAAGGCATCCCGGCGGGAGTCCTTGTCCAAGCAGTAATGGGCTGTGAAGGTATGAACCGAGGCCCAAGTGGCTGCTCGACAGATCTGATCTATGGATACAGAGTGAAGATGAGCCATAGAAGTGGCCATGGCTCTCACATTGTGAGCTGTGACATGGCCTTCCAGAGAAATGTTCTTACTCTGGTAAGCAAAGGAAATACACTGAGCAATCCAGTTGGAAAGTGTGCGTTTGGTGACTGGAAGTCCCAAATGAGAAGGATCAAAAGCCACGAAAAGCTGAGAAGACTTTCGATGTGGCTGAGTTCTATTGAGGTAAAAGGCGAGAGCCCTTTTACAGTCAAGAGTATGAAGGTTCCTCTCTGCACTGGATGCATGAGGAGCCGGAAAAAAGACAGGTAGATATACCTCTTGATTAAGATGAAAAGGCGAGACCACTTTAGGCATAAAGTGGGGATTCGTCCTAAGGACCACCTTATCATGATGAAATCTGGTATAAGGTGGATTTGCCACCAAAGTCTGCAGTTCACTGATGCGGCGAGCCGAAGTGACTGCAATAAGGAAAAGGACCTTCCAGGAAAGAAATTTCAGGGAGGTAGATACCAACGGTTCAAAAGGTGGCTTCATAAGTTGACCCAGAACTAAATTCAAGTCCCATGCTACCGGAGGAGGCCGGATGGGAGGCTTAGTGAGGGTTAGGCCTCTCATGAATCTTGCAATAAGAGGATGAGAGGAAACAGATTGTCCATTTATAGGTTTTAAGGATGCTGTAATAGCACTTAAATGGACTCGTACTGAATTCGTCTTGAGGCCTGCATTGGAAAGATGCAGGAGATAGTCTAGTAGAGAATTCAAAGGAAGTGCCAGAGGGTCAAGACCCTGTTGAGCACACCAAATGGAAAAACGTTTCCATTTGAAAGCATAGGAACGCCTGGTAGAGGGTTTCCTAGAGGCATAAAGGATATCTTTCACTGGTTGAGAAAAGATTAAACTCTTGAAGGCTTAAGCCTTCAGTAACCAAGCTCGGAGATGTACGGGACTTGGGGTTTGGATGCCACAAAGTCCCCTGCTCCTGAGACAGAAGGTCTGGTGCAGCTCCCAGGTCCAGGGAGGAGCCCTGGGAGAGCTGTAGAAGGAGAGGGAACCACACTTGGCGTGGCCAGCGTGGAGCAATGAGGATCATGGATCCGTGATCCCTCTGAAGTTTGAACAGAGTCTTGGGAATCAAAGGAATGGGTGGAAAAGCGTACAGGAATTCCTGACCCCAATGCAGGAGAAAGGCATCGTTGGCCTGAGCTCCCTGACACGGAGTCCTGGAACAGAACCGGGGAAGTTTGGCATTCCACGGACTTGCAAAGAGGTCTATGTCCGGGGTCCCCCATTCCTGAAAGATTCTGCGTATCTGGTCCATATGTAGGGACCATTCGTGTGGGAGCAGAACTCGACTGAGTCTGTCTGCTCGAGAGTTTTGAACTCCTGGAAGATATACTGCCAGAAGATGAATTTGGTGCTCTCTGGCGAAGGCCCATAATCTGAGAGCTTCGTTGCAAAGCGACAGAGAGCCCGTCCCTCCTTGTTTGTTGACATAGAACATGGCCACCTGATTGTCTGAACTAGGACAGTCAGGTTGGCAAGGAGGGTATGGAAGACTGTGAGGGCAAGGAAGATTGCTCGCAGTTCCAGAAGGTTGATGTGAAGGGTGGTCTCCTGAGGAGACCAGGTGCCCTGAGTGGAGAGGTGCTGGAGATGAGCTCCCCACCCTGTTTGGGAGGCATCTGTTGTGAGGGTTGCTTGGGGCAACGAAGGTTGGAAGGGGATCCCCAACAACAGATTTTTGGAGGATGTCCACCACTGGAGAGACCAAAACAGTCATTTTGAGGTGAGTATTTGGTCTGAGAGCAGTCCTGATGCTTGAGACCACTGGGTGGCCAAGGTCCATTGAGCTGCTCTCATATGAAGACGAGCGTAGGGAACCACGTGTACCGTGGAGGCCATGTGGCCCAGACGTTGCAGCATTTCTCTGGCTGACAAGTGACTTCTGGACTGAGCCTGGGAGGCCAAGCTTATTAGTCTTTGGCCTCGGACCAGAGGGAGGTAGGCCCTTGCAGTGGTGGAGTCCAATTGGGCCCCTATGAATTCCAGGGACTGAGTAGGGATGAGTTGGGACTTGGGAACGTTTTACAACAAGTCCCAGATATTGAAGAATACGCCTTGTGCGGTCCAGAGAAATCTGGGCTTCTGATTGAGATGGAGCTCGGATGAGCCAGTCGTCCAGATATGGGAAGACAAAGATTCCCATGCCTCTGAGAAATGCGGCTACGACTGCCATGCATTTTGTGAAGACTCTTGGAGCAGAGGCCAGACCGAAGGGTAGTACTCTGTACTGGAAATGTTTTCCCTGGAACAGAAATCTTAGATATTTTCTGTGGGATGGATGGATGAGTATATGAGTGTACGCATCCTTGAGATCTAGAGAACAAAGCCAATCCTGACTCTGAAGGTATGGAAGGAGAAGGCCCAGAGAGAGCATTTTGAATTTCTCCTTGAATAGAAACCTGTTCAATTCTCTCAGATCTAGGATAGGTCTGAAGCCCCCTGTCTTCTTTGTTATGAGAAAGTAAGGGGAGTAGAAACCTAACCCCTGTTGTGGAGGAGGAACCTCCTCTATTGCCCCTTGGGCAAGAAGAGAAGAGACTTCCTGACCCAACAGGGTCAGAAGAGATGGGGGAGAACTGAATTGCCTCACCATGGTATGGGGAGGAAGGCTGGAGAAATGAAGTTTGTAGCCCTCTCTGATGATAGAGAGGGTCCATTGCTCTGATGTGATTTGTTCCCATCTGGGAGCAAAATGAGCTAGCCTTCCAGGAATGGTGAGGGGCTCTGGTTGTTCTAGAGCCAGAAACGGCAAGTTCTCTAGAGGCAAGTCAAAACCCCTGAGGGGGTTGAGCCTGCTGGGGTGTAGCAGACACTGCAGGCTTTGACTTTACCTGCTTAGATTGTTGACGCTTAGCCGCAAAGCGAGGCTGAGCAGATTGCTGGCCAGTATTTGCGGGAAATCTGGTCTTTTTATAGTAAGGCCTTTTAAAAGGCTTCTTTTTGGCAGGGGTAGAAGTAGACTTGGAAAGTCTATCTAGAGTGGCATTTTCTGCATCCATTTGAGCAGCTTTAATCTGCCAGTCTTCCCCAAATAAATTCTCACCGGTACAGGGCAGATTCCTGAGGCCATCTACAACCCAGGGTTCTAGGTCAGAAGCCTGGAGCCAAGCGAGACGTCGGGCTGCAATAGCAATTCCCAAAGCTCTGCCTGCAACTTCAAAGGAATCAAAGGCTGCCCTGTTGGAGAACTTGGAGACCTCTGAAAGTTGTGTCACCATAGAAAAGAAGTCCGCCCTTTGATCATCAGGGATAAAGGGGGCAAAATTCTGTATTTTTAGGGCAAGTTGCCCAAGATACATGCCCATATAAAGGCTATAAGAATTGATCCTGGCTATAAGCATACTAGCCTGGAACATCTTTCTTCCAAAAGAGTCTAGGTTCTTACATTCTCGCCCTGGATTGGTAGAAGAATGCCTTTTAGGACTCTTTATTTTCTTCATGGCAGACTTCACCACAATGGAGTGGTGAGGCAGCTGAGTTTTCTGGAACCCAGGCGAAGGAGGGACCCGATACATGGTGTCCAACCTGCGGGAATGGGGAGACAGTGTTAAAGGAGTCTCCCACAAATCCATCAAATGTTCTTGAAGGATTTCATGGACAGGCAGAGTGACTGCCTCTTTAGGAGCTTTTGAGTATCCTAAAATGTCCAATTTTTTGATCTGGGTTCTCTTTCAGAAGATGTAGCAATAGAAAGTGCTTTAGCTACATCAACAATGAAATCCTGAAAGGATAAATCCTCTGGAGGAGACATCCTCCTCTTGGGAGAAGAGGGCTCCTCAGGAAGAGTAAGCTCAGCAAAGTCATCAGAGGAATTGAATTCATCAGAAGAATCTGAGTCTTCCCTCTGCACTGCCAATGTACGATACGCATACCGATCGGTATCGACATCGGGCGTATCGGGCATGAGATCGGTACCGGGCGAAAGCCGGAATCCGGCATGCGGAACCGATCGACGTTTGGAAGTCGATGGTCTCGGTTCCGGTGTAGATACCGGAACCGGGGTCGGTACCGATGAAATCGGTACCGAGGGCGTCGCAGCCTTAATGAATGCCAGAACGGCTTGCTGCATGGTCTGGACAGTACTGCCCATAGACGCCACTACTGCCTGGATGTCGGTACCGGTATGGGCTGGTATCCCATAGCAGTCCAACAGGTGATCGGTCGAGGCCGTGCCATCGATGTCAACCTGTGACCCCATGATTGCTTTGGAGGCCGGAACCTCCCGCCGGGGTTTTTTGGCCTGGGCAGAATCCTCGAACTCAGAATTGAGAGCCTCTCGATCTTTAGAAAGAGATTTGCTTTTAGAGGATTTGCCCACAGAAGTTTTGGTTACCTGAGATCCATCCGGACTGGCTTCTCCATGAGGAGAATTTGTGTAGGCCTTAAGGCCTAACAACGGGTACCAAGCTGTGCTGAAGAAAATAAAAAAGTCTTTTTTTTTTTTTTTTTTAAAGAAAGAAAGAGAGACCGGCGATACCGGTTTCGGTATGGGGAAGGCAGGTACGCGGTCTAAAGAAACAAACAAAAGTAACAAATTCTTCAGCGGTGACAGGAACACGACCTGCTGGCTCCGCGGAAAAAGAAGAACTGAGGAGAGCCGGTCAGGAAGGCGGGAAGGCAGCGCGCATGTGCAGTGGGAGGCCCCAAAAGCTTTTCATCTGAAAAGCTGGGGAGCTTTCCCGCGCAGGCTCCGTCGGTACCGACGTACCCATATGTGATGACTTATTCCTGCTTGTTCCTGGAGATGGGAAGATGCTGGATACCTGTGTAGCGAAGGGGAGATACCTGAGTGGGTGTAGGGAAGGTGAGATGCTGCATACCTGAGGGGATGTAGGGAAGGGGAGATGCTGGCATCTGAGGGTGGTGTAGGGAAGGGAAGATTCTGGATACCTAAGGGAGTGTAGGGAAGGTGAGATGCGGATACCTAAGGGGGTGTAGGAAAGGGAAGATTCTGGAAACCTGAGCAGGTGCAGCAAAGGAAAATGCTGGATACCTGAGAGGGTGTAGGTAAGGGGAGATGCTGGATACCTGAGGGGATGTAGCAAAGGGGAGATGCCTGAGGGGGTGTAGGAAAGGTGAGATGCTGGTACCTGAGTGTGTGTAGGGAAGGGAAGATTCTGGATACCTTAGAAAGTGTATGGAAGGTGAGATGCTGATACCTGAGGGGGTGTAGGAAAGGTGAGATGCTGATACCTGAGGGGGTGTAGGTAAGGGGAGATGTTGGGTACCTGAGGGGGTGTAGGAAAGGTGAGATGCTGATACCTGAGGGGGTGTAGGGAAGGGGAGATATTGGATACCTGAGGGGGTGTAGGGAAGGGGAGATATTGGATACCTGAGGGGGTGTAGGAAAGGTGAGATGCTGATACCTGAGGGGGTGTAGGGAAGGGGAGATATTGGATACCTGAGGGGGTGTAAGGAAGGGAAGATGCTGGTACCTGAGAGTGTGTAAGGAAGGGAAGATGCTGGTACCTGAGAGTGTGTAGGGAAGGGAAGATTCTGGAAACCTTATAAGGTGTAGGGAAGGTGAGATGCTGATACCTGAGGGGGTGTAGGGAAGGGGAGATGTTGGATACATGAGGGGGTGTAGGGAAGGTGAGATGCTGATACTTGAGAGGCTGTTGGGAAGGGGAGATGCTGATACCTGAGGGTTGTAGGGAAGGGATGATGCTGGATACCTGAGGGGGTGTAGGGAAGGGGAGATGTTGGATAGCTGAGTGGATGTAGGGAAAGGGAGATGTTGGAGACCTGAGGGAGTGTAGGGAATGGTTGATGCTGATACCTCAGGGGGTGTAGGGAAGGGGGGTTGCTGGTATCTGAGGAGGGTATAGGTAAGGCAAGATTCTGGATAACCTGAGGGAATGTAGGGAAGGTGAGATGCTGATACCAGAGGGGGTGTAGGTATGGGGAGACGTGGAATACCTGAGGGGGTGTAATGAAGGGGAGATGCTGTATACCTGAAGGGGGGTATGGAAGGTGAGAGGCTGCATACCTGAGGGAGTGTAGGAAAGGGGAGATGCTGGTACCTGAGGGGGTAGAAAATTCCAGATACCTGAGTGGGTGTAGGGAAGGGAAGATGCTGGATACTTGAAGGGGTGTAGGAAAGGTGAGATGCTGATACCTGAGGGAGTGTAAGGAAGATGAGATGCTGATATCTGAGGAGGTGTAGGGAAGGGAATATTCCTCTATACCTGAAAGGGTGTAGGGAAGGTGAGATGCTGACACCTGAGTGGATGGAGGATTCTGGATATCTAAGCGGGTGTAGGGAAGGGAAGATGCTGGATACTTGAGGGGGTGTAGGAAAGGTGAGATGATTATACCTGAGGGGGTGTAGGGAAGGGATGATTCTGGATACCTTAGAAGGTGTAGGGAAGGTAAGATGCTGATACCTCATGGAGTGTAGGGAAGGAAAGATGCTGGATGCTTGAGGGGGTGTAGGGAAGGGGAGATGTTGAATAGCTGAGAGGGTGTAGGGAAGGGGATATGTTGGATACCTGAGGGGGTGTAGGGAAGGTGAGATGCTGTATACCTGAGGCGGTGTAGGGAAGGGAATATATCTGAGGGGATGTAGGGAAAATGAGATGCTGATACCTGAGGGGGTGTAGGGAAGGAGAGATGTTCGATATCTGAGGAGGTGTAGGGAAGGGGAGATGTTGGATACCTGAGGTGGAGTAGGGAACGGGAGATGTTGGATACCTGAGGGGACGTAGGGAAGGTGAGATGGTGATACCTGAGGGGGTGTAGGGAAGGGAAGATGCTTGATACCTGAGGGGATGTAGCAAAGGGAAGATACCTGAGGGGGTGTAGGGAAGGTGAGATGCTGATACCTCAGGGGGTGTAGGGAAGGGGAGATGCTGGTATCTGAGGGTGGTGTAGGGAAGGGAAGATTCTGGATACCTTAGAAGGTGTAGGGAAGGTGAGATGCTGATACCTGAGTGGGAGTAGGGAAGGGGAGTGATACCTGAGGGGGTGTAGGGAAGGAGAGATGTTGGATACATGAGGGGGCATAGGGAAGGTGAGATGCTGATACTTTAGGGGCTGTTGGGAATGGGAGATGCTGATACCTGAGGGTTGTAGGGAAGGGATGATGCTGGATACGTGAGGGGGTGTAGCGAAGGGGAGATACCTAAGGGGGTGTATGGAAGGGGAATGATACCTGAGGGGGTGTAGGGAAGGGGAGATGTTAGATACATGAGGGGGCGTAGGGAAGGTGAGATGCTGATACTTGAGGGGCTGTTGGGAAGGTGAGATGCTGATACCTGAGGGTTGTTGGGAAGGGATGATGCTGGATACCTGAGGGAGTGTAGCGAAGGGGAGATACCTGAGGGGGTGTAGGGAAGGTGAGATGCTGCATATCTGAGGGGGTGTAGGGAAGGGGAGATGTTGGATAGCTGAGGGGGTGTAGGGAACGGGAGATGTTGGAGACCTGAGGGGTTGTATGGAAAGTGAGATGCTGCATACCTGAGGGAGTGTAGGGAATGGTAGATGCTGATACCTCAAGGGGTGCAGGGAAGAGGGGTTGCGGGTATCTGAGGAGGGTGTAGGGAAGGGAAGATTCTGGATAACCTGAGGGAATGTAGGGAAGGTGAGATGCTGATACCTGAGGGGTTATAGGTAAGGGGAGATGTTGGATACCTGAGGGGGTGTAGGGAAGGAGAGATGCTGTATACCTGAAGGGGGTATGGAAGTGAGAGGCTGCATACCTGAGGGAATGTAGAGAAGAGGAGATGATGATACCTGAGGGGTTGTAGGGAAGGGGCGATGCTGGTACCTGAGGGGGTGGAAGATTCCAGATACCTGAGCGGTTGTAGGGAAAGGAAGATGCTGGATACTTGAAGGGGTGTAGGAAAGGTGAGATGCTGATACCTGAGAGAGTGTAAGGAAGATGAGATGCTGATATCTGAGGAGGTGTAGGGAAGGGAATATTCTGGATACCTGAAAGGGTGTAGGGAAGGGAAGATGCTGGATACTGAGGGGGTATAGGAAAGGTGAGATGCTTATACCTGAGGAGGTGTAGAGAAGGGGAGATGTTGGATACCTGAGAGGGGTGTAAGGAAGGTGTGATGCCGATTCCTGAGGGGATGTAGGGAATGGGAGATGCTGATACCTGAGGGGGTGTAGGGAAGGGAAGATGCTGGATACCTGAGGGAGTGTAGGTAAGGGGAGATGCTGGTAGCTGAGAGGGTGTAGGGAAGGGATGATTCTGGATACCTTAGAAGGTGTAGGGAAGGTGAGATGCTGATACCTCATGGAGTATAGGGAAGGAAAGATGCTGCATACCTGAGGGGGTGTAGGGAAGGGGAGATGTTGAATACCTGAGGGGGTGTAGGGAAGGAAAGATGTTGGATAGCTGAGGGGGTGTAGGGAAAGGGAAATGTTGGACACCTCAGGGGTTGTAGGGAAATTGAGATGCTGCATACCTGAGGGAGTGTAGGGAAGGGTAGATGTTTATACCTCAGGGGGTGTAGGGAATGGGAGATGCTGGTATGTGAGGGTGGTGCAGGGAAGGGAAGATTCTGGATACCTGAGGGAGTATAGGGAAGGGAAGATTCCGGATATCTGAGGGAGTGTAGTGAAGGTGACATGCTGATACCTGAGGGGGTGTAGGGAAGATGAGATGCTGTATACCTGAAGGGAGGTATGGAAGGGAAAATGCTGCATACGTGAGGGGTTGAAGGGAAAGTGAAATGCTCATACCTAAGGTAGTATAGGGAAGGGAAGATGCTGTATACCTGAGGGGGTATAGGGAAGGTGAGATGTTGGATACCTGAGGGGGTGTAGGGAAGGGGAGTAGTTGCTGGATACCCGAGGGGGCATAGAGAAGGTGATATGCTGATACCTGATGGGCCGTAGGTTAGGCGAGATGATGATACCTGAGGGGGTGTAGGGTAGGGAAGATGCTGGATACCTGAGGGGGTGTAGGGAAGCTGAGATGCTGATACCTGAGGGGGTGTAGGGAAGGGGAGATGTTGGATACCTGAAGTGGTGTAGGGAACGGAAGATTTTTTTTTATTTTATTTTATTTAGACAGTTTTGTATACCACCTTATCCTTCAATCAAAGTGGTCACAACACAATTGGGGGATACATTTTAACACGAGGGGATATGAGACACACACACTAATACTTACAGGGAACATGGGCAATGGAGGGTTAAGTGGCTTGCCCAAGACCACAAGGAGCACCTGTGGGACTAGAAACCCCAGTCCTTCCGGCCCAAGGTTGCTGTCCTCTAGTGGGATTTGAACCACCGACCTTCCGGCCTGTAGTACCTCGTCCCAACCACTAGGCCACTCCTCCCTGCTGGATACCTGAGAGGGTGTAGTGAAGGGGAGATGCTGATACCTGAGGAGGTGTAGGGAAGGTGAACTGCTGCATACCTGATGGAGTGTAGGGAAGAGGAGATGCTGGTACCTGAGGGGGTGGAAGATTCTGGATAACTAAGTGGGGGTAGGGAAGGGAAGATGCTGGATACCTGAGAGTGTGTAGGAAAGGTGAGATGCTAATACCTGAGGGGGTGTAGGGAAGATGAGATGCTGATACCTGAGGTGGTGTAGGGAAGGTGATATGCTGATACCTGAGGAAGTGTGGTAAGGGGAGATACTGCATACCTGAAGGGGGGTATGGAAGAGGAAATGTTGGATACCTAAGGGGGTGTACGTAAGGGGGATACCTGATAGGGGTAGGGAAGCTGAGCATGCTGATACCCAGAGGGGGTGTATGGAAGGGAAGATGCTGCATAACTGAGGGGTTATCGGGAAGGTAATATTCTTATACCTGAGGTAATGTAGGGAGAGCGAGATGCTGATACCTGAGTGGGTGTAAGGAATGGAAGATGATGTATACCTGAGTGGGGTGTAGATCAGGTGAGATGCTGATACCTTAGGAGATGTAGTGAAGGGAAGATGAAGTATAATACGTGCAGTGGGGCATGGAAGCGGCAATTTTGGATCCCTGAGGCGGTGTTGGTACGGGGATATGCTGTATACCTGATGGGGGGTTTGGAAGGGGCCATATTGGATTCCTGAGGGG
This sequence comes from Ichthyophis bannanicus, assembly GCA_033557465.1. Classification (NCBI taxonomy): domain Eukaryota; kingdom Metazoa; phylum Chordata; class Amphibia; order Gymnophiona; family Ichthyophiidae; genus Ichthyophis; species Ichthyophis bannanicus. Next base: position 65,684,336 of record CM066044.1, on the reverse strand, counting down.
GTGTTGGGAAGGGGAGATGTTGGATACCTGAGGGGGTGTATGGAAGGGGAGAATTTGGATATCTGAGGGGGTGTAGGGAAGGGGAGAATTTGGATATCTGAGGGGGTGTAGAGAAGGGACGATGCAGGATACCTGAGGGGGTGGAGGTAAGGGGAGATGCTGGTATCTGAGAGGGTGTAGGGAAGGGAAGATTCTGGATACCTTAGAAGGTGTAGGGAAGGTGAGATGCTGATACTTGAGGGGCTGTTGGGAAGGGGAGATGCTGCATACCTGAGGGGGTGTACGGAAGGGGAGATGTTAAGATAGCTGAGGGGGTGTAGGGAAAGGGAGATGTTGGAGACCTGAGGGAGTTTAGGGAAGGGTAGATGCAGATACCTCAGGGGGGGTAGGGAAGGGGAGATGCTGGTATCTGAGGGGGGTGTAGGGAAGGGAGGATTCTGGATACCTGAGGGAGTGTAGGGAAGGTGAGATGTGGATACCTGAGCGGGTGTAGGGAAGGAAAGATTCTGGATACCTGTGCGGGTGTAGCGAAGGGAAATACTGGATACCTGAGGGGGTGTAGGTAAGGGGAGATGCTAGTATCTGAGAGGGTGTAGGGAAGGGAAGATTCTGGATACCTTAAAAGGTGAAGGAAAGGTGAGATGCTGATACCTGAGGGAGTGTAGGGAAGGGGCGATGCTGATACTTGAAGGGATTATAGGGAAGGAGCGATGCTGGTATCTGAGGGGTGGATTATTCCGGGTACCTGAGTGGGAGTAGGGAAAGGAAGATGCTGGAAAATTGAGGTGGTGTAGGGAAGATGAGATGCTGATACCTGAGGGGGTGTAGAGAAGGAGAGATGCTGATACCTGAGGGGGGGGGGGGGTATGGAAAGGGAAATTGTGGATACCCAAGGGTGTGTGTGGAAGGGAAGATGATGTATACCCTAGGCGTTGTAGTGAAGGGAAGGGGAGAATTGTGAAGGGGAGAGGGTAGGGAAGGGGAGATGTTGAATACCTGAGGGGGTGTAGGGAAAGTGAGATGCTGATTCATGAGGGGGTGTAGGGAAAGTGACATGCTGATACCTGAGGGGGAATAGGGATGGGGAGCTGTTGGATACCTGAGGGGGTGTAGGGAAGGTGAGATGCTGATACCTGAGGGGGTGTAGGGAAGGGGAGATGTTGGATAGCTGAGGGGGTGTAGGGAAAGGGAAATGTTGGACACCTGAGGGTGTTGTAGGGAAGGTGAGATGCTGCATACCTGAGGGAGTGTTGGGAAGGGTCGCTGCTTCTTCCTCCGGGGGTGTAGGGCATGGGAGATGCTGGTATGTGAGGGTGGAGCAGGGAAGGGAAGATTCTGGATATCGGGGGGAGTGTAGTGTAGGTGAGATGCGGATACCTGAGGGGGTGTAGCGAAGGGAAGATTCTGGATATCTGAGGGAGTGTAGTGAAGGTGAGATGCTGATACCTGAGGGGGGGGGGGTATGGAAGGGAAAATGCTGCATACCTGAGGGGTTGAAGGGAAAGTGAAATGCTCATACCTAAGGTAGGGAAGGGGAGTTGTTGGATACCCAAGGGGGCATAGGGAAGATGATATGCTGATACCTGATGGGCTGTAGGTAAGGGGAGATGATGATACCTGATGGAGTGTAGGGAAGAGGAGATGCTGATACCTGAGGGGGTTGTAGGGAAGGGGCAATGCTAGTACCTGAGGGGGTGGAAGATTCTGGATACCTGAGTGGGGGTAGGGAAGGGAAGATGCTGGATACCTAGGCGTGTGTAGGAAAGGTGAGATGCTGATACCTGAGGGGGTGTAGGGAAGATGAGATGCTGATACCTGAGGGGGTGTAGGGAAGGTGAGATGCTGATACCTGAGGGGGTGTAGGGAAGATGAGATGCTGCTACCTAAGGGGGTGTAGGGAAGGGAAGATTCTGAATACCTGAAAGGGTGTAGGGAAGATGAGATGCTGATACCTGAGATGTTGGAAGATTCTGGATACCTCAGAGGGTGTAGTTAAGGAAAGATGCTGGATACCTGAGGGGGTGTAGGGGAAGGGGAGATGTTGGAAACCTGAGGGGGTGTAGGGAAGATGAGATGCTGATACCTGAGGGGGTGTAGGGAAGGTGAGATGCTGATAACTGAGGAAGTGTTGGTAAGGGAGATACTGCATACCTGAAGGGGGGTATGGAAGAGGAAAATGTTGGATACCTAAGGGGGGGTGTATGTAAGGGAAGATGCTGATACCTGATGGGGGTAGGGAAGCTGAGATGCTGATACCAGAAGGGGGTTATGGAAGGGAAGATGCTGAATAACTGAGGGGTGTAGGGAAGGTAAAATTCTCATACCTGAGGTAGTGTAGGGAGGGCGAGATGCTGATACCTGAGTGGGTGTAAGGAATGGGAGATAATGGATACCTGAGGAGGTGTAGAGCAGGTGAGATGCTGATACCTGAGGAGATGTAGGGAAGGTAAGATGCAGTATAATACGTGCAGAGGGGTATGGAAGAGGAAATGTTGGATACCTGAGGAGGTGTAGGAAAGGGGATATGCTGTTTACCTGAAGGGGGTTTGGAAGGGGAAATATTGGATTTCCTGAGGGGGTGTAGGGAAGGGGAGATGTTGGATACCTGAGGGGGTGTATGGAAGGGGAGAATTTGGATATCTGAGGGGTGTAGGGAAGGGGAGAATTTGAATATCTGAGGGGGTGTAGAGAAGGGACGATGCTGGATACCTGAGGGGGTGTAGGTAATGGGAGATGCTGGTATCTGAGAGGGTGTAGGGAAGGGAAAATTCTGGATACCTTAGAAGGTGAAGGAAAGGTGAGATGCTGATACCTGAGGGGGTGTAGGGAAGGTGAGATGCTGCATACCTGACGGGGGGTATGGAAGGTGAGATGCTGCATACCTGAGGGAGTGTAGGGAAGGGGAGATGCTAATACTTGAAGGGATTATAGGGAAGGGGCGATGCAGGTATCTGAGGGGTGGAAGATTCCGGGTACCTGAGCGGGAGTAGGGAAGGGAAGATGCTGGATAATTGAGGGGGTGTAGGAAAGGTGAGATGCTGATACCTGAGGGGGTGTAGGAAGATGAGATGCTGATACCTGAGAGGGTGTAGGGAAGGGGAGATGTTGGATACCTGAGGGGGGTGTAGGGAAGGAGAGATGCTGATTACCTGAGGGGGGGGGGTATGGAAAGGGAAATGTTGGATACTAAGGGTGTGTGTGGAAGGGAAGATGCTGTATACCATAGGGGTTGTAGTGAAGGGAAGGGGGCATTTGGAAGGGGAGAGTGGTAGGGAAGGGGAGATACTGGATACCTTAGGGGGTGTAGGGAAGGTGAGATGCTGATTCATGAGGGGGTGTAGGGAAGGTGAGATGCTGATACCTGAGGGGGAATAGGGATGGGGAGCTGTTGGATACCTGCGGGGTTGTTGGGAAGGTGAGATGCTGATACCTGAGGGGGTGTAGGGAAGGGGAGATGTTGGATAGCTGAGGGGGTGTAGGGAAAGGGAAATGTTGGACACCTGAGGGGTTGTAGGGAAGGGAGATGCTGCATACCTGAGGGAGTGTAGGGAAGGGTAGATGCTTATACCTCAGGGGGTGTAGGGAATGGGAGATGCTGGTATGTGAGGGTGGAGCAGGGAAGGGAAGATTCTGGATATCTGGGGGAGTGTAGTGAAGGTGAGATGCGGATACCTGAGGGGGTGTAGCGAAGGGAAGATTCTGGATATCTGAGGGAGTGTAGTGAAGGTGAGATGCTGATACCTGAGGGGGGGGGGGGTATGGAACGGAAAATGAAGCATACCTAAATGGTTAAAGGGAAAGTGAAATGCTCATACCTAAGGTAGGGAAGGGGAGTTGTTGGATACCCAAGGGGGCATAGGGAAGATGATATGCTGATACCTGATGGGCTGTAGGTAAGGGGAGATGATGATACCTGATGGAGTGTAGGGAAGAGGAGATGCTGATACCTGAGGGGTTTGTAGGGAAAGGGCAATGCTGGTACCTGAGGGGGTGGAAGATTCTGGATACCTGAGTGGGGGTAGGGAAGGGAAGATGCTGGATACCTAGGCGTGTGTAGGAAAGGTGAGATGCTGATACCTGAGGGGGTGTAGGGAAGATGAGATGCTGATACCTGAGGGGTCGGTGAGGGAAGGTGAGATGCTGATACCTGAGGGGGTGTAAGGGAAGATGGAGATGCTGCTACCTAAGGGGGTGTAGGGAAGGGAAGATTCTGAATACCTGAAAGGGTGTAGGGAAGATGAGATGCTGATACCTGAGATGTTGGAAGATTCTGGATACCTCAGCGGGTGTAGGGAAGGAAAGATGCTGGATACCTGAGGGGGTGTAGGGAAGGGGAGATGTTGGAAACCTGAGGGGGTGTAGGGAAGATGAGATGCTGATACCTGAGGGGGTGTAGGGAAGGTGAGATGCTGATACCTGAGGAAGTGTTGGTAAGGGGAGATACTGCATACCTGAAGGGGGGTATGGAAGAGGAAATGTTGGATACCAAAGGGGGTTTATGTAGGGAAGATGCTGATACCTGATGGGGGTAGGGAAAGCTGAGATGCTGATACCAGAAGGGGTGTATGGAAGGGAAGATGCGAATAACTGAGGGGTTGTAGGGAAGGTAAAATTCTCATACCTGAGGTAGTGTAGGAGGGCGAGATGCTGCTCCCTGAGTGGGTGTACGGTATGGGAGATAATGGATACCTGAGGAGGTGTAGAGCAGGTGAGATGCTGATACCTGAGGAGATGTAGGGAAGGTAAGATGCAGTATAATACGTGCAGAGGGGTATGGAAGAGGAAATGTTGGATACCTGAGGAGGTGTAGGAAAGGGGATATGCTGTTTACCTGAAGGGGGGTTTGGAAGGGGAAATATTGGATTCCTGAGGGGGTGTAGGGAAGGGGAGATGTTGGATACCTGACGGGGTGTATGGAAGGGGAGAATTTGGATATCTGAGGGGGTGTAGGGAAGGGGAGAATTTGAATATCTGAGGGGGTGTAGAAAGGGAACGATGCTGGATCCCTGAGGGGGTGTAGGTAATGGGAGATGCTGGTATCTGAGAGGGTGTAGGGAAGGGAAAATTCTGGATACCTTAGAAGGTGAATGAAAGGTGAGATGCTGATACTGAGGGGGTGTAGGGAAGGTGAGATTGCTGCATACCCTGACGGGGGGTATGGGAAGGTGAGATGCTGCATACCTGAGGGAGTGTAGGAAGGGGAGCTGCTGATCCTTGAAGGGATTATCGGGCAGGGGCGTTGCAGGTATCTGAGGGGTGGAAGATTCCGGGTTCCTGTGCTGGAGTAGGGAAGGGTTGATGATGGATATTTGAGGGGGTGTAGGTAAGGTGAGATGCTGATACCTGCGGGGGTGTAGGAAGATGAGAGGCTGATACCTGAGAGGGTGTAGGGAAGGGGAGATGTTGGATACCTGAGGGGGGTGTAGGGAAGGAGAGATGCTGATACCTGAGGGGGGGGGGTATGGAAAGGGAAATGTTGGATACCTAAGGGTGTGTGTGGAAGGGAAGATGATGTATACCATAGGGGTTGTAGTGAAGGGAAGGGGGGAATTTGGAAGGGGAGAGTGTAGGGAAGGGGAGATACTGGATACCTTAGGGGGTGTAGGGAAGGTGAGATGCTGATTCATGAGGGGGTGTAGGGAAGGTGAGATGCTGATACCTGAGAGGGTGTAGGGAAAGTGACATGCTGATACCTGAGGGGGAATAGGGATGGGGAGCTGTTGGATACCTGAGGGGGTGTAGGGAAGGGGAGATGTTGGATAGCTGAGGGGGTGTAGGGAAAGGGAAATGTTGGACACCTGAGGGGTTGTAGGGAAGGTGAGATGCTGCATACCTGAGGGAGTGTAGGGAAGGGTAGATGCTTATACCTCAGGGGGTGTAGGGAATGGGAGATGCTGGTATGTGAGGGTGGTGCAGGGAAGGGAAGATTCTGGATATCTGGGGGAGTGTAGTGAAGGTGAGATGCGGATACCTGAGGGGGGGTATGGAAGGGAAAATGCTGCATACCTGAGGGGTTGAAGGGAAAGTGAAATGTTCATACCTAAGGTAGTGTAGGGAAGGGAAGATGCTGCATACTTGAGGGGGTGTAGGGAAGGTGAGATGTTGGATACCTGAGGGGATGTAGGGAAGCGGAGTTTGGGGATACCCAAGGGGAATAGGGAATGTGATATGCTGATATCTGATGGGCTGTAGGTAAGGGGAGATGATGATACCTGAGGGGGTGTAGGGTACGGAAGAGGCGGTATACCTGAAGGTGTTTAGGCAAGTGGAGATGCTGATACCTGAGGGGTTTGTAGGTAGGGAAGGGGCAATGCTGGTACCTGAGGGGGTGGAAGATTCTGGATACCTGAGGGGGGTATGGAAGGGAAGATGCTGGATACCTGAGCGTGTGTAGGAAAGGTGAGATGCTGATACCTCTGAGGGGGTGTAGGGAAGATGAGATGCTGATACCTAAGGGGGTGTAGGGAAGGGAAGATTCTGGATCCCTGAAAGGGTGTAGGGAAGGTGAGATGCTGATACCTGAGATGCTGGAAGATTCTGGATACCTGAGCGGGTGTAGGGAAGGAAAGATGCTGGATACCTGAGGGGGTGTAGGGAAGGGGAGATGCTGATACCTAAGGGGGTGTAGGGAAGGGAAGATTCTGGATACCTGAAAGGGTGTAGGGAAGGTGAGATGCTGATACCTGAGATGCTGGAAGATTCTGCATACCTGAGCGGGTGTAGGGAAGGAAAGATGCTGGATACCTGAGGGGGTGTAGGGACGGTGAGATGGTGGATACCTCTGGGGGTGTAGGGACGATGAGATGCTGATACTTGAGGGGGTGTAGGGAAGGTGAGATGCTGATACCTGAGGAAGTGTTGGTAAGGGGAGTTCCTGCATACCTGAAGGGGAGGGAGTATGGAAGATGAAATGTTGGATACCTAAGGGGGTGTACATAAGGGAAGATGCTGATACCTGAATGGGGGTAGGGAAGCTGAGATGCTGATACCAGAGGGGGTGTATGGAAGGGAAGATGCTGCATAACTGAGGGGGTGTAGGAAGGTAAAATTCTGATACCTGAGGTAGTGTAGGGAGGGCGAGATGCTGATACCTGAGTGGGTGTAAGGAATGGGAGATGATGGATACCTGAGTAGGTGTAGAGCAGGTGAGATGCTGATACCTGAGGAGATGTAGGGAAGGGAAGATGCAGTATAATACGTGCAGAGGGGTATGGAAGAGGAAATGTTGGATACCTGAGGAGGTGTAGGAAAGGGGATATGCTGTATACCTGAAGGGGGGTTTGGAAGGGGAAATATTGGATTCCTGGGGGGGTGTAGGGAAGGGGAGATGTTGGATACCTGAGGGGGTGTATGGAAGGGGAGAATTTGCATATCTGAGGGGGTATATGGAAGGGGAGAATTTGGATATCTGAGGGGGCATAGAGAAGGGACGATGCTGGATACCTGAGGGGGTGTAGGTAAGGGGAGATGCTGGTATCTGAGAGGGTGTAGGGAAGGGAAGATTCTGGATACCTTAGAAGGTGTAGGGAAGGTGAGATGCTGATACTTGAGGGGCTGTTGGGAAGGGGTGATGCTGATAGCTGAGGGGGTGTAGAGAAGGGAAGATGCTGGATACATGAGGGGATGTAGGGAAGGGGTGATGCTGCATACCTGAGGAGTTGTACGGAAGGGGAGATGTTGGATACCTGAGGGGGTGTAGGGAAAGGGAGATGTTGGAGACCTGATGGAGTGTAGGGAAGGGTAGATGCAGATACCTCAGGGGGGTAGGGAAGGGGAGATGCTGGTTTCTGAGGGGGGTGTAGGGAAGGGAGGATTCTGGATACCTGAGGGAGTGTAGGGAAGGTGAGATGTGGATACCTTAGCGGGTGTAGGGAAGGAAAGATTCTGGATACCTGAAGGGGGGTATGGAAGGTGAGATGCTACATACCTGAGGGAGTGTAGGGAAGGGGAGATGCTGATACTTGAGGGGGTTATAGGGAAGGGGCGTTGATGGTATCTGAGGGGTGGAAGATTCCGGATACCTGAGCGGGTGTAGGGAAGGGAAGATGCGGGATAATTGAGGGGGTGTAGCAAAGGTGAGATGCTGATACCTGAGGGGGTGTAGGGAAGATGAGATGCTGATACCTGAGGGGGTGTAGGGAAGGGGAGATGTTTTATACCTGAGGGGGGTGTAGGGAAGGAGAGATGCTGATACCTGAGGGGGGTGTAGGGAAGATGAGATGCTGATACCTGAGGGGGTGTAGGGAAGATGAGATGCTGATACCTGAGGGGGGTGTAGGGAAGGAGAGATGCTGATACCTGAGGAAGTATTGGTAAGGGGAAATGCTGCATATCTGAAGGTGGGTATGGAAGGGGAAATGTTGGATATGTAAGGGGGGGTACGTAAGGGAAGATGCTGATACCTAATGGGGGTAGGGAAGCTGAGATACTGATACCAGAGGGGGTGTATGGAAGGGAAGATGCTGCATAACTGAGGGGTTGTAGGGAAGGTAATATTCTGATACCTGAGGTAATATAGGGAGGGCGAGATGCTGATACCTGAGTGGGTGTAAGGAATGGAAGATGATGGATACCTGAGTGGGGTGTAGAGCAGGTGAGATGCTGATACCTGAGGAGGTGTAGGAAAGGGGATATGCGGTATATATGAAGGGGGGTTTGGAAGGGGAAATATTGGATTCATGAGGGGGTGTAGGGAAGGGGAGATGTTGGATAGCTGAGGCGGTATCTGGAAGGGGATAATTTGGATACCTGAGGGGGTGTATGGAAGGGGAGAATTTGGATATCTGAGGGGGTGTAGGGAAGGGATGATGCTGGACACCTGAGGGGGTGTAGGTAAGGGGAGATGCTGATACCTGAGGAGATGTAGGGAAGGGAAGATGCAGTATAATACGTGCAGAGGGGTATGGAAGAGGAAATGTTGGATACCTGAGGAGGTGTAGGAAAGGGGATATGCTGTATACCTGAAGGGGGGTTTGGAAGGGGAAATATTGGATTCCTGAGGGGGTGTAGGGAAGGGGAGATATTGGATACCTGAGGGGGTGTAGAGAAGGGACGATGCTGGATACCTGAGGGGGTGTAGGTAAGGGGAGATGCTGGTATCTGAGAGGGTGTAGGGAAGGGAAGATTCTGGATACCTTAGAAGGTGTAGGGAAGGTGAGATGCTGATACTTGAGGGGCTGTTGGGAAGGGGAGATGCTGATAGTTGAGGGGGTGCAGAGAAGGGAAGATGCTGGATACCTGAGGGGGTGTAGGGAAGTGGAGATACCTGAGGGGGTGTAGGGAAGGGGAGATGTTGCATACCAGAGGGGGTGTACGGAAGGGAAGATGTTGGATACCTGAGGGGGTGTAGGGAAGGAGAGATGCTGATACCTGAGGGGGGGGGGGTATGGAAAGGGAAATGGATACCTAAGGGGGTGTGTGGAAAGGAAGATGATGTATACCCTAGGCGTTGTAGTGAAGGGAAGAGGAGAATTTGGAAGGGAAGAGTGTAGGGAAGGGGAGATGTTGAATACCTGAGGGGGTGTAGGGAAGGTGAGATGCTGATTCATGAGGGGGTGTAGGGAAGGGGAGATACTGGATACCTGAGGGGGTGTAGGGAAGGGAAGCTGGTGGATACCTGAGGGGGTGTAGGGAAGGTGAGATGTTCATACCTGAGGGGGTGTAGGGAAGGTGAGATGCTGATACCTGAGAGGGTGTAGGGAAAGCGACATGCTGATACCTGAGGGGGAATAGGGGTGGGGAGCTGTTGGATGCCTGAGGGGGTGTAGGGAAGGTGAGATGCTGATACCTGAGGGGGTGTATGGAAGGGGTGATGTTGGATAGTTGAGGGGGTGTAGGGAAAGGGAAATGTTGGACACCTGAGGGGTTGTAGGGAAGGTGAGATGCTGCATACCTGAGGGAGTGTAGGGAAGGGTAGATGCTTATACCTCAGGGGGTGTAGGGAATGGGAGATGCTGGTATGTGAGGGTGGTGCAGGGAAGGGACGATTCTGGATATCTGGGGGAGTTTAGTGAAGGTGAGATGTGGATACCTGAGGGGGTGTAGCGAAGGGAAGATTCTGGATATCTGAGGGAGTTTAGTGAAGGTGAGATGTGATACCTGAGGGGGGGTATGGAAGGGAAAATGCTGCATACCTGAGGGGTTGAAGGGAAAGTGAAATGCTCATACCTAAGGTAGTGTAGGGAAGGGAAGATGCTGCATACCTGAGGGGGTGTAGGGAAGGTGAGATGCTACATACCTGAGGGAGTGTAGGGAAGAGGAGATGCTGATACTTGAAGGGGTTATAGGGAAGGGGCGATGCTGGTATCTCAGGGGTGGAAGATTCCGGGTACCTGAGCGGGAGGAGGGAAGGGAAGATGCTGGATAATTGAGGGGGTGTAGGAAAGGTGAGATGCTGATACCTGAGGGGGTGTAGGGAAGATGAGATGCTGATACTGAGGGGGGGGGGGGGTATGTAAAGGGAAATGTTGGATACCTAAGGGTGTGTGTGGAAGGGAAGATGATGTATACCCTAGGGGTTGTAGTGAAGGGAAGGGGAGAATTTGGAAGGGGAGAGTGTAGGGAGGGGAGATGTTGAATACCTGAGGGGGTGTAGGGAAAGTCAGATGCTGATACAGGAGGGGGTGTAGGGAAGGGTAATACTGGATACCTGAGGGGGTGTCGGGAAGGGAAGCTGTTGGATACCTGAGGGGGTGTAGGGAAGGTGAGATGCTCATACCTGAGGGGGTGTAGGGAAGGTGACATGCTGATACCTGAGAGGGTATAGGGAAAGTGACATGCTGATACCTGAGGGGGAATAGGGATGGGGAGCTGTTGGATACCTGAGGGGGTGTAGGGAAGGGGAGATGTTGGATAGATGAGGGGGTGTTGGGAAAGGGAAATGTTGGACACCTGAGGGGTTGTAGGGAAGGTGAGATGCTGCATACCTGAGGGAGTGTAGGGAAGGGTAGATGCTTATACCTCAGGGGGTGTAGGGAATGGGAGATTCTGGTATGTGAGAGTGGTGCAGGGAAGGGAAGATTCTGGATATCTGGGGGAGTGTAGTGAAGGTGAGATGCGGATACCTGAGGAGGTGTAGTGAAGGGAAGATTCTGGATATCTGAGGTAGTGTAGTGAAGGTGAGATGCTGATACCTGAGGTGGGGTATGGAAGGGAAAATGCTGCATACCTGAGGGGTTGAAGGGAAAGTGAAATGCTCATACCTAAGGTAGTGTAGGGAAGGGAAGATGCTGCATACCTGAGGGGGTTAGGGAAGGTGAGATGTTGGATACCTGAGGGGGTGTAGGGAAGGGGAGTTGTTGGATACCCAAGGGGGCATAGGGAAGGTGATATGCTGATACCTGATGGGCTGTAGGTAAGGGGAGATGATGATACCTGAGGGGGTGTAGGGTAGGGAAGATGCTGGATACCTGATGGAGTGTAGGGAAGAGGAGATGCTGATACCTGAGGGGGTTGTAGGGAAGGGGCAATGCTGGTACCTGAGGGGGTGGAAGATTCTGGATACCTGAGAGGGGGTAGGGAAGGAAAGATGCTGGATACCTGAGCGTGTGTGTAGGAAAGGTGAGATGCTGATACCTGAGGGGGTGTAGGGAAGATGAGATGCTGATACCTAAGGGGGGTGTAGGGAAGAAAAGATTCTGGATACCTGAAAAAGGGTGTAGGGAAGGTGATAAGCTGATACCTGAGCTCCTGGCAGATGCTGGATACCTGAGCGGGTGTAGGGAAGGAAAGATGCTGGATACCTGAGGGGGTGTAGGGAAGGGGAGATGTTGGATACCTGAGGGGGAATAGGGAAGGTGAGATGCTGATACCTGAGGAAGTGTTGGTAAGGGGAGATACTGCATACCTGAAGGGGAGTATGGAAGAGGAAATGTTGGGATACCTAAGGTGGTGTACGTAAGGGAAGATGCTGATACCTGATGGGGGTAGGGAAGCTGAGATGCTGATACCAGAGGGGGTGTATGGAAGGGAAGATGCTGCATAACTGAGGGGTTGTAGGGAAGGTAAAAGTCTGATACCTGAGGTAGTGTAGGGAGGGCGAGATGCTGATACCTGAGTGGGTGTAAGGAATGGGAGATGATGGATACCTGAGGAGGTGTAGAGCAGGTGAGATGCTGATACCTGAGGAGATGTAGGGAAGGGAAGATGCAGTATAATACGTGCAGAGGGGTATGGAAGAGGAATGTTTGATACCTGAGGAGGTGTAGGAAAGGGGATTATGCTGTATACCTGAAGCGGGGTTGGAAGGGGAAACTATTGGATTCCTGAGGGGGTGTAGGGAAGGGGAAATGTTGGATACCTGAGGGGGTGTAGGGAAGGGGAGAATTTGGATATCTGAGGGGGTGTAGGGAAGGGGAGAATTTGGATATCTGAGGGGTTGTAGAGAAGGGACGATGCTGGATACCTGAGGGGGTGTAGGTAAGGGGAGATGCTGGTATCTGAGAGGGTGTAGAGAAGGGAAGATTCTGGATACCTTAGAAGGTGTAGGGAAGGTGAGATGCTGATACTTGAGGGGCTATTGGGAAGGGGAGATGCTGATAGCTGAGGGGGTGTTGAGAAGGAAAGATGTTGGATACCTGAGGGGGTGTAGGGAAGGGGAGATACCTGAGGGGGTGTAGGAAAGGGGTGATGCTGCATACCTGATGGGGTGTACGGAAGGGGAGATGTTGGATAGCTGAGGGGGTGTAGGGAAAGGGAGATGTTGGAGACCTGAGGGAGTGTAGGGAAGGGTAGATGCAGATACCTCAGGGGTGTAGGGAAGGGGATATGATGGAATCTGAGGGGGGTGTATGGAAGGGAGGATTATGGATACCAGAGGGGGTGTAAGAAAGGTGAGATGCTGCATACCTGAAGGGGGGTATGGAAGGTGAGATGCTACATACCTGAGGGAGTGTAGGGAAGGGGAGATGCTGATACTTGAGGGGGTTATAGGGAAGGGGCGATGATGGTATCTGAGGAGTGGAAGATTCCAGATACCTGAGCGGGTGTAGGGAAGGGAAGATGCTGGATAATTGAGGGGGTGTAGGAAAGGTGAGAGGCTGATACCTGAGGGGGTGTAGGGAAGATGAGATGCTGATACCTGAGGGGGTGTAGGGAAGGGGAGATGTTGGATACCTGAGGGAGGTGTAGGGAAGGAGAGATGTTGATACCTGAGGGGGGGGTGTAGGGAAGGAGAGATGCTGATACCTGAGGGGGTGTAGGGAAGGGGAGATGTTGGATACCTGAGGGGGGTGTAGGGAAGGAGAGATGCTGATACCTGAGGAAGTATTGGTATGGGGAGATGCTGTATATCTGAAGGTGGGTATGGAAGGGGAAATGTTGGATACGTAAGGGGGTGTATGGAATGGAAGATGATGTATACCCTAGGGGTTGTAGTGAAGGGAAGGGGAGATTTTGGAAGGGGAGAGTGTCGGGAGGAGGAGATGCTGGATACCTGAGGGGGTTTAGTGAAGGGGAGACGCTGATACCTGAGGGGGTGTAGGGAAGAGGAGATGCTGATACCTGAAGGGGTATAGGGAAGAGGAGATGTTGGATACCAGAGGGGGTGTAGGGAAGGGGAGATGCTGATACCTGAGGGGGTGTAGGGAAGGGGAGATGTTGGATACCTGAGGGGGTGTAGGGAAAGGGAGATGTTGGATACCAGAGGGGGTGTAGGGAAGGGGAGATGCTGATAACCTGAGGGGGTGTAGGGAAGGGGAGTTGTGTGATACCTGAGGGGGTGTAGGGAAGGGGAGATGCTGATACCTGAGGGGGTGTAGGGAAGGGGAGATGTTGGATACCTGAGGGGGTATAGGGAAGGGAAGCTGTTGGATACCTGAGGGGGTGTAGGAAAGGGGAGACGCTGATACCCTGAGGGGGTGTAGGGAAGGGGAGATGCTGAGACCTGAGGGGGTATAGGGAAGAGGAGATTTTGGATACCTGAGGGGGTGTAGGGAAGGGGAGATGTTGGGTACCTGAGGGTGTGTAGGGAAGGTGAGATGCTGATACCTGAGGGGGTGTAAGGAATGGGAGATGATGGCTACCTGAGGGGGTGTAGAGAAGGTGAGATGCTCTATACCTGGAGTGGGGTATGGAAGAGGCAATGTTGTATACCTGAGGAGGTGTAGGGAAGGTGAGATGCTGATTCATGAGTGGGTGTAGGGAAGGGAAGATATTGGATACCTGAGGGGGTATAGGGAAGAAAAGCTGTTGGATACCTGAGGGGGTGTAGGGAAGGTGAGATGCTGATACCTGAGGGGGTGTAGGGAAGGTGAGATGCTGATACCTGAGGGGGTGTAGGGAAGGTGAGCTGCTCATACCTGAGGGGGTGTAGGGAAAGTGACATGCTGATACCTGAGGGGGTGTAGGGAAGGGGAGATGCTGATACCGGAGGGGGTGTAGGAAAGGGGAGACACTTTTACCTGAGGGGGGTGTAGGGGAAGGTGAGATGCTGATACCTGAGGGGAGGTGTATGGAAGGGGAGGATGTTGGGTATCTCAGGGGGTGTATGGAAGAGGAAATGTTGGATACCTGAGGGGGTGGTAGGGAAGGTGAGATGCTGATACCTGAGGAGGTTGTATGGAAGGGGAGATGTGGGGTATCTGAGGGGGTGTATGGAAGAGGACATGTTGGATACCTGAGGGGGTATAGGGAAGGGGGAGATGTTGGGTATCTGAGGGGGTGTATGGAAGAGGAAATGTTGGATATCTGAGGGGGTATAGGGAAGGGGAGATGTTGGGTATCTGAGGGGGTGTATGGAAGAGGAAATGTTGGATACCTGAGGGGGTGTAGGGAAGGGGAGATGATGATACCTGAGGGGGTGTAGGGAAGAGGAGATGCTGATACCTGACAGGGTGTAGGGAAGGTGAGATGCTGATACCTGAGGGGGTGTATGGAAGAGGAGTAGGGAAGGGGAGATGTTGGGTACCTGAGGGGTGTAGGGAAGGTGAGATGCTGATACCTGAGGGGGTGTAGGAATGGGAGATGATGGATACCTGAGGGGGTTGTAGAGAAGGTGAGATGCTGTATACCTGAAGTGGGGTATGGAAGAGGCAATGTTGTATACCTGAGGAGGTGTAGGGACGGTGAGATGCTGATTCATGAGTGGGTGTAGGGAAGGGAAGATATTGGATACCTGAGGGGGGGTATAGGGAAGGGAAAGCTGTTGGATACCTGAGGGGGTGTAGGGAAGGTGAGATGCTGATACCTGAGGGGGTGGTAGGGAAAGGTGAGATGCTGATACCTGAGGGGGTGTAGGGAAGGTGAGCTGCTCATACCTGAGGGGGTGTAGGGAAAGTGACATGCTGATACCTGAGGGGGTGTAGGGAAGGGGAGATGCTGATACCTGAGGAAGTGTATGGAAGGTGAGATGTTGGGTATCTGAGGGGGTGTATGGAAGAGGAAATGCTGGATACCTGAGGGGGTGTAGGGAAGGTGAGATGCTGATACCTGAGGAGGTGTATGGAAGGGGAGATGTTGGGTATCTGAGGGGGTGTATGGAAGAGGAAATGTTGGATACCTGAGGGGGTGTAGGGAAGGTGAGATGCTGATACCTGAGAGGGTGTAGGGAAGGTGAGATGCTGATACCTGAGGAGGTGTATGGAAGGGGAGATGTTGGGTATCTGAGGGGGTGTATGGAAGAGGAAATTTTGGATACCTGAGGGGGTGTAGGGAAGGTGAGATGCTGATACCTGAGGAGGTGTATGGAAGGGGAGATGTTGGGTATCTGAGGGGGTGTATGGAAGAGGAATGTTGGATACCTGAGGGGGTATAGGGACGGGGAGATTTGGGGTATCTGAGGTGGTGTATGGAAGAGGAAATGTTGGATACCTGTGGGGGTGTAGGGAAGGGGAGATGATGATACCTGAGGGGGTGTAGGGAAGAGGAGATGCTGATACCTGACGGGGTGTAGGGAAGGGGAGATGCTGATACCTGAGGGGGTGTATGTAAGAGTAGGGAAGGGGAGATGTTGGGTACCTGAGGGGGTGTAGGGAAGGTGAGCTGCTGATACCTGAGGGGGTGTAAGGAATGGGAGATGATGGATACCTGAGGGGGTGTAGAGAAGGTGAGATGCTGTATACCTGAAGTGGGGTATGGAAGAGGCAATCTTGTATACCTGAGGAGGTGTAGGGAAGGTGAGATGCTGATTCATGAGTGGGTTTAGGGAAGGGAAGATATTGGATACCTGAGGGGGTATAGGGAAGGGAAGCTGTTGGATACCTGAGGGGGTGTAGGGAAGGTGAGATGCTGATACCTGAGGGGGTGTAGGGAAGGTGAGATGCTGATACCTGAGGGAGTGTATGGTTATGGTTATAGTAATTTTATTTGATAAACCGCCTTTCTGGAACAAGCAAAGCGGTGTACAATATACAAACTAAGGAAAAGGCTCAGGGCCAGAGAAATGGAAAGAAAGTTTACAACGGTTTTAAGAAAGGAGAGAGAAAGGAGACAAGACAGAACAAGGAGAGGATACACACAGGAAGGAGATAGAACTTAAGGCAGGTCACACAAGGGGGAGGGAAGGCCGAAGGCTGTGGAGAAGAGGTGAGTTTTCAAGTCTTTTTTGAAAGTGCTGTGATTGGACTCCAGGCGAGGGGATGAGGGGAGAGAATTCCACAGGGCAGGTCCTATGAAAAAGAAAGCGGAAGATCGTGTAAATTGCAGATGGGCGAGGGAGGGTGAAGGAAGGGTGAGGCGATTGAGGTGAAAAGAGCGGGGTGTGTGCCTGGGGGTGTGGAAGGAAATGAGATCGGCTAGGTATTGTGGAGTATTTGTATGGAGGATGTTGTGCACTAAAGAGAGCAGTTTATACTGGGTGCGGAAGGGGACAGGTAACCAGTGAAGGCGGAGGAGTAGAGGTGTTATATGATCCAGGGGGGAGGAGTGAGTAAGGAGGCGGGAAGCGGTGTTTTGGATCCTCTGGAGACGGGCTAGTTGGGATTTGGAAAGGCCTATGAGAACTGAGTTGGAGAAGTCCACCCGTGACATAACCAGTGACAGCAATAAGGTAGTGAGGGCCGATGGGGAGAGGAAGGGGCGTATTGCTCGGATTTGGCGGAGGAAAAAAAAAGGAAGTCTTAGTAAGGTGAGAAACATGGGCTTGAAAAGAGAGGTCTGAATCGAGTGCACTCCAAGATACCGAAAGTGGAGACTAGGGGAACAGGGGTGCCGGAAAACGAAGGTGCTAATGAAGGGGGTGGATTGCCATAAGAAAACCAAATTGCAATAGTTTTAGTGAGGTTAAGGTGGAGGCAGTATTGTGTCAACCAGGAGGCTACCGTAGTGAGGCAAGAATTTAGTGGGGAAAGATCTGGACATGAAGGGGAGGTGTGATGAAGGAGGACTATGTCATCGGCATAGTAGAATGCTGATATTTCCGATTGCTGAATTAACAGAGCGAGGGGGGCCAGGAAAAGGTTAAAGAGCAGGGGTGCCAATACTGAACCCTGGGGGACACCACAGGTAAGTGGGAATGGATCAGAGGAGGGGGTTGAAGGGGAGGAGGAGAGGACGGTGCAGGACCGGGAGGAAAGAAAGGAATGAAACCAACGGTAGACAACACTACAAAGACCCGCTTCCCGAAGGCGAAGAAGAAGAAGGGAGTGGTCCACTAAGTCGAACGCTGCAGATAGATCAAGTGCTACAGCCACCGAGATATCTCCGTGTTCATGGGCAATATGCAGTGCATTGGTGAACAGCGAGTAAGATAAGTTTCAACACTGTGACCGGTGCGAAATCCTGACTGTCGGGGATGAAGGAAGTGAATGGAGTCGAGATGGTGAGTGAGCTGTGCAAAGACCAGTTTTTCTAAAAGTTTGGAAAGAAAGGGAAGGTTAGAAACTGGGCGGTAATGGGCAGTAGCGAAGGTGAGCTGCTCATACCTGAGGGGGTGTAGGGAAAGTGACATGCTGATACCTGAGGGGGTGTAGGGAAGGGGAGATGCTGATACCTGAGGGGGTGTAGGAAAGGGGAGACGCTTTTACCTGAGGGGGTGTAGGGAAGGTGAGGTGCTGATACCTGAGAGGGTGTAGGGAAGGTGAGATGCTGATACCTGAGGAGGTGTATGGAAGGGGAGATGTTGGGTATCTGAGGGGGTGTATGGAAGAGGAAATGTTGGATACCTGAGGGGGTATAGGGAAGGGGAGATGTTGGTTATCTGAGGGGGTGTATGGAAGAGGAAATGTTGGATATCTGAGGGGGCATAGGGAAGGGGAGATGTTGGGTATCTGAGGGGGTGTATGGAAGAGGAAATGTTGGATACCTGAGGGGGTGTAGGGAAGGGGAGATGATGATACCTGAGTGGGTGTAGGGAAGAGGAGATGCTGATACCTGAGGGGGTGTAGGGAACGGGAGATGCTGATACCTGAGGGGGTGTAGGGAAGGGGAGATGTTGGGTACCTGAGGGGGTGTAGGGAAGGTGAGATGCTGATACCTGAGGGGGTGTAGGGAAGGGGAGATGTTGGGTACCTGAGGGGGTGTAGGGAAGGTGAGATGCTGATACCTGAGGGAGTGTATGGAAGAGGAAATGTTGGATACCTGAGGGGGTGTAGGGAAGGGAAGCTGCTGCTAGCTTAGGGGGTGTAGGGAAAGGGAGATGCTGATACCTGAGGATGTGTAGGGAAGGGGTGATGCTGGATACATGACGTGGTGGAGATGAAGGTTGCTACATACCTGAGGGGGTAGGGAAGATGAGATTCTGGTTTCCATGAAGCAGGGCAGGAAAGAGAGATTCTGGATGTGTGTGTAGGGGGTGGTATAGAAGGAAAGGAGAGGGAATCCTTGGACTACGGGGGTGATCTTCATTATGAGCTGCCTTAGGATGCATGGCTAATCTTAGCCCAATCCTGAGTATGTCTGACCTCAAGTCAGTTCTTTATTGAAACGCATGAGAAACTATAGTGCATGAAGCTCAGGTTGTCTGTCCTGTAAGTTGTAGCCAGGTACGAGTTACTAATATACGTGCCCATTAAGGGGGTAATTTTATATCTTTTTTCTCCAGGTAAACCCTTTTTTATTCACCAGACAGCACTTTTATAGGAATATCCTATGGTATATGTGTGCAGAAGTGTGCATGGTAACAAGACTTTAATGCAACCCATGTGTAGCATAATCCGAGGTGGAGTTTGGGAGGAGTCATGCTGTAGGTGCACAGTTTATAAAAGACATGCGTATGCATGCTCTTCACCGTGCATGTTTACATATGCACCCAGCTGCCGTGGCTTCTTTTTACCCATAATTTCTTCCGGGTTTCTGAGATTGTTTTATAAAGACTCACAGGCCCCAGTTCCAAAATAGGCACCTACTTGCAGTCCCTACCTAAGCTAGCTGTTATAGCCCTCCACACACAGAACACTTCCTGATATTTAAATTCTCTTTGCACGTGCAGTGACTGTGGGGCATGTGCAGAAAGTATGACATTACTTCTCCTGTGCAGGCTTCCAAGAATTTTCCAAGCAAAAGTACTTATACTTTTAAAATTAGCTGAGGGAATTTACCCACCTGCTCTTTAACACATACCAATTCTGTGCTATTTCATGGACATACAACCACATTTTCAAACATATGTGAGTACATGAACACCTTTTCCCTAAGCCCACCGCTGGGAATGCCTCCAGGCAGTCCGGGTAACCCTCCCCGTGGACAGGTTCTAGAGGCATGCTCTGCAATTTCTACAAGCTGATTTCTGCCCATAAAGCACTGCTTTACCTGTAGAAATGCTTGTGAAACTCATCTGCTGCGTATGCAAAGAAATTAGCTTTACCCAATAAGCTAGGGAGACATTTGCTTCTCAGTCATTGGGCCGAGGGTGACCCCTTCTTATCCTTCTGGTTGAGATTGAGAACCTGTAGAAATCAGATGTTTATGCCCTTCAAGCAGACCTCACAGTGTGGGACATGAAAGCGTTTGGATTTGGCCAAGATAGGAGGATTAAACATCTTGTCTCATACAGACATCCTGAACAACATGGTACAGAAATCCTCAAGAAAACAAACTTACCACATCAGCAGCCATCTCGATGGCTTCTTTGAGTCCATAGAGCTTGCCAGCTATGAGATAAACCCCACTGGTCCATACAGTACAGGCCTCATGCACCCAGTGCTCCTGTGTCTCCACCAGAAGCTCTTCAGGCAGGGACTCAGGTGCTTTGCTGCACTGATGTCTCTTGGCCTTCCCGGACTCCTCACCCTCAGTCTTCTTGTTGCAACAATAGCAGCTCTGTAACTTCCTGAACATACCCCTCGTACTGGATCGGAGGCTGCCCTGTTTGGCTGAATCAGCACAAGCATTGTCCATCCTGGGCTGCTTCCCACTGAGGGTGCAGTTACTATCTGCTACTTTGAGTGTTCTTTCAGTGGACTGAGAATGTGTTGGCTCCCCTCCTTGGCCTTCCGCCCTCATCCTGTCCTTGGGCTTCGATTTCTTTTTGGGTAAACAGTCCTCAGGATAGTAAGGCCCACACAGGTCTCCCAGGTCTCTGTAGTTGGCGGGGTTCCGGCACAGACAGCAAAGACTACAGCTGGCATTTAACGTCTTGGACACCAAGGGTCCCAGCTGCATTATAGAGGAGGGAGGCAGTGTGATCTTGCTGATGGGGACACCAGCCAGTGTTGAACCTTGCTCCAGGTGAAATCTGGATTCCTCCCCCAGGGAGTTGATGATGTCACAGGTTGTGGTGAACTCATTCCTCTTTTCGACCCGAACGTAAGGATAAAGGGCTTGGCTCGGTTGTCCACTCGCAGCGGCTTGCATGAAACATACTTCAATTTGATTTCAGGCTCAATGGGATTAACCAGTGGGGCCTGACGCCGTCTCCGTGCCCTGTTGTTAGATTTCTTCCGAGAGAAGTCTTTCCTTTGCCTCTTGGAATAGCCGTTGAAGCTGGCATGATTCACCCGCTTCTGTGCCCGAGTTTGGGAACACCTCCCTTCCACTTTTGGAGATGGAAACTGCTGGTCTGCAGTCTTTGGATGTTTACTTTCTCCAGGCCTGTCTTTTATGTATGCAGCTGAGGTGTTTCCTGACACTGCTCCTTCCTTAGGTGTTAGGTGAGCAGAGGGAGCTGCACGTACAGGTGTGTCCTGTACAGTTTTGGAGTTGCTGAGAATGACAGTCTTCCCTTTCCTACTCCTCCTCTTGGGTCCTGGGCTGATGCTGCTGCCTCCGCCACTCTGCTGCACTGTCTCGGGAGTAGAGTAGGTTTCGGTCTTACGGCAGTCAGAGGAAACTTTCTTACCTCCCATTAGCCTTCCTTTAAAAGATCTCTTCGTTGAGTTTCTGCATAACTGCTCTGTTCCTTTAGCCACAAAAGCTTTTTGTGTTGGATCCCGGTTCATTGGCCTGGTTTCTTCCATTGCCAGGGAGAGGCCTGCGTGTCTTATGCTTCGCTCCATGTCTGATGCGGTGTTCTTGCAGGTATTACTGTGGACTGTGGTGGTTGCAAGTGGCAAGGTAGCCGCAGTACTAGCAGTGATGTACGCAAACTTTTTCAGATTAGGTGATGCAATTTTTTGCACAATGGCTTCCAGCTTGAGGCCTCGGCCCTTCCGTGGTGGTAACACTTTAGTCTTCACAGGCCCTTGGAACATGGCACGAGAAGAGAATTTAATGCACACGTCAGGTGCTCCTTTGGCCACTTGATTTTTTAAAATGACTTCACAGGAGTTCCTCACAGGAAGTTTAGTTTTATCCTTTTTCAGCAATGGCATTTTTTTAAACAGCCTGGGCAGGGCCTTGGACTTCTCCTCTTTTGTGTTTGTGCTCCTCAAGATTAAATTTCTTTTCTTTGCAGGGACCGGGGGAATCAAGGTGGATTTTCTTTTCAAGGAATGCAGAGGGCGCTCAGACATTTTCCCGCCAATCCCGGCTCTGGACTTGGGAAGCTTCACCCTCTTGCTTCCTTTCCCTGCTCTTGGCGTGCTGGGGGCAGGAATCTTGAAGGCAGCAGATGAAATATGGTTATTAGGAATGATTTTCTTGGCAGGTTTATGATGTTTGTGCCTGGCATCTCCAGTCCGTTTCTCTCTCCTCTTCTTCACATGAAAGATCTCCTGGGTCCTGGTTCTGGATCGCAGGATCATGGACCTCTGATCCTTCACTGGAATGTTTTTTGGATCCACGTCTTCAGTCTTCTGGTCACTGGGGTCACTGTCCTGTTGTACCACACTGGAAACCAGAAAGGCATTCTGATCACTGGAACTCTGGATGGTTTTTGGAGCCACTTTCCTGGTCCGTTTCCCCGCTTTAAAGACAACTTTCTGCTTCATAATGAATGTGCCTCTTTTGGCTAACTTGTCTTGATGGGATGCTTTCAGCCCACTCAGTGGGCCATGCGTTTTTTGATCAGTCAAAGCTGTGAAGGAACGAGTGCACATCCTGGCCGGTAGGCCTTCAGAAGTTAATTTGGCAGCTTGGTCCTGTGAGCTCTTATATATGGCTCCTTCAGATTGGCTCTCTGAGACTCTGTCCTTGTCTGCATCACTAGCTGCCTGTAGGTCTTTCATTGAGGCTTGCAATGGTTCTGTGCCTTCATCGCCCTCCAATACCCTGCAGGGAATCCTCTTGGTGCGCAGAGACTTAGCCTTTGAGACTTCTTCTGCCTTTATCTGCGAGATAATTTCGGGTGTAGTTTGACTATTTGATGCCACAGGCAGCAAGGCTTCCTGGTTTTCTGTTTTCTCTCCATCTGTCCCCTCACTGTCTCTTGTTTCTTCCTCAGGATCCATATGAGGCAGGGAAGATTCAAACCAGCTTTTCACCTTGGAGTCGGTGCCTACCGCTGGACCCAAGAGAATAGTGGACTGACCAGACAGGTCAGGAGGAGGAGCAGAGTTTTCCTTCTCATCTGATGCAGCTTCTTGGACACCCTTGGGAGACACTGCAAGGGTTTTCTCTGAAGATTTGGGAAGAGATGCCTCATAAATTACAGACTTTCTCTCCAAACTGGTCAAGTCACACAAAGGAGAATAATCTTCTGCTTCTAAATCAGACTCCTTCAGGTCTGGAGATGTTATCATGGAGATTTCTTGAAACTCATCACTATCACAGCATTGCCTGCTGTCCTCTAGCCATATTTCACTATCACTTTTGCTGGCTTCCCTATAAGGTACGTTCTCTCCCTCTTTTTCTTCCTTGGTGAAATCGTCACTTGGTTCAATATCCATTGGTGGGTCATCACCCTGGAAGATCAAATGGCAGGAGTTTTTTTTCTCTTTGTCAGACCCCACAAACTTGCTTTGAAACAAACCTTTTGGAAGGTCTGAGGAATTCAGGCTCAACTCCAGCTCTTTCCACCTCAAGCATGACTCAATGCTCTTGTCTGGCCAGACAAAATGGTCTGTGGTTTTAGGACACATGGAGTTCACGGTGGTGTAGGAACAGCAGCTGTAGCCCTCAGAAGAGGCAGGAGTGCTTGCTATCATCTGAACACTCTTTGTTTCTGCAGCTGTGAACTGTACTTGAGGGTTTTCGTAAGGTCCATCACTAAAATCCTTACAGTTGTTTTTTATTGGGGTTTTGTCTAGTTTTAAAGCCTCAGCAACTATGTTGACATCCCCTTGGTTGGACCATGAACCCTGTTCGGTGGGGTCCAGACATGATCTATGATTCTCTAAGTGCAAAGGGGATTTTAAGGAGTCATTTTTTTCTAAGGTAGGTGAGCTAGTCCAGACTTTGCCTGTCTTATCATTGTCAATCGCCTCTTGCAGGGCAATCATTTCAGAGGACAGGTCCTCCTGAGACAGAGAACTCACCATTAACTGTGGGCATTCCCTTTCATTGCTTACATACTTGGCCAATGTTTCCAGGGGCAGGGTGGCATGGATGCTCTGGAAAGAATCATCCGACTTAGTGGACATGTCGTCTGGAGAAGTCACTGAGCAGGTCGAAACAGACTCAGGCTTGGTCTTGCAGTTGTTGGCCCTAGCCGGACTCCTGCTTGAACTGCAATAAAGGTAGCTCCTTTCCAGTTGGTCTTCAGAGCCACTGAGGTAATCAGCATCAAGAGCTTCGGTGTGGACTGACTGAGGTGTCCCAAGAGGCTCTGATAGGGGGGTCCCTATCTGTTCGGCAGAATATGTACTGCTCTCTGGACTGCAGTGCTGGCCTTTCAGCTGCTCTGGTGTTCTGGCAGGATTTTGGATGTTTTTCTTAGATATCCCTGATTTGGAAAGAAGCTGCTGGACTGTGTTGGAGATATTGTCTACTTGAGATGTTAATGCAGTTAGACTCTGCAGACTGAGATCGGAGAGCAGCTTCTCTGCAATTTTGTCCTTTCGTAAGTTTTTACAGTTCCCAGACTGAGGGTCTGGACTGGATGTATCTGTGGGGGAAGGATTCAGCAGGGGCATAAAGTGACTATGCTCTGCAATCCCTGCTGGGAATCCTCCACTGTTGAGAGACTGTTGGTTGTAAGGGAAATTCTCAAGGTTTGGCATTAGTGGAGAAGGTGTGGAGCTATATGATGGGGATCTGCCTACTGACCGGGCCGGTGAATGGCTTGAGCTGGGACTAAATGTCTGGTAATATTGCTCTGGGGTCCGCACAGGAGCTTCAGACTGGCAATAAGTTTGACCTTGCTGGTTATAATGTTGGTATTTTGTGAGGTTCTGATAATGAATTGTTTCTTGGCTATGGTGTCTTCCTGGTAAGGGTGGCGGCTGCTGCTGCTGCTGTTGCTGTGGCTGGTCATATCCAATCCTGTTTGGCTGATACCCATGCAAGTTCTGCACCCTTTGGCCAGAGGCCATACTAGCACTTGGAAGCACCCTTTCATGGTGCTGGTTGGATGGGGCTGTGCAGCTTTTATAGGAGAGAACGCTCTGCGTAGCCCCTTGAGCAGAGGAGTACGTCAGGGATGCCGGAAATGTCTGGGAGTGCTGCGTGAAGTGTGTGCTTTGGGAAAAGGGCATGTGAGGGGCAGAGACATCATTCTGGAGCTTCTGCTGATGAAGCTTGGGGTATGGCATAGCTGACTGCTGAGGGAGGTGAAGAGAATGGGCCCTGAATGATAGCTGGCCACTTTGTTCCGGGTACTGCCGACTGCCGGAAGGAACAGCAGCGACCTTTTTCATCAGCTCTTCTTCATACTTTACAACATCGCCAACCAAGGACTGCTGCTGAGATGTTCCCCAGTTTTGTAGGCTGTCCTCTCCAGAATACTGTGCTGCCGAATAGCTCTTGTTCTCCTGGATGGCATAGTTTGAGAATGAGGGCCGGCTTTGTAGCTGCTGGCCAGGTAATTGCTTATTCCCCCTGTGATATTTCTCGGCGGCTCTGTTTTCATACCCTTGGTACGACTGCTGATCGTAGTACTCTTGACCACCAGCCTCTGGCGCTCACAGTTCAGCCCCGGCTGACTTTGATGCCTGTAATTCTCCAGGCGTGATGAATCTTGTGAAGCTTGCTGGTAGTTCTGCTGGTTGCCATGGAAACCACACCTTTCTCGAAAAGACTGCATGACTGGGGCTTGTTATCTGTGGAAAGAAGATGGGAAGGAATTCAAACACTTGCATTTTCTATGCCTCTCTAGTTTTGTTTTTGTTTTTTAAAGTCTGTACAAGTATTGTGGTCGTCTGGTTTTCTCTTATGACCCACAACCTCCTCGCCCCCCCCCTCCCTCTCTAGCAGATGCGTGGGCACCAACCTCCCCTGAGTCTCAAGCTTCTAGGCCTGCGGCAGTTCTCAGTCCTTTCCAAGCATGTTCTGTGTCTGACCCAACTGCTCAGGCAGGGTTCTTCCCCTCCCCTTTCCTGGCCCTTGTCATTCCAACTTGGCCATCATGTGTGAAACACAGTTTGACCCAGAAGTGCTGCAGCCTGACTGCCATGCTCACCTCCCCGACTCCCACAGGATGGTTTTGTACACAGAGGTGGGCAAAACTGTTCAGGAATCTCTTCCTCCAGAATTCTGTTTTCAAACTTTATTTCCCCACAACCCAGGCAAGCAGAGGGGGGGAATGTAGGAGGAGCTGTGGGGCAAGCAGACCAGGGCACCGGGCCCAGAAATACACAAGGTACTTCCTCCTTCCTCTACCAATGATGATCCCATCTGTTCCCCTCATTCATGACTTAATCATTAGGCAGACTAAGGGGTTGCCTCTGGGGAGGAGGGGCAGTATAAAGCAGAATACTAAGGGCCCCTTTTACTAACACTTTAGCATGGCCCATGTGTCAGATAGCTGGAGCTAAGTGATAGTAAAAGGGGCCCAAGATCCTGAAAGTCGCACAAAGTCAAAGGACCATCAGTGCATCTTTTACCCACAGGGATGCTGGGTAATTTTCAAATAGACCATTTATCCTCATTAGTGGGAGGAGTGGTTGGTGCAAGTTACCTCAGGCCAGGGGCCAGGGGTTCAAATCCTGCTAGAGGACAGTAACCTTGGGCCGGAAGGACTGGTGTTTCTAGTCACTGGTGCTCCTTGGGCAAGCCACTTAACCCTCCATTGCCTCAGGTACAAAAACAGATTGTGAACCCTTAGGGGACAAGGGGAAAATATATACAGTACCTGAATGTACACCACTTTGACTGGTAGAAAAGCGGTATATAAGCCTAGTTAAATAAATTATGTATATAGATATGTACACATGCACAAACATATATATGTATTCAAATCAAAGTTCAATATTTAAAAAATGATGTCCAATTCTGCATTTTTACAGGCTTGTTCTGAGAAGAATGGTGTTGGGGGTCATCGTAATTGTTAAGTTCAATTATGACATTCTTGGGGAGCAGGGAGGGGAGAGGGGTGCAAGATGAGAGGTTTGCCTAGGGTGCTTCACAGCTTGGTACCAGCCCTGGAACTGCCAGGACTGTCACACCTCGTTTTACAGCAACCGCACTTAAAAAAGAACAAGCCCTTCTCTCGCACCCATCGCATGGTCGCTCAGCAGCAAAGGACAGCTCCTGATGCTTGGGGAGCACCATACTGTAACTATGACAGGAGGATGAGATCACACCAAGTGACCCCCTTGGCAGTCACCTCTGTGAACATTAATGGTGGCCCCTTTACACACGTCAATGGGGCATACGTCCATACAGGCCAGCTACAATTGCCTTCATAGATGTTATCCTCTAAGGTTGTGATTCTCAATGCTGTCCTGGGGGAGCATCATCCAGTCAGGTTTTCAGGATATCCATAATGAATATGCATGAGAGATTTGCATGCAATGGACGTACTGTACACAGCTCTACCTCATGGATATTCATTGTGGATAGCCTTAAAACCTGACTGAATGATTCTCCCCAGGACAGCAAGGAGAACGGCTGTTCTAAGTAAACGTGCAACTTGGGGATTTGGAGTGTGAAGTAAATTTTGTGAGAATTGCCACAAACGTCACCATCGACAATACTGGGAGATAGTTCCTTTGACCAATGTGATTTTGCAGGCTTGCAGAATTTTGCAGTATCTAATAGGTTGTAACACATCACAGGGCAGTGCAGGAGATCTGGGTCAGTATTCCCCACCCCATCAGGCAGGTCAGGATAGTGGATTATGGACGAGATGGTTCCCAGTGAGCATAGTAAGACAGACTTATGCAGATTCTGTAAGAAAAAGCTGCAAACGTTCACTCGTCTCGTAGTTCTAATGGCAGAAAATTTCTATACAGATAGACACAACAAGGTGGCACGCCTCATCCACTGGAAACTTTGTAAGCACTACAGCATCACTGTACCAGAAAAGCTCTAGGATCATGACCTTAAGAGAATAACAGAGAATGAAGATGTTATGATAACTTAGGACATTTCTATTTGGACGCATGCGAGGAAACCTGACACAATGGTAAAGGAGAAAAACACCCAAACGGCATTGATAGAGGTGTCAGTTCCAAGTGATTAGTCTGTGAATCATGTAGAGGGGAAGAAGATCCGGAAGTACCAAGAAATACAGTCAGACACCAAGAAAATGTGGCATAAAAATACAGAAATATTTCCCATCATATTGAGAGCCACAGGCCTGTTAAGAGGAATTTCCAATCACACTTTGACAAGTTGCCTATACATGTTACATCTTATGAACTCCAGAAGGAGGCGCTCCCTTTGGCACAGTGCAATACTATGGCGAGCATTAGCAGTAAATATGAGAGACTGAGAAAATACTCCACATACCCTGGGGCTTAGGAGTGAGGTTCGGGCTGTTATGTGCAAAATTAAGCCATTTGGAGAAACTGCCCCCTGGGAGGTGATCAGCTGCGGGGAATATGGCTGCCCCTACCAGTCAATAATCACGCAGAGACTGCATCTTGGAGGCAGCTATTTTTCCAGAATTTGAGCCAGCAAGGGTTGTAGATGATACCAAAATCTGCAATAGAGTAGACACCCAGGAAGGAGTTGATAACATGAGGAGAGGGATCTAGCTAAGCTTGAAGAATGGTCTAGAATTTGGCAGCTGAAATTTAATGCTAAAAAATGCAGGGTCATGCATTTGGGCTGCAAAAATCCAAGGGAGCGCTACAGTGTAGGGGGTGAGGTACTTCTGTCCACAAAAGAAGAGCTGGACCTGGGTGTGATTGTGTCTGACAATCTTAAAGTAGCTAAACAGGTAGAAAAGGCGACTGTAAAAGCCAGATGGATGCTTGGGTGTATAGGGAGGGGAATGGCCAGCAGAAAAATGGTGCTAATGTCTCTGTATAAGTCTCTGGTGCAACCTCATTTGGAGTATTGTGTGCAATTCTGGAGACCGCACCTTCAAAAGGATATAAACAGGTTGGAGTCTGTGCAGAGGGTGGCTATTAAAATGGTTAGTGGTCTTCGTTATGTAGCATATGAGGACAGACTTAAAAATCTTAATATGTATACTTTAGAGGAAAGGTGGGATGGACCGATATGATTGACACATTTAAAGACCTTTGTGGCATAAATGCATAGGAGGGTCTCTTTCAATTGAAGGTAAGTTCTGCTACGAGGGGACATAGAACGAGAGTGAAAGGGGATAAACTCAGGAGTAATATGTGGAAATATGTCTTTACAGAAAGAGTGGTAGATGTATGCAATAGTCTCCTAGTGGAGGTGCTGGACATGAGGACAGTATCTGAATTCAAAAAAGCATAGGACAAACACAGAGGATTTCTAAAGGTAAAAAGGGGACTGTTGTCGTTGATATGGATGGGCAGGCTAGATAGGCCATGTGGTCTTTTTCTGCCGTCATGTTTCTATTGAGAGCTGCCTGTCCACGTTGCCCGGGGAGATGGGCAGAGGAGTGGGATTCAAAGACAGGGTATAAGTAAAGAAGGATACAGAACCCCCCAACAGATGATCTGGTGAATTCTAGGTACATTTTTTCATTTAAAGTGAACTGGATTGGAAAAGGTTAAATCCACAGAAGGAAAATCAACAAAACCTAATTGGCTTCTGCTTTCCCTAGAAAACTTCACAAAGGAATCCTGCCCTCATTAATGTCTGAATACCTTCATTACATTTCTAGAATCTTCCTTGTCAGTGTGTGAATGGATTGGAACATTTTATTATCTCCCAAATGTCAGCCTGAGTTCCTGGATTTTGCTCCCAGCTGTTTTATGTTCACCTACTTTGGGAGGAACAAACATGCACCCCCTTTATAGAGCATCCTCCTCCCCTCCCTGCTGCACTTTCCTGTTTTTGAAAATCTGCTCCTCCAAAGCCACACTTCAAAAGAGCAATCCTTATTTAGAAGAGACTGGTGCTCTGTCATAATCTCCAATTATAAACAGCACAGCAGCACCGTCATTCACTAAGGTTCACAATGCCAGCAATGGTCACTTAGGCCAAGATTTCAAAACACTTTTCTGTCTCAGGATCATGCAAAAATTGTTAATGTCTTTTGTTGCTATTTTAAGGACAAGGCAGGTTCATACTGTTGCTTTAAGGCCAAAGTCACTTTACTCAGAAGTGAAACTAACAATGAAAATAAAGAGTCATAAAGTCTTTTTATCCTCTTCTTGCTAAAGCAGGGCTAAGCAGCAGCAGAGGTTCGTGTTATATACTGCGGGATGTATGCGAATGAAAGATGGGAGGATCAGCACTTCACTCAGGTCCTTCCATCGAGGTGGTGAAGGTACAGAGTGAGGAAATAGGATAGAAAAAGAGAGAGTTTATGCATTTGTGTTTCTGGTTCTATCATTCTGTAGCTCTGTGCTGCTTTGTATATGTGTGTATGCACAGGC
This sequence comes from Ichthyophis bannanicus, assembly GCA_033557465.1. NCBI lineage: Eukaryota > Metazoa > Chordata > Amphibia > Gymnophiona > Ichthyophiidae > Ichthyophis > Ichthyophis bannanicus. The sequence continues at coordinate 65,654,223 of CM066044.1, read as the reverse complement.
TAGCGTCTCTATGCATGCAGCTTTGTGCCAATCTGCATGTCAGTCACTGTGTGTGGGTGCATGTCTGTGTATGTGCACACATAAACCTGTGTGTCACGCCCCCGCATCCATTCTGCACATGTGCACTCACCACAGCTGGGCCCTGGCCTTCCCCTCTGTATCTCACTGAAAACCAGTGTCAGCTCCAAGCACCGTACTGATCTTGCTGCGCTCTGTCACCATCAGACATCCCTGATCCATTAGCAAGCTCATGCCCCTTCTGTAGCCATTTCAGCTCCTGCGTTACTATAGGATTTCTTTTCTCCGCAAAACCCACCATCGTCGGGTTACAGAGGGGCATGAACTGATCCCCAAGTTTTCAATGGAACCTCACCGAGATTGGTGTGAGAGAGACAGATAGATGCATGCATATAATCTGAAGAGGGGTCAGGGATGGCATTGGGGTAGTGATGCCGCCCACCAGGGTCTGCCACCCTAGGCAACCGCTACGTTAGCCTAGTAGACGGGCCGGCCCTGTATAAGAGACCAGATGATTCATTAATAAATGGCCACAGAAATCCAATATATTATTTACTGAACGCCAAAAAGAAAAACCACGTTTACAAAATGCCTTTCATTCAAACAGGGTTCTGAAGCACTTTGCAAACACAATATTCCCAAAACCTTCAATGGGACATTACTGCCTCTCATTTCCACTACACAGGTCACAAGTGTCCATAGAAGAACATTTGATCTGCCTATCTCAGCTGGGTAAGCTGAGGCAACTTTCCCAATACTACTGAGCAAATCTGTGTCAAAGCTGTGAAGGTAACCTGCTAGTCGCAGGAATTTACTGTCCGTCCTGTGCACCCCCTCCTCCATGATGCTCCCATCTCACTAATTCTCTAATGGAACCTCAGAAGGGACGTGATTTCATCCTGGTTCTTTTTGTTACATGATTATTATAGGGCACTTCATGTTCTTCAAGCTCAGAAAAGCGTAGTTACTCACCTGTAACAGGTGTTCTCTGGGGACAGTAGGAATCTGTCCTCACATATGGGTGACGTCGGCACTGACGGAGCCCTCGCGGAAGCATCCCCCCAGCTTTCAAAGAAAGCCTTTGGGAGATGCTACCATGCATGCGTGGTTCCCTTCCCGCCCAAGGGTGCTATCTTGCTCAGTCAGATGACATAGTTAAAAGACGGCAAAATAAAAGATGGTAAAGAAGCAACTCCAAGGGGAGGAGGGAGGGTTGTGAGGACTGATTCCTGCTGTCCCTGGACAACATCTGTTACAGGTGAGTAACTATGCTTTCTCCAGGAACAAGCAGGAAGTCAGTCCTCACATATGGGACTCCCCAGCTACAGGCTACCGAAAGCCCATAGCAGAACCAGGGGCTCCCTCATGGGGAGCCGCAAGTAGCAGCAAATGAGTCCATGTCTACAGACCACAGCAGGACCCTTGTGTCCGATGAAACCAGCACTCCAGTAGCCTGATCACAGAAGGGTCGGAGTTGCCTAAACCCCAAAATGGTTACGGAGCACAGCCTGGCCGAAGGCACTGTCCCATTGGGACTCTCTTTCCAGGCAGTAATGGGCTGTGAAGGTATAGACTGAAGACCAGGTGGCAGTCCGGCAGATATCCACCATCAGGATAGAGAGCAAGTATGCCACCAAAGCCACTATGGCCCTGACACGGTGTGCTATGATGTGGCCTTCCAGCGGGAGCTTCACCTGCTCATAAGCAAGGGCAATACAGTCCACCACCCAAGTGGACAACGTACGTTTGGTCACCGCCTCCCCCAGCCTACTGAGGTCGTAGGAGATGAAAAGCTGAGAAGCTTTGCGGTGGCCCTGAGTGCGTTGGATATAGAAGGACAAGGCCCTCTTACAGTCCAGGATGTGAAGGACTGCCTCTGCCCGACTGGAGTGAGGTCTTGGAAAGAAGGTAGGTAGCACCACTTCCTGATTGAGATAGTAGGGCGACACTACCTTCGGTAGGAATTTGGGGTGTGTGCGAAGCACCACTCTGTTCTTGTAGAACCTGGTATAGGGTGCCTCCGCCACAAGGGCCTGAAGCTCGCTAACTCTGCAAGCAGAGGTGAGCGCAACCAGGAAAGCCACCTTCCAAGAGAGGAAGTGAAGGTGGCAAGTAGCCAGAGGCTCGAAAGGTGGGCGAGTAAGCTGCCCCAACACTATGTTGAGGTCCCATTCAGTTGCCAGAGTACGAACCGGCGGCTTCGATACGAGCAGGCCCCGAAGGAAACGGGTCACCAACAGTTGGACCGAGAGGGGCTTACCATCCACCGGATGGTGGTGCGCCGCCAGGGCACTAAGGTGCACTCGGACAGAGTTAGACTTGAGCCCGGACTGAGAGAGATGAAGAAGATACTGTAACATCAAACTCTGGAATTTGTTACCGGAGGATGTAGTAAAGGCTGTTAGTGTAGCTGGGTTTAAAAAAGGTTTAGACAAGTTCCTGGAGGAAAGTTCCATAAACCATTATTAAGAAGGGACCCAGGATATCAATGCTTGACCCAGTACAAGCATTGTGGAACCTGTGTCTTTTGGGGAAACTGCTAGGTACATGTGACCTAGATTGGCCACTGCTGGAAACAGGATACTGGGCTTGATGGACCTCGGTCTGACCCAGTATGGCATATCTTATGTTCTCATCTTATCAGAGCCACTGGGAAAGGATCAGTGCCACATTCGGCATACCAAACAGAGAATCTGCGCCATTTGAGGGCATAAGACTTCCTAGTAGAGGCCTTGTGAGAGGCCAGCAGAATGTCTTCCACCTCAACAAGAAGTTCGAAAGGGGCCACCCTCTCAGCAGCCACGCTGTCAGCGACAGGGACTCCAAGATGGGGTGCAGTAGGGAGCCCCCCTCCTGAGATAGGAGACCCGGGGTGGTCCCCAAGGGGATGGGGGCCTTCAACGTCAGCTGCAGAAGCAGCAGGAACCATGGTTGCCTGGGGCACCAAGGAGCTATCAGGATGAGCGAGGCCCTGTCGCGGAGGGTCCTGAAGAAGGTCTTGGTGATCAGCTGTGTCGGAGGGAAGGCATATATGAGGCCACCTGGAGGGGTGGGCCTGCCGGGAGCAGAAGCAGGGCAACTGAAAGTTGTCCGGGCTGGCAAACAGATCCATCACAGGTTCCCCCAGAGCCAGAAAAGCCGGCTGGCTACCCTGGGGTCCAGTTGCTACTCGTGCGGCTGGAGAACTCTGCTGAGTCTGTTGGCCAGGAGGTTGTCCTGGCCTGGCAGGTACACTGCCCACAGGAGGCTACCCTGTTGGATAGTGTACGAGCAGAGGACCAGTGCCTCCTGACAGAGGGCACAAGACCCCATGCCCCTCTGTTTGTTCAAGTAGAACATTGCCACCTGGTTGTCCATCTGGACCAGCATTGGCTGGTGACGCAGTTGGTGACAGAAGACCCTCAGGGCTAGTTATATGGCTCAAAGCTCCAGGAGGTTGATCTGCTGGGTGCTCACATCTGGTGACCAGTTGCCCTGAGTGTGGAGATCACCACAGTGGGCTCCCCAGATGAGCAGGGAGGTGTCCGTGGTGAGGACCCTCAAGGGGCTTGGGGACTGAAAAGGCATGCCCGCCTCAAGATGCTGGGGCGACTGCCACCAGACCAGGGAGTCCACCAATTGGCAGGTCACACAGGCATGTTTATGTTTATGCAATTTCTTGATATACCGCCCAGGCTGAAGGGCATCAGAGCGGTTTACAATCACTATAAGCAGGTACTGGATACATTCCCTCGTCCCCAAAGGGCTCACAATCTATGTGTACCTGAGGCAATGAAGGGTTAAGTGGTTTGCCCAAGGCCACAAGGAGTGCCTATAGGACTAGAAACCCCAGTCCCTCCAGCCTGAGATTGCTGTCCCCAGGTGGGAACTGAACCCCTGGCCCTCTGGCCTGAGGTACCTTGTCCTAACCACTAGGCCACTCCTCCCTGAGACCACTGATCCCGAAGACACCACTATGCTGCCCTCATGTGGAGGCGAGCATCTGGGGTGACGTGGACTGTGGAGGCCATGTGCCCGAGGAAGCGTAGGAGAAGCCGGGTGGGCACCGAGGGACAGTGCTATACATCCTGAGCTAGAGACCTGAGACAATCGGCTCGGTCCCTGGGCAAGAAAGCCTTCGACTGGAGAGTGTCGATCTTTGCTCCAATGAACTCCAGACACTACCCACCTTATCAGGCCTCCCGAACTCCCCAACAGGGTCAGTAGGCCAAGGGACAAGGGCATGGCCCACGTACGCAGAAGGCTCCAAACCCCAGGCACCGGCTCCGGCCCAGCCTGGGGGGAGTTTTTGACTCCCTGAGCATAACCTCTCTACTCCAAGGAGACTCTCCGGGCTGCCAGTGGAAGGGGGGGAAAAAAGGCGCAAAGGCGCCAGGAAAAGAATGAAAACTACAAAAACAGACTGACTCGACGCCGAGGCAACAAGGTCGGCAGGCGGGAAGAGTACCGGTGCGATACCGGAGGTGAGTATGAAACTCAAAGAAGAAAAAAAATCAACCTTTTCTGGGGACAAGCCAGATGATCGTCTGAAGGGCTCCACGGAAAAAAGGAGACTGAGCAAGATGGCACCCTTGGGCGGGAAGGGGACCACGTATGCATGGTAGCATCTCCCAAAGGCTTTCTTTGAAAGCTGGGGGGATGCTTCTGTGAGGTTTCCGTTGGTGCCGACGTCACCCATATGTGAGGACTGACTTCCTGCTTGTTCCCGGAGAATACATGTGCTTCAAGTGAAACCAGACTTACTCTTTTCCTCGCAGTGACGTTGAGGGCAAAGGTTGCCTATGTTTCCTTCAACCAATAGGGCCAGTCCTACATTTCAAGCACCCCTAGGCCCAGATCTCCCCGATCTTGGCACAACAACAAATGACAGAGTTTTGTGGTCCCCAAAAAAACATCCCCTTTACCCCACTTCTGGCATAACAGCAGGGGCATGGTGTTCCTCACGTTCCCCCCCTCCCCCAAACCAAAGGATCAAAGGATTTCTTGGCTCTGATCTCCATCCTGGGATCCTTCTTTCCCCCAGCAGCTTCCCCTGTATCCTGCCCATTTTGATGGGATCCATATGAAGACAGGGGCAGGATAAAGAAGCCTAAAAAGTGACACTGGCTGATTCTTGCCTCCCCCTTCCTAAAAACTGCCTTGCATCTTCCTCCTCTCACTCCCTTTCTGCCCTGTGTCCCACTCTCTTTCATCCCCTCTGTCTCACATTCCCTCCCATTTCCCTCTGTCTCACTTTCCCTCCCATTTCCCTCTCTCGCCTTCCCTTCCATTTCCCACTGTCTCACATTCCCTCCCATTTCCCTCTGTCTCACATTCCCTCCCATTTCCCTCTCTCGCCTTCCCTCCCATTTCCCTCTCTCGCCTTCCCTTCCATTTCCCTCTCTCGCCTTCCCTCCCATTTCCCTCTGTCTCACATTCCCTCCCATTTCCCTCTCTCGCCTTCCCTTCCATTTCCCACTGTCTCACCTTCCCTCCCATTTCCCTCTCTCGCCTTCCCTTCCATTTCCCCCGTCTCACCTTCCCTCCCATTTCCCACTGTCTCACCTTCCCTCCCATTTCCCTCTCTCATTCCCTCCCATTTCCCTCTCTCGCCTTCCCTCCCATTTCCCTCTCTCGCCTTCCCTCCCATTTCCCTCTGTCTCACTTTCCCTCCCATTTCCCTCTCTCGCCTTCCCTCCCATTTCCCTCTCTCATCTTCCCTTCCATTTCCCTCTGTCTCCCCTCCCTTCCATTTCCCTCTGTCTCACCTTCCCTCCCATTTCCCTCTGTCTGACCTTCCCTTCCATTTCCCTCTCTCATCTTCCCTTCCATTTCCCTCTGTCTCACCTTCCCTTCCATTTCCCTCTCTCACCTTCCCTTCCATTTCCCTCTCTCATCTTCCCTTCCATTTCCCTCTGTCTCACCTTCCCTCCCATTTCCCTCTGTCTCACCTTCCCTCCCATTTCCCTCTCTCATCTTCCCTTCCATTTCCCTCTCTCATCTTCCCTCCCATTTCCCTCTGTCTCACCTTCCCTTCCATTTCCCTCTCTCGCCTTCCCTTCCATTTCCCACTGTCTCACCTTCCCTCCCATGTCCCTCTCTCACCTTCCCTCCCATTTCCCTCTGTCTCACATTCCCTCCCATTTCCCTCTCTCGCCTTCCCTTCCATTTCCCTCTCTCGCCTTCCCTTCCATTTCCCTCTGTCTCACATTCCCTCCCATTTCCCTCTGTCTCACATTCCCTCCCATTTCCCTCTCTCGCCTTCCCTCCCATTTCCCTCTGTCTCACATTCCCTCCCATTTCCCTCTCTCGCCTTCCCTACCATTTCCCTCTCTCGCCTTCCCTTCCATTTCCCTCTCTCGCCTTCCCTCCCATTTCCCTCTGTCTCACATTCCCTCCCATTTCCCTCTCTCGCCTTCCCTCCCATTTCCCTCTCTCACCTTCCCTTCCATTTCCCTCTCTCGCCTCCCCTCCCATTTCCCTCTGTCTCACATTACCTCCCATTTCCCTCTCTCACCTTCCCTCCCATTTCCCTCTGTCTCACCTTCCCTTCCATGTCCCTCTCTCACCTTCCCTCCCATTTCCCTCTCTCATCTTCCCTTCCATTTCCCTCTGTCTCACCTTCCCTTCCATTTCCCTCTCTCATCTTCCCTCCCATTTCCCTCTGTCTCACCTTCCCTCCCATTTCCCTCTCTCATCTTCCCTCCCATTTCCCTCTGTCTGACCTTCCCTCCCATTTCCCTCTGTCTGACCTTCCCTCCCATTTCCCTCTGTCTGACCTTCCCTTCCATTTCCCTCTGTCTCACCTTCCCTCCCATTTCCCTCTCTCATCTTCCCTTCCATTTCCCTCTGTCTGACCTTCCCTCCCATTTCCCTCTGTCTCACCTTCCCTTCCATTTCCCTCTGTCTGACCTTCCCTTCCATTTCCCTCTCTCATCTTCCCTTCCATTTCCCTCTCTCACCTTCCCTTCCATTTCCCTCTCTCATCTTCCCTCCCATTTCCCTGTCTCACCTTCCCTTCCATTTCCCTCTGTCTCACCTTCCCTTCCATTTCCCTCTCTCATCTTCCCTCCCATTTCCCTGTCTCACCTTCCCTTCCATTTCCCTCTGTCTCACCTTCCCTTCCATTTCCCTCTCTCATCTTCCCTTCCATTTCCCTCTCTCACCTTCCCTCCCATTTCCCTCTGTCTCACCTTCCCTTCCATTTCCCTCTCTCATCTTCCCTCCCATTTCCCTCTCTCATCTTCCCTTCCATTTCCCTCTGTCTCACCTTCCCTCCCATTTCCCTCTGTCTGACCTTCCCTTCCATTTCCCTCTCTCATCTTCCCTTCCATTTCCCTCTCTCACCTTCCCTTCCATTTCCCTCTGTCTCACCTTTCCTTCTCTTGCTTATCTCTCTTTCCCCCTTCCTATCTTTGTAAGACTGGTAATTCTCTGCCTCCCACCCCACCCCATATCCCCTTATCTGGCCCCATTTGACTTGTCTCCTCCCCTCTCTTCCTATCATCTCCCCCTTCTCTCCCCCCCCCCCCTTTTCTTCCTTCCTCTTTCTTCCCAGTGATGCTTCTTAAATAGTCTAGTAGAAGATTTGTCCCTGGTGACAAGGCTGTGCATTTTTGACAAAGTCAATACTAATTATCACAGGTAAATCCCATGGGTTCTGGGTATATCTCCTGGCTACTTGGATCCTTGCTTTTTCCAGTGAGCCTCAGTCTTTACGTTGGCTGAGGAGTAGGAGAGTCTGAAGTGGAGACATCGTGCATTACGGGGCTCTCTTAGTTCAGGTGCCAGGTTTGTTTCTTCATCTCATCTACACATAATGGAGTGGAGGAGTGGCCTAGTGGTTGGGGCAAAGTACTTCAGGCCGGAAGGTCAGGGGGTTCAAATCCCACTAGAGGACAGCAACCTTGGGCCGGAAGGACTGGGGTTTCTAGTCCCACAGGTGCTCCTTGTGGTCTTGGGCAAGCCACTTAACCCTCCATGTTCCCTGTAAAATAGTTATCTCCATGTTATAATGCCCTGTTCAATGGAAGCCACCTTGATATCATGACAGGCAGTATATAAGAAATGTTAAATAAATAAAAATACTCAACTTCCTTGATGTATTAGCTTGTTCCCAAGCTGCAACACTGCATCTACTACTGCTAATTATTGTATAGCACTACAAGGCATACACAGTGCTGTACATATAGATGTAGGAGACAATCCCTGCTCATCACAGCTTACAATCTAGTCAAGACAAAACACTAGAGTGGGGACCAGAGTATGGTAAGATACACTTAAGTAGCAGACCAGAGAGTGAGGAGCATCAGGATCCAAAAACAGCCTCAAAGAGGAAGAATTTTAGCCTGGATTTGGATATTTATTTATTTATTTATTTAATTCTCTTATATACCGCGCTATTCTGCATCAGTGCGGTTTACATTGAACAAACTGAAATTACATTGAACAGGGCATTATAACTTGGAGATAACTATTTTACAGGGAACATGGGCTATGGAGGGTTAAGTGGCTTGCCCAAGACCACAAGGAGCACCAGTGGGACTAGAAACCCCAGTCCTTCCAGACTCAGGTAGTTTGCTCCAGGCATATGGAGCAGCGAGATGGAATGAACTAAGTCTGGAGTTTGCAGTGGCAGAGAAGGGCCCAGGTAAAAGGGGTCTGCCAGAGGAGCAGAGTTCTCGAGGAGAGGTGCAGAGCGAGATAAAAAAGGAAAGGTAATGAGGAGCCGCAGAATGAATGCATCATGCCATTTGTCCTGATCACCAAGACACATGTATAGAATGTACCACATCCCTCTGGGCTACACCCCAATCGCCAGTGTCATGTGCACAGGGTGTGTAGCATCGCTCAGCGCTAGACGTCCTGGTCACCAACAACATGTGTGCATAGAGGGTAGAGCACTTCTCCATCGCCAGCAACACTGGTGCACAGCATCGCTCTGTGCCACTTGCCCTGATCCCCTGACCAGTGACATGCCACTGGATGCTGCCTGCCCTGATCACCAGCGGCAGACAAGTGGGCACAGGGTGTAGAGTGTCCCTCTTTGCTCCCTAGCCTGATTAACAGTGACGTGTGTTTGGGAGAGGCAGCTTTAATATTATCTGTTCTCTATTCTTGCTGGGAAAAGTGCAGCTGTGTGTGGCAGGATCTGTCTCGGGGTCTCTCCTCTTATCTGTTAGGCGTGAGCAAACACATCCAGAGAGTCTACCTAGGGCTTCTGCTACTGCTTATCATTTGTGTAGCCCTACTGTCCCTTTGCAGTGCTCTACACATTCAGGAAAGAGACAATCCCTGTTTGACAGAGCTTAAAATCTATCCAAGAGAGACAAACATAACAAACAAGGAACTAGGGTCATTCTCGAAGAGAAATGATTAAGAAGCACATGGGTGTCGAACAAGAGAACAAAATGTGTCAGGATCAGCCTCAAAGAGATGGGTTTTAAGCCTGGATTTGAATAAGGCCAAAGATGGAGTGTGATGTACCTGCTCAGGAAGTCGATTTCAGGCATACAGTGCGGCAAAGTGGAATGAAAAGGGTCTGGAATTGGCAGTAGAAGAGAAGGCACAGATAAAAGATTTTCCCGAGGAAGGGTGTAGGGAGAAATGAGAGAAGAGCCGCAGAACGAATTCACTTGTAGGTCATTAGGAGAAGCTTCAACTGGAAGGAGAAAAGAATAGGGAGCCAGTGATGTGACTTCAGAAGAGGGGGTACATGAGCACAGCAATGCTGGCAGAAGATCAGCCGTGCAGTTGAGTTTTGAAAGGATCGAAGGGGCGAGAAGTAATTCAATGGCAGATCCAGAGGAATAGATTGCAATAGTCCAAATGGGAGGTGGTGAGAGAATGGATGAGAATCTTAGTAGTAGGTTCAGAAAAGAAGGGGCAAATTTTGCTGATGTTATAGAGAAAGAGAATGGTTTAAAATAAGCAAAGGTGTAAGACAAGGTTGCATACTTTCCCCCTACCTGTTTAATTTATATGCAGAACAAATCATCAGAGAAGCAGGATTGTATGAAGACAACAGAGGTGTGAAGATTGGTGGAAGACTCATCAACAACCTTCGCTATGCTGATGATACCACATTACTGGCTGAAAGTGAAGATGATCTGAAACATTTGCTTCTCACAATCAAAGAACATAGTCTCAAAATGGGCCTGTACCTTAATGTAAAGAAGACAAAGATCATGACAACTGGCATAATCAACGGGTTCATCGTTGAAGGAGAAGAAATTGAAATTGTGAACAACTTTAACCTACTTGGATCAACTATCAATAAAGAAGCAACAAGCAGTCAAGAAATCAAACGACGCATTGCTCTTGGCAGAATGGCTATGAAAGACCTAGATAACATTCTCAAGAGCAGAGATGTCTCTCTCCATACAAAGATTCGACTTGTTCAAGCCATGGTATTTTCAATAACATCATATGGATGTGAAAGCTGGACAGTGAAAAAGACAGACAGGAAGAAAATTGATGCCTTTGAATTATGGTGCTGGCGGCGAATACTGTGTATACCATGGACTGCCAGAAGAACAAACCAGTCGGTACTAGAGGAGATCAAACCTAAGCTTTCTTTAGAAGCTCAAATGACAAGACTTCGACTTTCATACTTTGGACACATCATGGGAAGAGAGAGATCATTAGAGAAAGACATCATGCTTGGCAAGATAGAAGGTCAACGCAAAAGAGGAAGGCCAGCAATGAGATGGATCAATACAATAACAGCAGCTACGGGTACTAGTCTGTCAACAATGAGCCGCCTGACTGAAGACCGAACACAATTTAGGATAGTTACCCAGAGGGTCGCCATGAGTCGTCTCCGACTCGACGGCACTTAACAACAACAACATAGAGAAAGAAACGACAGGTTTTCGCTATCTGTTGGATATGTGCAGAGAAAGAGAGAGGAGTCAAAGATGACCAAGGTTGCAAGTCAAAAAGACAGGGAGGATGACAGTGTTCTCCACAGAAAGAGATAAAGGAAGAAGAGGGGAAACAGGTTTAGGAAGAAAGATAAGAAGCTCGGTCTTGGCCATGTTCAGTTTCAGACAGTGGCGGGACATTTAGGCAGCAACGTCAGACAGGCAGGCTGAAATTCGGTCCTGGATTCCTGGACAGATTTCTGGTATAGAGAAGTACATCTGAAAGTCATCAGCATAAGCACAGTTACTCACCTGTAACAGGTGTTCTCCAGGGACAGTAGGAATCAGTTCTCACATATGGGTGATGTCGGCGTCAACGGAGCACTTGCGGAAGCATCTCTCCAGCTTTCAAAGAAAGCCTTTGGGAGATGCCACCACACATACGTGGTCCCCTTCCCCCACCAAGGGTGCCATTTTGCTCAGTCAGATGACATAGCTAGAGCCAACAAAAGAAGATGGCAAAAAATACAGCAACTCCAAGGGGAGGGGGGAGGATGGAGGGTTGTGAGGACTGATTCCTGCTGTCTCTGGAGAACACCTGTTACAGATGAGTAACTACGCTTTCTCTGGGAACAAACAGGAAGTCAGTCCTCACATATGGGACTCCCTAGCTACAGGCTACCGGTCAAGCTATGAGCAGCAATAAGTCAGTCCAAAGGCAGATTCTGAAAAGACCCCAGTGTCCAGGGAGAACCATCACCCCAGTAGCCTGAACAAGAAGGGTCGGAGGTTAGGAGCTGCCTAGACCCCAAAGAGATTACGGAATACGGCCTGGCCGAAGGTGCTAACCTGTCGGGACTCCCTCTCCAGGCAGTAGTGAGCTGCAAAGGTGTGGACTGAGGACCAGGTGATGGCCCGGCAGATGTCTGCCATAGGGTCAGAGTACAAGTTTGCAATCAAGGTCGCCATAGCCCTGACGCTGTGTGCCGTAACCCAGCGCTCCAGCGGGAGCTCTGCCTGTTGGTAGGCGAGGGCAATGCAGTCTGCCACCCAGGTGGACAGGGTCCCCTTGGTTACTACCTCCCTAGCCGGCTGGGGTCATAGGAGATGAAAAGTTGGGAGGCTTTGCGATGGCCCTGGTATGCTGCAAATAGAAGGACAGAGTCCTCTTACAGTCCAAGGTATGGAGAATGACCACTGCCCTGTCAACATGAGGCCGTGGAAAGAAGATGGGGAGCACCATCTACTCATTGAGGTGGAACGGGGACATCACCTTCAGAAGGAATTTAGGGTGCGTGTGAAGCACAACCCTGTTCTTATAGAACCTGATGTAGGGTGGCTCTGCCACCAAGGCTTGAAGCTTGCTGACCCTGCGAGCAGATGTGAGTGCCACCAGGAAGACAACCTTCCAGGAGAGGTACCATAGATGGCAAGAAGCCAGAGGCTTGAATGGCGGCCCAGTGAGCCATGACAGTACCACATTAAGGTCCCATTCCGCCGGAGGTGGGCGGATGGGGGGCTTAGAGAGCAGAAGACCCCATAAGAACTGGGTAATGAGGGGCTGCGCAGAGAGGGGTTTACCCTTGATAAGGTGGTGGTGTGCCTAAAGAGCACTCAGGTGCACTCTGATGGAGTTGAGTCCAGCCTGTGAGAGGTGAAGCAGGTACTGCAGTACGGTCTGCAGCGGGCAGGAGAATGGGTTGACCCGTTGCTCTGCACACCACACTGAGAATCTGCATAGGCCTTCCTCGTGGAGGACTTATGAGAAGTCAGGAGGACCTCTTCCATCTCCCTCAGGAGAGGAGCCAAGACTATCTGTTCAGGAGCCATGCTGTTAGCGCCAGAGACCCCAGGTTGGGGTGAAGAAGGGAGCCGTCCTCCTGAGTCAGTAATCCTGGGGTGTTCCCCAGAAGGACCAGGGGCTTCATTGATAGGCGGAGTAGCAGTGGGAACCAAAGCTGCCTAGGCCACCTCAGGGCCACCAGGATCAGTGATGCCTTGTCCTGGAGTACCTTGAAAAGGGTCTTGGCAACCAGTGGCGTGGGTGGGAAGGTGTACAGGAGGTCCCCCGACCATGGATAAGGAAGGCATCCGCCGCCACCCAGGACAGGTGAGGCTGGCAAGAGCTGAGCATAGGCTGGGCTGTCAAAGAGGTCCACTAGTGGGGTGTCCCAGATGTGGAAGAGCTTTTGGGCTGCCCTGGGCTCTAGCTGCCATTCGTGCAACTGTAGGACCCTGCTCATTCTGTCCACCACTGCATTGTCCTTGTCTGGCAGGTATATCACCCTCAGGAGCATTCCTTGGCTGATCGCATACGAGCAATTGCCTCCTGGTAAGACCCTGTGCCTCCCTGCTTATTCATGTAGAACATCGTGATCTGGTTGTCTGTCTGGACCAGCACCGATTGGTGCTGTAGGCGATGGCCGAAAACTTTGAGTGCCAGGAATATGGCCCTGAGCTCCAGCAGGTTGACCTGATTTTGACTCTCTGTCCTGGAACAGTTGCCCTGTGTGCGGAGGTTCCTGCAATGGGCCCCCCACCCCAGCAAGGAGGTGTCTGTGGTGAGGACCAGCTGGGGCACTAGGTTACGGAAAGGTATGCCTGTCTGTAGGTGCTGTGTGGCTTTCCACCAGATGAGCGACTCCATCAGTGGGTGTCTCACGCACACCTGAAACCGGCCCATGGCAGAGACCCCACTGAGCTGCCCTCATATGAAGGCGAGCATTAGGGACAACATGGACTGTCAATGCCATGTAGCCGAGTAGATGGAGCAGGGAGTGCGCTGACACAGTGCAGTGGCGCTGTACATCTTTGGCCAAAGCTACTAGTGACTTGCTCTGTCTAGGGGGAGGAAGGTCTTAGTCTGGAGAGCATCCAGTTGAGCCCCTATAAAAACTCCAGATCCTGTGTAGGGGTCAGGTGGGACTTGGGACGGTTTATCACGAACCCCAGGTGCTGCAGGACACTGATGGTGCGGCCCATGACCTGCTGCACCTCTGTGGCCATGTCCCCTTTTACAAGCCAGTCATCCAGATAGGGGAAGACAAAGGCACCCTGGAGATGGAGGAAGACCACCATCACTGCTAGGCAATTGGTGAAGACTCTGGATGCGGAGGCTAGACCGAAAGGTAGCACCTTGTACTGGTAGTGGTCACCCCAGACCATGAATCTGAGGCACTGCCTGTGGCTGGGATGAATGAGGATGTGGATATACATATCCTTTAGATCCAAGGAGCATAGCCACTCTCCCTGCTGGAGGTATGGCAGCAATTTTCAAGGGAGAGCATCTTGAACTTCTACAGCAGGTTTCGCAGGTCTAGGATGGGCCTTAAGCCCCCAATTCGTTTTGGGACTAGGAAGTACCGTGAGTAGAACTCCTTGCCCCTTAGATGATGGGATACTGGTTCCACAGATTTGTCCGTGAGAAGACCTGCAAGTTCCTGCAGTAGCAGGGCCCGGTGCAGGGGGGTCCGAGAGGGCTCTCCTGGTAAGAATCGGGGAGATGTCTGGTCAAGGTGGAGAAGGTAGCCTTCTCTGACTACCTGGAGTGCCCAAGTGTCGTTGGTGATGGTAGGCCACCGGTGGGCAAAATGGACCAGACGTCACCCTGTGGGCAGCTGACCTCCTGAGGGTGGAGAGGCTATGCTCCAGGAGTCAAAAGCTCCTCTCAGGCTGTTCTGGAGCTGGCGCTGGGGGCTTGGGGCCCTTCTACTTGTAGAGGCCCTGACCTGCTCCTTTGGCATGGTGGCCCTGCTGAGGAGCTGGAGGAGCCTGATACTGCGGGTATCCCTGCTAATCCTGACCCTTCCTCGAATAGGGAGGCTTTTCCCCCAGGGTTTTCCTCCTGGGGAGGGTAGCAGTTTTCTTGAAGAGTCGAGTCCTTATAAGGAACTTGGACTCAATCTCTGCTGCTCTCTCTGCCATGGGTTTGCCAATGAGATTCTCTCCTTGACATGGGACATCGATGAGCTTGACCTGCACCCATTGCTCTAGATCTGAACACTGAAGCCACATCAGGCATCAGGCACCGATGCCCGCAGCAGCTATCCTCACTGCTGACTAGAAGCCATTGTAGGCCGCCCAAGTCAGATACTTCGAGCACTCCCCAATGCCCTTGGTCAGATTCTGGAATCGCTGGAGTGATCATCCCCGAGGCCAGTGGAGAACCTGGTAAGCTTCTTCGTCAAGTCCTGAAGGCACATGCCTATATAGAGATGGTATGCTTGGATCCGGCAAGCAAGCATTGAGCCCTGTTAGCACTTCCTACCGAGGATGTTGAGGGTGCGGGTCTCCCTGCTCAGGGGTACCGAAGAATGCGTCTTCTATCTCTTGAGCTAACGCATGGCCGACTCCACTAGTTATGCAGCAACTGCAGCTTCCTGAAGTCAGGACCTCACTGGACTTGGTACATTGCATCGAGTCCATGGCTGACTATGGGCACAGACACAGCGTCTCCCACATGCGGTGGAGAAATCTCTCGAGGATGGAGGGGACGGGAATCATCAGTGCCTCCTTCAGCAGGGAATTGTATTGGAGACTCTGTAGCTCCTCTGTGCAAGGATCCTCCTCTGACTCTGTGGAGATGGCCAGTGCCCTCGACATGTCCCGCATGAAGTCGAGGAACGAGGTGTCCTCAGGTGGTGACCGATGCTGGGTCGCCAGAGGGTACGGGCCCAATGGGACATTGCGGTGTTTGCTAGCATCCAGTGATGTCTCATCCTCAGATTCCCAGTTGGAGGGGGATTTGGTGCCGGGTTAGGGGGCTGGAGCCGCGATCACTCACCAGTGAGGATCTCATTCCCGAGGATTGAGACTGTGATCGAGACCTCTGCCAAGGATTGACTTGAGATGGCGGGCTCATGAGGATCTGCTCGGCAACTGGGGAAGTCCTCGATGTCGAGGTCCCAGTGATCTGGGCGATGCATCGGCGGAGCTGGGCATTGGCCCCTGTTGTGTGGCAAGGAAGGCAGACAAACAGTGCTCCAAGACCACTATCCTGGTTTCCCACTCAAGAGGTGTCGCAGCCTTCAACCCGGACACCGGGGTTACTGAGTCCAGCATCAGCGAGGAGAGGGAGTCCTTGATGAGGATGGCCTCGGGTGTCCTATGCTGATCGCTGGAGGCTTCTAAATCCTTCTGGGGGACCTTAGCCAGCTGCTCACGCTCTGACTCCTTAGATCCTCTGGGCGGGCTGTTAGTCCTGAGAGGAGTTCCTCAAAGATTTTTTCTTCTTCTGTTCACACTCTGGGGAGCCCCTGTCGGAAGCCCTGCAGCTCGTCGGTAGCCGAGGGATCACTGCGCGACTCCTGGGATTTGGATGGGGCCCTGGAGCGTGGAGTCACTGGGGCAGATGCTAACTGTTTGAAGATCTCATCGTGCTTCTGCTGTTGGAGTTTGATGGCTTTAGTGGACATCTTTCTACAAAGGCTACAGGCCTCCAAGTCGTGGTCAGCCCCTTAGACACTGGAGGCAGCAATTGTGTGTGTCAGTAAGGGACATATTTTTTGTGCACCGATCACACTTTGTAAAGCCTCTGATCATCAGGGGAAAAAGTACCTCGGCGAGGTTGAAGACCTGAGGAGTGGCCAGCAGTAGAAAAAGGGCACAAATCAGCGTCAAGGGAAAAACTTACAAAAATGGGTCTGAGATGCAATGCCGGGGCAAGTGAGCCCAGAGGCAGGAAAGGAACCAGTCACAACAGGAGAAAATAAGAAACACCTTACTGAGAAAATAATCAACTTTTTCCGGGGAAATCGGACAGACAAAAAGGAGACTGAGCTAGCTGGCACCCTTGGGCGGGAAGGGGACCATACATGTGTGGTGGCATCTCCCAAATGCTTTCTTTGAAAGATGAGGAGATGCTTCCATGAGAGCTCCGTCACCACCAACATCACCCATATATGAGGACTTACTTCCTGCTTGTTCCAGGAGAAAAGATGGTACTGAAAACCATGGGAGATCAGGGCTTCAAGGTTTCAAATATAAAGGAAGAAGAGAAGAGGTCCCAAGACAGAACCCTGAAGTACACTGACTGATAGTGGGATAGCAGTGGGGAGGATCCACCATAGCATATACTCAAAGTGTAACGGAGAGATAAGAAAAAACTTAGCCCCAAAATCCAAGCACGGACAGAGTATGGAGGAGAAGGTGTTGATCAACGGTGTCAAAAGCAGCAAATGGGTCAAAAAGGATGAGGATTGAATAAAGACCCTTGGATTTGGGCAGGAGGAGGTCACCAGAGACTTTGGCAAGGGCTCGTTCTGTTTAATATAGAGGGCAAAAGCCAGATTGCAGTGGATCCAGAAGGGCTTGAGAGAAAGTCAAGCCAGGGTGGGAACCACACATTTCAGTAGTTTGGATGCGAAAGGGAGGAGGGAGATGGACCCATGGTTGGAAGGGCAGATAGGCTCCAGTGAGGATTTTCGGAGGAGGGGTATGACCACAGCATGTGAAGACAGCAGGAACCGCTGCAGTGGAAAGTAACAGACTGAGGGTCTGACAGATGGAAGAGACCTCGGCAGCAGGAGAGATAGAGGTTAGTAGATGGGTGGGAAATGAATTAAAGGACAAGGTAGTGAGTTTGCAGGAGAGAAGATGTGCAGTTTCCTTCTCAGTGATTTCAGCAAAGGAGGAAAGGGTGTCAGAGGTAGAAAGAAAGATTTTGGCAGAATGTGGGAGAAGGTGATCCTGTTGAGAACTCAAGACTAATCTTGTGAACCTTGTCAGCCTCAATTCAAGAACAAGGAAAATGGTTTTCTGCCATCAGGATGAAAACAAATGTCCTAGTGGGGAGAACTATGGTAAAGCTCTTCTGCTGCCCTCCCAGCCTCACCCTCTTTCATTATTAAAGGACAGCCAGCAATCAACATGGGCTAAAGCCTGGCAAGTCCCTTCTCGCCTCTGTGCAAAGCTGTGCTGTCCTCATTCTGTAGCATCCAGTGTATTTATGAGCTCTGGGTGTCTGGCACTCCAAACTGTTTTAAATGTGACTACTGTCACCTCTTGCCTAGGCCTCGCAGATCTGCACACAGTACATTTCTGCTCTTATTAAACCTATATTGTTCTCATTTTCTGCTGAGTGTCCTGTGGATATCATTAACATTTGTAGGAGGGGGAGTGAGGAGGAGTTTCTACAATCCTCCAAATGCATCAGAAGTGTTATTAAAGTGAAGGAGCGGGTACTGATAAGCAGCTGCTATTTCCCATCTCTCTGCTTTTAGACATCTTTAGATTTTTTTCTCTCACTCTCTCTCCTTGTACCCCCTTGTTCCTTTCCTTAATCCTGCAGTCCTCTGACTCGCTGAGGTCTTCGAATTTACTTCTCTTCTAGAATGACAAAGCTGCACCCTACAGAACATAAATGCTATACCTCAGCAGAGAGACAATTCAATTAAAATGCGGCTAGCCTAGCATTCATGCCACACAAGTGCACCATGGCAGACCCCTGCCATGCGAAGAGACCTAGGCTCAATTCCAGATCAGCTCTTCCATACTGCCCGGGTTAGCCAGGTCTGGGAGTGCAGCTGTGTGAAGGAAGGGCATTGTAATCATCGCACTGCGGCGACTCCCCATGGTCAAACTTAGGTACACATCCCAGGATCCAGAAGGAGCTCCAGGAGGAAGACCACTGGGTTAGATGAAAAGGGTGTAAGGTTAGAGGGGTGAAACATCTCAACTAATTCTGAATGAAGACTGTGATGCTACAGACCCAATAGAGGCAGGTTTTGATAAAGATGGAACTCTACAGGAAGCAACTACCATGACAAAATGCAATACTAAACTGTTTTATGGTGACCTAGTTTCTTAAGACCTGTTGCCCTTTTTCTCCTGCCATCTTCACCCTCAGGCACTCCTTGCCCTCACTGGCCTCCTTCAAAGTGCACTTTAAGTGTTTGGCCAGCAGGGGTATCCACGGTGCAGGAACTGCCTTCCCTCCCTCCCTCCCTCCACAGGCCTGAGCTATTCCTGGGTCATGGCAAGTCCCAACACAACTGGTGAATGGAGGGTTTAGAGCTACAGCCCCACAGGTGGACCTGGGTCCAGTACACATTTTCCAATTCCTGTCCCACTACATTCTGCAAACGTAGGCCAGGCAATCGCAGCCCTAAACACAGATTATTTTTTTAGTGCTCATTTTAAACACTAATTGAAATACATTTTTGATCCTTGCAATCGTGCAGTCTTCATGGGCACAGAGTACTACAAATCACAGAATGTGTTGGTAAAGGGAAGGACTTTCATTTTTTTTTATTAATGAAACAGAAAAAGGTATTGGATCATTTGGTAACCTTGTGTTAAGGAAAGTCATAATGGGGTACACAAAAACCAAAATGCCTTAGAGGATGTGGGGAATGAGAGTGGGAAAGCAAGATCACCCCCAGGTCCCAGAGCGCCACAATGCTAGTTTGTTAAGAAATAACCTGCGACCTGGGAAAGAACCTACAGGGAAGGAAGGATAAAGCTGAGAGGAGCGGCCGCAGTGCAGACACCTGAAAACTCTGTCAGAAAATAATTAGTTCCAAAAAGCAGGTCTGAATTGGGACTAGCACAGTGGGAAAGAAGAAGATGAGCGTGCTCAGATGTGACCAGAGACATCTATTCCATCAGCATCTGAAGACCATGGTGCAATGCACTGCAGAAGTCTTTGGTCTCAGTGTGTTCCCAGCAGCTGGATCAAATCCTGGTTTTATCCTAGACGTGCACAGAGACAGAATTCTGATTTCACCTCCAGGAAGGGAATGGGCTAGAACTAAACATCCAGCACCCCTATTTCAGTAGCGGGGAGAGGTAGAAAAGCTCCTACTCTAACACACCCCTTCCTCCCCACGAATTACCGACAAGGTGGTAATGCATCACAGAACAACAAAAACAGGAGAATTGTGTTCAAACCTCATCACCGTATACTCACTGTATGGGCACTTAACTGCCCCAACTCACTGCTTTTATTCTCCCTTTCTCTACCTCCCTTCAGCCGTTCCTCCCTCTGCTCTTGCCAGTATATACTAACTGCTGTCTAGTTCCACCCCAGAACTGGCCGCAGTGTGTGCATTTCTGGCTCGGTAAAGCACAGCATGATGTGGCATGTAGGAGCACCGCTCTGCTTGCTCTGCACACCGAATGTCTTTTCTATGTCTTGGTTTCCTGTCTCTGTTCTGACATAAGCTTGATTTACACTGTGTGTGCCAGCGTGTGAAAAGTTCCCAAGAGGTACATCTGGTAAAAGAAAGAGTGAAATCCCTCTGGCTCTCTTTCAGCACACCAAAGAGGGAGACGGGGCACAAACGGGAAGATTCTGCTGGAAAGAGTCGAGCTGATATCTCAAGGGCAAAGTGTGAGGTGGTCTACTCTAGTGCCACCACTGGCCTATCACAGTCCAGTAGAGAGCATCAGTAGCAGACTCTGCAAGAGGTGTTATTAGGGTAACACCGGAATTTGCCCCCCTCCCCACTAAGGTTCTCTGCAGTGCTCAAAGTTGAACTGCACATATGAATACAAGGGTAAAGAGCGCTGAACTGGCAAACAACCACCACAAAATGCCATCTGTCTACCTAGTAACACAGCTACCATAACTGCCATCATTTCTAAAGTTAGTCCAGCAGCTCACAGACATGGGATTGTGCGGTGGAATACTGGATATTTTAATGGAAGATTCACGTCAAGATAAGTAAATCAACGCAATCACCCTGAACTGAAAAGAAAGTTGGTTCGAAACAATGTTGTGTCGGTTTTGAGTGCTGTCAAGCATTGGGCTATCTAAGTGACTATTGGACATTTGTTTCTTAAAGGCTGAGCATAGTGAATAAAGTAAAATGGATCCTGGGCAGAACGAGCTCAATATCGGCTGGTATCTTTGAAAATGTGTCTGGGCAAAAACGTTTTAAGGACTGATTGTGTGGTATGGGAATTAAGGTAATACACGTAGTGCACTAGTGGGTTCCGATAAGTAATCCTACGGCTAATTATCATTTCTAAAGTGCCAAGCTCTACAGATCGCTGCAGCTCTCTTCCAGATGACACTGTTTGCTTCTCTCTGTCTTCCTCTTCTTGTAGCACTGGGTCATGGGTATTGCTGAAATCTCTGTACAGAGGTGAAGTGCTGATGCCCCTACGACAGCTGGTGACCCCTCACCTAACTAGCTTGTGCTAGCAGAAGTCCTCTTTCTGGCAGAAGGCTGAATCTCCAGGCGGTTGACCCTTGTACCCCCTGAGCTACCGTCTCATCTCTCTGCTCCTCCACATCCTTGGCAGTCTGGAGACGAACTAGCTTTTGCTTACAATCCTATAAGTCTTCCCTGCTTTTGATACCCTCATCGCAGACGTCCCTGATCTTGTAAGGTGAACCAAATCCCAGTTGTGGCTTGCCCCCCAAAACAGTTTCCTCCGCTGCTGCACCCACTCTGCTGAGTGTCTCTGGTTAAAGTCCAGTTTACACGCCGACGTCTAAATTTCTGACTCATGTTCACCTCTGTCCAGTTTGCTATTACATTCTTTATAAGCAAGCTGATTTAATGAAATGTAATTGACCACCAAACATAAAACTTCATATAGTCTGATAAAAAAAGCAGAACCTCCAGCGCAGACACCTCCAGCGCAGACAACTCCAGTGCAGACACCTCCAGCGCAGACACCTCCAGCGCAGAACCTCCAGCGCAGACACCTCCAGTGCAGACACCTCCAGCGCAGACACCTCCAGCGCAGACATGATTTCACAAACGTGGACGTGCTGGATAAGGACATCTGTGGTGCTGTCTACACAGAGATCCCAGAACAGTATTTCCGAGCCTGGAAGCCTAGGACAGCCTAATGGTTAGAGCAGTGAGCTAGGAATATGGTACCAGGGTTCAAATCCCGCTGCTGCTGTTGTTGACATTGTGCTGAGTACTAGGAATGATGGAGTGCTTTCTTCCAGATGTTTTTCGGCCAAAACGAGCACTTTTTAGGTGCCTGGAGCAAGTCTAAACTTAGTTGAGACTCTGCATGTCTTTCTGAGATCAGACAGGGACACCCAGGTCCCTGGGATCACCCCTGCCACGCTTCCACCACACCGCTGTTCAGACATCAACCTCCTCATCCTGTGAAGGTCACCAGAGCCAGCTTCTAAAACGGCTCTGCAGACGTCTCTGTGCCCATTTTCAGATGCCCAAAGCACGAAGAGGGCTTCCAAAATGACCCAACTGATGAATAAGAAAAAGCACCAGCTCAGGACCAGAGGCAGCTCTACCTTCCAACAGACAAAGGAGGCAGCAAATCATCTCTGTGTTGCCTGAACCCTGGGCTGTCTCTTCACAAAAATTACCTCTCTCCTCCAATCATTTCCTTCTCCTCCTGACCCCCCCCCCCCTTTCACTGTGCCCAGAGGGGGCCTCATTGCTTTCAGAGCAAGGTTTCCAGGATTTCATCTGAGCTAAGACAGGCCGATGCAGAACCTCTGCATTACAGTGCTGTGCAAAAGCGCTAACCTAGTTTCCAAAGGCAAGCTTAATGCAGACGCTTTGCTCGCTGACGCTGTAAGCAAATAGCATGCAAATGAGCTGTGCACAAAGCGTCTGCGTTAAAGAAGGAGAGCGAACCAGACGCGTGTGCACAGAGGTCTGCTTTAGCACGCAGCAGCTATACCTGTTCACAGAACGACTTGCTTGCCCCTTGTGCACACGTACTGAAATGCTATTTGGCACATAAACACCAATATCATTCTGCATAGAATATTAATGTCTATGCACCAGATAGTATTCCCAGCACACCTTCCCCTGCCATTTGTTTCACCACTCCCATCAGCAAAGCTGGAAAAAGGCTGCAGGTGCTATATGCTCAAGAGAGAGAAAAATGAGCATAAATGCCTCACCAGCGCTGACCGCAGGCCTATGAGCTAATCCTTTACGCCTCCTCTGACCTTGCGTTAAAATGCCGGCATTGAGCTCAGCCTCCTTGTCTTCTGCACACTTCCCTGCATTTGTGCTGAACAGCTAATTGCTTCATTACCATTGATTTAAATGTGCTGTGCGCTGCTGTCTGCTGGAGGCTTTGTGCACCATTAGCTCATGCCCAAAACTCCTTTCTGCACTGGTAGCAAAGAAAATTATCACCCCTGCCCTCTCTTCACTGGACACCATTGTCTGACCTCTCCAAACTACTAGAACAAAATCGTTACTTCTGTTGCCTGGACTCTCTTACCTCTCAAACCATCCCAAAGCTTCCAGTGAGGGGGCAAATGAGAAAAAACATTGGGGATACAATCTTGGATCAAAAATGGGATATGTAGGAAGGTATTGCTGCCCAAGCTTCTCCTCTCATCCCCTTCTACAGTAGCTCTTATTCAGTTCTCTCTCCTCCCCTCCCCCCCAGTTTCTTCTCACTCTCCCCTCATCCTTGCCCTCTCACCTCTCCATGGGTTGATCTCCTCTATCACATGCCCTCAGTTTTCAGTGCTTTCCCCTCTATCACTCCCCCTCCTGCCAATCTATCTGGCTAGTCAGGTGGAATGTGGAGATGCATTAGTCTGGTTCTGGGATCATTTTTGGCATTCCAGAACCAGACTAATGTTTTATTTTTTTTTGCTAGTGCTATCAAGTCAGTGCTGACTCCTGGCAATCCAACTGCCTCTGAGTTTTTGTGGCAATGTATCACCGGAAGTAGATTGCCAGCCTTTTCTTCTGAGGCAATGGAGGGTAAAGTGACTTGCCCAAGGTCACAAGGAGTGCCAGTGGGAATCAAACCCTTGATCTTCTGGGTACTAGGCAGTTGCTCTAACTGCTAGACTACTCCTCCGCTCCTTTATGCTGTTGTTTTATATTGGGGGAAAATGGCATTACCCTCTGGTCAGGTGCTCGGCTGAAAGGTACCATTGCTTGTCTACTCCTAGTGCCCAGTGACAGTGAGAGGAGGGAGGGAAAGGAGAGATGTGACTGCTCAACCTGGATCCTGGTTTCAGTGTATTTCCATGACAAAGGCCCAGTTTAACGAGAG
Source organism: Ichthyophis bannanicus (assembly GCA_033557465.1). Lineage (NCBI taxonomy): Eukaryota > Metazoa > Chordata > Amphibia > Gymnophiona > Ichthyophiidae > Ichthyophis > Ichthyophis bannanicus. Next base: position 65,630,398 of record CM066044.1, on the reverse strand, counting down.
GTTAGAGGTTCAACAAGGTCAAAGGGCTGCGAGGTCAGGCCAGCCCAGGGCCTGTGTAGCCAGTGCACTATACCTCTGCTGGACATTTGCCCATGGCAGTGAGAGGTTGCCGACCTTCAGGGGTTATTCATCAGCTGTCATTCAAAAGGCTTGGCCCACCCCATCCTGCCTCGAAAATCCAGAAACCACAGAGAAAACCTGGAATGGGATCAGGTGTTCATATTTCTCGTAGTGACTTTTAGGCTGTTCCTTCAGATGATTCAGTCTCCCTCTTCCCTCACAACGGGCCTCTCCTGCCATACACAAGCGACAGTCGCAAGATCCACAGATTGACAGTCTCCCTGGAAAGGAGGGCAAGCAGGAAGAGACTGTTCTAGCAGACACTGCAGATTAGAAGAAGAAATAGCAGGTGGGGGAATCGTAAAGGGTCTGAAGACATCTGACATAAAACCACTATCAAGAAGGACTAGTCCCAGCTTAGCGCAGAGCTGACAAGACTACACAGAAATCTCACAACTACCTAGATCCTTTGGCCCCATAACATTTAGCACAAACTGAGAATATTTACCATAACTGAGGAGGGACAATAGGGAGAGAGAGGATAAGGGCTTTGATAGGAAAGCAACTATTAGTTACAGAGGGCTGTGAGTTAGTGGAAAAGACAAAAATTAAAATGGGGTCAGAGTAAGATAATGACTCTTTCTTGCCTTTGTCTATCTTAAAATTTGCACATAGGCCTTAAATCCTTTGAGACCTGGAGAATGCAGACTACTGCCCATCAGGCAAAACCGGGCCATTGTACCTTTCTGTCCTATAAGAGGCTCTGTCAGACCTCAGATTTCTAGAGGCTTCTACGCTAGCTTACATCAACACCTCAACCAGTGTTATAAACTCTATGAAATCCTGCTCAGAGGAGTTATGATCCTGTCTGGACAAGGAGAGGAATTTGGAAGGGTGCAGCACACCTCCTTCCCAGCTCTCGGAGCGCTCTTTGCATTCACTGCTGCTTTTCAGAACCAAGCAGATGGATTCAATGTTCAGTTATATCACCGAGAAAATTCATCTTCGCTGGCAAACAGAAGTTGGCACCATTACTAAGAATTTCTCCGAGAACACCTGTGCTAGATGGAGCAGTGTGTGAGACGCTAGCTCCACTATCTGTACTGTAGCTGTTTGGTGGTGTGCATGGGTAACCTGTCTGGGCTGCACCTGATCTGTGTTGGGGTGTGTGTGTGTGTGTGTGTGTGACGTCTCACTAACATGTGCCTGAAGCAAACAGCCCAACCCTTCATTTCTCCAAAGCTCTGCTGTCAGTACACTCTGATGGAAGCAGCCTAGATCTGCTTCTCCTCGGGGTGCACAGCTCAGTGCCCTCACCTCTTCCTTTCCTGCCTTCTCCTTATCTGCCTGCGGCCTTCACAGCGGATGAAATTTAACAGATGCTTTTGCCTTCTTCTGGCCGTTTCCATATTAACATTTCGGCAAGACAAGTTTTGTATTAAAGTAAGATTAAAACTTGTCTCTCTCTTGCACGCTGGGTAAAAGGTTGAGCTTCTTAGCCACTTCCTATCACAGTCTTTATCAAGCACAGATGAAGTCAGAGAGCCAGACTCAGAAGCACAACGCAACGTTACGCAATATGAACAAACTGCCTGCAGTCAGGGCTGGAACAGCTGCTCCCCGCAAAGAGTCACTGTCCTCCCATGGCAATTTCACTGAACAATTCAGAGAGAATTAATATGCAGAGGCAAATTGTGCCCATCGTTACATGGCTTCTCAGATCCTAAACTCTCCCTGTACTAGGATTTCCAACAGCACAAAGAAAATCCTGCGGCACTCAGATTGAGGAGCTACAGACGACCTGCCCTTGGTGCCTGAAGGAGATCAATAACCAGAAGATGAAGAAAGGCTCTGCTTGGCCAGCCTACTGCCTATTCTCTATATGAAACACCAATGTCTTACTTTACAGTTAAGTGATTGAGAGGCAACAACAGCTTCCCCTCTCTGCGCTATAGCCCTCCTGCACACACTGCACTGCTTCCCCTCTGCGCTATAGTCCTCCTGCACACACTGCACTGCTTCCCCTCTGCGCTATAGACCTCCTGCACACTCTGCACTGCTTCCCCTCTGCGCTATAACCCTCCTGCACACACTGCACTGCTTCCCCTCTGCGCTATAACCCTCCTGCACACACTGCACTGCTTCCCCTCTGCGCTATAGTCCTCCTGCACACACTGCACTGCTTCCCCTCTGCGCTATAACCCTCCTACACACACTGCACTGCTAACCCTCTGCGCTATAACCCTCCTTCACACTCTGCACTGCTTCCCCTCTGCGCTATAACCCTCCTGCACACACTGCACTGCTTCCCCTCTGCGCTATAACCCTCCTGCACACACTGCACTGCTTCCCCTCTGCGCTATAGTCCTCCTGCACACACTGCACTGCTTCCCCTCTCTGCACTATAGCTCTCCTGCACACTCTGCACTGCTTCCCCTCTGCGCTATAGTCCTCCTGCACACACTGCACTGCTTCCCCTCTGCGCTATAGCCCTCCTGCACACACTGCACTGCTTCCCCTCTGCGCTATAGTCCTCCTACACACACTGCACTGCTTCCCATCTGCGCTATAGCCCTCCTGCACACTCTGCACTGCTTCCCCTCTCTGCGCTATAGCTCTCCTGCACACTCTGCACTGCTTCCCCTCTCTGCACTATAGTCCTCCTGCAAACACTGCACTGCTTCCCCTCTGCGCTATAACCCTCCTGCACACACTGCACTGCTTCCCCGCTGCGCTATAGTCCTCCTGCACTGCTTCCCTGTCTGCTCTGTCCTCCTGTACACTTTGCACTGCTTCCCCTCTCTGCGCTATAGTCCTCCTGCACACACTGCACTGCTTCCCCTCTGCGCTATAACCCTCCTGCACACACTGCACTGCTTCCCCGCTGCGCTATAGCCCTCCTGCACACTCTGCACTGCTTCCCCTCTGCGCTATAGCTCTCCTGCACACTTTGCACTGCTTCCTCTCTCTGCACTATAGCTCTCCTGCACACTCTGCACTGCTTCCCCTCTCTGCACTATAGCCCTCCTGCACACTCTGCACTGCTTCCCCCCTCTGCACTATAGTTCTCCTGCACACACTGCACTGCTTCCCCTCTCTGCGCTATAGCCCTCCTGCACACTCTGCACTGCTTCCCCTCTCTGCACTATAGCCCTCCTGCACACACTGCACTGATTCCCCTCTCTGCGCTATAGCCCTCCTGCCACTCTTCAGTTTTCCCTCTCTGAACTATATCCCTCCTACCACTGCACAGCTTCCCCACTCTGTGCTATAGCACTCCTGCACAATCTGCACTGTTTCCCCTCGCTTCACTATAGCCCTAATGCACAGCTTCCCTCTCTGCGCTACAGTCCTCCTGCATACACTGTACTGCTTCTGCTCTCCACACTATACCCTCCTGCACACTAAAGCCCTCCAGTGCACTCTGCACTGCTTCCACTCTCTGCACTATAACCCTCCTGCGCACACTGCACTGCTTCCACTCTCTGCAATATAACCCTCCTGTGCACACTGCACTGCTTCCACTCTCTGTGCTATAACCCTCCTGCGCACACTGCACTGCTTCCACTCTCTGCGCTATAACCCTCCTGCGCACACTGCACTGCTTCCACTCTCTGCACTATAACCCTCCTGCGCACACTGCACTGCTTCCACTCTCTGCACTATAACCCTCCTGCGCACACTGCACTGCTTCCACTCTCTGCACTATAACTCTCCTGCGCACACTGCACTGCTTCCACTCTCTAAACTATAACCCTCCTGCGCACACTGCACTGCTTCCACTCTCTACACTATAACCCTCCTGCACACTCTGCACTGCATCCACTCTCTGCACTATAGCCCTCCTGCACACACTGCACTGCTTCCCCTCTTTGCGCTATAACCCTCCTGCACACACTGCACTGCTTCCACTCTTGCACTATAACTCTCCTGCGCACCCTGCACTGCTTCCCCTCTCTGCACTATAACCTCCTGCGCACAATGCACTGCTTCCACTCTCTGCGCTATAGCCCTCCTGCACACACTGCACTGCTTCCACTCTCTGCGCTAACCCTCCTGCACACACTGCACCCTCTCTGCACTATAACCCTCCTGCACACACTGCACAGCTTCCACTCTCTGCACTATAACCCTGCTGCGCACACTGCACCCACTCTCTGCACTATAACCCTCCTGCGCACACTGCACTGCTTCCCCTCTCTGCACTATAACCCTCCTGCGCACACTGCACTGCTTCCACTCTCTGCACTATAACACTCCTGCTCAGACTGCACTGCTTCCACTCTCTGCACTATAACCCTCCTGCGCACACTGCACTGCTTCCACTCTCTGCACTATAACCCTCCTGCGCACACTGCACTGCTTCCACTCTCTGCACTATAACCCTCCTGTGCACACTGCACTGCTTCCACTCTCTGCACTATAACCCTCCTGCGCACACTGCACTGCTTCCTCTCTACACTATAACCCTCCTGCGCACACTGCACTGCTTCCACTCTCTGCACTATAACCCTCCTGCACACACTGCACTGCTTCCACTCTCTACACTATAACCCTCCTGCGCACACTGCACTGCTTCCACTCTCTGCACTATAACCCTCCTGCGCACTCTGCACTGCTTCCACTCTCTGCACTATAGCCCTCCTGCGCAATCTGCACTGCTTCCACTCTCTACATTATAACCCTCCTGCGCACTCTGCACTGCTTCCACTCTCTGCACTATAACCTTCCTGCACACACTGCACTGCTTCCACTCTCTGCGCTATAGCCCTCCTGCACTCTGCACTGCTTCCACTCTCTACACTATAACCCTCCTGCACACTCTGCACTGCATCCACTCTCTGCACTATAACCCTCCTGCACACACTGCACTGCTTCCCCTCTTTGCGCTATAACCCTCCTGCTCAATCTGCACTGCTTCCACTCTTTTCACTATAACTCTCCTGCGCACTCAGCACTGCTTCCCCTCTCTGCACTATAACCTTCCTGCGCACAATGCACTGCTTCCACTCTCTGCGCTATAACCCTCCTGCACACACTGCACTGCTTCCACTCTCTGCGCTATAACCCTCCTGCACACACTGCACCCACTCTCTGCACTATAACCCTCCTGTACACACTGCACAGCTTCCACTCTCTGCACTATAACCCTGCTGCGCACACTGCACCCACTCTCTGCACTATAACCCTCCTGCGCACACTGCACTGCTTCCACTCTGCACTATAACCCTCCTGCGCACACTGCACTGCTTCCACTCTCTGCACTATAACTCTCCTGCTCAGACTGCACTGCTTCCACTCTCTGCACTATAACCCTCCTGCGCACACTGCACTGCTTCCACTCTCTGCACTATAACCCTCCTGCTCACACTGCACTGCTTCCCCTCTCTGCACTATAACCCTCCTGTGCACACTGCACTGCTTCCACTCTCTGCACTATAACCCTCCTGCGCACACTGCACTGCTTCCACTCTCTACACTATAACCCTCCTGCGCACACTGCACTGCTTCCACTCTCTGCACTATAACCCTCCTGCACACACTGCACTGCTTCCACTCTCTACACTATAACCCTCCTGCGCACACTGCACTGCTTCCACTCTCTGCACTATAACCCTCCTGCACACTCTGCACTGCTTCCACTCTCTGCACTATAGCCCTCCTGCGCACTCTGCACTGCTTCCACTCTCTACATTATAACCCTCCTGTGCACTCTGCACTGCTTCCACTCTCTGCACTATAACTCTCCTGCACACACTGCACTGCTTCCACTCTCTGCGCTATAACCCTCCTGCACACTCTGCACTGCTCCCACTCTCTGCACTATAGCCCTCCTGCACACACTGCACTGCTTCCACTCTCTGCACTATAGCTCTCCTACGCACTCTGCACTGCTTCCACTCTCTGCACGATAACCCTCCTGCGCACACTGCACTGCTTCCACTCTCTGCACTATAACTCTCCTGCGCACACTGCACTGCTTCCACTCTCTAAACTATAACCCTCCTGCGCACACCGCACTGCTTCCACTCTCTACACTATAACCCTCCTGCACACTCTGCACTGCATCCACTCTCTGCACTATAACCCTCCTGCACACACTGCACTGCTTCCCCTCTTTGCGCTATAACCCTCCTGCACACACTGCACTGCTTCCCCTCTTTGCACTATAACTCTCCTGCGCACCCTGCACTGCTTCCCCTCTCTGCACTATAACCTTCCTGCGCACAATGCACTGCTTCCACTCTCTGCGCTATAACCCTCCTGCACACACTGCACTGCTTCCACTCTCTGCGCTAAACCTCCTGCACACACTGCACACACTCTCTGCACTATAACCCTCCTGCACACACTGCACAGCTTCCACTCTCTGCACTATAACCCTGCTGCGCACACTGCACCCATTCTCTGCACTATAACCCTCCTGCGCACACTGCACTGCTTCCACTCTCTGCACTATAACCCTCCTACGCACACTGCACTGCTTCCACTCTCTGCACTATAACTCTCCTGCTCAGACTGCACTGCTTCCACTCTCTGCACTATAGCCCTCCTGCGCACACTGCACTGCTTCCACTCTCTGCACTATAACCCTCCTGCACACACTGCACTGCTTCCCCTCTCTGCACTATAACCCTCCTGCGCACACTGCACTGCTTCCACTCTCTGCACTATAACCCTCCTGCGCACACTGCACTGCTTCCACTCTCTACACTATAACCCTCCTGCGCACACTGCACTGCTTCCACTCTCTGCACTATAACCCTCCTACACACACTGCACTGCTTCCACTCTCTACACTATAACCCTCCTGCGCACACTGCACTGCTTCCACTCTCTGCACTATAACCCTCCTGCGCACTCTGCACTGCTTCCACTCTCTGCACTATAGCCCTCCTGCGCACTCTGCACTGCTTCCACTCTCTACATTATAACCCTCCTGCGCACTCTGCACTGCTTCCACTCTCTGCACTATAACCCTCCTGCACACACTGCACTGCTTCCACTCTCTGCGCTATAGCCCTCCTGCACTCTGCACTGCTTCCACTCTCTACACTATAACCCTCCTGCACACTCTGCACTGCATCCACTCTCTGCACTATAACCCTCCTGCACACACTGCACAGCTTCCCTCTTTGCGCTATAACCTCCTGCACACACTGCACTGCTTCTCCCCTCTTCTGCACTATAACTCTCCTGCGCACCCAGCACTGCTTCCCCTCTCTGCACTATAACCTTCCTGCGCACAATGCACTGCTTCCACTCTCTGCGCTATAACCCTCCTGCACACACTGCACTGCTTCCACTCTCTGCGCTATAACCCTCCTGCACACACTGCACCCACTCTCTGCACTATAACCCTCCTGCACACACTGCACAGCTTCCACTCTCTGCACTATAACCCTGCTGCGCACACTGCACCCACTCTCTGCACTATAACCCTCCTGCGCACACTGCACTGCTTCCACTCTCTGCACTATAACCCTCCTGCGCACACTGCACTGCTTCCACTCTCTGCACTATAACTCTCCTGCTCAGACTGCACTGCTTCCACTCTCTGCACTATAACCCTCCTGCGCACACTGCACTGCTTCCACTCCTCTGAACTATACCCCTCTGCACACACTGCACTGCTTCCCCCCTCTCTGCACTATAACCCTCCTGCGAACTCTGCACTGCTTCCACTCTCTGCACTATAACCCTCCTGCGCACACTGCACTGCTTCCACTCTCTACACTATAACCCTCCTGCGCACACTGCACTGCTTCCACTCTCTGCACTATAACCCTCCTGCACACACTGCACTGCTTCCACTCTCTACACTATAACCCTCCTGCGCACACTGCACTGCTTCCACTCTCTGCACTATAACCCTCCTGCGCACTCTGCACTGCTTCCACTCTCTGCACTATAGCCCTCCTGCGCACACTGCACTGCTTCCACTCTCTACATTATAACCCTCCTGCGCACTCTGCACTGCTTCCACTCTCTGCACTATAACTCTCCTGCACACACTGCACTGCTTCCACTCTCTGCGCTATAGCCCTCCTGCACACTCTGCACTGCTCCCACTCTCTGCACTATAGCCCTCCTGCACACACTGCACTGCTTCCACTCTCTGCACTATAACCCTCCTGCGCACTCTGCACTGCTTCCACTCTCTGCACTATAACCCTCCTGCACACACTGCACTGCTTCCCCTGTCTGCCTATAACTCTCCTGCGCACTCTGCACTGCTTCCACTCTCTGCACTATAACCCTTCTGCACACTCTGCACTGCTTCCACTCTCTGCACTATAACCCTCCTGCACACACTGCACTGCTTCCAATCTCTGCACTATAACCCTCCTGCACACACTGCACTGCTTCCCCTCTCTGCACTATAACCCTCCTGCACACACTGCACTGCTTCCCCTCTCTGCACTATAGCCCTCCTGCGCACACAGCACTGCCTCCCCTCTCTGCACTATAGCCCTCCTGCGCACTCTGCACTGCTTCCCCTCTCTGCGCTATAGCCCTCCTGCACTGCTTCCCCTGTCTGCTCTGTCCTCCTGTACACTTTGCACTGCTTCCCCTCTCTGCGCTATAGCCCTCCTGCAGACACTGCACTGCTTCCCCTGTCTGCTCTATAGCCCTCCTGCACACACTGCACTGCTTCCCCTGTCTGCTCTATAGTCCTCCTGCACACTCTGCACTGATTCCCCTCTCTGCGCTATAGAGCCCATTCCACTGTACAGGTTTCCCTCACTGAGCTATAGTCCTCTGCACACACTGCACAGCTTCCCCACTCTGTGCTATAGCCCTCAACACTCTGCACAGTTTTCCGTCTCTGAACTATACCCTCCTGCACACTCAGCACTGCTTCCCCTCACTGCGCTATAGCCCTCCTGAACTGCTTCCCTTCTCTGCACTATAGTCCTGCACACACTGCACTGCTTCCACTCTCTGAACTATAACCCTCCTGCACACACTGCACTGCTTCCCCTCTCTGCACTATAACCCTCCTGTGCACACTGCACTGCTTCCACTCTCTGCACTATAACCCTCCTGCGCACACTGCACTGCTTCCACTCTCTACACTATAACCCTCCTGCGCACACTGCACTGCTTCCACTCTCTGCACTATAACCCTCCTGCACACACTGCACTGCTTCCACTCTCTACACTATAACCCTCCTGCGCACACTGCACTGCTTCCACTCTCTGCACTATAACCCTCCTGCACACGTCTGCACTGCTTCCACTCTCTGCACTATAGCCCCTCCTGCGCACTTCTGCACTGCTTCCACTCTCTACATTATCACCCTGCTGCGCACTCTGCACTGCTTCCACCACTCTCTGCACTATAACTCTCCTGCACACTCTGCACTGCTTCCACTCTCTGCGCTATAGCCCTCCTGCACACTCTGCACTGCTCCCACTCTCTGCACTATAGCCCTCCTGCACACACTGCACTGCTTCCACTCTCTGCACTATAGCTCTCCTGCGCACTCTGCACTGCTTCCACTCTCTGCACTATAACCCTCCTGCACACACTGCACTGCTTCCCCTGTCTGCCTATAACTCTCCTGCGCACTCTGCACTGCTTCCACTCTCTGCACTATAATCCTTCTGCACACTCTGCACTGCTTCCACTCTCTGCACTATAACCCTCCTGCACACACTGCACTGCTTCCAATCTCTGCACTATAACCCTCCTGCACACACTGCACTGCTTCCCCTCTCTGCACTATAACCCTCCTGCACACACTGCACTGCTTCCCCTCTCTGCACTATAGCCCTCCTGCGCACACAGCACTGCCTCCCCTCTCTGCACTATAGCCCTCCTTCGCACTCTGCACTGCTTCCCCTCTCTGCGCTATAGCCCGCCTGCACTGCTTCCCCTGTCTGCTCTGTCCTCCTGTACACTTTGCACTGCTTCCCCTCTCTGCGCTATAGCCCTCCTGCAGACACTGCACTGCTTCCCCTGTCTGCTCTATAGCCCTCCTGCACACACTGCACTGCTTCCCCTGTCTGCTCTATAGTCCCTGCACACCTCTGCACTGATTCCCCTCTCTGCGCTATAGAGCCCATTCCACTGTACAGGTTTCCCTCACTGAGCTATAGTCCTCTGCACACACTGCACAGCTTCCCCACTCTGTGCTATAGCCCTCAACACTCTGCACAGTTTTCCGTCTCTGAACTATACCCTCCTGCACACTCAGCACTGCTTCCCCTCACTGCGCTATAGCCCTCCTGAACTGCTTCCCTTCTCTGCACTATAGTCCTGCACACACTGCACTTCCCCTCCCTGCATTATAGCCCTCCTGCACACTCTGCCCAGCTTCCACCCTCTGCACTATAGCCCCCTGCACACACTGTACTGCTTCGCCTCTCAGCACTATAGCCCTCTTACACATTATGCACTTCCCCTCCCTGCAGTATAGCCCACCTACACACTCTGCATAGCTTCCCCTCTCTGCGCTGTAGCCCTCCTGCCATTGTACAGCTTCACCTCTCTGCGCTATAGCTCTACTGCGTACACTGCACTGCTTCCCCATTCTGCGCTATAGCTCTCCTGCACACTCTGCACAGCTTCCACCCTCTGCACTGTCTTCCCTCGCTGCACTATAGCCCTAATGCAGACTGCACAGCTTCCCTCTCTGCTCTACAGTTCTCCTGCATACACTGTACTGCTTCCCCTCGCTGTGCTATAGCCCTCATGCACACTCTGCACTGCTTCCGCTCTCCACACTATAGTCCTCCTCCACACTAAAGCCCTCCTGTCCACTCTGCACTGCTTCCCCTTTCTGCATTATAACCCTCTTGCACACTCTGCACAGCTTCCACCCTCTGCTCTATAGCCCTCCTATACAATGTGAACAGATTCCCCTCTCTGTGCTATAGCCTCATGCACACTCTGCACTGCTTCCCCTCTCTGCGCTATAGCCCTCCTGAAATGCTTCCCATCTCTGCACTATAGCCCTCCTGCATACTCTGCACTGCTTCCCCTGTCTGCTCTATAGTCCTCCTGCACACTCTGCACTGCTTCCCCTGTCTGCTCTATAGTCCTCCTGCACACTCTGCACTGCTTCCCCTGTCTGCTCTATAGCTCTCCTGCACACTCTGCACTGATTCCCCTGTCTGCTCTATAGCCCTCCTGCACACTCTGCACTGCTTCCCCTGTCTGCTCTATAGCCCTCCTGCACACTCTGCACTGATTCCCCTCTCTGCGCTATAGCCCTCCTGCACTCTGCACTGCTTCTCCTCTCTGCGCTATAAAGCCCTTTCCACTGCACAGCTTCCCCACTCCGTGCTATAGCCCTCAGCACTCTGCACAGTTTTCCGTCTCTGAACTATAGCCCTCCTGCACACTCAGCACTGCTTCCCCTCACTGCACTATAACCCTCCTGAACTGCTTCCCTTCTCTGCACTATAGTCCTGCACACACTGCACTTCCCCTCTCTGCACTATAGCCCTCCTGCACAATCTTCACTGCTTCCCCTCTCTGCGCTATAGCAGTCCTGCACACTCTGCACTGATTCATTTCTCTGCGCTATAGGCTTCCTGCACTCTCTGCACTTCTTCCCCTCTCTGTGTTACAGCCCTTCCTGCACACTCTGCCCTTCTTCCCACATCTGCACTATAAGCCTCCTGCACACTCTGCACTGCTTCCCCTCTCTGCACTATAGCCCTCCTGCACACTCTGCACTGCTTCCCCTCTCTGCACTATAGCTTTCCTGCACACTCGGCACTGCTTCCCCTCTCTGCACTATAGCACTCCAGCACACTGCACTGCTTCCCCTCTCTGCGCTATAGCCCTCCTGCACACTCTGCACTGCTTCCCCTCTCTGCTCTATAGTCCTCCTGCACACTCTGCACTGCTCCCTTCTCTGCACTATAGCTCTCCTGTCACTCTGCACTGATTCCCCTCTCTGCACTATAATCCTCCTGCAACACTCTACACTGCTTCCCCTCTCTGCACTATAGCCCTCCTGCACACTTTACACCTGCTTCCCCCTCTGCACTATAGCTCTCCTGCACACTCTGCACTGCTTCCCCTCTCTGCACTATAGCCCTCCTGCACACTCTGCACTGCTTCCCCTCTCTGCACTATAGCCCTCTTGCACACTCTGCACTGCTTCCTCTCTCTGCACTATAGCTCTCCTGCACACTCTGCACTGCTTCCCCTCTCTGCACTATAGCTCTCCTGCACACTCTGCACTGTTCCCCCTCTCTGCGCTATAGCCCTCCTGCACACTCTGCAGTGCTTCCCCTCTCTGCACTATAGCCCTCCTGCACACTGCACTGCTTCCACTCTCTACACTATAACCCTCCTGCACACTCTGCACTGCATCCACTCTCTGCACTATAACCCTCCTGCACACACTGCACTGCTTCCCCTCTTTGCGCTATAACCCTCCTGCACACACTGAACTGCTTCCCTTCTCTGCACTATAGTCCTGCACACACTGCACTTCCCCTCTCTGCACTATAGCCCTCCTGCACATTCATCACTGCTTCCCCTCACTGCGCTATAGCCCTCCTGCACACTCTGCACTGATTCATTTCTCTGCGCTATAGGCTTCCTGCACTCTCTGCACTTCTTCCCCTCTCTGTGTTACAGCCTTCCTGCACACTCTGCCCTGCTTCCCACATCTGCACTATAAGCCTCCTGCACACTCTGCACTGCTTCCCCTCTCTGCACTATAGCCCTCCTGCACACTCTGCACTGCTTCCCCTCTCTGCACTATAGCTTTCCTGCACACTCGGCACTGCTTCCCCTCTCTGCACTATAGCACTCCAGCACACTGCACTGCTTCCCCTCTCTGCGCTATAGCCCTCCTGCACACTCTGCACTGCTTCCCCTCTCTGCTCTATAGTCCTCCTGCACACTCTGCACTGCTTCCCTTCTCTGCACTATAGCCCTCCTGCACACTCTGCACTGATTCCCCTCACTGCCCTATAATCCTCCTGCACACTCTACACTGCTTCCCCTCTCTGCACTATAGCCCTCCTGCACACTCTACACTGCTTCCCCTCTCTGCACTATAGCTCTCCTGCACACTCTGCACTGCTTCCCCTCTCTGCACTATAGCACTCCTGCACACTCTGCACTGCTTCCCCTCTCTGCACTATAGCCCTCAAGCACACTCTGCACTGCTTCCCTCTCTCTGCACTATAGCTCTCCTGCACACTCTGCACTGCTTCCCCTCTCTGCACTATAGCTCTCCTGCACACTCTGCACTGTTCCCCTCTCTGCGCTATAGCCTCCTGCACACTCTGCAGTGCTCCCCTCTATGCAATATAGCCCTCCTGCACACTCTGCACTGCTTCCCCTCTCTGCACTATAGCTCTCCTGCACACTCTGCAGTGCTTCCCCTCTCTGCACTATAGCCCTCCAGCACAGTGCACTGCTTCCCCTCTCTGCGCTATAGGCCTCCTGCACACTCTGCACTGCTTCCCCTATCTGCGCTATAGGCCTCCTGCACACTCTGCACTGCTTCCCCTCTCTGCGCTATAGGCCTCCTGCACACTCTGACCTGCTTCCCCTCTCTGAGCTATAGCCCTCCTGCACACTCTGCACTGCTTTCCGTCTGTGCACTATAGCCCTCCAGCACACTGTACTGCTTCCCCTCTCTGCGCTATAGGCCTCCTGCACACTCTGCACTGCTTCCCCTGTCTGCTCTATAGCCCTCCAGCACACAGCACTGCTTCCCCTCTCTGCACTATAGCTCTCCTGCACACTCTGCAGTGCTTCCCCTCTCTGCACTATAGCCCTCCAGCACACTGCACTGCTTCCCCTCTCTGCGCTATAGGCCTCCTGCACACTCTGCACTGCTTCCCCTCTCTGCGCTATAGGCCTCCTGCACACTCTGCACTGCTTCCCCTCTCTGCGCTATAGCCCTCCTGCACACTCTGCACTGCTTTCCCTCTCTGCACTATAGCCCTCCAGCACACTGCACTGCTTCCCCTCTCTGCGCTATAGGCCTCCTGCACACTCTGCACTGCATCCCCTGTCTGCTCTATAGCCCTCCAGCACACTGCACTGCTTCCCCTCTCTGCGCTATAGGCCTCCTGCACACTCTGCACTGATTCCCCTCTCTGCACTATAGCCCTCCTGCACACTCTGCACTGCTTCCCCTCTCTGCACTATAGCCCTCCAGCAAACTGCACTGCTTCCCCTCTCTGCGCTATAGGCCTCCTGCACACTCTGAACTGCTTCCCCTGTCTGCTTTATAGCCCTCCAGCACACTGCACTGCTTCCCCTCTCTGCGCTATAGGCCTCCTGCACACTCTGCAGTGCTTCCCCTCTATGCACTATAGCTCTCCTGCACACTCTGCACTGCTTCCCCTCTCTGTACTATAGCCCTCTTGCACACTCTGCAGTGCTTCCCCTCTATGCACTATAGCCCTCTTGCACACTCTGCAGTGCTTCCCCTCTATGCACTATAGCTCTCCTGCACACTCTGCACTGCTTCCCCTCTCTGCACTATAGCCCTCTTGCACACTCTGCAGTGCTTCCCCTCTCTGCACTATAGCCCTCTTGCACACTCTGCAGTGCTTCCCCTCTATGCACTATAGCTCTCCTGCACACTCTGCACTGCTTCCCCTCTCTGCAATATAGCCCTCTTGCACACACAGCACTGCTTCCCCTATATCACGATCGCCCCTCTGGACACTCTGCACTGATCCCCTATCTGCACTATAGCTCTCCTGCAAACTCGGCACTGCTTCCCTCTCTGCTCTATAGTCCTCCTGCACACTCTGCACTGCTTCCCCTCTCTGCTCTATAGTCCCTCCGTCACACTCTGTCCACTGATTCCCCTCACTGCCCTAGTAATACATCCTGCACACTCTAACACTGCTTAACCACCTCTCGCACTATAGCCCTCCTGCACACTCTGCACTGCTTCCCTCCTCTCTCTGCGCTATAGCCCTCCTGCCACACTCTGCAACTGCGTCCCCTCTAGTGCGCTATAGCTCTCCTGCACACTCTTGAACCTGCTTCCCCCCTCTATGCCTAACTATATCTCTCGACACACTCTGGCACTGCTTCCCCTCTCTGCACTATACCTCCCTCCTGCCACGCGCTGCACTGCTTCCCCTCTCTGCACTATAGCTCTTCCTGCACACTCTGCATGGCTTCCCCTCTCTGCGGCTATAGCCCTCATGCACACTAATGCAATGATTCCCCTCACTGCCCCTATAAATCCTCTCTTCACACTCGGCACTGCTTCACCCGATGCACTATTAGCCCTCCTGCACACACTGCACTGCCTTCCCCTCCTCTGCGCGATAGCCCTCCTGCACACCCTGCACTGCTTCCCCTCTCTGCTCTATAGCACGCTTGCACACTCTTTTTTTGCAGTGCTTCCCCTCAATGCACTATAGCCCTTCTGCACACTCTGCACTGCTTGCCCCTCACTGCACTATAGCTCTCCTGCACACCCGAGACACTGCGTCCCCTCTCTGCGCTATAGCCCTCCTGCACACTCTGCACTGGCTTCTCCTCTCTGCACTATATCTCCCTGCACACTCTGCACTGCTTCCCCCTCTCTGCAGCTATATAGCCCTCCTGCCACACTCTGCACTGCTTCATCCCTCAATGCACTATAGCTCTCTCTGCACACCTCTGCCGTGCTTCCGCCTCTCTGCGCTATAGCTCCTCCTGCACATTCTGCACTGCTTTCCTCCCCCTCTCTGCCACTATAGCTCTCCTCACACTCTGCACTGCTTCCCCTCTCTGCACTAATAGCTCTCCTGCAGGGACCCCACTGCACTGCTTCCCCTCTCTCCGCATATGGCCCTCCTGCACACATCTGCACTGCTTCCCCTCGCTGCACTATAGCTCTCCTGCAACACTACTGCACTGCTTCCCCTCTCTGCACTAAGACCTCCTGCAAACTCTGCACTGCTTTCCCCTCTCTGCTCTATAGTCCTCCTGCACACATCTGCACTGCTTCCCCTCTCTGCACTATAGCCCATCCTGCAACAACTCTGGAACTGCTTTCCCCTCTCTGCTCTATAGTCCTCCTCGCACTACTCCTACACTGCTAGTCCTCCCCTCTCTGCACTATAGCCACCTCCTGCACACTCTTCACTGCTTCCCCTCTCTGCGCTATAGCCCTCCTGCAGCCAATCTGCGTTGCTTCCCCTCCTCGCACTATCGCTCTCCTCCTGCACACTCCCACCCCACCCATGCAATGTTTCCCCTACTATGCACTATAGCTTCTCCTGCACACATTGCACTGTTACCCCTCTCTGCGCTATAGCTCTCATGCACACTCTGCACTGCTTCCCTCCCCTCTCTGCACTATAGCCCTCCTGAGATCACTCTGCAACTGCTTTCCCCTCTCTGCAATATAAGCTCTCCTGCCACACTCTGTCACTGATTCCCCTCATCATGCACTATAGCTCTCCTGCACACTCTGCACTGCTTCCCCTCTCTGAACTATAGCTTTCTCCTGCACACCTCTGCACTGCTTCCCACCCTCTATGCACTATAGCCCTCCTGCACACTCTGCCACTGCTTCCCTCTCTGCACTATAGCCCTCCTGCACTCCTCTACTCTACTTGCTTCCCATCTTCTGAGCTATAGTCCTCCTGCAGCACGTCTGCACTGATTCCCCTCACTGCCCTATAATCCTCCGGCCAACTCTACACTGCTTCCCCTCTCTGCACTATAGCCCTCCTGCAACACTCTGGACACTGCTTTCCCCTCTTCCTGTCTGCGCTATAAAGCCCTCCTGCACACTCTGCACTGCTTCATCTCTGCGCTATAGCTCTCCTGCACACTCTGCACTTGCTTCCCCTCTATGCAACTATAGCTCTCCTGCACACTCTGCACTGATTCCCCTCTATGCACTATAGTCGCTCTCCTGCATCACTCTGCACTGCGTTCCCCTCACCCCTGCACGATAGCTCCTCATGCACACTCTGCACTGCTTCCCCTCTCCTGCACTATAGCTCTCCAGTACACTCTGCACTGCTTTCCCTCTCTGAACTATAGCCATCTTTGCACACTCTGCACTGCTTCCCCTCTCTGCACTATAAGCCACTCCTGCACACTCTGCACCTGCTATCACCTCTATGCACTATAGCCCTCTTGCACACCTCTGGCACTGCTTCCCCTCGACTGCACTATGACCCTCGGCAACACTCTGCACTGATCCTCCCCTCTTCTCTGCACTATATAACCCTCCTGCGAAAACTGCACTGCTTCCCCTCTATGCAATATAGCTTCCTGCACACTCTGCAATGCGTCCCCTATCTGCACTATAGCTCTCCTGCACACTCTGCACTGCTTCCCCTCTCTGCACTATAGCCCTCCTGCAACACTCTGCACTGCATTGCCCCTCTCTGCACTATAGCCCTCTGCACACTCTGCACTGCTTACCCTCTCTGCCCGATAGTCCTCTCCTGCACACTCTGCACTGCTTCCCCTCACTGCACTATAGCCCTCCTGCACACTATGCACTGTTCCCCTGCTCTGCGCTATAGCCCTCCTGCACACTCTGCACTGCTTCCCATCTCTGCACTATAGTCCTCGCCGCACACTCTGCACTGCGTCCCCTCTCTGCGCTATAGCCCTCCTGCACACTCTGCACTGCTTCCCCTCTCTGCGCTATAGCCCTCCTGTCACTCTGCACTGATTCCCCTCTCTGCACTATAGCCCTCCTGTCACTCTTCACTGCTTCCCCTCTCTGCGCTATATACCTCCTGCACACTCTGCACTGCTTCCCCTCTCTGCGCTATAACTCTCCTGCACACTCTGCACTGCTTCCCCTCTCAGCACTATAGTCCTGCAAAATCTGCCCTGATTCCCCTCTCTGCACTATATCCCTCCTGCACACTCTGCCCTGCTTCCCCTCTCTGCACTATAGCCCTCCTGCCCACCCCTGCACTGCTTCCCCTCTCTGCACTATAGCTTTCCTGCACACTGCACTGCTTCCCCTCTGCACTGAGACCTCCTGCACAATCGCCCTGCTTCCCCTCTGCGCTATAACCCTCCTGCACACACTGCACTGCTTCCCCTCTCTGCACTATAGCACTCCTGCACACTCTGCACTGCTTCCCCTCCCTGCGCTAGAGGGCTCCTGCAAACTCTGCACTGCTTCCCCTCTCTGCACTATAGCCCTCTTGCACACTCTGCACTGCTTCCCCCTCTCTGCACTATAAGCCCTCCTGCACACTCTGCACTGCTTCCCCTCTGCACTATATTCCTCCTGTACACACTGCACTGCTTCCCCTCTCTGCACTATAGCCCTCCTGCACACTCTGCACTGCTTCCCCTCTCTGCACTATAGCCCTCTTGCACACTCTGCACTGCTTCCCCTCTCTGCACTATAGCTCTCCTGCACACTCTGCACTGCTTCCCCTCTCTGCACTATAGCCCTCCTGCACACTCTGCACTGCTTCCCCTCTCTGCTCTATAGCCCTCCTGCACACTCTGCACTGCTTCCCCTCTCTGCACTATAGCACTCCTGCACACTCTGCACTGCTTCCCCTCTCTGCACTATAGCTCTTCTTCACACTGTTCTGTGTCTCCTCTCTGCTCTATAGCCCTCCGGCACACTCTGCACTGCTTCCCCTCTCTGCGCTATAGCCCTCCTGCACACTCGGCACTGCTTCCCCTATCTGCACTATAGGCCTCCTGCACACTCTGCACTGCTTCCCCTCTCTGCACTTAGCCTCCTGCACACTCTGCACTGCTTCCCCTCTCTGAACTATAGCCCTCCTGCACACTCTGCACTGCTTCCCCGTCTGCACTATAGCTCTCCTGACACACTGCAGCTTCCCCTCTCTTCACTATAGAGCTCTCCTGCACACTCTGCACTGCTTCCCCTCTCTGCACTATAGCCCTCTTGCACACTCTGCACTGCTTCCCCTCTCTGCGCTATAGCCTCTGCACACTCTGCAGTGCTTCCCCTCTCTGCCACTATAGCTCTCTGCACACCTGCACTGCTTCCCCTCTCTGCACTATAGCCCTCCTGCACACTCTGCACTGCTTCCCC
This sequence comes from Ichthyophis bannanicus, assembly GCA_033557465.1. NCBI lineage: Eukaryota > Metazoa > Chordata > Amphibia > Gymnophiona > Ichthyophiidae > Ichthyophis > Ichthyophis bannanicus. The sequence continues at coordinate 65,611,340 of CM066044.1, read as the reverse complement.
TCTCTGCACTATAGCCCTCCTGCACACTCTGCACTGCTTCCCCTCTCTGCACTATAGCCCTCCAGCACACTGCACTGCTTCCCCTCTCTGCACTATAGCCCTACAGCACACTGCATTGCTTCCCCTCTCTGCGCTATAGCCCTCCAGCACACTGCACTGCTTCCCCTCTGCGCTATAGCCCTCCAGCACACTACACTGCTTCCCCTCTCTGCGCTATAGCCCTCCTGCACACTCTGCACTGCTTCCCCTCTCTGCACTATAGCCCTCCTGCACACACTGCACTGCTTCCCCTCTCTGCACTATAACCCTCGGCACACTGCACTGCTTCACCTCTCTGAGCTATATCTCTCCTGCACACTCTGCACTGCTTCCCCTTTCTGCACTATAGCCCTCCAGCACACTGCATTGCTTCCCCTCTCTGCACTATAGCCCTCCTGCACACTCTGCACTGCTTCCCCTCTATGCACTATAGCTCTCCTGCACACTCTGCACTGCTTCCCCTCTCTGCACTATAGCCCTCTTGCACACTCTGCAGTGCTTCCCCTGTATGCACTATAGCCCTCCTGCACACCCTGCACTGCTTCCCCTCTCTGCACTATAGCTCTCCTGCACACTCTGCACTGCTTCCCCTCTCTGCACTATAGCCCTCTTGCACACTCTGCACTGCTTCCCCTCTCTGCACTATAGCCCTCTTGCACACTCTGCAGTGCTTCCCCTCTATGCACTATAGCTCTCCTGCACACTCTGCACTGCTTCCCCTCTCTGCACTATAGCCCTCTTGCACACTCTGCAGTGCTTCTCCTCTATGCACTATAGCCCTCTTGCACACTCTGCACTGCTTCCCCTCTCTGCACTATAGCTCTCCTGCACACTCTGCACTGCTTCCCCTCTCTGCACTATAGACCTCCTGCACACTCTGCACTGCTTCCCCTCTCTGCACTATAGTTCTCCTGCACACTCTGCACTGATTCCCCTCACTGCCCTATACTCCTCCTGCACACTCTACACTGCTTCCCCTCTCTGCACTATAGCCTCCTGCACACCTCTGCACTGCTTCCCTCTCTGCTCTATAGCCCTCCTGCACACTCTGCACTGCTTCCCCTCTATGCACTATAGCTCTCCTGCACACTCTGCACTGCTTCCCCTCTCTGCACTATAGCTCTCCTGCACACTCTGCACTGCTTCCCCTCTCTGCACTATAGCTCTCCTGCACACTCTGCACTGCTTCCCCTCTCTGCACTATAGCTCTCCTGCACACTCTGCACTGCTTCCCCTCTCTGCGCTATAGCCCTCCTGCACACTCTGCACTGATTCGCCTCACTGCCCTATAATCCTCCTGCACACTCTGCACTGCTTCCCCTCTCTGCGCTATAGCCCTCCTGCACACCCTGCACTGCTTCCCCTCTCTGCGCTATAGTCCTCCTGCACACACTGCACTGCTTCCCCTCTCTGCGCTATAGCCCTCCTGCACACTCTGCACTGCTTCCCCTCTGCGCTATAGCCCTCCTGCACACTCTGCACTGCTTCCCCTCTCTGCACTATAGCTCTCCTGCACACTCTGCACTGCTTCCCCTCTCTGCGCTATAGCCCTCCTGCACACTCTGCACTGCTTCCCCTCTCTGCACTATAGCTCTCCTGCACACTCTGCACTGCTTCCCCTCTCTGCGCTATAGCCCTCCTGCACACTCTGCACTGCTTCCCCTCAATGCACTATAGCTCTCCTGCACACTCTGCACTGCTTCCCCTCTCTGCGCTATAGCTCTCCTGCACACTCTGCACTGCTTCCCCTCTCTGCACTATAGCTCTCCTGCACACTCTGCACTGCTTCCCCTCTCTGCACTATAGCTCTCCTGCACACTCTGCACTGCTTCCCCTCTCTGCGCTATAGCCCTCCTGCACACTCTGCACTGCTTCCCCTCTCTGCACTATAGCCCTCCTGCACACTCTGCACTGCTTCCCCTCTCTGCACTATAGCCCTCTTGCACACTCTGCACTGCTTCCCCTCTCTGCACTATAGCCCTCCTGCACACTCTGCACTGCTTCCCCTCTGCGCTATAACCCTCCTGCACACACTGCACTGCTTCCCCGCTGCGCTATAGCCCTCCTGCACACTCTGCACTGCTTCCCCTCTCTGCACTATAGCCCTCCTGCACACTCTGCACTGCTTCCCCTCTCTGCACTATAGCCCTCCTGCACACTCTGCACTGCTTCCCCTCTCTGCACTATAGCTCTCCTGCACACTCTGCACTGCTTCCCCTCTATGCACTATAGCTCTCCTGCACACTCTGCACTGCTTCCCCTCTCTGCGCTATAGCTCTCCTGCACACTCTGCACTGCTTCCCCTCTCTGCACTATAGCCCTCCTGCACACTCTGCACTGCTTCCCCTCTCTGCACTATAGCTCTCCTGCACACTCTGCACTGCTTCCCTCTCTGCACTATAGCTCTCCTGCACACTCTGCACTGCTTCCCCTCTCTGCACTATAGCTCTCCTGCACACTCTGCACTGCTTCCCCTCTCTGCACTATAGCCCTCCTGCACACTCTGCACTGCTTCCCCTCTCTGCACTATAGCCCTCCTGCACCCTCTACACTGCTTCCCCTCTCTGCTCTATAGTCCTCCTGCACACTCTGCACTGATTCCCCTCACTGCCCTATAATCCTCCTGCAACTCTACACTGCTTCCCCTCTCTGCACTATAGCCCTCCTGCACACTCTGCACTGCTTCCCCTCTCTGCGCTATAGCCCTCCTGCACACTCTGCACTGCTTCCCCTCTCTGCGCTATAGCTCTCCTGCACACTCTGCACTGCTTCCCCTCTATGCACTATAGCTCTCCTGCACACTCTGCACTGCTTCCCCTCTCTGCACTATAGCTCTCCTGCACACTCTGCACTGCTTCCCCTCTCTGCACTATAGCTCTCCTGCACACTCTGCACTGCTTCCCCTCTATGCACTATAGCTCTCCTGCACACTCTGCACTGCTTCCCCTCTCTGCACTATAGCCCTCTTGCACACTCTGCACTGCTTCCCCTCTCTGCACTATAGCCCTCCTGCACACTCTGCACTGCTTCCCCTCTCTGCACTATAGCCCTCTTGCACACTCTGCACTGCTTCCCCTCTCTGCACTATAACCCTCCTGCACACTCTGCACTGCTTCCCCTCTCTGCACTATAACCCTCCTGCGCACACTGCACTGCTTCCCCTCTATGCACTATAGCTCTCCTGCACACTCTGCACTGCTTCCCCTCTCTGCTCTATAGTCCTCCTGCACACTCTGCACTGCTTCCCCTCTCTGCACTATAGCCCTCCTGCACACTCTGCACTGCTTCCCCTCTCTCTGCCTATAGCCCTCCTGCACACTCTGCACTGATTCACCTCACTGCCCTATAATCCTCCTGCACACTCTACACTGCTTCCCCTCTCTGCACTATAGCCCTCCTGCACACTCTGCACTGCTTCCCCTCTCTGCGCTATAGCCCTCCTGCACACTCTGCACTGCTTCCCCTCTCTGCACTATAGCTCTCCTGCACACTCTGCACTGCTTCCCCTCTCTGCACTATAGCTCTCCTGCACACTCTGCACTGCTTCCCCTCTCTGCGCTATAGCTCTCCTGCACACTCTGCACTGCTTCCCTCTCTGCACTATAGCCCTCCTGCACACTCTGCACTGCTTCCCCTCTCTGCAATATAGCTCTCCTGCACACTCTGCACTGCTTCCCCTCTCTGCACTATAGCTCTCCTGCACACTCTGCACTGCTTCCCCTCTCTGCACTATAGCTCTCCTGCACACTCTGCACTGCTTCCCCTCTCTGCACTATAGCCCTCCTGCACACTCTGCACTGCTTCCCCTCTCTGCACTATAGCTCTCCTGCACACACTGCACTGCTTCCCCTCTCTGCGCTATAGCCCTCCTGCACACTCTGCACTGCTTCCCCTCTCTGCACTATAGCCCTCCAGCACACTGCACTGCTTCCCCTCTCTGCGCTATAGCCCTCCTGCACACTCTGCACTGCTTCCCCTCTCTGCGCTATAACTCTCCTGCACACTCTGCACTGCTTCCCCTCTGCACTATAATCCTCCTGTACACTCTGCACGGATTCCACTCTCTGCGCTATAACTCTCCTGCAGACTCTGCACTGTTTCCCCTCTCTGCACTATAGCCCTCCAGCACACTGCACTGCTTCCCCTCTCTGCACTATAGCTCTCCTGCACACTCTGCACTGCTTCCCCTCTCTGCACTATAGCCCTCCTGCACACTCTGCACTGCTTCCCCTCTCTGCACTATAGCCCTCCTGCACACCCTGCACTGCTTCCCCTCTCTGCGCTATAGCCCTCCTGCACACTCTGCACTGCTTCCCCTCTCTGCACTATAGCCCTCCTGCACACTCTGCACTGCTTCCCCTCTCTGCGCTATAACCCTCCTGCACACTCTGCACTGCTTCCCCTCTCTGCACTATAGCCCTCCTGCACACTCTGCACTGCTTCCCCTCTCTGCACTATAGCTCTCCTGCACACTCTGCACTGCTTCCCCTCTCTGCTCTATAGTCCTCCTGCACACTCTGCACTGCTTCCCCTCTCTGCACTATAGCCCTCCTGCACACTCTGCACTGCTTCCCCTCTCTGCACTATAGCTCTCCTGCACACTCTGCACTGCTTCCCCTCTCTGCACTATAGCCCTCCTGCACACTCTGCACTGCTTCCCCTCTCTGCACTATAGCCCTCCTGCACACTCTGCAGTGCTTCCCCTCTATGCACTATAGCTCTCCTGCACACTCTGCACTGCTTCCCCTCTCTGCACTATAGCCCTCCTGCACACTCTGCACTGCTTCCCTCTCTGCACTATAGCCCTCCTGCACACTCTGCACTGCTTCCCCTCTCTGCACTATAGCTCTCCTGCACACTCTGCACTGCTTCCCCTCTCTGCACTATAGCCCTCTTGCACACTCTGCAGTGCTTCCCCTCTATGCACTATAGCCCTCTTGCACACTCTGCACTGCTTCCCCTCTCTGCACTATAGCTCTCCTGCACACTCTGCACTGCTTCCCCTCTCTGCTCTATAGTCCTCCTGCACACTCTGCACTGCTTCCCCTCTCTGCTCTATAGTCCTCCTGCACACTCTGCACTGATTCCCCTCACTGCCCTATAATCCTCCTGCACACTCTGCACTGCTTCCCCTCTCTGCACTATAGCTCTCCTGCACACTCTGCACTGCTTCCCCTCTCTGCACTATAGCCCTCCTGCACACTCTGCACTGCTTCCCCTCTCTGCACTATAGCTCTCCTGCACACTCTGCACTGCTTCCCCTCTGAACTATAGCTCTCCTGCACACTCTGCACTGCTTCCCCTCTCTGCACTATAGCTCTCCTGCACACTCTGCACTGCTTCCCCTCTCTGCACTATAGCTCTCCTGCACACTCTGCACTGCTTCCCCTCTCTGCACTATAGCTCTCCTGCACACTCTGCACTGCTTCCCCTCTCTGCACTATAGCCCTCCTGCACACTCTGCACTGATTCCCCTCACTGCCCTATAATCCTCCTGCACACTCTGCACTGCTTCCCCTCTCTGCGCTATAACTCTCCTGCACACTCTGCACTGCTTCCCCTCTCTGCACTATAGCCCTCCAGCACACTGCACTGCTTCCCCTCCCTGCACTATAGCCCTCCTGCACACTCTGCAGTGCTTCCCCTCTCTGCACTATAGCCCTCCTGCACACTCTGCACTGCTTCCCCTCTCTGCACTATAGCTCTCCTGCACACTCTGCACTGCTTCCCCTCTCTGCACTATAGCCCTCCTGCACACTCTGCACTGCTTCCCCTCTCTGCACTATAGCTCTCCTGCACACTCTGCACTGCTTCCCCTCTGCGCTATAGCCCTCCTGCACACACTGTACTGCTTCCCCTCTCTGCACTATAGCTCTCCTGCACACTCTGCACTGCTTCCCCTCTCTGCACTATAGCCCTCTTGCACACTCTGCACTGCTTCCCCTCTCTGCACTATAGCTCTCCTGCACACTTTGCACTGCTTCCTCTCTCTGCACTATAGCTCTCCTGCACACTCTTCACTGCTTCCCCTCTCTGCACTATAGCTCTCCTGCACACTCTGCACTGCTTCCCCTCTCTGCACTATAGCCCTCCTGCACACTCTGCACTGCTTCCCCTCTCTGCACTATAGCCCTCCTGCACACTCTGCACTGCTTCCCCTCTCTGCGCTATAGCCCTCCTGCACACACTGCACTGCTTCCCCTCTCTGCACTATAGCCCTCCTGCACACCCTGCACTGCTTCCCCTCTCTGCGCTATAGCCCTCCTGCACACTCTGCACTGCTTCCCCTCTCTGCACTATAGCCCTCCTGCACACACTGCACTGCTTCCCCTCTCTGCACTATAGCCCTCCTGCACACTCTGCACTGCTTCCCCTCTCTGCGCTATAACCCTCCTGCACACTCTGCACTGATTCCCCTCTCTGCACTATAGGCCTCCTGCACACTCTGCAGTGCTTCCCCTCAATGCACTATAGGCCTCCTGCACACTCTGCACTGTTCCCCCTCTCTGCACTATAGGCCTCCTGCACACTCTGCAGTGCTTCCCCTCTCTGCACTATAGCTCTCCTGCACACTCTGCACTGCTTCCCCTCTGCACTATAGCCCTCCAGCACACTGCACTGCTTCCCCTCTGCACTATAGCCCTCCTGTCACTCTGCACTGCTTCCCCTCTCTGCACTATAGCCCTCCTGCACACTCTGCACTGCTTCCCCTCTCTGCACTATAGCTCTCCTGCACACTCTGCAGTGCTTCCGCTCTATGCACTATAGCTCTCTTGCACACTCTGCACTGCTTCCCCTCTATGCACTATAACCCTCCTGCACACTCTGCACTGCTTCCCCTCTATGCACTATAGCTCTCTTGCACACTCTGCACTGCTTCCCCTCTCTGCACTATAGCCCTCTTGCACACTCTGCAGTGCTTCCCCTATCGGCACTATGGCCCTCCTGTCACTCTGCACTGATTCCCCTCTCTGCACTATAGCCCTCCTGCACACTCTGCACTGCTTCCCCCTCTCTGCACTATAGCCCTCCTGCACACTCTGCACTGCTTCCCCTCTCTGCACTATAGCTGTCCTGCACACTCTGCACTGCTTCCCCCTCTCTGCACTATAGCCCTCCTGCACATTCTGCACTGCTTCCCCTCTCTGCACTATAGCTCTCCTGCACACTCTGCACTGCTTCCCCTCTCTGCGCTATAGCCCTCCTGCACACTCTGCACTGCTTCCCCTCTCTGCACTATAGCCCTCCTGCACACTCTGCACTGCTTCCCCTCTCTGCGCTATAGCTCTCCTGCACACTCTGCACTGCTTCCCCTCTCTGCACTATAGCTCTCCTGCACACTCTGCACTGCTTCCCCTCTCTGCGCTATAGCCCTCCTGCACACTCTGCACTGCTTCCCCTCTCTGCTCTATAGTCCTCCTGCACACTCTGCACTGCTTCCCCTCTCTGCGCTATAGCCCTCTTGCACACTCTGCAGTGCTTCCCCTCAATGCACTATAGCCCTCCTGCACACTCTGCACTGCTTCCCCTCACTGCACTATAGCTCTCCTGCACACTCTGCACTGCTTCCCCTCTCTGCGCTATAGCCCTCCTGCACACTCTGCACTGCTTCCCCTCTCTGCACTATAGCTCTCCTGCACACTCTGCACTGCTTCCCCTCTCTGCGCTATAGCCCTCCTGCACACTCTGCACTGCTTCCCCTCTCTGCGCTATAGCCCTCCTGCACACTCGGCACTGCTTCCCCTCTCTGCACTATAGCTCTCCTGCACACTCTGCACTGCTTCCCCTCTCTGCGCTATAGCTCTCCTGCACATTCTGCACTGCTTCCCCTCTCTGCACTATAGCTCTCCTGCACACTCTGCACTGCTTCCCCTCTCTGCACTATAGCTCTCCTGCACACTCTGCACTGCTTCCCCTCTCTGCACTATAGCCCTCCTGCACACTCTGCACTGCTTCCCCTCTCTGCGCTATAGACCTCCTGCACACTCTGCACTGCTTCCCCTCTCTGCACTATAGCCCTCCTGCACACACTGCACTGCTTCCCCTCTCTGCACTATAGCCCTCCTGCACACTCTGCACTGCTTCCCCTCTCTGCGCTATAGCCCTCCTGCACACTCTGCACTGCTTCCCCTCTCTGCACTATAGCCCTCCTGCACACTCTGCACTGCTTCCCCTCTCTGCACTATAGCCCTCCTGCACACTCTGCACTGCTTCCCCTCTCTGCGCTATAGCTCTCCTGCACACTCTGCACTGCTTCCCCTCAATGCACTATAGGCCTCCTGCACACTCTGCAGTGCTTTCCCTCAATGCACTATAGGCCTCCTGCACACTCTGCACTGATTCCCCTCTCTGCACTATAGGCCTCCTGCACACTCTGCACTGCTTCCCCTCTCTGCACAATAGCTCTCCTGCACACTCTGCACTGCTTCACCTCAATGCACTATAGCTCTCCTGCACACTCTGCACTGCTTCCCCTCTCTGCACTATAGGCCTCCTGCACACACTGCACTGCTTCCCCTCTCTGCACTATAGCCCTCTTGCACACTCTGCACTGCTTCCCCTCTATGCACTATAGCCCTCTTGCACACTCTGCAGTGCTTCCCCTCTATGCACTATAGCTCTCTTGCACACTCTGCACTGCTTCCCCTCTATGCACTATAACCCTCCTGCACACTCTGCACTGCTTCCCCTCTATGCACTATAGCTCTCTTGCACACTCTGCACTGCTTCCCCTCTCTGCACTATAGCCCTCTTGCACACTCTGCAGTGCTTCCCCTCTATGCACTATAGCCCTCTTGCACACTCTGCACTGCTTCCCCTCTATGCACTATAGCTGTCCTGCACACTCTGCACTGCTTCCCCCTCTCTGCACTATAGCCCTCCTGCACACTCTGCACTGCTTCCCCTCTCTGCTCTATAGCTCTCTGCACACTCTGCACTGCTTCCCCCTCTCTGCACTATAGCCCTCCTGCACATCTGCACTGCTTCCCCTCTCTGCACTATAGCACTCCTGTACACTCTGCACTGCTTCCCCTCTCTGCACTATAGGCCTCCTGCACACTCTGCACTGCTTCCCCTCTCTGCACTATAGCCCTCCTGTACACTCTGCACTGCTTCCCCTCTCTGCTCTATAGCTCTCCTGTACACTCTGCACTGCTTCCCCTCTCTGCACTATAGCTCTCCTGCACACTCTGCACTGCTTCCCCTCTCTGCGCTATAGCCCTCCTGCACACTCTGCACTGCTTCCCCTCTATGCACTATAGCTCTCCTGCACACTCTGCACTGCTTCCCCTCTCTGCACTATAGCCCTCCTGCACACTCTGCACTGCTTCCCCTCTATGCACTATAGCCCTCCTGCACACTCTGCACTGCTTCCCCTCTCTGCACTATAGCTCTCCTGTACACTCTGCACTGCTTCCCCTCTCTGCACTATAGCTCTCCTGCACACTCTGCACTGCTTCCCCTCTGCACTATAGCTCTCCTGCACACTCTGCACTGCTTCCCCTCTCTGCACTATAGCCCTCCTGCACACTCTGCACTGCTTCCCCTCTGCACTATAGCCCTCCTGCACACTCTGCACTGCTTCCCCTCTCTGCACTATAGCTCTCCTGCACACTCTGCACTGCTTCCCCTCTCTGCTCTATATCCCTCCTGCACACTCTGCACTGATTCCCCTCTCTGCACTATAGCCCTCCTGCACACTCTGCACTGCTTCCCCCTCTCTGCACTATAGCCCTCCTGCACACTCTGCACTGCTTCCCCTCTCTGCACTATCGCCCTCCTGCACCCTCTGCACTTGTTTCCCCTGTCTGCACTATAGCCCTCCTGCACACTCTGCACTGCTTCCCCTCTCTGCACTATAGCCCTCTTGCACACTCTGCACTGCTTCCCTCTCTGCACTATAGCTCTCCTGCACACTCTGCACTGCTTCCCCTCTCTGCACTATAGCTCTCCTGCACACTCTGCACTGCTTCCCCTCTCTGCACTATAGCCCTCCTGCACACTCTGCACTGCTTCCCCTCTCTGCACTATAGCTCTCCTGTACACTCTGCACTGCTTCCCCTCTCTGCTCTATAGTCCTCCTGCACACTCTGCACTGCTTCCCCTCTCTGCTCTATAGCCCTCCTGCACACTCTGCACTGCTTCCCCTCTCTGCTCTATAGCCCTCTTGCACACTCTGCACTGCTTCCCCTCTCTGCACTATAGCTCTCCTGCACACTCTGCACTGCTTCCCCTCTCTGCACTATAGCCCTCCTGCACACTCTGCACTGCTTCCCCTCTCTGCGCTATAGCCCTCCTGCACACTCTGCACTGCTTCCCCTCTCTGCACTATTGGCCTCCTGCTCACTCTGCTCTGCTTCCCCCCTCTGCTCTATAGCTCTCCTGCACACCCTGCACTGCTTCCCCTCTCTGCGCTATAGCCCTCCTGCACACTCTGCACTGCTTCCCCTCTCTGCACTATAGCCCTCCTGCACACACTGCACTGCTTCCCCTCTCTGCACTATAGCCCTCCTGCACACTCTGCACTGCTTCCCCTCTCTGCGCTATAACCCTCCTGCACACTCTGCACTGACGCCACTCTCTGCACTATAGCACTCCTGAACACTCTGCACAGCTGACACTCTATGCACTAGAGGCCTCCTGCACACTCTGCACTGTTCCCCCTCTCTGCACTATAGGCCTCCTGCACACTCTGCAGTGCTTCCCCTCTCTGCACTATAGCTCTCCTGCACACTCTGCACTGCTTCACCTCAATGCACTATAGCCCTCCAGCACACTGCACTGCTTCCCCTCTCTGCACTATAGCCCTCCAGCACACTGCACTGCTTCCCCTCTCTGCACTATAGCCCTCTTGCACACTCTGCACTGCGTCCCCTCTATGCACTATAGCCCTCTTGCACACTCTGCAGTGCTTCCGCTCTATGCACTATAGCTCTCTTGCACACTCTGCACTGCTTCCCCTCTATGCACTATAACCCTCCTGCACACTCTGCACTGCTTCCCCTCTATGCACTATAGCTCTCGTGCACACTCTGCACTGCTTCCCCTTCCCCTCTCTGCACTATAGGCCTTTTGCACACTCTTCACTGCTTCCCCTCTATGCACTATAGCCCTCTTGCACACTCTGCACTGCTTCCCCTCTATGCACTATAGCTGTCCTGCACACTCTGCACTGCTTCCCCCTCTCTGCACTATAGCCCTCCTGCACACTCTGCACTGCACTGCTTCCGCTCTCTGCACTATACCAGTCCTGCACACTCTGCACTTCTTCCCCCTCTCTGCACTATAGCCCTCCTGCACACTCTGCACTGCTTCCCCTCTCTGCACTATAGCTCTCCTGAACACTCTGCACTGCTTCCCCTCTCTGCACTATAGCCTCCCTGCACACTCTGCACTGCTTCCCCTCTCTGCACTATAGCCCTCCTGTCACTCTGCACTGCTTCCCCTCTCTGCACTATAGCTCTCCTGCACACTCTGCACTGCTTCCCCTCTCTGCACTATAGCTCTCCTGCACACTCTGCACTGCTTCCCCTCTCTGCACTATAGCCCTCCTGCACACTCTGCACTGCTTCCCCTCTATGCACTATAGCCCTCCTGCACACTCTGCACTGCTTCCCCTCTCTGCACTATAGCCCTCCTGCACACTCTGCACTGCTTCCCCTCTATGCACTATAGCCCTCTTGCACACTCTGCACTGCTTCCCCTCTCTGCACTATAGCCCTCCTGCACACTCTGCACTGCTTCCCCTCTCTGCACTATAGCTCTCCTGCACACTCTGCACTGCTTCCGCTCTCCGCACTATAGCTCTCCTGTCACTCTTCACTGCTTCCCCTCTCTGCACTATAGCCCTCCTGCACACTCTGCACTGCTTCCCCTCTCTGCACTATAGCCCTCCTGCACACTCTGCACTGCTTCCCCTCTCTGCACTATAGCCCTCCTGCACACTCTGCACTGCTTCCCCTCTCTGCTCTATAGTCCTCCTGCTCACTCTGCACTGCTTCCCCTCTCTGCACTATAGCTCTCCTGCACACTCTGCACTGCTTCCCCCTCTCTGCACTATAGCCCTCCTGCACACTCTGCACTGCTTCCCCTCTCTGCACTATAGCCCTCCTGCACACTCTGCACTGCTTCCCCTCTCTGCACTATAGCCCTCCTGCACACTCTGCACTGCTTCCCCTCTCTGCACTATAGCTCTCCTGCACACTCTGCACTGCTTCCCCTCTCTGCACTATAGCCCTCCTGCACACTCTGCACTGCTTCCCCTCTCTGCACTATAGTCCTCCTGCACACTCTGCACTGCTTCCCCTCTCTGCACTATAGCCCTCCTGCACACTCTGCACTGCTTCCCCTCTCTGCACTATAGCTCTCCTGCACACTCTGCACTGCTTCCCCTCTCTGCACTATAGCCCTCCTGCACACTCTGCACTGCTTCCCCTCTCTGCACTATAGCCCTCCTGCACACTCTGCACTGCTTCCCCTCTCTGCACTATAGCCCTCCTGCACACTCTGCACTGCTTCCCCTCTCTGCACTATAGCTCTCCTGCACACTCTGCACTGCTTCCCCTCTCTGCACTATAGCCCTCCTGCACACTCTGCACTGCTTCCCCTCTCTGCACTATAGCTCTCCTGCACACTCTGCACTGCTTCCCCTCTCTGCACTATAGCCCTCCTGCACACTCTGCACTGCTTCCCCTCTCTGCACTATAGCCCTCCTGCACACTCTGCACTGCTTCCCCTCTCTGCGCTATAGCCCTCCTGCACACTCTGCACTGCTTCCCCTCTCTGCACTATAGCCCTCCTGCACACACTGCACTGCTTCCCCTCTCTGCACTATAGCCCTCCTGCACACTCTGCACTGCTTCCCCTCTCTGCACTATAGCCCTCCTGCACACTCTGCACTGCTTCCCCTCTCTGCACTATAGCCCTCCTGCACACTCTGCACTGCTTCCCCTCTCTGCACTATAGCCCTCCTGCACACTCTGCACTGCTTCCCCTCTGCGCTATAGCTCTCCTGCACACTTTGCACTGCTTCCTCTCTCTGCACTATAGATCTCCTGCACACTCTGCACTGCTTCCGCTCTCCGCACTATAGCTCTCCTGTCACTCTTCACTGCTTCCCCTCTCTGCACTATAGCTCTCCTGCACACTCTGCACTGCTTCCCCTCTCTGCACTATAGCCCTCCTGCACACTCTGCACTGCTTCCCCTCTCTGCACTATAGCCCTCCTGCACACTCTGCACTGCTTCCCCTCTCTGCACTATAGCCCTCCTGCACACTCTGCACTGCTTCCCCTCTCTGCACTATAGCCCTCCTGTCACTCTGCACTGCTTCCCCTCTCTGCACTATAGCTCTCCTGCACACTCTGCACTGCTTCCCCTCTCTGCACTATAGCTCTCCTGCACACTCTGCACTGCTTCCCCTCTGCACTATAGCTCTCCTGCACACTCTGCACTGCTTCCCCTCTCTGCACTATAGCCCTCTTGCACACTCTGCACTGCTTCCCCTCTCTGCACTATAGCCCTCCTGCACACTCTGCACTGCTTCCCCTCTCTGCACTATAGCCCTCCTGCACACTCTGCACTGCTTCCCCTCTCTGCACTATAAACCTCCTGCACACTCTGCACTGCTTCCCCTCTCTGCACTATAGCCCTCCTGCACACTCTGCACTGCTTCCCCTCTCTGCACTATAGCCCTCCTGCACACTCTGCACTGTTCCCCCTCTCTGCACTATAGCCCTCCTGCACACTCTGCACTGCTTCCCCTCTCTGCACTATAGCCCTCCTGCACACTCTGCACTGCTTCCCCTCTCTGCACTATAGCCCTCCTGCACACTCTGCACTGCTTCCCCTCTCTGCACTATAGCTCTCCTGTACACTCTGCACTGCTTCCCCTCTCTGCACTATAGCTCTCCTGCACACTCTGCACTGCTTCCCCTCTCTGCACTATAGCACTCCTGCACACTCTGCACTGCTTACCCTCTCTCTGCACTATAGCTCTCCTGCACACTCTGCACTGCTTCCCCTCTCTGCGCTATAGCCCTCCTGCACACTCTGCACTGCTTCCCCTCTCTGCTCTATAGCCCTCTTGCACACTCTGCACTGCTTCCCCTCTCTGCTCTATAGCCCTCCTGCACACTCTGCACTGCTTCCCCTCTCTGCACTATAGCTCTCCTGCACACTCTGCACTGCTTCCCCTCTCTGCACTATAGCCCTCCTGCACACTCTGCACTGCTTCTTCCCCTCTCTGCGCTATAGCCCTCCTGCACACTCTGCACTGCTTCCCCTCTCTGCACTATAGCCCTCCTGCACACTCTGCACTGCTTCCCCTCTCTGCACTATAGCACTCCTGCACACTCTGCACTGCTTCCCCTCTCTGCGCTATAGCCCTCCTGCACACTCTGCACTGCTTCCCCTCTCTGCACTATAGTCCTCCTGCAAACACTGCACTGCTTCCCCTCTGCACTATAACCCTCCTGCACAAACTGCACTGCTTCCCCTCTCTGCTCTATAGCCCTCCTGCACACTCTGCACTGCTTCCCCTCTCTGCACTATAGGCCTCCTGCACACTCTGCACTGCTTCCCCTCTCTGCACTATAGGCCTCCTGCACACTCTGCACTGTTCCCCCTCTCTGCACTATAGGCCTCCTGCACACTCTGCAGTGCTTCCCCTCTCTGCACTATAGCTCTCCTGCACACTCTGCACTGCTTCCCCTCAATGCACTATAGCCCTCCAGCACACTGCACTGCTTCCCCTCTCTGCACTATAGCCCTCCAGCACACTGCACTGCTTCCCCTCTCTGCACTATAGCCCTCTTGCACACTCTGCACTGCTTCCCCTCTATGCACTATAGCCCTCTTGCACACTCTGCAGTGCTTCCCCTCTATGCACTATAGCTCTCTTGCACTCTGCACTGCTTCCCCTCTATGCACTATAACCCTCCTGCACACTCTGCACTGCTTCCCCTCTCTGCACTATAGCCCTCTTGCACACTCTGCAGTGCTTCCCCTCTATGCACTATAGCCCTCTTGCACATTCTGCACTGCTTCCCCTCTATGCACTATAGCTGTCCTGCACACTCTGCACTGCTTCCTCCTCTCTGCACTATAGCCCTCCTGCACACTCTGCACTGCTTCCCCTCTCTGCACTATAGCTGTCCTGCACACTCTGCACTGCTTCCCCCTCTCTGCACTATAGCCCTCCTGCACACTCTGCACTGCTTCCCCTCTCTGCACTATAGCTCTCCTGTACACTCTGCACTGCTTCCCCTCTCTGCGCTATAGGCCTCCTGCACACTCTGCACTGCTTCCCCTCTCTGCACTATAGCCCTCCTGTACACTCTGCACTGCTTCCCCTCTCTGCACTATAGCTCTCCTGTACACTCTGCACTGCTTCCCCTCTCTGCACTATAGCTCTCCTGCACACTCTGCCACTGCTTCCCCTCTATGCAATATAGCTCTCCTGCACACTCTGCACTGCTTCCCCTCTCTGCACTATAGCCCTCCTGCACACTCTGCACTGCTTCCCCTCTCTGCACTATAGCTCTCCTGCACACCCTGCACTGCTTCCCCTCTCTGCACTATAGCCCTCCTGCACACTCTGCACTGCTTCCCCTCACTGCACTATAGCTCTCCTGCACACTCTGCACTGCTTCCCCTCTCTGCGCTATAGCCCTCCTGCACACTCTGCACTGCTTCCCCTCTCTGCGCTATAGCTCTCCTGTACACTCTGCACTGCTTCCCCTCTCTGCTCTATAGCTCTCCTGTACACTCTGCACTGCTTCCCCGCTATGCACTATAGCTCTCCTGCACACTCTGCACTGCTTCCCCTCTCTGCACTATAGGCCTCCTGCACACTCTGCACTGCTTCCCCTCTCTGCACTATAGGCCTCCTGCACACTCTGCACTGCTTCCCCTCTATGCACTATAGCTCTCCTGCACACTCTGCACTGCTTCCCCTCTCTGCGCTATAGCCCTCCTGCACACTCTGCACTGCTTCCCCTCTATGCACTATAGCCCTCCTGCACACTCTGCACTGCTTCCCCTCTCTGCACTATAGCCCTCTTGCACACTCTGCACTGCTTCCCCTCTATGCACTATAGCCCTCTTGCACACTCTGCACTGCTTCCCCTCTCTGCACTATAGCTCTCCTGTACACTCTGCACTGCTTCCCCTCTCTGCACTATAGCTCTCCTGTACACTCTGCACTGCTTCCCCTCTATGCACTATAGTTCTCCTGCACACTCTGCACTGCTTCCCCTCTTTGCACTATAGCCCTCTTGCACACTCTGCACTGCTTCCCCTCTATGCACTATAGCTCTCCTGCACACTCTGCACTGCTTCCCCTCTCTGCTCTATAGTCCTCCTGCACACTCTGCACTGCTTCCCCCTCTCTGCACTATAGCCCTCCTGACCTCTCTGCACTGATTCGCCTCTCTGCCCTATATTCCTCCTGCACACTCTGCAATGCTTCCCCTCTCTGCTCTATAGCCCTCCTGCACACTCTGCACTGCTTCCCCTCTCTGCACTATAGCCCTCCTGCACACTCTGCACTGCTTCCCCTCTCTGCACTATAGCCCTCCTGCACACTCTGCACTGCTTCCCCTCTATGCACTATAGCCCTCCTGCGCACACTGCACTGCTTCCCCTCTCTGCACTATAGCTCTCCTGCACACTCTGCACTGCTTCCCCTCTATGCACTATAGCCCTCCTGCACACTCTGCCTGCTTCCCCTCTATGCACTATAGCCCTCCTGCACACTCTGCACTGCTTCCCCTCTTTGCACTATAGCCCTCCTGCACACTCTGCACTGCTTCCTCTCTGCACTATAGCCCTCCTGCACACTCTGCACTGCTTCCCCTCTCTGCACTATAGCCCTCCAGCACACTGCACTGCTTCCCCTCTCTGCACTATAGCTCTCCTGTACACTCTGCACTGCTTCCCCTCTCTGCACTATAGCCCTCCAGCACACTGCACTGCTTCCCCTCTCTGCGCTATAGCTCTCTTGCACACTCTGCACTGATTCCCCTCACTGCACTATAGCCCTCCTGCACATTCTGCACTGCTTCCCCTCTCTGCACTATAGGCCTCCTGCGCACACTGCACTGCTTCCCCTCTCTGCACTATAGCTCTCCTGCACACTCTGCACTGCTTCCCCTCTCTGCGCTATAGCCCTCCTGCACACTCTGCACTGATTCCCCTCACTGCACTATAGCCCTCCTGCACACTCTGCACTGCTTCCCCTCTCTGCACTATAACCCTCCTGCGCACACTGCACTGCTTCCCCTCTCTGCACTATAGGCCTCCTGCACACTCTGCAGTGCTTCCCCTCAATGCACTATAGGCCTCCTGCACACTCTGCACTGTTCCCCCTCTCTGCACTATAGTTCTCCTGCACACTCTGCAGTGCTTCCCCTCTCTGCACTATAACCCTCCTGCGCACACTGCACTGCTTCCCCTCTCTGCACTATAACCCTCCTGCGCACACTGCACTGCTTCCCCTCTCTGCACTATAGCCCTCCTGCACACACTGCACTGCTTCCCCCTCTCTGCGCTATAACCCTCCTGCACACTCTGCACAGTTTCCATTCTCTGCACTATAACCCTCCTGCACACTCTTCACTGCTTCCCCTCTCTGCACTATAACCCTCCTTTATGGGACATGCAGCACTGATTTCAGTAGATAAAATCAGGGACTACAAATACTACAGTGTATTGCATTGCAACTTTAAAACCAGAGCTGTCTAAAAATCTCACTGCTGGAACTGTTCAGCTTTACAACTCTGCCAATGGTGCATCCAGTCCAGTGTCCCGTTTCCCAGCAAGTCACAAGTACATGGCAGAATCTTAGGGTACACAGATTCCAGGCTGCCAAAATTCAGAGATAAGAAGGGGCTTTCCCCGAGTCTACTTGGTTAATAACTATTTATGGACTTTTTTTTTCTTTGAAGTTGTCCAATCCTTTACAGGCGTATTTCACGAAGGCATAGTGCCTAA
Source organism: Ichthyophis bannanicus (assembly GCA_033557465.1). NCBI lineage: Eukaryota > Metazoa > Chordata > Amphibia > Gymnophiona > Ichthyophiidae > Ichthyophis > Ichthyophis bannanicus. Next base: position 65,593,308 of record CM066044.1, on the reverse strand, counting down.
TGCTGGGGTTCCGGTTGCAGGGAAATTGTACGTATGCGTTTGTTTGTGCACAGGTAAGCATGCGTAAACAAACAAGCATATGCAAGTCAACATTGTAATTGCAGTTTCCCTCACTGCAATCGTCTGTCTGAATGGTGGAGCCATGGAGTGCTGGGAATTCAGGCTGATCTTGTTTTCTGAAGCTTCACGAGACTTAAAATTGTGAGATCAGCTTGAACGTTTTGCCTGGTGTGGCTTCATCATTCAGTGAGCCAATCAGTGCCTGAACAGTGGTGTTCTTGAGGTGCCACAGCCAAGGACAAAAATGGGTGAGTGATAGAGGAACTGGATGAAAGGGGAAGGGGTATGAGAGAGAAAAAGTGGGTGAAGCCTGTGGATGGGGATCATGAGACAGAGAGACTGGGGGAAGACTGGGTGGGGGTTATGAGAGAGACACACTCACTGGGGATGGCTGGGGAAGGGGTTTGAAAGACAGAGAGAGGCTGGAGGAAGCCTGGAAGGGGGGGGGGGGGTCATGAGAGAGACACACACACAATACACACACTCACATGGCCCCCAACCCTCTCCGTGACACTCACCCACACATGGCAACATGGCATGCAGCCCCTGACATTCCCAAGATACACAAATACATGCACAAAGCTCCCCTAATGCTCCCCATGACACATACATACATGCCACCCCCCCCTCCCAACACTTGCTATGAGACACACATAGAAACTCCCATATTTCTGAATCTGGGAATGGTAGAAATGCGCTGTTGTGACACAGTACTAGTACACATTTTGCAACTTGTTTAAATCCAGCTATACTGACTGCATTTGTCACATTCTCTGGCAATGGATTCCAATGTTTAATTGTGATTGAGTGAAAAATATGTTTTCTCCTATTTGTTTGAACAGGATTCTTTTGGAAGACCTATTTGTGCTTTGGACACCTGGAAACGGGCATAGAGACATCCACAGCATGGAGCCATCTCCAGAGCCATTTTTAGAAGCTGGGTCTGTGGGCGTCCAAGTCTGAAAGGGCACAAATAATCATTCAAAGCAAATAGCCACCTAAAGATTTGGGGCCTGATTTTCAAAGGCATTTCCATGGTTAACTGGCATAATTACCCATGCAAAGGCCTTATCAGAGATTTTCAAAGGGCACCTACACGGGTAGTGCCCTTCAAAAATCCCGGATATGTCGCTAACACGCCCAGATGCTATGCGGTTAACAATGGGGCATGTTACAGGCGTTCCACGGTGGAGAAAAGGGCTAACTGGGTAGCACCAATTTTTGATGCTAACCGCTTAGCTCTCTGCGCCTTAAAGATAGGCAAGGATTTTCATTGAAAATCCAGGTTAGATGGATGGCGGGCGGGCTATGCGCCAACGTGGCGCATAACACTGCCCAGCTGAAACTCGGGCCTATGGAAAGGAAACCATCAAACATCAAAAAAATCCCCTCCAAAATTAATACCAAAAATACAATAAGTATCCAAATCTCTAAGGACCTCAAACAGTTTGACACGGTTGTTACTATTCCAATCTCATGGACCAATGATGATCTAACACCATGCTGGCCCAATAGCCTAAAACCTACTCTTGCCATCTTAGTGGGCAGACTAGATGGACCATACTGGTCTTTATCTGCCGTCATTTACTATGCTACTATGCTTATTGCCGGATATCAAACTGCTTGAGGTCTTTAGAGATTTGGATACTTATCTGTATTTTTGGTATTAATTTTGAAGGGGATTTTTTGATAAAATTCTGAAAGGGGGCACGGTGGCGACGTGGCCGAAGCATTCCCAAGACTTGGATGTCCCTGCTTGATCTCAGAAACATCCTGGATGTCTGGCGTCACGTCTAAGGTTATATCTGCTCCAGGCTCAACAGGCATCTGGCAAGTGATCATTTTTTCAGGCAAATGGCTGGAGGTCTGGAGAAGGAGCCACACTAATATCCCCTATATTTTATACTAGTGAACACTGACGAGGAATAGGGGCTCATGTTTCCATATTGCTACAACCACTGGACATCCTCTTAACCTAGCTTGCATGAGATAGACGTCTCTACCCCATGCTTCCCTAAGGACAACGTCTATGTGGCCGCCAGCATGCAGACCCTCCATGCTGCCCCCCACTCCCAGCATCCATCTTCTCACCCTGCGAGGGGGCAGCACTAGTGGGTTCACAGCCTGCCGCTCTTGCTCCCTTCCGATGCAATTTCCTGTTGGAGGGGGTAGGAGAGGCAGGAAGTTGCATCGAAGTGGGGCAGGAGCGGCATAAGGGGACTGCTGCCTAGTTCACCTAGTGGACGGACTGGCCTTGCGTCCATGTATGGAAATCAGCCAGCGACATAGATGTCCCTGGCGTTTTTATGCACGGTCCACTCTGAACATCCTGGATTTGATAGGCGTCCTTTCTAAAATGCCCCTTTAAACGTCCCCTAGTCTTTGAAAGAGTAAACAACTGATATGCATTTACTCATTCCATTCTACTTAGGATTTTAAAGACCTTTGTCTTCTGTCCCCTCAGCTGTCTTTTTTCCAAGTTGATGAGCCATAACCTCTTTAGCCTTTCCTCATAGGGGGTCATCCATGCCCTTTATCATGCTGGTAGCCCTTCTCTGTACCGTTTCTAATTCTGCTGTATCTTTTTTGAGATGCGGCAACCATAGCTGCAGACCGTACTCAGAAACAGTCACACTATGGAGCAATACACAGGCATTATGATATTCTCTTTTTTATTCTCTATTACTTTCAAAATAATTCCTAGCATTTTGTTTGCTTTCTTGGTCCCGCTGTACACTGAGCAAAAGATATCACTGTATTATCCATGAAGTTGCCTAGATCCTTTCCTCGGGGTAGTTTCTCCAAATGGGTTAGTTTTGCACATACTATGGCAATTGTGAACCTCACTTCTAAGGCAGGGTATGTGCAGTATGATCTCAGTCTCTCAAAATTGCTGCCATTGCTTGGCGTAATACTTGTATCGTGCCAAAGAGAGCTTCCTTCTGGAGTTTGTAAGATGTAACATGTATGGGTAGTTCGTCAAGATATGCTTGGAAATTCTTCTTTATCAAGCCCATGGCTCCAATACAACGGGAAATACTTCTGTATCTTTCTGCCACATTTTCTTGGTACTTCAGGATCTTCTGCCCCACCACACGATTCACAGAATAATCGCGTGATTATCCTTTTCCAGCGTGGAGACTCCTAATGTGGAACCTAGCATTATGTATCTATAGTTTGAGTTATTCTTCCTTACACTGCGTCTCTTTGAACTTGTTCACATTCAATTTCATCTGCCTTTTGGATGCCTGGTCTCTCAGTCTTGAGTGGTCCTCTTGCAGTTTCTCACAATCCACTTGTAATTTAACTCTGAATAATTTTGTCTCATCTGCAAATTTGATGATGTAAAAAGTACTGATCCCAGAACAGATCGCCAGCGGCTTCACTATTCATTATCTCTCCGTTGAGTAAATTGACTATTTAACCCTACTCTGTTTTCTATCTTTGAACCAGTTTCCAATCCACAATAGGACACTGCCTCCTATCCCATGGCTTTTTAATTTCCTCAAGAGTCTCTTATGAGGGACTTTGTCTAACGCCTTGGGAAAATCCAGATACACTATATATCAACCGGCTCACTTAATGCACACTCAACATAGCGTCCATGGAACACATCGGTTACTGCCTGAAACAAGCAAGGCATCTCTGGGCTGGGACTAGGGAAGTTAAAATTATTTAGAATGTATATGAAGACAACTTTCAAAGCCAGTTAGGGGCTGATTTTTTAAGGCCCACATGGAAAGTTATGCATTATTTATGCATCTAAATCCCTATTTTCAGAGACTTATGTCTGCAAATGGATACTTACATGCGAACTTACAGAATAGCGGCTGGAACATGCACGGGGGAGATGCTTAAGTGGAGCAAAGGCACAGCCTCCACTGATGCACATAAGTTATAAAATACTATGATTTACCCATGTGGCAAGTTACACCTGCCACGTCGAGGTTCCAGCATATTTGTACGCCCCTATTCTATAATGCAAAGCATGCATAAAATAAGCCCAAACTGCATGCGGGCTACTGTCCTTCGTCTGCACGTGCGTATTATTTATTATTAGCTTTTATATACCGCACTACTGAGTATCAGAGCGGTTTACAAGGAATGAGAACAGTCAAGCAACTTTACATAGAACAGGCATAAAACGTGGGCAAATCTGATCTGTCTGAAAACTGCCACACAAGGTCAGCAGTGCTCCTATTTTTAGCTGGATTAAGGGAAGGAGTTTCTAGGAGCACGGAGAGGGTAGGTAGGAAAACAATGCATTTAAATGTGATTTTCAAATCTGTGTGTTCTGCCTTCCAGCAAAACCTTTGCTTGCAGAAAAAGCAGATGCAAAGTCCGTAGGTACCCGGTACCTATGTTCAAGGGAAAGCGGGCTTTACGATCAAGATTCACGCACTTTGCAGCTATGGGAGGTTCTTAAAACTGCCCTTCTTCATTTGGGCAGTTGATGCCAATGACGAGAACCCTTGCGGTTCACAAATAGCGTTTTTTTTCTGCGGTGCATCAGCTGCCAGAAGTCCAATGGCAAATTAGGCATTTGGGGGTCAACTGATCCCATGTCATAACGAACAGACTGAGTCAATCCTGCTTTGACTCTACTCAATCGGTGGATATGCAGTCCAGCCTGCTTTGCCGAGAGAAACAGGAATCACAAACCCATAGTTGCAATGGAACAATACAGGCCAAATCCACCTATCCCATCTTAACAGGGAGGTATCTGTAAACCCTTGATTTAATGGTTTCTAGCCCCAGAGATGTGCCGGTTTATGCAGTGGTGTAAGTTAAAATTAAGGGCTTCCATTGCAGTGGAGGGTCTGTTTCAGAAGATCCAGAAGTGTCTGAAAATGAGCCTCTCTGCACTTGGGGGGGGGGCACTTTGAAGAGCTTAAATCTAAATGGAAGAGAGGGGGAGAAGCACACAGGTGTGAAGACAGGGAAAGCAGAGGAGAGAGAGAAAGGAAGGTGAGGGGTAGACTGTAGAAGAAGGGAAAAGTTGAAAGAGAACACAGGTGAGGGGTGAAAACCCCCCATCACATTTCCTTTCTAATTTTATCTAGAGAACGGACTGAATATGACCGCTATCTGCTAATGCTGCCATTCACTGCTTTTATTTATTTTATTTATGTAATAGGTTTTTTTATATCGCTTTATCATTTTAGTCAAAATAGTGTTTACATTGTAACTTAAGCTTGGTAATGTCCATTAAACAGGGACGTTGATAACTTGGATTCTTCTGAGGCAGTGGAGGGTTAAGTGGCTTGCCCAAAGCCACAATTATAAAGATATTCAATACTGGCCATCCCCTTGAATGTCCATGTTTTTTTTTTAAATGTTGTGGCTGGCATTTAAAAAAACACTGACACAGTAGCTGAATATTGGCCCGATAGAAAAGTGACAGCAGGTAAAGACCACGTGGTCCCTTCTTTCTGCCCAGCCACACCAGCTGCTAAACTCTATAATCCCTCCTGCAGCTGAAGGTTCGGCCCCTGCTCTCCTGATCATTTTTCTGCCCTAATGTTAAATTTGGTGGTCTTGTTATCCTAGACATAAGTGGACAGAGCAAAGGAAGAGGATGAGATAATGGCCGCTCCCAGCTGCGGTGGAAAGCACAGGGAGGATGCTGGCGCTTCTACAGTCCTCAGTCACTTTCAGGGCAGCGAGAGCCAGGAGTCCAGGGCCTATTCCACAGTTGTAACGCCTTTAGCAATAACTCTGCATCTTAGGCTGTTTCCTTTGCACTTCCTTTGCTATAGCGGCAAGTAGCAGCTTCTGGGTTAGAGCCCTGCACCACGTGACAGGTTGTCATGGAGCCTGTGGTCGGGAGTCCCCGGCTCCCCTGCCCCAGTCGCTGATCTCCTCCTGGGTTTTGGAGCTGTGTCAGCACCGTTGCTGCACAACTCTGCAAAGCTGCTATGCTAAGGCACAGACCCTGACCCCATCAGATCATGGCCTAGATTTGAACTGCCCCCTTCTCTTGCAATTGCAAAATTGAATTTGAAAATGACAGAACTACAGCATTAAACCAAAATATGAAAATAAACCATGACATCATCGGCACACATCGGTTTGTTTCATGACGACGGAATGCTCGTTCAGCTTTAAAATCTCTTCCTTGCTCAGTTTTATCCCAATTCTTCCTTAAGAAACACCTTACTCACAGGCAGACAGGTAATTGTTCTATTTATAAGGCATTTCATATAAGTAAGGAACAACTCCACAAATTAACCAACTGTAGTATTAGTAACCCTGCACTAATACTACAGTTGGTTAATTTGTGGAGTTGTTCCTTACTTATATAAAGTATCATTTTTAGACTCCGGTTAGGCCTTATATAGTTTGTCTATTTATAAGGCAAGCAATCAAGTCCTCTTTGCTCTAGGCAAGGGGAGAGAAGCTGACTGGCTGAGGTAGGTGATACAACCAAGATTAAAGCCCAGGAGTCCCTACCTTCCTGACCCAGGTTCAGGATGCCGCTGGACAAAAACAGGCCATCAGAGTTAGAATATATAGCTATATATATATAGCATCAGAGTTAGAATATATAGCACTAAACGAGAGGTTAGATATGATTGGAATATCAGAGACATGGTGGAAGGAGGACAACCAGTGGGACACTGTGATACCTGGGTACAAACTATATCGAAATGATAGAGCTGATCAAATTGGTGGAGGGGTTGCGCTCTATGTTAGAGAGGGCATTGAGTCAGAAAGGATTAAAGTTTTGCAAGAAACAAAATTTGCTGTAGAATCTCTATGGATTGAAATTCCATGTAAAAAGGGGAAGGCGATGGCAGTGGGGGTGTACTATCGTCCGCCTGGCCAGAATGAACAAATGGATGATGAAATGCTCAAAGAAATCAAGGAAGCTAGCAAACGTTACAGTGCAGTAATAATAATGGGTGATTTCAATTACCCCAGTATCGACTGGGTCAGTGTCACAACAGGACATGCTAGGGAGATAAAGTTCCTAGATGAAATAAATGACTGCTTCTTGGAGCAGCTGGTTCATGAACCGACCAGAGGGGAAGCAATATTAGACCTAGTCCTTAGTGGAACACCAGATGTAGTGCAAGAGATAAGGGTGTTGGGGCCACTTAGCAATAGTGATCATAGCATGATCGCCTTTGATTTAATTAGTGGAGGAGGGATAGTAAGGAAATCCACAGTACTACCCTTTAACTTTCGAAAGGGAGACTATGATAGAATGAGGAAAACAGTTAAGAAAAAACTAAAAGGAGCAGTTGCAAAGGTTAAAGACGTACATCAAGCTTGGGTGTTGTTGAAAAATACTATCTTGGAAGCCCAGACCAGCTGTATTCCACGCTTTATGAAAAGTGGAAGGAAGTCCAAAAAATTGCCAGCATGGTTTAAAGCTGAGGTCAGAGAGGCTGTTGTTGCCAAAAAGCATCTTTCAAGAAATGGAAAAAAGAGCCAAATGATGAAACCTGGAAACAGCACAAGCACTGGCAAGTCAAATGCAAGGCATTGATAAGGCAGGCAAAGAGAGAATTTGAGAAGAAGCTTGCTGCGGAAGCAAAAACGCGAAATAAAGACCTTTTCAAGTACATTCGTAGCAAAAAACACGTGAGAGAGTCAGTTGGTCCATTAGATGATAAAGGGGTTAAAGGAGCACTAAGAGGCGACAAGGCGATAGCGGAGAGACTGAATGAATTCTTTGCTTCGGTCTTTTACTGAGGAAGATGTAGGGATGTTACCCACGACTGAAGTGGTATTTAAAGGTGTGGAAGAATTGAAGGAAATATCGATACATCGGGAAGATGTCCTACAACTATTAGATAAACTGAAGAGTAGCAATCACCTGGGCCGGATGGTATACATCCAAGGGTGTTGAAAGAACTGAAATTTGAGATTGCAGACCTGCTATCAGTAATCTGTGAACTATCATTAAAATCATCTCTAATACCTGAGGATTGGAGGATCGCCAATGTAACACCAATTTTTAAAAAGGGTTCGAGGGGTGATCCGGGAAACTACAGACCGGTGAGCCTGACATCAGTACCGGGAAAAATGGTAGAAACCATCATAAAGAATAAAATTACTCAGCATATAGATAGTCATGACCTAATGGGAGACAGCCAACATGGCTTTAGACAAGGAAGATCTTGTCTTACTAATCTGTTATGTTTTTTTGAAGGAGTGAATAAACAGGTGGACAAAGGTGAGTCGGTTGATATTGTGTATCTGGACTTTCAGAAAGCCTTTGACAAGGTCCCTCATGAGAGACTTTTGGCAAAACTAAAGAGTCATGGGATAGGAGGCAGTGTACTACTGTGGATCAGGAACTGGTTAAAAGATAGAAAGCAGAGGGTAGGGCTAAATGGCCAATTTTCCCAATGGAGAAAGGTGAATAGTGGTGTACCCCAGGGATCTGTGCTGGGTCTCAAGTTCAGCAATTATGTGCAGAGCTGGGACTGAAGACCCTTCCCCCCTACTTTCTGCATCAGTTCTCTGCCACCTGGGTTCCTCTGAGGCATTTCTCCCTTTCATGACAGGGTCCGCTGCTTTTTGACATATTCATAAATGACCTGGAAAGTGGAATAACAAGTGAGGTTATCAAATTTGCTGATGACACAAAACTATTTAAAGTTGTTAAAACCCAGGAGGATTGTGGAAAATTGCAAGAGGATCTTGATAAATTGGAAGACTGGGCATCAAAATGGCAGATGAAATTTAATGTGGAGAAGTGCAAGGTTATGCACCTAGGGAAGAACAACCCAAACTATGGTTACACGATGCAAGGTTCCACATTAGGAACCACCACCCAAGAAAAAGATTTAGGCGTCCTTGTGGATACCATGTTAAAACCCTCGGCCCAGTGTGCAGCGGCGGCCAAGAGAGCAAATAGAATGCTAGGTATGATAAGGAAAGGAATGGAAAATAAAACAAAAGATATTATAATGCCTCTATATCGTTCCATGGTGAGACCGCACCTTGAATATTGTGTGCAATTCTGGTCGCCATATCTTAAAAAGGATATAGCAATTTTAGAAAAGGTTCAGAGAAGAGCCACCAAAATGGTAAAGGGGATGGAAGGCTACTCCTATGAAGAAAGGCTAAAAAGGTTGGGGCTCTTTAACCTGGAAAAGAGACGGCTGAGGGGAGATATGATAGAAGTCTATAAATTAATGAACGGAGTGGAACGGGTAAACGTAGATCGATTATTTACCTTATCAGAATATAGAAAGATTAGGGGACATGCAATGAAGCTACAGGGTAAACTATTTAAGACTAATAAAAGAAAATATTTTTTCACTCAACGTGTAATCAAACTCTGGAATTTGTTACCGGAGGATGTAGTAAAGGCTGCTAGTGTAGCTGGGTTTAAAAAAGGTTTGGACAAGTTCCTGGAGGAAAGGTCCATAAACCATTATTAAGAAGGGACCCAGGATATCAATGCTTGAACCAATACAAGCATTGTGGAACCTGTGTCCCTTGGGGAAACTGCTAGGTACGTATGACCTAGATTGGCCACTGTTGGAAACAGAATACTGGGCTTGATGGACCTTGGTCTGACCCAGTATGGCATATCTTATGTTCTTATGTTCTTATCATGGACAAGACTTGCTTTCTGCATCCCCTTCCCTTCTGGGCTGGCATGGCACCCCTTTTCCTCACCAGCTTGGCACCCAGGGTGGTTGCCATTCTGGTTGTGATGACTCAGTGATCACTTATGGCCTATACCCTTCTGCCATCTATCTCAGGCCGGCCCAGTGTCTTTCTCAAAAACACATAATAACCCCACTTCAATCAATCAAAGCCGGATCTTTTTCTTCAAGGAAAAAAACGTAACCAAGATTTTTGGGACCAACTGCTCAAAGATCCAGAAATTTCCAATTTTGTTATTCCTATGTCTCTAATAGTCTACCAGGCAGTTCCAGAATAGCCAAAGTCTCAAGTTCAGCAATTATGTGCAGAGCGGGAACTGAAGACCCTTCCCCCCTACTTTCTGCATCAGTTCTCTGCCACCTGGGTTCCTCTGAGGCATTTCTCCCTTTCATGACAGGGTCCAAATAATAGGTGGGGTATGAAACATCACACTGGCATCATGCAGGGTCAGATTTAAGATTTTAGTGCCCACAGTTAAGGCCAGAGAGCGGGGGAGGGAGAGGGGAGAATTGTCAGAGATCCCAAGAATTGGCGAGCCAGAAGAGGAGCAGAAGGCCATAGTGCCACAATGGCACTCTCTGAAGCAACATCCGTATGAGGCCCTAAAGTAAGTGGGATCCAGCTTCTCTTTGGCCTGGGTATTTGGTGCTTAGGCAGTTGCCTGTGCCTAAATCTGGACCTGGTGTTGTGAGCACTGGGTTTTGCATATAACCATAAAATGCACAACAAAGTAGCACGCCTCATCCAATGGAAACTGTAAACACTACATCACCTTCCAGGCAAAGCACTAGGATCATGACCCTAAGAGGATTAGAGAGAATGAAGAGGTTATGATCACGGTGGATACAGATGGAAGCAAGAAAGCCAGATACAGTGGTAAAGGAGAAGAAGACCAAAACAGCATTGATTATAGAGGCGTCAGTCCAAAGTGACTATTCTTTGAATCGCGTTGAGAGGAAGAAGATCTTCGAGTACTAAGAAATGCAGTCAGAGAGCAGGAAAATGTGACAGAAAGATACCGAGTTATTTCCCATCGTATTGGGTGCCAAAGACTTGATTAGGAATTTCCAAGCACATCTTGATAAATTACCCATAACACGTAACATCTTACGATCTCCAGAAGGAGGCGCACTTTGACACGATGCAGGGACTACACCGAGAATTAGCAGTAAACTTGAGAGACTGAGATCATACTCCACATACCCTGGGCTTGGGAGTGAGGTTCATGACTGTCAAGGAATGTGCAAAATTTGGAGAAATTGCCCCATAGTAGCAGGTTCCAGTGAAGTCTGCACACCCATCCATCAGGCACACACAATGTGTAGGAGGAGGGATTTTTAAGGGTAGTGTTTTAGGGACAAATTTACTAAAGGTTAGTGCATGTTAAGTGTCACTGTGCTCATAAAAAAAAAGTTGTGGATACATAAAGCGGATTAATTTCATGAATGCACAATAAAACCTTTAGAGACCCTTTTACTAAAGGCATTAGCTGCCAGCGCGAGTCTGGCAAACGCTAAAGATGCGTGTTGGCCATGCGTTGACATGTAGTGCAGGGCCATCACAGTTAGCATGGCCGGATTTTGGCTCCAACTGTCCATGGGGCATTAGGGTTGCAAGTAGGCAAGATGAGCCCCATGCAGCCTGCTCACCCACCACATAGCGCGGGCGCACGTACCGCCACCTTCACAGCTAAATGCAGCTATGCTATTGTTGTGCTGTGGCAGGGTAATGTGTACCACACTAACTGCTGGGAACATGCCCCTGGTGGTTAATGTCGTGGTATTGCCCAAACGCGCCAGGGATTTGCGTGTTAACAGAACGACCAATCCTTAGGGAGCCTACTGACGCATCTCCAGAATATAGAGCAGCTCCTTAATAAAAGCCACTCAAAACATTAGTATCAGGGTCGTTTTTACCAAGGGACGAAAGGGCAATTGCCCCAGCTGCTACACAGTAGGGGCTATTGAATGGGCACAAGGTGCTCTGGCATGGTGACACCTTTGGCCAATTCAGGGATCTCAGGCAATGGAGAACAGCCCACTGCTTTCTGCACCAGTCCCCCCCCCCCCTCCAGGCAGCAGCAGGGAAGAGGTAGGTGGGGTAGAAGGGGGGAGGCTGGAGTGGGCGAAAACATTATAGATCAAAGAAAAGCTGGTCTGCTCCCTAATCCAGCCCTCTTCCCTCCTTATGCTGCCGCCTTGCAGGGCACAACGGTGAGGCTGGAATGGAGAGCAGAGCAAAATAAAATTTGTTTTTTGTCTGCATAATTCTATTTCTAATTTGAGGTTGCTGGTTCTGTGCATGCACGACGGAGGGGAGGGGTTCTGTTACAGTGCAATTCGGGTGGAGGATCTGTAGCCGTGCTTATCATGCATTCCTATCGGGCATGTTTTGGTGTTCGACAGCCCACTGTAATCTTTGTATTGCTGCATTTTCATGCAGTGTTTCAGGTCTGGGAGTTCGTGTTATTTTGGTATGGCAAACTGAGTGACTTTTGGAAAGGTTTTGGGCTCTTTCACAGAAATGTCTGGTAACGGAGATGCAGTTTGTGTGTCCTGTTACTGAAGTGACCACAGAACTTGGTTTTTTGCCTATGTCAAGTACTGAAGGGAGCCCGATCTAGTTCAGGCCAGCCAACCATTTCAGGGATTATTTTCATCCAGTGCAGGTAGATTTCTTTCAGTTTATACATTTATATATTGATTCTTTGCAGTTTTACCATGAAACAGACAACACATTCAGTTGACACTGTTTCTGAAATATCCATTTATGCGCAGTTTAATATCTAATGGGGTGGCTAACACTTGAAAGTTATGCATGTATTCAGCAACCTTATGCAATTAAAGTGATCAGCTGAATATTCCGGCATAAACTTTACACCGATAAGTTATCCATGAAAAGTCAGGCCAGCTGCATGGATAAATGTATCAGTTCAGCAGCTAAATATTGCTGTGGAATGAATTCATTTTAGCCTTGCCGCTGGCCAGCTCAAAATGACACCTCCTTTCACATTGCTAAGCACCCCAAAACAGTCATGCACTATGTCTTTATTAGTAATATGACTTCCGGGTGGGACGTTTCCTGCCCATTAATATCCAGGACACCTATGTGTGTCACAAAAACGTGTCATAACCTGCATCACAGTGCAAATGCTACTCAGATAAGGCATCCTGTGCCACCCTCATCTGACCATAAAATATCAGGGATCGCTAGTGATAATTAATTAACTGCAAGCAGTGAAAAATGATATATTGCATTCTTGCCTGCTGAGCACCCCTCCCCCATCATTTCCAATTCCGGCTCCTTCCAGGAGTTCTTTTGATCTTTTTCCATTCATAGCCCAATCCTAGCCAGTGCAGAAAGGGTCCCTTGCTAGCTATGTCCCTGAGCACCAGGCAATGCTGCCATGCGACATAAACACCTGCAGGAACCCCTGTGGGCTGGAAGCTCTGTCACTACACCGTTACCACAGTTGGATCTGGCATTGATCATTGCAGCTTGTAAAAGAAGTACTGGAGACAATCTGAACTTGGGAGAATTTGCTCCCTTCCCTCACCCCAAATGTGGCTCATGGCCCTGTGACTTGGTGTCAAATTGGGTTCTGCTTAAAGGGGAGATGTCAGGGTTGAAAGTAAGCTTCTGGCAGACAGACAGACACCAACCTGCCAGTCGGTCTACAGAACTCTTATTAGAACCAAACAGAGACAAATAACAAGGAGAGAAGACAAAGAGAATTTCTTATCCCAAGTCAGCTGTCAGAGCCCTCTGCTCAGTATCGGGAAGTAGAAATCTTGCCTTGATGGCTTCAGTTCCTTTGCACAGCCCCTCCCCCAAGTCCCAGGTCTTGCCCCTCTTTGCCCAGTGCATAGCTCCTCTCCCCCTTTGTCCAGTAAGAATTGTTGACCCATATTCCAGTCTAAGAGGAAAAGCTTGGCTACACATTGAGGAAACGTCCGGCAGCCATATTTGAAGTGGGCCATCCAAAACTACTTTGAAAAATGACTTTCTATGAGACATGAGAGCCCAAAGAAGGCGAGGTGAAGGCATGTCACAGCAAGCCTTCACTTATGTTCAGGCAGGACTGGGGGAGTGTGTGTGTTAAACTGCTACTTGAAATCAACAACTCTTGGGATTTCTCTTAGAGTATCAACCTCTAGCTAGTCGCAACAGTGCCCTTAATTCAAGGTCATATGCCTAGCAGACAACAGAGGGATGTACCATGTGGCATCACTGGAAATTTACCCTCGTCAGATAAAAATGCCCCCTTTTATCAACCAAACAAGCTTTTATTCTTCAGGTACTTCCCTTAAGTTCACCAAATTCCCTGTACTTCAACGAGCATCCAGACATCTCCCTTTACCTGTGAGGAAACAGGCATCAGAGAGATCCGGTCCACATTATCAATGCAGTAAACCAGCTGCCCTGGTAGTCTGAGAGGGTTTTGTGTGTGTAGGGGAAGAAAGGCATGTGGATTGCTGGCGAGAGGTATGAGAATAAAGGGGTAGGTCCAAGTGAAATAAGAGAGCTGATGGTTGCATCAAGCTCTGCTATACCCTCTGTTATGCTTACTCTTGCTTCTCCAGGGAGACAGACTATAAAAAGGAAGGGGCAGAGCACCAGTAAGAGATGCAAGAAGACTGTAGAGATACAATAAAGATTGATCTGTGTTAGAAAAAGAAAAGAAAAGATTAGGAGACCTTGTGATAAAGACTAAAGGAGAGAAGCAGACAGGATACAGCAGGTCACACAGTGCAAGTAATGAAGGGGGGGGGGGGGAGTAGCCTAGTGATTAGATCTGCAGACTGAGAACCAAGGTTCAAATCCCACTGATGATCCTGGTGATCTTGGGCGAGTCACTTAATTCTCCCTCAGGTACAAACGACAAGGAAATACCTACTGCAACTGAGTGTAACTTATCTTGACCTCCTAATGTACTATTACTACTAATCATTAGTATAGTGCTACAAGGCATGAGACACTCCCTGCTAAGGGTATGAGCTACATCCAACAGAAATGTGTCCCAGCTGGGCAGGGCTGGTGTGACCATTAGGTGAACTAGGTGGCTGCCTAGACAACCAATGGTCCAGGGGCAGTCCACTGCCACCTCTCTCCGGGATCTGCGGTGGTACAATGACCTCAGACAGCCCCGTGGCACTTACCTTAAAGCTTTAGTGCCACAGGTTTGTTTGGTTTCTGCCCCCCCCCTCTGATGGGGGTGGAAACTAAACAGTCCAGTGATGCTGAAGTTTTAAGGTAAACGCCACAGGGCTGTTTAAGGCCCTAGCCGCCACTGCAGGACCTATAGAAGGGCAGCAAAAGCAGTGGGGCTAGATGGGGGGGGAGTGTGTGTGTGGGGGTGTGCAAGGGATGAGGTTTGTCTAGGGAGCCTCATCGCTTTGCAGCGGCCCTGCACCTGGGAGAAATAAGCCCTTAATGGGGTGGGGGGGGGGTGGGCAATGCCTCCCCAAACGTTGCAGGCACTAATAGTGAACTCGTCCCCTGCCCCCAATGTCAGTATGACTCCCTTACCCTTTGCCTTCCCAAAATAAGAAGTTAAAACTACATTAACGCCAAGATTGCCCTTGTCTGGAAAGTGGATTATTGTAGCTGCAAGATAAGATTTACCTTAAGAATTTGGAAATTTTAGAGAATGAAAAAGGAGACAGAAATCATTCCAAGCAGTGACATTATTGTGCATCACAATACAGAAGGACAGAAAATCGTCAGGTATCAAGAGATGCAACTGGAGATCACAATTAACTAATAATCAGCTGCTGCTCCTGACCTGTCTCATGCAGAAGGTCCCCGGTTCAGTCACCATTTTGGCTGGAGCTGCTGACCAAGACGTGTTCACAAGCAGTCCCCCCTGAGGTTATGAGGGCATTGTGGTGGTCTTCCTTAAGGGTGACAGCTAATGGCTCGATTCAAGCACCATGACTGCAGAGTTCTGGCAGGAGCCCTGCTGCGTGACCCTGATCCAACACTATCACTAGATATACTGGTGTGGGAAGTGATGGGGGGGGGGCGTGTAATAATACAGAAACAATTCCCTGGATAGTTACAAATGAAGGTTTCCGGCTGCTTGAAGTCTAAGGGAGCAGGAAGATATTGCCAATCTAAAAGAAGAAGAAAAACATCCCTTAAAGTATCTCCCCAGTCCCCTGTTTGTAAGCTCTGTGGAGCAGGGACTGTCTCTTACATGTATGTGTCTAGTGCTGTATATGCCTTATAGCACTATATAAATGAGTAGTTATCTTGGGTACCATTGACCTGATGAAAAATAAATTGCACAAGACAAGGAGAGCATAGCTGTACACCTGATTCAGTAACACACTAAGGGGGTCATTTACTAACAGCACATGCTACCATCATCATCCCACGTTATCTGTCGCCGCAGCCACTGCAGAAAATAAGCTTTACAACAGATAACGTGGGATGATGGCGCTAGCATTTGCAAGCTGCTAGTGAATGACCTCCTAAAACAGGACAGCAGATAATGACCGTAACGGCCCATCCAGTGTGCCTAGCAGTAACTGGTTCACTTTGGACAGATTCTCATATGGAATCCAACAGCCCGACCTTCTTATCCTGTGTCCTCACCCAACCTCTCAAAGTTGTACCACTGCTTTTTATGCTTGCAACTACTGCTGTAGAAAGTTACACCAGTACTTTCTTGTTCATCCAATGAAATTGTTTTTTCAAGTGCCATCAAATCAATGCTGACTCCTGGCAACCCAGCAGCCTCTGGGTCTTCTTGGCAAGGTATGACTGGAAGTAGATTGCCAAGCCTTTTCTTCTGAGGCAATGGAGGGTAAAGCAACTTGCCCAAGGTCACAAGAAATGTCAGTGGGAATCAAACCCAGATCTCCTGGGTGCTAGGCTGTTGCTCTAACCTCTAGGCTAGTCCTCCACTCATGGAATTGTACCATTGCTATTTTGGATCAGAACTGTTCCTCTGTATCTAGGGATCCTCTGTGTTTATTGCATGTTTATTTATTTATTTTTTAAAATTCTGTTACCATTTTTGTTTCCATGACCTCCTTCCGGGAGGATATTACAGGCATTCACCGCACCCAAGAAAGCATGAGATGGCAAGGTGCACAACCTCATGCTTTCTTGGGTTTAAGAGCGAGATCCATCCCTGCCAAAGTGTGCACACACCCATTTGGAAACATTGCACCCATCACAGACCGTTTACTTGGGAAGTCTGTAAATTACGCTGCTCTGGAGCTAAAGTCTTTTGGCTCAAGCCATCAGGCTTCTTTGAAATATGTCTTCATTTAACAAGGGGTGTTGGACTATGAGCTTGTGAGACAATGTAAATCCCTTTTTTGCATGTCTCTGGCGATATTATGGAATATGAGAAAATTCAAAAGGATTAGCCCTATCCTAAAATCTCTGCACTGGCTTCCTAGCCCAATTCAAAATCCTGGCACTAGCTTCTGGGATCTCAAAGGATGTGTGCTGATCCACCCATCACTTCCTCACTCCTTCCAAGTCTTCTCACTCTTCACGTCCTTTGCCACAGATCCACCCAGTTGTGTCAGCCCTCGAAAATATGCATCTTACAAGTACTAGAAAGAAATTACACAGGGTCAGTCTTAATGCTATGAAACTCCCTACCAATGAACATCGCACTAGAACCTAACACGCTAGTCTTCTGAAAACTACTAAAAAAACAGGCTCTCCGAAGCAGGTTTTGGTCCAGAAACAGGAACAGCTATGTGTAAAAGTACTACAAGTCATGTAAAACCGTCGATAATGAGCAAAAATGCACTAGCCAACTTAAATACTGAATCCCCACATCCCCCTCCTCGTTCCCTGCTGCTGTGCTCTAGTTCAGAGTTGTGACATTCTCTCCTCCCTTTGCCTACTGTCTCCCACTGATCTTTTCTCCTAATTAAATTTTTCTCAGCCCCTCCTTTCTTCTTCCTTTTGTGCCTTATTTCAGAGATTACCTCCAGATATACAGTTGTGAAGAAAATCGAGGCTATAAATAAGTTTAATAACCTTAGGACCAAAGAACAAATTGCAAAAGACAGAGCCCATAAGGCAATATATAAAGTAAAGCTATAGCAGGTCAGTCAATTCCATTCTGTAAAGTAACTCGCTCATATATAAAACATTTCTTCTAAAGAGTTGTGTTCATACCAGTTTCACAAATCCCATGGACATTCCTTGTGACCTTGGGCAAGTCACTTAACCCTCCACTGCCAGGCCAATGTTATAAGCTGTATGTTAGGGAAATGTGGCCCTAACGCATGTCTAGAAACACTGTTTGTACTCAATGCAATAAAAAAAAAAAATGCAAATAATCCGCGTGCAAAACTTTGCGCAAACATGAGTGGGCATGCCAGTTGGCTTGGAAACATGAGCACACTGGGCATGCATTAATGGAAGAATTGCTCTTTTACGCAGAGATTATACCAGGGCCTGGAGGAGCATGAACATAGAAATGTATATCCAGAATGTTAAAAATGCATATCCCACGCACAAAGGAGTCATGCAAATAGCTGCAAAGGAGCGCACGACCCATCATTTCACGATGTGGCACCTTCCTCTTAGCCCTGCATTTGGCCACCCAGTCACCTCAGTTTCTCATCCCCCTGCCTTTGTTTTGACTCACATTCCTTAATAAAACCAGAAAAAAGCTGTGGGTCCTTCATGCTCGCGGTAAAGAGAAGAAACAGGCATAAAAGCCTCATTAAAGCTAGCCGTAGAACAACAAGCTAACTTTTTACTGCTCCTCGGACCTGGCATTA
Organism: Ichthyophis bannanicus; assembly: GCA_033557465.1. NCBI lineage: Eukaryota > Metazoa > Chordata > Amphibia > Gymnophiona > Ichthyophiidae > Ichthyophis > Ichthyophis bannanicus. Next base: position 65,574,853 of record CM066044.1, on the reverse strand, counting down.
AAGTCCCAGTGCTAGAAAACCTTACCCTCAGCCTTCAGGTCTCCTGCGCTCTTCATTGTATCTGGGTTTACTAGCTAATATCTTCGTTAACATGGGATTTTGATGAGCTGTACACTGATGTCTTTGTGATTCTTTGCACACAGTTTGCTTGTGTGCAAAACTCCTCTGAACATAGGGAGGCCACAGTAGTACAGAAAATAGTGCATAGAAGTCATGCCAAGCTATGCACAAAACCTCCCACCTCTTATGCTATAAGTTCGCTGAGGACAGGGAAGTACCTACAGTATCTGAATGTAACTCACCTCGAGTTGCTACTGAAAAGGAGTGAGCTAAATCCAAAATTAAATGACAGATGAGCTGCTGAAAACTGAAAGCATGTAATCGTTTCCCATGACCAGATCACTTAAACGTGCAAAATATGTTTTCACTTCACATGTAGTCACGTCTCACAGAAAGGACAGTTAGCTTCCATCTGTGCATGACTGAGGCACTTTGCACAGGGTGTCAAGAAGGCACAACGGTGTACGAAGAAGATTCAAAACTTTGCCAACTGCAAATAAAAACTGATGATGGGATCAGAGAGGTGTTGTAAATGGCAATAAGAGCTGTAATACAATCTATTTAACTTGATTGTAGCCAATATGCACTGAGTTAATCCTCTGCCCCATACATCATGGGTAATGTCATGTGGTCTTTTTCCTCCTCCCCCCTGGCACCTTCTCAATTGCTGACACGGAAGGGTGGGCTCAGGTAAATGGCCAGGACAGCAGCCAAAGTAAAGAGGCAGGGCATCAACGCAAGGTCAACACAATAAAAAAGAAATACAATCAAGTTCTGGAACAGGACAGTACGACTGACATGGCTAAATACCCTAGGTGTGGACAAGCCAGCTGCCCGGGTTAATGTAGCCATCTTGTGAAATTTCTGTTAAAGGGGTGGAGGAGATAAAACAGCCAAGTTGCCTCTTAGGGTCCTTTGTAAGCCCCTTGAAAGAGAAGGCCTCTTCAGGCTCCAGATAAAAGCAAATATCTTTGAGCCTCAGAGAGCAAGACAGAAAGAACAATCCCTTAAGACCTGGCAAAATTTCACTTTGTAATTGTGACCTCCATCCTTCTCCCTGAAAACACTCTTTCATCTCCCACTTTCTTCTTCCTTCAAACCTCTGCACAGATGGCTAGGGCTGGTGAGAGATGCAGTGGCAGAAAGAGACTGACGGGTAAGAGACACTCGCATGTGATCCAGCCACAGTCCTAATGTGGAGAAGCCCCGGCTGTCTCTCTCACAGACACACACACAAACACCCCTCTGTGATCCAGCCACAGCCCTGCTCTGGGGTAATGATGCAAGATTAGAGAATCCTTGGCTCCCTTTCTTACACACAGGCACGCACCCCCCCCCCTCTTGAACCAGCCACATCCCTGCTTTGGGGGGGATGATGCAAGATTAGCAAATCCTTGTCTCTCTCTCACTCACACACATGCATCGAGCTCTCTGCTACTCTAGGGTGATGATGGAAAGTTAGAAAATGTTTCTCACACACACAACTGGGTGATCCACCCACAGTCATATCCCAAGGTGAAGATGCAAGGCAGGAGAGTCCTTGGCTGTCCCCCCCAACCCACCACCACCATGATCCAGCCACAGTCCTACCCTGAGGTGAAGATGCAGGGTTAGTGAGACTTTGTCGCTCTCTCTCTCCCTCACATGCACGTCCTAAGAGTATCTCCCTGTCTTTCCTCTTCTTCTCAATCCCTCTAGGTTTGCTCAGCCTGTCGGCACCACTGAGTGCTAATTACCACCTCTGTAATTCTTCAGCTGCAGTCTCTCAAGTACCGGCAGAAGAGGATCAACAAGCAGCCGTTAGCCGTGGCAGCTTATTAATATAAGGGCTCTGGAGGGGGGGTGGGAGGGGTGCAACCCTGCTACGCCTGCCTAATGGCTGGACAGGGCACAGAGGATGGAGAGATATATTGCACTGGGAAAAGACATACTCTAAAATTCATATTCAGATCCAGACCCTTCTTGTATCATAGCGCATTCATGCACCTTCTGGCTACAAAGATATTCTTGGGAACGAATCTGTGCACGATTGCAGTATAAATGCATCCGGATGTCATTCAGTACAAAACAAGGCAGTAAAAACCAGGCATAGGAAAGAAGTTTGACCTTATGGAAAATGACTTTGCCTTTACTGGACTGAGGTTCTTTTCAATGGGGCAAGTGCCAGGCCCATGACCAACCCTCCCCTGAGGACTGGATCCCATCTGGGCTTGAATTTTCAATGAAATTATTGTGCCTTTGCATGGATGATGGATTGAACCAGCCGCTGAGTGTTTTTATTTTTAAACCTAGGTTTTAAACTGGAGTCCCTCTGATATAGGGATAAAGGGTTTATTTGGCGCTTGATATATTGATTTTACCTCTGCCCCCATCACTTTCAATGACATAAATACAGAAAAGTCTGAAAATTCAGGGCAATGGATGCTCCGGAAACCATGGTCCTCATATTACTAGTGACATTCTCTGAAATCACCCGTGATTGTGTGACACAGAGGCCTGTTTGTGCAGTACCCAGGCTAACGGATTATGGGGCCGAACTTCAACAGCGGCGGCCAGTGTTTGTAAAGTGGCTGTTGCCATTTAGAATTAGACCTGGACAGTCAATGCTGGGTCATATCCGGCCACTGGCACTGAATACAGGGTTTGCCCTGATAGCGGTTTAGCTAACTGGGCAGTAGTGTTAGGAGGGGGAATATTCAATGCCACAAAATAGCAATGTACCGCTGAATATCCCACCCACTGGGTAATACACAGCAGGTCTGCTACCGTGTTAATCCTTCTGAATATGCCCGCCCCCTATATGTTTAAAAACGGTTTGGGCAAGTTTCTGGAAGAAAGTCCATAGACTATGATTAGCTAGGTAGGCTGTGCAAATCCACTGCTTACGCCTGGGATAAGCAGCATGGAATCAGTCTACTTTTTGGGTTTCTGCCAGGTACTTGTGACTCTTAGTCTGACCCAGTTTAGTTATTCTTTAGTTGTTAGATAAAACGTTTCTGCTTTTCTATCAGTTATGACTATGCTCCTAACACCATCTGATGACCGCACACTAGTAAAAGGTGTGTCTGTGTAACCCAGCTTTGATTGTACCGGGATGGAAAATTTCTCTGTCATTCGCTCTCGTGGAAATGAGCAGGCGTCGAGTCTCCTGAGCATATCGGAGACACTCGGCCAGAGCAATGATTGTAATCATTTGTACTTAAATCAATGTGTAATATGATGGTAAATTCAGAGGTTCTGGGAGAACATAAGCGCATAACATGTGCAATACTGGGTCAGACCAAAAGTCCATCAAGCCCACATTCTGTCTCCAACAGGTCATAAGTGGAGGAGTAGCCTAGTGGTTGGGTCAAGGTACTTCAGGCCGGAAGGTCGGGGGTTCAAATCCCACTAGAGGACAGCAACCTTGGGCCGGAAGGACTGGGGTTTCTAGTCCCAGAGGTGCTCCTTGTGGTCTTGGGCAAGCCACTTAACCCTCCATAGCCCATGTTCCCTGTAAAATAGTTCTCTGTGTGCTGTGCTTTCCTGTCTAATCAATGTGTTTATACCTCAAAAGTTTCCTGTCATGATTTGACAATTTCCAATCTGTAATCAAAAACCACTGCTGATCGCTGGAAGTAGCGGTATACAAATGTATAAAAAAAAAAAAAAAAAAAAAAAAGTACCCAGCAGGACCCCAAGGAGCAGATCCATTTCTTATGGCTTGTACCCAAGTCACATGGCTAATAATAGTTTATAGACGTTTTCTCCAGGAACTTGTCTAAAACCTTTTTTAAATCCAGCTGTTAACTGCCTTGACATCTTCTGGCACTGAATTTCAGTGCTTGATTGTACACGGAGTGAAAAAATACTTTCTCAGATTTAACATAGTAACAGCCAGTAGCATAGTGAATGACGGCAGATAAAGACCAGCATGGTTCATCTAGCCTGCCCAGTAAGGTGTTTAGAGTTGTATCTACCGCTCTGGACAGTTACTTCCCTCCATGCCGTTAAGGTTGTAAATGCCGCTCTTGCTATGTAGAGATCCTGTGTGTCTGTCCCAGGCCCTTTTAAATGTGTTCCTACTCAGGGATGGACCTCTTCTCTCAGCTGACTAGGCAACTGCCTAGGGTGACAGACTCTCAGGAGGGCATGGCAGTGAATCCCCTTCATCATGCTTCAAAGTAGCAGTAAAGCAAGCCGCTTTAGTGCTGGGGTGGCCTTAAAGCGCCGTTGGGCATGTACTCAAGAGACGCAGCACCCGCAGGCCATGAGTGTGTGTGGGTGCTTCAAGGCCCACTGCGGCTTGTTCCGCCGCAGCTTTGAGGCATTGTGGATAGATCTTAGTGCCACCCCCTTCTTGTGAGGTGCAGGAGAAAGGAAGGGGAGGGGAGATGATGGACCCCTGAAGCGAGAGGAAAGGGAAGAGTTGATTGCATAAGGAAGAAGAGACACTGAACACTTTGGGATGGAAGGAGATGTTGGACTATGTGGTGGGGTAGTAGGAAAGGGGAGGTGCTTGAGAATTGGGGTGGGGGGTAGCAGGACTGAGGGTTCATCTAGGGCAGCATCTATCCTTGAGTCGGCCCTCTTCCTATTAGTTTCAAAGAGCGTCTCCCGCCTAGTCTAAGCACTATTTGAAAGGATAAACAACCTTTCCACATTGATCTGCTCCACCTCACTCAGGAGTTTACAGACATCTACCGCATCCCATCTCAGCCCTCTCTTTCCCAAACTGAATATATTTACTCAGAGTGTTCCTATAAAGAAAGTTCTTGAATTACAAGTACAGCTATTTCTGCTCAGTTTCTATAATGGCACAGTACCTCACTGCTGTAGTGCTAGATGTTACCTTCAATGGTTAATAGATTGCCGCTTAGGGCTTGATCTAGGATAGCACATCTGGGGGGAGGGCTTTGTATGTGATTTTTGCTGTGTGCTCCAGAGTGCCCAGATAGCTCCTTCCAGCATAATTGCCACTAGGGTTCCCCCATTGACTGCCATGTCCATACTGCCCTGCTTTGAACACCAGCCCTAGCGATTTGCTTTAAGCTATCAGAGTGAACCACAGTCACTCTGCTGTTCATAGAAGACTTGGTTAGTAATATCGCTTACTCCCTAGATTGGAGAAGTTACCTCAACCAGACCAGGGCAGTAAAGGACAGCCAGTATGCTGGCTACAAATCTCTGGGGCAGTAAAATGGGTAGTCAGGACAGTGTAAACAGCGATCCAGAAGCTCTAGGCAGCCACCCTCCATCCCAGTCTCTATGGCGATGCTGTGCTATTGAAAACGAACATACATCTGTGGCAATAGCGTGTTCAAACGTGCAGACCAGCTGGTCTCCATGGCGACACCGTGCCAGAAGAGATTTCCTTTAGACTTTGCAAACAAAGCCTTTAAATCTAGATTTCACAAAGCCGGTCCAGTGGAACATTACCAAAAGGTGCTAGGTCTGGGAGAAGTGGCTTTCTATTTCTGAGCTTTTTGAGCTAGCTAAGCACAAACATTGCTGCAACCTTTTCCCTCAAAATTGAATGGTTTTACCCTTTATGTCCTGTTGCATCTTGAAAACAAAAAAAGGTTTACTTTCCTGCATTTAGGGCAATGGAAGTGGCCGAAACAGGAAACACGTGTTCTGGCCATTGGGGCACTTGGGTTCAATGCCCAGTTTAGGTCTTCTGTTTCCCAAGTCGGCTGGGGGTTGGGGAGGTGGGAGTCAAAGCCATCGCACAATGGCAACATCTAGTGGTTGGATTTAGGACCCATTGTTGCAAGATTCTGGAAGGAGCTCGGGTCAGATCAAAGATCCATCGAGCCCAGCATCCTATCTCCAATAGTTGCCTCCGGCTGAGGTCTGATACTGCAATGACTAAGCAGGCTGGATGGGACGGATGGCTTGTCTTTGCCCTCATCTTATTATATAACCATAACTGGACTAACACTAAGTTGGCAGGGGCCTAACGTAGGAGAACAGTTCCCTAGGTACTCATAAATGAAGGGTTATGGCACTAGAACCCAACAGAAGCAGGTTCCTATGGAGCGAAAAAAGAAAGAAAATGTGGGTGGCAAATTCCATCAATAACTGGTTCCCCTGGGTGAAACCGTGACCTAGCAAAATCTCCATTTGAAAGCAAGATTGAAGCTTTAACTCTCAGGAGGTTGGACCCATGGCAGTGAGCAGCGATAACATCGGAGAGGGAAATTTTGCTTCTCTACTGATTTAGAAAGGAAGGGAGGAAGGCATATGGAAAAGGCTGACAAGTCTTATCTCAAAATTATTTCAAAAACTTCAGAAGCAGAAGAACCCCCTGCCCCCCACAAAAATATCATGAGAAAGAAAAGAATGAATAGATTCAGGACCTGGGGAACTCGGGGGGGGGGGGGGGAGGAGTCGGATGCCCGCTCATCACTCATCTTTTCGGCTCACAAGACGCTGTACTCATCAGAAATCAGTGGAGTGCAGCAGTCGCTTCTTGCAACACTTCACTAGACCACAGATGATGATAAATGGGGATGGAGCTGTTCAGAAGAAAGGGGGAGATTCATCTGCTCTTACCCACCACCAAGGAATCAGTTAGATGGTGATCTTCTCTCTCCGTTTCTCATACATTCCTTTAACCTTTCTCAATTTTTCTCTGCAAATGTGTTGATGCTCCTTATTTTCTTTTTGGAGGGGGGGGGTAGTTAGCCTAATTATTGCAGCACAACCTTGTAGCAGACTCATCATTGACCTCTGTGCCTGGCCTTCCCAGGGCTGTCTACAAATCCCCCTTTTGGATCCCTGACAGATGTGAATGCCCACTACCCCTCTCTATTCCTGCTGCCCATAAAGACTGGTACTGCATCTCAGAGCCCAGAGGCGTTAAGGCATTGATCTATGCTGAGCACAGTCAATGCTCCCCCCCCCTTCCTTATTCCCTGCCGTGCCTGCCCATTAACGATGGTTAATAATGGATAGCTTTCCTGTCCATTTCTTCCCTTGCAACCCTGAGTGACTTCATAAGCAAGTTTGCTATCTTCAGGCTAGCAGAGTGTGTGTGTACGTGGGCTTGGTGGTGGTGGGGGAGTGCTGCTAGTGAAAGCCTGGTGTTCGGTCTACGAGTGCTTAATATTTAGGATCCAGACTTAGCCAGAATCAAAGAGTCTGCGTCCTTCCTCACACAACATGCAAAATCTGCATTGCACAGATAAAAAAGATTTGTCTTGTAACCCAAGCTCCAGGTTTCCCTAGGCTACAATACAAAGCACAACAGCTACATTGAAAACCATCCTGCTAAGCTTTTCAGCATGGAAGTTTCCTTCTATAGCAACCTTTCTTCTACAACACACCTGACGGATTGTGTTCATGTGCATGACATCCTTAACACTACAATCTGCGGCTGAACAAAAAAGAAGCCCAAATTATAATTTTGTTGTAGTTAAAAATGATGCAAGAGAAAAACTATCCTTACTAGAATTTACTTTTTTATAAGCTACTATTGAATTTTATTTTTTCTCACAAAGTTTTAATCTTCACTTACTTCATCGGCAAGAAATCTGGAACGAACATGCTGCACACGTTTTTTTGATATTGAGTTGCATGAGCAACAACTTCACACTAAGGGGGTCATTTTGGAAGCCCAAAAACGGGCATAGAGACATCTAAAGCACAGAGACATCTCCAGAAGCATTTTTGAATCTGGGTCTGTGGACATCCCCAGAGTGAGAATGTCGCAGTATGAACAGGGGTGTGGTGGAGTGTCCCCAGGATGTCCCCACCTGATCTCTGAAATGTCCTGGACATCCGATGTCACGTCTAAGTTTAGACCTGCTTCAGGCACAAACAGGCATCTAAAAAGTGCTTTTTTTGGTTTAAAAACATCCAGACAGCATAAAGAAGATAGCACTCCATCATTCTCAGGACTCAGCACAATTTCAGTGGTAGCTGCAGTGGGATTTGAACCCAGGTTTCCTCATACCTAGCCTACTCCTAGACAGCCAGGTCCTGAAATACTATTTTGGGGATGTCTATGTAAACACTCCCTCGCACACGTCCATATCTGGCACATCGGCACCTGGACATATCTGCTTTTTGTTTTCTGGATGTTCTGGCTTAGACATTCCATAATGCATTTGGACGTTGCTTCTAAAGTTCCTCTCCATACTTACTGTCAACATCAAGAATCTTTTTAACCTATTCTTGAGTCTATACAGAAAAGAGATAGAATGTTTGCCCTTACAGCTTGCCATACACTAAAATATATTCCAAATTCTAGTATCATCTCAATAACAGCAACACAAAATCCCTAGACTGCCAAATACCATGTGAAGTAACACAGAACCCTGCAAATAAACTACTCAGAACCTATGTTACAAACCTTCTATATCGTAATAGCACAAACTCTCAGAACACAAATATCAGGCATTGTACCTTTAAAAAGGCAGCACTGTAAATATAAATTCACCTCTGATAAATCAGACTGCTGTAGATCTCCACACAGAGTCCCTCACCTTAGTCACACATAGAGAACACAGACCAGTCCTCAACAAATGCAGACTAAAGGACCAAAAATTAGAAACTGAAACATCAAGAAACCACAGACTTTGTGAACAGTATAACACAGGAGAAATAAAAATAAAAAATGCATTCCTTCTGTACTGAGCAAAACACAAAAACTGTAAGAAATACATAGTCCCAAAACTGATGTCATTCCAATTATTAAACTGGAAAATAAAATCCTTTACTTTTTTTTACCACTGTTGTATGGATAATTTATTTTTCTAAGCGAAATGGTCTTCATCTCTTGCCACTCTCCTTTTGTAGCTGTTCTCCTAATCCTTTCCCAAAGTCTCTTTTTCTAGTTCTTCTCTGCCTTCTCCCTTCCTTCCTTATCTATCTCTGACATTGATCTTTCCCTTTCATCTTTTTCCTCCATTTTTCTTTATCCACTCATAGCTAGATTTCACCTTTTCTTCTGCTCCGTCTTCCAATCTCCCACCTCTTACCTGTAAGCTTTCCATCTTCCACTCTCACTCCTCCCCAGTCAACTCAGTTCCTTCTCTCTGCACTGCTCCAACTTTCTGTTCCCCCACTGTCTTTTACTAACCCCTAGAACCTCATTTCCAACCTTCTGTACTTAACCTCCTTCTCATCGCTCATATACCTTTCTCTATCTTCTTGTTCTCTCACCAGCCCCAGCTCCTTCCTGTTACTCATCCTCCTCTATTAACTCCAGCCCTTTCTTCTGTCTCTTATCTACTACTTATCTTTCCAAATGCCTTTTCACCTCCTGTTTCCACTTTCATAGAACCATCCCTCTCCTTTCTTATCTCTTCCTCAGCGCCTCTATGTCCTTCACTTTCATACCCTCTCTCCATCTCAGTCCACATGTCTATGCCCGGTATCTAATACAACCTTACACATATCCCCATCCAGTTACCCTGCTCTCACTGGCGCACAATCCCTGAATCACTAGTGATTATCTCAGTCCCCACGCTGAACATCTCCAAGTCTCCATTTAATCACAAAGTACCCACATTCCTGCCCAATCCCCAGAGCCCCCCCTTAATCTGAATCCCAGTTCTCTCTCATCTCTAAGCCCCCCTTCCCTCAATTGCAATCCTGAAAGCTGTTTTTCTATGGGAGACTTGCCACCCTCAGGGTTCCCTTCGTAGTGATACCATTGCACCAGGCTCATACCCTTCTCTCATACCCTTTCAAGGCTCACCCCATCTCTCTCAAACTCATCCCATGCTCCCCACCCCCATCTGTTCCCATGTTAAAACTCACCCTTTCCACCCACTCATCAGAGTTAGAAGAAGGAGAAAGAGTGTGTGTGGGCTGGGAGGAGGGGGGGGGGTGTTCCTCTGGCCATCTCCTCCTTTCCCGCAGCCACAATGGCAGTAGTCATGGTCACAGGGGTGGGAGCTGATGCAGCATTTCCAGCCTGGGCTGGTGACAGCAGTGACCATGGTGGAAACTAAGTAGGTTCAGGATGCAGCAATGCTGATTGCCGGGAGGGGGGGGAGGGGGGGGGAGAAGGGAAGCGGACCTGCAAACTGGCAACAGTGATCATTGGGGGTGATGGGAAGCAAAATTAGGGAGTGGTTACTTCAAGTATCCGGCTCCCTGCTTTGCACTTTCCACAGCTTGAAGGCAGATGTGTTTGCTGGTTGTTAAGGAAAGTTTTTTGGTGACACACCTCCCAGCTCTAGTGTGTCCTGATAAACAGGCTGAGAATGGCTGCTCTATACACAGCAAGCAAACAGCAGAGCAGCCAGGAATGCTTGACTTTGGTTACAACTAGTATCTGGAACAGCACTCTGTGACCTCTCTCTGCGTGTTTGGGGAATGGTGGAAGACATAAGGACATAAGATATGCCATACTGGGTCAGACCAAGCTCCATCAAGCCCAGTATCCTGTTTCCAACAGTGGCCAATCTAGGTCACATGAACCTAGCAGGTTCCCAAAAAGACACAGGTTCCACAATGCTTGTATTGGGGCAAGCACTGGATTTTCTGGGTCCTCTTTAATAATGGTTTACAGATATTTCCTCCAGGAACTTGTTCAAACCATTTTTTAAACCCAGCAACACTAACAGCTTTTACTACATCCTCCGGTAACAAATTCCAGAGTTTGATTACGCGTTGAGTGAAAAAATATTTTCACTTATTAGTCTTAAACGAGTTATACTGTAGCTTCATTGCATGTCCCCTAGTCTTTCTACTTTTTGATAGAAACATAGAAATATGACGACAGAAAAAGACCACATGGCCTATCTAGTCTGTCCTTCCATAACAACTACAACAGTCCCCTTTTTACCTTTAGAGACCCTCTGTGTTTGTCCCATGCTTTTTTTAATTCAGTTACTGTCCTTATCTCTACCACCTCCACTGGGAGACTATTCCACGGATCCACTACTCTTTCCGTAAAGAAATATTTCCGCATATCACTCCTGAATCTATCTCTGAATCACTCCTGAATCTGGCGTAAACAATCGATCTATGTTTACCCGTTCCAGTATTCATTAATTTATAGACCTCTAACAGATCTCCCCTCAGCCGTCTCTTTTCCAGGTTGAAGAGCCCTAACCTTTTTAGCCTCTCTTCATAAGGGTATCCTTCCATCCCCTTTACCATTTTGGTGGCTCTTCTCTGTACCTTTTCTAATTCCACCACATCCTTTTTAAGATACGGCGACCAGAATGCACACAATATTCAAGGTGCGGTCGCACCATGGAACAATACAGAGGCATTATGATGTCATCCTTTGTTCTATTCTCCATTCCTTTCCTTATGATTCCCAGCATTCTATTTGCTTTCTTGGCCGCCACTGCACACTGGGGGGAGAGAAAGTGGCAAAGGTATATAAAAAAATCTGCCATGCCTGTTTCTTCCCAGTGTTACTTCTCGGTCTCTTTCCTTTCTGCCAAGTGCCTAGTTTAGAATGGGGCTCAGGGGTACTGAGACTCTAGGCTACGGGTTCAAATGCAGTTTTTTCTGGCAAAAATCATTTCCATCTAAATGCTGACCCATGGCTTGTGTGAGATGAGCTGACCGGTCTCAGACCACTTTCTCATGTAGCAGGGTCCATGTTATTATGAAAGAAAAACATCAAAAGACGACCAGTTCTGCCCCATCCCTAGCTGACACGCTTCCTCTTTCCTTCACCATGCTTATCAGCTCACTTTGGGCCAAGCAGCTATACTAATGGGGTTCTCCCAGTTCTGTGTTTAAGAATGAGAAATGCCAAGTATTGTATCCCTTGGTGCTGTGGAACATATGTGGGAAGATGGAGCCCTGTAAGGTCTCAAAAATTCACAGGTTTGCTCCACATAAATGTTTTTCACAGTACTCGAGCCCTTCGACCTCATTTACCATGGCATATAACTTCCTACGATCAAAAACTATAAAGAGCCACATTTTCAAACAGGTGGATAAAAACTGGAGACTTTTATCATGCCCTATTTTAAAAACTCACTGGTTCCCCTTACGAGTTACTTTTAGTCCTACAGACAGACTGAGAGACTAATCATTAAGGCTCTGACATTCCCTCTCATTTCTGGTCAGCCAGGAGATTAGATGCCGTTTTCCCCTATCCTTTTCCAAGCATCACTTATTAAATGTTCGCCCTGAAGTGTTCCATGGGTCAAAGGGACAAAGATCACCATATTCTGATCTGCCAAGTCAGGCCAGAAATTAAGTTTGGCGGGAGGATTTATTGATGTGCCAGCATAAATCGGTTGAAGAAAGAAGGGTTGAATCTAAGGAGCAGCTGGGGATGGAGCGCTGCGGCTGAGAGGAGAGGACTAGCCAGCTAGCTATTTAGGGGACCCAAGACTGCTGGGGTGAGTGAGACCCATTGCTGTGGCACTTGAGGTGGTGCATAGCTGGAAGAAAAATGAAAGTGTATGCAAGTATCAAAGAACACCGTAACATGGCGAGAGAGAGGGGACTGGAACCGGTGGATACATAGGAGCTTCTTTGTGTGTTGGGTTTCTAGGTTCTGATGTGGTTCTAGGTTGGACTTGAGGTCTGTCCAATGTTTACTGACACCTCTCCCCCAAGAAAGTTAGATGGGGAAGGCAAGGCCGGTGCAAGGATGTGAAGTACCCCCATTCCCGTTGCCCCCTTCCTCCCACCATGGCCCCCTCTCTCCAAGACCTGCAATGGCGATGATGACATTAAACATAGCACTTATCCAAACTCACCAATACTGCACTTTAACCAGCCATTTCTGCTCTCATGCAAAAAGGAAATCTGCGTCAGAGGGGGTGGAAATAGCTTGTCAACGCGCACTGTTAGTGAGTATGGGTAAGTGCTTTGTTTTAATGTCACTGGCAACACAGCAGATCCTGGAGAAGGGAGACAGGGGCAGCAATGGGATGCCCTGGAAATGTTGGAGCTCTAGGAGAATGCCTAATTTGTCTCATAGGTAGCACCGGCCGAGGGGAAAGCCTTAATGGAGAAGAGCCATGGCTGCTTCTTCAAAGCCAACCTTACAACCATTAACCAGCAACATTAACATCTGCAATAGAGTAGACACCCAGGAAGGAGTAGATAACATGATGAGGGATCTAGCTAAGCTTGAAGAATGGTCTAGAATTTGGCAGCTGGGATTTAATGTTAAAAAATGTAAGGTCAAGCATTTGGGCTGCAGCAATCCAAGGGAGCGATATAGTATAGGGGGTGAAGTACTTTTGTCCACTAAAGAAGAGCGGGACCTAGGCGTGGTTGTATCTGAAGATCTTGAAGTAGCTAAACAGGTAGAAAAGGCGACGGCAAAAGCTAGAAGGATGCTTGGGTGCATAAGGAGAGGAATGACTAGCAGAAAAAAGGAGGTGATAGTTCCTCTGTATAAGTCTTTGGTGCGACCTCATTTGGAGTATAGTGTGCAATTCTGGAGACCGCACCTTCAAAAGGATGTGAACAGGATGGAGTCGGTGCAGAGGGTGGCTACTAAAATGATTAATGGGCTTCATTATAAAGCATATAAGGACTGACTTAAGGATCTTAATATGTACACCTTAGAGGAAAGGCGAGATAGAGGTGATATGATTGAGATGTTTAAATACCTCCGTGGCATAAATGTTCAGGGAGAGAGCCTCTTTCAATTGAAAGCAAGTTCTGCTATGAGAGGACATGGGATGAGGGTGAAGGGAGATAGATTCAGGAGTGATATGCGGAAATATTTCTTTACGGAAAGAGTAGTAGATCCGTGGAATAGTCTCCCAGTGGAGGTGGTAGAGATGAGGACGGTAACTGAATTAAAAAAAAAGCATGGGACAAACACAGAGGATCTCTAAAGGTAATAAGGGGACTGTTGTAGTTGTTGATATGGAAGAACAGACTAGATAGGCCATGTGGTCTTTTTCTGTCGTCATATTTCTATGTTTCTAAGAACCAGAAAAAGGTTATAGGGAAAACTGCCCCACCTTCTCTTAGAGATCTAATGAAGTGCCACAATAGTGGAAACTGGACTTTTAATGCTACTAAAGACAGAACATGCTTCACCGACACTGGAACATCTTCACATATGAAACTGTGCTCCTGCAGACACGCCCCATCCTTTGTATACAGAGAGAGCTGCCTTCCTGCAGAGACATCCCTTCCCCTGTCACATGTGAATCTGTTCCTGCAGAGACATCCCTTCCCCTATCACATGTGAATCTGTTCCTGTAGAGACATCCCTTCCCCTATCACATGTGAATCTGTTCCTGCAGAGACATCCCTTCCCCTATCACATGTGAATCTGTTCCTGTAGAGACATCCCTTCCCCTATCACATGTGAATCTGTTCCTGTAGAGACATCCCTTCCCCTATCACATGTGAATCTGTTCCTGCAGAGACATCCCTTCCCCTATCACATGTGAAGCTGTTCCTGCAGAGACATCCCTTCCCCTATCACATGTGAATCTGTTCCTGCAGAGACATCCCTTCCCCTATCACATGTGAATCTGTTCCTGCAGAGACATCCCTTCCCCTATCACATGTGAATCTGTTCCTGCAGAGACATCCCTTCCCCTATCACATGTGAAGCTGTTCCTGCAGAGACATCCCTTCCCCTATCACATGTGAATCTGTTCCTGCAGAGACATCCCTTCCCCTATCACATGTGAATCTGTTCCTGTAGAGACATCCCTTCCCCATCACATGTGAATCTGTTCCTGTAGAGACATCCCTTCCCCTATCACATGTGAATCTGTTCCTGTAGAGACATCCCTTCCCCTATCACATGTGAATCTGTTCCTGCAGAGACATCCCTTCCCCTATCACATGTGAATCTGTTCCTGAAGAGACATCCCTTCCCCTATCACATGTGAATCTGTTCCTGCAGAGACATCCCTTCCCCTATCACATGTTAATCTGTTCCTGCAGAGACATCCCTTCCCCTATCACATGTGAAGCTGTTCCTGCAGAGACATCCCTTCCCCTATCACATGTGAATCTGTTCCTGCAGAGACATCCCTTCCCCTATCACATGTGAATCTGTTCCTGCAGAGACATCCCTTCCCCTATCACATGTGAATCTGTTCCTGTAGAGAAATCCCTTCCCCTGTCACATGTGAATCTGTTCCTGTAGAGACATCCCTTCCCCTATCACATGTGAATCTGTTCCTGCAGAGACATCCCTTCCCCTATCACATGTGAATCTGTTCCTGCAGAGACATCCCTTCCCCTATCACATGTGAATCTGTTCCTGCAGAGACATCCCTTCCCCTATCACATGTGAATCTGTTCCTGCAGAGACATCCCTTCCCCTATCACATGTGAATCTGTTCCTGTAGAGACATCCCTTCCCCTATCACATGTGAATCTGTTCCTGCAGAGACATCCCTTCCCCTATCACATGTGAATCTGTTCCTGTAGAGAAATCCCTGCCATTTCTATACAGCCTTCTTGTAGAGACATCACTTTCCCTATCCCATATCTCCTGCAGAGACATCTCCTCCTCTATTACATGTGAAGCTATTCCTCTAGAGACATCCGTTCCCCAATCACATGTGAAGCTGTTCCTCTAGAGACATCCGTTTCCCTATCACATGTGAAGCTGTTCCTATAGAGAAATCCCTGCCATTTCCATACAGCAAGAACTGCCTTCCTGTAGAGACATCACTTTCCCTAGCACAGGTAAAGCTGTTCCTGTAGAGACATCCATTCCCCTATCACATGTGATGCTGTTTCTGCAGAGACACACTCTGCTCTTTCTATACACAGAGCTGCGTTCCTGCAGAGACATCTCATTCCCTATCACATGTGAAGCTGTTCCTGAAGAGACATCTCTTCCCTATCATGTGATGTTGCTCCTGCAGAGACATCTCTTCCACTACCACACGTGAAGCTACTCCTGCAGAGACATCCCTTGCCCTATCATATGTGAAGATATTCCTGCAGAGACACCCCCGGCCCTTTCTATACACAGAGCTGCATTTCTGCAGACATCTCATCCCCTATCACACAAGAAGCTGTTTCTGCAGAGACATCTCTTCCTCTACCGCACATGAAGCTCTTCCTGCAGAGACATCCCTTTCCCTATCACGTGAAAGCCGTTCCTATAGAGACACCCCTTGTTCTTTCTATACACAGAGATACATTCCTACAAAGACATCTCATCTCTTATCACATGTGAAGCTGTTCCTGCAGAGACATCCCTTCATCTCACATAATGCTGTTGCTGCAGAAACACCTCCTCCCCTTTCTATACACAGAGCTGTGTTTCTGCAGAGACATCTCGTCTCCTAGCACACGTGAAGCTGTTCCTGCAGAGACATCTCGTCTCCTAACACAGGTGAAGCTGTTCCTGCAGAGACATCTCGTCTCCCACCACACGTGAAGCTGTTCCTGCAGAGACATCTCCTCTCCTACCACACGTGAAGCTGTTCCTGCAGAGACATCTCGTCTCCTAGCACACGTGAAGCTGTTCCTGCAGAGACATCTCGTCTCCTACCACACGTAAAGCTGTTCCTGCAGAGACATCTCGTCTCCTACCACACGTGAAGCTGTTCCTGCAGAGACATCTCGTCTCCTAGCACACGTGAAGCTGTTCCTGCAGAGACATCTCCTCTCCTACCACACGTGAAGCTGTTCCTGCAGAGACATCTCCTCTCCTACCACACGTGAAGCTGTTCCTGCAGAGACATCTCGTCTCCTAGCACACGTGAAGCTGTTCCTGCAGAGACATCTCGTCTCCTAGCACATGTGAAGCTGTTCCTGCAGAGACATCTCGTCTCCTACCACACGTGAAGCTGTTCCTGCAGAGACATCTCGTCTCCTACCACACGTGAAGCTGTTCCTGCAGAGACATCTCGTCTCCTAGCACACGTGAAGCTGTTCCTGCAGAGACATCTCGTCTCCTAGCACACGTGAAGCTGTTCCTGCAGAGACATCTCCTCTCCTACCACACGTGAAGCTGTTCCTGCAGAGACATCTCGTCTCCTAGCACACGTGAAGCTGTTCCTGCAGAGACATCTCGTCTCCTAGCACATGTGAAGCTGTTCCTGCAGAGACATCTCGTCTCCTAGCACACGTGAAGCTGTTCCTGCAGAGACATCTCGTCTCCTACCACACGTGAAGCTGTTCCTGCAGAGACATCTTGTCTCCTACCACATGTGAAGCTGTTCCTACAGAGACACCCCCTGCTCTTTCTATACACAGGGCTGCTCACCTGCAGAGACATCCCTTTCCCTATCAAATGTCTTGCTGATCCTGCAGAGACATCTTGTCCCGTATCACACCTGAAGCTCTTCCTGCAGAAACACCCCACTGCCCTTTCTATACACGGATCTGCTCTCATGCAGAGACATCTCTTCCCCTGTCACATGTGATGCTGTTCCTGCAGAGACATCCCTGCCCCTTTCACATGAAAATCTATGTACCTGCAGAGACATCCCTGCCTTTTCAATACATCGAAACACATTCATTCAGAGACATCCTTACTCCTTTCCACATGCAGAGCTGCATTCCTGAAGTGACAGCTTTTCCCACTTTCAGATCCTGATGAGACCTCCCTGCTCCTTCTATACATGGCATCCTGGTATCAGGGCCGGCCGCAGAGTCGGTTCATGGTGTTGGTTCCCTTGGCAAACCTTAAGCATTATGCACCCCCCTGCCCCCCCCTCCCCCCCCCCGCTGTCAGAAACTATTGCTTAGCTTTGAATGTCCTGCTGTTTGCTGCCCTCAGAGGCCGCTGTCGTAGGCGACTGTCTAGTCTACCTGATGGCTGGCCCAGCCCTTTTTGTTAGATGCCCTAATCCATGCTCCTGTTAACTCTGTTGTACTGGAATCAGACATAAACATGGTGATAAAAATATAAAACAAGAAGAACTGATTTTTAAAGTAGACACAATTTTCAGAATCATCCCCTATGTAAGATCCGATTCTTTTTAACGTCTTTGTTAGTGATATAGCGGAAGGGCTGTCGGGTAAGGTTTGCCTCTTTGTGGATGATACCAAAATCTGCAATAGACACCCAGGAAGGGGTGGATAACATGAGGAGGGATCTAGCTAAGCTTGAAGAATGGTCTAGAATTTGGCAGCTAAAATTTAATGCTAAAAAATGCAGGGTCATGCATTTGGGTTGCAAAAATCCAAGGGGGGGTACAGTATAAGGGGTGAAATACTTTTGTCCACAAAAGAAGAGCACAATCTGGGCGTGATTGTGTCTGATGATCTTAAAGTATCTAAATAGGTAGAAAAGGCGAGGGCAAAAGCTAGAAGGATGCTTGGGTGCATACGGAGAGGAATGGCCAGCAGAAAAAAGGTGATAGTGCCTCTGTATAAGTCTCTGGTGCGACCTCATTTGCAATATTATGTGCAATTCTGGAGACCGCACTTTCAAAAGGATATAAGCAGGTTAGAGTCAGTGCAGAGGGTTGCTACTAAAATGGTTGCAATGTGGGCCTTTGAGTCAGTCCTGACTCCTGGTGACCCAGAAGCTCCTGGGTTTTCTTGGCAGTGTCACTGGAAGTAGATTGCCAGGCCTTTCTTCTGAGGCAATGGAGGGTTAAGTGACTTGCCCAAGGCCACAAGGAGTGCTAGTAGGAATTGAACCCTAGTTGCTTGGTCACTAAGCCAGTGTTCTAACCACTAGGCTACTCCTCCTCTCCACTAAAATGGTTAGTGGTCTTCATTATGAAGTATATGAGGACAGACTTAAGGATGTTAATATGTATACTTTAGAGGAAAGGCAGGATAGAGGAGATATGATAGAGAGGTTAAACATCTCCATGGCATAAATGTTCAGGGAGAAGAGCCTCTTTCAATTGAAAGCAAGCACTGCTACGAGGGGACATGGGATGAGGGTGAAGGGGGATAGATTCAGGAGTGATATGCGGAAATATTTCTTTATGGAAAGAGTGGTAGATGCGTGGAATAGTCTCCCAGTGGAGGTGGTAGAGATGAGGACAGTAACTGAATTCAAAGAAGCATGGGACAAACACAAAGGATCTCTAAAGGTAAAAGGGGACTATTGTATGTAGTTGATATGGAAGGACAGACTAGATAGGCCATGCGGTCTTTTTCTGCCGTCATGTTTCTATCCTTGCCATAAATGCATGAATACTGCAGACTGCCCCTTGCAAGCTCTGCTCCTGGGCAGTATCACTGTGCCCAAGCTGTACATCTCAGTGCATCCAAACTAGCCGTGGCAAATCACTGACTGAGCAGCCTCGAAAGACAGGATTGCAGAGGCTCC
This sequence comes from Ichthyophis bannanicus, assembly GCA_033557465.1. Taxonomy (NCBI): domain Eukaryota; kingdom Metazoa; phylum Chordata; class Amphibia; order Gymnophiona; family Ichthyophiidae; genus Ichthyophis; species Ichthyophis bannanicus. The sequence goes on along the minus strand of CM066044.1, from coordinate 65,555,640 downwards.
TACTCCCAGCTGAACAGACATCTAGCCCCAGGCCCTTCTCTTTTGGGAGTCACACACTGAGCCACTGTCTGCCCCCTTCTGCTTTGGTGACTCCCACCAGCCACTCACAAAAGCTTCCCTCTGTTCTAAGCAGTCACAAGTCCTACTGTGGGAATCTACAGACAGCTTCCAGTCTAAGGCCGGGCTGTCAACGTTCAGTACCTTAAGTCTAAATGTTGCCTTCTCTCTATTACACCCCCCTCCCCCCACACACCACCAAGGGAGCAGCCCCAGTTTTCCCAGTTACCACCTGACTGTGTCCCTGCAAGCCCTCCTCAGGGACTGATTTGCTAAAGTGCAGTATTGCATTAATACATGCTAACACTGTCAATGTGCTTTATTAGTAAATGGGTCCCCTTGTACAAAATGCAATGCATGCTAATGTGTGTTAAATTGTGGCAATACCATAGTACCCTTTAGTAAATATGGCTCTTCTTTTCCCATCTTCACTATTGTCACTGCCTTCGATCTGTCCCAAGAAGGTCTGAATTCTCTTTTTGGGTTACTACCTATCTTTCCTGTCTTCCTATGCTGATGGTCCTGTGGAGAGGAAACCTGCTCGCTATTAGAAAAGAACATAGCCTCTTTCTTTTCCTTTTCAGATCTACAGTAATCAGTGCTCTGGCCCCTGACTATCCTGGGGGCCCCAGTGACCTGTAGAGGGTATGCTATTTATTATTCCTTTTCGTTGACTTTGGGCAATGACTCCCGGCAACGCAAAACAGCAGTGCCTACATCAGGGGTCCCAAATCTGGTGTGAAAAACATGTCTTAAAGTGCTCCCGAATCTAGAGACTACATTTTGAGTTCCCTACACTGCAGCACGTTGCTACCTCTACTCACTGGAGACACAAGGCAAAGGCTCCACGGCCCAGAAGCTTGTACTGTCATTTGCCTTCAACAACTTGGATTTAGGGTGGAGGGAAGGCTTTATTACCAGACCCTAATTACTAATTTCATCGCTTGATTATTCAGGCACTGAGATGGCAGCAAGCCACAGGTAAGTCCATTTACAATGCACCGGATCTGCAGCTGCGACTCTCCATCCCATGCACCGATCCCAAGAGTGAAGAAGAGCAGACGCCACGGCCCACGCCTGCCTCTACCCCCTGCCACAGGATAAGCCAGGCTTTGCCAAGCACCTGGGTACCTCAGTTAGCTGGTGTATGCTGCAAGCCAAGAGCTCCCTGGTCGCTAATCTCTTTCCACCCAGCCTGATGCTGGTGTGTGGTGCTGGGGGGAGAGACTGCAATCTCGTTCAGGAGCACTAATGTTCGGAACAGGGTTAGTGTCTAATGTCACCCTCTCAGACTTCAGCAGGATGGAACGTATTATTCGCCTGCCTTTCACAACTCTCTCTCTCCCCCCCACCCCCCCTTCCCCTGTCTTCTTGTCAGCAAATCTTCCTTTTTTTTAACGGATGTCTACCAGATTCTGGAGCAATGAAGGAAAATGCAAGCCCCTTCTCTCTTTAGAGTCAAATTCTTTTCACCCCCCCCCCCCCCGAGGATCTTTTCTGGCATGTTCACATTCTTGTACATCAGCTCGCTCTGTGAATGTATTCGGGCTCACCTTTCTCCTCATAGTTATTCACTGCACAATTTTATTTTATTTTTTTTTGTTTCGGTTCCTACAGTACTGCTGCTCCTAATTGTTAAGGTTTCTTTTGTGGCATGTTTTTGCAAACACCTCCCCTTGCCACACGTCCCAGGCCCTGCATGTGTTCTTCATGTCGAGTGCTAGGAAGAAAAGGCAGCCCCGAGAGCAGAAATAAGCTTTCACTGACATGCTGGCTGGACCGGTTTCCTAAAACCAAAATGCATCTATTTTAGCTGTGTCTGAATCAAACCGTGTCATGTATGATTAGAGTCCCGGCATGGGATAGAAATGTAGGAGACAGTGTTCCAAAGCTGGATCCATCCCAAATTTTATAGAGGAAATTGAATTTCTGGATGATAGCGGAATCGATTTCTCTGAGTTTGCACAGCCCCCAGCCAGCCGGCCTACCCCTGGGCTCTTTAACCTTGTCTTCGGCGCTGGAGTGTTTCTTGTGGGTTTTAGATAACACTCTCTCCTTCCTTCAGTAAGGAACTTCTCATATTTTCTCTCACAATACTTGGAAGCATCATTTTTAAACAGGGCACTGAAAGTATTAAATATTCCATGCAGATAGGGCCGGTCCAAGGGTTTCTGCCATGCCACCGCCCCTTCGCTGTCGCCACCAACTCAGTCTTGGCAGGGGGAGAGGTGGGCAGCAGAAGCAGTATTTTAAAAGCGGTGGCTTTCTGCTGCCACTTTGCTTCCCGCGGCAGGTCATGTGCTTCAGCACACATGGCAAGAAGCTTCTGACCCCCCTTCAACAGTAAGTTGCGTCAGAGGGGGATCAGAAGCGGCAGGTCATGTGCTTCAGCACACATGGCAAGAAGCTTCTGACCCCCCTTCAACAGTAAGTTGCGTCAGAGGGGGATCAGAAGCGGTAGGTCATGTGTGCCTACTGCAGGCAACAAAGCGGTAGCACAAAGCCAACCACCCGGGTCAGCCATCCTAGGTGGCGGCCTAGCTTGCCTAGTGGATGGGCCGGCCCTGCATGCTGTTGTCAATGTTATTGGCACCCTTGCATTTTAGGTATGTTGTGTACAAGATCTTGAGAAATAATTGGAAATATTCCAACTGTATGTCAACATAATATTTTAACAGTATGTTCAAAGGTATACAACAAAAAAGATGTCTATGCAAGTTAGACATAGTAATTCTTGAGAAAAAAAAACCCAAATATGACCTGGATAGGATTAATGGCACCTTTCACTAATATTTGATTGCACAATCGTTGGCAGTGATGACAGCCTCCAAACATTTCTTGTAGCCATCTATACACTTTGTACATCTGTCTGCTGGTAGTTTCTCCCACTCTTCAATTGCAATTTGTTCCAGCTCATGAATGTTTCCAGGATTCCTTTTACCAATGGCAGATTTCAGCTCTTTCCAAAGGTTCTCGATTGGATTGAGATCAGGACTATTGTTGGCCCGTTTAAAGCAACCCATTTGTTCCTTTTTAACCATTTCTTTTTTACTTTTGGACGTATGTTTTGGGTTATTGACCTGCTGAAGGACCCATGACCTTCGGCGGAGACCTAGCTTTCTGACACTAGGGGCCCTTTTCGGAGAGGTGACTTGCGGGGCTGTATATTCCGCCAGGACATGCAGCCCTGCAAGCTGTCCAGACCATATTCCCCCACAGGCTCTCCCCGCATGACCAGAGCAGCAGTACAGGGAGAGCCGGTGGGGGGCGGAATGGGGGCGGGCCGACACGGCAGGACATACAGGGCCTATTCAGGTGGAATAAGCAGCTAGGACAGAGGTGATCGGGGCTGGAACCCCCCCCCCCCAAGGTTGGCACAGGACCCAGGTAGGATCCCGCCAGCAGATTCAGGCCCCGGCTGCCGAGCCCAGGGTTGGGTGGTGGGTAACATGGGGTCAATGCTGCGGGGGGCACACCGGCCTGCGGGGAGGACATCCCCGCCTGTATGCAAGGGCATGCCATGCCGTCCTCGGGCCCGATTCTGTATGCTGCAGGAATGTTTTGCTCCTGTGTTACAGAATTGGGTCCTAATGGGCCTGTCCTGCTTAGGGCCGTCCGGACGGCCCAGATGTGTCCCTTTCAGAAGCGGGCTCCAAGTTTCACTCCAAAATACGTTGGTAGTCCTCTTACTTCATGATTCCTTTAATGCATTCCAGGCCTCCAATTTCTGAGGCAGTAAAACAGCCCCACAACATTATGGAACCTCCACCATATTTAACTGTAGGAAGAGCGTTTTTTTTCCTTCTAAGATTTATTTCTTTGCCTGTAAATCTATTGCTGGTCTGCATTGTCAAAGAGCTCAAGTTTGGTTTCATCTGTCCACAGGAGGATTGTGGTTTCTCAAGGTGGGTTTGGGCAAAGATCAGGTGTGCCTTTTTATATCTGTCTTTGAGCAGTGGGGGTCCTCCTTGGCCTATGCCCATAAAGTCCTTCTTTGTTTAACGTGTGGCGTCTGGTGTGGGTTGAAACCACCACGCCAGATTGCTCCAGATTAGCCTTAAATTCTTTGGATGTTGTATGTGGTGTTTTTCCAACAGTTTGCACTAATCTTCGAAGACTTCTTAGATTAATTTTCCTCTTCCCACCACATCCTGGGAGGTTCTTGATAGTTCCATCAGCAGAAACTTCTTAATGGCAATGCGAACTATAGATACAGGAATCCCAAGGTCTTTGGAGATGGCCTCGTACCCCTTTTAAGTTTGATGATAATGGCTTTTCTGATGGTCTCAGGCAGCTCTCTTGTCTTCAACATTGTGAAAATGGAACAGGGAGTGAATGTGGCCATTTTAAACATTAGAGCCATCACTCATTGGTTGATTCAAGTCATGTGAATACTGACAATAGATTACAGGTGCAATGGGAATGTGGTTCTTCTGTTCAAACTGATTTGAATTGTTTATAAGCGTGCCAATAATTATGTCCTCAACACAAAAACTAGACTAGGCTGATAGAGCATAATTAAGTAACCAACACTGAAAATATTTTGAGAATTTTTGGAATTTTTGAAAAGTTTTTATTGGACCGTTCATAAAGAGGGGACAACTCTCTTGAAACAAAATGGTTCTTTTTAATAATTTAAAATAGGAAAAAGAGTAACATTTAGTTCAGAAATGACTTTAAACTTGACTTGAAACTGCAGACTTCAGGTGATCAAGACCAAAAGTGGGTCAAATGTGTCTGCACATTGTGCTGTTATATGGGTTTATAATTTTGAATAATTATGTCCTGGCAATGTCTCAGTTTTTATACTATTTCCTTTTTTAATTGGTCTTGTTTTATTTGATTCTTTTATGTGTACATATATAGTCCAAAGCCATTTCACTGGCCACTTTGTTTTTCTTTTTAGGAGATACTGGACATTAAGGGATTGAACTGCAAGGGTGCCAATAATGTTGACCTCAGCTGTATGTATAACCTCCTCTGTTACTAGCCTCTGGGATTTACTGATCTCTGTTCCTTTAGAGGCGCCCCTTTCCCCTTCACATGTGAAGGTCTCTGATGATAGACCTCAATTTTAGATATCACTGGCTGGGCCACAGGGCAATTTTGGAGAATGACATAGCAGAGCGGTTTCCAAGCTATGGACTGCAACCCTAAATGAGGTCCCCAAATCCTCATTTGGGGTGATGACCATGTCTGTACAAGTAAGAAAATTCAAGACAATGATGTCATTGGACCCCGCAGGCTATGCTGATGCCTGGTGCGTTAGCACGGCGGGAAGGAAGACACGTGTTAGAACCAAGCGAGGGCGGCAGTCGCATGGATCTTTCCACTATTGCATTGATGAAAAGTTTGTTAAGCACTAATTTAAGGCAATTTCTTACATGATGACTCAGTCGTTTCTGTAATTTTGTGCTAGAAGTACACGATATCTCTTCTTATAATTAGTGAGGTTGGGGGTGTCTGTCTCCCAGTCTTCTACTCTCCTGAGCTGAGACCCAAAGGAAGAGATGTTTTCACGCCAGTAGAAATTCTGTTGCTCTCTCTAGATAGTCTTGGTTCATCCTTCAGGTATTTCTTGTGGGAAAGTTGCTAACTTAGCCTCTCTGCCACACCTCCCCCAGTCTGCTCAGCAACTCTGAAAACTCCCAGGTTCAGTTAGCCCCCCAGGGAACCGAAGCCCAGCCGCTTCCAAGATAGACCTCGCGTCTCATCCCACATCCGCCTCATAATCTAATAAGCCTTTCATCATCTGAGCAGACCCTAAAAGTGAAAATGCAACTAGAAGAAGCAAAGAACTTAATTCCCAGGGAGAACATGTAAAATTCCTAAACCTTTAGACCTGGCCCCGTTCTTTCCCCGACTCCTAATCCCAAGGTTTATTTAGGGGGGAATTTTCAGAACTAGGCAGGCAGTTGCAAAGGTGGGGTCCCCTGTCCCCCCTAGATTTTTCTCCAGTTACTGCTTTGCAGCTAGATCCTACCCAATACCGGCTTATAAATTCAGCTTCCCACTGGTTTTTATGTACATAGTTTCCCTTTCAGACTTGCCTAGGCAAAATATCTACAGATATTTGCATCTGTATTTTCAGCAGACACACATAGTTATGAAGATGTAAAACTGCTCATATTGTTACCTCCCCCAATCTAATTTACCTGCAAGTCCACCCACATTTCCCACAGATCAAAGCATATTGTCAGTCCCTGTGTGTTCTTGAAGTTCTATCTATGTACAGAATAAACCCTTTTTAGACTGCATATATATCCGAGGGAATAGCTTTTTGAGACCTGCCCTCCCATGTAAACAAACCAAGTTCAAGCCCCAAAATCTCAGTCTACCTTTTCCTTCAATCTAGCTTTCCGGTGACTGGGATTAAGCTCTGAGAAAGCATTTGGAAATATGTTTCCTTGGAGACTGCTTCTCATCTGTTTGGGAGATATTCATGCTTGCCAGTGTCATGCCTGCACTGGTTTTGATGACAATCAGCACAGCAGCACTCCCAACTTACTTAAATTTGCACAGATGAAAGCGACTAGGAGGCATTTTCAGACTACACTGAAAATGTATTCAGAGACTGTAAATTCATATAGGAAAACAAAAGCCTTCAGTCAAAGCACTAAGGAAAAAGGAAAAGAAAGTTCATTATTCAAATGAACTGCTCTCAAACCGATAGAGAGGAAAGATGATCAGACAGGCACTAACTTATAGATACAAATATATATATATTACTCACAAGAATCAAGTAACTTTATGTCTGAGGAATACTTTCAGTTGATCAGGGTCATAAAAAACAAAATTACTACCCTAAAACTACTCCCTTTTAACAGAGAGGACATCCTCTCAAGTTTATACTTCCTACTATAACGGACAACATACATAGCTTAAACGAAATGACACTCCATTCTAATATGCCCTAATACCTCCACATGTATATAGTTGCAACTGTTATGTACTGCCTTTAGTTGTACAGACATTACATTCTGTATAGATAAATTATTACTCACTGTTCTAGTTGAAATACTCTGCTTAGCTCTTAAGATGTTAAGATGTTTAGATGTTCTATGTAAAAAGTTTAAAATGTTCTATGTTCTATGTAAAACAAACTTCGCTTTGTTAATTGTTGTTAATTGTACACCGCAACTGATCGCTGGAAGATGCGGTATATAAATGAGTGTTAAATAAATAAATAAATAAAATAAAGAGGACCCATAACTTACTTTGCCCTCCTGAAAAAAGCCTTGATGACATGGTCGATTCTTGGAACTCCTGCCTAGATGCTGTGATCCACTCTCCTACCTCAATCAAGGCACTTCATAAGAAAAAGAAAGCACCATGGTACTCCCCAGAGCTACGAAAATCCCTCCTCCTCCTCAGACAACTAGAAAGACGGTGGCGACGATCAAGAACAGCCGAAAATCATGATGCATTCAAAGCACAATTAACAAGACATCGCTCATCCGTATCTTCCAATATGAAACAATACTACGCAGGCAGACTACAGCGCTCCCTCAACAAACCTCACGAGCTCTTCCACATGGTGAAAACCTTAGCAAAGGAACCTTCTCAGGTTGCACTGCCCCACCTAGACCCTCAGGAATATGCCAACTACTTACGAAGCAAAATTAATCAGCTCGCTCCAACCTCTAAGCCCCCTACTTCAGCCAACACTCCCTACACTGTCCCTCTACCCTCACCTAGCCAATCTCAGGTGAGACTCAACACACTCTTCATCCTTCTCCACCCCAAATGACAGAGTCATTCAAGACACCATCTTAAAAATAAACTCCACAACATCACCTTCCGACCCCTGTCCAGCTTCCTGGATAAAGTCACTACGGGTGGATCTCAGCCCATTTCTAGCTAAAATGATAGATGTATCGTTCTCTACTGGGACCTTCCCTCACACTCTGAAGCAGACCTCCATCAGACCTCTCCTAAAAAAGCAGCAGGTTTGGACCCCTCCTTGATGGAATCCTACAGACCCATCTCCAGCATTCCTCTCCTTTCGAAAATCATCGAAAAGATTACCCAACGTCAACTACAAGATTATTTTAGATTCCAATGCAACCCTTGCACCCATGTCAGCACGGATTTCGTGAATCACATGGTGTGGAAACTCTACTGACATCCCTGTTTAATGCTCTAACCATAGGCCTAGACAACGTCAGACAAGGTTTTGCTTTACTCTTCATGGACATTGCCGCTGCGTTTGACACTGTCGATCATGAGTACTCCTGTCACGTCTTAGAGAGAAGGGAGTTCATGGATCAGCCCTGTCTTGGTGCTCTTCATACCTCAGAGACCGTGGCAACATGTTCGTTCTGGATCTTCAACCTCTGACCCCTTCCCTCAAACTAAAGGTGTGCCACAAGGCTCTTCCCTTTTTCCGCCTTACTGTTCAACGTTTATATGCAGCCTATCTGTGACCTCATCCACTCTTTTTAACATCAACTGCCTGGTCTATGCCGATGATGTCCTGATGTATATGCCATTCTCGACAGAACTCCTGACCTCTCCCCACTATCAAGTGCTTTGACGCAGTCACAGACTGGCTAAATGCACAAATGCTTAAGATAAATTTTAAAAAAGACAGAAGTCCTCTTCGTGACCAGAAACCCTGCATTTACCCTCACCAACGTCCATCAAGGTGCGTGACGCTGAACTCCTCTGCAAGACTACAGTGAGATACCTAGGGGTTACGCTCGATCAAAAACTCAATATGAAGGCTCATATCAGCAACGTAGCGAAATCTGTCTATCATAAAATCCGGACCCTTCGTCATCTGCGTCAGCTGCTAGAACCAGACGACTTTCGATCAGTCTTTCAGGCCTTAATAATGCCTCTCCTGGACTACGCCAATGCGATCCTACATGGCCTACCAAAGAGCACGATTAACCCTTACAATTGGCAATGAACTCAGCTGCAAAGAATCCTTTATGGAGCCTCCAAGAGAACCCACATCACTCCAATACTGAAACAGTTACATTGGCTGCCTATACAATCTAGGATCTCTTTCAAGATCCTAACTATGACTCACAAAGCGATCAATAACAACTCCGCATCTACTATCACCGACCTGATAGCAATTACACCCCCTAATCGAGCAAGGAGATCGACTGCCTCCAACTCTCTTGTACTACCTAAGGCAATCACGAAATGCTCTCAAGTCACTAGATCCAGAGCCTTCTCCTACTTTGCACCATCATGTTGGAACGCCCTACCATCAGGCAACAGAACCATCAGTGACCTCTCCCAGTTCGTGAAGGCACTGAAGTATCACCTATTCTTGCAGCACTACGATGTTTCAGACACCCTCCCATACCAACCCACCTCTACACCCCAGGCCAACACATTAAACCCATGCACTCCATAGTCTTAATCCGTATTGCACCTCCTCTCATCAAGAAATTACCTAGATTCATTTAAGCTCTACATATAGCTGCATTTAGTTGCTTTGTACATAGTTGCTTTGTACATAGTTCCCATGTTCTCTGTTCTCTGTTTTCACTGTTCATGAAACCTGTTTAATGTATACCCAGTTTATTGTCCTGTTCATTGTAAGCACAGATCAATTTTTGAGACGTGTAGTTTTATGTTCATTGTAAACCGCACTGATGTCAAATAGCGCGGTATAAAAGAAACTGTAAATAAATAAATAAATAAAAAATAAATAAAAGCTGACAATACATTTGCACAGAAATGTTACCAAACAAGATATTTCAATGGAGCCCAAGAAACTGCTCTCTGGTACATCTGAAAGGCATTTTCAAAACCTTTAAAATGCAAAAATTCTCAGGTGTAAAATACTAATTGGACCAAGACAGAAGTATCATCATTTTTTTTTCAGCCTGAGATTTTTAAGACATCTGAAGGGGATCAGCGTCATGTACTTGGGGAGCAAGGGAGGGGGCTCGTCCTAGGTTCGGGAAGCAAACCTCCTGGAGCTGAGAATTCCGGGTCTGCAGGGAGACAGGCCAGTAGTTTACAAGTCAGAGGGCAATCTCTGGCAATCCTGAGAGCCAGACTGTTGGAGAGGTGGCAACCCAAGAAACTCAGGCCCCAAAGAGTCTGTTCTGCTGCAGATGCAGGAGTGGGAAAGTGAGATTTCCTAATATAGAACCTGAATGCCAATGGCAACAATCCATGCTAAGTGAAGAGCAGCGATGTGGAATATGCAGGCAGGGTGGTCCTAGGCTAAGGAAGGCTAGAATCCTCTTTTAGGGGAGCTCCGAGTTCCAGTTTACAAGGCAGTGCTGAAAAACACCAGTCAGGGCTGCAGAAGGATCCCTGGAGATGCAGGGGACCTACGAACGAGAAGCATTTGAACTGGATTCTCTGTGCCTGCCAGACCTGGAGATGTTTGTCCTTTCAGAAGTCAGCGAACGGGGAGCTGGATCTTCTCCGTGCTTTGCAAGTCTCCCTAGATTCTCTGCGAGCAGAAATACAGGTGCTTATGTCGCTGGGTCTGTCTGACAGCTATGTGCATCTTGTGCTCACCAGGTTGGCACAACAGATGGTCAGATACCATTTGGAAAGGCCATGGATCGAAGGAAGCCTGATCTTTGGGATAAAGCCACACTGGTATTGCTAGCAATTTCGATTATAACAAAGCATTGCGGTTAGAAGTAGGAAGAGAGGGGTGCTGTGGGTGTAGTAAACAGGACATCATGTATGCTGTTACCCAAGAGGGTGAAGTATGGAGAAAGAAGCTGACAAATACAATCTTGTATGAGGGGTGATTTGACTGTCTGATGCCCCAGGGAATAATAATGGTGGCTATACAAATGTGTAGGCCCAGGGCTGAGGGTCTTCCACATAAGAGAAGTGTGTATATATCTTTCAAAATGTTGACAACATTTCTTCATGGGATGGATGCATTTCTCCTTACAAGTTATCATTGTGCAGCTAGATCCTACCCAATACCAACTTGTAAATTCAATTTCTCAGTGGTTTGTAAATAGGTGTGCAACTGAGTACTGACAGCAGCTAAACTAGGCATCTGTCTGAGTTGTAGAAGCCCAAATACAAGTATCCTGTCTACATCGTCTTCCTGTTACCCTTCAGCACTCTCCTGCCTCTATACCTGTACATGTGCGCTTCTTGGGTGCCTGACGGAGGAGGCCAAGCTTTCAAATATCCCCACATACACCCACCCTGCAGTGCCTCAGTACAGCAATAATCCAGGGAAACCAGGCTGTATCTATCACACATTTACAACTTCCCTGGCTCTAATTTCTTTTCATGGGTGATCAACCTATTTAGAGCGACTGAAGAACCAGGTTGTCCAGCACTATCTAGCAGATCAGCTAGGCTAAGATGTGCTTGTATTTTCGAAAAAAACTTTTCACCTTTTTTTTTTTTTCAATTTCTCCCTCTCTCTTTCTCTTACACATGCGAGGCTGAGCTCTGGCATCTGCTTACAGACGGCTCTGTGTGCCAGAGATGTAATGCACTGTACCACTGCCAGCGAGGTCTCAAAATTCCATCGTAGAGAAGAGCAGACAGCTTGGTAATGAAGCAAAATGCTCCAACGCACCCATGAATGGCACCGGCCTGCGCCAGCTGTGCTCCTTTGCAGTTTTCTCTTCCTCTCTTAGATCAAATCAGAAAATTCAACGGAAAGCAAAGAGGCTTTCCCTTTAACACGGTGCCCCAAACATTTCACAGACGTATAATTTATCACAGCTTGTGTATTGGTGGGGAGAAGTTCGCCTGCTTTAATGAGAATGACTCTTAACACCGTGTAAATATCCAAATCTCTGCTTTCCGACATGCAGAAATACAAGAAAAAGCAGGACACCAGCATCAGTCAAACCTTTCCAAGAAGCATAAAAATATGAACAAAGCTCCCAAGCACAGAACATCTGGCCAGCAACATTCCTGCCGGGGCTGCAGGGGAGTCTCCAGCTGTGCTACTGCTGGTGAGGGGAAACGCTGCAGCCTTCTCCTTCCAACCAAAAACACGACAGCACAGCATCTCCCCCTCTCAGCAGCAGCGCAGCCAGAGGATCCCCATGCAGCTTAGCAGGAACGTTAATGCCTGATGCAGAAGGCAGCATCCAAGGGATGGGGGAAGAAGGGGCACCTTCGTAGCTGGATGGATAAAAGCGTGGGAAGACGACATGACTTATGACGTACACGGGCACATTCCCACAGATGAGCAGGTATGGCCCATTTCCTGTGTGTAAACATTTATGCGCCTAATTCCCATTTAAGGCTATAATTTCAATCCGTGGTGGATATCTAAAGGAGTGGAGGAGTGGCCTAGTGGTTGGGGCAATGTACTTCAGGCCAGAAGGTTAGGGGTTCAAATCCCACTAGAGGACAGCAACCTTGGGCTGAAAGGACTGGGGTGTCTATTCCCACAGGTGCTCCTTATGGTCTTGGGCAAGCCACTTAACCCTCCATAGCCCATGTTCCCTGTAAAATAGTTATCTCCAAGTTATAATGCCCTGTTCCATGTAAACCACACTGATGTCAAATAGTGTAGTTAGTATATAAGAGAAATAAATAAATAAAGCTAAATCTGGAAATGGGGTAAAATGGCAAGAGGAGGGTTGAGTTGGAGATCTCAATGCCCAATTCAGTATGGTCAAATTTCAGAGCTGCCAAGTTATCTAGTTCCAGGATGGAGACCCTTGGGCCACTCTTGGTTTTTGAACTTATATCTAAAGCAGTGTGGGAGTTGTAATTTCTAATTTTGTCCTTTAAAATCAATACTGCAGGTCCCATAATGTATCTTTGACAAGGGCGCTGAGAATCCAGGCCTGGCCTAAAATCTCCTTTCTGGAACGTAGTAACTTGGAATCTCTGAAATTTAGATATTCAACAGACTGAAAATTAGCTTGGTTTTACCCAAGTTAAAGGCCACACCCTCAGACCATCTGTTCTTTTTTATTTTTTTTTAATCTTTGCATTCAGAGCAGCTTCACTTTTTGGAGGAGTGAGGAGATTCAGACCCTGGTTCTGGCCCCCAGGTGAGTGAGGTTGAAGCAAGCACCGCACTGCTCACAGGAAGAGCTATAAAACAGCTGTACAAGACCTTGTCTCAGGACTGAAACAGGTATGAAAGACCTCATGTAGGAAATCTGCAGTGTGCATGACAGCAAGAACCAGTTCAATAGATTCAGAGAACTTTGGGTTGCAAGGAACACCATACTGCCACAGAGACAGGAGTGTGAACAGTGACCCTGTATATGCATCAGGAGGAGAGATGGCACGGGACAGGATTCAGCCATTCTGAATCATCTCAGTTCAGACGGGAAAGAAAGCAGGAATCCCGAATTTAAGATATCAAAAATATAGAGTCCCCACCTACATTTCTGTGAGTATCTAGTCATCCATTCATAGCAGAATATCTCACAATCTCCCCACTTAAGAACATAAGAACTGCCATACTGGGTCAGACCAAAGGTCCATCAAGCCTAATAGCTCGTTTCCAACAGTGGCTAATCAAAGTCACAAGTACCTGGCTGGATCGCAAAAGGCGGACAGTTTCCATCTAGATGCTGATGCCAAAAATTGTGCTAGGCTTTGTGCACAGGTTAGATCAGCTTTTGCACCCAGTTTTGCGGTATGTTTACTAAAGTCTTGTGCTGGTTACGCATGTGTGAGCTGCATTACCAATGCAGGGCTTCTACCTATCTACAGAGAGGCGTGAACATCTGTTCCCCTGCACTTAGTGCAGAAACACTGTGCTTTAATTTGGCAAACTGGCTTCAGGTGCAATGAATGTCCCTCATTGAGGTGGCAATGGTTGTACCTGCTCTACAGATGCCAAGTGCAGTTAGTGTGGACCACCACGAGCCACGTTAGCTGCGATGCACTGGAAATGCCCCATCCCAGCCAGTCCCTCCCCTGACATAGGCTAGCAAGGCAGCACAGGGATTTTAGCATGGCGCCAAAATCATGCACTAACCACATGCTATTCTGGTGGGGCACTTTCGGAAACATGCTCCTCGTGTGCTGTCAATGCAGAAAACAGTTTTGCGCATGAGCTATGTGCCAAGCCTTGAGAAGAGAGCAGCGCACAGCGCGTTTAACTTTGTGGTAACGAAGAAATGAGCCGTGCAACACAAATGCAGAGAAGCACGCAGAAGGCCAGAAGGCGGAGCTGAACGCTGGCATTTTAATACAAGATCTGAAGAAGCAGAAAGGATTAACTCATAGGTCTGTGGTAGCGCGGTGAGGAATTTATGCCCGTTTCATCTCTGTCTTGAGCATATAGCGCCTGCAACCTTTTTCTGGCCTCACTGAAGGGAGCGGTGAAAAAAAACAGCAGGGGAGATGTGCTGAAGGCTGTCTGGTGCATCAACATCAATATTTTGCACAGAATTTCTATGCAGAATAATATCGGTGTTTATGCACCAGACAGCCTTCCAGCACATATGTACAAGTGCCACGTATAGGTACTACTAACTCGGACCTCTGTGCACATGCGTCTGGTTCGCTCTCCTTGTTTAGCGCAGACGTTTTGCTCACAGCTTCTTTGCATGCTGTTTGCTTATAGCATCAGTGAGCAAACCTTCTGCATTAAACCTACGTTTGGAAACTCTGTGCTACAGCTTTAGGGCATGATGGCTGTAACAGATTTGCTGATGTGGTGACGTCAGTTCTAGATGACCATCCTCTAGCCTGGGTTGAAACAGCTGGAAGCTAATTGACTGCAGGTGGGGCTGTGGGCGTGACTCCATTTGGCATATTTAGGTAGTCCACGCATGTCTAGGGAACCTAGCACTGCAATACACTGGTTTTTTTTAGAACCATTGGCCTTTAGAGGAATCATGCATTCTCTGGTGATGAGCTCAACTGATTCTTGTAATGCTCTTTATATGGGGTTGACAGTTACATTTCTAAGAAGGCTACCGACTTCAGAATGTGGTGGCCAGGGTGGTAATGTGGAAGGCTAAGAAGGCAAATTCAGGCAAGTTACACTAGCTGTCAGCTGCTGAAAAAGGCAAATTTTGATGATACCAGCATTCCAGTTAATAAAAGACATTTTTTTTAACATGCACTAAACTGCATGGCTGATAACACAATACAATTAGTTACGCCTATTCAAGTGGTATTAACTGCACCATATTATCTGCTGCATTAACTATTAACATGCTGTAACTACCTCTGCATTAACTGTAAGGCACAGTCTCCATCCATTCCCCGCCCCCTTTCACGTTAGGTGATGTAATGCAGAAATTAGCAGACGCTGTTAACATGGCATCCACGTTAACTGTCTCATGCATTCAATGTTAGGTACTAGGTAACGCAACTTAATAAATAGGCCTTGAGGAGTCTCTGAAAGGAAAGGAACCCTGTAGGTAAGGTTACCATATGGCTCCAGGTCATCAAGGACAAGTTGAGCCAGTCCTTGTTTTACTTCCATTGACTGCACTAGAAAAGTATGTTTGAATGCAATGGAAGTAAAATCAAGACTGGCTCAGCCTGTCCCCGATGACCTGGAGCCATCTGGTAACCCTACCTACGGGGTTCCTTTCCTTCCATAGACTCTTCGAACTGTGTCAGTGGACAATTCTGTAGAACAGCTTTGAAGATGTGAGCGGAAGATCACCTCTGCATCTGATGGACAAACCATCTGGACCTTGGAATGTTTATCCCTTCCTGTGCTGGGGGGGGGGCACAACCTTTCAGGAGAATGGAGTCTAAGGCGTCATTTAATCCTACAGCAGGGGAATTTCCACTCTCTGTAACCCTGCTTCATCTGTTTTGCTCTGGACACTTGATTTTACCATTCACGCAGAAGGACTATGGGGAATACAGCTGGATATCAGGTCCCTGCTACAGTGCATTTACTGATATAGTGAAACAGACATTCACTGCTGTCTGTACTGGATATATATCATGATTATCAGGAATTTCAATGCAGCAGGGAATCTGAGGTATGACATGAAGTGACCACACCTGGTCAGCCCAAGTTACCTGACCAAACCTCACTGCACTATAAATATCCCCATCTCATGTATCTCTGGCTTCTATCCACGCACACGATGTTCCTTTTTTGTATATTTACTTAGACCTACATATGAAGAAAATCTCCTGGTGCTGCAGTACAAATTCACTGCCTCCAGTTCTGTTGGCTACTGAGAGGAATCAAGAGCCGAGGGCACAGTCCCTCCCCGGGGCTTGGGTTAATGTCTATTCATCAGAGATGTACCTCTCTAATCAGACATCATCTTGTCTAGCGCTTGCCGCTGCTGGACAATGGGCCTGCAACCCCACTACGCAGGAGCAGCCACAGAAGTCATCATGCGTCTTGACAACGGTTGCTAGGAATACATTTAGAGGTGGAAAATGCCATCACAAGGAATAATAGATGAAGGTTTTACAATCTCCGATGCTTTACATTTTAAGTCGTTTGATTTCTAATGTTTTGGACAAGAAAGCTGCAAAGCAAAGGAAGCGAGTCCTTAAAAAGCCAACTTCCAGTATTTACACCTTCATCCAATGAGCAAAGTCCTTTTCACTGCCCTTCAAGTAATTCCATAGGTCTTGTTCCTGGTTCTCATCGATGTGCTAAATAGGACTCACAGGGGCCCCCTGTTAAATTATTTTATAAAACCAAAGTGTCTCATTCAGTGGACTCGGGCTGACAAGAGTCCCTAGACAAGACAGTGGCAACCCCATCACCCCTTTCTCCTTTACTCAGTTACTGTAGAGATAGCTTTTTTTGCTTTTTTTTTTTTTTTGAAAGAGAGGGTCGGCGAGGCTTCCCCAATAGTATAGTTCCTCTCTCTAACAGATTGAAGCTTTCTTTCTCAAAATGATTCTTGTGTATCTGCTACCTTGTTAAATTCTGCTCTAGAGATATGTGTCCTAAGCAGACCTGCTGTGCTATGTTAATGGAATCAGAGAATGGTGAAGAGAGAATGGCCAGTCTCACTGGGAAAAGCTGGGCTCAGTCTCACAATGCCAGTAGTTACACTGACTTTGGGCATGCTTTATGATCTTGTAGCACAGTGCCAATTCCTCACTTTAAACAGCCTTGCTGGGGTCAGTCTTGTTGGGCTTAGGGTCTCTTTCCCAGCTCATAGCTTAACATGCTTCTAATCCCTGAATCTGTAAGAAAAACGAAGCAGGTAACAAGCAATACTGCCTTCTCTTATTATGCACCCAGTCAATGGAACAAACTACCATGCAACCTAAGAGAGATTAAAGACCTTCTAACCTTCAGGAAGGAACTTAAAACATACCTTTTCACCCAGCACTATTACAATTTACAGCTCACCCCCGAGCAGATGTCACAAGAGTACACAAATCACCTAACACAAGTTTACCCTACCTAACTCATGTCCCACTCTCCCTTGCACTTCCCCACTGATAACCCCGCTATACTCCTTCCACCAAACTATAGTCAGTCCTGTTCTGGCTGTTGTAAATAGTTAATATGTTTATTATCGATGTGCATATTTGTCCTACCCTCTATAAATAATGAATATGTGCTCGGTCTATGTAAAATAGTTAATATTTTCTCTGTAAAATAGTTATTATGGGCTCAAAAATGTTCTATGTAATTTGATGTTTACCATGTTCTCTGTAAACCGCCCCTGATCTCTGGAAGGGGCGGTATAGAAAAGCGCACAAACAAATATAAATAAATAAATAGCTCTTGATTTCAAGGTTTTATCTTAGTTGAATAACTGCAGCAGAAATCAACAATTTGGTTTTTTGTGAAATAAACCAGTTAGGAGAGTGGTGCGGGTTGGTACATCTATGTCCAAAATCCAACTAGAAGAGCTAGAGGTGAATGATAAAAGCAGGAGCTCTCAAATAAGCAAGAAATAAATACCCAGACTGGTAACAGACATCCGATCCATTAACAATCGCCAATCCAATAACGCACAAATACAGTGCTGAGAAAAAGTTTGCAGATCCCAAGTATAATAATGAGAACTGCAAGGTTAAGACCAGTCTTTTCTAATGCCATAGAACGCGTATAAAAGAAACAATAACGTGTTTCTCAAGACACCATAATGTATAAAGTAGGAACAATAAAAGTTATTTAGAATCAGTGTGAATAACAGTAAGTGAACCTTTAGTTTTCTTTAGCAATTGGCTAATTAGAAGTAGGTGTTTAAATAATTAGGTTACACATAAGCTGCCCTGCAGAGTAAATCTGCATGACCAAGTTTGACCATTCTGTCTAACACCCAAAATGTTTTGACTTTGGTCTTCAGTATTAAAGTTAGTGGAAACTCATTATGCCATGATCAAAAGACATTTCAGAGGACCTATGGAAAAAGAGAGTAGTTGATGCTCGTCTCTCTGGAAAGGGTCACAAGATCATTTCTAAACATTTGGGGCTCCTTCCATTCACTGTCAGACAAACAGATACAATTCACGATTATGGTGACTGTAGCCAGGAGATGTCGTCCTGCCAAGATCACTCCAAGAGCAAACTGGAAAATCATCTACAAAGTCACAAAGAACCCCACAGTAGCCCCTAAAGATCTGCAGAGGACTCTCTCGCTGTGGCTGATGTCAGGGAAAAACTGAATGGGAATGGTATTCATGACAGGAAGAAACCACTGCCCTCTGAAAAGCAACATTGCTGTCCGCCTCAGATTCACCAAAGCCCATCTGGATAATCCACATGATTTCTGAAATAGCATTCTCTGAACAGACAAGTCAAAAATAGATCGTTTCAGCCACGATGACAAACATTTTGTTTGGTAAAAACCAAACACTGCCTTCCAAACTAAGATCATCTTCCTAACTGTCAAAGAATGTCCTTTTAAGTCTATATAGTCCTCGTAAGGAAAGCGTACCTGCAGAGGCTTGGATGACCAGGAGGACCAGGACTGGTGTGGAACAGGAGCGCAACAGCAGGTGTACGAGGCCAGGCATGGAGCAAGAACCAAAGAGATGGACTGTAAAGCTGGGCATAGAGCAGAATTCAACAGAGCAACAGGAAGGCCAGACTCCTAGGAGTTTCTTGTACCAGCACTGGTTATCTCAACCGCTCTTTCTATATACTACTTCCAATCAAGGCTTACCCTTTACTCAGCCAATGCGGCTTAACAAAGGCATGTCTTGAGTTTTATACGGAGATGATAGGTGAACCTGAATGTCCAGTAACTTGGCTATTTGTCACTAAACTTCTGCTGTAAACTAGGTACCTCATCAGAGACGATGTGCAATGGTAAACCATGGTTTGACCATCTCTTTCTTCCACTCTGGATGTCAGGTGGCTCTGAGACAGGCTCTTCGCCCTCTGCTCTCTAGGGTTACCAGTTTAAATACCACTGACTAAAAGTATATGCTCCTTTTCTGTTGGCCTCTCCTAGGGTTTGTTCAGATATTCATGGAGGAATAATGTGAGTATGGCCTTTGTATGAACTGTTTTAAATTAGTATCCAACTGAAGTCTTCAAAATCAATTAGATAATACAGTAGTTCTCGGACGAATCAAGAATCTTTTTGACAATGAATTCCTTTTGCTCTTTCACCATTACTGTCTGTGGGGGAGGTGCCTTGTCAATCCAGAAATAGATTCTCCTTACAGTGTTTTAATAGGGTCACATGGAAGACTAGATGGATCCAGGGGCTTGCTGGCAATTGTATCCTGAAGGTTGCTGGATTTATCTGCTCTTGAATAATCAAAAACCTCATGAATTTCTGATCAAGCTTGGTAGTTGGTCTTCTCATCATGTGTGTCACCTTGAGATCCAAACGTTGTCTCCCACTGAAAATTGTGGGGCTCTTGTTGTCATCTGCCTGTGTGCCTATTCTTACATTCTTTAGCCTTTTCCAGGACTAGTTGTACTTGAGAATGCACCTTTGAAAGATTCCTGGTCAAATCTGCTGCACCTGGGGCCCTCAATTGTTGTCCTTTTCCTGAGCAGAACTGTGGGTGAAATTCAACATTGGCAAAGAATATGAGACCTTTATCTATGCATGCCCTGCATTTGTATATGCAAATTCTGCAATTGGGAGAAATCAGACTTAGTCATTCTGATAATAATTATAACATCACCAAAGGTATGCTCCAGAGTTCTGTTTGCTAATTCAGTCTGTCCATTGGTCTTTGGATGATACCTTGATGATAGGTGAACTTGAATATCTGGAAGCCCAGTTACGTCTCACCATATATAGGGTACCTCAATCAAAAACCATGCATGATGGTAAACCACAGCATTTGACCATCTCTTTTATTAACATCTCTGTGGTTTCTCATGCTAAGGGGAGACGCTTCAAAAAAGTGGGCCATTACTATTACTACGATGACTATTAATTATTTATTAAGCGCTACAAGGCATAAACAGTGCTGTACAAACACACAAGAAGACGGTCCCTGCTCATAGAGCTTATAATCTAGAAAAGACAAACAGACAGTACAGTAAAGTACAAAAGAAGCATGTGGGCAATAGGGAGAGGAGACACGAGGAAACAAGAGATCAGGATCCAAAAGCGGTCTCAAAGAGGTAACCCTTGAGCATTGATTTAAATAGGACGAGAGATGAGACTTGATGTAAAGACAGAGGAAGCTTGTTCCAGGCCTAAAGAGCAGCAAGGTGAAAGGATCGAAGTCTGGAGTTGGCATTAGAAGAGAAGGGTATAGAGAGAAGGAAACCAGAGGAGGAGAGGAGTTCACGAGGAGGGGTGTAGGGAGAGAGGAGAGAGAAAAAATGAGGGACACTAGAGTGAATGCATTTATAGGTTAGGAGAAGTAGTTTGACATGGATACAGAAATGGAAGGGGATCAAATGAAGTGATTTCAAAAGAGGGTTTATGAGTGTAACGGAGCTGGTGGAAGATTAACTGCGCCACAGAGTTCTGAACAGATTGAAGAGGAAAGAGATGTCACTGAGAGAGACCAGCAAGGAGGAGGTTGCAGTAGTCAAGATGGGAGGTACCTAAAGAGTGAAAAATATTTTTAGTAGTGTGATCAGAAAGGAAGGGGCAAATTTTGCTAATGTTATAGAGAAAGAAACAACAGGCTTTAACAATCTGTTGAATATGTGAAGAGAACGAAAGAGAGGATTCAAAAATGACCCCAAGGTTACAGGTTGAGGAAACAGGTAGAACAGTATTATCAACAGTGAGAGAGAAAGGAGGAAGGAGGGAGGAGGGTTTAGGGGGAAAGATAAGAAGTTCGGTTTTAGCCATGTTCAATTTCAAACGGCAGTAAGATATCCAGGCAGCGACGTCAGACAAACAAGCAGAGATATGAGCTTGGAGTGCAGGAGAAATGTCGGTGAAGAAACAGATTTGAGAATCATCCACATAAAAATGATACTGAAAGTCATGGGAAGAGATGAAGGCACCAAGGGACTGGGTATAGAGAGAGAAAAGGAGAGGTCCAAGAACCGACCTTTGAGGTACACCAACTAAGAGAGGGATGGCAGAAGAGAAGGAACCATCTGAACAAGTTCTGAAGGAACGACTGGAGAGATAAGAAGCGAACCAAGACAGTACAGAGTCTCTAAAACCGAGAGAGGATAAGGTATCAATGAGGAGAGACTGACCAATAGTATCAAAAGCAGCAGTAAGGTCAAGACAGAAAGCAGAGGGTAGGGCTAAATGACCAGTTTTCCCATTGGAGAAAGGTAAATAGTGGAGTACCCCAGGGATCTGTGCTGGGTCCGCTGCTTTTTGACATATTCATAAATGACCTGGAAAAGGAAATAACGAGTGAGGTTATCAAATTTGCAGATGACACAAAACTATTTAAAGTTATTAAAACCCATAAGGATTGTGGAAAATTGCAAGAGGATCTTGATAAATTGGAAGACTGGGCATCCAAATGGCAGATGAAATTTAATGTGGACAAGTGCAAAGTTATGCATCTAGGAAAGAACAATCCAAACTATGGTTACACGATGCAAGGCTCCACATTAGGAATCACCACCCAGGAAAAAGATGTAGGCGTCATCGTGGATAACATGTCAAAACCCTCTGCCTAGTGTGCAGCGACAGCCAAGAGAGCATATAGAATGCTAGGTATCATAAGGAAA
The DNA here is from genome assembly GCA_033557465.1 of Ichthyophis bannanicus. NCBI lineage: Eukaryota > Metazoa > Chordata > Amphibia > Gymnophiona > Ichthyophiidae > Ichthyophis > Ichthyophis bannanicus. The sequence goes on along the minus strand of CM066044.1, from coordinate 65,533,616 downwards.
GGAATGGAAAATAAAACAAATGATATTTTAATGCCTCTGTATTGTTCCATGGTGCGACCGCACCTTGAATATTGTGTGCAATTCTGGTTGCCATATCTTAAAAAGGATATAGCGTTATTAGAAAAGGTACAGAGAAGAACCACCAAAATGGTAAAGGGGATGGAAGGATACCCCTATGAAGAGAGGCTAAAAAGGTTAGGGCTCTTCAACCTGGAAAAGAGACGGCTGAGGGGAGATATGATAGAGGCCTATAAATTAATGAACGGAGTGGAACGGGTAAACCTAGATCGATTGTTTATGTCACCAGAATATAGAAAGACTAGGGGACATACAATGAAGCTACAGGGTAACCTATGTAAGACTAATAAAAGAAAATATTTTTTCATGTAACGTGTAATCAAACTCTGGAATTTGTTTCCGGAGGATGTAGTAAAAGCTATTAATGTAACTGGGTTTAAAAAAGGTTTGGACAAGTTCCTGGAGGAAATGTCCATAGACCATTATTAAAAGGGACTCAGAATATCACTGCTTCACCCAATACACGCATTGTGGAACTTGTGTCTCTTGGGGAAACTGCTAGGTACTTATGATCTAGATTGGCCATTGTTGGAAACAGGATACTGGGCTTGATGGACCTTGGTCTGACCCAGTATGGCATATCTTATGTTTTTAACTGAGTAGAGGCCCTTGGATTTGGCCAGGAACAAGTCTTTGGCAAGAGCTGTTTCAATGGAATAAAAAGGTCGAAAGCCAGACTGGAGTGGATCCAAGAGGGCATGAGAGGAGAGAAATTTGAGGCAGGGACGGAGAACTGCATGCTTGAGAAGTTTGGAAATGAAAGGGAGAAGGAGGATGGGATGATAATTGGAAGGACCAGAGAGGGTTTCTTGAGGCTAGGCGTGATCACAGCATGCTTGAAGGCTGTAGGGAAAGTGGCAGTGCAGAGTGAGAGGTTGAGAATATGTGAGATGGAAGGGGTAACAGAGGAAGAGATGGAGTTGAGATAGGTGGGGATAGGATCAGAAGAACAGGTAGTGGGTTTAGAGGAGGAAAGAAGAAGGGAATTTCCTTGTTAGAAATTTTAGAAATTGATGAAAGGGTGGGGGAAGTTGGGGGGAGATATTGGAGAGGGGGAAGAGGAGGTGAAAATGAATTAGAAGGGAACTGAAAAGTAATCTTATGGACTTTGTCATAGAAAAAGTTAGCGAGGGTTTGGACAGAGAGAGGAGAAGGGATTGGACGCGGTGGTGCCTTAAGAAGTGAATTGAGAGTAGAGAAGAGACAATGGGGGTTGGAGGCAAGACAGTCAGTCAGATGAATAAAATAGTTTTGCTTAGCCAAGATTAAGTATTTCTTTTGGGATGGGGTAGCTCTGTAATGAAATCCAATGACATTCCTTTCTAGAGTCTGGATGGTATTGGTTATGGCATCAAGAGTCTTTGTGGGCTTTCCCATGGAGTTTTGGTCTTTGCACATATATCATAAGATGTAACACATAGTCCCTTATATTCTGACCTCAGCCTGGCCACCAGCTGACCAGCTCTCTTGGCCTGTGTAGTTGGGGTGCCCATCTAGAGAAGAATCATGGAATATCCATAACACTTCTAAACATAAAGCCCCTTTTGGCATATATAGATTGTCTCTCTTATAGAGCCTATCTCCTTGCCAGCTCATTTCCCTCTCTCCTCTAGACTCCGCCACTTTCTCTTTTTGATCTTGAGCAAGGTAATTCTTCATCTGCTTTTCTTTGATTTGTTTATGCTTTCTGATGCTCACGATAAAGTTCTTATCTTGAAGTGCAGTAGTTGGTGCAACCTGGTCAGATATCTCTTCCCCCTCTTTCTGGGAAAATGTATCTGCCTTGTTCTGGAATCCTGGCCAATAGTCAACACAAAATTAAACTAGGAGAAGGATAAATGACCAGTGAGCTTGTATAGAATTCACACTCTGAGTGGTCTTTAGAAATGTTAAGCTCTTATGATCTGTGATATTTGAATTTTCATGACATGTCCATAGAAACATGATAGCAGAAAAAGACCATATGGCCTATCCAGTCTGCCCTTCCATACCAACTACTATAGTCCCTTTTTTTCCTTTAGAGATCTTCTGTATTGGTCCCGTGCTTTCTTGAATTCAGATACTGTCCTGGTTTCTACTACCTCCACTTGGAGACTATTTCATGCATCTACCACTCTTTCCATAAAGAAATATTTCCACATATTACTCCTGAGCCTCACCTACAGAGCTCCACATGCCTCCTCGGAAGAACTATCTTCAATACTGGAAGCGGTCTGCGCAGTCAATACCCTCCACAAGCCTATGATCGTGCTGGGAGACTTCAATCTCAAATCAGCCACTAACAAGGATGCAGAATCCTTCCTAACAGCTATGAGATCACTGCAATACTCCCAGATCATAATAACCCCGACCCACAGACACGGATCCTCACCAGATCTCATCTTTGCGCCCAGCTACCTAACAGACAAGGACAGCATCACAAGCCCAGTGATCACACTGGTACCTTGGTCGGACCACCACATAATAAAAATCAAAATAATGTCAACTAGCCCAAAAGATCATCATGATAAGCCTCACACAGGTAGGAGATTTAAAAGCTTCAACAAGGACACATTCCTCCAGGACATACTAACCAACCTGAGCACAACAGAAAATGACTCAAACAACCAAATAGAAAACTGGAATGACATATCATCTGCTGCCAAAGCCCCAGAAGCCAAGACCTCAAGAAATCATCGATCTGAAGCTAAGAATGCTCCCTGGTATTCACAAGAGATTCGGAAAGCAAAGAGAACACTACGGAGACTGGAACGATGCTGAAGACGCACCAGATCAGACACCACCCAGAAGCTCTACCAGACAAAATAAAAGGAATACAACGAACTCATCAACCGGCAGAAAAAAAGATTGCTACACAAACCTCATCCTCAAGTCCTCCAACAAATCCAGAGAACTATTCGAGATAGTGAGAACCCTCACAAATGAACCAAAACCTGACAAAGATGAGATGATACATCCTCAGACCTTCACCGACTATCTTCAAGTCAAATTATCAACCCCCACAAGACCAACATCGAACACTCCCTCCGAGCCCTCAGCACCCAACCAAAGCTGGGAAAGTTCAGCATCCCATCGACAGAACAGATCTCCCAAATAATCACCAAGCTCAACACTAGCACTGCCCCGACAGACCCATGCCCAGTAGCATGGATCAAATCAGCGAAGGACGAGCTTATCCACATCATCCACAATATAGTGCACAAATCCCTCACCCTCAGGAAAATGCCAGATGCATTAAAGCTAGCAACCATTCACCCCATCTCAAAGAACACTACACTGGGCAAGGAAAACCCAGATGCCTATATCTATATATCTAGACTTTCCCTCCTGGCTAAGATCATTGAAAAAACTGTACAGCACCAGCTCCAGAACCACATCGACAACTATGCCCCTCTGAACCCACATCAGCATGGGTTCCGCCCACAACACAGTGTCAAAACCCTCCTGATAAACCTCGTTGATAACCTGCTCAAGATGATAGACAACATCAAAAGAGGGGTCATCATCATCTTCATTGACATCACGTCAGCTTTTGAAACAGTCAACCACAACACCCTGCTATCAAGACTCCAAAATATTGGGCTACACGGCACCACCTTGAACTGGTTTACCTCCTACCTCACTAACAGACAACTACATTAAATGCGGCCCTGTAATTTTCTGACCATTCTCAGCCAAACAAGACGTACTGCAAGGTCCCGCCCTCTCTGCACTGTTATTTAACCTTTACATACATCCCATCTGTGCCATCATCAGAAAACACAATATCCAATACTCGATCTACGCTGACGACATAATGATATACACCCCGATCAATCCTGACAACCCAGACTACTCAAAAGTAGCAGACTGCCTACAACAAATGACAAGCTGGCTCCTACAAAACAACTTGACCATAAATTACAACAAGACAGAAGCTCTACTTAAAACCAGAAACTCTGCCTTCATCTCCCCACCCACCATCGAACTCAACAACATCACAATATCCATAAAACTGGAAGTAAAATACCTTGGAGTCACCCTTGACAGAGAGCTAAACCTCCAGTCTCACATCAGCAAAACCACCAGGAACGCCTACCTTAAGATGAGAACCATCAGACGCCTCAAGCCAATTCTCTCCCAAGACCACTTCCGGTCTGTTTGTCAAGCCATCATCATACCTATATTGGATTACTGTAATCACATTTAACTGGGGCTCCCAAAACAAACACTCTGGCCCTTGCAGTTAGCGCAGAACACCGCTGCTCGCAGAATTACTGGCTCTGCAAGGCAGGATCACATCACCCCATTGGCTTCCGATCAACTCTCGCATCCAATATAAAACCATTATGAACATTTTCAAAGTCAAACAGGGACTTTCAGCGAACAGTCTACAGTCCCATCATCAGTTTCGACCCAAACAACCGACCCAGGAGGAGAGGCACCACCGACAACATCACAACCCCTAAAGACTTCACCAAAATCAGGCAAATCACATCGAGGAGAGCAACATCCCTGGCAGCACCAGCGATATGGAACTCCCTATCTGCCAGGTTAAGATCAACTGTCGACATGAAGGACTGTAGAAAACTACTCAAGACCACACTCTACATAGAGCATTACGGTGAAATCATATAACCTGTCCAGAGACCCCAGCCACCTTCTGCTCCTGACTCCCCCCTCCTCTGCCCCCAAGTGCCCCTCCTCCTCCCTCCTACCCTAGCCTACCCCTCCTCTCCATTGTATATAGCACCTTGTAAATAGCTCATGCTGTATATATGGCATCTATTAATTAAGCTACACATGTATACACCCACACAAACACTACTATTCAACCACTGCATGCAGAAACCCCCATCCCTTACAATTTGGATCGTTTGAAGTGAAAACCACTTTGATTTTAGGATAAGGCGGGATACAAATCCATTTAAATAAATAAAATAAATAAATTCCCTTTCACCTTCATCCTATGCCCCCTCATTCTAGAGCTTTCTTTCAATTGAAAGAGGCTCTCCTCCTGTGCATTTATGCCACTGAGGTATTTAAATGTCTCTATCGTATCTCCTCTCTCTCGCCTTTCCTCTAAAGCAGGGGTTCTCAACCCAGTCCTCGGGACCCACCTAGCCAGTCGGGTTTTCAGGATAACCACAATGAATATGCATGGAGAGATTTGCATATAATAGAGGCAGTGTATGCAAATCTCTCTCATACATATTCATTGTGGTTATCCTGAACACCCAACTGGCTAGGTGGGTCCCGAGGACAGGGTTGAGAACCCCTGCTCTAAAGTATACATATTCAGGTCTTTAAGTCTGTCCCCATATGCCTTATGATGAAGCCCACAGACCATTTTGGTAGCCACCATCTGCACAGACTCGATTATGTTTATATCCTTTTGAAGGTGCGGTCTCCAAAATTGCACATAATACTCCAAATGAGGTCTCACCAAAGACTTCTACAGAGGAACTATCACCTCCTCCTTCCTGCTGGTCATTCCTCTCCCTGTGCTCCTAAGCATCCTTCAGGCTTTTGCCGTTACCTTCTCTACTTCTTTAGCCACCTTAAGATCATCAAAAACAGTCACACCCAGGTCCCACTCTTCTTTCAGGGACAGAAATACTTCATCCTCTATACTGTATCGCTCCATCCAGAAGATGGTGTCATTCCTCGAATGCTATCTTTATCACGCGCTCTTTATCAAATGCGGCGGTGATTTTCTGGTAAAATGCACATGGATGTAGCGTGTTCCCTGCTGCCTCTCTCTAGGAAACAATGGCTCTGTGTCCAATCTTGATGCTTCTGCTTCTATGAAAATTGTTTCTCTGGGTCTGGGTGTATCAGAATTGGGGCAAATGTGAACAGTGCTGGTAACTGTCTGAAAGTCTGCTATTAAGAGGTCCATTTGAATTCAGTTCCTCTCTTCAGGACGTCTGTTTGGGATATCGCCTTGGAGAACCTTGAAAGAATAACACTGATAAAAATGTGCAAACCCAAAGAAGCACTGCACCCTATTCACATTCCCTGGAGCCTGCACTCTCTTACACGGGTTCATGCATAGGCCTTCTGACAATATTAGAATTTCTAAAATACACATGAACAACTTATCAACCCCATAATATTCCAACTCGGCAAATAGCTTATGTCTTATTATGTCTAAAACTCAACTTATCTCTGAAAATATCAAAATATCCTCTAAAGAGACTATTACATACTGATCTAACAAATCTCAGGACAGTTCATGTACCGGGTTTTGGCATGTAACTGCTGCACTCCTTAATCTCCAAATGGCATAACTATATACTCAACATGTCCATGTCGGGACTGCTGCTTTCTATTCATACCCGTCCCGGGTCCAAACTAGGTTTTAGGCTCCCCCAAGATCTAATTTAATGAAGATCAGCGCAGATTGGAGACATTCCAGCAGCTCATTAATGAGGGAGGGAGGGAATGCCGATTATGAATAGTGACTGCATTAAGGGGGCCTGGTAATGCTCACAGGGACAGAGAAAGCCAACTTTCTTTGGCACAAAGAAGATCAGAGTTCTTGATGGAGAGGTTGAAAGCCAGATGAACTCTTTTTTCATACTTTCTTGTAAATGGTCACATGGTGCCTTTAACTCTGGGTCAGACAAGAAGTAAATTCTGTCCCACCTCTACACTGGTTGCCAAATAAGACCTAGTACTCTTCTCTGGATCACTGTCCTTTGGTTCTAAATTGGGTAGACAATTTTGTTGACAGAAGGTGAAAGTGAAGATCAGCTGGTGTGTCTTTCATGGGACACTGCAGATCATAATGCTCCAACCCATGATAATCCTAAAATGTTTGCTAAGCATGAGAGTATGGATAAAATGAAAACTGATTACTTCCTGGTGGTCATGAAATGTAATTATAATCAACAGTCCAGTTTTTAAAGTCATTGGAAACAATGATAAGGAGCATTTTGTTTTTACCTGATAATTTTCTTTCCTTAAATCCTGCTAGACCAGTCCAGACAAATGGTTTTGTTCCCCAACCAGCAGATGGTAGGGCAGAGCACTGACATTTAGTACATCATCACCAGTTTTTTCCCAGTAACTTCGGGTGTTCTGGACCAAATGCCAGGCAAGCTGCTCCTGCAACTTCTCGACTCTCTCCTGAGTTAGGTGCACCTTTCCCAACTGGGTGCTTAAGTAAGTTCCAGAGACTGGGAGGGAATGAATTGACTCTTGGGATAATTCATCACCCAACCCAGTCTCTTCAACAGCTGAAGAACTGCCACAGTCGCCGAACAAATGCCCCCTTCGGAATCTACCTGGAATAACTAGTCATCCAAAAAGGGTTGTACCCTTATCCCTTCCTTGTGCAAAAAGGCGGCCACTATTACCATCACCTTGGAAAAGGTCTGTGGGGCCGTTGCAAGGCTTAAAGACAGGGCCTGAAATTGAAAATGATAACCCAGGATGCAAAAACCTCTGGGACTGCGGATGAATGGGAATGTGAAGACAGACTTCAGAAAGATCTAGTAAAGTCAGAAATTTGCCTCTCTGAACTGCTGCCAAAACAAAATGCAAAGTCTCCATGTGAAACCTGGGAACAGGACTGGCCCTACCACTGAGCGAATGTGTTCTCTGCACATGGTCCCACTTTTCAGCCCCACTATTTAACCCCTATTGACTTATGCAAAAGAAGCCCCACAATTGGTCTCTGCACATGGCCCCGCTTCCCTCGGCATCCCCCCTCAGGTCATCCCTGCTTGGAAATATGCAATGCCTCACTATATGGAGGTTGCGTATGGACTGAAGCATGGCACCCTTCATGAGGATCATGAAACAGATGGAACAGCAGCTGGTCCACCAGTCTTGGACTGGTACTGGGACTACTGCCCCTAGCTACCGAAGATGAATCAAAATTTTGAGTATTGCTGTCCTATCTTGTGAATCTTTCAAGGCCAAACCACCTTCCCCAGAGGGAACTAGTTTTGTATCTGAAACAAGACAGACTGAAGTAACTTTCCCAAGGTTACAAGGCGAGTCAACGGAGCTTGAACTTTGCTTTCCTTAATTCTCAGCCCACTGCTCTAACTACCATGCTACTCCCCCAATCCATGCTATCACCCCAGCTGAAAGTGGGTCATACCACTGACAAGAATCCTAAACATTTTATAGGAAATCTTCTACCAAGTGGCTAAAGAAAGGGAGATTTCATATTTTGGATTAGCTAAATTGAAGTCCCCATCTAACCCTATGGAAGACGTGAAACAAACTGTTAAGCAAGAAAGTCCTCAAACATCACAGAGCTGAAGCAGTTCTTTATGGAAGAAGACGCCAAAATTCCCTAGGAGTGATACAGGTAACATTTCGTTGAAGCGATTGCTGCTCAAGGTGCCACCAGTCCATGAATGAAAGGTTCACATACGTTTCACACAAAGATTCTTACCGTTGAATCTTCTGATTAAATATTTAATCAAAAGTTATTCTTTGTGTCTAAGTCATTTATTCAATGGTGCTATCTTTCTTTCTTATCAGGGTTTAGATTAGGATCTCATCATGTTTTGAGCAAAAACTGCTAAAATGCAGACTATTCTAGGGTGTTCACAACCTTTTTCTCAGCAGTAAAGCCAATTAAAAAAAATCCAGCTTGGTAACATAAATATCAACAAAGTAAAAATGTATAACTTGGTAACACAATCCCAACCAGTAACAATATCCAATTCAATAAGAATATCTAACCTGGTAACATAAATACCCCCCCCCCCCTAAAAAAGTAAGAACACCCAACCAGCTAAAACAAAAATTCTCTACCTAGTAACAATACCAAACCCGGTAACACACAGATACCCATCCAGTAACAATATTCAACTGAATGGTACAGCTAGATATATCCAATGCAGTAACAATATCCAACCTGGTAAGCCACAGATATCAGCCTAGCAACAATATCCAGTCCTCTGGTCATTCACAGTATAAAAGGCAGGGAAGACAAGCAGCTGTTCAGTATTCAGAAGTGGTTCAGAAGGCCACCTAACTGCAGGGTTGTGTCCTGTAATGTTATATTGATAGGAAAAGGGAGAGAGGGTATTCTCCGCAAAGGACCAAAAACCAGATAAGGAGCAGAGAAGACAAACCACGGCCACACTGGGATGAACTTAAAATCAGCCTTTATTGAGGACCCTCCGGAAGATGGTGGTGAGAAAAGCATATGTTGATTTCTTAGTAAGGACGCCTAAGAATAGGAATTCCATCCATATTATACTGCATTTTGAACTTAAGGTTCAAATCCAGTGAATTAAGCCAACCATGGAAGTGCATCAGCTGATCAATATCGCCTCTCCGTAAAACAAGAACATCATCTACGCATCTTTTCCATGATATTACATGAGTGGAGAATGGGGAATGCATAAGATATGCTTTTTCAAAATCGACAACATACAAGTTCGCTATGTCGGGTGCCAGGACGGCACCCATTGCAGTGCCTTTAATCTGCTGATAATATGTCCCATTAAAGATGAAATAATTCTTTGTGCGTGCTATACGAGCTAACTCCACTAGGAATTCAGTAGGCGTAATCTTCCTGCCCCCATTTTGACTCCCTGACTTATGATCTGAGTCTGTTCCTCAAGCCCCCTGCCTCTCCTTGCTCTCTTGTATGCCCCCCTTTTCAGTCATTCGTATGGCTTCCCTTTCTTTGTCTAAGCCTGTGGGAAAAGCACGACGTTACATTCTCTCTCTTTAGCTTTAGGTTTTCAGTATGCGTTTGTTTTTAGCTTCTCTTAAAACGTATAACCTGGCTTGAGAAAGCTATGGCAGAAGAGATGTCCCAGCATGTGACCTGCGGTGTAGGCAAAGCAGAAGCGTCAGGAAGAAGGTGGAGAGGGTTTGGCTTCATGGCTAATGGAAGGCAGAGTCCCACTGAACCATCCTTTGCCACTAGAGTTCAACTGCAGGAGCTTTCCTCTTGCAGTGTCCCTAGAATCACAAACCCCTTTCCAGCTCCCCATCTGCCTCTGCACAGAGTTTAAGCTTCTCCTAGTCATGTACCGGTGCCCTTAGTCTGAACTTCCCGATACCTCTCCTCTAGAATCTTCCGTCTGTCCTCCCAAACCCACCACTGCCTGCTCTTATCTGTGCCCTTCTCCACTGCCAGCTTCCAGTCTTGTACTTTCCACTGTGTTGTGCATGTGTCCAGTACAGATTTCCTCAGTTAAGAGCGTCATGCACCCAAATCCCCCCCCCCCCGCCCATCATATTCTTGCTGATTTTAGCTTTGCTTCATATTAGAAATGCATTTCTTGATGATTCATGCCTTGTCGGGACCTCATCTAGATTGTAAGCTCTATGAAACAGGGACTTTTCATTGCCGTGCCTGTACAGTGCTGTGTATATCTTGTGGTGCCATAAAATGATAAACTGTAACAGTTGTCTGAGTGCTTTCACTGAGATGACATAAAAGTGAGATGAAAGGTGCGGTAGCTGGTGAGAGTTTTAACACTGGCCCCCTTCTTCAGATGTCTTTCTCTCTGCCAGTTGGGTGGGTTTTACTTGAAGCCCCACAGCTCCCCCATGTTCTCTCTCTCTCTGATTGATGAACGTTTCAGGGCTGTCTCAGGATAGATGTGCCCACCGCCGCAACAGCGTGAGCTCCCATTAGAGTGAAGGACCGACTTCCCTGCAATTCGCTGCCTGTCAGTCAGCTTTTAATCAAGGTTTGTTTATGTCTGTAGAGCACTAGGGAGGGCAGTGCTCCACCTGCAGAGACCAGCCTCCCACTGCTGAGTTGCCTCCTGGTGCCATGCTCAGATCCTGCCGTGAGAGCTCGCCCAAGTCCATGCTGGGTGCAGGGGAGGAGGGATGTCAGCCTTAATTATTCTTTTCTTTCTTTTTTTTGTTTAATTAGCATCCTGAGTGCAGATGATTCCACTCCTCTCTAGCAGATCCTGATTAAATCTTGTCTGCCCAGCGCAGCTGAGGGCATTGCCCGCCATAGGCTGATGCCTTGAATACCAAAGCAAGAGCATGAGGGTGTATTTCTTCCTTCTGCCGAGACCTGCGGCTATCAGCAAAGTCTCCCCCCAAACCCCACCCCCAGGGCTCTCTCCAGATACTGCTGCTATCATTCCTCTCCTCTGTCTATTCCTCTGCCGCTCTCTTTCCTCTCCTCTGTCTATTCCTCTGCCGCTCTCCTTCCTCACTTCTCTCTGTTCCTCTGCTGCTCTCCTTCCTCTCCTCTGTCTATTCCTCTGCCGCTCTCCTTCCTCTCTTCTCTCTATTCCTCTGCCACTCTTCTCTCTATTCCTCTGCCGCTCTCCTTCCTCTCTTCTCTCTATTCCTCTGCCGCTCTCCTTCCTCTCTTCTCTCTATTCCTCTGCCACTCTCCTTCCTCTCCTCTGTCTATTCCTCTGCCACTCTCCTTCCTCTCCTCTGTCTATTCCTCTGCCGCTCTCTTTCCTCTCCGCTGTCTATTCCTCTGCCGCTCTCCTTCCTCACTTCTCTCTATTCCTCTGATGCTCTCCTTCCTCTCCTCTGTCTATTCCTCTGCCGCTCTCCTTCCTCTCTTCTCTCTATTCCTCTGCCACTCTCCTTCCTCTCTTCTCTCTATTCCTCTGCTGCTCTCCTTCCTCTCCTCTGTCTATTCCTCTGCCGCTCCCCTTCCTCTCTTCTCTCTATTCCTCTGCCGCTCTCCTTCCTCTCCTCTGTCTATTCCTCTGCCGCTCTCCTTCCTCTCTTCTCTCTATTCCTCTGCCGCTCTCCTTCCTCTCCTCTGTCTATTCCTCTGCCGCTCTCCTTCCTCTCTTCTCTCTATTCCTCTGCCGCTCTCCTTCCTCTCTTCTCTCTATTCCTCTGCCGCTCTCCTTCCTCTCTTCTCTCTATTCCTCTGCCGTTTTCCTCTCCTCTGTCTATTCCTCTGCCGCTCTCCTTCCTCTTCTGTCTATTCCTCTCCTCTATTCCTCTGCTGCTCTCCTTCCTCTCTTCTCTCTATTCCTCTGCCACTCTCCTTCCTCTCTTCTCTCTATTCCTCTGCCGCTTTCCTCTCCTCTGTCTATTCCTCTGCCGCTCCCCTTCCTCTTCTGTCTATTCCTCTCCTCTATTCCTCTGCCGCTCTCCTTCCTCTCTTCTCTCTATTCCTCTGCCGCTCCCTTTCCTCTCTTCTCTCTATTCCTCTGCCGCTCTCCTTCCTCTCCTCTGTCTATTCCTCTTCTGCTCTCCTTCCTCTCCTCTCTATTCCTCTGCCGCTCTCCTTCCTCCCTTCTCTCTATTCCTCTGCCGCTCTCTTTCCTCTCCTCTGTCTATTCCTCGTCTGCTCTCCTTACTCTCTTCTCTCTACTCCTCTGCCACTCTCCTTCCTCTCTTCTCTCTACTCCTCTGCCACTCCCCTTCCTCTCTTCTCTCTATTCCTCTGCCGCTCTCCTTCCTCTCTTCTCTCTATTCCTCTGCTGCTCTCCTTCCTCTCTTCTCTCTATTCCTCTGCTGCTCTCCTTCCTCTCCTCTGTCTATTCCTCCGCCGCTCTCCTTCCTCTCTTCTCTCTATTCCTCTGCCGCTCTCTTTCCTCTCCTCTGTCTATTCCTCTGCCGCTCTCCTTCCTCACTTCTCTCTATTCCTCTGCTGCTCTCCTTCCTCTCCTCTGTCTATTCCTCTGCCGCTCTCCTTCCTCTCCTCTGTCTATTCCTTTGTCGCTCTCCTTCCTCTCTTCTCTCTATTCCTCTACTGCTTTCATTCCTCTCCTCTGTCTATTCCTCTGCCACTCCCCTTCCTCTCTTCTCTCTATTCCTCTGCCGCTCTCCTTCCTCTCCTCTGTCTATTCCTCTGCCGCTCTCCTTTCTCTCTTCCTCTGCCGCTCTCCTTCCTCTCCTCTGTCTATTCCTCTGCCACTCTCCTTCCTCTCTTCTCTCTATTCCTCTGCCGCTCTCCTTCCTCTCTTCTCTCTATTCCTCTGCCGCTTTCCTCTCCTCTCCTCTGTCTATTCCTCTGCCGCTCTCCTTCCTCTTCTGTCTATTCCTCTCCTCTATTCCTCTGCCGCTCTCCTTCCTCTCTTCTCTCTATTCCTCTGCTGCTCTCCTTCCTCTCCTCTGTCTATTCCTCTTCTGCTCTCCTTCCTCTCCTCTGTCTATTCCTCTTCTGCTCTCCTTCCTCTCTTCTCTCTATTCCTCTGCCGCTCTCCTTCCTCTCTTCTCTCTATTCCTCTGCCGATCTCTTTCCTCTCCTCTGTCTATTCCTCTTCTGCTCTCCTTCCTCTCTTCTCTCTATTCCTCTGCCGCTCTCCTTCCTCTCTTCTCTCTACTCCTCTGCCACTCTCCTTCCTCTCTTCTCTCTACTCCTCTGCCACTCTCCTTCCTCTCTTCTCTCTATTCCTCTGCTGCTCTCCTTCCTCTCCTGTCTATTCCTCTGCCGCTCTCCTTCCTCTCTTCTCTCTATTCCTCTGCCGCTCTCCTTCCTCTCTTCTCTCTATTCCTCTGCTGCTCTCTTTCCTCTCCTCTGTCTATTCCTCTGCCACTCTCCTTCCTCTCTTCTCTCTATTCCTCTGCTGCTCTCCTTCCTCTCCTCTGTCTATTCCTCTTCTGCTCTCTTTCCTCTCCTCTGTCTATTCCTCTGCCACTCTCCTTCCTCTCTTCTCCCTATTCCTCTGCCACTCTCCTTCCTCTCTTCTCTCTATTCCTCTGCTGCTCTCCTTCCTCTCTTCTCTCTATTCCTCTGCCGCTCTCTTTCCTCTCCTGCTCCTTCCTCTCTTCTCTCTATTCCTCTGCTGCTTTCCTTCCTCTCCTCTGTCTATTCCTCTTCTGCTCTCCTTCCTCTCCTCTGTCTATTCCTCTGCCGCTCTCCTTCCTCTCTTCTCTCTATTCCTCTGCCGCTCTCTTTCCTCTCCTCTGTCTATTCCTCTGCCGCTCTCCTTCCTCTCTATTCCTCTGCCGCTCTCTTTCCTCTCCTCTGTCTATTCCTCTGCCGCTCTTCCTCTCTTCTCTCTATTCCTCTTCTGCTCTTTCCTCTCCTCTATTCCTCTGCTGCTCTCCTTCCTCTCTTCTCTCTATTCCTCTGCTGCTCTCCTTCCTCTCTTCTGTCTATTCCTCTGCTGCTCTCCTTCTCTCTATTCCTCTGCTGCTCTCCTTCCTCTCCTCTGTTTATTCCTCTGCTGCTCTCTTTCCTCCTCTGTCTATTCCTCTCCTCTATTCCTCTTCTGCTCTCCTTCCTCTCTTCTCTCTATTCCTCTGCCGCTCTCCTTCCTCTCTTCTCTCTATTCCTCTGCCGCTCTCCTTCCTCTCTTCTCTCTATTCCTCTGCTGCTCTCCTTCCTCTCCTCTGTCTATTCCTCTGCCGCTCTCCTTCCTCTCTTCTCTCTATTCCTCTGCCGCTCTCCTTCCTCTCCTCTGTCTATTCTTCTGCCGCTCTCTTTCCTCTCCTCTATTCCTCTTCTGCTCTCCTTCCTCTCTTCTCTCTGCCACTCTCTTTCCTCTTCTCTCTACTCCTCTGCCACTCTTTCCTCTCCTCTCTAGTCCTCTACTGCTCTCTTTCCTCTCCTCTCTCTATTCCTCTGCCGTTCTCTTTCCTCTTCTGTTTATTCCTCTGCCATTCTCTTTCCTCTTCTGTCTAATCCTCTGCAGCTTTCTTTCCTCTTCTGTCTAATCCTCTGCTGCTCTCTTTCCTCTTCTGTCTATTCCTCTGCAGCTCTCTTTCCTCTTCTGTCTATTCCTCTGCAGCTCTCTTTCCTCTTCTGTCTAATCCTCTGTCATTCTCTTTCCTCTTCTGCTCTCTTTCTTTTTCTGTTTATTCCTCTTCTGCTCTCTTTCCTCTCCTCTATTCCTCTGCTGCTGTCTACACTGCAGTCTTCAACTGTTCAAGTCACAGGTGCTCCATCTTTCTCCCTCGATAAGCCACTTAGAGAGAGATGCGTCCAGCAAGCCACAGCTGCATGTTTTTCTTTTTAATCCAAAACCCAGGACTTTAGCTCTGCTTGATCCTCAGAGGCTTTTCAAAATGTCTGTGGTACCAAAGAGCCACAACGTGAGGCCTGGCTCTGGGTCTCAGTGCCTGGCACTGTTCATTTCACAGTCAAGTCTGGACTCTCTTCCCAGGGCTGGACCCCAACCTAACACATCTACTAGGGCTGCTCCTCTCTCACATGCTCCCTCTCCTTCCTGCTTTTCCCAGGGCTCCTCTCCACTCACCCCCTCCTTTCTATCCCTGCCAGGGCTCCTCTCCCCTCTCCCTCCCTTGCCTTCTCTTCCGGGGCTCCTCTCCCCTCTCCCTCTCCTTTCTATCCCTGCCAGGGCTCCTCTCCCCTCTCTCCCCCACCCCTTGCCTTCTCTGCCGGGGCTCCTCTCCCCTCTCTCCCCCTTACGTTCCCTGCCAGGACCCCTCTCCCCTCTCTCCCCCTTAGGTTCCCTGTCAGGATCTCTCTCCCCCTCTCTCTCCCCCCTTGCCTTCTCTGCCGGGGCTCCTCTCCCCTCTCTCCCCCTTACCTTCCCTGCCAGGACCCCTCACACCTCTCTCCCCCTTAGGTTCCCTGCCAGGACCCCTCTCCCCCGCTCTCTCCCCCCTTGCCTTCTCTGCCAGGGCTCCTCTCCCCTCTCTCCCTCAAACCTTCCCTGCCAGGACCCCTCACACCTCTCTCCCCCAAACGTACCCTGCCATGACCCCTCTCCCCCTCTCTCTCCCCCCTTGCCTTCTCTGCCGGGGCTCCTCTCCCCTCTCTCCCCCTTACAATCCCTGCCAGGACCCCTCTCCCCTCTCTCCCCTTTAGGTTCCCTGCCAGGACCCCTCTCCCCCGCTCTCTCCCCCCTTGCCTTCTCTGGCGGGGCTCCTCTCCCCTCTCTCCCCCTTTCCTTCCCTGCCAGGACCCCTCACACCTCTCTCCCCCTTAGGTTCCCTGCCAGGACCCCTCTCCCCCTCTCTCTTCCCTCCTTGCCTTCTCTGCCAGGGCTGCTCTTTGTGCTCAACTTCATTCTCTCCTTTCTAGCCTTGCTTCATCCTCTCTGTTCATCTTTCCTTCCCCGGTGTGCAGTTGTAACTGAATACACAGAGTCACCGCCACCATCCATGGTCTTAGCATCGGATGGATGAAACAGAGCAGCTGTAGAAGAGTCCGTGTCTCCCTGGATTTGCTGAATATAAAATTTCACAGGGCAACGGCATTCCAGCTTTAAACCTGCCAGAAATCCATGGGAAGACTGACTCTTTGGGTAGCCGTGAAAGGATATTTCTTCAGGTATGCAATTTGCGGTTCACAGGTTTTTTTCATAAGTCTCTCTGATGAACAAAGTACAAATGTGATATACACCTGAATAATCACAACCCAAGATTGCACCATGAATAAAATCAATTTAGTACAGAAACGGAAGCAATCAGTGGAGGAATAGCCTAATGGTTAGAGCACTGGCTTCATAACCAGGGTTCAATTCCCACTAGCATGCCTTATGGCCTGGGGCAAGCCACTTAACCCTCCATTGCCTCGGAAGAAAGGCCTGGCAATCTACTTCCGGTCACACTGCCAAGAAAACCCAGGAGCTGCTGGGTCGCCAGGAGTCAGCATGGACTCAAAGGCACACATTGCATTTGCATTTTTTACATTAGAAACACAGCATTTTTCTCCTTAAGACAGTTTTCCCCTGCAGTAGCTATAGGCTTGCTTCCCATACCACATAATAATCTACTCAGATTAAAGGCACCATGTTACTGGTGTTAATACCACAGCTGGATCCATGCAGGACCAGCACCAACCTCATTTGCTATCTTTCCTTTCTGCTCTTGTCAATAATGTGCCTCTCACATGTAGCAAAGAAACCTTTTGCAAGCCCGACCTCATAGCATCCAGCCCAGAGATAACAGCCTCGCAGTGTGGCAGGATAAGAATTCTGTAGCTTTGCCCTCAGTCCTTCTTCTACCATAATCCTGCTTTCCCATGCTTCTTCCAACATGAGAGCAAAGATGCGTACGCCTCCTGGCACGACAAGGCAGCACAAGGCTAAAAGCGGGGTGAGTGTGTACAGCAAGGGATAAGCCAGTTTCCTCATGTGGGCAAGGCTCTGTCAATAATGCAAGCATGCCAATTCTTATTATTCATCAGTTCCTAAGTGCCTTTGATCCAGAGCACTGCATGATTTCATGCAAACATTTCACTAAGCCTACCCAGGTTCTTTCTATGGCAGGCCTTAGCTCACGCTTCTGCAGCAATGCACTGATTACGCTTGTGAAAAGGGCTCTGCAACCCGGGGGAAAATTACCATCCACTGCTCAGCTAAAAGTGTGCATAGGCTTCCGAATCTTTCAGCAGGATTAAAACGAGGCAGGCTGGGGGTGTTGAGGTTGAAGAAGTAAAACAACATATGAAAATGGAATTTGAAATTATACTGCTGTTTTACCCTCCTTCCGCCTCAGCCACCCACCCAAATAGCAGATGCAGGCATTCAGCACACATACTTCATGTTAGCTATGCTTCAAAGGCAAAATACCTTGCCGTGTCTGTTCCAAAATCAGCTACAAGGTAGACAGGAAGCTCAATGCAAGCTTTGTAATTAAATGGCCTATTTGAGAACTGAAACACAAAAACATGATTGCAGAAAAAGACCATATGACCTATCCAGTTTGCCCTTCCATATCAACTATTATAGTCCCTTTTTTCCCATTAGAGATCTTCCGTGTTTGTCCCAGGCAGGGGTGATTTGACAAGCAGGGAAAACAGTGTTTTACATGGAGAAATAGGTATTCTACACAGACAAGCAGGATGAGTCAGCCACACACTGGTGATGTCATCTGATGGCGCCATGAATGGATTAGCTCTTTTAGAACTCAGATAAGTCTAGAAAAGCTTTTCTGAACATGTGCCTATCACCTCCCACCACTGTGACCACCCATTTCCTCTCTAGTCCGTTCTATCCTTCGGCCATATGAATAGATTTTCCTGCTTTCCTCTATTTTCTTCCTTTTATTTCTATTCATTTTGATTTCTCTATTCAAAAGGTTTTTCTTTTGTAGACCTCTCTTTCATCTTTGTGCTCACCTGACTCAGACAGGGAATAGGACTCCTGGCCCCAGATTCTACACTTCCCATAGTGGATGCATGTGGCGAGAGGAAGTGCCCCCTTCAGACCCTGAGCCAACTCACAGAGGCCTGGTCTACCAAAGAGATCTTCAGAATCAGATGAAGCAGTGGGCAAGAGAGATCCTTTCCCCCCCCCCTCCCAGAGGATGCTGTTGCCCCTAACACTCGGGCAAGGGCCCTGATTTGCCATCAGAGAGAGTCCACCCTACCTCCCTGATAAGACGGAGGATTCTACTGGAGAGATCTCTGCTCTGCTTAACAGTAGCCACCGTTATGGGAACTTCCAAAAAAAAACCCGCTGCAGAAGAATCAAAATCTCCAAGAGTTTGCATCGGCCAGTCTCTGCTGGTGCTTTGAGTTCTTTCCAGTTCCGCTAGATGTCAAACTGCCAGCATTAGAGACCAACACAGCTTACCCTGGAGCCATGTGCTGCTGAATTAATTGCATCATCCGAGCACCGCACCAATGAGGCAACCACTTCGACCTTCCTTGTGCTGATGTGCTGGCTCAGACTGCACGGCTCCATGTACCGCTCATTTGAAGGCACCAATCAACATTGCCTTTTTCTCCTTGCAACTTTGCCTATTGGTACTGTGCATCCACTGTTATCAGAGGAGAAGCTTAGTGGCTAGAACACCAGCCTAGCACCCAACACATTGGGTTTGATTCCCACTGGCACTCCTTGTGATCTTGGGCAAGTCACTTTACCCTCCATTGCCTCGGAAGAAAAGGCCTGGCAATCTACTTCTGGTCATACCTTGCCAAGAAAACCCAGGGGCTGCTGGGTCACCAGGAGTCAGCATTGACTTGATGGCACTTAAAAATCAAAACAAAATACACTGCTACTGAGTGTGGTGCTAAGCACCAATGCCCCTACTCTGGTGAAGACTGCCGCAGCTTCTGTTGCATCTTGCACTGACCCACCCATCTTCAGGATTGGATCCTGCCCTGGCACCAAGCTTCTGCCACTGACTCCTTTGGCTGCAGAGGGCGAGTTCACCAGGCTGTAGTCTGTGTTGATTGAAAACCGCATAGTGGCGCTTAGAGCCAATACTGTCCCAGTCCTTGCTGCTCTGGGACTTCTGCACTGCTGAGGGTGCACATGGTGTTGACTGCAGGGTTGTTGTGCCACGGCTCACCATCACACTGGTCAGGCACTATAGGATTTGGCAGTCACTGAAACCACTTACTTTGCCACAGTGCCTATACCATCAGAACTCCAATTATACACTTGCCTGCTAAATTTGCAGTACATCAGCTCCAGGCCACCTAATGTACCACTGTACCGCTTCTGCTGAGCCTGTGAATGGACTTAACCAATGAAGCCTAATTCCTTGCAAAGTCTTTCATTCGGTGCCATTGGGTTTTTGTGTCCTTGGGCCCTTCAACGCCCCCCCCCCATGGGTTTATTTTACATACCCCATAGCAATTATGAATCTCTCCCCCAAGCCTAAGTATAAGGGATGTGACTTGTGTCACCCAAATTTTCATCGGATGCTGGCCATGCATTTGTATCTTACAAAAAAACAAAAGGACAGAACTTTCCTATGGAGACTTGGCGACAATAACTCCAAATGGGTTAGCTTTGTACAAACCATGAAAGCAATGGTCAGTTCCCTGTTGGAAGCTCCCGCTGTTGGAGTAGAGGAGGTGGCCAGGATTGAGATTCCAACAATGTTCTCTGTGGTTTTTGGGCAGGCTGATTTGGCCTTCCTTGGACTCAGGACAGGAAATTACATGCTGTATCTGAACGCAACTCACCTTGAGCCACTACTGGAAAAGATCCAATTAAATCCACAGCCCTAACCAATATCTCATGTCTCCACTATGGATGCTCATTGCTACCCACTGTAGCCAGCCTTCAAAACACTGCAGCACAACAAAATGCAACAAAGCAAAGGCGGTCTCTCCACTTTTGCCCGCATGGTTTGTGCTGTTGCCTGTACAAAGACACTTTAAACAAAGCATGTTTAAAATTCACTATCATTAAGGTGGTTTGGGGCTCATTACAACTGCTCCATGCAATCTTCCTTCATGCTTTTCCAACATGCCCCCTGGATAGGAGCAACACTCCTGCTCATTCTGGTTGTTAGGTCCTCTCCATCCAGGCCTTTAAGCTTTCCTTTGCTCTACCATAGTATCCACCTGTCCACAGCCATAAGAGGTTCATATTTGCATAGCACAGTGGCAATAACTGACTACACATGGCAAAGACTTGACTGCCTTCAAGCCCTCAGAATTCAGACAAAGTTGTAAGTATTGTGGGTTTTTACACCTTGCAAACTGCATAGAAGGGGTCTTTCTCAGACCTGCAATGTAGAATAAGATTGTTTTAAATACCTAGCCAACTCTTGTGGTTGTGACCGATGGTTACATCCATGTTGCCTCAAGTACTGAATCTGATCATACGCTTTGGATGCCATCTACCAGGAGCTACCTATAGCAGAAGCTCATTCCCAGCAAATCATCAAGGAAAACCTCCTAGTGACCCTTACTGGCTATACTCCAGACACCATGACATAAGAAAGAAAGACCAAGTCCTCCTGTTATCTCATCTTATGGTTAAACCCCTTTAATGCAACACTGACAACAAACAGCGCAGAAAACAAATAAATCACTTGTGCCTGCCGTGAGGGGGGATCAGCTGGTGGCACAAACATATTGTGGGGTTTTCAACACTCATCTAAGGAGGGTAACCTTCCCTACATTCAGAGAATCCTCCCAATCACTCTCTGCCCTTTACGAGGCAACAATCTGCTGTCTCTTCCACTGGAGGAAACCATGACCCTCCAGTCCTTGGCAATAGATCCAACACCAGTAGGACAACAATGGAAATGTCTCCCTCTTACCTGGTGAAGTCTGTTCTTTATAAGTCCCCTTCTTACACTAGGAACGTCCTGACCGCTGACAGCCCACTTGATTCTCAGCCTCACACTAACCTACCCATATCCCTATCCCTCTCTCTCACATTTTCAGAAGCCCACAGTTTATATTCCATGTCCCTTTCAGCAGTAAGAAAACAGGGTTTCAAGTCTCTTTGTTCCACTTTATAAGCAGACTATCTCAGCCACATGCATTTTGGTGTCCCATGTGCCCGGCTGCATTTATCAAATCCTCACAAACCTTTAGAAGTCTCATTTCTGCACACACATGTACTCGTGGCTTATCAGGTGCTTTCCCCTCTATGCAGAAGCAGAGGGGCTGCCCCCTGCCATAGAGCTAAAGCAGACTCGGATACACCCTATTCACATTTCTTCTCGAAATGCTGGGGTATGAAGCCTCTAAAGCTCACATTCTATTGCTCACTTCGTAGGGCAGGGTACATATTTTGGTTGAGTGGTTAAAGCAACAGGCTGAGAACCAGGGCAACTGGGGTTCAAATTCCACTGATAACCTGCGCATCTGTGGTTTGCCAGTCCATCAGCGAACATATCCCTAACCCTTGTCATAGTTATAACACTGAAATTCCTCTCCATCCTCTCTACAGTAAATCCGTCCCTCGTGCAGAGGAATGCTACAAGTAGCCATATATCACATACAAGGTGTGATCAAAAAGGATCAAGACTTGTTGTGTAGCTTTATATAATACGTCACGCCACGATGCTATTAAGCATACAGTGACCTACTTTTGTGCTCTGCATGTGCGGAGTGTAACGTGGCTGCAGCACACCTGCACTTTTTTAAATCATGTGATGTTTGGTATCATGCAAAAGTAATTTGCCAGATTTACAATGAGTGAAAAAATTGAACAGCAAATTTGCATTAAATTCTGCCAGAAACTTGGAGATTCGTACAAAGAGACTTATGACAAGTGTATGGCGATGAATGCATGAGTTGTACTTATGACTGGTACAAACGTTTCCAAGAGGGCTGCCAAAGTGTTGACAGTGACGAATGTTCTGGAAGACCATCCACGAACAGGAATGAAGACAAAGTTGAAGCAGTGCATGCTGCAATACGTTCAAATCATCGACTGATATCAGGGAGCTTACTGAGGACATGAACACCAGTTTCGGGTTGGTAAAGTCCATTCTTACTGTCAATCTGAGAATGAGAAGTGTGTCTGCAAAATTCGTGCTGAAACTCCTGTTCCCTAACCAAAAAGAAGATCGACTGTCTGCAGTCAGGGAATTGTTGGAATATGTTGAAAATGACTCAGATTTCATCAAAAAGATTATTACTGGTGATGAATCATGGGTTTATGGTTATGATATGGAAACTAAGGCTCATTCCTCTCAATGGAAGACTTTAGACTCTCCGAGACCCAAGAAAGCCCGCCAGGTGAGGAGCAATGTGAAGGTCATGCTCACAGTTTTCTTTGATTACCAGGGTATTGTTCATCATGAGTATGCTCCAAAAGGCCAAACCATCAATAAGGAGTACTACATCCAAGTTCTGACTCGTTTGAGAGATGCAGTTCGTCGTAAGAGGTCAGAGTTGCACAGGAATGGTGAATGGTTGTTTCATCATGATAATGTCCCAACTCACGCATCACATCTTGTCCAGCAGTTCTTGGCCAAACAGCAAATCCAGTAAATCCATCAGCCTCCGTACTCACCTGACCTCACACCCTGCGACTTTTTCTTGTTTCCAAAACTGAGATTACCACTGAAAGGAAGGAGATTTGACGACTTGGAGACCATTAAGCAACATTCAACACAGCAGCTTCACAGCATAAAGAAAGAGGCATTTCAAAATTGTTTCCAGCAGATGTAGGACCGCTGGAGGAAGTGTGTTTTATCATCCGAAGGGGACTATTTTGAAGGAGACCGAGTGCAATAACTGTCAGTGTTATACTTCTTGTGTTATTGTACAAGTGTCGATACTTTTACATACTCTGCTGCATGCGTCTCTCCTACAACCCCAATGAGAATGCAGCATAGGCTACATCGTTTCTTTCACATAAGACAAACACTTCCTTCAGCTTCCAGTTTTCCTCTCCAGACAGGCAGGCTCACATCACCTACCCCGGAGAATATCATTGCCTATTACATACAGTGGCCTCCATGGCCCTCCAGTCCACTGGGTCGTGGACTCAACTCCCAACTGGCTTAACACCAAATAAAATACCAAGTGGCTGCAGTGAAATTAAGCTGAACAAGCAAGCTTAAGACAATATCTTTAACCCCCCTTTTAGTCCCGCCAATCATAAAGACAGCTTCTAGACAAGAACAGATATCTATGGTCCTCTTAGCTCTCTACTGGTCAACAAAACCTTGCTGGTAAGATAGAGCCCTATAACTCCATTATCACCCAAGCCTAGAGTCTGCTACCTTCTAGTATTCACCTAGGAAGAATAATGTCAAGGAAACCTTTGACCAAAATGGGTATGATCTTCCCTAGGCAGGTCAAAAGAATTGCATGTCACGATGTGATTTCAGAATAGCACAAGCATGTCTGGTCCTGGTGGCTGAGGCGCCCATATCTATACCTGCTCGAAACCACAAATAAGGTGCAAAAAAAGGTGCTTGTTTCATGGCTGCAACGCTTCCAGGGGGAAGAGCAAAATGCACTTTCATTGCCAAAGAAACCTGCATGGGAATACATACTCCGCACATATTACGGGCCTACTGTTGCACATATGATTGTCTGAAATGGAAGGCCAGGACAAGCTAGTCTACGAACATATTTGCCCCCCTTCTGAAATACCCTGGCCAGGATGTCAAAGTACCCAGTTCTGTGGACATGCAATTCAGTGGCATCCACTTTTGTGAAATGGCCTACACCCGTGCACGTACCCAGCCTTGCTCTCTGTGCAGGACCCGTTTCCAGAACTGGTTAATGGGGCATTCATCTTTTGAGGTGGAGGCAGAGTGATTTCAGAAGGCGCTTGTACGTGCCTCCCTTCACTACTGCCACTCCCCTGGATTTGAGGGCATTCTTCTCTTGACATTCCAGGTTCTTCCTAGACATCCCTTCTAAAATGCCCCTTCACATGTTCACACAATAACATGACTGAGTTTCTGATGGTGGCCCCTACCACTATGTGGGCTTTTGGATCAGTAGTGGCTCAGAAGGAAGAATGCCATCCATTGCACCAACAGCACCCAGTGATCTTGGGGGTCTTCCAAACAAGCACTTGCCAGGCCTATCCCTGCTTAGTATCTTGGGTCTCATGCCCACTGTTGGTAAATTTATAGAGCCAATAAAAACAAAAAGCAATAGCATGCCCATGAAGATAATTTTGCACCAGTAAAAATGTCATCAGTGGTGGGGCCTGCATCTTCGGTGCTGTGGACTCCTGCTCATCAAAGCTGCAGATGTGGGAGCCAGGGGCTCTGTTTCAGGGGTGAATCTTGGAATGGTAAGTCCAGCTATGCAGAAAATGGTGATAGAAAAAAGTGTACCAGTAAAAAAAATCTGGAAAAATGTCATTAAAACGCATTTTCCTGAGTTGGCAATCCTGAAGGGATTCACTGCACTCAGCACCGAACCGCTGCTGCTTCTGTATATGAACAGCCAGACTGAAGATATCAAATTTATTTCACCTCAGCCCTGAGCCTAACGTTAACCTGGGGCGTAGCACTCATCTACTCTGCCCTACCTCCCCTCTCCAAGAATGGTTCAAGAATGGAACAAGGAATATTCCACAAGCCCCCCTTCCAACCCAGAGCAGCTCTGACAAGGCCCCCATTCACGCATGCACACCACAAACACCAAAAGCAAGCACCACGCAGTAAAAAGAGGAAAAGAAAGCCAAAGGTGAGCCAAATACTGTTCAAACCAAGAGATGGACTTCAGAAAGAAAAAAAGAGTTGCAACATGCCCCCTAAATAAATCCCGTAACCCGTAACCCCATGAGGGATGAACAGCAGCCCCTTTCCTTTTGCCATGATTTAACTGTTCCTCCTCTACAATCAGTCCTCTCTGCTGGGTTGTTGTCTGACAGTTCAGTTAATGACCTGCTAAAGTGTTATAAACCCTCTACTCTTAGGCAGTCATTAACTGCTTCAGATCAGCAGGTCATACTTTATTGCTTTAATAACTGAGTATAGGAAAGGTCACCCTGTAAGTGATAATGTGCATAATTTCTGTAACTTAATTAATACTGCTTATATACTGGTGCCTCCATCAGCTGGAGGAGGATCCCACCTGCGTGCAGATGATGGACTGTTCGCTAACCCAAGGGTTCTAGGCCAAACATCCCAGAAGCAGTCTTCAGCGCCCCATTCTTGTACAGGACTATGGCTCCCTTTTTGTCTAAGCCCTTTTTTCAGGAGTGAACATGGAAACTTTCTGAGATCCCAGACTAGTGACTGGATCCCTTTTCCACCAAAATGCTAGGAATAAAAATCTCGAAGTTGCTGGAGAGTTGGGTTAGTGATACTCCTTCTTCTGTGCCTGGTCAGGGCTGTGACTGCTAATGGCACTATGCTCTGTGATTGTACAGTGCAGTGTACACTGAGAGCTGAAAGGGCAGGATGCCCAACCTCTTTCCTCTATTGCACAGTAAAGCCAAACTCCTGGAGAAGACAAGTTCAAACCCCTATCCAGCAGGAACTTAGCTCTTCTCATTTGTCCAGATTTCATTAAATTTATTTATGTATATTCCATTCTATTCCAAGAGGTCTTATTTATTTACATTCTCTTATAAACCGCGCTATTCTGCATCAGTGCAATTTACATTGAACAAACTGAAATTACATTGAACAGGGCATTATAACTTGGAGATAACTATTTTACAGGGAACATGGGCTATGGAGGGTTAAGTGACTTGCCCAAGACCAAAAGGAGCACCTGTGGGACTAGAAACCCCAGTCCTTCCAGCCCAAGTTTGCTGTCCTCTAGTGGGATTTGAACCCCCAACCTTCTGGCCTGAAGTACTTTGCCCCAACCACTAGGCCACTCCTCCACTCTGAATTATTTTATGTATGTTTTAATGGAATCCATCTTAGATGGATTCCATTAAAACATACACAAAATAATTCAGAGTACAACAAAAGAGAGAGAAGAAAACAAGAGTCATGTAGAAATCATATTAAACAGTCTCTTAATCTAAAAGACAACAATTCTGTAGTTCAAATGCTGCTCGATTCACCAAAAGCCTGCACAAATAAGAAAACCTTCCATTGTTCCCAAAAGTCCAGGTATTCATATTGTCTTCATAATGCAGGGACCAATAACAGGTGATGCAGTATTCCGAGTAATAACTAATCATGAATATGATACTGGAAGGATTAGCTGTAGAGAGCCATCAGATCTTGGCACAGAAGCTGAATTGAAAACCTGAAATTATTTGACCAGAAGCTCTGGAATGTTGTTTTTGCTGTTAAGAGCCTTTGAGTCGGTATTGACTCATGGCGACCCTCTGGATAGTTGACCTAAACTGTGTTCGGTCTTCAGTCAGGGCGCTCATTGTTGACAGAGTGGCACCCATAGCTGCTGTTATTGTATCGATCCATCTTTTTGCCGGCTTTCCTCTTTTGCATCGACCTTCTACCTTGACAAGCATTATGTCTTTCTCTAATGATCTCTCTCTTCGTATGATGTGTCCAAAGCATGAAAGTCAAAGTCTTGTCATCTGAGCTTCTAAGGAAAGCTTAGGTTTGATCTCCTCTGGTACTGACTGGTTTGTTCTTCAGGCAGTCCATGGTATACACAGTATTCATCAACAGCACCATAATTCAAAGGCATCAATTTTCTTCCTGTCTGTCTTTTTCACTGTCCAACATTCGTATCCATATGATGTTATTGAAAATACAATGTCTTGGACAAGTCAAATCTTTATATGGAGAGAGACATCTCTGCTTTTGAGAATCTTGTCTAGATCCTTCAAAGCCATTCAGCCAAGAGCAACGTGTTGTCGGATTTCTTAACTGCTTGTCCTTTCTTTATTGATTGTTGAGCCAAGTAGGTTAAAAAGTTGTCAACTATTTCAATTTCTTCTCCATCAATGATGAACTTATTGATTTTGCCAGTTGTCAGGATCTTTGTTTTCTTAATGTTAAGGTGCAGGCCCATTTTAAAACTATGTTCCTTGATCTTGAGAAGCAAATGTTTCAGATCATCTTCACTTTCAGTCAGTAACATAGCACAGCTCTGGCATATTTTCCTACAAAACCCAGTGAATAAGGGAACACATTTGAAACATTATATGGTATTTAACCAGGAGCCAATGCAAGTCCTGCAAATATGGCATAGTGGGATACCTGGCTGCTGCATTTGGTATCATATACTCCAGTAAGCCAACATATAAGGCATTGCGATAGTCTAATCGAGATTACTGGCACTTGAGAACAGAGTGAAAGTCAGCAGGAGGGACAAAATAACATAACTTTAAAGAGGCATTAGAGATGACAGATTCAATTTGCTTCTTTCCCAACAACTGAGGATTTAGCCTCCATCAAGTCTATATCAGCCCCATTAAATCTAATACCTTCTCTGATGGCTCAAATGATGCTACTGCATGTCATAACCAATCCTCCAAGAGTTGTTTTCTTCAGATTAAGCATAAGTTTATTTGCATTGAACCAGGCATGGTTAGACAATCAGATGCCTTTTTCTCCAAACTAGCATCATCAACAGCATGTCAGAAAATATGAATGTCATCAGCACAGATCCATGAATCTCCACCCCTTAGTATAGAATAAATTGGCCAAAGGTAAATTAAAGATGCCAAAGAGCATGGTGTGAAAGGGAGGATACCTGCAGAACACCAGAAACCAAAGGCTTCCATGAAGATTCATACTTTCTAATACAAACCTTTTGCTCTCTGCCATGATAAAGGGCCTAAACCAAGAGAACACTGATCCACCAATCCCAAAATGAATTAGCCTTTCAATCAAAATTGTGTGATCTACTGTATCAAATGTGGTAGTAATATCCAGGGCCAGCCCTAGAGTTGGTTCAAGGTATTGGCACTCTAGGAGACCTTAAGCCTTACACTCCCCTTGGCTGTCAAAATCTATTGTTTAGCTTTGAATGCCCTGCTCTTTGCCACCACTCCTCCCCACAAGACATTGCCACCCTAGGTGACCCCCTAGTTTGCCTGGTGGCCCTGGTAATCTCAGTTTATAATAAAGCAATGGATTTCATGAAAGTCTCTGTGCTACCAACTCTTCTAAAGTCACTCAAAATAGGGATTAAGAAGAGAATATCCTCCAAATAATCAACAAGTTAACAAAAAAACAATGCAATGTGTGCTTTCGAGTCAATGCTGACTCCTGATGACCCAGCAGCTCCTGGGTTTTCTTGGCAGTGTAAACATAGTTTTGGTTGTTCTTTTCTAGGTGTGTAACTTTGCACTTGTCCACATTAAATTTCATCTGCCATTTTGATGCCCAGTCTTCCAAATTTTCAAGGTCCTCTTGCAATTTTTCACAATCCTCTTGGGTTTTAGCAACTTTGAATAATTTTGTGCCATCTGCAAATTTGATTACCTCACTCGTTATTCTCATTTCCAAAGTCATCTACGAATATGTTAAAAAGCAGCGGACCCAGTACAGATCCCTAGGGTACTCCACTATTCACCTTTCTCCATTGAGAAAATTGGCCATTTAGCCCTACCCTCTGCTTTCTATCTTTTAACCAGTTCCTGATCCACAATAGTGCACTGCCTCCTATCCCATGACTTTTTAATTTCGCCAAGAGTTTCCCATGAGGGATCTTGTTAAAGGCGTTCTGAAAATCCAGATACACTATATCAACCGACTCACCTTTGTCTACCTGTTTATTCATACCTTCAAAAAAACATAACAAATAAGTAAGACAAGACCTTCCTTGGCTAAAGCCATGTTGGCTGTCTCTCATTAAACTATGACTATTTACATGTTCAGAAATTTTGTTCTTAATAATGGTCTCTACCATTTTTACCGGTTCTGACATCAGGCTCACCGGTCTGTAGTTTCCCAGATCACCCCTGGAGCCCTTTTTAAAAACAGGCGTTACATTGGCCATCCTCCAATCTTCAGGTATTACTGATAATTTTAATGATAATTCACAGATTAGTAATAGTAGGTCTGCAATCTCATATTTCAG
This sequence comes from Ichthyophis bannanicus, assembly GCA_033557465.1. Taxonomy (NCBI): domain Eukaryota; kingdom Metazoa; phylum Chordata; class Amphibia; order Gymnophiona; family Ichthyophiidae; genus Ichthyophis; species Ichthyophis bannanicus. The sequence goes on along the minus strand of CM066044.1, from coordinate 65,504,575 downwards.
CTTTTTCAACATCCGGTCCAGGTGATTTGCTACTCTTCAGTTTATCAAATAGTTGTAATATATCTTCCCGTTTATTGAATATTTCTTTCAATTCTTCTGCTGCATCAGCTTTAAATAGCATTTTAGGCACAACTGAAATGGTATTCTCCAACTTACACCTGCCATCCAGTTGAGTTTTAAATAGCAGATGTATGAGTGCAATTTGTCTCTGGATCTCTCTTTAAATAGACAAAGTCACTAAGAAACCACCTTATACTGTGCCATTTGTTGTTTTCAGTTTGCCTAGCTTCTATTTTTTTAACCTGTTGGTACATTTTTAATTTTTTTAATGAAGATGTAATGGTTTCAGAGTTGTGGTGTATTACTACTGTAGTACAGAAGCTGAGATAGATTAGGCAGACTGCAGCTGCGCTACAGCTGAGCAAAGGTCAGAGGTTTTCCATGTCCCTTTTCATGACGTATTGCAGAGTTGAACATTCCGATGCAACCTTGGGGTGTGTGTGCCCACATTTGCCTGCAGGTCTCTATGTACAGGTTTGAATGTGCTTGTGTGGGTGTCTTAGTGTGCTTGTGTGTGCAGTTGGCTGAATATACCTGCTCTTAGGAGGATGTGTTTGTTCTTATGTAGATTGCTAATTGTGTTTATGTGTATGTGAGTGTGATGGGGGCTTTGTGTGTGTGTGTCTGTGTGTATGATTGAGTGTTTGGGGATTTTGCTAATGAAAGAACACACTTATTGTATCTAATCACTGAAGACTAGCTATAGCATTAACTTCCTTAGGAGGCAAAAGATCAGTGAAGTTGCCTTAAATAGGTGTTAAAGGCAAGTGATGGGGCAATTTAAAAGGCTGCTTCTATCAAACCAAGGGCTGTGTGAATCACAGAGGAAATTGGTAAGCCTTTACCTTAGAAGCACAAGTATAAATAGGTCATGCCAGAGCTCTGTGAAGTTCAGTCTTGAAGGACTACCAAAAGGGACTGCTGCAACTGGAAGTAGATCTACATTTGTGAGCATAATCTTCTGGAATAAACTCTAAATCTTGGGGTAAAAGGGACTTCTTGGGGTTAAAGCTGATAAATCTGTGTACTTTAGAATTCAGTGTTTTTGCTGAGCCAGTCATGTCTTAGTACCACCAGTGAGCTTTGTATTTAAGTCAAAGCAGAGTATAGCTTAGCATAGAACATAAACTAAGAGTAAATAGACTTTGAAATAAATTTGTTTCTAGAGAGCTTTTCATTTAAATCAAATCAGAGTATAGCTTAACCTAGAAAGTAAAACAGAGTAAATAGTTACTGAAATAAATTTGTTTCTAGAGAGCTTTTTTACTTAAATTAAATCAGAATATAGCTTAGCATACAAGTAGAATAGTCTCTGAGTAGAAAGAAAAATAAACTTGTTTCTAGTGACCTTTGAAAAGAGCCCTTCCAATTAGGAGGCAAAAGATCTGTGAAGTTATTAAAATTAAAAAGTCATGGGATAGGAGGAAGTGTACTATTGTGGATCAGGAACTGGTTAAAAGATAGAAAACAAGTGCTATGGCCAAATGGCCAATTTTCCCAATGGAGAAAGGTGAATAGTGGAGTACCCCAGGGATCTGTGCTGGGTCTGCTGTGTTTTTTTTAACATGTTCGTAAATGACCTGGAAATGGGAATAATGAGTAAGGTAATCAAATTTGTAGATGACACAAAATTATTCAAAGTTGTTAAAACCCAAGAGGATTGTGAAAAATTGCAAGAGGACCTTAATAAACAGGAGGACTGGACATTCAAATGGCAGATGAAATTTAATGTGGACACGTGCAAAGTTATGCACCTAGGAAAGAACAACCCAAATTATGTTATACGATGCAAGGTTCCACATTAAGAACTACCACCCAGGAAAAAGATTTAGGCATCATGGTGGATAACATGTTGAAACCCTCTGCCCATTGTGCAGTGGTGGCCAAGAAAGCAAATAGCATGCTAGGTATCATAAGGGCTATTAAGGGCTATCAACCAGACAAGCCCCCGCAACAGGCATCCCCAACAATGTAAACACCAAACAGTATCCGTTCTCATTACACCTCCTATGTATATAGTTTACCCTGTTCTCCAAGTTCCATTTCCTGTTAAATGTAATGACCAGACATATGTAAATTGTCGGATGTTTCTGTTCCATGTAAACCGCGCTGACTGCAAATAGTGCGGTATATAAGAAATGTTAATAAATAAATAAAATAAATAAATAAATAAGGAAAGGAATGGAGAATAAAACAAAGGATATTATAATGCTTCTGTATCGTTCCATGGTGCGACCGCACCTTGAATATTGTGTGCAATTCTGGTCGCCATATCTTAAAAAGGATATAGCAGAATTAGAAAAGGTACAGAGAAGAACCACAAAAATAGTAAAGGGGATGGAGAGACTAAGAGACGGCTGAGGGGAGATATGATGGAGGTCTATAAATTAATGAATGGAGTGGAACGGGTAAACGTAAATTGATTGTTTATGTTATCAAAATGTAGAAAGACTAGGGGACATGCAAGGAAGCTATGATGTAACCCTTATAAGACTAATAAGAGAAAATATTTTTTCACTCTATGTATAATGAAACTCTGGAATTTGTTACCAGAGGATGTAGTAAAAGCTGTTAGTGTAGCTGTGTTTAAAAAAGGTTTGGACTAGCTCCTGGAAGAAAGGTCCGTAAACTACTATTAAAAGGGACCCGGGAAATCCACTGCTTGTCCCAAAACAAGTCTTGTGGAACCTGTGACCTTTGGGGAAACTGCTAGGTACTTGTGACCTGGATTGGCCACTGTTGGAAACAGGATACTGGGCTTGATGGACCTTTGTCTGACCCAGTATGACATAGCTTATGTCCTTAATATGTCTATGAAGAGTACTTATCTAAGGAACCCACTCTGCAATACAGGGTTTTCTAGAGCTTCTCATAGTATGCTTGGTTAGAAAGACCTTTCCACCCATAAGCATAAATACACTGGGACTCAGATGTGTAAGTATATGCAGCCTAGATCAAAAGAACTGAAAATTACAGCATAAGTCCCATTCAACCTTTCCTCAAAGCAGTTTGGCTTTTAAGCAGGCTGTGAGATGAGCTATTAGCTGATTGCCCTAGGAATTACCCAGAGCTTGAGCTCTGGAGAACACATGCGGTTTCCTCTTCAGATGGGCCCTCTCTGACCGGAGGATAATTCTTGTCACCAGTCCAAAAAAAGGTTATGGCAGCCTGCAAAGATTCCAGTTTCCTCCAGTAATGGCACCATTCCCACAAGGGCTCAAAGCAGTCTGGGTAAATGTTAAAGTCAAAGCGTTTGAAATCCAGACAGAATAAGTTTCAATCTCATTTTGCGAGAAAGAAGTTAAGGGGAGAGCACACCACAGAGAAGGGAGTAAAAGTGCCACCATGCAGTCCCTGGAATTCGACAGTGGGCTGTGATTGGCCACCTGCTGCTGGCCATCCAATCCCTTTCTGCTGGAGCTGCTGACTCTCGAGCGAAGCGCACCGCCACGCCGTGCACTTGCTGTGAACTACTGCGATAGAAGGTGCAGATCCTTGGATTAGTGGATAAAAGACCGCTGCCTGGCCCCCTCCGTCCCTTGATCCTCATTAGGAAACCCTTCCTTTTGCCGGCCTTCCCCGGGTAACAATCTCAGGGCTTTCTAGCAGAACGCACTCTAAGCAAGCTCCTCGCCACAGCCTGAACAGATCGCTAGCTGCTCTGCGCTCACACAAGATAGAAACGCAGACTCTAACGGCATGTCCATCTAATTTCTGCCCATTTTTGCTTCTGGGGCAGTGCCAGAACCCCGATTAATCTCTGGCTTTTTGCTTCACAACTGCAGATGCTGCCTGAGGGAAGAGGAGGAGAAGGAAGAGGGGGCAGCTTCCTAGCATCCCAGCAGGGACTGCAACCTCCCTGCAAAGGATGCTTAATGCCATCCTGCTATGCTAATGACCAACCAGCCAGAGCCAACCATGGCTCCTCAGTCCCCAGGAGTAACGCAGGGCTCGAGTCTCAGCCAGTCACAAAGAGCGGTGTGCGACTTCTCACTGCCTGGTCTATTTATTTCCCTTGACAGCTAATAAATGCCACTGGTCTCAGAATAGAAGCCAGGTTTTAAGTCCTCTTCTTTCAAAAACAAAACAATTAGCAACTCCCTCCTCTCCTTATAAACCACAAAAAAAAAAAAATCACCCCTTAAGCCCTGGCAGGGTGGTCCGACTGCTCATCTGTCATTCTTCATATCTGCATAGTCAGACCTGTTCCTTCTCTCACTGGTGATGCAATTCAATATATAAAGTGTCGTCGTATGCCGCACAGCCCTGGAAAGACTCTCCCTAATCTTAACCGAAGGCACAAAGGACCAGAACGACTGGGCAAAGTGAGGGTGTTACAAAAGCCTGCGGGCCACTTTGCTTGGGGTGGTTTTGAAAAAAAACATCTTGTTTGCTTAAAAGCTAGAATCTCCTGCTATTTCTGGAAGGCAAACAAATTCCACAGTAATAAAAGCAATCTTCTTACTTTGGTCTGATCCTGACATTTTATCATGAGCCTCTTTGATCCTTCCTTCCAGTCCATTGTCTCAGCTCGCAATAAACTGCCAGACGGGGTTCGTAGCCGTGGTCTCCTTGCTTAAGTCTCTGGCCACTTTTAGGATCTCTGGATGTATCCATAGAGGGCTCTGCCCCATTTGTCAGTAATAGTTAAAGTAGAGGTCAGGGAAGCCAGGGTTTAAATCCCACAGACACTCCTTCAAGAACAAACTTAGATTCTAAGCTGTCCAGAGACAGGAAAATATCTACACCACCTGAATGTAACTCATCTTAAGCAAACACTGAAAACATGTGTGCTAAATCAAAAATCCCCCCTTCTCTTATTCAGCAAAGGACCCTTTTGCCATGCTATGCCTAGGGGATAAAGACCTGCTTAGTCTTTAAGGTCCTACTTATTTGGTCTTCTTTCACTATGCTGTAAATCTCTGAGTTTTTAAGTGCTCAGCTTCGCAGATTCCCTCCAAATCTTACCAGTGGCAGCTAAAGAGAGTCTAAAGAGCTTCAGTTCTCTGTCTCATTATAGCATCTTATTTAACCGCCTCCTCATGTGTTTCCTTCCCACACATCCCTCCCATTAACTATCCCCTATGTATCCAAAACGTACACCCCTGCCTAAGCCCCTCTGCACTCCCCAAAATGTCAGAGCGGTATCTCAAGCCATTTCCAAGATACAGCATAGGGGGGAGGGGGGCACACAACTTGCCGAACACAGACACACACACAGACATCCATACAACCTCATAAGCCTCTCTTCAGAGACAACCAAAGCTAAATATATTTGTAATTGTGCAGGGTTGTTTCCAGGGCTGGGCAAGGAGATGACCGCCATGGGCATGGGGCTGCCAGCTAGCTTCCGATTTTTCAGGACCAGCTGGTCCAGTTTTGGTGTCCCCCTGTTCTTGCACGCACACACTTGAAGCCTTGCTTTTCTGAAGTAACTGCTCTTCTGTGCCCAGGGTCAGTTAATTCATCTGCAAGCAAGTAGCCTAGTGATTAGAGCAGTAAGTACAGTGATAACCAGAGAAGCCAGAGTTCAAATCGCTGCTACTCCTCTGAACATGGGCAAGTCACTAAACCCTCTAGTACCTCAGGTCCCTGTTCTATGGACATTATGCAGACGGTCACACTTAAGAAGGACTAGGCCTCTTGGTGCCCCCAAAGCTCTTAGAAAGTGTATATATATAACATTTCAAAGGTGCATATTTATGATTTTATGAGCTGACTTTTCAATGCATGATACAATGAGAAGAACAAGGAGATGTGAACCTTTCAGGATGCCTCACTTTTTTCTTTAGTCATCAGTGTATACAAATTTTTGTGCTATTAGCCAATGGATGGCCAGCTTTCAAAATACTCCGTTCAGAGCAAACTGTGATGTCACTCCTTGGAGTAGAGGAGTGGCCTAGTGGTTGGGGCAAGGTACTTCAGGTCAGAAGGTCAGGGGTTCAAATCCCACTAGAGGACAGCAACCTTGGGCTGGAAGGACTGGGGTTTCTAGTCCCACAGATGCTCCTTGTGGTGTTGGGCAAGCCACTTAACCCTCCATAGCCCATGTTCCCTATAAAATAGTTATCTCCAAGTTATGATGCCCTGTTCAATGTAATTTCAGTTTGTTCAATGTAAACCACCTTGATATCATGAAAGGCAGTATATAAGAAATATAAAATAGGACCAGGGCCCACCAGGTGCTGCATTATTTGACTGAAATTGGAACAAAACCTCAAAAGATATTATGGAGGAGGGGGTTGGAGGACAGGCAGATATGACAATTTCATAAAGGCCATATTCCTGGTAGGAAAAGACTCAAAAAGGAAAAAAAACAAAACAAAAAAAACCTCAAGAAGGGAAAATGGAATACAAGAAAAAAAATCAATAAAGCACCTCTTATTCCAGAGGGTAGGTGGAAGGAAACAAAGGGGAGTCTCTCACTAATTTACATTAAACCTTTTAACGACCTTAGAAAGAAAGCGACAGAAAGAGGGAGACAGCGTGCCCTTAAAGGCTTTCAGAGAAGTGGGGAGCTACAACCATCCAGCCCCTCACTCCTAAGCATGAATGCCAATTATGGTTCTGGGGGAATGTACCTCTGAGATGTGAAAATACAAAAGGCAGGAAATAAAAGTCATCTCTTACAGAGAAAGCAGGGGTAACCATGGCTACCTGAGACCTCATTTAAAAATCTGCAGGCCGCGGGCTAAAATGCAGCACATCTTATTGCCACACATGGAAAATGCTAAACCCCCCCCCCAATCATCCCCTCCCCTAGGAACCATCTGGGATGCAAAAGCTAAATTAAGATAGGGTTTGTTGATTTGGTTTTTTTGACAGGTAACTAGTCAGAAGTTGGTAAGTGACAGTGCACATGCCCAATTGGCATCTGGAAATTCTTTTCTGCACACCTGGAAGACGACAAGGTGATGCAGAAGACGACACCTAAGGAGAGGGGGAAGGGCAGGAGTTGATTTTGGATTTAGCTCACGCCTTTCTTGGAAGTTCAAGGTGAGCTATACTGAAGTACAATAAGCATTTCCCTGTCCACAGAGGGCTTACAATCTAAGTTTGTACCTGAGGCAATGGAGGGTTAAGTGATTGTCCAAGATTACAATGTGGAGGCGTGTGGTGATAACTCCCTATCAGGCAGGAGCTGGGGAGCCAGTCTGAAGTCTGTTAACGCTCACTGGCATGACTAAAGTTACCAGGACTTGCAGTTTGGGGATAAAGGTAGGGATGAGGGTGCAGGAACAATTCCTAGTGCCAGGGATGGAGTGCAGTGGGGAGGTGGTACTGACGATGTAGGCCTTAAACACTTCACTGACTCCTCAGATTAACTAAACGAGGAAACATCACAACTTAAGTGATGTAGTGGCTAGAGGTTCAAAGGGTGGCTTGAGAAGTTGCCCTAGAACAACATTGTAACTGGTGGTGGCTTAATGGGAGGCTTGGTTAATAGAAGACCCCTCATGAAGTGTGCTATGAGTGGCTGAGAGGAGATGGGCTGGCCATTTAAGGGCATGTGAGAGGCCGCAATTGCACTTAGGTGTACTCTTACTGAATTAATTTTGAATCTAAAAGAAGATAGGTGGAGGAGATACTCAAGCAGCGCCTCCACCGGAGCTCAGAAGGGATTAAGATTCTTCTGAGAACACCAGAAAGAAAACTTACGCCACTTGAAAGCGTAGTACCATCTAGTGGGTGGCTTTCTAAAAGCTAAGAGGATGCCCTTAACTTCCTTTGGAAGGTTAATACCTTGGAAGGCAATGCCTTCAGCAGCCATGCTGTGAGATGAAGAGACTGCGTATTGGGATGGAGCAGAGTTCCCTCCTCCTGAGAGAGGAGATCTGAAGCAGACCCCAGATCTATGGGTTGAGTCTGAGACAGACATAGCAGGAGAGGGTACCATGACTGACATGGCCAGCATGGGGCTATAAGAATCATAAAGCCCCTGTCTGCTTGGAGTTTGAAAAAAGTCTTGGGAATTAGGGGAATGGGAGGGAAGGCATATAGGACGCCGTGTCCCCAGTGGAGGTGAAAAGCATCCACTTGATGGCTGTCTGGTACAGGAGTCCTGGTACAGAACCGAGGGAGCTTGGCATTCTGAGGACTTGTGAAAAGGTCTATCTCTGGAGTCCCCCAGATCTGAAAAATATAGGAGACTGTGTCTACATGAAGAGATCACTTTTGGGGGAGAAGGATTAGACTTACTGTCCGCTAAGACATTGTGCTTGCTTGGGAGATACACCACTTGGAGGTGAATGTGATGACGAATGAGAGGACCAGAGATGAAGAGCCTCACTGCAGAGGGTCAAAGAACCTGTGTGTTCTGCCCTGCTTGTTCACGTAGAACATGGTCACTTGATTGTTGGTTTGGACTAGGACTCTGCGGCAACAAAGATGGTCCTGGAACACTTTGAGAGCATTGAGAATAGCTCTGAGTTCCAGCAGATTTATGTGGAGTTGTGACTCCTGCTGAGACTGAGACCAGAGGCCTTGAGTGAAGAGAGATCCCAGATGGTTTCCCCAGCCCAGTTTGGATGTGTCCATTGTCAGGATATATTGATGTGCAGGCATCTGAAAAGGTGACCCTGCAAGGAGATTTTTTGGGCAACCACTACCACTGGAGAGGCAAGACCAGAAGAGTAGGGACTTTTATCTTGTCCCCCAGGCGACCTGATTCCTGAGACCACTGGGATGCCAGTGTCCATTGGGCTGTGCGCATGTGTAAATGGGCATATGGAACTACATGCACTGTTGATGCCATATGACCCAGAAGATGTAGCATTTCATGAGCAGTAAGATAGTTCTTAAGACATGTCTGAGATGCTAACTGATTTAAACGAGTGCAGTGGAGTTGGGGCAGAAATGCCCTTGACTGCTGAGTATTTAAGAGGGCCCCTATGAACTCTAGAGTTTGAGAGGGGACGAGTTGGGACTTTGGAAGATTTATGACAAATCCCAAGTGTTGCAACACCTCCATGGTGCATGAGAGGAACAGACTGGCCTCTTGAGAGGTGCTTGCTCTTATGAGCTAGTCGTCTAAGTAAGGGAAAACAAATATCCCTAGAGTCCTTAGAAATGTGGCTACTATTGCCATACATTTTGTGAAGACTCTTGGGGCAGAGGCGAGGCCTGAAAGGCAGGACTCTGTATTGATAGTGTCTGCCCTGAAACATGAAGAACAGAAATTTTCTGTGTTCTGGATGGATAAGAATATGAGTGTATGCTTCTTTTAGATCTAGAGAACAGAGCCAGTCCTGACTCTGGAGATAGGGAATAAGGGTACCCAGGGAGACCATCTTAAACTTCTCCTGTACAAGATACTTGTTTAGGTCCCAGAGGTCCAGAATGAGCCTGTATCCCCCCGTTTTCTTTGGACTAAGAAAGTAGGGAGAATAGAAGCCCATTCTCTGCTGGGATGTTAGAACCTCCTCTATTATACCCTGCAGTACAAGGGAGGTGACCTCTTGTAGTAATAGAGTAGTGAGAGGGGGCTGAGAATGGAACTCTCTTGGTGAAGCCGGGGGATGGGGGAAGCTTCGTAGATGAAGTCTGTATCCCTCCCGTACTATTGTTAATGTCCACTGTGGGCATAATGGCAGAGTCTGCTGGGAATGTGGATAGGGTTGGGATTCTTCAGAGGCAGGACAGCTATGTTCTCTAGAAAGGAGTCAAAAACCTGGAGTAGCCTGAGCCTGCTGAAGTGGCTGAGACTTGGGAATCTGAACCTTATTTTTGATGTTTTGGAGGTTGTTGTCCCTTCTGAGGAGTATGATGCTGACATTGAACAGCAGGGGTATAAGAAGGATAAAACTTCTTCTTTTTATTGAAGAATGCTTTCTTTGCTGCTGCCTGCTTCTTAGCTGGGTTGGCAGTAGATTTAGAGAACCTTTTCAGGGTAGTGTTCTCAGACTCCAACTGAGAGGCCTTGTCTTGCAAATCTTTGCCAAAAAAGGTTTTCGCCAGTGCAAGGAATATTACCTGGCTTTTCTTGAACCCATTGTTCAAGATCCGATGCCTGGAGCCAAGCAATCCTGTGTGCACTGATGTAGATAGATACAGTTCTGCTGATGCACTCAAAGCAATCAAAAGTTGCTCTGTTGACAAACTTTGAGACATTCTGAGCATGCTTTACAAGGATGAGATAATCTGCCCTCTTGTCATCGAGGAGAAGAGGAGCCATTAATGCCAAATCCTTAGTCACCTCTTTGAGGAACATACCCATATAGAGTATGTAGGAACTGATTCTGGCTGATAGCATGGAGGCCTGAAAGCAACGTCGACCAAAAGCATCGAGGGCTCTCTATTCCTTATACGGAGGGTTAGAGGAATGTGTTTTCGCGCTCTTGATTCGACGCATTGCTGAGTCCACTACCTTGGAATGGTGCGGCAATTGTGTCTTTTGAAAACTGGGACACTCCACTACATGGGATCGAGCCTGCGGGTATTGGGAGAAATAGTACGAGGTGTCTCCCACATATGAAGCATGAAGTCATGAAGTATCCGATGGATAGGAAATGTAGCCGCTTCTTTTGGAGCTGTTGGGTATTGAAGAATTTTCAATTCTTCAGTCCTAGGCTCTTTCTCAGATGCTACTGTTATGGACAGGCCCCTGGCAACATCACAAATAAAGTCTTGGAAAGACATGTCCTCTGGTGAGGACATGCGGCGTTGGGAAGATGGAAACTGGTCTTTCAGTAGAGTTTGCATGTCTCAAGTATCAGCTGATTCATTGTCTGAGGAATCGGAATCTGAAGACTCGAAGTATCAACAGGCAGGATATTCCCGCCCCATATGAAGTCGGTACCTGGAATCTGTGTAGTCGGAACCTCGGTACCGGAAACGGATTCGAGGGCTGGCATGGGCGGTAGCGTGTAAAGCGGCAAGAAAGTCGATGCAGTCTGTATCGGTACTGATGACAGTACCGACGTCTGCAGAACCAACTGTAAGGGTTTCACTGGAACCGAGGCTGCCAGTAAGGCTGCTAAGCTCCGCTTGATGGCAAGGATGCGTTGATCCATGAAGCTTGCTGATGCTTGGGTATCAGTACTGGAAAAGCACACCACGATCCCTGAGCATTGCACCAGAAGTTCTCTGGAGGTGGAGGCATCCTGGGACCCCATTAGGACTTTGGAGGGAAGGTCCTCCCGCCAGGGTTGTTTGGCTGGTGTGTCCCCATCCAGGGCAATGCCCGAGACATCTCGATGCTTAGGAGGAGATCTAACTTTGTGGGGGGAGGCAGCTAGTCTTTGATGAAGACTTAGGTTTCGATAACTGAGATCCATGGGAGGAAGATGAAGCTCTCAATGTCGTTGATGCTAAAGAGATGGCTTTGGAGGCGAAGAGGGTGCACAGCTTTGCAGCTCAATTCTGAAGGCCTCTCTTCATCATCTTTCTGCAGAGAGGACATTCTGACGGTTGGTGATCAAGCCCTAGGCATTTTAGACACCAGTCATGGGTGTCAGTGGCCAAGATAGTACTGCCACACTTGGAACACTTCTTAAAACCACTGGATGTTTTTTCAATTTTGTCAGAGACAAATGGAAGACCTAGGCCTAAAATGGCGTCAATGCGCCTAAAGAAAGTGGAACTTTCTTCTTCACAGTTTTTTTTTTGAAAGAAGAAAGAAAGTATTGACGGAAGTCGGTACCAGCATTGACAGGAAGACAGACGCAAATCACAAAAATATGAAAAACATGAATTTTCTGTGTTGACAAGATTTGCTTCCTGTTGGCTCCGCGGAAAATGAAGAACTGAGGAGAGAGATCTGGAAATGCAGGAAGGCAGCTATGCAGGTGAAGTGAGATGCTCCCAAAGGCTTTCCTATTGGATGCTGGGGAGTGTTCCCGCGCGGGCTCCGTCGGTACCGTCACCCATATGGAAGACTACATTCCTGCTTGTTCCTGGAGATAACAGGCTTTGTTCAGTTAAAAGGAAGCTCTGGAATGAGGAGGCATAGGATGAAGATGAAAGAGATAGACTCGGGAGTAATCTAGGAAATATTTCTTTATGGAAAGAATGGCAGACATGTGGAACAGCCTCCCAGCAGAGATGGTGGAGATGAGAACTGTATCTGAATTCAGGAAAGCATGAGAAAAACAGAGGATCTCTAAGAGAGAGGAGAGATTGTAGAGCTCAGTAGCTGATTAGGAGGGGTAGACTGGACAGGCCATATGGTTTTTCTCTGCCATTATTGTCTATGTTTAACCTGAAGTGTTTAATCTTTGGAGATTCCTGTTCACATCTTATTTCAGTCCTGCCTGAAGTATCCTTTTCCAAGCCCGTACCTCCATTCATGGTCTCAGCTTGAGACTGCAGAGGGTCCTCCACACCTTCGTGTTACCATGAAGTCGAGCTGTTGGAAACAGTTTGGTGCTACCGAGAATGGACGACAGCAAGCAGCATACCTTCTAACCCCGAAACAAACCACCACCCTCATCTGAAAGGGATCAGTGCTCAGGCATCTGTCCTTAAAGATTAGCAGCAAAGTGCCAATCTCTATGCAAAATGGCTTCTGGCAAGCATGCTTGCTAACCACATCCTTTAGCCTCCAAAATTCAAAGGGTTTAACCCAATTTCCAAAAAAAGTTAAAGAAAACACCAGTAATATTAGAAAGTTCTCTTGTTTCTGAACAGACACCCCTAGCATCTTTCTCAAGAGGTTTCACTATGTGGAAGGCTGTGTATCCCCAGGTTCCAGTAGTGCAATGTGGACTTTAGAAGCATTTGAGCATTATCCGAGCAGAAGGTCAACTGGGCTGGGAACACTACCTGCAGGGCTTAATTGCTGGGGGAACAGCCTCGAACACAGTCCTGATACTTATGTTCAGACTGTAGAGCAGCAGGGCTGTTTTGCCCGTCTTCCCTTTACAGGCGGGGGGGAGGGGAGGAGGAGTGAGCCTGAGAAGAGCAAAGAACAGACACTCTACTCAGTAAGCGACACTAGTAAGCTGACATTGTTCAGATGTAAATAGTTCAATGTTATGAATCCAAGTTACTATGTCCTGTTCGATGTAAGCACAAGGCACTTCTCCGCCTTGTGTAAAATTGTTAACTGTAAACTGCGCTGATGTCAAATAGTGCGGTATAGAAGAGCTAGAAATAAATAAATAAATAAATAAATAAAATAATCCAGTCCCTCTTTTCCTATTGCTTTCGGCTCCTGGACTACTTGCCCCTTCCCCAGGCTTCACAATTCCACTTCCTTTTTTTCCATAAATTAAGGCCTGGCTACCTGTGAAGGGTATAGTGTTATACGTCATAGCACTATGCTTCTGCAAGAATTAAAAGGGATCACTTTAAAAATCCACATTTTTCCATCTCTGCAAAGCTGGACTTCTCTTCTAGGTGTTGTGTCCAGCTACTCTGAGACTGCAGGAGCACGTAGTCACAGGAGGTCAGACTACAACCACAGAAGGCAGGCGAGGCGCGGCAATTCTCTGGGTCTTCCAAGCTATATCGTCCACGAGCTGCATTTCAAACCAGTTAATTTCTGAAACAGCTATCTGTTTACCTATTTTAGTATTAAAACGATACCTTCCTGCAATAGATAGCTATTTCCTTGGCTTTTATAAACCACAGAGCACACTGATAGACAAAGTTGGCTCTGAGAGATCTGCTGGAGAATTTTAATAGTGTTGCAGGCCAGCAACCAACTTTGCCAAACACCAAGGGCTAGGACTTTGGTGGTTTAGAGGTTAGACTGTTGTACAGCAATATCTGACCTAAAATCTTCACAACACCTGCAGGCACTGATAGTGCCAGATCTTCCGCCTCAATCCCCAAACCATCCCCTGGCTGCTAGCCTTGAGCTTGTCATGCAAGACTCCATCTGGGACCTGCACAAACTGGGGTCCTCCCACTTAATCAAGCAGGCAGACAGGCAACTAAGATAGGAATTATGGTCTGCAGAAAAGACAATGACAGGGAATCTCGTTACAGGCTTTGCAGCACACGTAATTCCTTTTTATTAGAAAATTAAAGGGCATCAAAAGCGTTCTAAAGCCAGAGAGCTGAAATGCTCTTTTCAACGATACTCGGTGCTGGAGAAAGTGGATATGCTCAGAATGTTTTCAATCGCCTTTTACATAGGCCTTCTTATTCCAGGAAAAGGGCAGCAGACTGGCCAGAATATTGATTGTGTTTGCCCCCCAATGCACTTGACACTCAGCAAAATGATACGGGTGGAGCTGAGAGGCAGCAGGGAGGCAGAATTATTTTCTTGGTCTGCTGAGACACATGGAGGTTTCCTGACAACCTACAGGAGTGACAAATCCAGCCCTGCTCTCCTGAATACTGAGTAAATCCATTTTCTTGTTTTGCTTTTTCAAAAGGCAAGTTATTCAATCCAAAATCCAACCTAAATTCTGAGCACAGCTTGAAGGAGGTGGGGAAGAGAAGAGAATCGTTCTTGGTTTTGTTTTTTTAGTAATGCTTGTTGTGCCTTCTAACCTATCTCTGGCCTCCTCCCATGCCCGCACCTGTCTAGTAAAAAAATAAAAATAAGAGGAGAATATGTGAAAATGCAGAGAGAAAGACAGCTTGCCTTCCTTACAAACATAGCCACAACACAACGGCATGGGAAGTGTTTGACCCCCACCTGTCCCTTAGCTGCAAACCCAAAGGTGACCTTCCCCCATCAGAGGCACAAATCTTGAGACCTCGTCAGGTGGCACGATGATAGCGCTGACGTCAGAGTCATCGGATGCGAGGGAACTAGGGTAAACTGGGAATCCGTGCCTTTAGGGTCAAGGCAACCGAGCTGGATGGAACATGAGCACCATGCCAACGGTGGGTGGGGGAGTGATGAAGTCAGCCCACGGTAGACTGCAAATAAACAAGAAACCGGGTCCAGAACTCACGTGGCACGTCCAGATGTCTGGGTCCGTATCATGCCCCGCACTGAGCAGCGGTGTGCAGGGCAGGGCAGGGCACGGCAGGCGTACAATCACACTCACTTCACCGATTCCTCCTTGCACATCAAGCATAGTTACTCACCTGTAACAGGTGATCTCTGGGAACAAGCAGGAATGTAGTCTTCACATATGGGTATCGTCGGTACCGACGGAGCCTGCACGGGAACGCTCCCCAGCGTCCAATTAGAAAGCTTTTGGGAGCATCCCACAGCGCCTGCATGCTGCCTTCCTGCCTTTCCCAACTGCCTCTCTCCAGTTGAGTTTTAAAGCTGAGACAAAGAGAGAGAGAGGGAAAGAAAAGAAAAGAGAGATACAACTCCTAGGGGAGGTGGGTGGGTTGTGAAGACTAAATTCCAGCTGTTCCCGGAGAACACCTGTTACAGGTGAGTAACTATGCTATCTCCAGGAACAAGCAGGAATGTCATCTTCACATATGGGGACTCCCTAGCTACAGATGCCAGGGAGAGACCCCAGAAGTTGTGTGCCCCTGTGAAAGGGCTCCACTTCCCCCCATGGATCTCTGGCATCCTACCGGGAATGGTGGGTAGGAGTTGATTAAGTATGGAACAGGTGTCGTAGAACAGCCTGACCAAACAAGGCATCCCAGCGGGAGTCCTTGTCCAAGCAGTAATGAGCTGTGAAGGTATGAACCGAGGCCCAAGTAGCTGCTCGACAGATGTCGTCAATAGACACAGAGTGTAGATGAGCCATTGAAGCTGCCATGGCTCTCACATTGTGAGCCATGACATGGCCTTCCAGAGAAAGGTTCTTACTCTGATAGGCAAAAGAAATACACTGTGCAATCCAGTTGGACAATGTTCTCTTGGAGACTAGAAGTCCGAAATGAGAAGGATCAAAAGCAACAAAGAGTTGAGAGGACTTTCTATGTTGCTGTGTCCTCTGTAAGTAAAAGGCAAGTACTCCTTTACAATCCAAAGTATGAAGATTCCTTTCTGCATTTGAAGCATGAGGCCTTGGAAAAAATACAGACAGGTAAACCGCCTGGTTTAAATGAAAAGGTGAGACCACCTTTGGCATAAAGTGTGGATGAGGAGGATCAGCAACTAATGCTTGCAATTCACTGATGCGACGTGCTGATGTGATTGCAATGAGAAAGATAACTTTCCAGGAAAGGAATTTCAAGGAGGTAGTAGCTAAAGGTTCAAAATGCGGCTTCGTGAGCTGCCCAAGAACCAGATTCAGGTCCCATGCCACTGGAGGTGGCCTAATGGGAGGCTTAGTTAGAAGAAGGCCCCTCATAAATCTCACTATGAGAGGATGAGAGGAAATAGGTTGTCCATTTAAAGGCTTTAAAGAAGCTGAAATAGCACTTAAATGGACTCTTACTGAGTTAGTCTTAAGTCCTGCATTAGATAATGCAGGAGATACTCCAGTAATGATTCCAGAGGTATCGGAGAGGGGTGAAGACCCTTTTGCGAACACCATATGGAAAACCTTTTCCACTTGAAAGCATAAGAGCGTCTTGTGGAAGGTTTCCTGGAAGAACAAAGGACATCCCTTACTTGTTGAGAAAGGTTAAGACCATGAAGGTCTAGGCTCTCAGCAACCAGGCCCTGAGATGCAGAGAGTGGGGATTGGGATGCCACAACATCCCGTCCTCCTGAGACAGGAGATCTGGAGCAGATCCTAACTCCAGAGATGGAGCTTGAGAGAGATGCAGGAGCAGAGGGTACCACACCTGCCGTGGCCAATGTGGAGCTATGAGAATCATGTGGCCTTTGTCTCTCTGAAGCTTGAATAGGGTCTTGGGAATTAGGGGAATGGGTGGAAAGGCATACAGGAAGTCCTGACCCCAATGGAGGAGGAAAGCATCCCTGGCCTGAGAACCCTGAGCCGGAATTCTGGAACAGAACCGGGGAAGTTTGGCATTCAATGGACTTGCAAAGAGGTCTATGTCCGGAGTTCCCCAAATTTGAAAACGTTTTGCTACCTGGTCTGCATGGAGAGACCATTCGTGTGGAAGCAGAACTCGACTGAGTCTGTCTGCCCAAGAGTTTATCTTTATCTTTATCTTTATTTAAAATTTATTATACCGCCTAAACCAATTAGGCATGCAGCGGTTTACAATAAAAACAAAAGGAACTGCTGAGGAAAAGAAAAAGAAAAGGAACGCCATCTGTTTTAAAAAAAGGGACAGCAAAAGTAACAGTACAACAATAATATTAGAAATAAAAAGGACAAAGGGCAGGTGAACAATAAGGTAATGGCAGGGGGAGGGGGAGGGGGAGGGGGAAGGGGAAGATCAAAGGCTGTGCAGAAGAGGTGAGTCTTAAGATTAGCTTTGAAAGTGTGAAAAGAAGGTTCCAACCGTAACGAGAGTGGCAATGAGTTCCAGAGACGGGGGCCAAGGAAAAAGAAAGCAGAGGAACGTGTAGATTGAAGACGAGCCTGAGAGGGAGGTGGAAGAAAGAGACGATTAGCATGGAGGGATCTAAGAACTCTGGAAGGACAGTAAAAATGAACCAGATTGGAGAGAGAGAGTGGAACACCAGTGTGCAAAGACCTGTGTACGAAAATCAGAATCTTATACTGTATACGAAAAGAGATAGGTAACCAGTGTAGACGAATAAGCAGAGGAGTGACATGAGCAGACCGAGGTGTGTGGGTCAGAAGACGGGCTGCGGTGTGGTGAACTAGCTGAAGGCGACGAAGCTGAGTAAATGGAAGACCGGCCAGAGATGCATTACAATAATCCAACCGGGAGACAACCAGAGTGAGAAGAAGTGTGGTCAGAGAACAGGAAGAAAGAAAAGGCCGAACTGCTCGGAGTTGTCGTAGAGTATGAAAGGATCGTTGGACAACAGAGGAGATATGGTCTTTGAAGGTTAAAGCAGAATCCAGTTTTGAATGCCTGGTAGATACACCGCCAGGAGATGAATTTGATGCTCTCTGGCGAAGGCCCATAGTCGCAAAGCTTCGTTGCAAAGCGACAGAGAGCCTGTTCCTCCCTGCTTGTTCAGATAGAACATAGCTACTTGATTGTCCGTCTGAATTAGGACTGTCTTGTAGCTGAGCTGGGTATGGAACACTCGAAGAGCAAGGAAGATTGTTCTGAGTTCTAGGAGATTGATATGTAAGTGGGTCTCTTGTGGAGTCCAAGTGCCTTGGGTAGAGAGATCTTGCAGATGAGCTCCCCAACCCACTTGTGAGGCGTCTGTTGTTAGAGTGACCTGGGGTAGGGGTTGCTGGAAAGGGGACCCCACCAACAGGTTTGGGGTTGACTGCCACCATTGTAGAGACAAAATAAGGCGACTTGTGTTTGCTATTTTGTCTGATAGGCAGCCTGATGCCTGAGTCCACTGAGTGGATAAAGTCCATTGGGCTGCTCTCATATGGTCTCATATGGAGGCGAGCATAGGGAACCACGTGCACGGTAGATGCCATGTGGCCTAGTAGTTGTAACATTTCCCGAGCAGTGAGATGAGTTTTTAACACTGCCTGGGAGGCTAACTGCACAATGCGAAGGCAGCGGGCCTGTGGAAGATAGGCCCTTGCTTTTCTGGTGTCCAGCAAAGCTCCTATAAACTCTAGAGATTGAGTGGGAGTTAGGCTGGATTTTGGGATGTTTATGACCAGGCCCAAATACTGAAGGATACGCATTGTGCAAGATAGGGAAATTCTGGCCTCTGACTCTGGTGGGGCTCGAATGAGCCAGTCGTCTAAGTAGGGGAAGACGAATATTCCTAGAGTGAGAAGAAATGCTGCCACTACAGCCATGCATTTCGTAAACACCCTTGGTGCTGAGGCCAGACCAAAAGGAAGCACCCTGTATTGGTAGTGCTTTCCTTGAAACAAGAAGCGAAGGAACCTTCGGTGAGTTGGATGGATGAGAACATGAGTGTACGCATCTTTGAGATCTAGAGAACAAAGTCAATCCTGACTCTGAAGGTATGGCAGCAGAGTTCCCAGAGAAATCATCTTGAATTTCTCTTTGAACAGGAATTTGTTCAGTTCTCTGAGGTCTAAAATGGGTCTGTGTCTCCCTGTTTTCTTTGGCATAAGGAAATAAGGGGAGTAAAACCCTGTACCCTGTTGGGAAATGGGTATGTCTTCTTTTGCCCCCTGGGCAAGAAGTAAACTGACCTCTTGACTCAACTGAGTGCTGAGAGAAGCCTGAGAATTGAACTGTCTTACCACCGTAGGAGGGGGCATGTTGAAGAAATGAAGCTTGTACCCCTCTCTTACAATGGAAAGAGTCAATTCTTCTGCTGTTATTTGCCCCCATCTGGGGGCAAAATGACACAACCTTCCTGGGATGGTGGAAGGCTCTGGCCCGTTTAGGGCCAGGAAGGCCAAGTTCTCTAGATGAGAGTCAAAGCCCCTGTGGAGGCTGAGTCTGCTGGGCCGGTTGAGGCTTAGCAGTCTTTGATTTCCTTTGCTTTGGGGGCTGCTGTCCCTTTTGGGTGGACTGACCTGAAGAATGAACCTACTGGGTATAGGAGGGATAAACTTCTTCTTTTTAGAGAAGAATGGTTTCTTGTAGGATTTTCTCCTTGCAGGATCAGCTGTAGCTTGCTCTCAGGGAACAAATCCGTTCTCTAGAGGCTAAAGTAGCAGACTTGGAAAGCATAAGACAGACAGAGAGGTACATAGACGAGACCTACAGGGATATAGTCCTGAAGTCCCACCTCCAGTCTGGCAGCATCCCTGTTGCCATGGAGGAGAGAGGTCACGTGACAGGAGAGCATCACCCTGGTGTGGCAGGAAGTGATCCTGTAACTAGGACCTGTCCTCCAGGTGATGTAAACCCCTCTCGCACCGAGGAGGTTTCTCCAGGGCCAAGTGCCCATGAGGGAAGGGTTAGGACAGCAGTTATAGTGGGTGATTCGATCATTAGGCATGTAGATAGCTGGGTGGCTGGTGGACGTGAGGATCGCCTGGTAACATGCCTGCCTGGTGCGAAGGTAGCGGACCTCACGCGCCACCTAGATAAGGTCTTAGATAGTGCTGGGGAGCAGTCTGCTGTCTTGGTACATGTCAATACCAATGACATAGGAAAATGTGGTAGGGAGGTTCTGGAAGCTAAATTTAGGCTTTTAGG
The DNA here is from genome assembly GCA_033557465.1 of Ichthyophis bannanicus. NCBI lineage: Eukaryota > Metazoa > Chordata > Amphibia > Gymnophiona > Ichthyophiidae > Ichthyophis > Ichthyophis bannanicus. The sequence continues at coordinate 65,484,547 of CM066044.1, read as the reverse complement.
TAGGAAGTTGAAATCCAGAACTTCCAGGGTAGCATTCTCCGAAATGCTTCCCATTCCACGCGCAGGACCCAAAAGGCAGGCAGAGCTCCGGAGTCTCAATGCGTGGATGAGACAATGGTGCAGAGATGAGGGGTTTGGATTTGTTAGGAACTGGGGAACATTCTGGGGAAAGGAAGGGCTCTTCCGAAGGGATGGGCTTCACCTTAACCGGGATGGAACCAGGCTGCTGGCATTAAACTTTAAAAAGGAGATAGAGCAGCTTTTAAACTAGATAATAGGGGAAGAAAGCCGACAGTCGCCCAAGAGCGCATGGTTCGGAAGAATGTATCCTTGAAGGATACTACAAAAAGCAGAGAGGTTCCAAAAAAGAGTAAAGTAGCCCAAATGCCCTCGAGTATGGAGCAGACAGAGCTTAAAGATCCCAAATTACCCATGTCTACCAATAGCCAAATTAATATGAATAAAATACAGTCTCTAAAATGCTTGTATGCAAATGCTAGAAGTCTAAAAAACAAGATGGGAGAGTTAGAATATATAGCACTAAACGAGAGGTTAGATATGATTGGAATATCAGAGACATGGTGAAAGGAGGACAACCAGTGGGACACTGTGATACCTGGGTACAAAACTATATCGTAATGATAGAGCTGATCAAATTGGTGGAGGGGTTGCGCTCTATGTTAGAGAGGGCATTGAGTCAGAAAGGATTAAAGTTTTGCAAGAAACAAAATTTGCTGTAGAATCTCTATGGATTGAAATTCCATGTAAAAAGGGGAAGGCGATGGCAGTGGGGGGGTGTACTATCGTCCGCCTGGCCAGAATGAACAAATGGATGATGAAATGCTCAAAGAAATCAAGGAAGCTAGCAAAAGTTACAGTGCAGTAATAATAATGGGTGATTTCAATTACCCCGGCATCGACTGGGTCAGTGTCACAGCAGGACATGCTAGGGAGATAAAGTTCCTAGATGAAATAAATGACTGCTTCTTGGAGCAGCTGGTTCATGAACCGACCAGAGGGGAAGCCATATTAGACCTAGTCCTTAGTGGAACACCAGATCTAGTGCCAGAGATAAGGGTGTTGGGGCCACTTGGCAATAGTGATCATAGCATGATCGCCTTTGATTTAATTAGTGGAGGAGGGATAGTAAGGAAATCCACAGTACTACCCTTTAACTTTCGAAAGGGAGACTATGATAAAATGAGGAAAACAGTTAAGAAAAAACTAAAAGGAGCAGTTGCAAAGGTTAAAGATGTACATCAAGCTTGGATGTTGTTGAAAAATACTATCTTGGAAGCCCAGACCAGCTGTATTCCACCACGCTTTAAGAAAAGTGGAAGGAAGTCCAAAAAACTGCCAGCATGGTTTAAAGGTGAGGTCAGAGAGGCTGTTGTTGCCAAAAAAGCATCTTTCAGGAAATGGAAAAAAGAGCCAAATGACGAAACCTGGAAACAGCACAAGCACTGGCTAGTCAAATGCAAGGCATTGATAAGGCAGGCAAAGAGAGAATTTGAGAAGAAGCTTGCTGCGGAAGCAAAAACACGAAATAAAGACCTTTTCAAGTACATTCGTAGCAAAAAACCTGTGAGAGAGTCAGTTGGTCCATTAGATGATAAAGGGGTTAAAGGAGCACTAGGAGGCGACAAGGCGATAGCGGAGAGACTGAATGAATTCTTTGCTTCAGTCTTTACTGCGGAAGATGTAGGGATGTTACCCATGACTGAAGTGGTATTTAAAGGTGCGGAAGAATTGAAGGAAATATCGATACATCGGGAAGATGTCTTACAACTATTAGATAAACTGAAGAGTAGCAAATCACCTGGGCCGGATGGTATACATCCAAGGGTGTTGAAAGAACTGAAATATGAGATTGCAGACCTGCTATTAGTAATCTGTGAACTATCATTAAAATCATCTCTAATACCTGAAGATTGGAGGATCGCCAATGTAACACCAATTTTTAAAAAGGGTTCCAGGTGTGATCCGGGAAACTACAGACCGGTGAGCCTGACGTCAGTACCGGGAAAAATGGTAGAAACCATCATAAAGAATAAAATTACTCAGCATGTAGATAGTCACGACCTAATGGGAGACAGCCAACATGGCTTTAGACAAGGAAGATCTTGTCTTACTAATCTGTTATGTTTTTTTGAAGGAGTGAATAAACAGGTGGACAAAGGTGAGTCGGTTGATATTGTGTATCTGGACTTTCAGAAAGCCTTTGACAAGGTCCCTCATCAGAGACTTTTGGCAAAACAAAAGAGTCATGGGATAGGAGGCAGTGTACTATTGTGGATCAGGAACTGGTTAACAGATAGAAAGCAGAGGGTAGGGCTAAATGGCCAATTTTCCCAATGGAGAAAGGTGAAAAGTGGTGTACCCCAGGGATCTGTGCTGGGTCCGCTGCTTTTTGACATATTCATAAATGACCTGGAAAGTGGAATAACGAGTGAGGTTATCAAATTTGCAGATGACACAAAACTATTTAAAGTTGTTAAAACCCAAGAGGATTGTGAAAATTGCAAGAGGATCTTGATAATTGGAAGACTGGGCATCAAATGGCAGATGAAATTTAATGTGGACAAGTGCACGGTTATGCACCTAGGGAAGAACAACCCAAACTATGGTTACACGATGCAAGGTTCCACATTAGGAACCACCACCCAGGAAAAAGATTTAGGCGTCATTGTGGATACCATGTTAAAACCCTCGGCCCAGTGTGCAGCGGCAGCCAAGAGAGCAAATAGAATGCTAGGTATGATAAGGAAAGGAATGGAAAATAAAACAAAAGATATTATAATGCCTCTATATCGTTCCATGGTGAGACCGCACCTTGAATATTGTGTGCAATTCTGGTCGCCGTATCTTAAAAAGGATATAGCGATTTTAGAAAAGGTTCAGAGAAGAGCCACCAAAATGGTAAAGGGGATGGAAGGATACTCCTATGAGGAAAGGCTAAAAAGGTTAGGGCTCTTTAACCTGGAAAAGAGACGGCTGAGGGGAGATATGATAGAAGTCTATAAATTAATGAACGGAGTGGAACGGGTAAAAGTAGATCGATTGTTTACGTTATCAGAATATAGAAAGACTAGGGGACATGCAATGAAGCTACAGGGTAAACTATTTAAGACTAATAAAAGAAAATATTTTTTCACTCAACGTGTAATCAAACTCTGGAATTTGTTACCGGAGGATGTAGTAAAGGCTGTTAGTGTAGCTGGGTTTAAAAAAGGTTTGGACAAGTTCCTGGAGGAAAGTCCATAAACCATTATTAAGAAGTGACCGAAGATATTTATTTATTTATTTTTAATCACATTTATATACCGCAACTTCCAAAGTTCAGTTGCGGTTTACAGTTAACAACAATCAACAAAGCAAGTATGTTTGTTTTACATGGAACGTCGAATATAACAAAACATATTTACAAGGAACATCATATTAAATATCAAATAAACAATGTGATATAATACCAAACAGTGTGAAAACTATATACAAGTTTATATATGAATATATATACATGGAATACATGGAAGGGAGGGGACATAATTCAAAGATCATCATGGGTGAGTGCTAACTGTGTGGGTTAGAGGGCTTTTGCATGGAGCAATCTGATTATCTCTTTAACCTTTGTCTAATGTAGATAATGAATTATCTATATTATAATGTTTGGTAAACAGATAGGTTTTCAAATTCTTGCGGAGTTCCATAATTTCTGTTAGCTTTCGTAGCTCCTCTGGGAGGGAATTCCAGATTGTAGGAGCTATATGAGAAAAGGCTCTATTGTTTGTTGATTTATGGGCTTTTGTAAAATCTTTCGGGATTTTTAATCTGTTTAATTGTCCTTTTCTGTGTGTAGACTTAGGTGGTTCTTTGTGTATTAAGTTACATATCATGGATGGGGCCAGGTCATGTAAGGCCTTGAATGATGTTATTATTGTTTTGTAGATTATTCTACTTTGGATTGGTAGCCAATGGAGGGAGGCTAGTATTGGTGATATGTGTTGGAGGGAGTTAATTTTCAATGTGATTCTGGCTGCTGCATTTTGTGCTAATTGCAATCGTTTAATGCTTTGTTTTGCTATGCCTATTAGTATTAGATTGGCAAAGTCAAAATGTGGGGTTATGGTGGCTTGGATTATGTTGATAAAGTCTTGTGTAAAAACTAGTGGACGAAGTTGTTTGAGGGTTTTGAGTTTGAAATAGATTTTCTTTATGGTATTGCTGATGTGTGTTTCCATTGTAAGGTGTGTATCTAGTATAACACCTAGATATCTTATTTCCTTTTTTATTTTGATTTCTTGGTTTTGAAGTCTTATGTGTGATGGAGGGATATAGGATCTGTTCTTGGTTACAATTAAAACTTCCGTTTTAGTGTGATTGATGTGGAGGTTTTGTGCTTTTAGCCAAGTTGTGATTTCATTATAGCAGTCCGATAGGGGTTGGAGCGGTAGGTTGGGAATTGTAAATGGAATATACATCATAATATCATCTGCGTATAGATGATATCGAACTCCAAAACTTTTGAAAATGTTGCAGACTGGTTTTATGTAAATATTGAAAAGTAGAGCTGACAGCGCTGAACCTTGTGGCAATCCAATTTCTTGCTTGTATGTGGTTGAGTTTTGATTTCCAATTCTTACATTTTGCGTTCTATCATTTAGGTAGGATGAGAACCATTTATGTACTGTAGAGTTTAAACCTATTTGTTTTAGGTTATTGAGCATTATTGTGTGGTGTACGCTATCAAACGCTGCTGATATGTCGATGAAAAGTAGAATGAATGCCTGTTTAGGATTGTCAATCCCTCTTAGGAGCGCATCTATTAAAACTGTGAGAAGTGTTTCCACTCCATGGCGGGGCCGAAATCCATACTGTTGCTCATCAAGAGGGTAAGATGAGTCTAGAAAATCTTGTGTCTGTAACTGAACTACTTTTTCAATTATTTTGGCCAAGAATGGTATGCTTGAGATGGGTCTATATGATGTGGGGGATGTTTTATCTAGTTTGCTGTTTTTAAGGATTGGCCGTATTTGTGCGTGTTGAGAGATGGTGGGAGGTAGCCTTGTGTAAGTGAGAGGTTTACTATTGAGAGAATGTAGGGTAATAAAATTGGTAGTGTGTTTTTTATCCATGTTACTGGACATGGATCTAGATAAGATGTTGTGGTGTTGAGACCGGTGATGATATTTTTTAGTGTCTCTTTAGTTATGGGGTGGAACTCTGACCATTCATTTAAATGCTGGTGTGGTGCGTTGATAATGTCTATAGACATTGATGGCATTTTTGCTTTGTTTTGATAATGGTGGGCTAAAGTTTGAACTGAGATGTCGGTAATTTCTGTTTCTGTAGTTTGGGGGTTGGTTAGATTTCTGACAATGGAGAATAACTCTCTTGGCCTGTTATATGATTTTGAGAGTATTTTGGCATAATATTCTTTTTTTGTGCTGTCCAAGATTTCTTTGTATTTAATGAGGTGATTATTGTATATTTCCTTTTGTATCGTCAATTTAGATTTACGCCAGTTGTGTTCTAGTTTTCTAAGGTTCCTTTTCATTTGTTTTAGTGTGGTATTGAACCATGGTTTGGTGCTAGTGTTAGAGTAGTTGCTCTTTTTGTGTATTTTATTAGTTTTAGCTGCATTGAAGATGGTGTCATGCCAGTTCTTGACAGTGTCATCTAAATTCGTTGCCGTTGTTACAAGGTGGGGGATTGTTAAGTCGATAAATTCTTCATTGTTAAACTTTTTAAATCTTGTGGTGGGGACATTTCTGTTGTGGTTGTTAGTGCTAGTGGATGGATAAGTAAAATTTAGTTTGATAATGTGGTGATCTGACCAGGGTATCTGGGTACATTCAACTGAATTTGGGTTGATTAGTTTGAAGAGTGAGTTAGGGAGAAGGACAAGATCAAGTGTTCCACCTTTGATGTGTGTAGATGTGTTTATTATTTGATGATATTCCATGTCTGAGATAGTGTCAAAGAATAATTTAGATTCCGATGTTGGTAGCGAGGAAGGTTAAAATCACCTAGCATAATTATAGGGTGCTGTTCAGTTGAAGAACTGAGGAGTTCAATAAAAGAATCAAGGCCGTCTGGTTTTTGGTCTGGGGGCCTATATACTAAGCAGAGTTTCATAAGGCCAATTTTTATTAATAGTGTGTCTATGTTGTTAGAAATATTGGATTGCATTGTTTTGGCACATAGTGTCTTTTTTGTCATCATTAATACACCTCCGCCTTTTCTATTAGTTCTATGTTTATAGAAAGTGTCATAGTCTTCATTATTGAGTTGGTTTATATAGACTGAATCGGTATCTGAGAGCCAGGTTTCTGTAACGCATAATATGTCTGGATTTAAGTCCGATATTAAGTCATTAAATATGGGTAGCTTGTTTTTCATCGAGCGTGCATTGATAAGAATGCATGAGAGGGAAGGTGTGTTATTGGTGTATGTACCCTTGGTTGTTTGAAGTGGGTTTGTTTGTTTTATGTGAATTAGTCTATTTACATTTGCTCTAGGATGGTTGTTTGGGTAAATGTGTCCTATATGGTGGTTGTTTCGCGTGTGTGTGTGTGAATAATGGGAATTGTTTTGTGGTTTTTGCTGCTTAGGCTTAGAGTTAAGTCAATGGTTAGTATTGCTAAGACTAAACGATATAGAATATTTTCATTATCGTGATGTTTGTAGGTGGCATTTTTGAAGGTTTGGTGTTAGTGGAGCTAAGCGGTTATATACCAGGGTAAGAAGATGTGAGCAATGTAGTCCACTGGGAAGTTGTGTTAAGGAGAGGCTGCTATTGTCAGACCTGGTTGATAAATGCTACTGACAACAGTATACAATTGTATGATCGTAACTGACAACAGTACTGATAGAAGATAATATACTACTGGCAACAGTAATATAATGTTTGACTGTTACTGACTGGCTAGCTACTGACAACTGTTTCAATTGATAGAATACTACTGGCAACAGTAATGAGTACTACTGGCAATGAGTACTACTGGCTGTGGATATGCTACTGGCAACAATAGGAGGATGATAAAATGTTAACTATTTGCAGATTGCCTACTGACAACAGTACTGGTTAAAGACTACTGACAACAGTATAAAAATGATAGAATGTTAGCTATTTGCTGGCTAACTACTGACAACAGTACTGGTAGGAGATACTATATGGTAATGGTAATAGAGTATATGCTAGATACTGAGTGGCTAGCTACTGACAAAAGTACTAGATTTAGCTATGCTGATTGTGAGAGAATGCTTGCTGCGCTTGAAAATCTTTGAAGAGATTGAAGTGTGCAGGAGAGGGGAGAGCTGCTGATGGTGTCGGGAGCTCAGAGGGTGAGCGCCGGATGGCGCGAGTCTTTTGTAGGCCTCGTGCCCTTCCCGATTGGGCCTCTCTGGCTGCAGGCTCCTCCCGCTGTCGGTTGGCTCGATCCCCAGGAGAGGGGAGAGCTGCTGATGGTGTCGGGGAGCTCAGAGGGTGAGCGCCGGATGGCGCGAGTCTTTTGTACGCCTCGTGCCCTTCCCGATTGGGCCTCTCTGGCTGCAGGCTCCTCCCGCTGTCGGTGGCTCGATCCCCAGGAGAGGGGAGAGCTGCTGATGGTGTCGGGAGCTCAGAGGGTGAGCGCCGGATGGCGCGAGTCTTTTGTAGGCCTCGTGCCCTTCCCGATTGGGCCTCTCTGGTTGCAGGCTCCTCCCGCTGTCGGTGGCTCGATCCCCAGGAGAGGGGAGAGCTGCTGATGGTGTCGGGAGCTCAGAGGGTGAGCGCCGGATGGCGCGAGTCTTTTGTACGCCTCGTGCCCTTCCCGATTGGGCCTCTCTGGTTGCAGGCTCCTCCCGCTGTCGGTGGCTCGATCCCCAGGAGAGGGGAGAGCTGCTGATGGTGTCGGGAGCTCAGAGGGTGAGCGCCGGATGGCGCGAGTCTTTTGTAGGCCTCGTGCCCTTCCCGATTGGGCCTCTCTGGTTGCAGGCTCCTCCCGCTGTCGGTGGCTCGATCCCCAGGAGAGGGGAGAGCTGCTGATGGTGTCGGGAGCTCAAGCATTGTGGAACTTGTGTCTCTTGGGGAAACTGCTAGGTACATATGACCTAGATTGGCCACTGTTGGAAACAGAATACTGGGCTTGATGGACCTTGGTCTGACCCAGTATGGCATATCTTATGTTCTTATGTAGCCTTGGATAGCCTATCTAAAGTGGTGTTATCAGCATCCAGCTCATTAGCTTTCTCTTGCCAATTTTTGCCAAAGAGATTTTCGCCTGTACAAGGGATATTCCCCAGTTTGTCCTGTACCCAGAGTTTTAAGTCAGATGCCTGGAGCCAGGCAATCCTACGAGCACCTATGGCAATGGCAGAGGTTCTGCTTATGCACTCAAAGCAATCAAAAGCTGCATGATTAACAAACTTGGAAACATCCTGGGCATGTTTGACAAGTGTAAGAAAATCCTGCCTCTTATCAGGAAAGAGAGGGCTCATAAGCTCGAGATCTCCTGTAACCTCCTTAAGGAACATTCCCATGTATAAGATGTAGGAACTAATCCTGGCAGAAAGCATAGAGGCCTGGAATGTTCGACGCCCAAAGGCATCAAGAGTCCTACATTCACGTCTTGGAGGATTAGATGCATGTCTCTTTGCACTCTTGATCCTTCTCATAACTGACTCCACCACTATGGAGTGATGTGGCAACTGAGTTTTTTGAAATCCAGGACAAGGAGGTACTCGATACATGGTATCCAGCCTACGGGAATGAGGAGAGGTGGTAAGAGGTGTTTCCCACATTCTTAACATGAGATCATGCAAGATCTCATGAATAGGCAAAGTAGCCGCTTCCTTGGGAGCTTTAGGATATTGTAAAATCTCCAACTCCTTTGCTCTGGGCTCTGTTTCAGGAACCACTGTGATGGAAAGACCCCTAGTCACCTCCCTGATAAAATCCTGAAAGGATATATCCTCTGGAGGAGACATCCTACGTTTAGGAGAAGAAGGCTCCTCAGAGAGAAGTACTCTGACATTGACAGAGCTGTCAGAGTCATCGGAGGATTCAAAATATCTTCTGTCCGGGTGCTCTTGTAAAGCACGATACCGATACCGATCGAAGTTGGTACCGGAGGGGTCCGGTACCGGCCTGTCGATACCGGAGGAAATAGCATGACTCGGTGTTGGTAGCATACTCGCTGATGTCGATGCTGTCAGTACCGGTACCGATATCGGTGCCGGAACCGGTGTCGGTACCAGTTGAACTGTCTGAAGCGGTCCCGAAGGCACCGATGCCGCAAGGAGAGCCGCCAGACTGCGCTGAATAGCCAGGAATCTCTGGTCAACTGACGCTGCCGATACCTGGGTGTCGGTACCGGACGAAGCGGCCGGTACCCCAGAGCATGGCACCAGTAGTTCTGCCGAGGTTGAGGCCTCGAGAACATCCTGGAGCCCCGATAATGCTTTGGAAGCCGAAGCCTCCTGCCGGGGCAATTTTGCTGGGATTTTTTGCTGGGACAAGTCCCTCAAGGGCAACGCCAGAGGCATCTCGATGCTTGGAAGGAGATCTACCCTTTGAGGACCGGCCAGATTTATGTTTGGTTACCTGAGATCCATGGGAGGAAGACAAAGCCCTGGAAGACGTCGATGCCACGGATGCTGCATCGGAGGGAAAAAGGGTGCTAAGCTTAGCAGCTTGGTTCTGCTGACCCCTCTTCGACATCATCCCACAGGCAACACACTCCGAGATGGAGTGGTCAGGACCTAAACATTTGAGGCACCACTCGTGAGTGTCGGAGACGGAGATGGTACCGCCACACTTGGAACACTTTTTAAAACCCGAAGCGGGTTTTTCCATGTTGAGGAAAAATTGGGCCTAGTGCTCAAAATGGTGTATGGCACCCGAAAGAAAAAAGGCTGGAAAATCCAGATAAAAGATTAGAATTTTTTTTTTTTTTTTAAAGAAGAAAGAACCGGTGGTACTGGTATAGCGTCGAGGAAGGCAGATGCTACCACAAAAAAGAATGAAAAATATGGGATAATTTCTGTGGTGACAGGTAAACGACCTGCTGGCTCCACAGAAAATGAAGAAATGGAGAGAGGCAGTTGGGAAAGGCGGGAAGGCAGCACGAAGGCGCTGTGGGATGCTCCCAAAAGCTTTCTAATTGGACGCTGGGGAGCGTTCCCACGCAGGCTCCTTCGGTACCGACGATACCCATATGTGAAGACTACATTCCTGCTTGTTCCTGGAGATTATCCGTTTATATAGTTGAGCATTCCAGTAACACTGAAATAGCTCCGACGGCCTGTAGGCAAAGCTAACGGAGCACAGGAGCGACTTGTACCACAGGATCACACTGCAGCACTAATACGCGGGTCACACACTGTGCTCCTAAGCTGATTTACCCCAGGAGTGCACATTGCACTGATAACACTGAAACAGCACTGATGATACTGAGACGTGGCGATGTATAACTACACACTGCCCTAACACTGAGGTGGTGCTGCTATACCAAAGGAGCGCTCACTGCACTGATAACACCGAGTCCCTAGTTCACCACAGGAACACTCTGTACTGATACCTCTGGGGGTCTCTGGTAACCTGCATGTTTTCACTCATAAAAAGCTCCACATGAGCTTAAGGCAATCTCTTTTTATCTTTTTTAAACTGAATATTTCTTTCATTAGAACTTTAAACTTAAAAGCAGAAATCTTGATCAGAACAGTTAAGATGGCTAAAGAAAGGACAGGCTGCAGAGGGCCTGGGGTAGCAGAAGCCAGGCAGGAAAGGAAATAACAGCCCGGCTATTTAGAATAAGATCATGAAGAGGGGAGCAAGAGAAGCCAGGGTGACCGGAAGGCAAACGGAGATCAGTGCTGCAAGCCCTGTGGCCTCTCTTTCTTCTCGGTGGGGCTGGCTATGTTCCAGAGAGAAGACTTCAGCCGCGAAGGATGTCTCAGAAGCCAGTGTGGCACCTACTCCAGAGAAAGCATCTCTAGGCCAAGCACAGCCAATTCCAAGGTCGCCCACTGACCAGCTGTGACAGCCCTCGCTCTCCTCTCTGCCCTGCATGGAAGAGCCGAGGGTCAGCTGGGCCTCCGACCTGATACAGGCCCCAGGAACCTAAAACAGTCTCCAGATCAGAAAAATGCTGGGTTCTTGCTTTTGGTCTCATTCCCAGGACTTCGTTCTTATGATTATACACTCATTTCAGGTTTAAAATAAAGCATAGATGCTGACAGTTTTAACAACCTTCTTGCCAGAGTTCACTCATCAGCCATTCGTGTTTTGGACCCACTCTGCATGTAGCAAGGGGGCTTTGATGAAGAGCGGGACGGGAGCAGCATCGCTCTACTCACATTTAAGAGATTGGGGGGCTGACTGACTCAAAAGAGTATCAGAAACGCCCTGACTGTTCACTCAGCAATAAAACCAAAATAGACACCGAAACCGAGAAAATGACGGCAGATAAAGCCCGTATGGCCTATCCGGTCTGCCCATCCATACCTACTACTGAGCTCTAGAATCCCTTCCCCACCCTCGGAGATCCTCTGTTTATCCCCTGCTTTCTTGAATTCAGATACAGTCCTCGTCTCGCATCCACCAGCCTTTCCGTCAAGAAATATTTCCTTAGATTACTCCCGAGTCTATCCCCTTTCACCCTCATCCTATGTCCCCTTCTAGAGCTTCCTTTCAAATGAAAGAGGCTCTCCTTCTGTGCATTTATGCCATGGAGGTATTTAAACATCTCTATCATAATCTCACCCCCTCCCTTCCTTCTTCCAAAGAGATCTTTTAAGTCTGTCCCCATATGTTTTATGATGAAAACCACTGACCTTTTTACCCGCCTTCTATACCATCTCCATCTTTTTTAAAATTTATTTATTTAATTTAAAAGGGCTTTTTATACTGCTTTATCATTTTAGTCAAAGCGGTTTACATTGTAACTTAAAGTTGGCAATGCACATTAAACATTGATAACTTGGATTTTTCCTGAGGCAATGGAGGCCTAAGTGACTTGCCCAAGGCCACAAGTAGTACTAGTGGGAATTGAACCCTGGTCTCTTGGCTCCCAAGCCAGTGTTCTAACCACTAGGCTACTCCTTCATTCCTTTTGAAGGTGCAGTCTCCAGAACTGCATACAATAGCCCAAAAGAGGTCTCACTAGAGACTTATACAGAGACTCTGCCTCCTCCGACTTCCTGCTGCCCTAAACCAACCTTATGGCTTTCGCCATCACCTTTTCTACCTGTCCGGCAACCTTAGTTTCATTGTCTATGATTACCCCCAGGTCCCACTCTTCTTTTGTGGACAGAAGCACTTCACCCCCTATCCTGTACCACCGCCTTGGGTTTTTGAAGCCCCAATGCAGAACCTTAATGAAGTCATTTCAATTAGCTGTCAATGAATTATCAAAAGATTTTTCTAATACTGAGTGGCAATGAAGTTTTAGATCACCGAGAAATCCTCAAAGTATCACTAGTCTATTTCTGTGTCCTCCTCTGCTACTCTTATTCCCGACTCGCCTTCCTTCTGGCAAAACTGCCACAGTTCTAACCCTTTTATTTCCCATATTTCTAAGATATAGAGTACTCTCCCATCAACCCCTATGCCCACCCCTGAGGTTAGGCTTCCGTTATCTAAAGCGCTCCAATCATGCTCTGGATAGATTAGGGCTGCCGTCAATGCCAGTTTGCGGTGACAAGGAGCCCAGCAGCTTCTAGATTTATTACCAGCCTACAACGGTGAGAGGCGCATCGCTGGAGAAGACCAAAAAGGCTTCAGGTACTTCTAACAGACTCAGGAAGGAAACAGAACCCAAAGGAAGGAGACCCTGAACAGCAGCAGGAGAGAATTATTTCATAACATTTTTTGGTAGCTTCTCATTGTCTCTTTGGTCCTGTTACTGTACAATGCTGAAGTCACTTGAAGTTAAATCACTTTGAAGAAAAAAAGTAATTAAAATATCTAGGAGTTGTCATGCTCTTATTCACCCTGGGTGTGAAAGGAGGTCAACCAGGGCCTCTACAATTTCTGCCCCCCCCCAAGCAAACAATTTTTTTGTTTTTACTCCTGCCTGCATTTTGTAATTACTTTTGCATCATATTTAAGAAATGAAAACAAAGAAAATGTATAGTTAATGATATAAAACAATTTCCTATTGGTCTACTGAATTTATATTAGAAACATTGTGGGTAAAACTCTTTGCATGCACACTATAACAAAGAAAAACATTTGTCTCTACCAATCTGCCCGGCAGTTAAATTCATGCAAACTTTACCAGAAAAGATGTTAACCTAGGAATATTTAAAAAGGATTATCCTTCCCACAAAGACAATACTCACATAGGTACCTTTTCAGATTGTAGTCGCAAATATATTCAAATTGAACCTGGCAGGCACCTCCCCAAGCATAATTTTTTTTGTGTTTTTTCTGGATGACACACCCTGACAATAACTGAAATGCCGCCCCAAGCATGTGCCTGCTTTACTGGTGGCTACAGCCAGTCCTGGACAACACCTTCCCCCCCCCAAAAAAAAACAACAACAACGTAGAAGCAAATATCTTCTGTTTTTTTTCCTTAAAACATATGTTGTACATACATAATGCGACATGCTTATGCGGCACACTGACAAGCGATCAGTTATGTGTCTGTTTCCACTCTGTGCTGATGGCACATTTGGAGTTATCGCAAGTCTCCCAAAACTATCCTGGTGACTAGATCACCAGTCAGATTTTGAGGATATCTGCAAAGAGTATACAAGAGATAAATCTGAATACATTCATGACTCCTACGTAAATTGATCGCATACATATTCCTTGTGGCTATCCCAAAAATACAGCTGGCTGTGGGAGTCGTCCAAACAGGTTTACAAAGCCCTCGGCTCAGCTGAAACATTTTTGGCTATCTGCTCACTGCTGTAAAAGGGGTCAAGGGGTAAAGGCAGAGTGGGTACCCACGAGGCTTGCAATGGTCTTGCTCAGCAATAGCTCCAAAGCGGCTAAAGTGGACAAAGCGTTCTCGGTTCCCATGATGCGCATGCTTGTGATGGGGGCACATTTGCATACAGTAGGCACTATTTGCATAATAATAGCTGTAATTTGAATATGTATGATTGTCATGGAAATGTGGTCCTCAGGGCTCTCAGAACATACATCACATCTCCCCTTCCCCATCCCACCAGAGCTAAAGGTTCATTTGCCAGGTCCGATGAGGCAATTATCCCCCTGGCCACCGGCATGAAGGGCTTAGTGCACCAAAGGGGTTTTCCCATTTTTCAGTGCTGGGAAAAAAGCAGAATATATCTGAATTCAAAAGGGAGGTGGCATAAAAAGACATTATCCCTCTGCCGCCTGTATCTGTGGCTTCTGTACTATCTTCCTGGGCTTGCAAGCCAACGCACTGTGAAACAGTATTGGATTTTAATTTTCACTCAATATTTCCAACCCCCCCCCCCCCACCCGATTCCTTTCTCTCCTTCCTTCCATCCTTCTGCGCAGGAGGTGCTCACGTGACTCTCACACTATTACTAGCAGATACAGCATGCCTCCCCCCACGACATAGCAGGGTCAGGCAGCAGCTCTGTTAGACAGAGGCTCGCTCTACGTGCTTCTGGTGTTAATGTGCTTCTGGGCAGATTTAACAGAGGACACGCAAAGCTGTGCAATAGTCAGTCACACGAGAGACTCATTCCAGCTGCTGTCTGCTGCCATCCAGGTGTTCCTTCCCACTTCTCCCCCTGCGCTCAGCCATCTTCAATGACTCCCCAGCCTCCAGATCATGTTCCCCCCCTCCCCCCCGCAACTTTCCTCAAGACTTGTCCCCTTTGAGAACTCTATAAATGTTCCTCTTGGCTCAGACCCGCTCCATTTCCTGCTGCTCAGCTTAGTCTTGTTATGTTGTTTATTCTCACATACTGCACAGAGAAATCAGGCTAGGAAGATCAGGATGTGTTTTACTGGAACTATCATTACTGGAGACCAGCACCTCTCACAACCTGTTCCAGTTGCAGCTCAGAAGTTATATGTGAAATGAGCTGGCAGTCTAAGTCCATATTTAGGAGTCATAGCAGACGTGTTCACGCCACGGTGCCTGTCAGATTCCTATGAATCTGTGAATTCTGCTGCTCACCACGTCACTGATCTGTGACACGGACACAAGGAGAGAGAGACTACATGATTTATTGAATTTCTATAAAGCCTCCACTGAGAAATCTCAGGATGCTTACAAAAGCGAATAGAATCGATGCGGGAGCTGCGCGGGCGAGGAAGCACCTGGCCCTGCACTCATCTACTGGGCTCCCCAAAACCCGTCTTTGAGGGCTGCAAACCAGTTGTGCTTTGAGATTTCCATAATTAATTCACATAAGATAAATTTGCGTGCATGCATTGTCGCCATAGTATGCAAATATACCTTATGCATATTCATTGTGGCAATTCTGCAAACCAGGCTGGTTTCCAGTCTTCAAGGACTAAATTTGGGGACCTAGTTGAAGCACAAACATGAAAAGAAAAATGTGCTAGTCAGGAAACCCCGAAGAGAAACAAAGGTTGTTTTGGGTCTGGGCAATGCCAGACCAAGCAGGCAGTTACCTATCCCACTCAGGCAGGAATGCCTGACTCAGAAGACCTCCTGGGGCACGGGTTCTATTCCCAGCAGGCCATAAATAATTCATGCAGGCCTCCAGGCTAAATAAAGCAACAATGCATGGCAGCACCGTCTTTTATCTGGTAAAACCCAGATTATTCTGAATTTCTTCAGAGCTGATAGCATCTGCGGCTTTGTACAGATGAAACATAGGTAAGTTAATGCAGGGACACAAGCTAGAGAAGCGCTAGGATCACACCGGCACAATCAGCCCAACGAAGACCTCTTAACCCATTACTAAAGGCTGGCGATCGGTTGGCATGTGTTTAAATGCATGGCAACTGGCAGCCTAGAATACTCGGATGCCAGCAACTGCACGGTAAAGGCCATGGGGCGATGGGGCCGAGAGTGGGCATGAAGAGCACATGGGCGCTAGCGTGAGGGCTACTGCCAGCACTCAGTGGTCACGTGGCCTATAACGTGAGGTCACCTAACACTACCTCTAGGAGAGTCATTAGGTGAAGCTGCCTTATGAGAGCGCACATCAGCATTTGCATCCCAAGTTAACGGCTGGGGACATTCTGGTCACGCCCCTGACATCTAGCGCAAAGGCTCTACACTTCATGTGTGTTTGTTTTGCATTTTAAGTGCAGAACCTTAGTGCGCTTTAGTAAAAGGAACCTTTGGAGGCCATTAGAGGCGAAAAGTACTTTCACGGCGACGTCTGAGACGAAATACAGTAAATCCAGCCACGGCTTTGCCAAGATTAACGCACCTAATGGATAGAGTGCAGCCTTCTAGCTCTGCAGAAAAACGGACCCTTTGCGAGCTGGGCTGCCCTTTAATTGGACCAGCCTCAGAATTCTCAGGTGCTGCTGTTACCCACAATCTTTCCACTCCAAGCCCAAACCTGTTTTCACATGTTGCATGCGTGATGACTAACGGTCTAAAAGCGTGTGCATGTGTTTGTACACTTTATGCTCATGCAATGAAAACACCCATCAGGAACCCCTGGAATGAGCCCCAGTGCTGAACACGCTCTGCCTCACAGCCTCTTGAGAACATAAGAGATGCCATACTGGGTCAGACCAAGGTCCATCAAGCCCAGAATGCTGTTTCAGCTCAGAAGGGACTTGGTCCTGTGCTGTTCTCTTCCCCACGCCTCTCGGCTGCTTCCAAATGGACTTATCTGTACTCAGTATAAGTGGTTAAGGTCGCAGTCTCTCAGATATACTGCTGATGCCCTTGACTCTTGTATTGTTGCCCCCTGAGAGAGACCAAGGCTCAGGCTGTGCTTTATCTGTGTCCAGCCATGTGCTGGGCTGTACCTCAGGGCGAAACTCTCACCAGTCTTGCTTCTGCCAGAGAGACGGTGGGTCATATTATATACTGCTCTGATTGGCGTGCAGAGAGGTGTTCTGTGTCTGGGAGAATATTTCCACAGGAAATTATCAAGCTGTGGGTGTTACAACAGGTTCAAGGATCTAAGACTGAGAATGCAGGAAGAGCAATTATTCCCCTTCCCCCATAAAAAACCCCCTCCCCTGCACAAAAGCAATATTAGTAGTCAGGATGAGTAGGGAGACAGTGAACACATCCATCTTTTGCTCATTTAAGCATCAAAACCAATATCTGGGGGCAGTGTTGGGCAGAGTATCTGGGTTCAATTTCTGGCACAGATCTTTCACTCCTGGGGGTGCTCAGGGCACAGTCTTAGGGGGGATGAATTTAGCCAGTCTCAGGCCCCAAAGTTATAGGATTCCAGAGGAGTCCTGCTGTGTGGCCACGGCAATAACTGGTCTAGATGGATTGGGAGGGAATATCAAACAGAAGGACAACCTCTGGATAGTTACAAATAAACGTTCCTGACATCAGACCTCCATCAGAGCTCCAAATAAGCTGAAGCCCAAAGGAACAGCAGGAAATTGCCAAGTAAAAAAAAAAAAGATGCCGGCAGGGTGCATTTCCCAGTAACTGTCTGGCGGATATTCTTATACACTGCAGATCCGAAATGATGTGGTTTGATATAACACGGACTCATAGTGTGCTCAAGGGTTGCACCTCTTTTTTGCATTACATATTACACCGTAGACTTGATATAACATAGATTTGCTTCTAATGCAGTCGAATATTTCAGACCTCAATGTTCACGTCCTATCGGCTCTACAGTGCACTCGTAAGAGCATCTCGTGGTGTAAGTGCCAGTGGTCTTACTGGGCGGTGATGCATCTCTGTTCTATAATGGTTATAAAAGTCTACTACCAGGGACAGAAAAATTGCGGCATAGCGGCTTAATAATCCCTTACTCGTGGGGGGGGGGGGGAGGGGGCATCAGCCCCTCACATGAGCTCTCATTTCATTCACCAGCTAGCAGATACAACTGTGCTATTCTCCTGGCTGAAGCACCGAGTTTCCAGTCTCATCACTCCCTCATTTTCATGCCCTAGCAAACCACTGAGGCTGAAATTTCAATTAAGAAAGAGAAATAATTACCCAGAAATCCCTCTTTTCAGCAACAATGGCAGCCAAGAATACAGCCCCCCAACCCAACAATCACTTTCTGATTCTTCGGGGGGGGGGGGAGGGGGAAGAGAACTGATGAGACAGGTGTGTGTGCAGAGGGGGAGGGCATATAAGCCTGCTTGATTCAAAGCCACCCCTGAAAGGAAGACTCCAGGTTGAAAGGAGAACGACAAGCGAGAACCTGCAGAGAGTCTGGGCTCCTGGAGAGTTTTATTGCACTTCTGCATGATTTAAGATGTCTCAGCCCCAGCTCTTATCCTTCCTGCAGGAAACAATCAGAGGTGCACCACTTTCCCTGCCCGTATTCTGTCTGCCCGCTGACATACTACTAATAGCACTGTGAATCCTGCTCCGCTGCTAGGAAGGCTTGTACGCTAAAGCTGACGTCTGGTTTTACAGCACAGACTTATTATTCTTTCTTAGGGAGGACTGGGGGAGGGGGGGGGTTTCAGAGTTTACTGGTATTGAATTGAAAAAGCCTGATGGCTGAGAGATGTACAACTAAGTCCTTTAAGCAGCAGTTCCCAACCTAGTCCTTGACAGCACCCTTGCCAGTCTGGTCTTCAGGCTATCCAAAATGAATATACATGAGCTATATCTGTCGATGCAAATGCATTTTGTGCATATTCACCATGGATAGCCCGAAGCTTGGACTAGCTAGGAAATGCCAGAGGACTGGACCAAGAACCACTGCTGCAAAAAATGAAGTCTCCGAGTCTGGGAACCATTTGCTTCTTTGGCTCAGCCTGTAGAGCCGCCTTTCTCCCTTCTATTCCAGCTCTGTCAGAATCAGTGTTGGGATTCTGCCCCTATGAGCCTTCACTCACAGCTTCCCAGGGATTTCCCCCTATTTAATAGACTCCCCCACTGTTCCTAATCAAGTTATTGCCACAATGGTCCTGAAGCTGTGAGCCACACACCACGGCTCCCTCCAGAACCCTGTATCACAGGATCTAAATTTGGCTACCAGGTATCACCCTTAATGATGACCCTGTCTCACTCTGACCCCTAGGGGCTGTGGTTGCTACCTGTGCAGCACCTACAGTACAGTCTCAGCTCCGAGAACCCACCAGGGACCTTCTAAGCAGAGGCGGAGGGACTTCAAAATCTGTAGGAAGACTATTGGCCATTCCTGGTTTTCTGGCACCTGCAATCCTGATTTCAATGATAGTGCTGTCTACAAATCCCACAATTCACTGGTAGAAATGTTAAAAAAATCATGTCCACCCTGCAGTTTGCCTGCCAGGAACTGGGTCAGCTGATACTTTGAAGCAATCTGCAGTCAAAATTAAACTAGCAGTCCTCATCCCCAAATCTTGGGGCCCAAACAGGTCCAGTTTTCAGACAATTCCTAATGAATATGCACAACATAGATTTGTAGACATGGTCAACAAAGCTGGTTGATTTGCATATTTTGGTTGACTTGAAAAGCAGATCTATTTGGGCAGGCCATGGGGACACCAGTGTTCAGATCCAGTGCAGTAATCCCTACAAATTCACAGCAAAACTAAAATAGAAGAGGAATGTGGGTCAGCAAACTGCCCCCACCCCAAAACACAAACAGGGCTTGTATGCAGAGATGGTGTTCCATCTGACCCAGGCCAACCTTGAGAAGTTGATCAATCCTGATCTTAAAACTACAAGTCCATCAATGAAAAGGGCTAAACCAACACTGGATCAGCCTCTTGGGGTCCATATGTCACCCAAGCTCCCATGTTTCACAATGAGGCAAATGTTGTGTCTGTCCATCTGTCCGTATCAGATGCAAATTGTGTGCGCATACTTTGTCAGCCAGCCTGCATTTTCTCAAGCTGTTTGAAGCTTAAGGCACAGTCTACTGTCTGTCTTTCTCAAACCTCCAATAAAATGGCTTCCAAATGCTGACATGAGCACCGTAAGAAACAATCCCTAAGCCCTTTTGAACAGAAAAACAAGTGTCATAGGATGGGGCGCTCAATTCTAATTTTCATTTTGCACCTGTGTAGATCAACGCCAAGCTCCATCAGCTGAAACCTGAAGGACTTCCAAGCGTTTAGAAGTCAAATGTTTCCGATTTCAGCGTAAACTACAAGATTATTCTTTGAAAGACGATTCTCCTTCCTTTGACTTTTCAGTAACATCTGAATACCTCTTAGAATTTGCTTCCAGATAAATGTGCATCACCATTGACCATAGGCTGAACCAGTGTTTCACTTGACTTTTTTGAAGGTTTTGTTTGCTTCATAGAAGTAAGAATATTCAGCTAAGATGGTGGTTCCCATCCAATGGGCCATGGAAAACATTCACCACTGTCTGATGCTCAGGTCCAGATTGGCATACAGACTCTCCTCTCAGCACCTCACAGCCTCCAGTGGTGGCTCTTTTCAAAACACATGTATGATTACTCAGGCCAATCTTAAGGATACCGTATAAGCTTTGCAATATGGGAATTAATAGGCAGCATGTAAAGCATGGATAGTTAGGCTCTGTGTTGTGCAACATATACATTGCACAGAGCACCACCTCCTCTTCCACCTCGTCATGAGTCCTCTCCTTGTCTGAACTGCTTTGCTCTGTGGAGGCTGGTATACCATACGTTTTCATTAATATAGGTGTGCCTTGGACTTGAAAAGGTTGTGAAATGCTGGGCTTAGTCACGGAGGTGTTCTCGATTCCTGTTCTTGAAACCCTTTCTGCACATATGCAGTTTTGAATGAGCAGGTGTCCTCATGCTGCTGGCTCCTTGTTGGACTTCATCTTCTACTCTCAGTCTGGCAAATGGTGGGCACCCACCTGACACTTAGTTTTGTACTGAGCAACTCCTCTCTCAAAGTATTTTGAGAGTTTTTCAGTTATGAAAAACTCAAAAGAGCCAAAAACTAGAACAGACTCACATATCCTTTATCGCTTGTAGATTGGTATTATCATCTGTTCGCTCTATGTGGAGGCAACTCAAGCTGCCAAAGGGTTTCTCAGGCAACCTGACTAGGGAGACAGCAGACTCCTGACCAGAGGTCTCCTCCAGATGCTAAGGGACGCATGAGTAAGCTCAAAATAATATTTCTTTGG
Source organism: Ichthyophis bannanicus (assembly GCA_033557465.1). Taxonomy (NCBI): domain Eukaryota; kingdom Metazoa; phylum Chordata; class Amphibia; order Gymnophiona; family Ichthyophiidae; genus Ichthyophis; species Ichthyophis bannanicus. Next base: position 65,463,410 of record CM066044.1, on the reverse strand, counting down.
AATAAATATCTTTTATGGGGTAAGGATATACAGTAGGGCCCTATATTCAAAGGACTTATGCTCTGACTTTCAGAGTTATGCTCCTAAACTGACCTCTTTGAAAATTTACTAGGGCTGAATGCTCAATATTTTATTTAAAAATTTCACTTAACTCCTAAATTTAGGTACATAAAGAGTGGGTGGCAACGGAGGAGGACTTAGGGTGGGGAAAAAAAGGTTAGGAGCTGAGCACTGATTTCCAGCACGAAGCAGCTATATTACGCTCCTAAATTTAGGAAAATGAATGGCAGGCCTAAATTAGGGAGCATAATTTTTAAGCTCCTAAATTAGGATGAATTTTTAGTTGAAAATTTAGGCTGCTAAATGTGGCACAAGTTTAGGAGCTCAGCTTTTTTTTTTAATATCCCAGGGAGAGACTCGGGAGTAGCATAAAGAAGTGTTGCTTCGTGGAGAAGAGCTGAAATCATTTATTAACATTTGATAACAGAGCCCACCCAGGGCAGGTTGCAATAAAACCAGCTTTCCAGGCTTGGAACAGCCTCCCTGGGAAGACTGTGAGGAGCAAAGCCTGGGATAAGCACAGAAGATCCTTAGCAAGGAGCACAGAATGATCAGATGAGGTCTAAGGGGTAACGCAGCTGGCAGAGAAAATGGGTTGAGGCGTCAAGATCTGGAGACTTTCGTGCACTATTATTTTTCTATATTAATCCTGTGTCTCAAGCCCCAACACATCCTCCTTCACTGCCTTCATTTTAGCGAATCATCTGAAAAGGTGTAGTTCCAAAGGGCTAGTTTGGGGAACACGTGGGAATAGCGCCTGACCCAAATGTTCCCAGTGCTGGTGCAGAATTGACTTCACACAAAAATATGACCTCCCTAGCTCCTCTCCCCTCCCCCACCCAAAACTAAGTAGGAAAACTTGCTTATGAATAATCATTCTGCTGTTTTCAGATAAAGGCCCCCAATGGTAGTCTGTAAAGCTCTTGCACATAGCAGATGTGTGCAAGGCATTGCAATAAATGTCTGTATTTCGTACAACCTGCCGCTTACAAGATCTTGGAATTCATGCGGCTGGAACAGAAAATTCCTTTCTTGCTGTCGCAGCTAAGCACCCATCTCTTTTGTGGTCTTTAACCCTCCTCCATTCCGCACACGATAATTCATGAACCCTGACCTGCTCCCCCTCTCTCTCCCAACCCCCCACCGCCTTCTAAATCAAACGGAGATCGATACAGGAATCAGACGCAACCCTTTTAAAGATCTCGCCTGTCTGAAGCTTCCAGCTAATGATCTCTGAGTTGCAATGCCCTGCACATTAGTCTCTGGTGACTGGATAAAAGGAAGGGGTGTTTAAAATGCACCAGCAAGTCCCCTTTTCTTATACCTTGTCCCCACCCCCTCATTTCTTCATTGTCACAAAAACAGGCAAAGCCAACCACACAGAAGGAGAAATATGTAGACAACAAATTCACACCCACCCAGTACCCTGCACCTGCTTGGGATTCCCAGGACATTAAAAATTAGAGGGGGGAGGGAGGAACTGTCCCTTCTCTCCAAATTTCTCATCCTTTCCAGTTTCTGTTTCTCGATCTTCTCTCCTGAACACGTCTCGGTCCTTCAGGGTGTTCTCCTTACAATCTGGCTACAAGCTGTCAAAGCCCTGTTCTCACGATCAGTTCTCTGACTCCCCCCTATCCCGGTCCCTCTCAGAGAACCTCTAGCCTCCCAGTCACACCCTGTAGGGCATCTTCTTGCAGACCTCTGCATGCCTGGGGAACAAACAAACCAGAATCAGCCAGCATAAGAGAGAGAATCTGCTTGCCTTTGGCACTGGGCTGGACCTTTCAAGTTTCCCAGTGCTCTGCTGGGTCTGCAGCAGCTTGCTCAGGGCAGCGGCGAGAGAGCTGAAGCTTTAGCGCATCAGAAAGATGGACTCAGCTATCAACTGCAGCTTTTGGCTTTCATTTTAATAAAAGAAAACAGAACGCGGCAGTTGTTTCAGAGGGAGAAGCTGCTGTTCTGTGTCCCGAGAAGCAGAATGACATATGAATTACAAACATCCCCCTGGAATCCATTTCCTTAAACCCGTATTTCATTGCCGCTGAGCTGAACAGGCTACACAATCTCTAAACCTCTTACAAATTCTCAGATATAAACTATACATTAGATGCGTGCACATGCAAGGTGATTCACCAAGCAACCAAATCACGCAGGGGAAGAGGTCAAACCAAGTCTTGGAAGTGAATGGAAAGGTCGAGATCAACTGCCGTCCATGGGCTTGCATCAGGAATAAACTGGGCAGACTAAATGAAGCTTGACTGTCATCTGCCATTTTGTCCTCTGTTATCTATGTCTTTCTATAGATGACGGTGCAGTATGTAGAAGGATGAATAACATTTATCAGCGGTTCTTGTTGTTGTTGTTAAGTGCCACTGAATCAATGTCAACTCATGGTAACCCTGTGGATTCAGTTCCCAGGAAATATGCTCCTTAAAGTTGCTAGAAAACATTTTTTTTCCATTGATGTAGGTATTTTTTTCTCAGGATTAGTTTTTGAAAATTCATTTTTGTCAGCACAGGGAAAAATATTTTTTCATTATTCTGACGTCGGTTTTGCTAGTTTTATCTGTGATGCCGATATTCTAGCTGTCTTTGCGGATGACCAAAGAGCATATCCGAGCTTCAATCCCAAATGATTCCCGAAAGGCGCAGCTTAGGTGTCATAAGTAAGAAGCAGGGAGTTCTGGAATAATCCATAAAAACGAATCATCAGAATCATGACCTCTCCTATGATCTCTATCGACTCCACTGATTCTATAAACCATTTTTTCAAAAATCAAAAACTGTCCAGGAATGGCTGGAACATGTAGAGAACTGTAAAAAATGTAGAATATTGTTCTCAAGAACTCCTAGCAGATAAATGCTTATCCAATCTAGTCTGCCCAGTTATCACTTGCCTACGATATCGCTGCAGAGCTTACCCAATCTCCAATAATCTCCCTTTTACCACCACACCTCTGAGTATGCTTTAATTCTCTCGCTGCCCCCACATTTACTGGGGAGAAATTTTAGGCATCCACCACCCTCTCATTAGAGAACAATTTCCTCAGCTTTCACTTAAGCCCTTTACACGTTGTATCATGACAACCAGATGGAAAATGCTGCCTTTCTGGTACTCTAATAAAGCCTGCTAGATATGTGAATATTTCTCTCATAGTGCCCACTGTCTGATCTTGTTTCTTCTGTTTACATAGTAACACAGTAGATGACGGCAGATAAAGACCAGGACGGTCGCTCTAGTCTGCCCAGCAAGGTGGTAAGAGTAGGTGCACCTGCCGCTCCATGCAAGTCACCCCTCCCCATGCCTTTGTTTAGGGGTGTACTCACTGCTTCGAGCAGGTCACCCCTATTTGTTGAGATATGAGATAATTAAGTGTATTTTTATTTTACCCTGTTGCTATAAAGGGATCCACTGTGTCTGCCCCATGCCATTTTGAATTCTGTCACTGTATTTGCCCCCACCACTTCCATCGGGAGGGCATTCCAAGCATCCACCACCCTTTCAGCAAACAAGTATTTCCTGACGTTGCCTTTTAGTTTACCCCCTTGCAGCTTCATGTTATGCCCTCTAGTTTTACAGCTTCCCCGTCTTTGGAAGAGGTTTGTTTGTTCATTATTTCTCTTTAAGTATTTAAAGTTCTGAATCATATCTTCCCTGTCCCTCCTCTCCTCCAGAGTGTACATATTTAGGTCAAGCCTCTTCTCATAAGGCATCTGACGCAGGCTCCAAATCATTTTGGTCGCCTTCCTCTAACCATTTACAATCTATTTACATCCTTTGCAAGATATGGTCTCCAAAACTGAACACAATACTCCAAGAGAGGCCCCACCGGCGACTTGTACACGTTCAGAAGCTTGCTGCGGAAGCAAAAACGTGAAATAAAGACTTTTTCAAGTACTTTCGTAGCAAAAAACCTGTGAGAGAGTCAGTTGGTCCATTAGATGATAGAGGGGTTAAAAGGGCACTAAGAGGCGACAAGGCGATAGCGGAGAGACTGAATGAATTCTTTGCTTCGGTCTTTACTGAGAAAGATGTAGGGATGTTACCCATGACTGAAGTGGTATTTAAAGGTGCGGAAGAACTGAAGGAAATATCGATACATCGGGAAGATGTATTATAATTATTAGATAAACTGAAGAGTAGCAGATCACCTGGACCAGATGGTATACATCCAAGGGTGTTGAAAGAACTGAAATATGAGATTGAAGACCTGCTATTAGTAATCTGTGAATTTTCATTAAAATCATCTGTAATACCTGAAGATTGGAGGATCGCCAACGTAACGCCAATTTTTAAAAAGGGTTCCAGGGGTGATCCGGGAAACTACAGACCGGTGGGCCTGTCGTCAGTATCGGGAAAAATGGTAGAAACCATCATAGAGAACAAAATTACTCAGCATATAGATAGTCATGGCCTAATGGGAGACAGTCAACATGGCTTTAGACAAGGAAGATCTTGTCTTACTAATTTGTTATGTTTTTTTGAAGGTGTGAATAAACAGGTGGACAAAGGTGAGTTGGTTGATATTGTGTATCTGGACTTTCAGAAAGCCTTTGACAAGGTCCCACATCAGAGACTTTTGGCAAAACTAAAGAGTCATGGGATAGGAGGCAGTGTACTATTGTGGATTAGGAACTGGTTAAAAGATAGAAAGCAGAGGGTAGGGCTAAATGGCCAATTTTCCCAATGGAGAAAGGTGAATAGTGGTGTACCCCAGGGATCTGTGCTGGGTCCGCTGCTTTTTGACATATTCATAAATGACCTGGAAAAGGGAATAACGAGTGAGGTTATCAAATTTGCAGATGACACAAAACTATTTAAAGTTGTTAAAACCCAAGAGGATTGCGGAAAATTGCAAGAGGATCTTGATAAATTAGGAGACTGGGCATCAAAATGGCAGATGAAATTTAATGTGGACAAGTGCAAAGTTATGCACCTAGGGAAGAACAACCCAAACTATGGTTACATGATGCAAGGTTCCACATTAGGAACCACCACCCAGGAAAAAGATTTAGGCGTCATTGTGGATAACATGTTAAAACCCTCGGCCCAGTGTGCAGCGGCAGCCAAGAGAGCAAATAGAATGCTATTTATCATAAGGAAAGGAATCGAAAATAAAACAAAAGATATTATAATGCCTCTATATCGTTCCATGGTGAGACCGCACCTTGAATATTGTGTGCAATTCTGGTCGCCGTATCTTAAAAAGGATATAGAGTTATTAGAAAAGGTTCAGAGAAGAGCCACCAAAATGGTAAAGGGGATGGAAGGATACTCCTATGAAGAAAGGCTAAAAAGGTTAGGGCTCTTTAACCTGGAAAAGAGACGGCTGAGGGGAGATATGATAGAAGTCTATAAATTAATGAACGGAGTGGAACGGGTAAACGTAGCTCGATTGTTTACGTTATCAGAATATAGAAAGACTAGGGGACATGCAATGAAGCTACAGGGTAAGCTATTTAAGACTAATAAAAGAAAATATTTTTTCACTCAACGTGTAATCAAACTCTGGAATTTGTTACCGGAGGATGTAGTAAAGGCTGTTAGTGTAGCTGGGTTTAAAAAAGGTTTGGACAAGTTCCTGGAGGAAAGGTCCATAAACCATTATTAAGAAGGGACCAAGGATATCAATGCTTCACCCAGTACAAGCCTTGTAGAACCTATGTCTTTTGGGGAAACTGCTAGGTACGTATGACATAGATTGGCCACTGTTGGAAACAGGACACTGGGCTTGATGGACCTTGGTCTGACCCAGTATGGCATATCTTATGTTCTTATGTTTTTATGTGGCATTAATAAAGAAAATAAGAGGGAAAACTCCGTAGTCGTACAAGCAAGTCCACAAGGAGCAGAGAGATACATGGCCACACCAACTGAGATTTCTGAGCTTTCAGCAATCAAAATAAGAATTTTTATTTCTTTATCTGTGAAGAATTAGGTAGAAGACATTCAATGTGATATGCTGACCCCTGATGCAGATTTAGAGCCAAAACCTGGCCAAGTCCAGTCTTTTATACAGAGTTTAAATAAAATTGTTCGTTTAATGATAGTTGCTGTGGCCGTGTAGCTCTCTGCTTGCAATGGCACTAATACCTCCTTCCTTTCTGCTGGTGATTCCTCTTTATATGCAACCCAGCATCCTTCTGGCTTTGGCCACCAACTTGTCACACTGTTTTGCCACCTTGAGATCTTCAGAAACAATCACTCTGAGGTCCTTCTCCTGGTCCATGCACACCAACCTCTTGCCCCCTATCACATACAATTCCCTTGAATTTCTGCTTCCCAAGGTGCATGACACTGCACTTCTTCACATTAAATCTTAACTGCCAAGCATTAGACCATTCTTACAGCTTTTGCAGATCTTTCAAATGTTCTCCACTCCCTCAGGAAGAGTCCACTTTGTTGCAAATTTTCATGTCATCTGCAAAAAGACAGACTTTTCCATTCAGTCCTTCAGCAATAGCACTCAAATACATTTAACAGTACCGGTTCCAGGACTGATTCCTGGGGCACGCCTTTAATCACCTTCCTTTTATCTGAGTGAGTTCCATTTACCATCACCATGTGTCGTCTGTCAGTCAACCAATTTCTGATCCAGTTCACCATCTTGGGACCCCTCCCTAGGCTGTTCAGTTTATTGATAAGCCTCCTCTGAGGAACAGTATCAAAGGCTTTGCTGAAATCTAGGTAGATCACATCCCTCGCATGCCCTTGATCTAGTTCTCTGGTCACCTAGTCAAAGAACTCAATCAGATTTGTTTGGCATGATCGTTGCCTCAGATCATGTAACCTATTGGTTTCAAGAAAGTCCATTATTCACTCTTTCAGGAACACCTCCATTACTTTTCCCCACCACCGAGGTAAGTCTTACTGGCCTGTAGTTTGCCACTTCTTCGCTATACACTTTTCTGAAGAGGTACCACATTTGCCTGTTTCCAGTCCTGTGGAATGTCTGTCTCCAAGGATCCATTCTTTAAAGGCACTGCCAGAACCTCTCTGAGCTCTCTCAGTATCCCAGGTTGTATCCCATCCAGTCCCATGGCCTTGTCCACTTTCAGTTTTGCAAGCTGTTCAAACACATCATCTTCTGTGAATGGTATAGTATCTACTCCATTCCCATTTGTATACTTGTCAATCACAGGTGTTCCTTCTCCAGGATTTTCTTTAGTAAAAACAGAACAGAGATATTTGTTTAGCATTTTTGCTGTTTCAATGTGACTCGTTCTTGGCACTTTTGAGTCTTGCAGTTCTACCTCTGATCTTTCTCTTCTCCCAAATATACCTGAAAAAAGTTTTGTCATCACACTTCAGATCTTTAGCCATCTTTTCTTCTGCCTTTGCTATCCTTAATTCTTTTTGTCTCTTTTAGCTTTATCTTGTATTCTTTTCTGTCTTCCTCTGTTTGCAAACTTCTGAAGTTTGTGAAAACTGTGGTTTTTGCATTTATTTGTGCAGCCACTTTGGAGAACCAAATAAGTTTCCTTTTCCTCTTGTTTTTATTTACTTTCCTTACATATGTGTCTGTTGCTCCTTTTATTGCCTCATTTAGTTTAGTTTAGCCCACTGCAATTCCACTTCCCTTATCCCCCCCCCCCCACACTACCATCTCCTCCTTCAGGCACTTGGCCATTTTACTGAAGTCAGCGTTTTTGAAGTCTAGGACTTTGAGCTTGCTGTGATTGGACTCTGCCTTGGCTTTAATCTGAAACCAGACTGTGTGATGATCACCGTTGCTCACGTGGGCACCCACCCAGACATTCGACATGCTATCTCAATTGGTGAGTACTAAATCCAGCATCAAACTTTCCTTGGTCAGTTCCATCCACCATTTGTCTAAGCAATGCTTCTTGGAAGGCATCTACAATCTTTTTTACTTCTTTCCAAATTTGCAGAAGGGATACTCCAGTCCACATCGTGTAAATTAAAGTCACCCAACATGATCACTTCCTCCTTCATGGCTACCTTTGCAATATCAATAATCAAATCTCTATCAATTTCTTTGGTTTGAGTTGGAGGCCTGTAGACTACACCATATGGATGACAGTACCATCTCCTCTTTCCAACACAATCCACAGCGCTTCTTCTTTTCCCCATGTCCCCTGCATTACAGCAGCTTTAATACTGTTTTTGGCATACGAAGCGCTACTCCTCCTCCTTTTCTACCCTCTCTATCTCTTCTAAATAAATTTATAGCCAGCTATGCTATATCCCATTCATGCGACTCGTTAAACCATGTTTCTGTAATGGCCACAATGTCCAAGTCCATTTCCACCATTAGGGCTTCCAGATCAGGAACTTTGTTGACTAGGCTTCGAGCATTTGTGCTCATTGCTTTCCAGCATTTGTTGACTAGCTTGCCTGCCTTTTGCATGGATTTTGTTCTACACGCCTCCTCCCACTTGTCATTGATGTGTGGGTTAATAGTGTGGCTGTTTCCAATGTTATTATGTTTTTGCTTGGAGTGACGTCCTGAACTTGTTCTTTTCCATCCCTCACCCCCTTTCCCTAGTTTAAATGCCTCTCCACATAATGCCTGAATTTTTCACTTAGGATTCTTTTCCCTGTGAAAGAGAGATGCAGTCCATCAACATAGTATAGCCTCTTGTTGTTCCATCTATTTCTCCAGTCACCTATATATCGAAATCCTTCTTGTTTATTACCAGGTTTGGAGCTATGTATTAAAGTTGTTTATGCGATGCAGCCTTTCTGCCCCCCTTACCGAGAACAGGTAGAAAGTCTGAGAATACTACAGTGTTAACAATGGGCTTGAGTTTCTCTCCCAGAATCTGGAAATTCCTTTGAACTGCAGAGGCACTGTTTCAAGCCAGGTCATTTGTACCCAAGAGTATGATAACATCAATTTGGGAGTGCTCACTTTCTGCACTAAGTATGCCAACAATTTGGTTAGTATTTCTGCTGGCTGAAGAGCCTGGGAGGCATCTGGCCATCTTCTCTCCTTTGAACTGTGTTCCCAAGTTGGTGCCTCTGATGATGGAATCAAGTAGTAATAGTTTCCTGTTTTGTGATTTTTTCTTCATATTTGGTGCATTATCAGTAGATTGGGCATTAACCTTCTCATATAAGGGCACTTCATTTTCCACTAATTGGGCACTCTCATTTTCCAAGGCAGAGATGGCACTATGTAGGGCTATCTCTTGATGGTGAGTGTGTCTCCGTGTTACAGGTTGCAACCTACCAGAGCCCACACTGTGATCCATTTGTTCCTGGGCTGTTTGATTCTTTGTGGGAGCGGTGGTGGATTTCTTTCAATTTGTACCCTAGAGGAGGTGTGTTTAATTGCAGCTAATTGTTCCCTTAAAGCGTAGTTACTCATCTGTAACAGGTGTTCTCTGGCGACGGCGGAAATCAGTCCTCAAATATGGGTGACGTCGGCACCGACAGAGCCCGTGTGGAAGCATCCCCCCAGCTTTCAAAAAAAGACTTTGAAAGATGCCACCACGCATGGGTGGTTCCCTTCCTGCCCAAGGTGCCATCTTGCTCAGTAAGATGACATAGCTAAAAGACAGCAAAAATAAAAGATGGTAAAGAAGCAACTCCAAGGGGAGGAGGAAGGATTGTGAGGACTGATTCCTACTGTCCCCGGAGAACACCTGTTACAGGTGAGTAATTACGCTTTCTCTAGGAACAAGCAGGAAGTCAGTCCTCACATATGGGACTCCCCAGCTACAGGCTACCGAAAGCCCATAGCAAAAAACACAGTCTCCCCTCAAGGGGAGCAGCGAGCAGCAGCAATCGAGTCCGTAGTTACAGACTACAGTAGGACCCCTGGGTCCGGTGAAACCAGCACTCCGGTAGCTTGAGCACAGACGGGTCAGAGGGTAGGAGTTGCCTAAACTCCAAAAAGATTACAGAGAACAGTCTGGCCGAAGGCACTGTCCTGTCGGGACTCTCTTTCTAGGCAGTAATGGGCTGCGAAGGTATGGACTGAAGACTAGATGGCGGCCCAGCATATGTCCACCATCGGGACGGAGCACAGGTTTGCCACCGAGATCACCATGGCCGCGACATGGTGCGCCATGACAATGGCCTTCTAGCAGGAGCCCAGCCTGCTCACAGGCGAAGGCGATACAGTCCGCCACCCAGGTAGACAGTGTACGTTTGGTCACCGCCTCCCCCAGATGACTGGGGTTGTGAGATGAAAAGCTGAGCAGCTTTGCGGTGGCCCTGAGTACGCTGGATGTAAAAGGACAAGACCCTCTTACAGTCCAGAGTGTGAAGGACCAACTCACTCCTACTGGTGTGAGGTCTTGGAAAGAAGGTGGGAAGTACCACTTCCTGGTTGAGATGGAAGGATACCACCTTCGGAAAGAATTTAGGGTGCATGTGGAGCACCACCCTGTTCTTATAGAACCTGGTATAGGGCGCCTCTGCCACTAAGGCCTGAAGCGTGCTGATTCTGCAAGTGGAGGTGAGTGCGACCGGGAACACCACCTTCCACGAGAGGTATTGTAGGTGGCAGGTGGCCAGAGGCTCAAAGGGCGGGTGAGTGAGCTGCCCCAATACCACATTGAGGTCCTACTCGGTCGCTGGAGGGTGAACCGGGGGCTTTGATAAAAGCAGACCCCTTAGGAAGCGGGTCACCAGCAGCTGGACCGAGAGGGGTTTGCCATCCACCAGGTGGTGGTGCGCCTCCAGAGCACTGAGGTGCACTCTGACAGAGCTAGACTTAAGGAGCGGAGGGCAAGAACCACAGCCCACACAAGGATAGTCCACAAAAAAACTTTATTGGTGACCTTTATTAGGGTCTCCAATAAAGGTTTTTTGTGGACTATCCTTGTGTGGGCTGTGGTTCTTGCCCTCCACTCCTCCTGTACAGATTTCCTGCGGAAGGCACCCTTCTCTCCCTTGTTGGAGTTAGACTTAAGCCTGGATTGTGAGGGGTGGAAAAGGGACTGTAACACCAATCCCACCGGGCAAGAGAATGCGTCCATCCATTGCTCTGCACGCCAAGTTGAAAACCTATGCCATTTGAGAGCTTAAGCTTTCCTAGTGGAAGCCTTACAAAAGGCCAGCAGGATCTCCTCTATCTCACCCGAGAGGTTGAAAGGGGCTAGGGTCACCCTTTCAGCAACCATGCCATCAGTGACAGGAACCCCAGGTTGGGGTGCAGAAGAGCCCCTCCTGAGACAGGAGCCCTGGAGAGTTCCCCAAAAGGATGGGGGTCTCCACCGATAATCGGAGAAGTAACAGGAACCACGTTTGCCTGGGCCATTGAGGGGCTATCATGATGAGCGAGGCCTTGTCGCGGAGGGTCCTGAACAAGGTTTTGGCAATCAGTGGCGTAGGAGGGAAGGTGTACATTGAGGCCTTCTGACCACAAGACGAGTTCTGGCCTGGCAGGTATACTGTCTGCAGGAGTATACCCTGTCAGACTGCATAGGAGCAGAGGAGTACTGCCTCTCGGCAGAGGGCCTAAGACCCCATGCCCCCTGTTTGTTCACTTAGAACTTCACCACCTGATTATCTGTCTGGACCAACACCGGCTGGTGACATAGGCAATAGCAGAAAGCTCGGAGGGCTAAGTATATCACCCGTAGTTCCAGGAAGTTGATCTGCTGGATACTTTTGTCCTATGACCAGCTGTCCTCGGTGCAGAGCTCCTTGCATTGGGCTCCCCAGCTGAGCAGGGAGGTGTCCGTGGTGAGGACCCTTAAGGGGCTCGGCGCTTGAAAAGACATCCCCACTTTGAGACACTGGGGATTCTGCCACCAGGTCAGAGAGTCCGCCAACTGGCGGGTGACTGAGACTTTGTCCCGGAGGTGCCCCATGGCCTGTGTCCACTGGTCCCGAAGGCACCACTACGTGGCCCTCATGTGGAGGCAGGCGTCTGAGGTGACGTGGACCGTGGAAGCCATGTGTCTGAGGAGGTGCAAGAGGAGCCAAGCGGGCACCGAGGGACAGTGCTGTACGTCCAGAGCCAAATGGTCGGCTCGATCCCCAGGCAGGAAGACCTTTGCCTAGAGGGTGTCCAGTCTTACCCTGATGAGCTCTAGACATTGTGTCGGAAGAAGGTGAGACTTGAGGTAGTTTATCACAAACCCCAAGTGCTGCGGACCTGGATGGTGCACGCAGTCGCCTGTTGCACCTCTGAGGCCGTGCCTCCCTTTATGAACCAGTTGTCCAGAAAGGGGAAGACAAAGACCCCCTGGAGGCAGAGGAAGGCAGCCACGACTGCCAGGTATTTTGTGGAAACCCTTGGGGCGGAGTCCAAGCTGAAAGGCAGCACCCTGTACTGGTAGTGCTGGCCCCCCACCATGAACCGCAGGTACGGCCTGTGGTTAGGGTGAATGAGGATGTGGGTATAGGCATCCTTCAGATCCAAGGAGCATAGCCAATCTCCCATCTCCCTGCTGGAGGTAAGGCAGCAATTTTTCAAAGGAGAGCATCTTGAACTTTACCCTCACCAGGAACTTGTTGAGGTTGCGCAGGTCGAGGATGGGCCTTAGGCCTCCTGTTCTTTTTGGCATGAGGAAGTACCTGGAATAGAACCCCTTGCCCTTGAGATGGTGGGACACTTGTTCCACTGCTTTGTCCTCGAGAAGACCTGCAAGCTCCTTCAGTAGAAGGTCCTGGTGGAGGGGAGACTTGAGGGGCTCTTCCGGAAATAAGGGGGAGGTGTTTGAGTCAGATGGAGGAGGTAACCCTCCTTGACCACTCGAAGTGCCCAGGAATCAGTGGTGATGGTTAGCCACCTTTGGGCATAGTGGATTAGACGTTCCCTTGTGGGCTGCTGACCTCCTTGGGGTGGAGAGGCTGTGCCCAAGGAGTCAAAAGCTCCCTCCTGGTTGGGCCGGCGCCTGGAGTTTGGAAGCCTTCTGCTTATAAGGGTCATGCCCATGTCCCTTGGCTTGTTGACCCTGCTGTGGAGCCAGGGAGGCCTAAAAAGGTGGGTAGTTTCTGTAAGCAGCCCCTTTCCTCGGGTAGAAGGGCTTTTTACCCAAGCCCTTCCGTCGGGGAGGGGCAGCGGTCTTTTTGGAGAACCTGGTCCTTGTCATGAACTCGGTCTCTAGCTCGGCAGCTTTGTCAGCCATGGGCTTGCCAAAGACGTTCTCTCCTTGGCATGGGACATCAACCAATTTGTCCTGAACCCATTGCTTGAGGTCGGATGACTGTAGCCAAGCCTGGCATCTGGCATCGATGCCCACTGCCGCTACTCAAGTCGCCGACTCAAATCCGTCATAAGCTGCCCGAGACACAAACTTGGAGCACTCACGGACAGCCTTCACCAGGTTCCTGAACCACTGCAGGGGTTCCTCAGTCAGACCAGCTGAGAACCCAGTGAATTCCTTTGCCCTCTTAGGTATATGCCCATGTACAGCTGGTAGGCCTGGATGTGGCCAATGAGCATCGAGCCCTTGTAACATTGTCTGTCGAGGGCATCCAAGGTGCATGCCTCCCTGCCAGGGGGGGGGGGGCATCGAGGAGTGCATCTGACTCTTCAGTCAACGCATGGCCAATTCCACCACCATGGAATTGTGTGGTAGCAGTGATTTCTGGAAGCCTGGGCTCCGGTGGACCTGATACATCGAGTCAAGCCTCTTGCTCACCATCGGCACTGACGCTGGTGTTATCCATATATGGAGCATCAGCTGTTCCAGGATGGGAGGGATGGGCATCATGAGCGATTCCCTCGGAGGGGCCTTGTACTGGAGAATTTCTAACTCATCTGCCCGAGGGTCCTCCTCTGATTCTGTCGGGAATGCTAGGGCCTTGTACATGTCCTTGATGAAGTCAAGGAACCCCATCTCCTCCAGCAGAGACTGGCGCCAGGGCTCCAAAGCAGGAGACACCGAGGAGATGTTGCGGTGGTGATGGGTGTTGGGCGACTCCTCATCCTCCATCTCCCACTCGGAATAGTCCGTAGAGGACCCGAAGGAAGGATGGTCCGTGGGGCTCCAGGGCTGACCCCAGCCCACCAAGGCCGCAGGGCCGGTGCAGAGCAAACTGGCTGGGGATGATCGCGGCACCGTCGAGCGGGAACCAAATCAAGACCTCGGTCAAGTATCGACTCGAGGCCGGAGGACCTCAAGGATCGGCTCAGCTTCTAGGGATGTCTTTGACGTCACGGGCCAGTGGTCAGGATGGATGAACCGGCAGTACCGGACAATAGCGCCCACTGCTGGTCCATGAAGGCAGACAAACTGCGCTCCAGGGCCGCCATTCTGGACTCCAAGCCAGAAGGCTCTGCAGCCGGTTCCTCCGAAGGGTAGTACTCGACGAGGATAGTGTCTGGCGACCGAGGCCAGTCTGAGGTCGATTCCTTTAGGGGGACCTTTGCAGGCCGCTCCCTCTCCGAACCCTCGGATGAGCGTCTTGGACTGCAGGACCTGGCTCGGGACGTACCCAGCCTGTTGGATCCATCCAGGGATGCCACCTTCAAGGTTTTCTTCTTCTTGGGTTCCCTTGAGGGAGACCCCCTCTCTGAAGAACCACAGCACCACTCAGGTTTGGAGGCGCCCGCCCGAGATGTCGTGGCTTCAGATGAGGCCCTGGCCTTCGGAGGTACCGGGAACTAGGGGAAAAACTTATCATGCTGCTGCTGGCGGCTCTTGAGGGCCTTGCTGGACATCTTTTTGCAGAGACCGCATGCTGTAGGGTCATGGTTCAGCCCAAGGCAGCGAAGGCAGCAGTTGTGTGTATTGGTCAAAGACAATTTTGGTACACCGATCACACTTCTTGAAGCCACTAGCAGCCACATGAGGGAAAAAAGTACCCCAGTGAGGTCGAAGACCCGCCGGACTGCCAGTTGGAAAAAAAGGCGTGAATACGCCAAAAATGAAAAACTATAAAAAGGGGACCCAAACTCAACGCCGAGACATCGAGGTCGAGTGGCAGGAAGGGTACCGGTGCAGTACCGGAGGAGGGTATGAAACTCAGGAGAAAAAAAATCAACTTTTTCTGGGGACAAACCTGATGGACGTCTGAAGGGCTCTGTGGAAAAAAGGAGATTGAGCAAGATGGTACCCTTGGGTGGGAAGGGGACCACGCATGCGTGGTAGCATCTCCCAAAGGCTTTCTTTGAAAGCTGGGGGGCTGCTTCTGTGAGGGCTCCGTCAGTGCCGACATCACCCATATGTGAGGAATGACTTCCTACTTGTTCCCAGAGAATAGAATTAATTCTTTATGCATAGCAGATAACTTGAGACATATAGGGCAAACTGTTAGGCTCTAATTGATTCTTCTTAGAATGAAGGCACCACAGCTATTGCATTGAATACACGACATGTTGATTAAGATGGTTATAAAGCAATTCTAGAACAAGGAGAAAAGGTGGGTGTTACACCTAATTGGAGGACAGATATCAATATACAATATGACGACTATATAGGCAATGCAACTCCGGAGTGGGTGGGGTGAGGTGTAGAGAGGGTGGGAATTTAAATGTCCCTGGCCGGTAGACCTTATATGAACTGAGGGTTCACCCAGATAACTGATGTAAAAAGGCTATGCAAGGAATGTAGGCAAGCTAAATGTTCCTAAACGTGTAACCAAAATTTAGGTTGTTTGCCACTAGACCAGTAGTTCTCAACCCAGTCCTCTGTGACCCCCAGGTCGGTCAGGTTTTCAGGATATCCACTATGAATATGTATGAGATAGATCTACATACAATGGAAGCAGTGGCTGTGAACAGATAGAAATTTGATAGAGACAGAAAGATAGGAAGAACAAGGGCTTTTTTTTTTGTTTGGTTTGGTTTTTTTGTGTTTGTCCTCCTCCCTTGGTGCAGTTACCCTAACACACCACAGTGCCTCAGTAATATTATAAGAGAATAAAACAGGTTATAAATAGACTGCTGGTCACTGGACACAAAAATACAAATGACTGCAACATTTATCAAACACCCTATTCAACAGTGTGGGCTATTTTAACATAAAGTTTTGGGACCAGTAGTTTAATTTCAACATTTGTATACAGCATTCTACTATTTATACTATGTAAGCCTCAATATTATTTTGTTATTGAAATGTTGACTGTTTCACTGTAACTGTTATTCTGTTCCTTGTATGACATATGTTCGTTGTAATAACATTCTGTTCCCTATAAAGCATTTGACCTGGTGAAAAGCGGTATATAAGCCTAGCTAAATAAATAAATAAAAAAAATTATCAGCTTTTATTATCCTGGTTATATCACTTTATTTATTAACCGCCTTTATAAAGAAATTCACCCAAGAACGTTAGGACATGAAATCTTTGGCCCTAATCACTTTAACCCATTGAGTGATTAATTCTCTATTCCAAAAGAATATTTAATCATTGAAAATATATCTCGTTATTCTTAAATACCAATACTGTTTTCTTGAAGGCTTTCAAATCCTTGAGCCTCTATAAGTCTGTTAGCAGAAGAATTCTAATTAGCAGATAAATTGTAAAGTGATCAGCTCATCTCCTAGAGAAGGGAACCTTTATTCCTGTGATTACAGTTTAGTCCTTGTTTTTCTTAAATTTTTTTAATCAACAGTGGTGGAACCTCCATTTTTGGAGACTCTGTTTAATTTCTTGGGAGAAAGCATTCCTGTAGTAATACTCTACAGAGGGCAACCCTTCTAGGAAATCACTGATTTATCACAAGATAATATCCTTTAAAATGAACTACCACTTGGATGAAAAAGAATAAAAAGTTTAAGGCTTGTGTAAAAAACCCCTCAATAAAAGAATAGGAAGATGGCCACATCCAAGACTGGAAATTAGGTTGAATCTGGGCTCCACAGCTTCTCCTACAAACAGATAAGTTTATAGATTTGTAACTTTTAATAAGCTTGCAGCTTGGTATCTCTTACCTATCCTGTTGATTGTGTAGCTGATATATAATATTTAACTGCTGTTGGGTTTACCTATCCTGGTGGTTGTGTAGCTAAGTTAACTGCTGATTTTACACTCACTTCTGGGAATAATCTGTCTGCTTGCATTCCTTGGGTAGCCCTCCAATCAGAAATCTAAAGGTGCCCTCAGTTCAGGTAAGGCCTGCTGGCCAAGGACACTTAGGTTCCCACCCTCCCACCCCTCACCCCACCCACCCCTGGGCTGCATTGCTTATATAGCGGTCATATACGTTGACATCTATCCTCTTAATTCGACCTCACATGTCTTCTATTCAGTGCAATAATTGTGGTGCCTTCATTCTGAGACGAATCATCTGGAACCTAAGAGCTTGCCCTATATGCCTCAAGTTGGCAGCCATACAAAATGAATTGACTCTATTAAGGGAAGAAGTAGCTGCAATGAAACACACCTCTTCTAGGATACAAACCAAACAAAGTCCCCCACCGCTCCCACAGAGATTCAAACATCCCAGGAACAAATGTATCACAGTGGCTCTGGTAGACTATGTCCGGTAATGCAGAAACACCCTGTACATCAAGAGATATCACTACATAGTGCCTTCTCTGCTTTGGTTAATGAGGATGCCCAAGCCAGGGAAGCTCAAGGGTCCTTAAATAAGATAGTCAATGCCCAATCTCCTGATAAAGCACCAAATATGAAGAAAGACTCAAGGAACAGAAAACTACTACTACTTGGTGGTTCCATCATCAGAGGCACCAACTTGGAAACACAGTTCAAAGGAGGGAAGTTAGTCAAATGTCTCCCAGGCTCTTCATCTAGCAAGAATACAAACCAAATTGTTGATGTACTTAGCGCTGAAAGTGAGCACTCCAAAACTGATAGAAACAGTGCCACTTCAGTTCAAAGGGACTTTCAAACTCTGGGGGGAAAGCTAAAGCCCATTGTTAACACTGTAACATTCTCAGAAGTTATACCTGTTCTTGGTAAGGAGCGGAAAGGCTAAATCGCATAACAGCTTTAACGCATGTCTTCAAACCTGGTGCAAAGAGGAAGGATTCAGATTTATAGGCGACTGGGGAAACAGATGGACCAACAAGAAACTATACTGTGCTGATGGACTACATCTCTCTGTCACAGGGAGAAGAATCCTAAGTGAAAAATTCAGACATTATGTGGATATGCATTTAAACTAGAAAAAGGGGGTGATGGATGGGGGAGGTCAAGTTCTGGATGTCACTCCCTGCAAAAGCAGAACAACATCAAAAACAGACACACTTTTAAACCACACAACAAAAACAAGTGGGAAGAAGTGAACACAACAAAATCAATGCAAAACACACACAAGCCAGTTAAATGCTGGAAAGCAATGAGCACAAATGCTCGAAGCTTATCCAATAAAGTTCCAGACCTGGAAGCCCTAATGGTGGAAATGGACTTGGACATTGTGGCCATTACAGAAACATGGTTTAATGAATCACATGATTGGAATATAGCCATTGCTGGCTATAATCTATTCAGAAGAGACAGAGAAAATGGAAGTGGAGGAGGAGTAGCCTTGTATGTCAAAAGCAATATTAAAGCTACTGAAATGCAGGGGGCATAGGGAAAAGAAGAAGCACTCTGGGTTGTGTTGGAAAGAGGAGATGGCACTGTCATCCATACTGCTGCAGTCTACAGACCTCCAACTCAAATCGAAGAGCTAGATAACGAATTGATTATAGACATTGTCAAAATAGCCACAAAGGGGGAAGCGATCATGTTGGGTGACTTTAATCTACCCGATGTGGATTGGATTACTCCTTCTGCAAATCTGGAAAGAAGCAAAAAAATTGTGGATGCTCTGCAAGATGCGTTACTTAGACAAATGGTGATGGAACCAACAAGGGAAAGCTCAACGCTGGATTTAGTGCTCACCAACGGTGATAGCGTGTCGAATGTCTGGGTGGGTGCACCTGTGAGCAGCAGTGATCATCACACGGTGTGGTTTGAGATAAAAACCAAGGTGCAATCCAACTATAGCAAGCTCAAAGTCCTAAACTTCAAAAACACTGACTTCAATAAAATGGCCGAGTACCTAAAGGAGGAGCTGACAGGGTGGAAGGAGATAAGGGAAGTGGAATTGCAATGGGCTAAACTAAAGGTGGCAATAAAAGGGGCAACAGATAAATATGTAAGAAAAGTAAATAAAAACAAAAGGAGAAGGAAACCTATTTGGTTTTCCAAAGAAGTGGCTGCCCAAATAAAGGCAAAAAACACAGCTTTCGCAAAATTCAAAAGCTTGCAAACAGAGGAACACAGAAATGAATACAGGATCAAACTCAAGAGACAAAAAGAGAAATAAGGATAGCAAAATCAAAGGCAGAGGAAAAGATGGCCAAAGATGTTAAGTGTGGCGACAAAACTTTCTTCAGGTATATTAGGGAAAGGAAGAAGATCAGAGGTGGAATCGCAGGACTCAGAAGTGCTGGGAATGGATTCGTGGAAAGGGACATTGAAAAAGTGGAATTGCTAAATAAATACTTCTGCTCTGTTTTTACTAAAGAAAATCCTGGAGAAGGACCAACTGTGACTCCCAAATATAAAGATGGGAATGAAGTAGATACCACACCATTCACAGAAGATGATGTGTTAGAACAACTTGCTAAACTGAAAGTGGACAAAGCCATGGGACCGGATGGGATACATCCCAGGATACTGAAAGAGCTCAGAGAGGTTCTTGCAGGGCCGTTAAAGGATGTTTCCAACAGTTCCTTGGAAACAGGAGAAGTTCCTCAGGACTGGAGAATGGCTGATGTGGTGGTGACAGGGAAGAAGTGTCAAACTACAGACCCGTGAGCCTTACCTCGGTGGCGGGAAAAGTAATGGGGGCGCTTCTGAAGGAGCGAATAGTGAACTTTCTCAAAACCAACAGGTAGCAAGATCTGAGGCAACATGGTTTTACCGAAGGACGATCTTGCCAAACAAACCTGATTGAGTTCTTTGACTGGGTGACCAGAGAACTAGATCAGGGGCATGCAATGGATGTCATCTACCTGGATTTCAGCAAAGCCTTTGATACTGTTCCTCATAGGAGACTTATCAATAAACTCAGTAGTTTGGGGATGGGTCCCAAGGTGGTAAACTGGATCAGAAATTGGTTGACTGATAGACGATAGAAGGTGATGGTAAATGGAGCTCACTCAGAAGAAAGGAAGGTGATTAGCGGGGTGCCCCAGGGTTTGGTCCTGGGCCCGGTACTGTTCAATGTATTTGTGAGTGATATTGCTGAAAGACTGAATGGAAAGGTCTGTCTTTTTGCAGATGACACGAAAATTTGCAACAGAGTGGACTCCCCCGAGGGAGTCCTTAACATGAGAAAATATCTCATGGAGTGGAGGAGTGGCCTAGAGATTGGGGCAAGGTACTTCAGGCAGGAAGGTCGGGGGTTCAAATCCCACTAGAGGACAGCAACCTTGGGCCGGAAGGACTGGGGTTTCTAGTCCCACAGGTGCTCCTTGTGGTCTTGGGCAAGCCACTTAACACTCCATAGCCCATGTTCCCTATAAAATAGTTATCTCCAAGTTATAATGCCCTGTTCAATGTAATTTCAATTTGTTCAATGTAAACCGCACTGATGCAGAATAGCGCTGTATATAAGAGAATATAAATAAATAAATAAATCTACAAAAGTTGGAAGAATGGTCTAATGCTTGGCAATTAAGATTTAATGCAAAGAAGTGCAGAGTCATGCACTTGGGTAGCAGAAACCCAAGGGAAATGTACATGATAGGAGGCAAGAGGTTGGTGTGCACGGATCAGGAGAAAGACCTTGGTGTGATTATTTCTGTAGATCTCAAGGTGGCAAAACAGTGCGACAAGGCGGTGGCAAAAGGCAGGAGGATGTTGGACTGCATACGAAGAGGAATTACAAGCAGAAAGGAAGAGGTTCTAATGCCACTGTATAAGACACTGGTGAGGCCTCACTTGGAATACTGTGTTCAGTTTTGGAGACCGTATCTTGCAAAGGATATAAAAAGAATGGAATCTGTTCAGAGGAAGGTACCAAAATGATTTGGAGCCTGTGTCAGAAGCCTTATGAGAAGAGACTTGAAGACCTAAATATGTACACTTTGGAGGAGAGGAGGGATAGGGGAGATATGATTCAGACCTTTAAATACGTAAGGAGAAATAATGAACAAACAAACCTCTTCCAAAGACGGGGAAGCTGTAAAACGAGAGGGCATAACATGAAGCTGTAAGGGGGTAAACTGAAAGGCAACATCAGGAAATACGTTTTCACTGAGAGGGTGGTGGATGCTTGGCATGCCCTCCCGATGGAGGTGGTGGGGGCAAATACAGTGACAGAATTCAAAACAGCATGGGACAGACACAATGGATCCATTTATAGCAACAGAATAAAATCAAAATAAACGGAACCATCTAACTTCTCAACAAATAGGGGTGTCCTGCATGGATCGGTGGCTTCACCCCTAAACAAAGACATGGGGAGGGGTGGCCTGCACAGAATGGCACCTATTCCTGCCATCTTAATCCGGCCATCTTACTGGGAAGACTAGATGGACCATACTGGTCTTTATCTGCTGTCATTTACTATGTTACTATGTTACAATCATAATACATGTTGGCTTTAGTGATGTGGAAATCAGTTCACTGGAAATTGAACCAAGACACCAAATCCTTTCATAAAAGCCACCACTCATCAAAAGACAGACATGATATTACCAGCAATAAGTAGGATAAAGCATTGTGTATCCCCCTCACACTCTATTAATTCAATCATTCTTAGAAGTAAAAGACTATATCCTTTTGCCATTTGGCTGAGCTATCCATGAAGGGCTTTCTGAAGACATTCAGTCCACTCACACCTGACCCACAGGCCATTCATAGTATTCTGCTACTACTACTACCACTCCTACTACTAGTCATTTGTGTAGCGTTCATCAGAGCTTATAGTCTAGTCAAGAAAGACAACACAACAACTGGGGACTAGGATATATCTAGGGGAATGGTGAGGAAATACTTAGATGTTGCACAGGAGGCTAAGTGGATCAAGACCCAAAAGCAGCTTCGAGCTTGTACCTCCAGAGGGATAGAGACAGAGCGAAGGCAGTCCAGAGAAATGCTACTAAAATGGTGCAGAACCTATCTACACCAAACCCTATGAGGCTAGACTTAAGGGCATGAATATGTATATACTAAAACAGTGGTTCTCAACACAGTCCTCTGGGCACACCTAGCCAGTTGGATTTTCAGGATATCCACAAAGCATATGCATGAGATAGATTTGCATATCAATGGAGGCACTGCATGCAAATCTATCTCATGCATATTCATTGTGATTGTCCTGAAAACCCAACAGGCTGGGTATATCCTGAGGACTAGATTGAGAAGCACTGATGTATCCCCCCCCTTCCCCCCACTTAGTCTGGTTTTCAGGATACCACAATGAATATACATGAAATAGATTTGCATGCATTACCTCCACTGATATTCATATCCTAAAAACCAGACTGGCTAGGGGGTATACCAGGACCAGCTTTGAGAAACACTGCTGTAGAGGAAAGGAGTGAGGGTTATGATAATAACTTTCAAATATCTTTAAGGTCAGGGCCAGATTTGACATGTTGGTACCCACAGGCAGGACTAGAAAGCAGTGGAAAAAGAAGATATCTCCCTCAGAGATCATAGAAGATGGTCCTAATGCAAGTGGGATCAGTCTCTCTTGCTTAACTCAGGTATTTTTGAGCAGTTGCCTATGTTGTCTATATCTAAATCCAGGACTGCTAACGATCTTTTAAGAGATAAGCACAATCTCTGATTACTTTTTGAAACAGAATGTAAAGATTGGTCCGATAAATTGTTATGAAACTATAGATTATTATATTTTGGACATCCATAAGTTGTAGAGGAAACCTGTTATACGGTCATTGATGCAATTCTGGCTGCACTTTTCGGTGAAAATATATCCGAGAGTGATTAGCTCTTTAGTCTGAGACCGTTGGTTCCTATCTACATTGAGATTGTCTCTGTTACAACTAACGGGCCATTTTTACTTAATTTTTGGAGGGATTACACACATTAATTTTTAGGTAACTATTACCCTCTAACGAACGACCTACACAATTTGTGATAACCCCTATATCTAAATCTGGGCCTATTCGAGGTACATAGGAAGCAAACCCTTTTTCAATAAAATACAAGGTCATGAGATGAGGCTCCAAGGGCACAGGAACAGGAGTAACATCTGGCAACTATGCATGGGACAGATTCCCAGTGGAAGTGGGATAGGCAAAACACCCCAAGAGAACTCAAGAAGTCCTCGAAAAAGCACGGAGGAAGCCCCGAGACCAACTGGGATCAAGAGCAATACAAGAGGAAGTAATTTAGGCATAGCAGACGGGCCTCACAGTCCCCTTCTACTGCCACTGTCTACGTTTTTTAATGTCTAGCACTGACTCATTTGCATCACATATCTACCCTTTCGCTATTCAAACTAATAAAGCAGGAGCTGAATTCCACACCAGAAAGTTGTGTTGCCTATGGAAGAGCAAAGCTAATAATAAATGGAAATTTCTCCATCTTTTCTTGTAGGCCGGTGGAGGAGTATAAGAATGTTTCAGTACATTGTATGAACATTTAATTAGAGGGTAATTTTCCAAAGACCGCCTAACATGGGTGAACGTATGCACATAAATTGCATCAATTTTAGAAAGGTAAAATATGTGCATTGCTTGCCTCTTAATATTACCCCATGGGAAATGTGCATTGGTACATCGTTTTTATAAAGTCTGCGCATAATCCAAATCCTGTTCAGTCCCAGCCATACGTTTGAACACATACACCCTGAGTAATTTTATAAATGGCCAGTTTCACGCATAAAACACTGTTAGGCAATCAAGATGCCTTTTTTATATGCAAATCATTTCACAGGCCAATCTCTTTGGAAGCAAATACATATGGCTGCCGCTTGTCTGGATAGCCAGTGCCCCTTCATTAACCAGTCAGCTTTAAACGGGCCACATTATCAGTGGGGGGGGGGGGGGGAAGAGTCAGTGGTAACCACTGGGGGGTGTACGTCCACCTCCTGCATTTTGCGCATCCGTACTGCATAAGGTGACATGCGGGCATAACTAATGCCACCCACTGAGGTGGTCTTAGCTGCCCTACCGATGTCAAGCACAGTTAGTGTGGGTCACTAAAGCCCGCACCAGGAACGCCTCTGTCGCACCCAGTCCCCAGGGTAGCACGGGGTTTTAAGCACAGTGACAAACCCGCATGCTAACTTTGCCCTACGCTGATAGTGCAGTTCAGTAAACATGCTCCCAAATGCGATAATATATCTAACATAAGATGTCACTATCAACAGATTTCAGGGCCTTTGTGTGGCAAAGCCAGGGAGCCTGTATTATAATGTTGGCAGAAGTTATCTAAGAGGAAGGAGTTGGGAGTTTAGGTTGCCTGGCCCTGCAGAATTACTCTATGTGGTAGGTGACTTGGCAGTTCAGCAAATAGAAAGAAAAACTTGGGCAGTATCATCATTTTGACGGCATGAGCTGCCACTGTTAGAATCCTGAGTCCTATTTTCTAAAGGCACATTATCAATATATATTTTTACCTTTGTCTAATTATCCTTTATCTTTTGTTTTCTTCCAGCTGTGTCTTGTTGTGCGTCTCCCTTTCCCAGCTGTCTCTCTCTCTCTCTACCTCGCTGTTGGGCAGGTCTTGAGTTGTACCTGGGTCTGCCTACGGGGATTTGGAGGGTAGCAGCAGAAAGAATCCCAAACCCTACCCAACTCCCGGGGCACTTAGGGACGACTCCTGAGCAAAGCAAGTAACAGGAGGTGTTAAAGATGAGGGAAGGAAAAGTTCTCTCTTTCCTCTGTGCTCTGGGAGCCCTCACAGCTCCCAGGAAAGTTACAAGCTCAGATTCTGCCAGAGGATTAGAGACACAGCCCATCAAGCAGCTCAAATAAAAAAACATCTATAAGGCCTACAACACAAAATTCTCTGCTGGCCTTTTGTCCCTGCTATCTAAGGTTTTTTTTTTATTGTGTTGTTTATTAAGTCAAGTGAAATACAACAGCCGGGCACTGTGGGAACACCTACACTGCGCCCAGATATAACAAGTCACATGCAACGAACATTTAAAATTATTGAGTTATTCCCCCCTCAAAACTATCCCCCTCCCCCTCTCTTACCCAACCCCCGCCGTAGCTCAACCCCATTTACCCCACACGCATACACACCAATCACCCATTTCTCAGGGCTGTGGTCCCTCTTCGACTACAGATTCAGATCTCCCCTATCTACATCTCTTCCCCCCCCTTCACAGCTTCCTAAAGAGTCAAGTGTTCATTACACACTGGGGCACAAGCGTGGAAAGTACCATTCCCAAAGTGCCATAAAGGTTGCCCGCTGAGTGTCCATTTTCCCGTTCAGGGCATCGAATATAGTTGAAAGGGCCCTGACCACAGCCATGGTGACCTCCTCCATCAGAGTAGCCTGCATCAGAGAGTGTGGGGAAGGCAGAGCATCCGCCATCTTTGATGGAAGGGGCCCTCCTCTGTCCTTATCCCAGCGCGCAGATTTCATGGCAGCCATCCGACCAGGTAGTTGGTGAGCTTGTACTTTCTGCCTCTCCGCTCTAAAAATCCAAACTCGCTAGTATCGGGTGGCTACAGGGTTTGGCGAGGAAATCCTGGGAGAGAAAGCAGTATACATCTGCTCCCTTTCAGCACATCATGTGTCTCCCCTCTGGGTTAAGTTTTAATGAGCTTGGAGCAAATTGTGATGTCATCAAGCATTGTTAAAAGCTGCCTTTCCATTGGCAAGTGGGCACTTCATACATTGATGTCATCAAGCATTGTTAGAAGCTGCTATTCTATAGGCAAGCAGGTACCTTCATTGCTGTGTATTAAAGAATGTTTATGCGATCATATGGTGATGACTGAAAAATTATACATAATCTTTCTCAACCACTTTATTTGCCATGTTGATATCTGAAGTTGTCCCAGGGATAAGCAGTGGATTTCTCTGGTCCTCTTTAATAATAGTTTACGGACTTTTCCTCCAGGAACTTGTCCAAACCTCTTTTAAATCCAGCATTTACTACATCCTCTGGTAATGAATTCCAGAGTTTGATAACATGTTGAGTGAAAAAATATTTTCTAAGTCTTAAATGTGCCACATTGTAACTTCATTGTGTGTTCCCTAGTCTTTCTACTTTTTGAAGGAGTAAACAACCGATCTACGTTTACTCATTCACGCCATTCATTATTTTATTAAAGTTAGGAGTTGTCCGTGATTTCTAGCACTACGCACCTAAATTAGGTCCTTAAATCTAGGCAAATGAATCTCAGACCTAGGTTTAGGAGTATTTTAAGCTCCTTAATGTAGGTGTTCAGCTGAAAATGTAGGATCCTGTTTGTTTGAAAATAGGGGACAAATTTAAGAGCCTAACTTAGATATTCAAGGACCCGATTTTCAAAAGGGCCAATATGTAAAAGCCATGGTCGTCAGCCATAGTGCTGAAATATCGAAGAGATATTCAGAAGCAGTGTCTGCTATCCGGGTAAGTGCCAACACTTATCTGGTTAGAGAAACTTTCAACCGGCACTTATCAAGATTGCAACTTTTCATGAGGCCCAAGTTGCACGGATAAGTGCTGACTGAAAATCCCACTGATCGGATATATTTGACACTTATCTGGACAGCACCGACACTGCTCTCGTCCTGCCCATGGACCTCCCCTGTACTAACAGCAGATATTCAGTGACATGATATGATCGTGCCGCTGAATATTGCGCTCATCCCCCTTAACCAGACAGCCGACCAGCTAAGGTTTCTGAATATCAGCCACTTAAATTTAGGCTCTATGCTTTTTTTGAATATCAGTCTTGTGGAAAGTAATTTTTGTGTAAGTCTTTTTATTCAATTTCACATATAAAATACAATAAACTTCTGCTTTTGAAACATTTGCATGGGATCCAAACAGATAAAAAACACATTGAAACTTTTCCATTTATTTTTAAACCCTTCTTTCCCTCTCTCCCAACCCAGAGCAATTAAATGCATCATATGACCGGGTGAGCCAAGAAAGAGGCTCCCTCCAAGTGCTGTGGGCGCTTTATACAGCGATCCAAAACCAAACATAAAACATCAAATGGTATGGCTCCACCCCTCCCAAGGCAGCCTCCCTATTTATCCCCTCTCCCCACCTTTCCTACATGTTCTGCAGATAGACATATGAATTCCTCAAAGTCACTCTGGGCCCCAACTCATGGGATCAGATCAACCGTCTAGATGGGTCATCTATCCACCCATTGGCCTATCCTCTGTCTTATCTTATCAGGCCTGCTGCTACAGTGTTAATAATTCATTCCAGACTACAGATGTCAATATATCAATGTATCTGCCAATAGTGCCAGGAAGCTCCCCCATCTTTTGGCATTTCCTTTGGATGCCATACGTTCCGTCAATATCAATTGGTGAAAGCAATTCCGCTATTCCAAATATGATGAAGCCAGGACCGTACCTAAATGGAGGTGCGAGATTCACACTCGGTATGGCCCTGGATGAAGCTGTAGCCTCTCTCCAGTGTCGCAGCAAGGGTTGTTTCCCCACCACACATGCTTTCCACACCAGCAGCCGAGCCCAGGATTCCTTAGGTCAGGAAGGAGTCAACTTATTTAGCACCATTAGCACACCTAATCATTTTTCTGGTTGTCCTATCAGTGTCTCCACATAGCCCTGGATATGGTGCCAGTATCGCTGTATCTTCCTACATTTCCACCACATATGACCTAAATTGGCATAAGTACTGAGTTAAACTCCAGCACAGCTCCATCAGATCCCTGCCCAGTGGCCTAGATAAAATCAACAAAAGAAGAGCTGGTCAAATTCAACCAAAGATTAATAGCTGCCTCCCTAACTCAAGGACACATGCCCACTGCTCTCAAAGAAGCTACAGTACGGCCAATTCCGAAGACAACTTCACCGGACCCCACAGATCCAACTACACACAGACCTATATTCAGCCTCCCATTTCTGACCAAACGTATTGAGAAGATAGTACAGAGACAGCTCTAAGATCACCTGGACACACATGCTCCACTAGACCAGCACCAACACGGATTTCGCCCTAACCACAGTGTTGAGACTCTTCTCATCTACCTACTTGACACTCTACTCAGAGGAATCGACAATATCAAAACCGGTTTCCTGCTAGTATTCATCGACATCTCCTCTGCATTCGACACGGTATCTCACAACATCCTCTTATGCAGACTAAGAGACATTGGCCTATGCAACACCACTCACAAATGGTTCCAATTAGGATCGCACACCTCTGCTCCATTTCACACAACACAAGGAGTCCCCTAAGGATCTTCCCTCTCTGCCCTTCTTTGTAACATTTACATACAGCCAGTCTGCAATATCTTCAAAAAGCACAAGTTACAATATGCTATCTATAATGACGACATCATGGCATACACCCCAATCAGCCTAGACTCTCCAGACTACTCCTCCATGACAAACTGTCTACAAGAGCTATCCATCTGGCTTTCCAACAATAACCTAAACATAAACATGAAAAAGACTGAAGCACTAATCACCACACAGAATACTACGTCCACCCTCCCTACCTCAATAACTGTGGCAGACTCTATCATTCCAATTAAGGACGAAGTTCGATACCTTGGAGTAACTCTTGACCATCATCTAAGCCTACAACCCCACATCAATAAAATCACTAAAAATGCATTATACAAGCTTGCCACCATACATAGACTAAAGCCCCTCCTCAACCAGTAACACTTCAGATCAGTTTGTCAAGCAATTATAACCCCTATCCTGGACTATTGCAACACCATCTATCAAGGTCTATCTAAGCAAGCTAAAGATCTCTACAACTAGTTCAAAATACTGCCGCCAGAATCATCACTGATTCAAATAAACAAGATCACATAACACCCCTCTTTCACCAACTGGAGTGGAGGAGTGGCCTAGTGGTTGGGGCAAGGTACTTCAGGCTGGAAGGTCAGGGGTTCAAATCCCACTAGAGGACAGCAACCTTGGGCTGGAAGGACTGGGGTTTCTAATCCCACAGGTGCTCCTTGTGGTCTTGGGCAAGCCACTTAACCCTCCATAGCCCATGTTCCCTGTAAAATAGTTATCTCCAAGTTATAATGCCATGTTCAATGTAATTTCAGTTTGTTCAATGTAAACCACACTGATGCAGAATAGCACGGTATATAAGAGAATATAAATAAATAACTCCATTGGCTCCCAATTACTGCACATGCTAGATACAAATCTTCCCTGACTGTGTTCAAAATAAAAAAACAACATGCCAGTGGGAGTCCTAGAGGAGAGGTTCTACACCAGTCACAGCAATAGGCCTAAGAGACAAATCATGATAGACACCATTCCTATACCCTCTGCATACAAAGGAGTAAGAGAATCAACCACAAGGAGAGCATTCTTGTTCACTGCACCTGCTATCTAGAACACTCTCCCTGGGAAATTGAGGTCCACTACTGACTTGAAGGACTTCAGAAAACAACTAAAGACCTTTCTATTTGCTGACCAATTCAATGAACCCACCTAACCCTTGAACAGCTGACCTTCCACCAAATACTTTATGTTCCACCAAATACTTTTGTATATATGTTCTCTGTAAATAAGTTATGCTTCAGTGCACCTCTAGCATGTCACCCCCCAACGAGTCTCATAATAAGTTTTTTGTAAATATGCGTTTCATAATAAGTTCCTTGTAAACGTGTGACTTATAATGTAAATTTCTTTGATTTAATGAGAAGATGGTATAGAAAAACTGTTAAATAAATAAATAAAAGAATAAGTACTCCACACTGTGGACAGCTTCTTCTCTGAGCCACTCCACTGCAGAGGGCTCAGCTGGGAGAAAACTGTGCCCGACCGAGCATTTGAAATTGAAGTTCTTGCAGTGGTGCCTACTTCACCAAGTTGGGATACGCGATATAGCCTGTCTCACTGCTCCCGGATCTACTTTGATGCCCAATTCTTCTGCCCAACACCCCTCTACTGCAGAGAAGTCCCATGATGGAGACTATGTCATCAGTTTATGAAAAAACTGTAAGACTGACCTACGCTCCCAATCTTCTAACTCAAAAAATTGTAATACTTGGGCCAAAGTCTCCACTGCCAGACCCTCTGAGGGGAGAGACCAGATGTAATGGCTTAACTGGAAGTATGCAAATACATGGGTTTTATTCAGAAACCCATGCACAGAGTATAGAAAACATTTTGACATGTCCCTCTATGTCTACTACATGACCCAAACTATATAGCCCATGGATTTCCCAGTCACAAAACACATGACTCTCTGTGCCCGGCATAAATAAAGGATTGCCTCTGATGGACAGAAAACTAGTACTAGTAGGGGAGATACGCTATTGTGAGCATAAGTACTTCCATACTCCTCGCACTGGGCTGACCAAGAAGCTACATGTAATCTGCGGTGGTAAACTCATCCTTCCAGGTATAGCACTGCTTACAAAGTATAGGGTGATATAAAATTTTCCTCCAACGCTTGCGGGGTGAACACTTCTGTTTGCCCCAGCCATTCTCGCAAATGTCTTAGGTGACATGCCTGTGCACATCGACATATGTCGGGGATTCCTACACCTCCATGTTTCTAGGAGCCCTGCATTTTAGACAGCGCTACCCTAGCAATGCCACCCCTCCATATGAATCGTCAAAGTTCCCACTCAAATAGGATCATATCTTTATGTAGCAAGCGAATGGGCAGCAGTTGTAGGTGTCCTTCTAACTATCGACCCATCTCTCTCCTTCCCTTCATTTCTAAACTACTTGAGCGTGCGGTCCACTGCCGTTGCCTCAATTTCCTCTCCTCTCACGCCCTCCTAGATCCTTTACAGTCCAGCTTTCATCCCTTACACGCTACTGAAATGGCTCTTACCAAAGTTTCCAGTGACTTATTCCTGGTAAAATCCAAGGGCCTCTACTCTGTCCTCATCCTTCTTGATCTTTCTGCTGCTTTTGACACTGTTGACCACAACCTTCTCCTCGATACCTTGTCCTCACTTAGTTTTATGGGCTCTGTACTATCCTGGTTCTGTCCTCCTACCTCTCCCATCGCTCTTTCAGTGTGTGTTCTGGTAGCTCCTCCTCCTCTGCCACCCCGCTCCCAGTTGGTGTACCCCAGGGTTCCGTCCTGGGATTGCTCCTTTTCTCCCTCTATACCCAGTCTCTTGGTGTGTTTATCTCTTCCCATGGCTTTCACTACCACCTTTATGCCGATGAATCCCAAATCTACCTCTCTACGCCTGTAATCTCTCCAGCAATCTAGACCAGGATCTCCTCCTGCCTTTCTGACATCGCTGCCTGGATGTCTCACCGCCACCTGAAATTGAACATGTCTAAGACTGAACTCCTTATCTTTCCACCCGTAACCTCCCCCAAAACCTCCCCTCCTCCTCCCCTCTCAGTCTCTGTGGATAACGCTGTTATCCTCCCTGTTTCCTCGGCCCGCAATCTGGTGGTTATCTTTGACTCCTCTCTCTCCTTCTCCACTCATATACAACTTGTAGCCAAGACATGTCGTTTCTTTCTCTACAACATTAGCAAAATCCGCCCCTTCCTTTCTGAACACACTATTAAAATGCTTATCCACTCTTTGATCACCTCTCGTCTTGACTACTGCAACCTACTCCTTGCTGGTCTCCCTCTGAATCATCTCTTTCCCCTTCAATCTAATCAACATTCTGCTGTGCGACTAATTTTCCGCCAGCCTCACCATACCCACATTACTCCTCTTCTCAAGTCACTGCACTAGCTCCCTATCCGTTTCCGCATCCAGTTCGAACTTCTCCTCCTGACCTATAAATGCATTCACTCTGCAGCTCCTCAATACCTTTCATCGCTTATCTCTCCTTACAACTCCTCTCAGGAACTTCGCTTTTCTAACAAACTACTTCTGTCTATGCCCTCCACTCGTACTGCTAACTTCAGACTTCGCTCCTTTCACCTTGCTGCACCTTACGCCTGGAATAAGCTACCTATGTCTGTACACCAGGCACCCTCCCTGGCCCTCTTCAAATCCAGGTTAAAAACCCACCTCTTCACTGTTGCATTCAGATCCCGACTTCTGTGTTTTGTCTTGACTGGATTGTAAGCTCTGACGAGCAGGGACTGTCTCTTGCATGTCTGTACAGCGCTGCGTATGACTAGTAGCACTATATAAATGCTCAATACTAGTAGTAGTAATATAACAGTTTAGGCAACAAGTTCATACAAAAAGCTGCTATCCGTCCCATCAGTGGCAATGGCGTCCAGTCATGCATTTTGGTCTGTAGGTGGCGTAGTAAGGCTGCACAGTTCATCCAATATAATAATCAGGGGGTCGCTAAGTAATTGAATTCCTAAGTACCGGAAAGCACGAACCACCCATCGAAGTGGAAACCCTGTCCCCCACTGGGCTTGCAGTTGCCCTGAAACATCCAGTGCTTCTGATTTGTCCATATTTAACTGCAGCACCAAAATGGGTGAATTCTGAAAGTAGTCTCGATAGGGAGTTCTGAGGCTGAGTTATGTAAACTAGAAGATCATCTGCCAAGGCCAATATCTTGAATTCGGAGTGCTCCTCAGCACTCTACTATCGTCCGCAGGAAGGGATCCAGCGTTAAGACAAACAAGAGGGGGGACAGAGGGCAACACTGTCTCATTACTCATTCCAATTCAAAGGCCTCTGAGGTAAACCCGTTAATCAACACTGCAGTGATTGGCCTTGTATAAAGCAGACAGATCATTTGAACGATTGAGTCTCCTAGGCCTTATAGAGACAAAAGATGAAAAAGATACTTCCGTCCCACTCTTTCAAACGCCTTCTCGGCGTCAACGCTAATTAATAGTGACGGGATCTGTTTCTCATTCACTCACTCTAAGGAAGCTATGATCTTTTGCATATTGCTAGCGACGTAGCGTCCCTTCATGAAGCCAACCTGGGAGGTCTGCACCAGGTTCGGAATGAGTGGCGCTAACTGATCCGCCAGGATTTTTGCCCAAAGTTTCAAATTGAAATTGATTAACAATATCAGGTGGTATGATCCCGCCTGCAGGGGATCTTTGTCAGGCTTGGGTATTAAAGTAATGTAGACTCAATTATCACCCTATGAGAAACACCCAGATTGTGTACGGTCGCAGTACATTGCTGCCAGGGGACAGACCACCTGTTCTTGTAAAAGAATGTAAAATTCTGCTGTAAATCCATCGAGGCCTGGTGCTTTACAACATTGCACCCAACTAATAGCTAAGGACAACTCCTCCTCAGTGATGAGAGCGCTTAGTGTGGCCACCCTCTGCTCTGTGAGGCAGGGCAAAGGAAGATCTTGAAGATATTCTGCTACCCTAGTGGGAGAAACCAGATTCCCCTTGTATAGGGTCTGATAGTAGGCCCAGAAGAGATGTGCTATTGTCAGAGTGTCCTTGTACAGTTGGTCCGCTTTGTCTCTTAGTGATTGAACCATCCACATTCCCCTGAAGCCCCGCAGGCATTGCGCAAGCAATTTCCCAGTTTTGTCATATTGGAAGAGCTGGAATTTATAATACATTAGGGATTTCTTTTGCTCTTTGAAGGAGGACTTCGTTGAGAGTGGCTTGGACCTCCAGAAGACGCACTTTCATTTCTGGGGCCGTGCTGCCATGCATGTGTTCATCTAGCAGATACAACTTGGCATTCTAAGCACACCACCTGAGCATCAATGAGATGCTGTCACCAGGTGGTATATGCCAAGATGTCTCCCTGAAGCACCGCTTTTACTGCCTCCCAAAATAGCTTGGGCGTCTCCTGATGCTGCACATTATGAATCAAATAAGATTAGCATCTTTATATAAATCAAGAGGAAAATGCCACAAGGGGGGACCCAGTGCTGTCATGTGCTACGCCAAGTCTACCCAGAGAGGGGCATGATCAGAGATTTCAGCCGGGCCTATTTATGCATCCTCTAGTTGGGAAAACAGGGATGCCAAGGTAGGGAGGTAGTCAATACGAGTGCTAGTTGCATGAGCTCAGGATAAGTGAGTATAATCTCTATCACATGACTGCAAAAGTCATCACAGGTCCACCAAATCCAGACAAAGTTGGAAACGTTGCAATATTCAAGCGGCCCCATTACGAGCACCTAAATCACTACGAGATGTGTCCCATCAGGGGGTCCAAAACCCCATTAGGATCTCCTCCTACTACCAACTTGTCCTGAGAGAGTAGATCCAGAACAGAGGCCAGTCGAGCGTAAAAAGGAGCATCCGGGTTACCTGGGCCATATATGTTACAGAAGATCAATGGATGGTCCTCCAGTATCCCTTGCAGTATAACTTACCATCCTTGTGGGTCTGAGTGTTCTTTGGTACATACGAACCTAACCAGTTTGTGTATCAAAATCACTACCCCACCTTTCGGCCCTGCACTGGTGCGCCATATATTTGGCTGACCCACTTTCTACAGAGCTTAGCGAGCTCCGCAGCTGTCTGGTACGTTTTCTGAAGAAAGGCCACATCACATCTATGGCGTGCTAATACTCGTAAGATCTTGGAGCATTTGATCAGAGTGTCCAGACCGCAGACATTCCAGAAGAGTACTCTTTTGGATCAACCCTGTTCAGAGGAAAGATTACCAATCCATTTATGTCAAGGAATCCTCCCCAACCTAGGGATTCCCCCCTTGAGTGTAGTATAATATAGTATCTAGTCAGTCTGCAGAACCTGTCTCCCCTATACTTACCCCCTCCCTCTGCCCTCCCCCTTCCACCACATCCCCAATCCCGATCCCCCATCCACACTCCTTGTGGAAGGTAATTTTATAACAGGATGCCTAAGTTAAGGAAGTCAAAATGCACCTCTTATAAACCTGTTTTATAAAGACAAGTAGATGCCTATTTGTCTTTATAAAATACTAATGTAGATAGCAGAGATCATGACTTAAGTGAAGTTTGCAAGTACACATAAATTTATAATCAACTTTGCCTATGCTCCACTCAGACCACACCTCCAGCTAGGCCTACTGCCATAGTATGCACCTTCATATCAAAGTGCACACTTTTACATTAGTCGTAATTTTATAACAGGCCATTAATGCATTAAAGTGCCACATCTATGCATTAACACCTTTACATAACGACAGCCTTAGAGTCTACACTTGGTTAAGGTCTAATAGATGCCTTCTGCAGGTTCGGACGTTTCTGCTTCGGAGGCAGTGATTTATCAAGAAAGAGGGGAATATTTTGGAGGGAGAAACCAAGAAAAATGCTGCAGCTTTTTCCAAAACAAGAGATCAGAGTTATATAAATTCTGCTGGGAGAAGCAGCATCTTTGCAGGCTGTGATGGTTTATACTGGGCAAATGTAAAATAATGCCAATATGCTGACCTGCAAAAGCTTTAGGATCACACAAGCCCCATCACAAATCACACTTGATGAAGGGACCCATGTGGTCTCCACAGTTCACGTTCTGCAATATCGCTGGCTTATTCTCATGTAAGTCCAATATAAGGTAATAAACCCTTGGCAGATAAGGAGGAGACTTCTGCCAAAAGCAGGAAATGAGGTGGTTTATATCCTTCTTTTCCATGCTCTAATGCTTGAAAAAATTTCACATTTTCCCTCGCATTCATTATTACCTGCCACGCACCAGTTCTAAGGGAGGCATTTCAGTGAATTCTGAAACTGCAGCTCCAAAGAGATTATACGTAAGACGCATGTCTCTGCGCTACAGTGCCTTTATTCATGAGCACCTGTGGTGTATATCTTCTGAAGCAGAATGGGGCCCTCCTCGGTGCAACTATGATGCAGAATCGCCAATGGGCATCCCGTGGTATTGATTGCATGCCACATAACCTTCCTTCTCCTTCTCACACACTCATTTTCCGAGCGCTTGCCTTCTGAAGAGTCAGTTATAAAAGCTTTCGACAGACAGCATCCTGGTACCTGCAGCCCAGGAGCTTTAATGATCACTGTACAGGAGAACAGTCACTGTCCTATTTTAATGATCAGAGCTCATTGCTCACTGGCATTTTTCCCCTTCAGTGGTAGGGATGGCGGGAGCCAGTCTCCTCTCATTCTCGTCCTATTGTGTGCTTGTCTGAAGACCCGAGGATGCTTACGGAAAAGGACACTGCAAACTGCCAACCATCAACCAGCACAAAAGAGATAATCTCCTGCTCTCACAGCAGCACCAGCTGCCAACAAATTCAAATCCTTCTGTCCATTTATGCAAGAGGGGCACAGCAGCGCTATTCTGCTCATTTAGCTGCCTCCTGTCGGTGAGGTCAGGGAGGTAGCACAGCTTCAGGCTTTTTCAATACGGAAAGTTATAGTGTAGCTCACCCCCAGAGAACAGAAGCCCTGATTTAGAACCCCTGCTCTGCATCTCTTTAATGATTTCTGTTTAGTTTAAATATAACAATGTAATATATTTCAGACAATACGGTCAAATACGACTTACTGCACCATTACAGCCCATGAGAAATGTTATGTTATATCTTAGCGCTAGAATTTCCAGCTAATTATTCTTTATACTCCGTGACAGTCTACAAAACCAAGAAATCTAAGGGGTCCTTTTATTAAGGCCCAAAGGGTTTTGCACTTAACGCACATTTCACGTGAAAACTAAGCACAGTAAGTGCAAAGCCTCTATGGTAACTGCCAGGGCATAGCACATATATTCCCAGCAATTACTTCACAGACGTGCACCTAACGCCGCCCAATGAGGTATTGTTAATTGCAGCTGCAGCAACTGCCCCCGCGCTAACTGCGATGCGTTCTCCAGCCCTAACCTGCCCATTCCCTACCTCATTATGTGATTTGCAGTTGCCATGGGAATTCGCATGCGCTGTCATGTCTGCGCGGTAACAGTGACCACAGGCCACTACCACATGCTAAAATGCATGCTAGCCAGTTAGTGGGCTTTAGTAACAGGGCCCCTAAATTTCTCATACGCAAGGCCGACGACATCACCTCCAATGTGGTTGTCGATCCTAATTGCTACATATCTAAAGGCATGAACACAGCAGCCACAATTCTAAATCTTGAAACAAAGGAACCTCAACGTTAATTTTAATTGTGAAAGTCTTCTTGCCGAAGACGGCAAACAATAATCCATAGGAACATTCCGCTATTTTGAACCAATTCCACAAATCATTATTCATTTTATCTGCGTTGTGCAGGTGGCTCCAGGGTATATACGGAAAGAAATGATTTTCAGAGCACGTGGTCCTATACCTGTGCACATACATAAACATAGGCATACAGCGTTCTTTGCGTGGACTTGGCCAGAAATTAATCACGTACTTCCATTTTGAAAATCACCCACAGGAACTATTCGCACTTCTATTTAGACCTGCTCTTCCGCAAGCACAAACTCAGGGTTAATTTGCGCACATACACTTGGATTTTTAAAAATAGGCAGGCAAGGGGCAAATTCTTCTCCAGTCCTGTCAAGAAAATGCTCCCGCTTACAAGCACACAGGCTCTGTGGGCAGCATATCAATTTATTTATTTATGGCGTGGGCAGCTTTTTAAAAGCCTATTTGGCAGGTAAGGGCACTGCTGTACCTGCAGAAATGGTTTTCAAAATTATACTCCTTTGATCTGATTTATATAGGATGAAAGTTCATAAAGCGTTTATTTGAAGTCTATTTTATAAAAGCAACATTGGCGTCCAGAACCAGCCCTTAAGGTGCACAAATGCTGATGAGCACATTTACACCCGTTCCAAAGTTGCTGTACTCACATATCTAATAACATGCAGACTTACACCCCAGGAACTCTTACATGCAGTGCATATGTTGCCACACATACGTCTACTCCTATATCGCTGTGCAATTTTATAGGCTTTTCCACATGTAAAACAGGCTTTACATGTGAAAGAAACTTACATAAGAACATAAGATATGCCATACTGGGTCAGACCAAGGTCCATCAAGCCCAATATCCTGTTTCCAACAGTGGCCAATCTAGGTCATAAGTACCTAGCAGTTTCCCCAAAAGACACAGGTTCCACAATGCTTGTGATCAAATCACCCCCTTTATAGCTAGTGTTGCTTGAAGTTCTCTGCTCACTTGCCTAGATTTCACGGTATCTTATTCCAATTGCCCTTTTTAACTCTCAGTAGCACTTTCTATTACAGTGGGGAGGAATAGCCTAGTGGTTAGAGCAACTGCCTAGCACCCAAAAGATCAAGAGTTTGATTTCCATTGGCACTCCTTGTGACCTTGGGCAAATCACTTAATCCTCCATTGCCTCAGAAGGAAAGGCCTGGCAAGAAAACCCAGAGGCTGCTGGGATGCCAGGAGTCAGCACTTAAAAAAATATATACATTATAGATGTATGAAAGGGTTTTCCCATTTTACATCCAAAACTACCAGTACATTAAGGCCTGTCTAATATACCTCATAAGAACATAAGATATGCATACAGTGGCCAATCACTCCTTCTCCTCAGACAGCTAGAAAGACGGTGGCGACGATCAAGAACAGCTGAAAACCATGATGCATTCATAGCACAATTAAGAAGACATCGCTCATCCGTATCTTCTAGTATGAAACAATATTACGCAAGTAGACTACAGCGCTCCCTCAACAAACCTCACGAGCTCTTCCGCATTGTGAAAACCTTAGCAAAGGAACCTTCTCAGGGTACCTTGCCCCATCTAGACCCTCAGGAATATGCCAACTACTTACGAAGCAAAAGTAATCAGCTCGCTCTAACCTCTAAGCCCCTCATTCCAGCTAACACTCCCTACACTGTCCCTCTACCCTCACCTAGCCAATTCTCATGTGAGACTCAACACACTCTTTCATCCTTCTCCACCCCAACTGACAGAGTCATTCAAGACACTATCTTAAAAATAAACACCACAACATCACCTTCTGACCCCTGTCCAGCTTCCTGGATAAAGTCACTATGGGCGGAACTCAGCCCATTTCTAGCTAAAATGATAGATGCATCGTTCTCTACTGGGACGTTCCCTCAAACCCTGAAGCAGACTTCTATCAGACCTCTCCTAAAACATAGCAAGTTGGACCCCTCCATGATGGAATCCTACAGACCCATCTCCAGCATTCCTCTCCTATCGAAAATCATTGAAAAGATTAACCAACGCCAATTACAAGATCATATAGATACCAATGCACCCTTGCATCCCTGTCAGCACGGATTTCGTGAATCACATGGTGTTGAAACACTACTAACATCCCTGTTTAATGCTCTAACCATAGGCCTGGACAACATCAGACAAGGTTTTGCGTTAATCTTCATGGACATTGCCGCTGCCTTTGACACTGTCGATCATGAAGTACTCCTGTCACGATTTAGAGAGAAGGGAGTTCACGGATCAGCTCTATCTTGGTGCGCTTCATACCTCAGAGACCGTTGGCAACATGTCCGTTCTGGATCTTCCACCTCTGACCCCTTCCCTCAAACAAAAGGTGTGCCACAAGGCTCCTCCCTTTCCACCTGCTGTTCAACGTCTATATGCAGCCTATCTGTGACCTTATCCACTCTTTTAACATCAACTGCCTGGTCTATGCTGATGACGTCTTGATGTATATGCCAATCTCAACAGAATACCTGGACCTCTCCCCACTAATCAAGTGCTTTGACGCAGTCACAGACTGGCTAAATGCACAAATGCTTAAGATAAACTTCAAAAAGACAGAAGTCCTCTTCGTCACCAGGAACCCTGCATTTACCCCACCAATGTCCATCAAGGTGCGTGATGCAGAACTCCTCTGCAAGACTACAGTGAGATACCTGGGGGTTACGCTCGATCAGCAACTCAATATGAAGGTTCATATCAGCAACGTAGCAAAATCTGTCTATCATAAAATCCGGACCCTTCGTTATCTGCGTCAGCTGCTAGAGCCAGATGACTTCCGATCAGTCTTTCAGGCCCTAATAATACCTCACCTTGACTACGCCAATGTGATACTACATGGCCTACCAAAGAGCACGATCAACCCCTTACAACTGGCAATGAACTCTGCTGCAAGAATCCTTCATGGAGCCTCTAAGAGAACCCACATCACTCCAATACTGAAACAGTTACATTGGCTGCCTATACAATCTAGGATCTCTTTCAAGATCCTAACTATGACTCATAAAGCGATCAAAAACTACTCTGCGTCTGCTATCACTGACCTGATATCAATTACACCCCCTAATCGAGCAAGGAGATCGACCGCCTCCAACTCTCTCATATTACCGAAGGCAATCACGAAGTGCTCTCAAGTCACTAGATCCAGAGCCTTCTCCTACTTTTCACCATCCTGTTGGAACGCCCTACCATCTGGCATCAGAACCATCAGTGACCTCTCCCAGTTCAGGAAGGCACTGAAGCATCACCTGTTCCTGCAGCACTACGATGTTTCAGATACCCCCCCATACCAACCCACCACCACACTCCAGGCCAACACCTAAACCCATGCACTTCTCATTCTTAATCTGCAGAACTGTAATCTCACTTCGCACCTCCTCTCACCAAGAGTAATTTACCTAGTTTCACGTAACTCTACATATAGCTGCATTTAGTTGCGTTGTACATAGTTCT
Organism: Ichthyophis bannanicus; assembly: GCA_033557465.1. Classification (NCBI taxonomy): domain Eukaryota; kingdom Metazoa; phylum Chordata; class Amphibia; order Gymnophiona; family Ichthyophiidae; genus Ichthyophis; species Ichthyophis bannanicus. Next base: position 65,422,939 of record CM066044.1, on the reverse strand, counting down.
CATGTTCACTGTTTCACTGTTCAAGAAACCTGTTTAATGTATATCCAAGTTTATTTTACTTGTTCATTGCAAGCACAGATCAATTATTTGTGACGTGTGGTTTTTATGTTCATTGTAAACCGCACTGATGTCGAATAGTGCGGTATAAAAGAAACTGTAAATAAATAATAAATAAATAAATAAATAAATACTGGGTCAGACCAAGGTCCATCAAGCCCAGCAACCTGTCTCCAATAGTGGCCAATCCAGGGAAAGACTGCGCTCTTGTAAGCTCATTTAGTCAACAGCATTAAAAGCTTTACAATAAAGGGACCATGGAAGCATAAAGGGCCAGTAACAACTTTCCCAACAAAGTTTCATTAACGATCCAATGAAAGAAGCTCCCACTTGTCACCTGTTCAGAAAACCATAGTCCAGATTTACCTGACGCAGACCAGGGTGGTCAGACTCATAAAAAATGGAAGCTTTATTACAGATCTGTTGTGACTGTGGCCACAGAGATCAATGTATTGGCCACATAATAAAAGACTGCCCAATGCACAACTTTCAGAAAGAACTAAGAGGTATTACACATCACTGAACAGGAAACTTTCTATTGCGTGATAAATCTGAACGTGGAAATCTGAATTGCTTTTACTGTGCCATATGCAAAAAGAGAAAGTTTGGTTCTGTGAAAAAATACTTCGTATCTGGGGCTTATAAAAACGCCATAAGATGTGCCATACTGAGTCTGCAGTCTCTGTCTGAGAGGAGCCAAAGCAGTTCACAAGTATCCAGCAGGATCCCAAGGAACAGGTCCATTTTCTTACTGTTTACACCCAGAGACAAGCAATGGCTTTCCCAGATCTACCTGGCTAATAATGGCTTATGGACATTTCCTCAAGAAACTTGTCTAAACCCTTTGTAAATCCAGCTGGGTTGACTGCCCTGACCACAATCTTCAGCGACAAAGTCCACTGCTCAATTGTGCACAGAGTGAAAAAAGAACTTTTTCTGATTTGTATAAATCTATTACCCATTAGTTTCGTGGATTGTTCCCTAATGTTAGTATTATCTGAAAGCGTAAATATCCTTTCACTCTTTACTGGCTACTTCCCACTCTTGATTTTATAGACCTCTATCATATCCTGTCTCTTCTCCAAGCTGAAGCTCCCCTGTTCAGCCTTTCCATCCCCTTTAACATTCTGATTGCCCTATTCTAGTTCCACGATATATTGTTTGAGATGGGGTGACCAGGCCTGCATCATGGATAGATACAAAGGCGTTATCATATTCCCCATTTTATTCTTTGTCTCTTCCTGAATAACTCTTGATGTTATATTTGCATTATTGTCTGCTGCCACACACTGAGATGAGGATTTTAACTTATTGTCCACACTGTCTCCAAGATCTTCTTCCTGAGCGGTGATTCATAATATGGAGCCCATCTTTCTGCATCTATAATTATACAGCTGTGGTCAACATTTTTGGCACCCTTGCAGTGCAACCCCTTAATGTCCAATATCTCCTAAATAAAAGTGGCCAGTGAAATGGCTTTGGACTATATATGCACACATATTTGACACATAAAAGAATCAAATACAACAAGGCCAACTAAAAAATGAAATAGTAGGAACTAGTATAAAAACTAGCACATTGCCAGGACATGATTATTGACACCCAAAAACAATTCAAATCAATTTGAACAGAAGAACGACATTCCCACTGCAATAAAATTAGACGCACCTGTGATCAATTGTCAGTATTCACATGACTTGAATCAACCAATGAATGTTTAAAATGGCCACATTCACTCCCTGTTCCATTTTCACAATGGTGAAGACAAGAGAGCTGCCTGAGACCAGCAGAAAAGCCATTATCACCAAACATCAAACTTCAAAGGGTTACAAGGCTATCTCCAAAGATGTTGGGATTCCTGTGTTTACAGTTTGCAATAATTTCAGCACAGTTGTCTATTAACCCTTTTGCTGATGTTATAGCAAACAGATTGGCAGGCCCCTATATATTAAGAAGTTTTCTGCTCATGGAACTATCAAGAATCTCCCAGGACATGATGGAAAGAGAAAAATTAATCCAAGAAACCTTCAAAGGTTAGTGCAAACTGTTGGAAAAACATCACATACAACATCCAAAGAGCTTAAGGCTGACCTGGAACAATCTGGAGTGGTGATTTCAACCTGTACCATACACCACAAACTAAACAAAGAAGGACTTCATAGATGAAGGCCAAGGAGGACCTCACTGCTCTAAGACGGACAAAAAGGCACGTCTGATCTTTGCCCAAACCCACCTTGAGAAACCACAATCCTTCTGGGAAAATGTTCCGTGGACAGATTAAACCAAACTTGAGCTCTTTGGCAATGCAGAACAGTGATACATTTACAGGCGAAGAAATGAAGTTTATAAGGAAAACACTGGAGGCCTGGAACGTATTAAAGGAAAGCACAGTTACTTACCTGTAACAGGTGATCTCTGGGAACAGCAGGAATAAATCTTCACATATGGGTATCATCGGTACCGACGGAGCCTGCGCGGGAACGCTCCCCAGCGTCCAGTAAGAAAGCTTTTGGGAGCATCCCACAGCGCCTGCGCGCTGCCTTCCCGCCTTTCCCAGCCGCCTCTCTCCAGTTCGAGTTTTAAAGCTGAGACAAAGAGAGAGAGAGGAAAGGAAAAATAGACAGAGAGATACAACTCCTAGGGGAGGTGGGTGGGTTGTGAAGACTTATTCCTGCTGTTCCCAGAGATCACCTGTTACAGGTAAGTAACTGTGCTATCTCCAGGAACAAGCAGGAATGAGTCTTCACATATGGGGACTCCCTAGCTGCAGATGCCAGGGGAAGACCCCAGGTTGTGTGTCCTTGAAAAGGACTCTACCTCCCCCCATGGATCTCTGGCATCCAACCAGGGTAGGTGGGTAGGAGTTGATTAGGAATGGAACAGGTGTTTGAGAACAGCCTGACCAAACGAAGCATCCCGGCGGGAGTCCTTGTCCAAACAGTAATGAGCTGTGAAGGTATGAACAGAGGCCCAGGTGACCGCTCGACAGATTTGGTCGATGGACACAGAGTTTAGATGAGCCATTGAGGCTGCCATGGCTCTCACATTGTGAGCTGTGACATGGCCCTCCAGAGAAAGGTTCCTACTCTGGTAGGCAAAAGAAATACACTGAGCAATCCAGTTGGACAGTGTTCTCTTAGAAACTGGAAGTCCTAAATGAGAAGGATCAAAAGCAACAAAGAGTTGAGAAGACATTCTATGTTGCTGTGTTCTTTGTAAGTAAAAAGCAAGAGCTCTCTTACAATCCAAGGTATGAAGATTCCTCTCTGCACTTGATGCATGAGGTCCTGGAAAAAAGACAGGTAAATATACCTCTTGGTTTAGATGAAAAGGCGAGACCACTTTGGGCATAAAGTGTGGATTGGTCCTGAGGACTACCTTATCATGATGGAACCTTGTATAAGGTGGATTAGCCACCAAAGCTTGCAATTCACTGATGCGGCGTGCTGAGGTGACTGCAATGAGAAAGATAACTTTCCAAGAAAGAAATTTCAAGGAGGTGGTGGCTAAAGGTTCAAAGGGTGGCTTCATAAGCTGGCCAAGAACCAGGTTTAAGTCCCATGCCACTGGAGGTGGTCTAATGGGAGGTTTAGTTAGAAGAAGGCCTCTCATGAATCTTGTTATAAGAGGATGAGAGGAAATAGGCTGTCCATTGAGAGGCTTGAGGGACGCTGCAATAGCACTCAAATGGACTCTTACTGAATTTGTTTTAAGACCTGCATGGGATAAATGCAGGAGATACTCTAGTAAAGAATTCAAAGGTATTGCAAGAGGGTTAAGACCCTTCTCTGAACACCAAATGGTAAATCTTTTCCATTTGAAAGTATAGGAACGTCTAGTAGAAGGCTTTCTAGAGGCATGAATAATATCTCTGACTTGCTGAGAGAGATGAAAACCTTGAAGGTCTAGGCCTTCAGCAACCAAGCCCTGAGATGAAGAGATTGGGGGTTTGGGTGCCACAACGTTCCCTCCTCCTGGGATAGAAGGTCTGGTGCAGAGCCCAAATCCAGGGAAGGAGCTTGAGAGAGATGCAGAAGTAGAGGATGCCACACTTGGCATGGCCAATGTGGTGCTATGAGGATCATGGTCCCTCGATCTCTCTGAAGTTTGAATAGTGTTTTGGGAATTAGGGGAATGGGTGGAAAGGCATAAAGGAAGTTTTGACCCCAGTGAAGGAGGAAGGCATCCTTGGCCTGATCTCCCTGACACGGAATTCTGGAACAGAACCGGGGAAGTTTGGCATTCCACGGACTTGCAAAGAGGTCTATGTCTGGGGTTCCCCAAATTCGAAAAATCCTGGCTACCTGGTCCATGTGGAGGGACCACTCGTGTGGAAGCAGAACTCGACTGAGTCTGTCTGCCCAAGAGTTTTGAACGCCTGGAAGATATACTGCCATAAGATGAATCTGATGCTCTCTGGCGAAGGCCCACAGTCGCAAAGCTTCGTTGCAAAGCGACAGAGAGCCAGTCCCGCCCTGCTTGTTTACATAGAACATGGCTACTTGGTTGTCCGTATGGATGAGGACTGTCCTGTAGCTGAGCATGGAATGGAACACTCTGAGAGCTAAGAATATTGCTCTGAGTTCCAAGAGATTGATATGTAGAGAAGTCTCCTGTGGAGACCAGATGCCCTGGGTGGAGAGATCCTGCAGATGAGCTCCCCAACCCATTTGAGAAGCATCTGTTGTAAGAGTTGCTTGGGGTAGTGATTGCTGAAAAGGGGACCCCAGCAACAGATTTGGAGAGGACTTCCACCACTGGAGAGACCAAAAAAGGCGACTGGAGTTTGCTATTTTGTCTGACAGGCAACCTGATGCCTGAGTCCATTGGATGGACAAAGTCCACTGAGCTGCCCTCATGTGAAGGCGAGCATATGGAACTACATGCACGGTGGATGCCATGTGGCCTAAGAGTTGTAACATCTCTCGAGCAGTTAAATGGGACTTTAACTGTATCTGGGAGGCTAACTGCACCAAGCGTAGGCAACGGGCCTGAGGAAGATAGGCCCTTGCAGTTGTGGTATCCAGCAAGGCCCCTATAAACTTCAGAGACTGAGTAGGGATGAGATTTGATTTTGGGATGTTTATTACCAGTCCCAAATACTGAAGAACACGCATTGTGCAGATTAGACAATTCTGGGCCTCTGACTGGGATGGAGCTCAAATGAGCCAGTCGTCCAGTTATGGGAAAACGAATATTCCTAGAGTGCATAGAAATGCAGCTACTACTGCCATGCATTTCGTGAACACCCTTGGTGCAGAGGCCAGAGCGAAAGGAAGCACCCTGTATTGGTAGTGCTTTCCTTGAAAAAGGAACCGAAGGAACCTTCTGTGTGTTGGATGGATGAGGACATGGGTGTACGCATCCTTGAGATCTAGAGAACAAAGCCAGTCCTGACTCTGAAGGTATGGAAGCAGAGCACCGAGAGAAATCATCTTGAATTTCTCTTTGAATAGAAACTTGTTCAATTCTCTGAGATCTAATATGGGTCTGTAGCCCCCTGTTTTCTTTGGGATAAGAAAATAAGGGGAGTAGAACCCTGAGCCCTGTTGAAGAAGAGGTACTTCTTCTATTGCCCCTTGGGCAAGAAGGGTGGCAATCTCCTGACCCAGAAGGTTGAGGAGAGATGTTGGAGAATTGAACTGTTTCACTATGGTGCGAGGAGGAAGGCTTAAGAAATGAAGCTTGTACCCTTCCCTTATGATGGAGAGGGTTCATTGCTCTGCTGTGATTTGTTCCCATCTGGGAGCAAAGTAAGCCAACCTTCCTGGAATGGTGAGGGGCTCTGGTTCTTCCAGAGCTAGAAAGGCTAAGTTCTCTAGTTGCAAGTCAAAGGCCCTGAGGAGGCTGAGGCTGCTGGGACGTGGAAGGCCTAGCAGCCTGTGACTTGGCCTGTTTAGGTGGTTGCTGACGTTTTGCAGCAAAACGACCTGCAGAAGATGCCTGCTGACCATAAGCAGGATAATATCTTCCCTTTTTAGAAAAAGATGTCTTTTTGAACAATCTTTTCTTAGCAGGAGCAGAGGTGGACTTTGAAAGTCGATCCAAAGCAGAGTTCTCAGCATCCATCTGAGTGGCCTTTGCTTGCCAATCCTTGCCAAAAAGGTTTTCACCTGTACAAGGAAGATTTCCTAATTCATCTTGGACCCAGAGTTCCAAATCAGAAGCTTGTAGCCAAGCAATTCTGCGTGCACCTATGGCAATAGCCGAGGCTCTGCTTACACACTCAAAAGAGTCAAAGGCTGCACGGTTGGAAAATTTGGAAACATCCTGGGCATGTTTGAGCCAAGTGAGAAACTCCTGCCTTTTATCTTCTGAAATAAAAGGGGTTAAAGTCTGCAGATGATCTGTGACTTCTTTTAGAAACATCCCTATATAGAGACTATAGGAGTTGATTCTGGCAGCTAGCATAGAAGCTTGAAAAACCCTACGGCCAAAAGCATCTAGGGTCCTGCATTCACATCCTGGAGGATTAGATGAGTATCTTTTTGCACTCTTTATCTTTCTCATGGCAGACTCTACCACAATAGAGTGGTGAGGAAGCTGAGTCTTATGAAAGCCAGGACAAGGAGGGACACGATACATGGTGTCTAACCTGCGAGAATGAGGAGAGGTGGTAAGAGGTGTCTCCCACATGCTCAACATGAGATCATACAAAATCTCATGAATAGGCAAAGTAGCTGCCTCTTTAGGAGTTTTAGGATATTGTAAAATATCCAGCTGCTTGGCTCTAGGCTCTGACTCAGGGGCCACTGTGATGGAGAGGCCCCTAGCCACTTCCCTAATGAAGTCTTGAAAAGACAAGTCTTCTGGAGGAGACATTCTTCGTTTAGGAGAAGAAGACTCCTGAGGAAGAAGTATCGATGCCTCGACAGATCCTTCAGACTCCTCAGAGTCTTCGGAGGAATCGAAGTATCGCCTGTCTGGATGCTCCTGTAAAGCCTGATATGCGTACCGAGTGGGATCGATATCGGGAGTAACCGGTATCGGTTTGGTACCGATGGGCATCATAGGACAGGGTACCGCTGCAGTCGACACCGAAGCCGATGTCGATGCAATCGGTACCGACACCGGGAATGATGCCGGAGCCGGAGCCGGTACCGGCAACGGGGATTGTTGCGGTACCGGAGGCGTCACAGCCTGCATGAATGCCGTCAGGGTGCGCTGCATGGTCAGAATCTTCTGATCCATCGACGTCACCAAAGTCTGGATGTCGGTACCAGTGGGAGCCACTGGTACCCCAGAACATGGCAACAGGTGATTGGTCGAGGCCGAGCCATCGATGTCAACCTGTGACCCCATAGACAATGCTTTGGAAGCCGGAACATCCCGCCGGGGTAATTTTGCCGGTGGGGAGTCCTCGAGGACAAGCCCGGAGGCATCTCGATGCTTAGAGGGAGATTTGCCCTTTGAGGACCGGCCAGATTTATGCTTGGTTACCTGAGATCCATGGGAGGAAGAAGAAGCCCTGGAAGACGTTGATGCCACCGAAGCTGCATCAGAGGGAAACAGGGTACTGAGCTTGGCTGCTCGGTTCTGCCGACCTCTTTTAGACATCATGGTACAGGACATACAATCCATGATGGAATGGTCAGGACCCAAACATTTTAGACACCACTCATGGGTGTCAGTGACAGAAGTAGTACCGCCACATTTTGTGCACTTTTTAAACCTGGAGGCGGGCTTCTCCATGAGAAAATTTTTAGGCCTAAGGCCCAAAAACTGAAAATGCACAGTGAAGAAAGTATAATTTTTTTTTTTTTTTTTAAAGAAAGAAAAGAAAAGACCGGCGGTACCGGTCCGATGTCGAAGAAGGCAGACGCGACACAAAAGAATAAAGAAAAAATAAAGAACTTCTTCTGCGGTGACAGGAACACGACCTGCTGGCTCCGCGGAAAAGAAGAACTGGAGAGAGGCGGTTGGGAAAGGCGGGAAGGCAGCGCCGCAGGCGCTGTGGGATGCTCCCAAAAGCTTTCTTACTGGACGCTGGGGAGCGTTCCCGCGCAGGCTCCGTCGGTACCGACGATATCCATATGTGAAGACTCATTCCTGCTTGTTCCTGGAGATTCATGAAATCAGAGGACTACCAAAGTATTTTAGAGCAAAATGTGCTACCTAGTGTCAGAAAGCTAGGTCTTGGTCGAAGGTCATGGGTCCTCCAGCAGGACAATGACCCAAAACATAAATCCCAAAGTACAAAAGAATGGTTAAAAAGGAACAAATGGACTATTTTAAACTGGCCAGCAAGGAGTCCTGATTTCAATCCAATCGAGAACCTTTGGAAAGAGCTGAACTCTGCCATTGGTAAAAGGAATCCTGGAAACATTCATGAGCTGGAACAAATCGCAGTTGAAGAGTGGGAGAAACTACCAGCAGACAGATGTACATCAGGCTTCATCTCTGCTCCTTTTCAAATCCATGCTAAAGGCTCACCTCTTTGAGGTTGCTTTTGGATCCTGGTCCCTTGTTCTCCTACGTGTCTCCTTATCTTCCCTACTTCTACCCTTGTTCTCAGTTATTGTATTGTCTGTCCTGATTAGATTATAAGCTCTGATGAGCAGGGACTGTTTTTTTATATGAGTCTGTACAGTGCTGCATTCGCCTTGTAGCGCTATATAAATGATAAAGTCCCATAATTACCCCCCCCCATCACTACCCACATAATACCCCTCCCCCCGGCCCTGCCACTTCTATACACATACTTGCCAGGAACCCGAAGCCAAATGGAAAAGGTATATAAAACTACTGCCACTGCCCTCACGTATTTCACTGTGAATATCAAATGAAAAATGTATATAAGTTACACTGATCGTTGTCAAACAGAAAATGTATGTATGATACCACTTTTATATGTGTGTTCACTGTAGCATTTTGCATCCCATGTTTTGTGTACACCGCTTTGACTTGGTGAAAAGCGGTATAGAAAAAGTTAAATAAAATAAATAAATAATAGTAGTAGTAGTGGAGTGGAGTAGCCTAGCACCTTGGAGATCTGGGTTTGATTCCCACTGGCACCCCTTGTGACCTTGAGCAAGTCACTTTACCCTCCATACCTTGGAAGAAAAGGCCTGGCAATCTACTTCGTCATACTTTGCCAAGAAAACCCAGGGGCTGCTGGATCGCCAGGAGTCAGCATTGACTTGATGGTACTTGAAAAGTAGTACAAGAAATATTTGGAGGCTGTCATCACTTCCAAGGGTTGCGCAACTAAATATTAGTCAAGCGTGCCATTATTCCTGTCCGGTACCAGAAAAGAGCAACAGGTACCTGCACACTAGACAGAGAACCAACCAGGCAGGTACACAAAGACTGGCGACAATTTGATTCAGGTGAAGAATCTTTTTATTGGGCCCCAACGCGTTCCATATTTTTAGCATTTTTTATGATTCCTTGACGTTGTTTATCTTTTGTATTTTGTTTAAAGGCTCTACATCTTATATATGTTTTATATTTGGTTTTTAATATTTATGATTAATGTTTTTATTACATTTATGATTTCTAATAATTTTTTATCAATTTATATTTTTAAATGTTTACATTGTTATCTTTTGAGGTGTGTTCTCTTTTCAAGACCTCCTGAAGAAGGCTTTCTAGCCGAAACGCGTTGGGGCCCAATAAAAAGATTCTTCACCTGAATCAAATTGTCGCCAGTCTTTGTGTTCCTGCCTGGTTGGTTCTCATTATTCCTGTCCGGGTCATATTTTGTTTTTTTCTCAGAAATTACTATGTCTAAGTTGCAGACATCTCTGTTTTTGTTGTATACTTTTGAACATACTATTAAAATATTATGACAATGTACAGTTTGAATATTTCCAATTATTTCTCAAGATATTGTACACAACATACCTAAAATGCAAGAGTGCCAATAATGTTGACCACAACTGTAATTATTTTTCCTATGTACATGATGTTGAGTGGCGTGGAACGGATAAATCTGAATCATTTACTCTTTCAAAAAGTACAAAGATTAGCGGACATGCCATGAAGTTACTAAGTAACATAGTTAAAATAATTAGGAGAAAATATATTTTTTTAATTCAACGCGTAATTAAACTCTGGAAGTCATTACAAGAGGATGTGGTAGAAACAGTTAATGTAACTGGGTTTAAACACAGAAACATAGAAAACAATGGCAGATAAAGACCTACAATCTATCCAGTCTCTCCATACATACCAACTATTAAGTTCTACAATCCTTCCTCTTCCTCAGAGATCCTCTGAACTCGTCCCATGTTTCTTGAATTCAGATACAGTTCTTGTCTCTACCACCTCCACTGGGATGTTCCTCGCATCCATCGCCCTTTCTATAAAGAAATATTTCCTCAGATTACTCCCGAGTCTCTTCCCTTTTACTTTCATCCTATGACTCTTTGTTTCAGAGCTTCCTTTCAACCTGAAGAGCGCTACCTGCTTTGCATTTAAACCATGGACGTATTTAAAAGTCTCTATCATATCTCCCCTCTGCTGCCTTTCCTCCAAAATATACATAATGAGATATTTAAAACTATTCCCATATACTTTATGATGATGACTACTGACCATTTTAGGAGTTGACCTCTGGACTGACTCCATAATGTTTATATCCTTTTGAAGGTGCGCTCTCCAGAATTGTGCACAGAGCTCCAAATTAAATCTCACTGTAGACTTAAATAAAGGCACTGCTGCCTCCTTTTTCCTGCTGGCCATTCCTCTCCCTATGCACCAAACATCCTTCTGGCTTTTGCTGTCACCTTTTCTACCTGTTTGGCCACTTAATGATCATCCAATGCGACCACCACCAGGTCCTGCTCCATTGGGTTTTTTGCAGCCCCAATGCATAACCTTGCATATTTAGCACTAAATCTTAGCTGCCAAATTCTTGCCACTCTTCAAGCTTCGTTAGATCCCCCTCATATTAGTCACACCTTCCAGAGTGTCTACCCTGTTGCAGATTTTTATATCACCTGCATAAAGACATTCCTTTCCCAACAGACCTTCTGCAATATCACTTACAAAAATGTTAAAAAGAACAGGACCAAGGACCAATCTCAAGGACATTACCAGTAGTGTGCCACAATCTTTAGAGCGAATTCCATTTATTACTACCCTCTGGTGCCTCCCATTCAATTAGTTTCTTACTCAGTCGCTTTAGGGTCCTCCCCAAGGGCATTCAGTTTATTTATAAGTTGCCAATGCAGAATGGTGTCAAGGCCTTGCTGAAATCTAAGTACACCACATCTAGTGTTTTCCCCTGATCCAATTCGCTGGTTACCCAGTCAAAGAAATCAATCTGATTATTCTGACAAGACCTACTTCTAATTACACCATGCTGCTTCAGATCCTGTAATCCTTTGGATTCCAGAATCCACACCATCCTCTGTTTTAGCAGCGTTTCCATTAATTTACTCGTCACAGAGGTCACACTAACCGACTTGTAGTTACCAGTCTCTTCCTTACTTTCACTTTGTGGACAGGAATCACATTTGCCCATTTCCAGTCCTCCAGGATCACTCCCAAATCTAAAGAAACCGTGGAGTGGCCAGTACTTTCCTAAAGATCTTTAAAATCCCTCAGAAGAATCTCATCTGGCCCCATCATTTTGTCCACTTTTATTTTAGCTAATTGCACACAACACAGTCTTCTGAAAATAGTTCAAAGTTCTTCTCCACTTCCATTCCTATTTGAGTTTCTTTTCCGAAGTCCCATTCCATGTCCATCATCTGTGAACACAAAACAGAAATATTTGTTGAGCAATTCCACTTTATCCTTATCAGCCTCTACCTTTTCCTCCCTTTCACCCTTAAATCTCACAATACCACCTTTGTACATCCTTCTGTCACTAACTTACCCAAAACAAGTCTTGTCCCCATACTTTACTGTATTGGTTATTTTTTCCTCCATTGCACTTTGCCTTCCTGACTATTTTATCAGCTTCTCTGAGCTTCTCCAGATATTGGTGTTTGTCTTCCTCTTCCTATGCTCTTATATTGTGTATAGATAGCCTCTTTTTCTTTACCTTTCAGCTGCTTCTGTTGAAAACCATTTTGGCCTCTTTTTCTTTTTACTTTTATTTACTTTCCTAATAAAAAGGCTTAAAAAATGTTTGGACAAGCTCTTGGGGAGAACCATTGCTTACCCTGGGGTAGGCGGCATAGAATCTTTCTATTTTTGGGATCCAGCCAGGTACTTGGTAAGCTGTATTGGACACTGTTGGATACAGGATTCGATGGACCATTGGTCTGTTCCAGGATAGCAGTTCTTACATTCTGTGGGCCTGATAGTCAAAGGCATTTACATGTTTTATTGAGCTGTAAACCATATAAATGCCCCTAAATGGGATATTCAGCATCACTAACCCTATGAGTGCGCTGAATATGCCCGAGTAATGCCACTATATGCGCCAATGCTAATCGCTTAGCATCGCGGCATGTCGGGGGTGGTACCCAGAGATAACTGTGCAATGGTGATATTCAGTCACTGTCCAGTTATCCCTCAGCGGCAAAAGTGCGGCGACCCCCAGATATTCAATGCCGAAGGCCAGATTTGGCCCCGATTGAATATCCGGGGTTAAAGTTCGGTAGCAACGGCTATGCACCTTAGAGGCGCATAGCCGTAGCAAATGAATATCAGGCCCTATGTTCTTAGCCACTTGTCCAGATTAACTTCCGTCTGCCATTTAGATATCCAGTGTCCAGTTTTTCAAGTTCTTCCTGCAGCTCTCCACAATCCTCATGTGGTTTAACAACTCTGAATACTTGTATGTGATCTGAAAATTTGATCACCTTATTCATTGCTCCCTTTTCCCGACCCTAATGTTGTGGCCTCTTTCTGTGTGATACATTCTGCGCCTGTTCAAAATTCTCCACCAGTATTTGCCCTGGAAATCTGGCAGCGTCTTACAGTGTGCCTCACGTACAATCCATTTCTGGGTAATTGGTCAACTAAGGTTTTAGGAATCTCTTCCTCTTTCAGGAATCTGTTAAAAGGATTTCAATGCCCTCTTAAAGAGGAGGCTCAATTTGGCATGATGCAAGTACTATGACGAGCATTAGCAGTAAATTTGAGAGACTAAGATCATACTCCACATACCCTGGGGCTTAGGAGTGAGGTTCATTGCTGTCATGGTAAGCAGACAGCACACAACTTAGTCCTATGGAGACACTGCCCCTTTTATGTACAAAATTCATGCTGCTCTTGGGACTGGCTTGCCAGCGTTTTTTTAAATCTGAAGACGGGTCTGGGTTGCACCAAATGGGGAATCATGAAGAAGTAACCTTCCCCTTTTTGTGTGATCCCTACAATACAGTCAAGCATTGGACAAGAGAGAAAGAATTACTCATCCTCGATGACTTTGCTTGGTTTTCTAAGCAACATATCACAGCCGAGGTGAATCCAAAGTCCTGATTTCTCAATTTCAGTTCAACAAATGCTAGATTCTTTTTGAACCATTTCCAAATGCATTGTAAATGAATGTACGCAGAATCCCTCTTGAAGTCTGGCAGCTGCAGTCCTTCTTTTCAATGCAGAATAATCAACTCAGAGCATCTTCTTTCTCATAAAACTGGGAAACGGTCACATCCAGGGCAGGTGAAACAATTGGCATGCCTTGAAAAGAGCCCAATGGTCTGGGCAATAGCTCTGGAACCATCTTGATTTCATGTATTGTCCCTCCAAGGGATAACAGCAGATCACTCCATGTTAGACGATGTGCTGCTTGACTGTGCACCTTGTAACAATTTAGACAGTCCAAAAATTCTGAATCCTGGTGCCAAACATGCAAACTCACTACTCTGAATGCACTTCCGAAGTGGAGAGCTTTTGTCATATTGCAGCTAGCCATGTCGGGTGGGGTGGGGGGGAATGACGGAGGTCTCAATGGCCCAGCAAAAGCCTCAGGTTAGTATCCATTCTGAAAAAATTGAGAGCCACATAAATGTCAAAATATCTAGACATATTTCTATCGGTCACCTTTTCTCCAGTTGACTCATGGGATATTCTGCTCTATAGTATGAAGATTTACAACTCAGCACTGCTTTGTTAGAAGGTAACAGACTAGAAGATGAAGCCAAGAAGTTCAAGAGCCCTAAGCTGTGTGACAGGGAGACAACTCCAACACCACCATCTCCAATGCTAAATCCCTTTATTTATATCTGTATGTATTTAACTGTGCTTGATACTGTATACCTCAAAAAAGTTCTAAAGTGCACAGAGAAAGTGAAGGATGCCAGATCGAGAGGAAGGGATTACATTTCTTATGGGGAGGGATAGCAGGAAGACGAGAAGAGAGCAGAGCAACCCAAGGAGACATAATTAGGAAGGGATGAATTGAGGAAAGGCTTGTGGAAACAACTAGGCGTTCATGTTTTTCCTGAATTTAGGAAGAGAGGCTTCAAGGCGGTGGAGAGGGGGGGTAGGAAATTCCTGAGTGAAAGTCCGAGGTAGGAGAATGGGGAGTTTCTAGAGATGACTAGGCAAAGGGCTAAGGGAAGGGAGAGAGTGGAGAGCTGTGTTAGAAGAGTGGAGGGGATGGTAAGGAAAGATCAGAGTGGCTAGGTAAGGAGGGCATGCAAGGTAAAATGCACAGTGGACAAGGGAGAGTATTTTGAAGTGTGTAGTATACTGAACTGAGAACCAATAGAGAGAGATAAGGGAGGACTCATGATCAAAGTTTAGCAACAGAGGGATTATTGAGGGAGACCAGCCAGAAGAGAGTTCGACCAGCTGTCTTGTGCATATCAAACAGCTGCTATCAATTAGATATTAAGCATTAAGCTTACACCTTTCCAGTGGTAGTTCAAGGAGAGCTACATTCTGGTATTTCCCTCTTTCTGGGGAGCTACAATCTAAGTTTGTACCTGAGGCAATGGAGGCTTAAGTAACTTGCTCAAGGACACAAGGAGCGTCTTGCACTTAGGCTACTGCCCTAACCACTAGGCTACTCCTCCATGCCATTAACTAATCAAAGATTAATAGCAACGGGCAGATTTTGTTTCCAGTTAATTTGCTTTTTACAGAGATTTAACTATTGAAAGAGACACACATAGGACTTAGGAATGATGAATAGTAGCTAAAAAGGGATTTTTATAAAAGAAAATCATCAATTATGCATAGTGCATTGAAATTAAAGTGACCAGCTCACTCTTCATAGACATCTTGAGCTAATTTAGGCAAAACTAACCCCCACCCGAAAGAGTATTTGCACTAAATACCTGTTCATTTATATAAAACTATTTTTTATTGAATACGAGAATATAACGCCTGAAAATCCAGCTACAGTTTAGGTTTATTCCTTGACTATCTGCTAAAGATTCAACAGAAGATCAAAAATGCAGTTGACACTGTGACATCATTAAAGTCTCCTTTCACGCTTTTTGCAGAACTACTCGCTGAAATCCATAAAGATCAGCACGTTGGCTCTATGGCAGGAAAAGAAGGGCCCCAATGGGAGGCAGCTGTGACTGCCGGTATTCAACTGTGGGCCATTTAATCTCTCCATTCACTACTGCCTCCCCCAGGGGAGGGGGCAATATATAGATAGATAGAGAGACAGCGAGAGTAAGCAATTGAATGTTTCTAAGAGAAAGACAAGGCAATATCTAAGCATGAATACGAAGATCAGCAATCAGAAAAAGCTTATCCCAGAAGGCAGTAAGTTCATTATAAGGAAGGCAACTCCATTCTATCTATTGTATAGATAACACATTAGGGGTTTTTCTCTCTTTCAAATACAAGAAGGGAAAAAATCTCTGTATCTTTAACGCAACAGACAGGTCTGCAGAGACCCAACCAGCCTCTTAGTCTGACTTTCATCTAAAAGAGCCACCCTGGGAATCCATTAACTCCAATTTAAACTGAATCTTCGCCTCCATTTGCTCTCTCTCTCTCTCACCCTCTTCCCAGGCCCCACCCTCAGAAAAATCATAGCAACCTCAGATTTCTAAAGATGTGCTACAGACACTGAATAATCCTTTCCAGTATCTAGAAATAACCTTAGACACAGACTGTTCCCTTTACATAAGATTTCAGGATCCTTGTTCCTGAGTAAGTCTAGATCCCGCCCCCCCACCCTCATGACCATCACACCTGGATATTTTCTTTTAGATCAGAATCATCTTCTACTACATATATTACAGGTTAAAGCAATGATAACACAACTGTGTGGTCAAATTCTGCTAATATTTCAGCTTCTTCAAATATTTCAATCAGAGTTTGTTACTTAGGCCACCTGGCATGGACGGAGCCATTTTGTCTCATGGTGATGTCATCAGTGACCTACATCATGTCTCACTTGATCACAAGTCTGTAGAGCGTGGCAGCCTTTCGTTTCTGCCTCCTGCTCATGTTTCCTTTCAGCAGACTGGAAGAAAAAGAGTAGTAAAGTGCTGATGTGAGACATAATGATGCAGGTCACCATCACCAGTAAACAAAATGGCTCTCTCCACCAACTGAAAGTTCATATTTCTGAATGGACTGTCATCACCTACAAAGCATATGGTTGCACCCTGGGAAGATGTCAGGTCCTCTCGAATAATCATTACTCTTGGTGTCATGGTGGAAACCTCATTGTAACATGATATAATTAAAAGTATTCTGAGGAAGGGATGTTGTATGCACTTAGAGACAGGTTCTGTATTATACTGAATTTTCTGCTCTGAGGCACTGCTACTTCGCTTCTAGAACAGGCGGGTCAGTTACACTTTAAAAAAGGCTTCATTGGAGCAGTCTTCTTGCTCCCATACTACCCCTAGGAAAAAACAAACCCAGACTGTTTGCAGGTTGTGTTTTACAGGAACGATGTAAGAATTCTCCAAATGGCCAGGCTGTACAGGGGCTTTCAAGGCCACATTGTAATTCTTCCATTGGTCCTCAAGCAATCACAAGCCGCACAGATTCCAGCCCATCTACACTGTGGTAGCGCATCAGCTCATGGGCACACAGCTGCGTTTTCCTGGGCATATGTAGTGCGACTGCATTTTTCCCATGCTTAGTTATTCTCCCCATTTCCCTCCCTGCCCACGGACAGCAGCCCCCCTCCCCCTCCCACCATGTGATGGGAAATAGCTGGAGAAGCTACTCAGAGTCTCTCTTCTGATGTCAAGTTCCAGGCTCACTCAAGCGCCTCTTCTGAAGCCATAAGCAGTTTCATTAGGAGCTCTCAGTCAGCCTTTCGCCCTCGTCAGGTGCCTTCAATCATTTCCTTCCCTCACTTGGCACAAAAAGCAGCCGCATTTGGGAAAAAGAAGCAAACAATGTCACTCAAGTCACTTGGAGGTGAGGTCCCCTAATGAAAGCCTCCGGCAGCGTTAAGGAATCCAGAGCTCCCCCACAGTGGTTTTCAAATGCATAATAAAGAATGTCAATTCAGGGATAAGGGATTTTCCCCCTTCAGCATCTGCACAAGCGGCCCCTCAGGTAATAAGCAAATGACCAGCGGATGCAGCTCAAATCTATCCCAAAAGTTTTTTCTGCCTGAAACTTCCATCACAAACGAAATGCAGTAAACACAACCTGCCTGGCAAATTGTAATTACGTTTCCATATTACATCTCAAAATGCCCATAGTGGGAATTAACTATAGCTCCTGTACTGGAAAACAAAGAACTGGGCACAACAAGCATCATTCAAGGCTACCGTTGAGTAAATTTCAAAAGGTTTAGACACCTTTCGCTGGCATAAAAACAGAGTTAACCCGTTCTAGGTAAGGGCAGTTTTAACCACCAGATATGAGTCTACTTTTATAGCATGTGTACTTCTGGCTGCACAGAAAAGAGGCGTTTCGGGGAGAGACTTGGATATTGCTCATATTTATGCATGGTTAGACATTCCACTATCCTGCACACTTTGCCCCATCATTCAACATCATGCGAGAGTAAAGAGCTATTCGATGCCTTAAGCAGACATCAGCGTATGTGGGCATATCCTCTTTCTACAATCAGCTGGCTTTGTGCAGGCTGAAAAGTATACGCATGACTTATCAGTTAGACGCCTGAGTGAAAATTTACCCGGGTTAAGTCTCGTGAGCTTAGCAGAACAGGTCTCTAAAAATACGCAGTGAATCCCGAATCCCTCAGAGGCAGTGACCCATGCATACACAAATCTAAGGCAAAGAAAACAGCTCTAGCAAAATTCCATTTAATACCGGCAAGACAGGCAGAAGATGAAAAAAAAAGATAATCTTTTAATCCAAAAGACACAAGACGGGACAAGCTGCGAAGGCAGAAAAGTCTCCACTACATGGTAAACAGAGATAAAAACAAACACGAGGAATTTTTTTCTAGCATGGCACAATACCTGCTTCCTCCGCTCCTGTACCCTTGGCTCTCTCTTCCTTCCTTTTCTTCCAGAATACAGTGGCCAGATTAGATCCTTAGGAAAAAAAAAGTGAGAAAAGGCACAAATCTTTTTTTTTCTCCTTTCTTCCTCAGCAACCCTTCAGAGCTCCTTCAGCAGCGATTATTCATAGACCACTAGGGGATATAAGGTAATTAGAACCAGCCCTATAGCATCAAGCCTGAAAATGTAATACCAGTGGCAGCAGCGTTGGTGCTGAGGGGGTGGCGAGCTGCGGGCTCTGACACCGGACAGGATAGTGCTGGGGAAGGGAGGAGGGGGCTCGTGCTTCCGATCTCACTATAGAGGAGCAGGTCGGCAGAGAGGATGGCCAGGACTGCTGCAGGGCTGAGGACATGGTATCCTTTACTTTTGGAGAGGGTGGCTGGCGCTCGCCTTGCTTCTATGATCTACAGGATGCTCTGTGTGTGTGCATGGTGTGTGTGCGTGTTTGTGCCAGGAATAGCAATCAGCAACAGCACACAGAGCGCCGAAATGCCATCGTACAGGGTCAACCGAAAGATAGACAATTGGATTTTTTTTTGTCTTCCAATTCTCTGGAGGAGGAGGAAGAAGAGAGATTGCTGGTTCTTCCAGTTTTCATTTTTCCCCTTTTCCCAGTCTCAACAAATCACATCTATAAAACGTTGCAAGCACCATTTTCTCAGCTTTGGAAGGAAGGGGGGGGGGAGAGAGAGAGATTTCCTCATGTGATCATAAACAATGAAGGGAGAAGGAGAATGAGGGGAGGGTCTGAGAAAGAGATATAGGAGAGGAACCGTACAGGAAAACGGAGAGGGGTGGCATGAAGGGAAACAGCCAAAAAGGGAGAGGCGGAGAGAGACAAAAGGTATGGCGATCAGAGAAAGAGAAGGGTCAAGCAGAACAAGAAGGAAAAGGTGAAGAGAAAGAATGGATTATAGCAAATGAAAGACATAAGAGGAGGAATAAAAGGAGGAGACCACGCCAGCAAGGATAAGAGGCAGCAGAAAAAAAAGATGAGGAGATGAGTAGAAAAAAGAAAACATGAAAAGAAGGGAGAAAGGGCAGGCGGAAAGTAAAGAGAAGAGAAGGGGGGGGAGGAAGGAAACCCTCATCCTTGCTCTCCCCCCAGCTGAGACTGATAAGAAACTGGAGGAAGACAGACTCGGGGCTTTTTGTATGCTCTGGGATTTAGGTGGAGTGACAGGACGGAGGCTGGCAAATGAGATCTGACAGCAACAAATCTCCAAGCTGTTTTTTTCAGGGGCAGAAAAGGGCGGGGGGGGGGGGAAGAATACAAAAAGCACTCCCCCACCCCTCCATCACACATCTGTACACAAGAGAGTAAGATGAAAAAAGCAAAGAGAATCAGCGTGTACGGAGGCGAGGTTTTAATAAAAAAAGAAACCAGGACCCCTCTAAACCCTTAACTCAAGGACACTTAGCAAGCCTATTAAAACATTTGCCGGCAGTCTGCTGTGAGTAAATACTTTGTTTTCATGGAAACCATGACTAGGGAATGCTTCAGTGGCTTCCGAGGGGAATTTCTGCACTTCTCCGTGTGGTAAGAAGCCCTTTACTGCTGCGCTTAGGGATGGACCCGGGCAAAGGATGCCCTCCGGTGAACAGCTGCCAGGCCTTGGGTGGGGGGATCTTATGGAGCATTCCTCAGCAGACCCTGAATGTACTAGAAGTGATTTCCTCTGATAAACAGCGATTTTGAATCCTTAGTGCTCCTGCAACAAAATCTAATATTCGAGAGCTAACAAAGGTTCACAGTCTGACATCTGCTTCTGATACTGGCAAGCAGCCGTGTTGCCCATTGACCGTCATACACTGTCCAGCCATCATGGTTTATGAATGTCCTGAATCAAGGCTCACATGCCTGACTGTTGAATTTAATGGCTTCTGACTGATCTGCCCTCTAGAAACGTTTCTAATGACTTTCTGAACCTGACTCACTAGCTTCCAGGCTGTTGGTGAAGGAAGGCCACCCCGCACCCCCCACCCCAGACTTATACATGTCACACCTGACACCCCACCCCACAACTGAAATTTCACCTCCAGTCTTCTCTATATCATCTGTTTCTATAAACTCCAGAAGACTCAGAGCTATAAATAAGAGATGTCATCTTTCTGCCTAGAATAAAAATGCACCGAATTAATCGACTAAGCATCAAGAGGTCAGTGAATCTTCTTTGTCTCTCAAGATCTAACCCATAACTAGAAATATGCGCTGGAGCAGCTGAGCTCACATCTGGAGCACTGGGCGGACTTCTGCTCATGGTGCATTCCAGCAGAAGTTAAGACTTCCCCGCTGAGTTCTGACATCCATCCATAATCCTAGCACAAGGGGGACACACACACCAAGCCAACGGAAAACTCTTTTTTACCAGTGTCAAGTGCTCTGGCGGATCAGCGCCATTTCCCTGCATCACGTCTGAGATTCCTATTACCACAGGAGAAGACTAAGCCATATTTACACTCTTTCTTGCCCAGAGAGATTCCTTGCACAGTTCTGCAGTGCTCAGTTACTGCATTTATTTGTGGTCCCTTATGAGTGGACCTAAAGCCTTCAAAGTTGAGTCAACTGATTTAGAGGCTTGCTCCTAGGCAACATACCTGCCAAGCTGCATGAGAGTCCTCCAACCATGCTGCCGCCTGTATGGAGGTGGAGGTGCTGCGATAGCATGTTTTTTCAGTTGTGCGGTGCAGGCATTGCCTGCTCCTTACTGCTACAAAGTGTGATATCGCAGCACCTTCCCCTACCGTTGCCATCAGCAGCATGGCTGGGGGACTCCCTCACAGCTTGACGGAAACTTTGTTTAGGCCTTGATACTTCTGTATTTCCAGTGTGCTGCTTGGAATTTGAACAGACTGCTTGAGCCACAGTCACCTGGCCA
Organism: Ichthyophis bannanicus; assembly: GCA_033557465.1. Classification (NCBI taxonomy): domain Eukaryota; kingdom Metazoa; phylum Chordata; class Amphibia; order Gymnophiona; family Ichthyophiidae; genus Ichthyophis; species Ichthyophis bannanicus. The sequence goes on along the minus strand of CM066044.1, from coordinate 65,401,689 downwards.
CTTCCAGAAGAAATCCCGCATAGGCCAGCTGCATTTTGTTAGGATTAATTTATGAGTGTGTGTGGTGCTTTCTAATGGGCCTAAACACTTTCTGGATTTTCCATTCCTGGATGCCCTTGATAGAAATTTCCTTCTTTCTCAGCATCACAAAAATAAATGATCTGAAAAACCTGGTGTTCTCCTGAGAGTACTGTAAGTGTGGTCTGTAAAGACCTGAAACACTGCTATAACCAAGCTTAGTGAAGGGCTGGGGAAGGTTTTGAGAATACTACAGCCGTACTCTGTGAAGACTGGGGAAGGACTATAAGAATGCTATAGCTGTGCCCTGTGAAAGATCGAGGAAGGACTCTGAGAATGTTATAGCGATGTGCTGTGAAGGGTTGAGGGGGGCCTCTGAGAATGTTATAGTGATGTTCTGTGAAGGATTGAGGAGGGCCTCTGAGAATGTTATAGCGATGTGCTGTGAAGGGTTGAGGGAGGCCTCTGAGAATGCTATAGTGATGTGCTGTGAAGGGTTGAGGAGGGCCTCTGAGAATGCTATAGTGATGTGCTGTGAAGGGTTGAGGAGGGCCTCTGAGAATGCTATAGTGATGTTCTGTGAAGGGTTGAGGGAGGCCTCTGAGAATGCTATAGTGATGTTCTGTGAAGGGTTGAGGGGGGCCTCTGAGAATGCTATAGTGATGTTCTGTGAAGGGTTGACGGAGGCCTCTGAGAATGCTATAGTGATGTTCTGTGAAGGGTTGAGGGAGGCCTCTGAGAATGCTATAGTGATGTTCTGTGAAGGGTTGAGGAGGGCCTCTGAGAACGCTATAGTGATGTTCTGTGAAGGGTTGAGGAGGGCCTCAGAGAATGCTATAGTGATGTGCTGTGAAGGGTTGAGGAGGGCCTCTGAGAATGCTATAGCGATGTTCTGTGAAGTCTGAGTTTGACCATCCTCCATGAAGATTTTAAAGAACATAAGCCTGCTTCAAGGAAACAAACCACTAAACATTCATTCCTCAAACCACTGAGACCACAGTTCCGTTTTTCCAAGGCTACTCTTGCTCTGTAGTACTGTAACAGAGAGTGGATCAGTGGCCGCCTTCCTCAGTTCCTCTGCTGAGAAAAAGAGCCACCAGCTATGTTGAACCTGAGACAGGATTGCCCACCTTCTCTGGATAAAGTAGTGTGACTGCCATGTTAGTCCACTTCAATAGTAGTTAGATAAAAAGGAAAATAAGGTATCACCATATTTTCCTTCTCCATTTCTCTTTTTGTCGAACTACCACATTTTCTGGAAATCTGTGTTTTACACTTACAGAGGAGTTTGCTAATGCCTTCTGCAGGATAAGTAGCAGGAACAGCTCAAGGCAATCTGCTGCCTGAGGCAAGAGATGAGCTGGCACCCCCTCCCCCCACCAGGACCAGGCCAGTGCAAAGATACTGGGTGCCCTAGGCAAAATTCTAGCCTTGTGCCCTCCCCCCCCAACATTTTGATAATTAAATTCAACAATCACAATCATCTCAACCTCAACCCTTCCACAGCAGTCCTATAACAATGCATAATTGGGCTCCATATTCTTAAAAATGTAACTTTGCTTTGTATGGATGCCTGGGCCCACTCTGCTGCAGGTCCATGTGCGTGCTCTTGGCTCTTGCTGTCTGGATATTAGATTTGACGGCTGCAGCTCTTTGCTGCCTCTCAGAAGCTGTTGCCCTAGTGACCACCTGGTCTTGCCTAATGGTTGAGCCAGACCTGCCAGGCATCCAAAATAGAGGGGACTCCTCGGAGTTCTAGTCAAGGAGCAGGAGGGTCCCCTCACTCAGAAAACCTGTCAGGAGGTTGCCCCAGGACAAACAAAAATCAACATATTCCCAGGCTACATAATTTATAAAAAACAAAACAAAAACCCTTTGCAATGGTGCTTATATACCCAAGAGTGTACCCAACACCACAGCAATGACCACACAATAATCCACCAAACAAGGATCGGGCCTATACCAGAGGCAAGAACATACGTGATTTTGTGTTGAACACATCAGGCAGTAATGAGCGATCGGTAAGTTCAACTTCAGAGCTTGGTCATTTTTGCTGTGCTGGCTGTCAGTTTTGTGATCAAGCATTAACAGGCTGTGAATGGACTGATTTGTCAACGATGAAAATATATTGGGCCTGTTGGCACACCACATGTAGCTCTGAGTTTGTGGTTTGTGTACTCATATGCTCATGTGGATTAAAATATGTGGGCCGTACTACTAGAACTATCAAGATCCGTTTAGCTGAGCATGCATTAAGGTTTGCACACAGACCATTAGAGTGCCTGTAGTGTCACATTGTATTCAATTTAATCACATGTTCCAACAATTCCGCTGGTGAGTTATTGATTGGGTTCCTTTGGACCCTCGCAGAGGTGATCGGTTGGCTCGTTTGCAAATGACCGACAGTGGTGGATTTTCTCATTACAAACTGTTGCCCCTAAGGGACTAAATTTTGAGCTGGATTGACAAAGTATTTTGTAAGCATTTACTTCCGGCAATCACAACAAATCTATTGTTGTTTGGTTATAGGGTGCTAGGTGAGTAGGTGGGATTTACATCAGCTGTTGGTGATGTCAGACGCCGTGAATACTGAATTTGAATGGTGCGGACTGTGAAATTACATTCATAACTATGGCTGTTTCCTTGGAGCTACTTTCTACTACACACCAATGTTCCTGACACAGAACCCTGACCAAGAAATCTTTTTGGGTTTGAAACGCAGTACTGCGTCAGTCTTGGAATTTGTCTCCTCATAAGCGGGATTTGGAAGCTGTCCCTCATGATGGTCAGAAATGCCTTGAAAGGCTCTTCTTTGGTTATTGATTAAACTAAGTGTTACTATGTTTTTTTATTTTTATATCATAAAGCCTACAAAAAAGTGATTAAAAATTGATTAAAAGGAAAATTTGTTGCGTGAGGGATTGGTATTCCTTATTACAAATGGTCTAACAAAAACATCTTGTTTATGAAATAAGCTTTTTGAATCTAGCTCTATTTAGCCCGACTTGTTTGGTGGATTATGCATTTATATACAGCATAAATTGTAACAGTTTAATTATGTAGCCTGGGAATCTAATATAAAACATACTGATGTCTGACACTGCATGCTGGACGGGCAGGGTATCAGGTGCAAATATATATTTTGCAAAAAACAAGGGATATGCTCAAGGTGCTCAAATACCAATGAACAAAGAGAAAGCAGAACTACAACGCAGCTTACAACACCATAATTAAAGTATTAGAACTAATTTTATTTTGGTGTCGTAAACTACGCTATGAAAACCTACAGACTTAAAGTTTCTGCAGTCGGATATCCTGAACTGCATGCTCATAATTGATCATTGCAACGTAATCTACCAAGGCCTTCCAAAGAGGACAATACTCCCGCAGCAAGGATTATCACCGGAACAGCAAAATACAAACATATAACCCCAACACTCCACCAACTGCACTGGCTCCCGGTATCCGTACGCTTCAAATACATCAAAATAATCAACAACCTATCTCTTCCAATCCTTCAGTCACTGATCAAGAAAACACATCAGACCAGAACAAGAAGAACAGCGGATAACAGCATCCTGGAAATACCAATAAGCATGAGAACAGCAAAACAATCCACTTGTAAGAGAGCCTTCTCTGTATACGCTCCCCAGCTTTGGAATGACCTACCTGCCTTAATAAGAGCAATAAAAGACTTAACAGACTGTAGTAAAGCCATAAAGACCCACCTCTTTATGGAATACTATGGTCCCACCCCATAAAACTACGATCAATATAACTGATTAAAAAAAGATCATTAAAGTATGGAAACATGGACCTACCATTTGAACTTTGCCCGTATCAACCACCTGGTCTATTACCTCAGCAAATATGTATAAGCAACATTCACAACCTGTACTGCACCCATGCAAATTTACATAGTTTATAATTGTTAAAGATACCCGTTATATCTCAGTTAATTTCTCCAAGTTGTAAACCCTATTCTATGTAAACTTTGCTTTGCTGTGATGTTCTCTGTAAACCTCCTTGACATAATGAGAAGGACGTATAGAAAACCTGTTAAATAAATAAATGCTCGCTCCATTCGGAATAAATGGCCTGTCCTCATCAACTATGTCGAACACCAGAATCTAGACCTGCTCTTCACCCTAGAGTCATGGCTCACCGACATAGACACTGTATTCACAAACCAACTAAAGCTCCCTGGTTATGACCTCTTTAAATCTTCATAATAGCCAGAAGCAATTTCCATTTCCAATACTGGATTTCCCAGAGCACAATCAACCTTGATTACATCATAATCTCAAACAAGTTCCTAGCAGCATGTCTGTTCTATTGTTCACCAACTGCATGCATTGATGACCTGTCCACATTCCTTGACCTAGCATGCGACCGGAATACCCAATGAAAACCACTCTGGCTGCTAGGCGATTTCAACTTCCCAATGCTCCCAACCAAGCACGCCACAGCCTTTCTTGATGCAATGACTATAATGAATTACGATCAACTAATACATACACCACCCACACAAGAGGAAACACCCTGGACCTCATCTTTGTTCCCTCATCCCCCTGCAGATAGAGTAACCAAAATCCACCGCTCATCCTCCCAGCCCCCTGGTCAGACCACAATGCCATTAATTTCCACATCCCTACGGACTCAGATCAGTTGCCACACGGAATCGCCCCACCAGCCCCTTGCTGCTTCAGATATTTTGACAAAGAAGCTTTCCTCCAAGACACTCTTCAGGATCACAATACTATCACTACCAAGCTGGACAAGCTAATAGACAAATGGAACAAAACCTAAGTAAAGCCTCTCTCCTACCAAACTCCATGAAGCCCACTAGGAAGAACCACACAGCCATATGGTTTACCACCGAGCTGCATGAATCCCTAATATGTCTCAGGAAGCTGAAGCAATGTTGGCGACACTCCAGACTCTCCCACAACCGTGTTGAATACATGAACACCTTACAGGAACACCACAAAGCACTCAACCAGAAAAGAAAGGAATACCATACCAATATCCTGATGCACTCTCTTAACAAGCCCCGAGAGCTTTTCGGTTTTATTAAGTCCCTCACAAAGGACACATCTAAGAACCATCCAACAGAGACCTCCAGCCCAGAGGCCTTTGCCACACACTTCCAGAGCAAAACAAATATGACAAGGCCTTACTCAGAAAATCCTCATTCGGAAAATCCTCTTATGAACAACAATTAGTCATGAATACAGCTGCCCGAACACTGCATGGAGCGTCCTGATTTAAACACGTCACACCCATCTTAATGCAGTTACACTGGCTCCCAATAGCAAGCCATCTGATTTACCAAGCCCTACTGATGACGTTCAAGGTTCCACACAGTATGTCTACGAACTCTCTTGCTGCAATCATACAACGTATGCCAAACAACAGAATGAGGAGATCAAGCATGGCCAACACGCTGATGACCCCTTCATCAATAATGATGTGCACACAAGCCACCAAGAATCGCGACTTTTATTTATATGCACCAACTCGGTGGAATGCCTTCCCTGCTTTAATCCAAGCCACCTCCGACCAGTCAACCTTTAGAAAAGCCATGAAGACTCACTTGTTCCAGCTATTCTAGGACCACATACCATAGATATGATATGCACAATGCCTGTCAACCCACAGCTCAATCTCCCCTACGTAACCGTTAAAATCTATTTACCAACTTGTAATTTCTACCCAATGTTAACCACTCGTTCTATGTAAAACGGTTCTTTTGTTCATGTTCTATGTAAACTGCACTGATTTTGAAATAGTGCAGTATATAAAAGCAAATAAATAAATGAATGATTCTCGCTTTTTGCAGAAGGCCCTAGAACATATAATCACCTTTTCAGAATACTAAGCAAGCTGGATTACTACAGTGCAAATCCCTAAACAGAAACTTCATTCTAACAGAACACCTGGCCTCAGTCACAAATGCAGAATACAGACAGACACACACTTATCAAGTATAGAATAAGTGACCACAAACTAAAAACATAAATGTGTAGAAAAAACGTAAATGAAACCCCCAAGAAGGCAGACTCCTCACGCAGCGCAGAGATGTAGATGCCCCTGCACAATGCAAAATATAAAGACAGACCGGTGGAGCACTTCCAAGGCACAAGCAGCACTGTGTATACACACATGGGAGACAATTCCTGCTCAATGGAGCTTACAATCTATGCAAGACAAACACAACAGAGGGGGAATAGAGATGGTCTTGACACATGGCTGATAAACGGGAGAATAAAAGGTCTGGATTCAAAAGCAGTCTTGAAGAGGTGGGTTTTTAGCCTGGATTTGAACAGAACCAAAGATGGAGAATGACGCATTGACTCAGGTAGTTTGTGTTCCAGGCACACAGTGCACCAAGGTGCATAGAACATAGTCTGGAGTTGGCAACGGAAAAGAAGGAGGCAGACTGAAGGGATTTGCCTGCTGAGCAAAATTCCCAAAGAGGGGTGTAGGAAGAGATAAGAGGAGATGTAATGAGCAGTAGCAGAATGAATGCACTTAGCATGTAAATTCCAAAGACTAACATATTCCAATCATTAAAATGAAAATAAAATCATTTTTCCTACCTTTATTCTGTGATCATTTTATTCTCTAATTGTGTTGATGCCAGTCTCTGGTTTCTGCTTTCCATGGTCTTCTCTTAATGTGCTTTCTAGGGCCTTCAGTCCATCTAACATTTCTCTTCCCTCCTGTCTTCTTCACGTCCTTCAATCTCTGACATTGATCTTTTCTTTTCAACCTTCTTCCATTTATTTTCTAAGTCTCCATCAATTCACATTTCACTCCTCCTTCTTACCATTTGGTCCTCAATCCCCATTTACCTACCACTTTTTATTCCCCATTTCCTTTTCCTTCCCCAGCCTCTTATTCCTGTCTATCACTTACTCTCCCCCCCCCCCCTCTGTGTCCAGCATCTCTCCTTCCCTGTCTAGTGCCTCCCCCTTTCTCTCACCCCATCCCTCCCCATATCCAGCATCTCCCATCTCTCCCTGCCCCCCATGTCCAGCATCTTCCTCTCTCTCGCTCTCTCCCCATCCTGCTACCCAGTGTTCACCATCTCCTCTCTCTCTCTCTCTCCATATTCCCCTATGCTATTCAGCATCTCCTCTCTTTATGCCTGTCCCCCAATCCCATGCCCAGCATCTCCCCTTACTCTCTCCCTACCCCCTGTGTCTAGCATCTGCCCTCTTACCCCACATCAGCCATGTCCTTTATCATTACCGCCCGCCGGGAGCCTACCACTGCCACTGCATCTCCCGTCTGCGACAGTGGCGACAATGAACGCACAAAAGGCGCAGGAGTCTTTGCAACTCCTGTCATCAAAGGCCCTCCTCATCCCACTGTCTCCGATGTGAAAAGTTTGCATCAGGGGAGTCACAGAGACTGTTGGCGTGTTCCTTTTGTTTGCTCACTGCCACCGCAGACCCACTGAGAAGCGGCGGTGGCTGGGCAGATACTAGGCAATTTTTTTGTGTTTGTTTTTAAAGGGAGGCTGAGGCAGCTGTCAAGGGAATAGTTTGTGAGGTATTTTTTTGCCGGTATCAAAATTTTTCGCCCGAAGCAGCGGCTTCACCAATTTCTTATGTGGGGTGCCTGGGATGGAGAGGGTGGATTTTGCTACTGCTTTCTGCATGATGGATAGATTTTTGAGGAGTGTGAGCAGGTATCCGTGGGAGGGTGGAGGTTTTCGCTAATGCCTTCTGCAGGATATGGGGCATGAGAGTGGGGGTCTGTGGGGGAAAAAGAGGGAATCTCTGGCCCAGATTTAGGTATAAGCAACACAGGCAACTGCTTAGGGTGCCAAATATTTAAAGCCCTAAGTACTCAGGCCAAAAAGCCTCCTACCCACTGTAGAGTGTCCACCGTTATCTAGGGCTAGTGCAAGGATGTGAGGTATCCTAGGCGAAACTCATCCCCTGCTCCACCTCCCTCCTCTGGCGCCCATTGCCACCTCTCTCCAGGAGGTGCCATCAACGTCAATGGGCACAAACAGCCTCACAGCGCTTATCTTTAAACTATGGCGCCATGGGGGCAGTTTGCTTCTGTCCCCTCTCCAACGCTCAATGCAGACTTCCTGTTTACAGCGCCAAAGTTTAAAGGTAAGCGCCGCAGGACTGTCTGTGTCCACTGCAGCTGACACACATTCTGGAGAGGGGCAGCAGCGGGCACCCTTCAGACGGACAGCGCCCTAGGCCACTGCCTAGTTTGCCTAATGGTAACACCGGCCTTGCTATTACCACTTCAAAGAAGCACCACCAGGGCACTTCAGCCCAACATCCTTACCACTGGCTTCTAGTCTCCAGGACTCCCTTGACTCTTCAAGATCCAACCGAAGATACCCTCCAGTCCCGTCTGTGGGTGCCAGAATCTTAAATCAGGCCCTGGGTATTCTGATAATGTCTTCTGCAGGATGGGCAGATTTGTGTGGAGTGAGAGTGGGTGTCTGCCACAGGAGGGGACATGGATCTGATAATGCCTTCTGTAGGAGTGAAAGTGGCTGTCTGATGGTGTCTGATAATGCCTTATGAAGGATGAATATATTTGTAGATTGGGGAGGGGCTTCAATAATGATGTCTAATATGAGATGGATTTGATTACAGGTGTTCTGAACTCGTTATAATGAGTTCTAAGCACAAGATCACTGGTTCCCAATTCTGGTTCTACTTCGAATGGCATATTTTTGGTCAAGGAGTCAGGGCTTACCCTAGGGCTCTGCTTTATCCTCCCCTCCTTTTCAATATTTTTATCCAGCCACTATGCAAGATAATCCAAAACCACAAAATCCTCTACCATCTGTATGCCGATGATATTTGAAATAGTGCAATAGTGAAATAGTGCTTTCCACCGCACTCTCCAGCCCGCAGCGCTCCGAAGCTCCCCCGATCGGGGTAGAGCGCATGAAGCGGGAAGCCCTCCCGCTCAGAAGCTCCTGCCCAATCGGGGCAGTGGGAGCACCGCAAGCAGCACAGCAGGGGCCATAAAAGCAGCGTCCCAACACAAAGGGAGCCGCTTTCCACCGCACTCTCCAGCCCGCAGCGCTCCGAAGCTCCCCCGATCGGGGTAGAGCGCCTGAGCGGGAAGCCCTCCCGCTCAGAAGCTCCTGCCCAATCGGGGCAGTGGGAGCACCGCAAGCAGCACAGCAGGGGCCATAAAAGCGGCGTCCCAACACAAAGGGAGCCGCTTTCCACCGCACTCTCCAGCCCGCAGCGCTCCGAAGCTCCCCCGATCGGGGTAGAGCGCCTGAGCGGGAAGCCCTCCCGCTCAGAAGCTCCTGCCCAATCGGGGCAGTGGGAGCACCGCAAGCAGCACAGCAGGGGCCATAAAAGCGGCGTCCCAACAGGGCGCGCCCGCTTAGGCGAGGCACAAAGGCGAGCACAAATAAAAGAAAGGCTACTCCAAAAAGCAGACCCAGAAAAGACGCAGATAACCCACGTCAACAAGAACACTCCAGCCTGAAACTCAGAAACCCCAACAGCAAAGCGAATCAACTTCAACGGCAACAAAAGGTAACTCAAAATGGTTGGATCCCTTTACCTACCATTGCTACTCCTGGCAGCACAGCTCATCCCACAACCCACAAACACACCATGCAACCCCACCAACACATTCTGGATCCTACCCCAACCCACCATTACATATATACCCCACCAGGAGTTCAAACAGGACCGCAACACACACAAAACTACAAAACACAACAAAAAGACCAAGAGCAAGATCAACACCTCCACCCACGTGCTCACCCACTCAAACCAAACCACATGCATCACCATAGACCTCATCAATGCAAGGTCAATACGAAATAAGATAAACACCATCGCAGACCACCTGAAAGACCAGCAACCGGACATAATATGCATTACGGAGACCTGGCTCTCACCAACCGACAACGTGCTACTCAACCAACTAGTCCCAGACACACACACAGCCTTCAACTGCCCTCGCACACATAGAAGAGGAGGTGGAGCCCTAATCATCGCAAAGAACAGCCTAAAGATGAAAACCAAACTCACAAAGAACACAACCCACTGCAACACGATCATCATTGAAAATGCAGACCTAGCCATATGCCTCTCCTACAGAGCACCAAACTCCCCCTCAGAAGAAACATCTGCAATCCTAGAGGCAATATGCTCAGTCAACAACCTTCACAAACAACTCATAGTACTCGGAGACTTCCACCTAAGATCTACCAGCAGAGGTGAAGCAGAAGCCTTCCTGAATGCCATGGACTCCCTCCAGTTCACCCAAATGATCAACGCACCAACACACAGACTCGGGCACTCCCCCGACCTCATCTTCACCCCAAACAACCTAAAGGACAAAAACATCATCACAGGACCCCACATCACTCCAGTACCCTGGTCAGACCACTACCTAATACAGATCCAACTACAAGTAAAAACCACAAGGGAACCAAACGAGAACCCACCACCAACCAGAAGATTTAAATCTTTCAACAAGGACCAATTCACGAAAGACACGCTACCCCTCCTCATCTCCAAGACGACAGACATCGAAGAGCAAATCTCCGAATGGAATGACATCATATCTTCAGCTGCCAAACCTCCCCAACACAAAACACGCAAGGCAGGGGCCACAAAACCCAACCACACACCACGGTACTCCAACGAAATACGCACAGCAAAAAGAGAACTGAGACAACTGGAACGACGATGGAGACGCAACAAATCAACCCACCTACAAAAGCAATTCCAGGCAAAACAAAACAGCTACAACAACCTCATCAACAACCAGAAAAAACAATACCACACAAACCTCATCCTACAATCCACCAACAAACCCCGTGAACTCTACGAGGTAGTAAAGAAACTCACCAAGGAACCCTTTAACAGAAATGACCAACAAATAGATCCACAGACCTACGCAGACCACCTTACCAACAAATTCACCGCACCACCCAAAAGCAGCAACAAGACCACTAAAAACGAGACCTCCTCAAAAGAACAGAGCTGGGGCTCTTTCAACATCCCATCAAAGGAACAGCTAGCGAAGATCATCACCGACCTCAACACCAGCACCGCCCCCACCGACCCCTGCCCAGTATCATGGATCAAAGCATCAAAGGTTGAACTGACCCAAACAATACGGAAGATCTTACAAAACTCCCTCACAGAAGGAATAATGCCAAATGCTTTAAAACTAGCAACGGTACGCCCCATCCCAAAGAAAACCACCCTACCGAAAACAGACCCTGCAGCCTACAGACCCATCTCAAGCATCCCTTTCCTGGCTAAAATCATAGAGAAAGTAGTCCAGCAACAACTACAACAACATCTCGACATACACCACCCCCTCGACCTAAACCAACACGGATTCAGACCCAATCACGGGGTGGAAACTCTACTGACACAACTGTTCGACAGCCTGTTAAGAACAATTGACAACACCAGAATGGGCGTACTCATGATATTCCTGGACATTTCCGCAGCATTCGACACCGTATGCCACTCAACGCTACTAACAAGACTTGAAGAGGCGGGCCTACATGACACCACCCTGAGATGGTTTACATCCTACCTGGAGAACAGACAGCTCCAGGTCAGATGTGGATCAAAGACCTCTCAACCCATCAACGTCACACAGGGAGTCCCACAAGGCTCATCCCTCTCTGCCCTGCTTTTCAACCTTTACATACAGCCCATCAGCACAATCATCAGGAGCTTCAACATTCAATACACCATATATGCTGACGATATAATGATATTCACACCAATCAACCTAACTAACCGGACTACAACAACATAGCCAACTGCTTCAAAGAAATGTCAACCTGGATGCAAAAAAACAACCTAGCAATAAACTATAACAAAACCGAAGCACTGATCATAACAAGAGACCAAGCTTTCACACCCACGCCCTCCATCAACCTGAACAATGCCATTATACCAATAAGACAAGAGATAAAATACCTGGGAATAACACTTGACAGGGAGCTCAACCTACAATCCCACATTGCGAAGACCACCAGGAGCGCCTACGTCAAGATGAGGACAATCAGACGACTCAAACCCATCCTTGCTCCCGAGCATTTTCGAACAGTATGCCAAGCCATCATCACACCCACACTAGACTATTGCAACCACATCTACCTAGGACTACCAAAGAAATCAACCCAACCACTTCAACTAGCACAAAACACAGCCGCACGACTCATAACAGACAGCACAACCCACAAACACATCACCCCATACTATACCACCTTCACTGGCTCCCAATCAGCTCACGAGTCCGCTACAAAGTTCTCCTAACCACTTTCAAAATAATAAACAACCTATCTGCAGACAGCCTACAACAATTCATAACAACTGACAACAGCAAAAGACCAAGAAGAAAGGGAACATCGAACAACATCAGAACCCCAAAGGACTTCACCAGAACAAACCAATCCACATCAAAACGAGCTTTCACCCTAGCAGCCCCCGCCATGTGGAACTCTCTCCCTGACCACCTCAGAGCAACAAACAACACCAAAGAATTCAGAAAGCTGCTTAAAACTGAACTATTCACAGGCTACTTCAAGGACCTCACAGAATGACTCCTAAGATAGCAAAGCCATCCATGTAAATATGTATCTGTAAATATGTATCTTAAGCGCACGCTGTATATAGCTCACATCAAAATCATCCACACGCACTCACGCAGCACACTGTAACAATTCTCACACTGCATGCTAATGACAACTCTCCCTTCATTGATTGTTTGCTGTGCCAACCGCTTTGATTTCATGATAAAGCGGTATACCAAGTCCGTTTAAATAAATAAATAAATAAGATAAATAAATAAATTTTAATGTACACACCATTCATCATCATCAACCTTGACTATTCCACAATAGGGCAATGTCTCACAGTCATCATTCAATGTCTCAGTCATCACAATGTGCATATCAGTCCTAACAAGTCAGAAGTCCTCTACATAACCAAGAACCTCTCCTCCTCCCCACCACCCTCAATCAACCTAATCAATCTAACTCCGCAAGTAAAAGAGCACGTAAAATACCTTGCCTAGTCCTCGGACCAGAACTTAAGCTTCCCCGCGCACATCAAACCAAGGCAGCATTTTTCAGAGTGAAGACGATTCAAAATCTTCAATCCCCTTCTGGAACAAACCAACTTCAGAAATGTCTTTCAAGCCCTCATCACCCCAATATTCGACTATGCAAACCTAATATACCAGGGACTCCCAAAATCCACCTTGCTCCCCCTACAACATGTACAGAACACAGCCGCCAGAATCATCACAGGTACCAGTCAATGAGCACGCATCATCCCAGTCTTGAAGCAGCTACACTGGCTCCCCCTATACATGTGCATCAAATACAAAGTCGACCTGACCATCTTCAGGACCCTTTACAGCCTCTCAGCAAATATCCTTCAACATCTCACTCTTGAATCTCCCAATAACAGACCTAGGAGAAAGGCCAGTCACACCCTGCTAGTGGACCCAACTGCATTCTCTCACTCCAGCCTATCCACTTCCAATAGAGCCTTCTCATTCTACCCACACCTCACCCCAGAAATTCGCTCATTAATTGATGTTGGAGAGTTTCCCCGCAAACTAAAGACCCAAATGTTCCTAGAACATTTTGGATCTGTCATGTAATCTCTTACCACCCCAGCTCCCATATGTTTGTCTCACATCATGTATAATAATCTTCCCCACTGCCTGTTTAGCGCAATGTTAAAATTCATAAGTTATTTTCTTGTTAGAATTGTTTAACCTGTTAACTACGTTCCATGTAAAGTTGTACACGTTCTTGTTCCCTGTGCTGGTAGATACAGCAGTATAGAAATGTTGCTAAATTTAAAAAAATAAATAAATTGTGATTACTCTTACATAGGGTCTGTTTTGGGAGACTGGACTGGATTTGGGAGAGAAGAAAGCATAGTTACTCACCTGTAAGAGGTGTTCTCTGGGGATAGCAGGAATTGGTCGTCACACATATGGGTGACAGTCAACGCTAACGGAGCCAAGGGTAGCTTCTCCCTAACTTTCAAAGAAAACGTTTGGGAGATGCAACACACATGCGTGGTCCCCTTCCTGCCCAAGGGTGCCATCTTGCCTCCGTAGGATGATATAGCTCAAAAGCAACTCCACAGGGAGGATGGAGGGTTGTGAGAACTGATTCCTGTGGTTCCCAGAGAACACCTGTTATAGGTGAATAACTACGCTTTCTCTGGGAATAAGCAGGAAGTCAGTCCTCACATATGGGATTCCCTAGCTACAGGCTACTGAGATACCTGTAAAAAACCACGGGTGACCAGAAAAAAGGTTAGCCGTGAGCAGCAGCAATAAGTCTTGAGAAGACAGACTCTCGAGAGTCCCAAGTGTCCAGTGAGAAACCAGCACTGTGGAAGCCTGAACACATAAGGGCTGGAGGACAGGAGTTGCCTACACCCTGAAAAGCTGATGGAGTACTGCCTGGCCAAAGGCACTGTTCCTATAGGACTCCCTCTCTAGGCAGCAATGAGCTGTGAAGGTATGGACTGAGGACCAGATGGCGGCCTGGCAGATTTCTGACAGAGGAACAGAACGCATGTTTGCTATGGATGCCGCCATGGCCCTCATGCTGTGCGTTGTGACTTGGTGCTCCAGTGAGAACCCAGCCCCCTCATAGGTGAGGGCAATGCAGTCTGCCACCCAGGTGGACAGAGTACCACTGCCCACAGTAAACTAGGGTCATTTAGAGATGAAGAGCTGCGAGGCTTTGCTGTGGCCCTGGGTACATTGGAGGGAGGAGGACAGGGCCCTCTTACAGTTCAGAGTATGAAGGACAGCTTCCGCTTTGTTGGCGTGAGGCCACAGAAAAAAGGTGGGTAGCACCACCTCTTGATTGAGGTGGAAAATGGACACCACCTTGGGAAAAACTTGGGGTGTGTGCAGAGCACAATCCTGTTCTTCTAGAATCTCATGTAAGGTAGATCCGCCACCAATGCCTGGAGCTCACTGACCCTGTGAGAAGATGTGAGTGCCACCAGGAATGCGATTTTTCAGGAAAGGTACCGCAGGTGACAGGTAGCCAAGGGCTCAAATGGTAGGCCAGTGAACTGGGACAGCACCACGATGAGGCCCCACTCTGCTGCTGGCAAGCACACAGGTGGCTTGGACAGCAAGAGACCCTGCAGGAAGCAGGTCACAAGAGATTGGACAGAGAGGGGCTTGCCCTCGATAAGATGGTGGTGCACTGCGAGTGCACTCAAGTGGACCCTGACAGAGTTGGACTTCAGTCCTGCTTGGGACAGGTGAAGCAAATATTGCAGCACAAGCTGCACAGAGCAGGAGAACGGGTTGACCCATTGCTCTGCGCACCACACTGAGATCTGCGCCATTTGAAGGAGTAAGCCTGTCTTATGGAGGCCTTACGGGAGGCCAGGATCTCCTCCACCTCTCCTGAAAAGGTTGAAAGGGGCCAGGTCGTTAGCTTCAGGGACCCCAAGTTGGGGTGTAGGAGGGAGCCCTCTTCCTGCAACAGCAGCCCCAGGGCACTCCCCAGGGGGACCAGAGGCACTGTGGATAAGCGAAGGAGCAGTGGGAATCACGGCTGCCTGGGCCACCGAGGGGCTACTAATATCAGAGATGTCCTGTCGTGTTGAACCTTGAACAAGGTCTTGGCAATCAACGGCATGGGTAGGAAGGCATAGAGAAGGCCCTCCGTCCATGGAATGAGGAAGGCATCCGCTGCCACCCAGGATGGGCATGGCTGCATGGAGCAGAAGCGGGACAGCTGGGTTTGGCCAGACTGGCGAAAAGGTCCATCTGTGAAGTCCCCTAGAGCTGGAGGACCCTGCTCAGTCTGTCCACCAAGGCGTTGTCCTGGCCAGGCAGATACACCACCCGCAGGAGCATCCTGTGGCAGTTCACATATGAGCAGAGAGCTACTGCCTCTTGGGCAAAGGATGTATGATCCTGTGCCCCCCTGCTTGTTGACGTAGAACATTGCCACTTGATTACCCATCTGGACCAGCACTGAATGGTGCTGCAGATGGTGAATGAAGGCTCGGAGGGCCAGGAATATTTATTTATTTAACAGTATTTCTAGACCGTCTTATCATAAAAATCAAGGCGGTGTCACAACAAAACAATCAGAAGATGTGGAGGGGGTTCATGCAGTGATGGGGGAGTGAGGTGCGGGGGGGGGGTTCATGCAGGGAGTGCAGGGGGGTGGTGTGCGTGTGGGGGGTGTGTTCTAGATTAGGGGGCTATGTACAGGGTGCGCTATGATACAGCATGTTCTATAATACTAGGTACTATTCAGATAGGTCATGAGATAAATCCTGTGCCGATATACAATCTCTCGTCAGGGGGGGGGGTCTTTGTTGAACAGACCTTGTTGATTAAGTGACGTGTCCATAATGTTCTATGAACAGAGCTGTCTTCAGCTGTTTGCGGAAGTCCTTGAGGTCCGTTGTCGCCCTCAGCTCGTCTGGGAGGGAGTTCCAAATGGTTGGGGCTGCCAGGGAGAGGGCTCTCTCTGTGGTGTCTTTTCGTGTTTTTCTGAAGTCCCTCGGTGTGTTGACTCTGTTGGAGGTTCCTTGTCTTCTCGGGCGGGTGCTGCTGTCTGGCTGAATGAGGGTGTGCAGGCTGTTGGCTGAAATGTGGTGTTTGATTTTGAATATGTTTATTATTGTTTTGTATTTAATGCGTGAGCTGATTGGAAGCCAGTGTAGGTCTTTGAGAACCGGGGTAATGTGGTCCTGTCTTGTTGAGCCAGAAATGATGCGTGCTGCGGTATTTTGGGCTAGTTGGAGCGGTTTGAGAGTTTGCTTTGGTAGGCCAAGGTAGATGGGGTTGCAGAAATCCATTAATGGGGTGATGAGTGCTTGGCATACCGTGCGGAAGTGTTCTGCGTCGAGGAGGGGTTTAAGCCGTCTGATGATTCTCATTCTATGGTATGTATTCTTGACCGTTTTGTTAACGTGAGACTTGAGATTTAGTTCGTTGTCCAGGGTTACTCCAAGGTATTTTACTTCGGATTTTATTGGAATGGTTGTGTCTGCTATTTTGATGTCCGGTGGGTGGATGAAGTCATGGTTGCGAGTGATTATTAGAGCCTCAGTCTTGCTGTAGTTGATTGAGAGGTTGTTGTTCGTGCACCAGTTGTCATTTGTGTTAGGCAGTCAGTTATTCTCTTGTAGTCTGGGTTGTCGGTAGAGATGGGTGTGTATATCATGATATCGTCTGCGTAGATGGTGTATTGAATGTTGTTCGCTTTCATGATGTCGCATATCGGTTGGATGTATATGTTGAACAGGAGTGCCGAGAGGGCGGATCCTTGAGGTACTCCTTGGCGGATTTTTATGGGTTGAGAGGTGTTGTGGCCTATCTTGACTTGCAGCTGCCTGTCGGTGAGGTAGGATTGGAACCATTTTAACGTGGTACCATGAAGTCCAATTTCCTTTAGTCTTTCCAGGAGGGTTAGGTGGTCAACCGTGTCGAAAGCGGAGGAGATGTCGACGAAGATCATTAGGATGCCTTTAGTGTTGTTGTCTATGACTCTGAGGATGTTGTCTATGAGGTAGATCAGCAGTGTTTCAACTCCATGTTGGGGGCGGAAGCCGTGCTGGTTGTCGTCTAGAGGAGCGTGGTCGTCGATATGTTCCTGTAGTTGTTGTTGCACTGCTTTTTCTATAATTTTTGCCAGAAAAGGTATGCTGGATATTGGTCTGTATGCTGCAGGGTCTTTCTTGTCAAGGGTGGTTTTCTTAGGTATTGGGCGTACTGTAGCCAGTTTAAGTTGAGCTGGCAGGAGACCCTGGGTGAGTGAGTTGAGGACAATGTCGTGTATGATGTGGATGAAGCTTGATTTGGTGGCCTTTATCCATGATACTGGGCAAGGGTCCGTGGGGGCGGTGCTTGTTCTGATTGCTGAGATGATGTGGGAGAGCTGTTCTGTTGAGGGCAGGTAGAAAGTGTCCCATGTCTTGGGGTGAGAATCAGGCTGGGTAGCAGAGCTGGTTGCAGTTGGTTCTGTGGAGTGAAATTTGTCTTTGATGTGATCAGCAAATTTTTGCGGGTCTATTTGTATTTCCTCTTCTGTTTTCTGTTCCTTTGTGAGGATTTTCACTATGTCGAAGAGCTCTCTGGGTTTGTTTATGGAGGTGTTTATCATGTTTGTATGGTATTCTTTCTTGGATTGGTTGATGTGTTCGGTGTATAGTCTTTGGTTTGTTAGGTATATCTGCTGGTTTCTGGTGTCTTGGATTTTCTCCATCTCCGTTCGATCTTTCTGAGTTCTCTTTTCTCTTGTCTTATGGTCGAGGAGTACCAGGGCTTGTGATGTCTCTTGTTGTTGCAGTGTTCCTTTGGTCTGGTAGCAGTAGCTGTGGCGGCGTTGGATAGTGTGTTGTTCCAGTTGATTATTTGAGTCTCCAGGTTGTCTGCTTCTGTTGACAGTTGATTTACCGTGTCCAGTAGGAAGGTGTCTCTGTCGAATTTCTTGAATCGCCTTCGTATGTGGGAATTGTTGGTTTGTTCGTTGTGATTGTCTTTTTGAAGTTGCAGTGTGATCTTGATTGTGTGGTGATCAGACCAGGGGACTGGGGTGATGGAAGGTGTTGAGATTAGTCCTCTTGAAGTGAGGGAGTTGGTTGCGAATATGAGGTCAGGTGTAGAGCCGTGTCTGTGTGTGGGGGCGTTGATGATTTGGGTGTATTGAAGGGCTGTCATTGCTTGGAGGAAGGCATCTGCATCTTTGGTGTTGGTGGACTTGAGGTTGAAGTCACCTAGCAGGATGGTGGGTTTGTTAGTTGCTGTGAGGGCGCATGCTGTTTCGAGCGTTGCTGCCAGTTCATCAGGAGTGGCTCGGGGTGCTCTGTAGGTTAGGCAGAGTGCCATGTGTTTGTTCATGATGCTAAGCGTGTTGCTTTGTGGTGTGTCGGTGGAGCTGTGTGTTTGAACTTCATGTTTTTCTTTGCTATTATGAGAACCCCTCCTCCGCGTTTGTGGGTGCGTGGGCAATTGTAAGCTGTGTAGATGTCTGGTACCAATTGATTGAGGAGAACTGAGTCGGTGGGATTGAGCCAGGTTTCTGTAATGCAGAGAATGTCTGGTTGGTGATATTCTATGTGGTCTGCTAGTGTGTGTATCTTGTTGCATATGGACCTCGCGTTTATGAGCTCTATGGCCATTTGCTCTGTAGTGTTGTGTGACTCCGTTGAAAAATGTGCGAGGGGGTATGATTTGTGTGCGTCTTTTCTTCTTGATGTTGATGTGCTGTGTGTGGCGGGGTGATTGTATTGTGGAACTGTGTAATGCCAGTTAGAGGGTGGGTGCCATTGTGGGTTATGGTGTAGGTGGTGGAGGTGGGGGTCTGGTGAAAGGATATGTGTGAGGAGGAGGCTGAATGGTAGGAACCATGTAGCGATCATGGTGGTAAGCTGTGGTGTTCTGTGTGATGTTTGCTTGCAGTTTCTGATGTCAGATGAGGTGTGCACAGATTTCATACAGTTCGCTGTCCTTGTTGAATGAGTTTGTGAGACTCACCTGGTCGGTTTTGTTGGTGTTGCTGTTGAGAGTTGGTGTGCTCTACCCAGCTTGTAGAGCTCGAGGAGCGTGGGGATCTTAGTTGGCGAGCTCAAACCCGTCCTGGGGAGCTCAAGCCGGGGCTGCCTTTCACGGTGTGTTAGGCGATGTGGGGGATCCGTTCCCGTGGTTGGCGGAAGCGACGCAGCTTTATCGGCGTGTTGGTGGTGAGGGACTCCTTTTTTTCACCGCCAATGGCCACCGCCTAAGGGCCACGCCAAAGGGCCCTCTGGCGAGGCCCTCAGGCGCGGGCCCGCCAGGCGCGGGCGCGCCCTGTAGGGACGCCGCTTTTGAGCAGGATTTCTGGGCGGGCTTTCTCCCGCTCCCACTGCCCGGATAGGGCAGGAGCACTCCCACTGCCCCGATAGGGCAGGAGTTCAGTGAGGGAGAAGCCTGGCTTGCGGGCAGCACAGCGGGTCCCTCTCGGTAGGGACGCCGCTTTTGAGCAGGATTTCTGGGCGGGCTTTCTCCCGCTCCCACTGCCGGATAGGGCAGGAGCACTCCCACTGCCCCGATAGGGCAGGAGTTCAGTGAGGGAGAAGCCTGGCTTGCGGGCAGCACAGCGGGTCCCTCTCGGTAGGGACGCCGCTTTTGAGCAGGATTTCTGGGCGGGCTTTCTCCCCGCTCCCACTGCCCGGATAGGGCAGGAGCACTCCCACTGCCCCGATAGGGCAGGAGTTCAGTGAGGGAGAAGCCTGGCTTGCGGGCAGCACAGCGGGTCCCTCTCGGTAGGGACGCCGCTTTTGAGCAGGATTTCTGGGCGGGCTTTCTCCCGCTCCCACTGCCCGGATAGGGCAGGAGCACTCCCACTGCCCCGATAGGCTCAAAGCTCCAAGAGGTTGATCTGCTGTAGACTGTGCCTGCGACCAACTGCCCTGAGTGCAGAGGTCATCGCAGTGGGCTCTCCAGCCTAAGAGGGAGGTATCAGTAGGGTGGGGGTGGAAGGGCATCCTGGCTAGAAGGTGCTGGGGGGCTTACCACCAGGCAAGGGGGTTAACCAGTTGGCGGGTCACCATGACCCTGCCCTGCAGACAGCCTGTGGCCTAGGTCCACTGGGAGCGGAGGCCCCATTGAACCACCCTCATGGGCATCCGGAGTGACATGAACTGTGGATGCCATGTGACCCAGCAGGCGGAGCAGAAGGCAGGCGGACACAGAGTGTTGGCACTGCATGGCAGCAGCCTGCACCCTGAGGTGATCGGCCCTGTCCTGAGGGAGAAAGGCTTTTGCCTGAACAGCATCCAGCCTTGCTCTTATGAACTCCAGACACTGTTGGGAGAATATGGGATTTTGGGTGGTTCATCATGAAACCCAAGTGCTGTAGGATGAGGATAGTGCATGCCATTGCATGTTGCACCTCTGCAGCTGTGTGGCCTCTTATGAGCCAGTCGTCCAAGTAGGGGAAAACAAAGGTTCCCTGGAGACGAGGTTAGGCCGTGACTACCATCAGGCACTTGGTGAACACCCTTGGTGTGGAGGCCAGTCCAAAGGGTAACACCCTATACTGGTAGTGGCCACCTCCCACCAAGAACCTGAGGTATTTTCTGTGGTTGGGATGGATGAGGATGTGAGTGTATGCATCCTTTAGGTCCAAGGAGCTTAGCCAGTCTCCAGGCTGGTGGTATGGCAGCAGTGCTCCAAGAGCATTTTGAACGTCTCCTTCACTAGGAACCATTTAGATCCTGCAGGTCCAGGATGGGCCGGAAGACTCTGGTCCTCTTGGGTACAAGGAAATACTGGGAGTAGAACTCCTTGCCCCTGAGGTGTTCGGGCATCGGTTCCTCCATCTTGTCCTCAAGAAGGCCTGTGAGCTCCTGAAGAAGCAAGGTCTGGTGGTGGGCTCTCCCGGGAAGACTGGAGGGGGGTGTTTGCGTCAGGTGCAGGAGGTAACCCTCTTACCACCTGCAGTGCTCAGGTGCCGGTGGTGATGGATGGCAACCGGTGGGCATAGAGAACTAGATGCCCCCTGTGGGCTGCTGGGCTGGACTTCTTGGGGGAGGAGAGGCTATACCCAAGGAGTGAAAACCCCCATCAGGCTGGGCTGGAGTCAGTGCCTGGGGTTTTGGAGCCTTAGGCTTACGAGGGCCATGCTGCCCATGTTGGGGAGCTGGGAAGGCCTGGTACTGAGGGTAATTTCCATAAGCCTTCCTCTTCTTCGGGTAGAAGGACGTTTTACCTGAAGACTTCAGTTGGGAAAGCTCAGTGGTCTTCTTGAAGAGCCTGGTCCAAGTTGGCCCTGGCAAGGGACATCGACCAACTTTCCTGAACCCACTGCTCCAGGTCGAAGGACTGTAGCCAAGCCTGGCATTGGACACCAATGTCCACCACAGCTACTCTAGCCACTGACTTGAAGCCATCATAGGCTGCCCAAGTCATAAACTTGGAGCACTCTCTGGCACCTGAGGCCGGGGGGGGGTTCCTTGGAGAGACCAGCTGAGAACCCGGCCAGTTCCTTTGCCAGGTCCCTCAAGTACATGCTCATGTACAGCTGGTATACCTGGATCCAGTCAATAAGCATTGAGCCCTAGAAGTACTTCCTGCCCAGGGCGTCCAAAGCGTGGGCCTCCCTACCTGGGGGCACTGAGGAGTGTGTCTTCTGGCTCTTAAGGCGACCAATGGCCAACTTCACACCATGGAGTTGTGTGGCAGCTGTGCTTTTAAGAAACCAGGGCTCCGATGGACCCTGTACATTGAGTCCAGCCATCTGCTCACTATGGGCACCAACACGGGAGTTTCCTACATGTGGAGGAGCAGCCGTTCCAGGATCAGGGGAACAGGCACTGAGTGCCTCCTTTGAAGGGGCCGCATACTGTAGGATCTCCTCAGTCCTCCTCCGACTCTGTCTCAAAAGCCAGTGCCTTGGCCATGTCCCGCACGACGGAGGAGTAGCCTAGTGGTTGGGGCAAGATACCTTGGGCCAGAGGACCGGGAATTTGAATCCCACTGGAGGACAGCAACTTCAGGCTGGAGGGACTGGGTTTTCTAGTCCCACAGGCCCTCCTTGTGGCCTTGGGCAAGCCACTTAATCCTCCGTTGCCTCAGGTACATAATGTAGATTTTGACCCCTTCGGGGACAAGGGAAATATATACCATACCTGAATGTACACTGCTTTGACCTGGTGAAAAGCAGTATATAAGCATAGTTAGTTAGATAGATAAATAAATAAATAAATAAAAGCTGTGTCCTCAGGAAGGGACAGATGCCGGGTCTTGGCACATCCCAGTGACAATGGGTATCCGGGGATTTGTTATCCTCTGCCTCCCAGTCCAGCGTGTAGTCAGTGAAAGTGTCGAGGGCAGTCCGGACTCCAGGGTTTTGACTCCAGGGTCAGGCTCCAAGCCCTGCGGCCCATGCCCCCCTAGAGACTCTGTGGCCAGAGCTGCAGGGCACTCATCAGGGATGACCTCAGTCACGAGGAGTGGGACCAGTGTCAAGGAACCTCTCGAAGCTTGTGGAACTCGAAGATTGGCTCAATGTTTGGGGAATTCCTCAAGGTCGAGAGTCCAGTAGAGCCAGGCATCAGAGCCTTCTGCTGGGCCATGAAGGCAGACAAGCTGTGCCCCAAGGCCATCATCCTGGTCTCAAGGCCAGATGGCTACACAGTCTTTGGCGCGAGCATAGAGCGACTCTGGCCTGACGCCGGCTCCATCAAGGCCGAATCCTTGACCAGGATGGGCTCAGGGGTCCGAGGCTGGTCACTGGATGCTGACGATTCCCATTGGGATATTTTGGTTGGCTGCTCCCACTCCTTCCCCTCAGACTCATGATGGGGACTGCAGGCCTGGGGCCTGTGGGGACTTGCCCGTTTTCCCAGACTCATCCGCCAACGTGGTCTTCGAGGGTTTCCAGCTCTTCTTGGGCTCTTCCTTCAGGGTGGTCCAGCTGGAGGACCCATGGCCTTGGGGCTCAGAGACTGTGTGGTCTCCCCGAGGTTCTGGGGTTCCAGAGGGGGCCTGGAGTGTGGTGTCGCCTGAAACTGCAGTGCAGAGTCCATCTTGTGGAAGTAGGACCCCTGCTGCTGCTGACAGCTCTTGATAGCCTTGAAAGTCATCTTCTTGCAGAGACCACAGTCCAAGGGGTCATCATCCGGCCCGAGGCATCAGAGGCAGCAGTTGTGTGCATCGGTGTGTGACATGATGTGGGCGCATCGGTCACAATGCTTAAAGCCACTGGCAGAGGACATAGTGGGAAAGATGGACCCACAAGATCGAAAGCCTCAGGCCCAGCCATGGAAAAAGAGTGCGAAGCCGGTCAAGAAACTCGAGAGAAAAAAAAAAAAGAATGGACCCCAGACATGGAGCTGAGGCAAGTGAGTTTGGGGTGGGAAGGGAACTAATACGTGACCGGGAGAAAGAAAAATTCAAGAAAAAACGTAACACTTTTCCAGGAAAAACAGACACATCTGGGTGGGTCCGCGGAATAAAGGAGACTGAGGCAAGATGGCATCTTGGGTGGGAAGGGGACCACGCATGCGTGGTGCATCTCCCAAAGGCTTTCTTTGAAAACTGGGGAGAAACTACTGCGCGGGCTCCATCGGCGCCAATGTCACTCTTTTGTGAGGACTGATTCCTGTTTGTTCCTGGAGAAACAAAAAGATGTTAGAGATAGGGATCGCTTGGTCCTCCTAGTCTGCCCATTTATACCTTTCCACTGTTCCCACAGGCCTTACTCTGTCTCCAATCTTCTCCATCCCTTCTCCATTAAGGGTGGAATTTTATAAAGGTTTTTTTGAGCATGAAAGGACTCTTGTAACGTTCCCCCCCCCAAGTATAGTATGGACAATGACAAGGTAACATACTTCTATGCAATTCAGGTGAAGGAATGCTCGAGGGTGGAGTCTGGGAGGACAGTGGGCAGAGTCATGAATTAAACATATCTATAAAATATGTACATACATGTATACTAAAGTGTGTGTGCCAGTATTGTGCCATTGTACCACCTCATTTGTGTGCAGGCCTGCGCTAATACCTGGGGTCATATGTGTCTGTCCCCCTGCCGACAGCAAGATGCTAATATGCAGCACCCCATTAGTCGGAACAGGGGTGCACTTTGGTGCACCAGTACTAATGGCAATGGATGTGGCTATCGTGCACTCAAAATGCCGATGCTAACCGCAATGTGTTGTCAACACCCATGTTATGCCCCAAAGCATTCAGTTGCACATTGACCAGTTAGCACAAGATTTTTAGTGTGATCCGCACGCTGTTAGTGCAATGCCCTTAGTACACCTCAAATCCTGAGCTACTACTACTACTACTGAGCATCTGTATAGCGCTACAAGTCGCACGCAGCACTGCACAGACACATAAGAGACAGTCCCTGCTCATCAGAGCTTACAATCTAGTCAAGACAGGCAGACAACACAGAAGGTGTAGAAGGGATACATCTAGGGGGAATGGTAAAGAAATAAGGAGATCAGGTGAGTCGAGATCCAAAAGCAGCAGCGAAGAGGTGAGTTTTGAAAAGGGTCAGAGAAGGTACCTGGTGTACAGACGCAGGTAGTTTGTTCCAGGTGTAAGGTGCAGCAAGATGAAAGGAGCGAAGTCTGGAGTTAGCAATAGAAGACAAGGGCACAGATAGAAGCAATTTACCAGAACAGCGGAGTTCCCGAGGTGGGATGTAGGAAGAGATGAGAAGAAAGGTAGTGAGAAGCCGCAGAGTGAATGCACTTATAGGTCAGCAGGAGAAGTTTGAACTGGATGCGGAGACGGATAGGGAGCCAATGAAGTGACTTAAGAGGGGTAATATGGGCATGACGAGGCTGGCAGAAGATTAGCCGTGCAGCGGAGTGTTGAACAGATTGAAGGGGAGAGAGATGATTCAAAGGGAGACCAGCAAGGAGTAGGTTACAGTAGTCAAGACAGGAGGTGATTAAGGAATGGATGAGCTATCGGTTAGCATGCTTTAGTAAACACGCCACTTAAAGTGCGCACAGATAAAGATAATCCCGAGCAGCCACAATATCTGCAGGTTTTATGTTTAAATTGTATAAAGACATATGGAGGGGGTATTTTCAAAGTGTTTTAGCCAGTTAGCAGACATGTAACCACTTAAAACACAGTCGGCCCGATATTCAGCGGTGCTAAACAGATCACCAAAAAAATACCAGGTTAAAAGTGGGGAGGTCCGTGGGCACCCTCGGGGGTGATGATGGCCGCTGTCCTTTTAGCGTCAATATTCAGTCGCTAACTGGATTGCTGTCCTGAATATCACCGGTAAACAGATCCAGCAAGCTTGGATGTTCTGCAGAGGAAACCGGATAGTTTCCACCATTAAATAAAGTGGTAGCGGCTTGGCGTTTTTAACTAGCCACCATCATTGCATATGGCCTCTATAGGTGTTTGTGTGCATTTATAAGATAGCCCCAAAATAAACGCCTACATGGCCTTCTCACCTAGGTGAGTTGTTATAAAATTACTGTGTGTGTGTGTCCATCCAAGGCCAGCATGAATTGTTCCTCTGATTTGGCTTCTACCACCTCTGCTGGAAGCCTGTTCTAGATGTGCACCATCATCTCATTGAGAAAACATTTCCTCAAGTTCCTTTTGACTCCCCCCCTTTCAGCTTCATATGGCGCCGCCTGGGAAAAAGGCTGCATTTTGGTTCTTTGCTGAAGCTTGCTTGAGATTTGTTTGCACCATCTCCCTTTCCCTACAGAGTACATCTTTATCTCCATAGCCTGTCTGTGTCTCGCTTACAGTGCAGAGTGCACATGGTTTTGATAGCTCTCTTTTGACTTGCCTCTGGCTTGACATTGTGTTAGGTCACGCCCTCACCCTAGCATACAAAAATATCTACATACAGTCATGCACCGTCTGGCAAACTCTCAGTTCGATGCAGAAACCTCCACCACTTTTAGCGCACAGCTAGCCTGGGCGCAGAATGCAGAAAAGACTCTACCGTGAGCATAAACAGTGCACAAATGCCCGTACCAGCGGCAGCTCACCACATATTTAAATTCTTAGAAATGGATGGTCACGAAGCAATCACCTATGCAGCGCAGATGGGGAAAAGTGCACAGAAAGACCCGGAAGCTGAGGTGAACTTGAGATTTTACTGCAAGGTCTCAGGAGGAATTAAGGGTTCGTTCATAGGTCTGCGGTCAGTGCTGGGGAGGAATTTATACTGTTTCTTCAGTGGACGGCACCCACAGCTTTTTTCCAGTTTTACGAACACAGTGCTGAATAAAAACAGCCAGAGAATTGTGCTCGAACAATGTTATGATGGAATGCTATCTAGCATATAAAAGGCAATAGTTCTGCTCAGAATAATGCTGTTTTTTATGAACACAAATGTGCTCGACTGCTAAATCGTTTTTTTGGGGGGGGGTTTGTGTGCTGGATATAGGTTCTGCTAATGGAGAGCTCTGTCCGTATGTGCCTGGTTTGCTCTCCTTGTTTCGGGCACACCTTTTTGTGCACAGATCATTTATTTTTATTTTATTTATTTATTTAATTTATTTATTCATTTATGTTCTCTTATATACCGCGCTATTCTGCATCAGTGCGGTTTACATTGAACAAACTAAAATTACATTGAACAGGGCATTATAACTTGGAGATAACTATTTTACAGGGAACATGGGCTATGGAGGGTTAAGTGGCTTGCCCAAGACCACAAGGAGCACCTGTGGGACTAGAAACCCCAGTCCTTCCGGCCCAAGGTTGCTGTCCTCTAGTGGGATTTGAACCCCCGACCTTAAGTACCTTGCCCCAACCACTAGGCCACTCCTCCACTCTATTTGCATGCTGTCTACTTACAGCATCACTGAGAAAAATTCTGCATTCAATTTTCTTAGGAAACTCTGCACTAGGTTCCAATGTAGGGGGTTTCTGTATCAAGCTGTTTGTGTGTGAAATACTTCTACAAGCCTTCCAGCACATTAGGCCACAGTTTTGCTTCCTGCCTTGGATTAATACATTACAGATGCACTTTGACTCCAAGGAGACTAGAATAGCATTTCAAACAAAAGTTGTCATCTCATGATGTTATACGTGATATGTGCCCAGAGGATCATTCTTGCCTCTATGGTGATGGGCCTAAATCTCAGTGTAGCTTACAAGGATAGACCTCAAGTTATAATCAGTTTCTGATAGGGCAAGCTCTATGTTTTTCTTGTACTCCTTCTGGCTTTGGGCAAGTGATTTTACTCTCCAATGCCTCAGAAGAAAGGTCTGGCAGTCTATTTCTGGTCACTCCTTGCCAAGAAAACCCAGGGGCTGCTGGGTCGCCAAGAGTCAGCACTGACACAACAGTATACACACACACACACACACCCTCGAGAAGCAAATCAACTTAGTGGAACTAGTGAACCAGTTAAGTTGTAATGCCTCTCTAAATGGTGCCTAAGGATTCATATTTGATCATTATCAGAGTAACTCACTTACATTCTTCGGGTTCCTAAAAAAGCCATTCACTTCTTAGGTGTCTAACAAGAAACAGGGCCGGCCCGTCCATTGAGCAAGAATGTTTTTTGCACAGGGCCCCGCGTTTCAGGGGGCCCCGCGCAAAAAACATTCTACATTAGCAGAAAGATTAAAAAAAATAACGGCTGCTGCTGCAGCTGCCGCCGTGGCAGCGGCAGAATCAAATGTCCCACCGCGGGGCCCTGCCTGCCCGGCAGAGCCTCCCTGAGCTTCCGAGTCCCTCCCAATGCACAGGCTTTCAGAGCCACGAGAGCTTCTCTGACCTCTCACGGCTCTGTTAATCCCGCCGGGGCTGATGGGAAAGCGGCGAGATTAACAGAGCCGCGAGAAGAAAGGGAAACTGTCACGGCTCTGAAAGCCCGCGCTTTGGGAGGGACTCGGAAGCTCAGGGAGGCTCTGCCAGGCAGGCGGGGCCCCGCAGCGGGACATTTGATTCTGCCGCTGCCACGGCGGCAGCGGCAGCGGCAACAGCAGCCTTTTTTTTTTTAATCTATCAGGGCTGATGGGGGGAGGGGGGTTAGGACTGGTAATGGGCTATGGGGGGTTAGGACTGGAAGTGGAGTGATGGGGGGAGGGGGGTTAGGACTGGTAATGGGCTATGGGGGGGGCTAAGACTGGAAGTGGGCTGATGGGGGGTTAGGACTGGAAATGGGCTGATGGGTTAGGATGTAATGGGCTGATGGGGGGGCTAAGACTGGAAATGGGCTGATGGAGGGGTAGGACTGGTAATGGGCTATAGGGGGGCTAGGACTGGAAATGTGCTTGGGGGGGTTAGGACTGGTAATGGGCTATGGGGGGGGGCTAAGGACTGGAAATGGGCTGATGGGGGGTTAGGACTAGTAATGGGCTATGGGGGGGGGGCTAGGACTGGAAATGGGCTGATGGGGGTTAGGACTGGAAATGGGCTATGGGGGGGTTGAAAATGGGGTGATGGGGGGCTTAGGACTGGACGTGGGCTGAGTGGAAGAAGGGCTTGAACTGCAAATAGCTGATGGGGACGGGGGCTTGGAATGGAAATGGACTGTGTGGAAGAAGGGCTTGAACTACAAATAGCTGATGGGGAGGGGGGCTTGGAATGGCCATGGGCTGTAAGTGGAGGGAGCTAGGACTTGAAATGGGCTGATGGGGGTTAGGACTGGTAATAGGCTATGGGGGGCTAAGACTGAAAATGGGGTGATGGGGGGCTTAGGACTGGAAGTGGGCTGATGGGGGCTTAGAACTGGTAATGGGTTATGGGGGGCTTAGGACTGGTAATGGGCTATGGGGGAGCTAGGACTGGTAATGGGCTGCGGGGGTGGCTAGGACTGGAAATGGGCTGAGTGGAAAGAGGGCTTGAACTGCAAATAGCTGATGGGGACGGGGGCTTGGAATGGAAATGGGCTGAGTGGAAGGAAGGATTGAACTACAAATAGCTGATGGGGAGGGGGGCTTGGAATGGAAATGGGCTGTGAGGGGAGGGAGCTAGGACTGGAAAGGGGCTGAGTGAGGGGGGCTAGGACAGGAAATGGGCTGATGGAGGGCTAGGATAGGACTGGAAATGGGCTGTTGGGGGGGCTGGGATTGGAAATGAGCTGATGGAGGGACTCGGATGGGGGAGCTAGGAATGGAAATGGGCTGATGGTGGGGCTAGGATAGGACTAGAAATGGGCTTATGGGGGCTGGGATTGGAAATGAGCTGATGGAGGGACTCGGATGGGGGAGCTAGGACTGGAAATGGGCTGATGCGGGGACTAGAAGGGAGCGGATGCTGGGTGGGGCTGGAACTAGAAGGGAGCTGATGTTGGGGAGGATTAGAATAGGATAGAGTTGGGAGAGTGAAATGGAGAGAGAAAAAATATTTTGTGTGGGAGGGAAGACAAATCTACAATTGGCCGGATATTGGGAGAGTAAGTGGGGATTGAGGATGGCGGGGTAAAATTTGAGTGGATGAAATAGGAATGAGGAAAGAGCAAAAGGAGAGAGATTAGTATGTTAAAGCAGATAGAGAGAGAATGGAAAAAAACTAGAAGAGTGAAGAAAGGACAAATGGACAGCAGACGATGGAGAGTTGGCAGAAGACACGAAGAAACCAGAAGAAAGTGGCTGGAGCAATTGCAACTGAAAAAAAATGCACAAAAGGTAGAAAAATATCTCTTTATTGAATTTATTAACTGAAATATGCCAGCTCTGGGAAATGTGCATCATTAACGTCTGCGCTTTGTTTAGTACAAGAGGAAATTAATTTATAGTTTTATTTCTACAGTGTTGTTGGGCTTTTGGGGTTCTCAGTTTAATTAATTATTGTCTTCCTGTTTCTACATTGTGATTTCTTGTTTGGTAACGGTCTATGTTCTGCACGTGTAACTGAGCTGAGATATTCTGTTTATGTAATTCCTATTTGACATTGCCACTTGTTCTCTTTCCCCAGTAGGTCATGTATTGTTGTTCTCTGAAATGTATTGGTTTAATATTTGTAGTGTTGCCTTTTGATAGGTAGGGTCTTGTGCTTTGTGAGTCCTGGTAGTGCTGTTATGATACGGCAGGTTCTTGCTATGGGTTCTAAATGGGCAGCGTTTGTAGTAGTTCCTAATGTGCCTGGCAGTTGGCACTGGATTATAGTAATGTAGAAATCTTTTAGTCTTTCTTTATCCATACACTCATTAAGAGGCATGTTTACTAAAAGTTAGTGTATGGTAACATTATGCAAATGTTTATGCAAATGAGGCCCTTATGCAAATGAGGCCCCGCACCGAGTCTCCGCACATGGCCCCGCACCCCCCTTGGGCTGCCCCTGACAAGAAATGTACCATGGATACAGAAATAATCTCTATAGAGTCATTAAGCCTGCCCAGGATGACTGCCATCCTGCACAAAGAGACTGCTGTCTGATCAGTCCAAAGAAATCTTTGCCAAAGTCTATTAGATCCAAAGTGTTTTGCCTACATCTTGTGTGAAAATCCAAACAGCTATAGACCTTAAGGATTTCAGGAAACTCTTAAAAACACACCTGTTTCAAATGCGCTTTCAGAACGTAACATAAGCAAGCAAACAACATAACTAAATGTACTCAAGAGCACCTCTACAATATAATCATACCTTCACTCCTCAACAATGGCAGGACAATATCAAAATTGTTAATGTTTTGGATTATTTACTAGTATTTTGTTATATGTTAGCAATATTTTGGATTATTTATGGTTCCTTGCAAAGTTATATGGGTTTCTTATATGTGGTTCAGTGTTCTTTGTAATGTTAACATGTTCCATGTAAAGTTATGTTTGGTTAAATGTAAACCATATTGAACATTGGAAATGCGGTATATAAATGTCTCAAATAAATAAATAAGGTACAACTGATTCATGAAATGGAAACCCATTAACAGGAAACTGTAAATGCAATAAGCTTGACGGCACTGGATGTCAAGGCTGGTTTCCCAGGCACCACTGGACAACTGCCAACCTAAGAGTCCAATCCATACCAAGATCGTTATCTTTAATTACAGCCTACCTGCACCAGCCAATCAATCCAGTGCACTCAGCCAACTACCTTATTGTATGTCGATTAGATAATAGCTAATGTGTGGATACACATGCCCACATTGTCTGGGTAACAGAGCTAACTGAAGGGTATCTGGTGCCCTAGATGAACCTTTAGCCATGCACCCTTCCCTTCTCCCTCTGAGGCAGCTCAAGGCCCCACTCTCTCTGCAGTCTAGCATCTCCCTTTCTCTTCCTCTCCCCTACCCCCTCTAGGTGGTCAGCATCACTTCTTCACTTCCGCCACCTCTCCCAGGTGGCCACCATCACCCCTTCCCCATGTTCATAATCTCCATTCTCTTCCTTCCGAAGTGTCCAACATCTCTCCTTCCTCACTGCTTTGCTCTCTTCCCCCTGCAAGTGCCACAAGATTATTGCTAGGGATCATTGGTACCATTTTGGATCTAACCACGTACTGAACAGGAGTGATTAAGCATCACTTCTGCTCCCACTGTCCACCAATGACCCCTTAGAAGCCTGAAGTTGGTGATCAGGGTGTGGGTGGTCTGCTGGAGGAGCCATTTGGGGGGGGAGGGCTGTTATTGTGGGAGGGGTCAGAAAGAGGGTATTGTCTTGTGGGGGTTCATTCGGGGAGGATTGAATTGCATGGTGAGAGGGGCTTGGCTGTGCTTCTGGAGGGGGGAGGTAGAGGGATTGAAGTTGCTTTGGGGGTTGGTTGGGGGAATGGAGGCTTCAGAGGAGGGGAGCTCTGACACTACTGTAGTTGGGGAGGAGGTAGACCTGGGGACAGTATGGAGGGATACCAAAGTCAGAGCAGAGATGGGGGGAGGGGCCCGATTTGTGATGCTGAACTGGATATGCCGTCTATGCTGGAACAGCAATTTTTAAGAGGCTACTCTTATGCCTAAGTGGGTATTTTTTCCATGGTTTTCCCCCCCTGTGAAACTTCTTAAAATCTCTGTTCCTACCAGACAGGGAGTGACATACCTGTGCAGTGCGGTACCTAGTTTACAAGGGGCTCTGCACTAGTAGAACCTCTTGTAAAATATCATAATGCTCCACATCCTAACAAACGTGTGACTTCTCCTCTCTACATCTTTTCTGAAAATGTGCCTTTTGGTATCTCTGCTATGGCCTTGTCCTCCCTGAGTGTCCTTTTTACCCTTGATCATCTGACTCCTTCACAGGCTTCTTGTTTCAAATGTACCGGTATAAAGTTTTATCATGAGATTTTGCTTCTATGAAAAGTTTCTTTTCAAATACTCTTTTTGCTTTCCTTATTGATGCTTTGCATTTAACTTGCCGGTGCTTATGCCGTTTCCTGCTTTCTTAATTCAGATCCTTTCTTCATCTTTTGAAAGATGTTCCTTTGGCTATAACGGCCTCTTTCATCTCACCTTTTAACAATGCCAGCTGTCATTTGGCCTTCCATTTGTCTTTTTTAATGCATGAAATATGTCTGGTCAGGGCCTCCAAGATGGTATTTTAAACATTAACATCGGAGGAAAACTCTCAACTTTTGCAGCTGCTCCTTTTGTTTTTTTTTAACTATTTTTGTCATTTTATTATAGTTTCCCTTTTGAAAGTTAAATCCTAGTGCAGTAGATTCCCTTAGTGCCCTCACGCCAGATATTAAGTCAAATTTGATGATAGCTCTTGTACCAAATCTTATGTTCTATTAAAAATTGGGTCTAAAATAACTTCCCTCATGTCTGTTCCTGAACCAGCAGCTCCATGAAGCAATCATTTACTTCATCTGAGACCTATACTTCTCGAGCATGTCCTGACATAATATTTATCCAGTCAATATTTGATTAACAGAAATAACCTATTATAGTGTTTAATACAATTGACATTTGAATCCCTTCCTAAGCCATCTGGCTTTTTTTTTTTACCAGAAGGAAGACAATACATTTTTGTCAGAGGTGGTATGAGTTCTTGCGGAATTTTTAAAACCTCCAACAGATAACGTCTGAACATATCAAGAGCCAGATTTGGGGATTTTCAAAACCCGCAGCTTCGTTGCCTCCAACTTGAATCCTAAAGCAGCGTTATCTTTAACTAAAGCAGCATTGACTCGGAAAGCCTTGC
This sequence comes from Ichthyophis bannanicus, assembly GCA_033557465.1. NCBI lineage: Eukaryota > Metazoa > Chordata > Amphibia > Gymnophiona > Ichthyophiidae > Ichthyophis > Ichthyophis bannanicus. The sequence goes on along the minus strand of CM066044.1, from coordinate 65,368,099 downwards.
CAATTGGCAGTCCTAATCATCAATTGTTAGCTTAACATTATTTAACATTATCAACAGTACTCACGATGGCAGCTTCCAAATCCAAATTTTTCTGAATTCTGGTGGAAATATCAGCTGTTTGCCTGGACACAGCATCGGAAAGTGTGACAATAGTCTACCAAATTACTTCAAGTGTAAATTTCTTCGGTCGCAAAAGAAACAACAGAGGTGGAGTAGAAGCTACAGCTGAGGAGGGTCTGAATGACTCTTCACTAAAACCAGGGCCACTGACAATTGGTGTTCCCGCCAACTGCAGGATCCCTTCAGAGTCCAAAGCTTCTCTGACAAGTAAATACGCTGTCTCCTGATCTGCCAAAGTGAGGATGGGCACTCTGGGGCGTGGTGGCGTCATCCTTACATCTGGGGAAAGAGAGGTATTGCTGTCTGAAAGTGGCGGCAGTTCCTTCTTCCCAGCCACCGCTAAACCAGGCCTTATCCCCTGCTTCATAGCCTTGGATACCTCCACAAAACAGTCCACCGGACCTTTGACAAAAGGCTGGGATTCAGAGGGAAATTCCCTCGCCTTCTCCTTGCGTTCAAGCATTCAGCAAGTAAAAGAGGCAATCGCTCAATCCGCCATCTTGAACATGACCCCCATCCATTACTGTGTTGACAAATTTGTTAGCTTCCCTAATTTCTGCTAACATTTCATCATCCGTCTATTTATTCTGGTCAAGTGAATGTTAGATACTATCACTGCTACTCTCTTCTCTTTAACATGTGGAATTTCTATCCATACGGACTTCCAGTGTATTTCGTTTCCTGTAGAACTTTTATTCAGTTTGATTCCATACTTTCTTTAATGTATAGCACCACTCCTTTATAAATTTGATCCACCATATCATTGCAATATGATTTGCACTCAGATATCACGGTGTCCCATTAGTTATCCTCCTTCCATCAGATCTCCGAGATGCCATTATATATACCTCTTCATTCAGAGCCATATATTCTAACTCTCCCATCTTATATTTTAGACCTTTAGGGCCAGAAATTGGAAAGGCCTTTACATGGTTTACAGTCCAGTAAACCGTATAAATGCCTTAAACAGGAATATACATGGTTAGTGCCGTTGAGGCTTTTGATTGTGTAAACCATGAGAAAATCTGGGCCACATTAACAAGCATGGGTATACCAGAACACTTGATCATTCTCTTGCACAATCTATACATTGATAAAGAAGCAACAATTTGAACGGAACAAGGGGAAATAATATGTTTTAAAATAAGCAAAGGTATACGACAAGGCTACATACTTTCCCCCTACCTGTTGAATTTATTTGCAGAACAAATCATCAGAGAAGCAGGATTATATAAAGACAACAGAGGTGTGAAGATTGGTGGAAGACTCATCAACAACCTTCGCTATGCTGATGATACCACATTGCTGGCTGAAAGTGAAGATGATCTGAAACATTTGCTTCTCACAATCAAGGAGCATAGTCTTAAAATGGGCCTGCACCTTAATGTAAAGACGACAAAGATCATGACAACTAGCAAAATCAATAAGTTCATCATTGACGGAGAAGAAATTGAAATCGTGGACAATTTTATCCTACTTGGATCAACTATCAAAGAAGCAACAAGAGTCAAGAAATCCGACGACACATTGCTTTTGGCAGAATGGCTGTGAAAGACCTAGACAAGATTCTGAAGAGCAGAGATGTCTCTCTCCATACAAAGATTCGACTCGTTCAAGCCATGGTATTCTCAATAACATCATATGGATGCGAAAGTTGGACAGTGAAAAAGATAGACAGGAAGAAAATTGATGCCTTTGAATTATGGTGCTGGCGGCGAATACTTTGTATACCACGGACTGCCCGAAGAACAAACCAGTCAGTACCAGAGGAGATCAAACCTAAGCTTTCTTTAGAAGCTCAGATGACAAGACTTCGACTTTCATACTTTGGACATATCATGCGAAGAGAGAGATCATTAGAGAAAGACATCATGCTTGGCAAGATAGAAGGTCAATGCAAAAGAGAAAGGCCAGCAATGAGATGGATCGATACAATAACAGCAGCTATGGGTACCAGTCGGTCAACAATGAGCTGCTTGACTGAAGACCAAACACAATTTAGGACAACTATCCAGAGGGTCGGCACCGACTCGATGGCACTTAACAACAACAACAACAACAACATGCCCCCTACGTGTCCCGATGCTATCCGGTTAGCATTGGGGCGTGTTGGGGGCATTCTGGGGAAGAGCAGGGGTGGAGTGATGGTAACCAGGTAGCAGCAATGTTGGACCGCTACCCAGTTAGCATTCCAAGGCTAAAACTAGGTGCCTAGTCTTAGCCATCGAGCGCTAACTGGGTAGCAGTCCAATATCGCCACTACCCAGTTAGGCTGTGCGGGGTTTCCCCAGGTCGCCCAAATCAGATAGTCAATGCTATCGGCGCAGCTTTGAATATCCGGGGTTAAGGGTGAAGGGGCAGGGTTATGAGCTGATGCAGCGCATAGCTCTCCCAACTCAACACTGGGTCCTTAGCCTTTGTATACAGACATTTCAAAGTACGTTTTTTGTGTGTTATAATAACCTGCTTAGTAAATGACTGAGATCATTTGCGATCATTCAACTCTGTCTGCTCTTTACTTAAAGGCACCTGACATACTTTTGCCGTTATTGTAACCTCTCTCTCTATCATGATGCCCTTGCTTCCCCGTCTTAACAGTAACCTTCAAAGATGCCTTACTCCAAGCCATGGGCTGCTGAATGACTGTCCACTTTACCCCAGTTTCTGCTCTAACTTCTTTTTTTAAGCGTTAGCACCAGAGAAGAAAATAAAGCTTAATTCTATGTTTTCCATAATCTGGAAAGAAGGACTATGACTAGGGGCCTGTTTATGACAAAAGATGGAACAGTCGGTGATCCAGCTGGTATAGTGCATAGTGCTGCACAGCAGTGCTATGAACTTTCGGGAGGGATGCTAAGAGGGGTAGAAGTAGTTTAGTGTTGATAAAACCATCTTTTGGGCTGGAAATGCTTAAAATGTGCTAGGGAAAGCACATCACCACAGAGAAATTTTACACACCTGATAATTTTCTTTCCTTGAATCCTACTAGACTAGTCCAGATAAGTGGGTTATGCTCCCTTGTCAGCAGGTAATAACTTGCAGTGAAGTCATCACCTCGTATATCCAATGTTGTAGCACTGAGAGAAGCCAGTATGAAACTTCCCAAGCAGTAAGCAAGACTGAAAAGCTCAGAAATCATTAGTTAGTATCCAATTAATTTTGAACAGTTATCATGAACACGTATTTGCTCTCTTACCACAATGAACTCTGTCAGAACATGAACCTGACAATGCACTCAATGGCAGCAGGATTCCCAGACCTTTAGAAAGAGTCTTTCAGGGCAGGTCCTGGGCTGGTCTAGCAGGGATCAAGGAAAGAAAATGATCATGTACGTAACAGATATGTGGGATGTATGTAAGTAGTCAGGACCCAAGGTGGGAGGAGGACTATGCTCTGGAAAGAACTACACTGCTAAGGACGCCAGATGCTCCAGTTCTTGCATGCAACCTGTGATGCTTCACAAAGATGCTCAGAAAAGACCAAAGCAATGACCGATCTAAAGGTCTCCATGCAGAGAAGGGGGACTAGGAGCTTGGCATCGACTGCCTTCAGGTTCAGGAAAGGCCAGAAGGAGCCTCTCTTTTTAGGCATCATGAAGTAGATGGAATACCACCCCTGGCTCCGCTCTGCAGAGGACATGGGTAGAATGCCTTGCAACTGTAGGAAGCACTAGAGTTTTCTCAATCATCACCTGCATGAGCGGGAAGCCTCAAGGAGACTTCGCAAAGGAGTTTCATAAAGGCTCTGCAAACCGCAGCGCATTTTCTGGATTGAGGACCTCAAGGATCAGAAGTGATAAGGATCTGCTCCAAGAAATAGCTTGAGTCACCCCCCAACGGGCTGTACTTCAAAAGGAAACCACCGGAATTCACAGGGGAGGGGGGTTACTGGCTCTGAACAAAGCCATAGTAACCTCTCCAGAATGCTGAGAGCTGCAAAAGGACTGCCTCTTCCTGGGTTGAAATTCATAGGATGAAAGGCCTGAACTCCCAGCAGTCTGAAGATGTCTCCAGGCTCCATGCACAGCCCTACAAGAATCATTCTAGGCACCTCTAGGCCTGTCTTCTGGGAGCCTCTGTGGGTGATCCTCTTCAAGGTCTTTCACCAACTTCTCCAGGCCCACCCAAAAGACTCACTGGCTCTTAAAGGGTAGTTTGCTCAATCACAGCTTGGAGGCAGCATCTGCTTGACCAATTGCGCAACCAGAGCTATTGTCTGGCTATCATCACCACCATGGACTTGGAAGAGATTCTGATCAAGTTATAGAGGGTGCCTACTACATAGACAGGGCTGTCCCGTCCATTGAGCGAGAATGTATTTTGCACAGGGCCCGCGTTTCAAGGGGCCCCGCGCAAAGAACATTCTGCTTTAAAAGTAAATTTAAAAAAAAAAAAAAAAAAAGCTGGCTGCTGCTGCTACCGCGGCAGCGGCAGAATTGAGTGTCCTGTGGGCCCCCCCCTGCCCGGCAGCACGCCCTCCCGCCCTGCCTGCTTGCCTCAGTCCCTCTCTGCTTTGGCTTTCAGAGCCGCGAAGGGAGAGCTTCTCCATCGCGACTCTCTTAAGCCCGCCGGGGCAGATGGGAAATTTCCCATAAGCCCCAGCGGGCTTAACAGAGCCGTGAGGGAGAAACTCTCCCTTTGCGGCTCTAAGCCGAAGCTGAGAGGGACTGAGGCAAGCAGGCAGGCAGGCAGGGAGGGAGGGAGTGCTCTGCCGGGCAGGGGGGGTCCGCGGGACACTCAATTCTACCGCTGCCGCGACAGCGGCAGCAGCCAGCTTTTTCTTTTTAGTTTTAATTTTCCCTGGGCTGATGGGAGGGTGGGGGGTTAGGACTGGTAATGGGCTATGGGGGGCTAGGACAGGAAATGGACTGATGGGGGGGTTAGGACTTGAGGTGGGCTGATGGGGTTAGGACTGGTAATGTGCTGTGGGCTGATGGGGGGGTTTAGGACTGGTAATGGGCTATAGGGGAGGCTAAGACTGGAAATGGGCTGATGGGGGGGGGTTAGGACTGGAAGTGGCCTGATGGGGGGCGTAGGACTGGTAATGGACTGGGGGGGTTGCTAGGACTGGAAATGGGCTGAGTGGAAGGGGGGCTTTAACTGCAAATAGCTGATGGGAGGGGCTAGGAATGGAAATGGGCTGAGTGGAAGGGGGCTTGAACTGCAAATAGCTGATGGGGAGGGGGCTTGGAATGGAAATGGGCTGAGTGGAAGGGGGCTTGAACTGCAGATGGGGAGGGGGCTTGGAATGGAAATGGGCTGAGTGGAAGGGGGGCTTGAACTGCAAATAGATGATGGGGAGGGGGGCTTGGAATGGAAATGGGCTGTGAGGGGAGGGAGCAAGGACTGGAAATGGGCTGCGTGGGGGTAGCTAGGACAGGAAATGGTCTAATGGAGGGGCTAGGATAGGACTGAAAATGGGCTGTTGGGGGGAGCTAAGATTGGAAATGGGCTGTGGTGGGGGCTTGGATTGAAATGGATTCATGGAGGGGCTAGAACTGGAATTAGGCTCATAGGGGGCTTGGATTGAAATGGGCTAAGTGGAGGGGAGCTAGGATTTGACATCAGCTGATGATGGGGCTAGAAAAGGACTAGAAATGGGCTGATGGGGGGTTGGGATTGGAAATGAGCTGATGGAGGGACTTGGATAGGACTGGAAATGGGCTGATGGGGGGCTAGGACTGGAAATGGGCTGATGCGGGGACTAGAAGGGAGCGGATGCTGGGTGGGGATGGAACTAGAAGGGAGCTGATTTTGGGGGAGGATTAGAATGGGATGGGGCTGGGAGAGTGAAATGGAGAGGGGAAAATATTTTGTGTGGGAGGGAAGAAAAATCTACAATTGGCTGGGCATTGGAAGAGTATGTGGGGATTGAGGATGGAGGGGTAAAATTTGAGTGGCTGAAATAGGAATGAGGAAAGAGCAAAAGGAGAAAGATTAGTATGTTAAAGCAGATGCAGAGAATGGAAAAAAACTAGAAGAGAGAGGAAAGGACAAATGGACAGCAGATGATGGAGAGTTAGCAGAAGACATGAAGAAACCAGAAGAAAGAGGATGGAGCAATTGCAGCTGAAAAAAATGCACAAAAGGTAGAAAGATCTCTCTTTATTTTGAATTTATTAACTGGAATATGTCAGCTCTGGGAAATGTGCATCATTAACGTCTGCGCTTTGTTAGTACAAGAGGAAATTAATTTATAGTTTTATTTCTACAGTGTTTTTGTACATTCCAAGTTTGGCTTTTGGGGTTCCCAGTTTAATTATTGTCTTCCTGTTTCTACATTGTGATTTCTTGTTTGGTGACAGTCTATGTTCTGCATGTGTAACTGAGCTGAGGTATTCTGTTTATGTAGTTGCTATTTGACATTGCCCTTGTTCTCTTTCCCCAGTAGGTCAAGTATTGTTATTCTCTGAAATGTATTGGTTTAATATTTGCAGTGTTGCCTTTTGATAGGTAGGGTCTGGTGCTTTGTGAGTCCTGGTAGTGCTGTTATGATACGGCGGGTTTGCTATGGGTTCTAAATGGGCAGTGTTTGTAGTAGTTCCTAATGTGCCTGGCGGTTGGCACTGGATTAAAGTAATGTAGAAATATTTTAGTCTTTCTTTATCCATACACTCATTAAGAGGCATGTTTACTAAACGTTAGTGTATGGTAATATTATGCAAATGAGACCCTTATGCAAATGAGGCCCCGCACCCCCCTTGAGCCACACATGGCCCCACACCCCCTTGGGCCGCCCCTGTGTCCAGAAGCTGATGGATCTAGCTTAAGAGGGCTTGGGTCACCAAGCCTGCACATAATGCTGCTTGAGAGTCTAAGGCAGCAATGGCAAAGGCTTCTACCCTCCTATCAAGCACAGCACCTTTCCACACTGGGATAGTCACACACTTTGCCACAGTTATGACCAGGTCTTCCACCCAAGAGAGCCCAAAAGACTGATCCAGCTTGCTCTGGAGCAGAGGATACAGCCAAGAAAGGATCTTAGGGCCGTTAAGACCCAGCTCAGGAGTCTCCTACTGAAAGAGACTACAAGCTGCCGCATAAGTTCCAGGAGAAGAAAAGGCCAGAAGGATGCCCGATAACCTTCAAATGAGGTCCTCTGGTGAAGTCTGCATCAGAACAGGCTCTACAATATGCAAAACCTCCATAACATCTTGAATAGGAAGAGGAAGGATCCTCACCATCCCAAAGGAGAATTTCTCCTTTTACTTCAAACTCACTTTCTGGAGCAAGGATTCCTCATCTGCATCCCAAGCAAACCCTGTGGGTTGGGTTCCTGGAGAAATGGGCTGGTGAGAGGGCACAGCAGGGGTGTTTAACCCCCTGGTCCTAGAAATACAGATGCCTAAGGGCCCCAGGCCCCCCCCCCATGACAAGATGGAGCTGCCAAATAGCTAGCAAGGACAAAGAACAATTCATGAACTGTTTCAGCTACTGCTGTGCAAGCCCACTGGAAAGAAGGGCTCATGGACTTGCAAATTTGGCCACCACACTTTGCTTCCCCCCTCAGCAGGGACCTTGCCATCATGAAACCTGTCACAGAGTCCACTGGCAGGAAAAAAAAGCAGGAGGCGCTCAGCAGAGGCACCAAAAATGGCAATGGGTCCCAGGCCCCCAATGGGAGGTCCTGATCATGCCCACAAAAATAAGCCCATGGCAATCTGTAGCACCCAGGGCAAAAAAACTGCATTGGGCGGTAAGCACTGCACTGGCCCAAAGGAAAAAAACCGTGAAAAAAGTTCACCAGAAAAAACGGAAAAATCTGCAGTGAAAAAGAAATCATGAAAGGGGAATTCCCAAACCTGTCAGGCTAGCCGAGGAAACCAGAGAAGGGAGGCCACTCCCACAGGCCTGAGATAAAGTTACCAGACTTTTACAGGCAAATCTGGGGCGCTTGTTCTCCAAAGCAGGGAATGGGAAGAACACTTCAGTCCAGGTTTCGGCAACAAGGGGTGGAGGAGGGATTATTATCTTGTCCCCCCCAACTATCCCATGACAGCATCAAAATCACTTCCACGCCAACAAATCAATAGAGAAATAGAAACAGCAAATCATTTCCTCCATACTGTGCAAAATATAAAGATAATGGATATAAATTCTAAAAAATGGCATATTCCAACCATCAGATTGAAAATAAAGGGGCTGAAGCAGAAAGCCGTGTGGGAGCCATGTGCTGAAAGCTGCTTTTAGCACGAGAGCACTTGCGTGCTGGTATGTCATAAGCAAAACATATGCAAATGAGATGCAAAATACCTCTGCACTAAGTGTGGCGGGTGGCAGAAAACTGCGCAGAAAGGTTACGTGTTCATGACGACATGCAGTATCTGTAGTGAAATTTAAAGTAACAATTTATTATCTTCTGATAGAAGCATGATGGCAGAAAAGGACCACATGGTCCATCTAGTCTGCCCGTCCATATCAACTACAATAGTCCCCTTTTTTCCTTTAGAGATCTTCCGATAGAAATATAGAATCATGACGGCAGAAACCGTTTTCAGCACAGAGTAATAATTGTTTTCCGTGTGGCAATGGGGAAAGCTGTGCACTTAACTTTAGTGACAGAAACGGTGGTTTGTAGAGGGCGCCTATATGTTTTTAGGCAGAGTAAGGAATGGACTGCACTGCAAAGCCACTAGTGGGTAAATCACACCAGAAAACATTTTCTATTTTCCTACCTGCAGATTCGTTTTCTCCTATATGCAGTGAAGATTCACACATCAAACTGTTCTTCTCTTACATGCACACAACAGTCAGGGGCCAGCAAAAGGGTGATGCGAGGCCATGTGCGGAGACTCATTGCAGGCGCTCATTTGCATAGCCACTGAACCTCATTTGCATATGTATATATTGCCCATCTAAAATTTTAGACGGGTTTCAAAGGAGCCCTTCACAAGCCTCTTTTTTGTCCTGGCGGTGACTTAGGGGCATGTTTATTAAATATTAATGTGCGTTAAGTGCCACTGCGCCTATAGAAATAAAGAGGTGTTGCTGCACGTAATGCGCATTCGCAAATGTTAATGTGCACTTACTTTTAGTAGATGTGTCTCTTAATGAGAATACCATTTGCATGGGCAGTGAGGATAGGGAGACCCCAGATTTCTACCACTATACTCCAGTGTCAACTGCCAGCCACATTAGGAAGAACTATATACCCTGCTCATTTAGAATCCATAGCAAACCCACCGTATCATAACAGCACTACCAGGACTCACAAAGCACCAAACCCTACCTATCAAAAGGCAACGCTGCAAATATTAAACCAATGCATCTCAGAGAATACCAATACATCTCCTACTGGGGAAAGAGAACAAGTGGCACTATCACATAGAAACTACATGAACAGAATACTGCAGCTCAGTTACACATGCAGAACATAGTCTATCACCAAACACAGAACAAGGGATCACAATTTAGAAATATGAAGACAATTAATCCCAAAAGCCAAACTTGGAATATACAATACTGGAGAAATAAAACTATAAATTAATTTCCTCTTGTACTAAACAAAACGCAAAACATTAGCAATGCACATTTCCCAGAGCTGACATATTCCAGCTAATAAATTCAAAATAAAATAGTCATTTTCTACCTTTCTTTGTTTGGGCATTGTATTTTTTCATTTCCAATTGCCACAGTCACTTTCTTCTGCTTTCTTCGTGTCTTCAGCTATCTCTCCATCGTCTGCTGTCCATTTGTCCTTTCTTCTCTCTTCTAGTTTTTTCCATTCTCTCTACATCTGCTCTAACATACTGATCTTTCCCCTTTTGCTCTTTCCTCCATTTCTTTCTTTAATCCTTTTTTCATCCACTCAAATTTCACCCCTCCATCCTCAATCCCCACTTTACTCTCCCAATACTCAGCCAATCCTAGATTTTTCTTCCCCTCACACAAAATATCTGTTCCCCTCTCCATCCTCACTCCCCCCAGCTTCTTTTTGTCTCCTGCCAGTCCCAGCCCCTCCCCTTCTGGTCCTCCCACAGCATCAGCTCCTTTTTAGTTCCAGCCTTTCTCCCCTCCCCCCCCCCCGCATTAACCCATTTGCAGTCCTAACCCCCCAGTATCTGTACTCCTCCAGTCTCTCCCAGCATCAGTTCCCTTCCAGTCCCAGTCCTCCATCCCCCAGCCATTTCCAATCCTAATCCCCAGTATCAGTCCTCCTCCAGTCCCTCCCAGCATCATCTCCCTTCCAGTGCCCCAGGATCAGCCTTTTCCAGTCCTGCCCCCTCCCCCATTTTGGCCTCTAGTCTCCCCCCGTTCCCATTCTAGCCCCCAGTCCCCCCCCCCCTCCACCAAACGGGGCCCTGAGCCTGATTGGCTTCAGAGGGAGCCAGAGAGGCCTGAAGCCCCGGCTGACCTCTGAACAGCTGTGAAAGTAAAGAAGGGCATTTGCCTTCTCTCCCGCGGGCTGTGCTTAAAAGGAACCCACCAGCGCGCTGAGTGCCAGGAGGTCAGGGCAGGTCAGACGTGCCCCCATTTAACCTCAGTGCGCCTGCGGGTTCCTTTTTAGCACAGCCACGGGAGAGAAGGCAAATGACTCTCTTTACTCCCGCAGATGTTCAGATGCTAGTCGGGGCTTTGGGCCTTCCTGGCTCCCTCTGCAGCAGGTCAGGTGAAGCCCCCCCCCCAGAGATGCAGGGCCATGTGCCGGCAACATTCCCACACAATGGATGGGCCGGCCCAGACGACAGTGCTACTGAACTTTGCACATGGCCTTTCAGTCTTCTGTGCATTTCTGGGTGGAACAGCTAATTACCTTGCTACCATGTCATTTAAATATGCACATCTCATTATAATGTCATTTTAATAGGCGCTGCACTACTACATGTGCAGCCATTAGTATGAAGGTAATAGTTGCGCCAATCCCCTCACTGCATCGCGGTGCGGCAGTAAACATGTGCAGAGGTCATTCTAACTACGCACAAACAGTGCTCTAATGTTACTGCATCAGACCCAAATACATTTTTTCTACTTTTGCTGTTTGGTCATTTTATTTTTCTAATCGTCTCACTTCCATTCTCTGGTTTCTACTTTCTTCTGTCTGTCTTCTCTTATCTCTTAACATTGTTCCTATGGTCTCCTGTCCATTTATCATTTCTTTTCATTTTCCTTGTCCTCATTCCCTCCCCTACATCGGTCTCAGACATTGATTTTTCACTTTAAGCTCCTCTATTCACTCAGATTTCACCCTCTCTCACCATTCAGACCTTATTCTCCCTCTTTTTTTAACTGCGTCTACCTACAGCTTTCCAATCTCCCTCACCCCAGCCCTCCCATTCACCATCTCTCTCTCTCTCTCCATCCCCAGCCTCTTGCTAACTCTGCCTCTCTATCTCTCCCCATGCCCATGTCCAGTATCTGTCCTCCTTCTGTCACCCTGCTCTAGCATTTCACCTTACCTTCCTCACCTCACCCTGTAGCTGTCCATCTTCCCTTCCTGTCGTGCCCAGCATCTCCTTGGTAACTGCTCATCCGGCAAATCCCTTCTATTTGTGCCCTTCTCTTCCATGGCCAACTCCAGACTGTGTTCTTTTCATCTTGCTGTGCGGTAACGCCTGGAAACGATTACCTGAGTTGTTGCATCAGGCTCCATCTCTAGTGCTATTCAAATCCAGGCTATAACCCCACCTCTTTGAGGCTGTTTTACATCTTTATTCTCCTGTCGTGTGTGTCAAGAGCAAGCCTAGTCCCCTCCCTGTTGCGTTTGTCTTGCTTAGATCGTGAGCTCCATTGAGCAAGGAGTGTCTCCCATGTGTGTACGTATGTAGAGCACTACGTACGCCTTGTAGATACTATACAAATGATAAGTAGTAGCAATCTCTCCCCTTCTCCCTGCTCCATGTCCAGCATTTCCCTTCCCTTCCCCACCCTTCTGTAGCCCCGCATCTTCTCTTCTAGTCTAGCACGTCCCTCTCCCTCAGGTATCCAACATCTTCCTTTCCCTTCCTTACTCGCCATGACCAGCTTCTACCCGTCTCTGATAGTCGGCATCTCCCATTCTCTTTCCTTCCCCCCTCCAGCAACTCCCTTTCCTTTAAATTCGTTACTCCTCCAGCTGTGGCCAGCATCTCCTCCCTCTTTCTTTCCCCTTCCTCTCTCTGTACCTGACCTCCGCCGAGGTTTCCCTGCATTCCCAAAGCAGCGCACCAACGAGGCCTTTGCACATGTGCACGCTGAAGGCCTGCAGTCCTGCTCCCTCTGATGTAAACTTGCCAGGGGTGGGGGAACGCAACAGACCTTGAATGCATGCATGCCCTACAAAGCTCCATGCTGAGGACTTTCCCATGCTCTGCTCCGTCATAGCTGCAGTGCAACACCCAGAAATGGCACTTCTGTCCTCAGTGCTGCTTAGGAACATAGCTCTAAAAATGGGGACAACCCTCAAAAACTGTGGACATCTGCTAACCTTAGCCCGAGTCCCAGCTGCTGGAGAGAGTTGTTTGTTTTTCAATTTAGTACAGCATTATTGCAAGCATCGGAGAGCCAAATACAGCCCCATGGAAATCAGTGGGGAAAAAAACCCTGCAAAGACAAATTTAGCAAACCGATAGAGGATAGCAAAAGGGAAAGGGGGGGGGGGTTGGACCCAAACTTACCCCCCCCCAGGGCCTTGTACAACCCTCCTGTCCGTTCTCTGGCCCACCAAGAGCAAGGAACCAATGGGTTGCCGTGGTGGATTCTGTCTGCTCCTGGAGACAAGAGCATACCTGAGCTCCCAGCAACATCGGGCCTAGCGGACTCTGCACACAGGCCACAGGACTGTAGTCTGGGCCAGGACAGCCAAACCTATCTGCACTACTGCACCGGTCCACACACCTGCCACCTGCTGGAAGCAAACAAATACTGCTTCTCTCAGTGCTGTGCCAATGGATATATTGACTGATGAAGCACTGAAAATTGCTCAAGGCTGTCTCCACCTCCACACGTCTAGACTGCTCTAGCAGGATACGGCAAATCTCCATGCTTTGCACACCAAGATACTATGGCAGACTTATTAGAAAAAACTCATCTTGTGAGATGGCCTCAGTGTTCCAGGAGCTCGATGGTGCTCATGAGAGAAGATGTGTGAAGGGAAGAGCGTCCTCTACACCTTAACTTGCACTGTTAGACAGAGGGAAGTCATTTACTACTGTAATTAATCTGAGCTTATTAGTGTTGTGAAAGAGAATGGGAAGCAATGGGAGATTTGTCTTGGAGACAATGTACACTGACAAGAGGAATTCTTCTAGAATGAACTCTGGGGGAGGCGGGGGGGGGGAGGGATTCTGCACCCCAGTTTAGACACCAGAGCATGGAAGTGCAGGGCATCAGTGAGTACTGGTGTTGAAATGTCACTAGCAGAAAGAGCTGGTGAATAGGGGAAGAGAGAGAGGGAGGGAGGGATGGAAAAGAGGCCGAGAAAGAATGAGGATGATTTAATTATAAAATCCATAAAGCTAACTCTCAATTCCTGTGGTTTCAGGGTCAGGTGGAGCAGCATTGGCAGAAAATGCTGGTAAAAGCCAGAGGGTGGAAACATTTTCATTTTTTTACGTTCGGGAAGATAAATTCCTCCATTTCAGGATAATGCTTTACTTCTCCACAGTGTCTCTGTAAAAATCAAAAAGCTTAGGGTTTTTACCTGAGGTCTCTGTAATGAAATCTGGACGTGTAACACCTCCCCCACCCCCCACCTCCTGGTGAGTGGTCTCACAATAATGTGAAGATGAGACTGCAACTAGCTATATAACAGAAGGGTGAAGAAGGAAACAAACTACATGACCGAAGCTCAAGTGGTCACCAGAAGACATACAAAATACCAACTAAAGCCTGCTTTATGTACACTCTGGTTTTATAGTTTACATTTGATTGTATGTTGCCCTGCGTTTTCTAAATCAATACAAAAACCAAAGACACAAAGGCAGGAGAAGAGACTCTTGAAAAGAAGCTGTGAGAGGAGTAAAGATCAGCAAGAACCTGTCAACCAGTATCAGCATGTAGAGTGCTGTGTGTGGCAAACCACTGGTGATCAGGAGTCGCCTAGTGGTTAGGGTGGGGTTCAAATTCCACTGACACTCCTTGTGGCCTTGGGCAAGTCACTTAACCCTTTACTGCCTCAGGTACAAATCTAGAATGTAAGCCCTCTGGGGACAGGGAAATACCTACTGGACAATGTAACTCACCTTGAGCCTCTACTGGAAAAGGCATAGGATAAATACTAATATATAACACAATATACCTGCTCACAAGAGCCGAGACTTGCTCAAGGTGATACAGAGTGCCAAAGAGAGGGAACAGAAACTGCGATCTCCACATTCTGCACTTCTCTGGGCTCAAACAACCCAGCTACACTGCTAGCCCTTGAGAAGGGTAGAACTGGGGACAGAAAATAGGGATAATAAACAACATTCCCGTGAAGCCATGAGCATGATACTGCAGACCCTCCCCCTACGAGCAGCAGTGCAGGTGAAAGACCCCTGCACCACTTCATGAGCCATACATACAGCAACTATAGTTATTATATTATGATGAATGACATGCTACGTCATGTCACACGTTATATTCTTCTGATTCCACTGCCCCAACTCAACTGCACAAAACTGGAAGTGGCCAATGTGTAGGGCCATTCTGGGGCTGGGAAGGGGGCCAATTCAAAGCAACTGCCCCAAGCTCCATAGGTTTAACTTAGGGCAATGTCTCCAAATAGGTTTATTGCTGTCATGTTATATGCAAAACTAACCCAACTTCTAAGCTAGGGTACGTGGAGTATGATCTCAATCTCTCAAATTTACTGCTAACACTCACCATAATATTTGCATTGTGCCTTCTGGAGTTCGTAGGATGTAATATGTAGAGGCAAATTGTGCTGGAAAATCACTTTTAACTAAGCCTCTGGCACCCAACATGATGTGACAGAATGACGGCAGAAATATTTGCCATTTTCTTGCTCTCTGACTGCAATGCTTGGAAGACGGAGCCATCAGTTACACAAAGTCCCTGATGGAAGAAGGACCTCCTACTCAACCAATCTCTGACCCATACCAAGGGTGTGCAGTTTATTTGTGAGTCACCTATATGAAACCACGTCAAAGGCTTTGCTGAAATCTAAGCCCACAACATCTAATGCTTTCCCCATCCAACTTTCTGGTCATCCATTGAAAGAAATTAATCAGATTCATCTGACTATATCTACCTTTAGTAAAACCCATGTTGCCTTGGATCCTGGAATCCAGTGGATTCCAGGAATTGCGCTATCCTCTGTTTTAGCAGCAGAATTGCGCTATCCTCTGTTTTAGCAGCACTTCTATTAACTTACTCATCACTGATGGTTCCCGACCTTCTCCTTATTCCATTTCTGTGAAGAGGAACCATGTTCACCCCTCTCCAGTCTTCCAAGACCATTTCTGACTCATTGGCCACTGTAGGCTAGAATACAGAGGAACAAATGAGCAGTTGCAGCCAAACTGTTGGGCTGGAAGGGTTAGAGGGAAGGGGATGTGGGGGGGGGGGGGGGAGAGAAGTGTTTGCTGGGGTTCTGCACACGTGGCAGAAAGAGAAACAATGGGTCAGTATCAGATAGTCTAGATAAGCCTTCTTGCTGCTTTCGACTCTCAAGGGATACCCCAATCTGGCTGATTTCCCCTAGGCCCTGCAGCCCTCTAGAGCCAGCCCTGCCCAAGTCTATCATCATGTGTGTCTGTAAAGTTCCCCAACTGGCAGAGAACAATTGCATACCTCATTCATATTAGGGCTAACACTGCCTTTGATATGCACTGTATCTCCAAGTATGGGATCTGACATCACCACTAAAGACAAGAAGAACCAGGAAAGTGGATTAAAATTGAATCCTAGGGCATGTTGGAGGCTGCTCGAGTCCCAACCAATAGATTGACGATAAGAAACCAAATCAAAGTATCCTAAACCAAAATAATGAACGACGTTACAGTCCAACCATAGGGGACCTCTAGGAACCCTAGATGCATCCAGGTCATGCGTTATTTTATGATTTGTGTGGGGGGGGGGGTTATTACCTCTTTCCTTTGGGTAATTTAGGTCCCGAGTATCCCATAATACCTCTCAACTGGGGTTGCCAGTAAATTCCATAAGGGTTAGGGGCTCAGTGGTCCAGCCTGTAGCCCAACTTTCCATGGACCATTCAGAACCTCAAGCCCATAGAGCCAAGAAAAGTATAAATAGGGCCAGTTTAACCTGCTCTTTGAGGGACAGCTGCAGTTTTGACTCCAACTGTGCTGCCCCAGCCCCGAAATAACCCTATTCCACAGGGTACAGCACTGCTCACAAATTATCATTCACTGAAAGGGGCGTCCAGGCTGCTAACAGACACAGTGTGAAAATACAATGCTTGTGCTTGAACTGCCTGACTACCATGTGACATCCAAGGCAGCTTTATTCTGTTTTCTAATTAGCACCCCTTTCCCATTACCTCTCAGTGAAAATAGATTCCTACTAAAGGGGATTTCACCTACCCACCTAAGGCAGATGAAGGACAGAAATATAAACCTGGACATTGCAGGAATCCAAAGAGATTGGCTGTAACTTGATCTCACAGACAGAACTGAACAGCAAAATAAAGCCCACAAGTAGATTCCCTCCAGTGACTAAATCCGAGCATGAGAAAGAGAGAAGTGGCCTCTAGTAATTACCAGCAGTCAAGCAGCTTGTTATGACTTGCAACATCCAACCTGAGCACCTAGCATTAGCTGCCTTCCCTGGGAGGCACTTCCATGATCTGCTGCTCTCGCCAGCTGCAAACCTGCTTTTGAAAAGACAGCCTGAGACTGGGAGAGAAAGAGACAGGGGCCCAGGGGACATTCAAAGACACTGAGTTTGTTCCCATGCCTCTTTTCCTGTATATTCCCTCAAAGGATTCTTTGCTGGCTTGAGGGTGTTTAAACCAATAGAAAAACGCTGCACTTCATAAGATAAAATTCTGCATATTATTTTTCAAAATACTACAATATGGTTGCTGTTGCCGAGTTAAAATTAATTTAAACTACAGTGCACAGAAAAGTCATGCCTAAAAATTGCAGACTATTTTAGCACAGAATTTTACAAGACTACTGGAGTAATTAGAGTGACCAAATGCTAGGCTTTGGATTTGACAGTCCAGTTTCTGGGCAATTTGTACAATACTAGTACTGCTGAACATTTGTATAACGCTACAAGATGTACGCAGCACTGCACAGATACATGTAAAAGACGGTCCCTGCTCATCAGGGCTTACAATCTAGTCAAGACAGACAACACAGTAGCTGCAGACATGGGGTACATCTAGGGCGAATGGTAAGGAAGCACAAAGGAGATCATGGAGTCAAAATCCAAAAGCAGCAGCGACGAGGTGAGGTTTTCCGCCTGGATTTGAAAAGAGTCAGAGAACCACCTGACATACACTCAGGTAGTTTGTTCCAGGCATAAGGAGCAGCAAGGTGAAAGGAGCGAAGTCTGAGCAATAGAAGAGAAGGGCACAGATAGAAGCGATTTGCCAGAAGAGTGGAGTTTCCAAGGAGGGGTGTAGGGAGATATTAGAGAGGAAAGGTAGTGAGGAGCTGCAGAGCGAATACATTACAGGTCAGCAGGAGAAGTTTGAACTGGATGTGGAAAAGGATAGGGAGCCAATGAAGAGACTTGAGAAGAGGGGTAATATGAGCATGACCAGGCTGGCAGAAGAGTATCTGTGCAGCAGAACAGATTGAAGAGGAGAGAGATGATTCTGAGGGAGACCAGCAAGGAGGAGGTTACAATAATGTAGATGGGAAGTGACTAAGGAGTGCATAAGTGTTTTAGTAGTATGTTCAGAAAGAAATGGGTGAATTTTGTTGATGCTATAGAGAAAGAAACAGCACGTCTTAGCTATCAGATGGATGTGTGTGGAGAAAGAGAGAGAGAGGCATCAAAGACGACCCCAAGATTGCAAACCGAGGAGACAGGGAGGAGTAGAGTTATCCACAGAGACTGAGAAAGGAGGAAGGGGAGAGGAGGGTTATGGGGAAATATAAGAAGCTCAATTTTGACCATGTTCAATTTCAAGCAGCAATGAGACATCCAAGCAGCAAGGTCAGAAAGGCAGGCAGAGATACGGGCCTGGATTGCCGGAAAGATTTCAGGTATAGAGAGGTAGATCTTGGGGACATCAGCATAAAGATGGTTCTGAAAGCCATGGGAAGAGATGAGTGCACCAAGGGACTGGGTACAGAGAAAGAAAAGGAGTGGACCCAAGACAGATCCTTGTGGTACAACAACTGAGAATGGGATAGCAATAGAGGAGGATCCACCCGAATAAACACCAAAAGAGCAATGGGAGAGATAAGAAGACAACCAGGATAGCAGAGCCCTTAAAATCAAGCAAGAACAAGGTATCAAGGAGAAGGTTGTGGTCAACAGTGTGAAAAGCAGCAGAAAGGTCAAGAAGGATGAGGATCAAGTAAAGGCCCTTGGATTTAGCCAGGAATAGGTCACTGAACACTTTACATTCTACTGAAATGGCTCTTGCCAAAGGACAAAAGACAGATTATAAAGGATCCAGAAGGGTTTGAGAGTTGAGAAAGTCGAGGCATCAGCGGTGTTCAAGTACAGTGTCCAGTTAAAAGTTGAAACTGGATTCTCTACGGTCAAGGCCATTAACTTTCCCCCCCCCTTCCCATAGTCTACCAACCATCACCTCCCTCAAGCCTTCATCTGGGCCTTCCTCCTATGGTTCCTTCCTTCACAGGGGTGGGATGCTGAAGAACAGAACGCATGGGCTCCACAACAGGGGTTAGCATTAGTTCTTACTGTGGCATGAAAGAAGGAGCCATGGGAGGGAGACCTGGAGGAAGGTTTGAGGGAAGTGGTGGTGGGTGGACCATGGGGTGGTGGGGGCTGAAGGCCTTGACTGGACAATGCAGTGTCCAGTTATAACTTGTAACCGGACCCTGACAATCAGTTTTGGACCGGATAGTTCAGTTTATGAGCAAGTTGTACAGTACTGCAAGTTATAACTGGATATTGTATTGTCTGGTCCATTAGCCCCCACTCCCCCATGGTCCACCAACTACCACCTCTCTCAAACCATTCTTTTCCTTCATACTACTTAATCATGGCAGCGGCAGCAGCATACAGCAGTAAGAAGAAAGCATAATTACTCACCTGTAACAGGTGTTCTCCAGGGACAGCAGGAATCAGTCCTTACATATGGGTGACATTGGCGCCAACAGAGCCCACGCGGAACATTTCCACAGCATTCAAAGAAATCCTTTGGGAATGCCACCATGCATACGTGGTCCCCTTCCCGCCCAAGAGTGCCATCTTACTCAGTCAAGTGCCATAGCTATAGCCCCTTCAAGAAGATGGCATAAAAATATGCAGCAACTCCAAGGAGAGGAGGGAGGGTTGTGAGGACTGATTCCTGCTGACCCTGGAGAACACCTGTTACAGGTGAGTAACTATGCTTTCTCCAGGAACAAGCAGGAAATCAGTCCTCACATATGAGACTCCCTAGCTACAGGCTACCGAGGATCTGTAGAAAAAGGCACGGTATCGCCGTGAGCAGTTGCCAGTGAAAGCCAAAGGCAGCCCGAAGACCC
Organism: Ichthyophis bannanicus; assembly: GCA_033557465.1. Taxonomy (NCBI): domain Eukaryota; kingdom Metazoa; phylum Chordata; class Amphibia; order Gymnophiona; family Ichthyophiidae; genus Ichthyophis; species Ichthyophis bannanicus. Next base: position 65,348,421 of record CM066044.1, on the reverse strand, counting down.
CAGGTCCATTGATGGCCGCGCTCCCAGTAGCCAGAACAAGAAGGGTCGGAGGGCAGGAGTTGCTTAAACCCCAAAAAGATTACAGAGTACAGCCTGGCCAAAGGTGGCATTCCAACGGGACTCCCTCTCCAAGCAGTAATGCACCGCGAAGGTGTGAGAGGAAGACCAGGTGGCAGCCCGGCAGATGTCCGCCAGTGGCACCGAGTGCAGACTAGCGACATACGTCACCATCGCTTAGACACTGAGCCGTGACTCGGCATTCCTGGCCTGAGCCTGGGCAAAGGCAATGCAGTCCATCACCCAGATGGACAAGGTACGCTTGGTGACCGCCAGCCCCAAGCAGCTGGGGTCGAAAGAAAAGAAGAGCTGCCCGGATCTGTAGTGGTCCCCGAGTCCGCTGCAGGTAAAAAAGGCGAATCCAGGGTGTGAAGGATCGCTGATGCCCAGTTGGTGTGGGGCTTCGGGAAGAAAGTGGGTAGCACTATCTCTTGATTAAGATGAAAATCTGAGACAACCTTCGGGAGGAACTTAGGGTGAGTTCATAGGACCACCCGGTTGTTATAGAAGCTTGTGTACGGTGCCTCGGCCATCAACGCCTGGAGATCACTGGTTCTCCAGGCAGAGGTGAGAGCTATCAAGGCGGCCACATTCTACAAAAGGTGCCACAGTGGGCAAGAAGCCATGGGCTCAAAAGGGCAGCTTGGTTCAGCTGCGTAAGGACCACATTGAGGTCCTATTCTGCCGGAGGAGGGCGAGTAGAGGGCTTGGAAAAAAGCAGGCCTCGCATGAAATGAGAGACAAGCAGTAGCCCCGAAAGGGGTTTGCCCTTGATGGGGTGGTGGTTTGCTGAGATGGCACTCAAGTGAACCCTGTCCGAGTTGGACTTCAGCCCAGACGGCGAGAGGTGGAGCAGGTACTGCAAGACCAAACTGGTAGGGCAGGAGAATGGGTCCTCTTGTAGCTCCGAGCACGAGAAATGCCACCACTTGAAGGTGTAAGCCCATCTGGTCGAGTCCTTTTGAGATGTCAAAAGAATGTCCTCAATCTTCATGGGGAGGTGGTAGGAGGCTAGGGTGACCCGCTCAGCCGCCAAGCTGTGAGGGACAGGGACAGGGACAGGGTCAGCTGTGAAGAAGCAACCTCTCCTCCTGCTCCCTGTGCCACCTCGGGGCTATGAGGATCACTGCGGCCCTGTCCTGCTGGATCTTCAGGAGGGTCTGGCCAATGAGGGGCATGGGGAGGGGAGGCATACAGTAATCCCGTGCTCCACGAGATGAGGAAGACATCAGGGGACACCCTGCCCGAGTGCAGGAAGGGACCGCAGAATCGAAGAAGCTGCAAGTTCGCCGGGCTGACGAAGAGGTCCAAGCCCGGAATGCCCCAATGCTGGAAGAGCTGCTGCATCATCCAGGGACACAGGCACCACTCGTGCGGCTGGAGGACCCTGCTGAGCCAGTCCACACAAGCATTGTCCTGATCCGGGAGGTAACTGGCCCGGACAGTCATGCCCTGGCTCACCGCAAAGGAGCACAGGGCTGTCGCCTTCAAACATAGGCTGTAGGAGCCAGTGTCGTCCCCCCCCCCCCCCACTGTTTGTTCACATAGAACATCGTGACCTGATTGTTCATCTGGACCAGCACCGTCCAGTGCTGCAAGCAGTCCCTGAAAGCCCGGAGAGTGAGGCAAATCTTTCTAGCAGATTAATCTGCTGCCTGGACTCCTCGATACATCGGGCTTGGAAGGGCATACTGCGAAGCAGGTTCCGAGACTCCTGCCAGCAAGCCAGAGACTCTGCTGTGCTGGGAAAGACCAAGATGGGGTCTCGGAGGCAGCCGACTGACTGCATCCATGTTGCCCGGAGGCACTACTGTGTTGCCTGCATGTTGAGGCGGGCATTGGGCACGACATGGACCATGGAGGCCATGTGGCCGAGAAGGCAAAGCATCATCCGAGCTGGGACGGCACCGCAGCCTTGCACTTTGGACACTAGGGACACGAGGCAGTCCGCCCTGTCCCAGGGAAGAAAAGCCATGGCCCAAAGGGTGTCCAAGTGAGCCCCAATGAACTCCAGGGACTGAACTGGAGTGAGGTGGGATTTTAGGTAATTGATCACAAACCCCAGCTGTTCCAGGAGGTCAATGGTGCAGTCCATGGCCTGCCTGGCTTCAAAGGTCGAGCCTCCTGTTATGAGCCAATCATCCAGATATGGGTAGTGTGATGCACTGGGTAATATAGAGCCTATGGAAGTTAATGAAAATGAGGAACTTACCTCAGATTTGGCTGTAGAGAGAAACTCAGTGCATGGAGAAACAGCTGAGCAGCCAGGGCTGTCAGCGCAAGAAAAGCCAAAAGCCATTAAAGGTAGTTTTCCCTGTAACAGTTCTGACGCAGGAAGAAACAGAAAAGCTCATCAGGAGCACCTGTGTCCTAACTCCCACGTAATGTGCAGGGCAGGGAAGCATATAAGTTCCTGGTTAGAACCAGGAAGAGGAGGTGAAGGAAGTGAAGGGAGAAGGAGGAGTAGTGCTGGTAAGGAGGAAGAACCAGGAAGTGAATGCAGAAGCAGAGCTCGAGAGAAAAGGGTTGGAGCAAGCAGTGCTGGGAAAGGCAATGCTAAAGGAAGCAGACCTGGTGAGAAACCAGGAGGGGCCAGCAGCTCAGGAGGACGGTATGAGCAACCAATTGAACAGGTCAGCCCAGAGGAAGTTTACCGGCTGAAGGGAACTTCAAGCGTGGCTGCAAAGCAAGAAACAGCTGGGAAGGTGACCAGGAGTTTGTTAGCTCTGAGCCTGACTGGAAAGCCAGGGAGAGAGTCCTCTACAACCCAGGAGCTAAAGCTAGAACCAAGGTAAAAGGTGGGAGCCTTGTTCTTTTAAAGAAAGGTTTAAAAGCTCTGCATGTTTTAAAGGGCGTGGCCCTGAGTACAACGTTATAGCTGAAAGATATCCAAAGCTTTCATTTGGTGAGGAAAACCAGCAAGGAGCCTTTCTCATACCAGGCAGATATAACCCTGGGCTTAAAGAACCCTTGGCAGGAAGGGATATTGGTGTATCACAAGAGGCTGTGCCAGAATTCAGCACATGTGAAGAATGTGACTCAGAGAGTTTGGGGAGTGAAGCTGAAGGGATGATATGGGAAAATAATAGCCATACTTCAGACCCCATTCCAATGGACTGTGCCATATGTTTTTCAGATGACCTCAATTCTTTGTGTTAATTTTTGAGGAGAATAACTTTGTGACAATAACAAAAGAAAAGAAGATATTTTCTGTTGCCATTTTTGTTCAATGCTGTGTTTTGTGTTGCATTCCTGAGAATGACCGTTCGGGAAAGGGAATAAAACCCTAATTATTTACTTTACCACTTGACCAAAAGACTCTGTTTTAATACAAAGAGCAGAGCAAAACTTCAATAACCCTAGGCAGCCACCTAAATAGGGTTAAAAAGGGCTTTATCATACGAGCCCCATCACAGTAGATGAAGGTGCCCTGCAGCCACAGGTGGGCCGCAACCACAGTCAGGCACTTGGTGAAGACCCACGGGGCAGATACGAGGCCGAAGGGAAGCACCCTGTATTGGTAATGGTTTCCCTGAACCATGAAGCAAAGGTATTTTCTGTGTTTGGGGTGGATGAGGATGTGAGCATAGGCATCCTTTAAGTCCAAGGAGCATAGCCAATTGCCCTGCTGGAGGTAGGGCAGTAACATTCCAAGGGAGAGCATCTTGAACTTCTCCCGCACCAGGAACTTGTTGAGGTTCTGCAGGTCGAGGATGGACCGAAGGCCCCCTGTCCGCTTGGGGACGAGGAAGTATCGGGAGTAAAATCCCCATCCTTGGAGGTGCGGTAGGACTGGTTCTACTGCGCCATCCTCAAGGAGGCCTGTGAGCTCCTGACTCAGGAGGGCCTGGTGCTTGGGACGTGGCTCCCCAGGGAAGTACGGAGGACAAGCCGGCTCCAGATGAAGGCGAAAGCTCTCCTGAATGACCTGGAGAACCCAGGCATCTGTGAAGATGGACTCCCACATGTGGGTGAAGTGGACCAGGCGTCCCCAACAGACAGCCACACTGCCGGAGGGGGAGAGGCTATGCTGATGGTGTCAAAACTCTGAGGCTGGCTGAGCCGGAGCTGGGGGTTGGGCCTTGGGGTCCTTCGACTTGTGAGGGCCATGGCCGCCCTGAATGGGGGTCAATGCCAGAGTATAGGCCATGTAGCCCCTATACGGAACCCCCCTCCACTGGAAGAAGGGCTTCTTGCTCTGTTGCTTCTTTCTGGGGAGGGAGGAGGTTTTACGGGAGAGGCGAGTGTGAGTCATGTATTCTGTCTCAATCTCCACGGCCTTGTCCTCCATGGATTTTCCAAATAGCTGCTCCCCAAGGCAGGGGACGTCCAGCAGCTTCTCCTGAACTCACTGTTCCAGGTCCGAGGACTGGAGTCAAGCCTGCCGGTCAAGGTCCCTGCGGTCTTGAGGCACGAGCCAGCGGGGCCAGGCAGCAGCGCCTGCTGGGCAGTGAGGAACACTGAAATGCTGTATTCCAAGGCAAGCGTTCAGGCCTCCAACTTGGGTGTGGGGCCCTGCGACATTGACGCTGGGGTGACTGGGTCAGGTGTCGAGGAGGTCCTCACCGGGATGACCCTCGGGAGACTGGGTGTCTTCACTGGAGGGCTCCGTATCGGTTTGAGGCACCTTACTGGGCTGCTCCCTCTCCAACTCTAGACTGACGAGGGGGGCTGAGAGACCGGGCACGTGACCTTTCACGCTTGTCTGGCACCCCCGACAGAGTCCTCAAGGTCTTCTTCTTCTTCTTCCGCTCACATTCAGGCGACCCCTGATCAGAGTGCCTCTGGGCTCGGGGAGGAGCCTTGGGAGACTCCAGAGCTGGCGGGGCCGAAGACCGGAGGCTACTGGGGATACCAGGGCTGCCTTACGGAAGAGATTACCCAGCTTCTGCTTACGACTCTGGATGGCCTTGGAGGACATCTTCTTACAAAGGGAGCATAGCTCCGGGTCACGGTTGGCTCCTAGACACTTGAGACAACAGTCATGGGTGTCCATGAGCGACATGTTTTTGGAGCATCTATCACATTTCTTAAAACCGGAGGCCACTGGGGTAAAAAAAAACCCTGCAAGGTCGAAGATCCTCGATGCGGCCAGCAGTTAAAAAAGGCGTGAAGCGCGGAAAGAACAAAAAGGCAAAAAAGAAAAACCCCAAGGCCAGGACAGAAGCAGAGGTGCTCAGGAGGCGGGAGGAGGACCGGTGAAGGCTGGTATAGCAAAAACCAGTTGGAACAGAGAAAATCTTTTTCCAGGGATGAGACGCACCTCCGAAGGGCTCTGCGGAAAAAGAGAGACTGAGTAAGATGGGACCCTTGGGCAGGAAGGGGACCACGCATGCGTGGTGGCTTTCTCAAAGGCTTTCTTTGAAAGCTGGGGAAATGCTCCGCACGGGCTCCGTCAGCACCGACATCACCCATATGTGAGGACTGACTTTCTGCTTGTTCCTGGAGAACTAACACTAATCCATGCTGTGCAGTCCATTTGTTTGGTTCTTCCATGTCCCACCCCCTCTGACGCACACTTCCTGTTGCCATGGGCTCCCTATCCATTTCCACATCCAGTTCAAACTTCTGTTACTGACTTATAAGTACACTCATTCTACTGCTGCTGTTCACTACCTTTCCTCTCTTATCTCTCCCTACACCCCTCTTTAGGAACTCCGCTCTTCTGGCAGATCCCTTCTAACTGTGCCCTTCTCTTCCACTGCCAACTCCAGACTTTGATATTTCTGTCTTGCTGCTCCTTATGCCTGGAACAAAACTACCTGAGATGGTACGTCAGGCTCCATTTGTGGCCCTGTTCAAATCCAGGCTAAAAACGTACTCCTGTGAGACTGCTTTTGGTCCTGATCCCCTTCGTCTCTTGTTCACCTTACATGTGTTTCCTTACCATTCGTCTAGATATATCCTAGTCCCCTGAAGTTGTGCTGACTGTCTTGACTAGACTTTAAGCTCTTATGAGCAGGAACCGTCTCTTACATGTCTCTGTACAGCGCTTCGTATGCCTTGTAGTGCTATAGAAATGATAAGTAGTAGTAATAGTAGGAGCCGGACACGGAAAAGCAGAGCTCATGGACTCCATAGCACAGATTAGTGTTAGCTCTAATTGCTGCATGAGGTTTGCCATTGTCATGAGAGGTTTGGTGGGAGAAGCAGGATTTGCACCCTGGCTTCCCTAGTTTGCAATCTGTTTCACTAACCACCCCACCAGTCCTCAAATTCCACTGCTGATTTCTGCCCAAACCCATACGGCAATACTGCCTCCACCACGGCGCTCTTCCATCCTGACCCCATGATCTGAACTGGCCACTGCTCCCACCGTTGTTTGTATACGAGACCCAGCAGTGCTGTGACCATCTCCTCCTCTGAATGCTATGGGCACTGCCCCTGTACCAGGTCTCAGGCAGGCAGTCACACAACCAAATTCTTTGCCAGCTCTTCACCGACTCCCCCCAAGAATAAACTCTGCTGGGAAAAAATGCCTCCCCTACTCTAAGATCCCAGAATGCTAAGCATGGACTTTCAAGACCATTTAGATCTCTTCTTCAGAGGTTACGAGGCTGGTTTCTAAACCTTTCTGTCACAGGGTCCACATTATCATGGCACACCATCACTTTCCCTTCCATTCTCTCTCTCCGATTCATCCCTGGTATCATCACTTTGTTTTCCCTTCCCTCTCCTCTCACCCTCTCTGCCATCACCAACATCTTCCCTAACCTCCACTCATTATTCAGGCATCAGCACCTTGCTTCCAACTCCCCGGCATCAGCACCTTCTTTCCTCTCTCACTCCCCGGCATCAGCACCTTCTTTCCTCTCTAACTCCCCGGCATCAGCACCTTGCTTCCAACTCCCCGGCATAAGCACCTTCTTTCCTCTCTAACTCCCCGGCATCAGCACCTTCTTTCCTCTCTAACTCCCCGGCATCAGCACCTTCTTTCCTCTCTAACTCCCCGGCATCAGCACCTTCTTTCCTCTCTAACTCCCCGGCATCAGCACCTTCTTTCCTCTCTAACTCCCCGGCATCAGCACCTTCTTTCCTCTCTAACTCCTCGGCATTAGCACCTTCTTTCCTCTCTAACTCCCCGGCATCAGCACCTTCTTTCCTCTCTAACTCCCCGGCATCAGCACCTTCTTTCCTCTCTAACTCCCCGGCATCAGCACCTTCTTTCCTCTCTAACTCCCCGGCATCAGCACCTTCTTTCCTCTCTAACTCTTTTCTTTACAATGGGTCCGATTTTTATCTCGGCAGGCTATGTGCCGCATCGGCGCATAGCCTGCCCGCTGACCTCCTTAACCCAGATCTTCACTTCTGTGATGACGGAAGTGAAAATCCGGGTTTGGTTGGACATGCCAGCAACCACCAAGGCTAAGCGGATAGCAGCGATTTTCGATGCTACCCAGTTAGCCCCAGTGCCTCAAAGATAGGCAAGGAAAAACCTCACCTATCCTTAAGGTGCTGAGGGCTAACTGGGTAGCATCAAAAATTGCTGCTACCGGCTTAGCCCTTTCCACCCCAGAATGCCCCCAACACGCCTCGATGTTAACCGCATAGCAACTGTGCGTGTTAGGGACTTAACCGGGATTTTCCAAAGGCACTACCCATGTAGGTGCTAAGGCATTTACATGGCTAACAGGCAGTTACCTATGTAAATGCCTTTGAAAATCGGGCCCAATATCTTTATTAGCAGCACTGTTAAGAGACCTGAGAGGAAAATACACTGGTTTGAAAATGAGTCTGACGTATATAACCAGAAGAGGTTGGAAAATATAGGAGACCTTGAAAAACACAAGAAAAATGATGAAAGGTGTGGAAAATAAGCTTCAATGCAAAAAAATGTAAAAGCCTCCATTAAGGATGCAAAAGTCCATTGGCCAATTCTTATTGAGGATGGCAATTGAAAACTGAGAATCAAAGAAGAGCTGAAGTTAGCCAATCAATGCAACAAAGCAACAAAGAAAGCTGATAGGCAGCAGCAATGGGAAAACGGAGGTGTAGGCCACTAGTAAGACCCCACGTCAAGTATTACGCTCAGTTCTGAAGACCAAACTTTTGCAAGGGCACAGTTCAGAAAAGGCCTACTAAAATTATATAAAGCCAACACAGACTAACTACAAAGAAAGGCTTCAGACATTCAAAATGTACTCGCTGGAGGAAAGATGGCACGGAGAGACACAATAGACACTTTCAAGTACTTTACGGGAATAAAAGTAGATGAAGGTGAAATTTTTGCATAGAAAGGTTCATTCAAGGACAAACATTCTTGATCTAAAATTGCAGGAAAGAAGGTACAAAAGAAACACTAGAAAACAGATTTTACCAATATAGACTATCGAAAGAGGTAGAGGCAACCAAAACCCCAAAGTCTAAACATCCTTGGGATGGACTCAGATCACAGTGGTCAGAGCTTGTGGGGATGGGGGAGGGGGAAGGACCCCAGCCTCCTACTGCATAATTCTGTGGCCATAGGAAGGTCCACAAAACCCAGCCCTTCCCTCAAATTCTCCATAGCCTGCCAAAGGAGATGAAGGGCCAGAGAGCAGCGGCAGAGGGAGGGGGCAGCATGGCGCAATCCGAGCGGCCACCCTTACTCTCTCTAGATGGAGGTAGGGTGTGAGAGGACTGAAGGGAGGGTAAGAATGAGTAAGGGAGGGGATTACAAGAGCTGCAGGGAGAAAATGTGTGTGTGGGGAAAGAAGTGGCTGTGGGGGAGGGAATGATGTCACCACCTGCTATGGAGGCATAGGGTGTGAGCTCTGCCATGAAAATCCTTGCTTATAAAGGTATGGAAACCTGATCTGGGTCCTCACCTGGGTAGTGGAAGCCTCTGAAGAATTTATGCATTCTTGAGGAAAGCAAAGAAAATAAATTACTAACTTGACGGTCTTTGCATATAACAACTCCGATTTGCAAACAAAAGGGGAAGCCAAGATGCCACGGGATGAAACTTCTCAAGCGGTTCAGCAACACAGCACGCAGTGAATGATGCTGGCACATGATGAGTTTGATAATTTGCCTCTGACTAAGGCAGAGCTCCGGCGATCTGAGATGAAAGATGACATCGTGGCTATAATTGGTGGAGTACACACATGCTTGGAAGAGATACAATACAGATGTTGCAGTGATGGGACACAGAGCTGAAGAGGTGGAAGACAGACTAAATGAGTATGGCAGGGGTCTCCACACCCTGCAAATGCATCTGGAGTACACTGAAAAATTAAGCGCCGATCACCTTCTGAAAATGGAAGACTTGGAGAGATATATAGATCTTGTTTGGGAGATCAACCTGGCTGTGCTTCAGGCTGTGGATCTCACTGAGGATTTACCATCCCTAGAGTTGGAATGGGCTCATCAGGCGCTTGGCCCTAAAGATAACAACAGGCCACAGAATAAGGAGAGAGAGTCCGTGGCTGTGAGAAAACTGGAAAAATTGGTGTGGAAAGGTCATGCTATTGAAATATTTACAGACCTTTCAAGCTTGTCGTGCCACAAGGGCTTGCATTGGTCATGTCATCAGTAGTGTAACTATTAACAGGGCCTCTCAGGATGGCTAGGTCTCAGCACAGGTGCTACACTAACCCAAAGCACTCATTTGGGCAGCAGCAATATGGGGCGGTATTGGTGGTGGAGAATCACACTTCTTTGACAATGGCAACAACACTGGCATTACCTGTGTGAAAGAAAGGCCTGGCAATCCATCTTCCGTATCTTGCCATGACAATCCAATGGATAGTCACCACAAAACAAAATATGATATAGTGCTAGAGGATGAGCCCCTAGGTTGGAAGGTACTCAACAGGCTACTGGGAAAGAGAATAAGACACTTCAGAGTAAAGCCAGCATTTATGATGCATTGGAACAAAACCCTTGGGACATCTGACTGCTGATGTAGCTGTGCATGAAATGAGAGGCAGAAGCTGCAAAGACATCTTACATATTGGGACATGGAATGTATGGAGCATGAACCAAAGGAAGCTAGAGGTGGTCAAGAATGAAATGGAAAGTGCACAACTCGATTTGTTGGGCATCAGCGAATTGAAATGGACTGGCATCGAGCACTTTGAATCTGATGATCACATGGTATACTATACCAAAAATGAAAGACAAAGAAGAAATACTGTTGCATTTATAATTTAGAAAAAACTTGCAATAACTGTAATGAAATACACTGCAGTCAGTGAATCAATTTCTATTCGTCTACAAGGAATGACCATCAACACAACAGCAGATGCAGAAGATACTGTTGATCAGTTCTATGAATAAGTACAAGCTGAAATCGACAGAACATACAAACAAGATACAGATGTTCGGAACAAAGAAGGCAAAGTGGTTAGAAAATATGGGCGTGGCAACAGAAAGAAACTTGGAGACTGATATAATTCTGCAAAACCAACAATCTCAAACGCCTTCTTCCAGCAACACAAGTAACGACTGTACACATGAATTTCATCCAATAGATCGTGAAAAAACAAACAATCAAAAAAACGACTTCTGTGGAAGTCAATGGATGGACAAGCTCAGTAACATCAACAAAGACAAAATCTGGAGCTGACTGGCTACTAGCATGCAAACTCAAGCTAAAGCTGATAAAGAGCAAGCTACTCATGAATGTTGCAAAATATGATCTTCAAAATATACTACTAGAACTTAGAAAGACTGCATATGAAATCGATTTGCTTCTTTGGATACAAATGACAGGGCACCATAAGAGTTATGAGATGATATCAAGAAAGCTGTGCTCGAAGAAAGTGATAAGACTGCAAAAAAGTGAAAAAGCAAAAACAGTCAAAATGGATGACCAAAGAAACTCTGAAAATTGCTCAGAAATCAGAGAAACTAAAGCCAGAGGAAAAAGAGAGAATCACGGAACTTAATAGAAATTTACAATGTGCAGCAATACGATGCAAAGAGAAGTACTACAATGACGTGCGGAGGAAATCGAATCCGACACTATCAGAGAAAGAACACGATAGGTTTTCCTAAAACTACAAGAGTTAAAGAGAAAATTCCAGCCTCAAACTGGAATGCTAGAAGATGCTCAAAGATCTTTATCTATATTTCGGTTCTTGATATACTGCTCTATGAGAGCACATCAGAGCGGTTTACAAAAGTTAAAAAAACATACTGCCAGGAAAAAGGAAACTTTGATAGGAAAGAAGGGAAACGAGAGGGCAGAAAAGATGGGGGAGATGGGGGAGAGTGAGTTAATCAAAGAAAGAGAGAGGACAGGACGTGAGAGAGGGGGAGTTGGGTAGGGGCAGGATACCTCAGCGGGGGCGGGAGGGGCGGGGAGGTTGAAGGCAATGCAGAAGATCCATGCTGAATGATTCAGAGATGATCAAGAAGAGATGGACAGGAATACATACCATAAAGATAAAGCGGATCAACGTCCGTTTCAACCTGCACCTTATGTTCAGGAACCAATGGTGAAAACAATGACATCGAAACAGCATTGAAAGCCTTATTCAAAGAACAAAGCACTGACGGCATTCTCAATGAAGTATTACAGCAATCAGATACAGCTGTTACAATACTTACAAGGCACTGCCAGGAGATTTGGAAGATACCATCATCGCCGACTGACTGGAAAAGATCTGTGAGCCCAATATTCATTTGCGATGGCTATGCACCTCTAAGGCACATAGCCGTCACTGCTGAACTTTAACTCCAGATATTGAATTTGGGGCCATATCCGGCCACCGGCATTGAATATCTGAGGTCGCCGCACAGGGCACAGAAGCTAACCATGCAGCAGTGATATTCAGTCACGCCCAGTTAGCTCTGGTGGCAAAAGTTAGGACAGTTTTGCTGCGCCTAACTTTCGCCGCTGAGGGATAACTGGGCAGTGGCTGCATATCGCCGCTGTACGGTTATCCCTGGGTACCACCCCTGGAACGCCCCCCCCGACATGCCCCATTGCTACGCGATTAACACTGGGGCGTATAGCAGCATAACTCTGGGATATTCAGCGACACTAACGCTGTAAATCATGTAATCGGGCCTTCTGTTCATACTAATACTGAAGAAAGGTGATCCGGCTAACTCTGGACATTATCACGCAATTCTTCTGATCCCACATACCAGCAAGATTCTATTCAAGATCATCTAGTGGAGACTACAGCCATACCCGAAATGAAACTATCAGAAGTGCAAGCAGAATTCTGAAAAGGGCGAGAAACAAAAGACATCTCAGACAAAAGAATATCTACATGTCTTTAACTGATTACAGCAAAGCCTTTAATTGTATAAATAATGTGGCCCAGAGTTTCTCATGAAGAAGCATTGGTAGTTCTCATGCACAACCTTTACATTGGCCAAAAAGCAACAGTTCAACGGAACAAGGAGACACAGAACAGTTTAAAATCGGCAAAGATGTACTTTCCCCATATACGTTCAATTTATATGTAGAACAAATCAGCAGAGAAGCAGGACTGTATGAAGACAACCGAACAGTGAAGATTGGTGAAAGACTCATCAACAACCTTTGCTATGCTGATGATACCACGTTACTGGCTGAAAGTGAAAATGATCTGAAATATCTGCTTATTGCAGGCCTTGAAAATTTTTTATAAATTTAGGAGCCAGCTCAAAGATTTAGGAGTCAGAGGCCGAGACTGAGATTTTCCTTCACCCTGTTATCTCCAAAGTTGAAGAGTGGGGAATGCAGGGAAGGGGGAAGAAAAAAGATACCCTCAGTAGTCAACTGAAGTTCCTCCAGAATCTGCTGTACTAAGACTGTTTTCTTATTCTATTTCTAAGGGGAAAAAAAGCTTAATAAATCAGGCCAGTGACAGAAATACACAACCAGCAGCTCTCTTCCCACCCAGACTCTCTTCTTCCCTGCTCCCCCCCTCAACTAGTCTTCTCAACCAGGAAGTGAGCTAATTATCCTCTTAGTTAACCCTTACCGCCTAAGAAGCAGTCACTCCCCCAAGTAGCCAACTATATTCCCTCAACCCCCAGGAAGCCAGTCGGCTATCACCTAGCCTCTAACACACATCATCCCACTCCCACCATCATAATTAGCCCATTATAATTCCACTCAGGCAGGCAGGCACTCTCTCTCAGAGCCCCCTTCCCCTTCACCTAGTCTCTCTCATTCACCATTCCTGTCCACTTGCTGTTTCAAGATGCGTTAAAACCCTACTCTGCTACTTTTCCGTCATGATTGGCTTTCTGCAAGCAACTTGAGCTGCCTAGTGAAGGACGTTCAGGTTGACATTAGACCGAACTTCCTCCACTGTGCGGCTCAAGCTGTTTGCCAATGGCAGTGGAGAGGTTAGCACTCCAGTACTAGCACAAACCATAACCTTTGGGGACAGGAAATCTCCTGCACCAGGGTGCAATTTCTAGGTGCCATGGCAACCTGGAACCTGCAATTTGTCAAGCTCTGGCTTATCAAGATCAAGGAACATAAGGGCTGCTGAGTTAGACCCCAGATATTCAATGCCATGGTCATATCCAGCCACTAGCATTCAATATCTGGTATGTCTGGATAGTGTCTTAGCTAAGTGGTAGCGGTGATATTCAGCCGCTGCCCAATTAGTTAAACTGGCTAAAGTTAGGCCAGCCTTTTGTGTGTCTAACTTTAGCCATTTAATGTTAACCAACCAGTAGCTGAATATCGCTGCTGACCGGTTAATACGAGCGCTGCCCCAGATGCCCTGACACTCACTGTTTAGTATTGAGGTGTATAAACTGGGTAGCAGGGGATACTCTGTTTAGTTCTGTTCAATATCCTGCTGACCGCAGTTTAAGCAGTTAGCAGGTCTGCTAACCAGTTAAATCGCTTTGAATATGCCTCCCATAGTCTTAAAATGGGTCTGCAACTTAATGTGAAGATGACAAAGATCCCGACAACTGGCAAAATCAATAATTTCATCTTTGATGGAGAAGAAATAGAAATAGTAGACATCAGAACCACGAAATCAGCATCTTGCGTGCTGGACCAAGGAGTTCCACAAGGATTCGCACTTTCATCCTTGCTTTTCAACATCTTCCTATAGCCACTATGCACAAATCATGCAGGCACACAACATTCTATCCACATACATGCTGATGAAGCCATGATCTACACTTCATTCTCTACAAGCAAACCAGCACTCTCAACCATAAAGAAATGTTTCACAGCAATCACAAACTGGCACATACAACACAACATGATCATAAACCACAAGAAAACAGAAGTGCTATACATCACCAAAGGCAACTTTACTCCACCTCCAATTATAACCACCAATGGAACCGAGCTCCAAGTAAAACCTGAAGTCCGCTACCTAAGAGTAACACTACATCAAAACCTAACCCTCTCCCCTCACAACAGTAACATCACAAAAGCCATAGGACAATCCAGCACCTCAAACCACTGCTGGATGCCCAGGACTTTCGCACAGTTGTCCAAGCACTCATCTTTCCCCATTTGGGCTACTGCAACCTTATCTTCCAGGGCTTGCCTAAATACACAATACATCTACTCAGATTAGCCCAAAATAGAGCAGCAAGAATTCTTTGCAATGCCTCCAGAATGGAACACATCATCCCAACCCTCAAAAAACTACATTGGTTACCCATCACGCAGAGAATAAAATATAAATCCTTACTCACTATCAGCAAGGACTACAAAAGGGGACTGCTACTTCTGGAGAGAGATCTGCAATTGTTAAGTATTTACTTCTGGGAATTTTTCTAAATCTTGGGGGAAAAGGAATTCTTTAGATTAAAGATAATTAATTTGTGAACCCAGTGTATTTGTTAAATCAGTCAGGGCATAGTAGCAGCAAAGAGCTTTCAATTTAAATTTAAAACACAGCAGAGAGCTTTCTGGTTACATTTAGACCCCAAGACTCCCTCTATCCAAGCAAGGGCTGTGGGACTCCCCCATGGAAATTGGTCACCAATTACCTTAGAAGCACAGGACAGGGTACTCTGTAACAGCCAGCTTTTCATAGATCTCCCTCCCTCCTTCCCCAACACCCACCCACCCCTGGGATAATCGTAGCTTTATAGGTGCTTAAACTTCTTAAAGAAAAGGAGGTGTCATATTCACTCTCAGGTGCAGCTGTTTATTCTCATCAGGCATAAATTAAGGACCTGAGATTAATTAAGCTTCAGGTGAACAAAGTATATTAAATGTATTAGGTATACCTTTATTAGAATAAGTATCCCCAGCAACCCTTAGTAAGTAAAGAACTTAAATATCTAAACACAACCTTAAAACTAAAATGCAGACAGCAGTCCAGCAGCTAGATGGGGGCTTTCCAGTCTTTTGCAATGAGTGTCACATGTATGATTTTCTCCCAGTTGGTGAGAGGTCTTACATATGCACTAGGTGCAAGGAGCTCTTTGCTCTCAGGGAACGAGTCTGATCTCTGGAGGCTAGAGTAGCAGACTTGTAGGACATAAGGAAGACACAGAGGTACATAGACGAGACCTACAGGGATACAGTCCTGAAGTCCCACCTCCAGTCTGGCAGTATCCCTGTTGCCTTGGAGGAGAGAGGTCACGTGACAGGACAGCATCACTCTGGTGTGGCAGGAAGTGATCCTGTAGCTAGGACCTGTCCTCCAGGTGATGTAAAACCCTCTTGCACCGAGGAAGTTTCTTCCAGGGTCATGTGCCCATGAGGGAAGTTTTAGGACAGCCATTATAGTTGGTGATTCGATCATTAGGCATGTAGATAGCTGGGTGGCTGGTGGACGTGAGGATCGCCTGGTAACATTCCTGCCTGGTGCGAAGGTAGCGAACTTCACGCGCCACCTAGACAAGGTCTTAGATAGTGCTGGGGAGGAGTCGGCTGTCTTGGTACATGTCGGTACCAATGACATAGGAACATGTGGTAGGGAGGTTCTGGAGGCTAAATTTAGGCTTTTAGGTAGGAAGTTGAAATCCAGAACTTCCAGTGTAGCGTTCTCCGAAATGCTTCCCGTTCCACGAGCACGATCCAAAAGGCAGGCAGAGCTCCGGAGTCTCAATGCGTGGATGAGACAATGGTGCAAGGATAAGAGTTTTGGATGTGTTAGGAACTGGGGAACATTCTGAGGAAAGGAGGGGCTTTTCTGAAGGGATGTGCTTCACCTTAACCGGGATGGAACCAGGCTGCTGGCATTAACCTTTAAAAAGGAGATAGAGCAGTTTTTAAACTAGATAATAGGGGAGAACTGACAGGCGCATAAGAGCGCATGGTTCGGAACAATGTTTCCTTGAAGGATACTGCCAAAAGAATGAAGTTAGGGCATATCAGCAGAGAGGTTCCAATAAAGACAAAAGTAGCCCAAATGCCCTTGAGTACGGAGCAGACAGAGCTTAAAGATTCCAAATTAGCCATGCCTACCAATAGCCAGATTAATATGAATAAAATACAGTCTCTAAAATGCTTGTATGTAAATGCTAGAAGTCTAAAAAATAAGATGGGAGAGTTAGAATATATAGCACTAAATGAGAGGTTAGATATGATTGGTTTCTCAGAGACATGGTGGAAGGAGGACAACCAGTGGGACACTGTGATACCTGGGTACAAACTATATCGCAATGACAGAGCTGATCAAATTGGTGGAGGGGTTGCGCTTTATGTTAAAGAGGGCATTGAGTCAGAAAGGATTAAAGTTTTGCAGGAAACAAAATTTGCTGGAGAATCTCTATGGATTGAAATTCCATGTAAAAAGAGGAAGGCAATGGCAGTGGGGGTGTACTATCGACCACCTGGCCAGAATGAACAAATGGATGATGAAATGCTCAAAGAAATCAGGGAAGCTAACAAAAGTTACAGGACAGTAATAATAATGGGTGATTTTAATTACCCCGGTACTGGCTGGGTCAGTGTCACGGCAGGACATGCTAGGGAGATAAAGATTTTAGATGAAATAAATGACTGCTTCTTGGAGCAGCTCGTTCATGAACCGACCAGAGGGGACGCCATTTTGGACCTAGTCCTTAGGGGAACACCAGATCTGGTGCAAGAGATAAGGGTGCTGGGGCCACTTGGCAATAGTGATCATAGCATGATCGCGTTTGATTTAATTAATGGAGGAGGGATGGTAAGGAAATCCACAGTATAACCTTTTAACTTTCGAAAGGGAGACTATGATAAAATGAGGAAAAAACTAAAAGGAGCAGTTGCAAAGGTTAAAGACTTACATCAACTTGGGTGCTGTTTAAAAAATACTATCTTGAAGTCCAGACCAGCTATATTCCATGCTTTAAGAAAAGTGGAAGGAAGTCCAAAAAACTGCCAGCATGGTTTAAAGGTGGGGTCAGAGAGGCTGCTGTTGCCATAAAAGCATCTTTCAGGAAATGGAAAAAAGAGCCAAATGACGAAAACTGGAAACAGCACAAGCACTGGCAAGTTAAATGCAAGGCATTTGGCTGTCCCTTAGGCGGGGTACTCGGGTGGGGTCCAGCCCAGAGGTTCAGCATGACAACTGTATACCTGCATTATACCTCCTACTTCCCCTCAGCTATCACGACCCTCTTTGTTCCTTGTCCTCTTCCTTTTAACTCTCAGCTTCTTCCTTTGCCCCCTTCCTCTTGCAGTTGGGGAGTCCTCCTCCTCTGACTCTCTAGTCTCAGCCCCGTGGACCATGCCTCCTATCCCTGGTTCACTGGATATGGTAGCCCACTCCCACACCTTAGTCTATTAGACAACGTTTTGGTGGTGGTGAGAATCGAGGAGGAATGTGACAAATTCAATCTACCCTTTTGATGACTAGGACATCTGTACCTTGCCCACTCACAATCTTAAATGGCAGGGGTCTCCAAATCCAGTCCTGGAGGGCCACAAACCAGTCAGGTTGGCAGGATATCTCTAATGCATATATATCTCATGTATATTCATTAGGGCTATCCCAAAAACCTGCCAGGATTGTGGCCCTCCAGGACAGGGTTGGACACCCCTGATGTAGACAGTCATGGCTTAATGGGAGACGACAAGGAAGATCTTATCTTACTAATCTGTTATGTGTTTTTGAAGGTGTGAATAAACAGGTAGACAAAGGTGAGTCGGTTGATATAGTGTATCTGGACTTCAAGAAAGCCTTTGACAAGGTCCCTCATCAGAGACTTTTGGCAAAACTGAAAAGTCATAGGATAGGAGGCAGTGTACTATTGTAGATAAGGAACTGGTTAAAAGATAGAAAGCAGAGGGAAGGGCTAAATGACCAATTATCCCAATGGAGAAAGGTGAATAGTGGAGTACCCCAGGGATCTGTGCTGGGTCCGCTTTTTGACATATTCATAAATGACCTGGAAAAGGGAATAATGAGTGAGGTTATCAAATTTGCAGATGACATGAAACTATTTAAAGTTTTTAAAACCCATGAGGATTGTGGAAAATTGCAAGAGGATCTTGATAAATTGGAAGACTGGGCATCCAAATGGCAGATGAAATTTAATGAGGACAAGTGCAAATTATGTAACTAGGAAAGAACAACCCAAATTATGATTACACGATGCAAGGTTCCACATTAGGAACCACCACTCAGGAAAAAGATTTAGGCGTCATCGTGGAAAACATGTTAAAACACTCCGCCCAGTGTGCAGCGGTGGCCAAGAGAGCAAATAGAATGCTAGGTATCATAAGGAAAGGAATGGAAAATAAAACAAAGGATATTATAATGCCTCTGTATTGTTCCATGGTGCGACCGCACCTTGAATATTGTGTGCAATTCTGGTCGCCATATCTTAAAAAGGATATAGCGTTATTAGAAAAGGTACAGAGAAGAGCCACCAAAATGGTAAAGGGGATGGAAGGATACCCCTATGAAGAGAGGCTAAAAAGGTTAGGGCTCTTCAACCTGGAAAAGAGGCGGCTGAGGGGAGATATGATAGAGATCGATAAATTAATGAATGAAGTGGAACGGGTAAACGTAGATCGATTGTTTACGTCATCAGAATATAGAAAGACTAGGGGACATGCAATGAAGCTACAGGGTAAACTATTTAAGACTAATAAGAGAAAATATTTTTTCACTCAACTTGTAATCAAACTCCGGAATTTGTTACCGGAGGATGTAGTAAAAGCTGTTAGTGTAGTTGGGTTTAAAAAAGGTTTGGACAAGTTCCTGGAGGAAAGGTCCATAAACCATTATTAATAGGGACCCAGGATATCATTGCTTGACCCAATATAAGCACTGAGGAACCTGTGTCTTTTGGGGAGACTGCTAGGTACTTATGACCTAGATTGGCCACTGTTGGAAACAGGATACTGGGCTTGATGGACCTTGGTCTGACCCAGTATGGCATATCTTATGTTCTTATGTTCCTAAGCAATCCACCTACAATCGCTCATACAGAAAACAGCAAGCAAAAGGTCCAAAAGAAAATACACTTCACACTCACTCAATAATCACCAAGACAAATCTCACAACCTCCAGGAGAGCCGTCTCCCTATTTGCACCCACTCTCTAGAACGTACTACCAGATGAACTTCATGCCATCAATGACATAGCAAATTTCAGAAAAAAAACTGAAAATGCACCTCTTTCTTGAGCACTTCACGGAACCAACATAATAGACCTCATGAAAGGAACAAGTGAAATGGACAACTACACCTTCCTGCTACTCTCCACCCCGCCTCAGCCTAATACCCCTCCCCACAATCCCCAACGCTGAAAACAGCATACGTATTAAGTTACCTTAAATAGTTCCAGCAGTTACAAGTTTGTTCTAATGTTCTATGTAAAGCCATGTTGGCCATTTTGCTCTTATGTAAACCACTTAGATTTGTAGATTAAGTGATATATAAGAATATCTGAATAAATAAATAAACTTTAATCTGCTTGAATCCATAATCAATAGTGAAATGACAAGAAGTCAAGAAATATGGCGATGCATTGCTTTTGGCAGAATGGCTATAAAGGAACTGGATAAGATTTTCAAGTGCAGAAATGTATCTCTGCGTATAAAGATTCAACTTGTCCAAGCCAAGGTATTTTCGGTAATGCCATATGCACACGAAAGTAGGATTGTGAAGAAGAAAGGAAGAAAATAGATGCCTTTGAATTATAGTTATCTCCAAGTTATAATGCCCTGTTCAATGTAATTTCAGTTTGTTCAATGTAAACCGCACTGATGCAGAATAGCGCGGTATATAAGCGAATGTAAATAAATAAATAAATAAATAATGCTGGCAAAGAATATTTTGTTCTTCGAGCAGTCCATGGTATACACATCAATCAGTACTAGAGGAGATCAAACCTATAATCACTTTGGGTATTGGTTACGAAGCAATATTTGCAGAGTGTAGGCTACTTTAGAACAATGCCTCTTAATTATACCCAAGCATTTTTCTTCTGAATGGGATTCAGTCTGCAACTGGTGGAAAAGAGTAGAGTTGAAACTCTCGGCCAGTACGAGGGGAAAATTGTGGACTTCCTGGAGAGTTGATGGAGGAATATGGGTTGGACCCATGTTAAATTTCAATTCTTGCAAGTCCATCATTTCTTTCAGACACAAGTCTTGGGGAACTTACAATTGGAGGAATCACCTCTACAGAGGGCTATTACTTTGGGTTCGCCTAGTAGGGGGATTTCTTGTATCTATAAGACACTGGCCCAGGAGGTGAAAGGAACTTTTAAGCATCTAGAGCAGGGCTTCTCAACTCAGTCCTCGGGACACACCTAGCCAGTCAGGTTTTCGGGATCATCACAAGGAATGTGCACGACAGAAATTAGCGCACAATGGAGGTAGTGCATGCCAATATCTCTCATTCATATCAACTGCGGTTACCCTAAAAATCTGACTGGTTAAGATGTGTCCCAAGGACTGGGTTGAGAACCACTGATCTAGACGAATGGAAAAAAGATTTTAATTTAATTCTGGATAAGGATCTACACAAGAAGGCCTATGAAGGGCTTTTAAAAGGTTAAGGCTAGCAATATACTTGAGTATCGTTAGATGCTTTACAGATGATACTATACTCCTGTATGTTTGGGCGAGATGTTTGGTGGAGTCATCTTGTATCACCGTACGTGTGGGGATCAGGGCATGTTTGACCACATATAGTGGTCATGTCCCAAGGCACAAATTTATTGGGATAAAATCCTGCTTGTGATATTTAGTTAAGATGAAGGGAGTTCTGCTGCTTAATTGGGATATGCCTGCTGTGGGTGTAAATATGACTTGCTTGATCCGATCTGTGTGTAGTGCAGCACGGATGGTGCTGGATCTGTGGCTCAGGCTCAGAACCCAGGGCTGCCGCCGCCAAGGCAAGAACAATTAATTCACAAAATACGGCATGTTTGTGCCATGGCTGTCCATCAGAATAAACTGGCGCCTTTTTAGCAATATCAGTGTGCTTTGAGAAGTGGTTGGCTAAATACCCCCTTCGGGTCATTTTATTAGCGATCTGACATTTGGAATGGACCCATGTCCCATATCGTCAGTGTGCTTGTGCTAGTCCCAGTATAGGTTATTTTTATTTATTTACATTATTTATTTACATTCTCTTATATACCGCGCTATTCTGCATCAGTGCGGTTCTGTTGGGATGAAGAGGGACGGGGCATGTATATATAGTAAAAAAAAAAAAAAATTGGGGAAACTGCTAGGTACATATGACCTAGATTGGCCACTGTTGGAAACAGGATACTGGGCTTGATGGACCTTGGTCTGACCCAGTATGGCATATCTTATGTTCTTATGTTCTTATGATGCATAAATGTATGGAACTAAATGTGCTGGAGGGATTCTAATGGTACTGCAAATCATTCTTTGTCCTATTGCAAGACTGCTTGAATCCAGTTGTTCTTTTCAATAAAGATTAAATGGGAAAAAGGGAGAAAGTGAAAGAAAGAAGAGTTTGAGTAAATTGTCTCTCTCTATCCTGATCCTGGATTCCTCTTTCTCTTCTCACCCCCAATCCGTCTTCCCTTCCCTCCCCTCCCCCTCTACCCCTCTTGCCTACAATCCCTTCTCTAATTCTCTCCTCTGAGATCCCCTCACCCTCTGCTGAGATTCCCCCTCTTTCCCCATCCCCCAGATTCCTTCTCTTTCTATCCCCTTCTTCCGTTCCCAGGGAACATCCTAAAGAGTGAAATTTACAGCCCCAGAGAGTGAACTTGAATCCCCATGAGTGGGAGTTTTTCAGATGATGCATTCAAACTATAAACCTAGAAAGATGTAAATGCAATATTGCTTTGCAAAGCAGCATAAAATGAAATTTGCTTTTCTTTGGAGCTTCTGAAAGGATATAAAGTGGAAGCAAGATGGATAAATCCTATGGGCTGAAAGTTGTTCTCCAGTGAGCGACTGAAGGTACCTGCAGAGGTCTCACAGCACCTGTACTTGTAGAGACAGCGAAAAGGGAGGGGGCAGGAGAAAAGTGAGCTCAGGGTCTTCCTACTGGCTGGCCCACTTGGTTTTCCCTCTCCTGAGCTGGTCAGGATCAGTGCACTGGCAATGAGACTCTAATGCTTGAGAATGTGAGAGTCAGTGCGTCACAATCCTAACGCGAGACTTGGTATCTCTGTTCCCAGTAGCAATCCCTTTAAAGTAACCGGGCACACAGTCAAGGACAGAAAATTATTCTTTTCCATAATTATTTTTTCCTACTGCCACTCCTTGTGACCTCATGTAAGTCACTTAACCCTTTTTTGCCTCAAATATAAACTTAGAGGAGTATATTCAAAGTGTTTTAACCAGCTAGTCGACTTGCTAACACGGTTTAAACCGGGGAGGTTTGTGGGTGGATCCCAAGCAGTGATGGTAGCTGTCTGGTTGGCATTCAGCTGCTTAACTGGTTAAAGCTAGGACGTTTGAATGGCTGAATATTGCCGCTAACACTATGATAATCAGCGGCAGAAACCATTGGTGTTTCTCCACAGAATATTCAGGTTTGCTTAAAGTGACAGCGGCCACTGGGCACTTTCAATAGCCTAGTCACCACTGACGCTGAATATACCCCCTTAGACTGTAAGCCCCCAGAGGACAGGAAAATACGTGCTGTACCTGAATGTAACTCATCCTGAGCTTCTGAGAAAGATGTTAGCTAAATCTAGTAAATGAAAAAACTGCAAATATAATCACATTCATGAAAATGGGCCATCTAATAGCCACAGAATTTTGAAAATCTGTCACAGACTTTGCAAACTTTCGAAACAAACCTTGAAAACTCTGCTGCAGGTTCGTACAGCTGGCAGAGGAGATGGAGTGGGCTAGACTGTTTCCTCAGTCAAACAAGACTTAAGGGCCAAAGATGTGGGAATACAAGCCAGATAGGCAGAGGGGAAAGGCATAACTGCATCAGACTAGACTGCAATCCTAACAGCTGCCATAAGGCTCCAGACTGCCATGGTTACCACCTCGCAGCACTGGGGCTGCCTGCGTGCCGCAGCATTTACAGCCTACGAGCAGCAGGATGAGTGTCTCAAGCTTGCAGGGATGCTATGTGATTAAAACCAAGTCTCACCAAGCATGAGTTGTCGGATGCTTCGGGGCCTCAGAAATTCTGGTGGTAAGACACAAAGGCAAGCTGTGTGTTGACTTAAGTATTGCTCTGTAAAAATCACAGATACAGATGACCAGACCTGAAAGAGCCTACCAGAGGAGGTAGCGGAGGTCAGCACTGTCAGCGAAGGAACAGATAGGGAGGACAGTGGTGAAAGGCATGGGGGAGGGGAAAGCTGGTATTGGTTTAACATTTGTATGCTCGTCTATGGAATCTATCTAGACTGGGCGGACTGGAAGGATGAACTAGCCATCATTTATTCTGTGTTATATGATGCGTGTTCCTGCTGGCAGGACCTGGAAGTACACAGAGTCCAGGGCTCACGACGGAGCAGACCCCAAAAATCTCAATCGCAGCCCACACCCTCGCCCAAAGCAAGGATACCATACATACAGCTGTAACACGCTCACTCAGTATTCTGCATGCACACTCTCAGAGGAAGACTCGGTTTTTTTCCTGGACAAGCGCAATATATTAATTAGATGAATCTGTTACGCTATAGCGGTCTGCACCCAACATGAGATTCAAGGTTTGGTATATTCTGAGAATCGCTATTGCCCTCTTCCTCCGTCTCTTTGAGAGATGAGGCAGGAATTGCAATGTGCCGCCTGCCTCCCAAAACTAATCACTAGCCTGGTGTTTTATATATCACATCAGTTTTACATGTAATTAAGACTGTCCGGGAGGGCATACAGCTGCTTATATGGCTGTTTCCTCTTACATAGCACTGCACCTCCTGCTCAGATAGGTGCAGTTAAACAAGTCTGGTCACAGTCATTAAGCATTAATGCACCTCATTAGCATAAGAACTAGAAGAGGCTATGACGCAGGGGCTCTCCCCCCACCATCACACACAGGAGAGGAGAAGCAGCAAAATGGAGAAGGGAGAGAGGCGCACTGAACGGCCCGAGAGCTCCTCTTGGGTCCCCATCAGCAGTTCTCGAACACGCTTTTTTGATGCTGCCTTCTTCTAAAAATAATAGATGTTAACAGTCCTACTATGACTAACAGCTGGACTGTTCCCCCGCCCCCAGCAACCCCAGTGGATCCATGCACACAACCTGTGTCCATTCATTGCCGAATTCAGATGTGACAATGGCCTCTGTCCAACTACAAGACAATACAATCCGCATGCCTGATTCTCTGGCTTGAACACCGCAGTACAAAGCCCAAAGCACATGACTGGTGCACATCTCGGACTAGGTTCATCACCGTTCACTGCCATATGGCTCCGAGTTAGCAGACCCACTAAGCCAGACCTGGTTTTCATTTCCTTTGTGGTCACAATGCCTCCTCAGACATCACTGGACAAGCAGGATTACACACTCCATATTTCAATGGGGGGGGAGGGGGAGAGGGGCAGAGAGGCACTAAGATAAAACCAGAGTGGCCTGGTGATGTCTGGAATTAAGTGCTAGGACAAAGCTTGGTTGCACATAATCTAAGTGACGCCTGCCCTCAATAACGGTGCCATGCAAATATAAATACACAACTCGACCAGTGGAGGCATGACCTAGTGGTTTGAGCAGGGGGCTGTGAATTAGGAAAGCCAGGACTCAAATCTCACTGCCACTCCTAATGACTATGGGCAAATCACGTCACCATCCATTGCCTCAGGCAGGGCCGGATTTACCTGTACGCCATGGCGTAGGGCCCACAGCTGGCAAGGGCCCACCCACCACAGGGCTTCAGAGGGAGCAGGGTAAGCTCGCGCGAGGCCCTGGCTCCCTCTGTACAGCCGCCAGCGTGAAGAGCCTTTTCCTTCACGCTGGCGGCTGTATCTGTAAAGCCGCGATTGCTGGGAAAGGTTAAAGGCAATGCCCTTTAACCTTTCCCAGCATTCGCGGCTTCACAGATACAGCGCGGCTTCACAGATACAGCCGCCAGCGTGAAGGAAAAGGCTCTTCATGCTGGCGGCTGTACAGAGGGAGCCGGGGCCTCGCACGAGCTTACCCGGCTCCCTCTGAAGCCTCTCAGACAGCCGCGGTGCTGGTCGGGGGGGCCAAGGACTGCATGGGCTGTGAAGGGGGGGGGGGACCTGGACCGGAAAAGGGCTAAGGGGGGGGGGGACGGACTGGAAAGAAATGGGCTGTGATGGGGGGGGGAACCGGAACGGTAAATGGGCTATGGGGGGGGACTTGGACTGGAAATGGGTTGTGATGGGGGGGGGGACCTGGACCGGAAAAGGGCTATGGGGGGGGACTTGGACTGGAAAGAAATGGGCTGTGATGGGGGGGGACCTGAACTGTAAAAGGGCTATGGGGGGGGGACATGGACTGGAAATGGGTTGTGATGGGGAGGGGGACCTGGACCGGAAAAGGGCTATGGGGGGGGGGGACTTGGACTGGAAATGGGTTGTGATGGGGGGGGGACCTGGACCGGAAAAGGGCTATGGGGGGGGGATAACTTGAACTGCAAATGGGCTGTGAAGGTGGGGGGGAACTAGGACTGCAAATGGGCTGTGATGGTGCAGGGGGACTCGGACTGCAAATGGGATGTGATGGTGGGGGCTAGGACTGGAAATAGGCTGTGATGGGGGGGGCTAGGACTGGAAATGGCGTGTGATGTGAAGGCTAGCACTGGAAATGGGTTGATGAAGAGCTAGAATAGGACTGGAAATGGGCTGATATGGGGCATGGGAGAATGGGACTAGAAGGGAGTGGATGCTGGGTGGGTCTAGAACTATAAGGGAACTGATTTTGGGTGAGGACTAGAATGGATGGGGAATGATAATGGAGAGGGGAAAAATATTTTGTGTGGAAGAAAAGTGTATGATGGGCTGGATATTGGGAGAGTAAGAGGGGCTTGAAAATGGAAGGGTGAAATTTAAATGGATGATAAAGGAATAAGGAAAGAATTGGGGGAAAGAGCAAAAGGGAAACAATCAGTATGTTAAAGCAGAAATAGAGAGAGAATGGAAAACATCTAAAAGAGAAGAAAGGACAAATGGATAGCTCACAGAAGACACGAAGAAACCAGAAGAAAGTGACTGGAGCAATTGCAACTGAAAAATAAAACGCCCAAACAGAAGGTAGAAAAATACTTTTTATTGAATTTATTAACTGGAATATGTCTTTTTTAATGTATTTCTTGAATTCCGATGCTGATTTTGTCCCTATTGCCTCTTTATGTCAGGCAATTCTATACATCTATTGCCATTTCTGTTTTGGTAAGTTGATCTCGTTTTTATTTTTTCTGGGGGCCCACAATTTTTGTTGGCGTAGGGCCTCACTCAAGGTAAATCCGGCCCTGGCCTCAGGTACAAACTTAAGATTATAAATACTCTCGGGCGGCTACCTACCAACTGTACCTGAATTTGTAACAGGTCCCTACCCACTACTAACTGAAGATGATGTTGTAGGACAGTAGCAAACCCATTAATATAACTCTGAAGATGCCGCCCTGCAACCAGCAGCAGTGGGGCCATGAAGTCACTGAGGGTCTAGGCAATTGCCTTGGTTGTCCTCCTCTGATGCTGGTTCTAGCTATATAGTTTACAAGCACGGTAGGGTAGGATAGAATATGGTGTAGTGTACCACAGAGTTAGTAGTGTATAACAGAGCATATTACTGTATTTAGGGTGTAATGTATTGTACAGTATCTTTATCTTTATTGTCATTTGATATACTGCCCTAGGCAGCAAGGCATCAGAGCGGTTTACAAAAATCTAAATTAAAAATAAGGAAAAGGAAAAGAACGCCAGGACAGGACAGGACAGAAAAGAAAGAGAATGAAGAAAAGAGCAATGGGCGGACGAGGAGGAGAGGAGAAGAACTTAGACTAAGACGGGAGCGAGCTAAGGGGGAGGCTGCTCAGGGGAAGGGGAGGGAAGGTCATAAACCCACTGAAACAGGTGCGTTTTGAGCTGAGATATGAACTGGAGAAAGGGGGTCACTGCACGTAGTGAGGCAGTAGGAAATTCCATAGGGCAGGAGCAAGGAAAAAGAAAGCGGAATGACGCGTTTGCTCCAAATGCACACGGGAAACTGAGGGGAGGGCCAAGCGGTGAGTGTGGAGGGATCTGAGGAGACGGTGGGTGGAGTGAAAATTAAGGTGGTCAGCCAAATATTGCGATATGCCTGTGTGAATTGCCTGGTGAGCGGATATGAGTATTTTGTAATTTATGCAAAATTTTATGGGAAGCCAGTGAAGTTGGATCAGGGTGGGTGTGATGTGTTCAAGGTGTGAGGTGTAAGTGATAGTCCAGGCTGCTGTATTTTGGAGAAGTTGCAATCGATGAAGTTGGTAGTTGGGAAGACCAGCAAGAGCACCGCTGCAATAATCTATTCTAGAAATTACTAGTGATAGAAGGAGGGTAGTAAGGGAGCGCTGGTCAAGAGAAGAACGAAGAGCACAGATCCGATGGAGGAAGAACAAAGACCACTGCACAAGGGAGGAATGTGGCCATGAAATGACAGAGAGGAATCTAGAATGACCCCAAGATAGCGGAGGGAGTGAACAAGAGGGACTGGGGAATGGGACAGAGAAGGGGCTATTGTGGGTTGTGGGATATTAAAGGTGAGCCATATTGTGGAACATTTAGACTAGAGGGATTGAGAGAGAGAGAGACGATTGGAATGAAGCCAGTCAGAGACAGAGGATAATCAAGCATTTAAGGGGGTTATATCCGGGGAACAAGCATTTGTGTAAAAGAGAAGGAGGATATTGTCTGCATAAAAGTAGGCAGAAATACCAAGATGCGGGGTTAGACGTGCAAGAGGGGCTAAGAAAATGCTGAAGAGGAGGGGGGACGGAACTGAGCTCTGGGGGATGCCACAGGTTAGTGGGATGGGAGGGGGGACAAGGCAGAACCACAAAGCACTGAGAAGGAACGTGAGAACAGGAAAGACTGAAACCAGTGAAGGGTTGTGTCCCGAAGTCCACAGTCAGAGAGACGAGAAAGTAGAAGAGGGTGATCTACCAAATCAAAGGCTGCAGAGAGATCCAAGGAAATTGCAAGAGAGATGTTGCCTTGTTCATGAGCAGTGTGTATTTCGCTGAGCAGGGAAAGAAAGAGTGCCTGTGCTATGGCCAGTGCGGAAACCAGATTGGCATGGATGCAAGAAGTGAGTGGAATCCAAGTGTGAAGAGAGCTGAGAGAAGTATTTTGCTCTCTTTGAGAAGTCACCAACAGCTCAACACCTTCAGCCCACCACCCTCTGCCAGACCCCTCTCGTCTTCTCAAGGACCTTGGAAAGGAAGGGAAGACTAGAAACTGGACGCCAGTTAGCCAGAGTGTCTGGGGCAGGTTAAGGCTTTTTAAGGATGGGGCAGACAAGGGTGTGCTTCCATAGAGAGGAAATTAAAGATGAAGAGTACAAAAGGAAGGAGGGCAAGGGAAGGTTCCATGATCTAAGAGGAAGGGATAGGGTCAGAGGGGCATGTAGTCTTATGGGATGAATTGATAACCTTGAGTAGGGTGGTGGCAGTGACGGGCTAGAAGGAAGACCAAAGATGAGGGAAGGTAGGGGAAGATAGGGGTAGGTAGGGAGGGGGAGAATGGTGGTGAAGGCACCAAGTCAAGGGTGGGGAGGGAAGATGAAACTTCTGTTGCGGGGGGGATGGAGAGGGGAAACTTGGAACGGTGCACAGCAATCTTCTCAGAGAAGTAGCTGGCAAGAGAAGAGGGGTCTGGCAGAGGGTGGTGGGCTGAGAGTACTGAGCTGTCGGTGACCTCTGAAAGACAGCAAAACACTGAAAAAGGTTGCCTGGAGGCAGGGCCGGCCCGTCCATTGAGCAAGAATGTTTTTTGCACAGGGCCCCGCGTTTCAGGGGGCCCCGCGCAAAGAACATTCTGCTTTTTTTTTTAATTACATTTAAAAAAAAAACCTGTCTCTGGCTGCTGCCGCATCCGTCGCAGCAGCGCAGAATGGCGTGTCCACCCCTTCTCCTCGTCGAGCCCTCTGCAAGGGCTTTCAGAGTCGCGAAGGGAGAGTGCTCCCTCGCGTCTCTGTAAAGCCCGCAGGGGCTTATGGGAAATTTCCCATCTGCCCCTTTAGACACGAGGGGCTGATGGGAAATTTCCCATTAGCCCCTGCGGGCTTTACAGAGACGCGAGGGGAGCACTCTCCCTTCGCGAATCTGAAAGCCCTTGCAGAGGGCTCGACGAGGACAGGGGGCCCCGCGGGACACGCCATTCTGCCGCTGCTGCGACGGAGGCGGCAGCGGCAGCAGCTAGAGCCAGGTTTTTGGGGTTTTTTTTAATTTGCCGGAAGGGAAGGGAAGGGAAGGGAAGGGAAGGGGGGGGGCTGATGGAGGCTGTCTGGAAATGGGGTGATGGGGGGTTAGGACTGGAAATGTGCAAGGGGGGGGGTTAGGACAGGAAATGGGCAAAGGGGGGGGGTTAGGACTGGAAATGTGCGGGGGGGGGAGTTAGGACTGGAAATGTGCAAGGGGGGGGGTTAGGACTGGAAATGTGCAAGGGGGGGTGATAGGACAGGAAATGCGCTGGAGGGGGGTGGAAAGGGCTAGGTGGGTGCTAATGGGCTGGGGCTGATGGAGGCGGACTGGAAATGGGCTGGGGGGGGTTAGGACTGGAAATGGGCGGGGGGGGTTAAGACTGCGAATGGGCTGGGGCTGCTGGAGGCTGACTGGAAATGGGGGGAGGGGGGGGTGGGGTCGGGAAAGGGGCTGGGGGGGTTAGGACTGGAAATGGGCTAGGGGGTTAAGACTGCTAATGGGCTGGGGCTGATGGAGGCTGACTGGAAATGGGCTGGGGGGGGGTTTAGGACTGGTAATGGGCTGGGGGGTTTAAGACTGTTAATGGGCTGGGGGCTGATGGAGGCTATGATGGGGGGGGTTAGGACTGGAAATGGGCTGGGGGGGTTAAGACTGGTAATGGGCTGGGGGTTGATGGAGGCTGACTGGAAATGGGGTGATGGGGGGTTAGGACTGGAAATGGGCTGGGGGGGTTAAGACTGGTAATGGGCTGTGGGCTGATGGGGGCTGTCTGGAAATAGGGTGATGGGGGTTAGGATTGCTAATGGGCTATGGGGGGGGGTTAGGACTGCTAAGGGGCTATGGGGGCGCTAGGACAGGAAAAGGGCTGATGGGGAGGGGTTAGGACTTGAGGTGGGCTGATGTGGTTAGGACTAGTAATGGGCTGTGGCTGATGGGGGGGGGGTTAGGACTGGCACTGGGCTATGGGGGGCTGACTGGAAATGGGCTGATGGGGTTAAGACTGGAAGTGGGCTGATGGGGGGTTAGGACTGGTAATGGGTTATAGGGGGGGCTTAAACTGAAAATGGGTTGATGTGGGGCTAGGACTGGTAATGGGTTGGGGGATTGCTATGACTGGAAATGCCTGAGTGGACGGGGAGGCTTGAACTGCAAATAGCTGATGGGGAGGGAGCTTGGAATGGAAAATGGGCTGTGAGGGAGGGAGCTAGAACTGAACATGGGCTCATCGAGCCGCTAGGATAGGACTGGCACTGGGCTGTTGGGGGGAGCTAAGATTGGAAATGGGCTGTGGTGGGGCTTGAATTGAAATGGACTCATGGAGGGGCTAGAACTGGAAGTAGGCTCATGGGGGGCTGGGACTGGAATTGGGCTGAGTGGTGGTGAGCTAGGATTTGACATGGGCTGATGGTGGGCCTAGGAAATGACTAGAAATGGGCTGATGGGGGGCTAGGATTGGAAATGAGCTGATGAAGGGACTCAGACTGAAAATGGATGGGGGAGCTAGGACTGGAAATGGGTTGATGGGGGGCTAGGACTGGAAATGGGCTGATGCAGGGACTAGAAGGGAATGGATGCTGGGTGAGACTGGAACTAGAAGGGAGCTGATGTTGGGGGAGACTTAGAATGGGATGGGGCTGGGAGAGTAAAATGGAGAGGGGAAAATATTTTGTGTGGGAGGGATGAAAAATCTACAATTGGCCGGGTATTGGGAGAGTAAGTGGGGATTGAGGATGGAGGGGTAAAATTTGTGTGGATGAAATAAGAATGAGGAAAGAGCAAAAGGATAAAGATAGTATGTTAAAGCAGATGTAGAGAGAGAGGATTGAAAGAAAAATAGAACACAGAAGAAAGGACAAATAGACAAAAGACGATGTATAGTTAGCATAAAACATTAATAAACCACAATAAAGAGCCTGGAGCAAAACCAAATGAAAAAAAATGCAAAAAAGGTAGAAATATATCTCTTTATTTTGAATTTATTAACTGGAATATGAAAGCTCTGGGAAATGTGCATCATTAACGTCTGCGCTTTGTTTGGTACAAGAGGAAATTGATTTATATTTTTATTTCTACAGTGTTGTTGTACATTCCAAGTTTGGCTTTTGGGTTCCCAGTTTAATTATTGCCTTCCTGTTTCTAAATTGCGATTCCTTGTTTGGTGATGGTCTATGTTCTGCATGTGTAACTGAGCTGAGGTATTCTGTTTATGTAATTCCTATTTGACATTGCCACTTGTTCTCTTTCCCCAGTATTCTCTGAAATGTATGGTTTAATATTTGCAGTGTTGCCTTTTGATAGGTAGGGTATGGTGCTTTGTGAGTCCTGGTAATGCTGTCAGGATACGGCGGGTTTGCTATGGGTTCTAAATGGGCAGTGTTTGTAGTAGTTCCTAATGTGCCTGGCAGTTGGCACTGGATTATAGTAATGTAGAAATCTTTTAGTCTTTCTTTATCCATACACTCATTAAGAGACATGTTTACTAAAAGTTAGTATGGTAACATTATGCAAATATTTATGCAAATAAGGCCACTTATGCAAATGAGGCCCCGCACCGAGTCTCCGCACATGGCCCCGCACCCCCCTTGGGCCGCCCCTGCCTGGAGGAATTAGAGGCAGATGAAATAATGGTGGTGTAATAGGTCTTTTTAGCTGAGGAGATATATTTATTTATTTAAAAGGATTTATATACCGCTTTATCCTGAAATCAAAGCAGTTTACACATCAAACAAATCAAAAAGTGCGTGGGTGTGGGCATGCAGTTAGAATTGACAGTGTAAAAGATGATTATGGGGTGAGCTATATACAATGAGATCTATGAACAGGTGAGCTAAATACAATCAGATTTATGTACAGGAACTATATACATACTGCAGGGAGTGGGAGGTGGGAGGCAGCGTGGATAGGGGGCGAGGTAGAGTGAGGAGAGGGTCGTTGGTAAGGTCAGGTGATGTCCTTATAGTGTTCTGTGAAGAGCGTCGTTTTGAGCATCTTCCTGAAGTCCTTGAGGTCTGTAGTTGATCTCAGGTTGTTGGGGAGTGAGTTCCAGAGTGCCGACGTGGCCAGGGATAATGCTCTTCTTGAGGTATCCTGTCTTGTTTTAGTAAATGCTTTGGGTGTGTTGATGATGTCTGAGGTGTCTCTTCTCCTGGGTCTGATGCATGTGTCAGGTTTGATGAGGGGTTTCGGACTGTCTGCTGAGAGGTTCTGTTTGATTTTGAAAATGTATAGTAGCACCTTATAACGGATGTGGTGATTGGGAGCCAGTGGAGTTGGTTGAGGATGGGGATGATATGATCGTGCCTTGAAGCACCAGTTATTATTCAGGCGGCAATGTTTTGCACCATCTGTAGTGGCCGGGTTGCTTGTTTTGAGAGTCTCTGAGGTAAATGGGGTTGCAGTAGTCTAAGATGGGAGTGATGACAGCTTGGCAGATGGTGCGGAAGTGATCCTGTGAGAGGATTGGCTTGAGGCGTCTTATGGTTCTCATTTTGAGGTATGCGTTCCTGGTAGTTTTGGCAATGTGAGATTGCAGGTTCAATTCTTTGTCGAGAGTCACACCGAGGTATTTAATTTCTGGTTTTATTGGTATTGTGATGTTGTTTAGCTTGATGACAGGAGGAGGGGTGAAGTCAGAGTTCCTGGTGATGATTAGTGCTTCTGTCTTGGAGTAATTTAAGGTTGTTTTCCAGAAGCCAGCTTGTCATCTGTTGCAGACAGTTGTCTATGCTGGTGTAGTCTGGGCTGTCAAGGCTGATAGGGGTGTATATCATAATGTCGTCTGCGTAGATGGTGTATTGGATTCTGTTGCTTTTGATGATGGAGCAGATCGGTTGTATGTAGAGGTTGAATAATAAGGCTGAGAGGACGGAGCCTTGTGGAACACCCCGGGTGACTCTTAGAGGTCGGGAGGTGGTTGATCCACATTTGACCTGGAGGTGTCTGTCTGTGAGGTAAGATGTGAACCAATTCAAAGTGGTGCCGTGTAGACCAATTCCCTGAAGTCTTGACTGCAGAGTACTGTGGTTGATGGTGTTGAACACTGAGGAGATGTCTATAAAGATCATGATGACGCCCTTCTTGATATTGTCGATAACCTGGATCAGGTTGTCGAAGAGGTAAATCAGTAGAGTTTCAACGCCATGGTTTGGGCAGAAGCCATGTTGCTTGGGGTCTAGAGGGGCATGGCTGTCAATGTGATCTTGGAGTTGTTGTTGAACCACCTTTTCTATGATCTTCGACAGGAGGGGAAGGCTTGGGATGGGTCTGTATGTGGCTGGATTGGTTTTATTTAGTGTGGATTTTTTAGGGATTGGGCGTATAGTTGCTAGCTTTAGAGTGCTAGGCATGATACCCTGGGTTAGGGAGTTGTGTACCATGTTGCGGATGATTTGGATGAATTTCTCTTTCACTGCTTTTATCCAGATCACGGGGCACGGGTCTGTGGGGGCAGTGCTGGTGTTGAGTGATGCAATGATATGTGATATCTGATCGGTCGAGGGGATGCTGAACGTTTCCCAGATATGGTCTGTTAGTGATGGTTTGTAGGTGATGTCTGTTGTCATCTGGGGGGGCGGTGGTGAACTTGGCCTGAAGGTAGTCTGCGAATGTCTGTGGATCTATTTGATCAGCCTTCTCGGGATAAGGCTTGTTGGTGAGGGTTTTTACAATATCAAATAGCTCTCTGGGTTTGTTGGCGGATTTCATAATTAGGTTAGTGTGGTATTCCCTTTTCTTTTGATTGATGAGGTTGTTGTATTCTCTTTGCTTTGACTGGTATAAGTCCTGTGTTGCAGGGGATTTGGAGCATCTCCAGCGACGTTCTATCTGTCTTAGGGTTCTTTTTGCGTATCAGATTTCCTTTGAGTACCAGGGGGTGTACCTAGTTTTTGTGTCATGTTTTTTTGTGAGTACTGGAATCAGTGTCTTGGGCAGCAGCTGTGATGGTACTGTTCCAGTTTTCGATTTGTTCATGTCCTCTGTATTTGTGAGCAGGTGGGGTATAGTGTCTTGAAGAAACGTATCCTTGTCGAAGCTTTAAATCTCCTCTGTGTGACTGTCTTGTCTTGGTGAGCGTTGTGGTCTGTTAACTGTAAATTGATTTTTATTATGTGGTGGTCTGACCAGGGCACTGGTGTGATCAATGTTCTTGTGATGATGTCTTTTTCAATGAGGTTGTTGGGGGCGAAGATGAGGTCGGGGTATGATCTGTGCTTGTGTGTGGGGGTGGTAATGATTTGGGAGTATTGAAGGGAGTCCATAGCTGATACAAAGGCTTCTGTATCTTTGGATGTTGCGGATTTGAGGTTAAAATCTCCAAGCACCAGCAGGGGTTTGTGGAGGTTGTTGACTACACAGACCGATTCCAGTATAGATGATAGTTCATCTGGGAGAGCGTTTGGAGCTCTGTAGGTGATGCATAGGTCTAGCTGCCTGTTCGACGGTGATTGTATTGCATTGACGTGTATCTGTAGTGGCTCAGCATTTGAGCTTTAATTTGTTCCTTGCGATGATCATTACTCCTCCTCCTTTCCTGTGTTGTCGGGTGCAGTTGAAGGCTGTGTGGGTAGGGGGCACTAGCTGGTTGAGGGGTGAGCCATGTGGAGGGTGGGGGTGAGCCATGTTTTGGTGATGCATAGAATGTCCAGCTGCTTGGCTTCTATGTGGTCTGCTAAGGTATTGATTTTGTTTCTTATCGATCTGGCATTGATGAGTTCAATGGAGATTGGCGGGGGTTCCTTGGGTGCTCTTGTTGCTTTGTGTGGGCTGGTGTTATGTTTGGCTTTTTTGTATCCATACTGCTTGTGGTGCTTTTGTGGGTGTTGTGTGGTGTTGTGGGAGGTAGTGTATAGATTGTGTGGCAGTGGAGGGGATCACAGGGAGTTGGTGGGTATGTAGTGGGTGGTTGGGTGGTGAGGGAGGAGTTGTGTGATTAGGAGGATTATTGGGAGGTAGGGGGCAGTCGCCATGATGGAGTTACCTTTTGAGGTTTTGTTCGGTTGCTGTCTTTTGGCTGCTGGGTTTTCTTGTTATCAAGGATCGGCTCACTAGGGCTCGCTTGTCTAGATAGAGGGTTTGTGGCATCCGTTGAGGAGGTTTTGTTTCTCTTGTTTGTTGATGAGGTTTAGGCTTTGTAGTGGCAGCGGGATGGAAGCGAAGAAGGCTAGTGGGGGTAGGTTGACGCTGCCAGAGACACTCAGCTCTGAGGAGCTGAGCTCGGAGAAGGGAGAGATCGGGTGAACCAGGGATGCCGAAGGATAGGGCGAATAGTGTATGATTTGAGGGGGGCCAGCCTATCGAGGTGAGCGGAGAGAGTGGAATGCCAGGACTGAACCTGGACGTCGGTAGATGAGGAGCCAAAATCAGAAGGAAAGATGGAGTCTCCAGAGGGGAAGTGAAGAAGGGTGTTAGGAGTGATGTGCCACTTCAAGTGTGTGGATGCAGAGATAGACTGAGGGGGAAGAGGGGCGGTTGGGACAAGAAGAACACACAGAGGTGGTCCGTCCAGAGGAGGGACAAAGTTGTGATCATAGAGGGGACCACAGACAACAAGGGAGCAGTAAGAAGCAGGTCGAGAGTGTGACCGGCTGCATGCTTGGGGAGGGAGGTGTGCTGATGAAGGGAAAGATCAGAGAGAAGTGAAATAAAGGCCTTGTCTCTGGGTCGGGAGGCAGAGTCGATGTGGATGTTCAGGTTGCCCAAAATTGAAAGGTATGAATAAGTGGAGGAGACTTCGGACAGGGTAAGGAAGAGGGAGCCCCAGAGGTCAAAATGAATCAAGGGGGGAACATATAGGAGGAGATAATGGCTGGGCAGGGAAAACCCTAGACGAAGAAGTGCCTCAAGGTAATGGAGAGGATATTTCCTGAAAAGGTAAGGAAGAACGGTAGAGGAGAGCTAACCTTCTGCCTGAGCAGCCGGAGCAGGGTAGAGAGAGAGCAGAGAAGCTAGGGGGAAGACATTGATTGACAATAGGCTCCTCGCCAGGACGTAGCCAGGTCTCTGTGAGGAAGATGCCATTGAGAGAGCTCTGTAATATAAGGTCTTGAACAAGCTCTAGTTTAGAGCACAGGGAGTGGCAGTTGAGCAAAGCAAGGGCCATAATAAAAAGAGTAGAAGCAGGGTCCATGGAGGGCAGGCCCGGGGCTGTAGGAGAGGGTGAGCAGGTAATGAGGTTAGATAACACCCGAGAGGGGCCCGATTTATCAATAGGTGTGGGAGTGGGCCGCCATGTCCTCTGAACAGGGATAGCAGGCAAGGTCCGTGGGGCTGAGAGTGGAGAGTCGAAGGAGGAAAACTCCCTGACTGCAAGAGGAAGGGGGCAAAGGAAAAGGCTGAAAGTTAAGAGGAGGGGGACAAGGAACAGAAAGGGTTGAGATAGCTGAGGGGAAGCAGGGGATATACTGGGGGTATACTGTGGTCGTGCTGAACCTCCATGCCGGACCCTGCCCGAGGTCCCCGCCTAAGGGCCATGCCAAAGGGCCCTCTGGTGAGGCCCTCAGGCACGGGCCCATGCCTAGGCATGCCTGTGCTTTAAACAATGCAGGTGAAGGTCCTTGGCTCTGATTGGCCTCAGCAACAGAGGAGTGGGAGGAAAACGTAGTTACTCACCTGTAACAGGTGTTCTCCAGGGAAAGCAGGAATCAGTCCTCATTTATGGGTGACGTCGGCACTGACGGAGCCCACGCAGAGCAATTCCCCAGGTTTCAAAGAAAGCCTTTGTGATTGCTGCCACACATGCATGGTCCTCTTCCCGCCCAAAGGTGTCATCTTGCTCAGTCAGGTCCCACAGTTAGAGCCCTACTTAGCAGATGGCCAAGGAAGAAAAACAAAAATGGCAACTCTTAAGGGGAGGTGGGAGGGTAGTAAGGACTAATTCCTGCTGTCCCTGGAGAACACCTGTTACAGGTGAGCAACTACGCTTTCTCCAGGAACAAGCAGGAAGTCAGTCCTCACTTATGGGACTCCCCAGCTACAGGCTACCAAAACCTGCAAGCCAAGAACGCCTCCGCGAGGCCGTGAGCAGAAGCCGATGACCGAAGGAAACCCGAATCCTCAGGCCCTTGAGTCAAGCTCTTGGTAGCCGCAGAAAAAGAGTCAGCGGGTAGGAGTTGCTTATACCCCGAACAGATTACGGAGTATAGCCTGGCCGAAGGTGCTGTCCCGGCAGGACTCCCTCTCCAGGCAGTAGTGCGAAGCGAAGGTATTCACGGAGGACCATGTCGCAGCCCGGCAGATGTCTGTCAGAGGAACTGAGCGCAGCAAAGCCACCAACATCGGCTTGGCCTGGACGCCATGCGCAGTGACTTGGTGATCCAGCGGGACCCCAGCCTTTGCCTGAGTGAAGGCTATGCAGTCCACCACTCAGACAGAGATGGTGCACTTAGTGACTGCGAGTCCCAGACGATTAGGATCGTAGGCAATGAAGAGCAGGTCAGACTTGCGATGACCCTGGGTGCGCTGCAGGTAGAAAGCGAGAGCCCTCTTGCAGTTGAGCGTATGAAGGACCACCGATGCCCGGTCGGCGTGGGGTCTCGGAAAGAAAGACAGTAGGACAATCTCTTGGTTGAGATGGAAATCAGAGACAACTTTCGATAGGAACATGGGGTGAGTTCGAAGAACCACTCTGTTCCCATAGAACCTTGTGTAGGGAGCCGCAGCCATGAGGGCTTGCAGCTTGCTGATTTGCCGG
The DNA here is from genome assembly GCA_033557465.1 of Ichthyophis bannanicus. Classification (NCBI taxonomy): domain Eukaryota; kingdom Metazoa; phylum Chordata; class Amphibia; order Gymnophiona; family Ichthyophiidae; genus Ichthyophis; species Ichthyophis bannanicus. The sequence goes on along the minus strand of CM066044.1, from coordinate 65,310,058 downwards.
GCCGAGGTGAGCGCCACCAGGAAGACTACCTTCCAGGAGAGGTGCCGAAGTAAGCACATCACCATCGGCTCGAAGGGTGGCTGTGCAAGCTGCATGAGCACTATGTTCAGATCCCACTCCGCTGGTGGAGGCCAGACGTGGGGCTTGGAAAGTAAGAGGTCCTGCATGAAGCAGGAAACCAGAGGCTGGCCCGAGAGGGGTTCACCCTCAACAGGGAAGTGGTTGGCCGAGATGGTGCTCAGGTGAACTCGGACCGAACTGGATTTCAGCCCCACCTGCGAGAGGTGGAGGAGGTACTGGAGCAGGAGAATGGGTCAATCTGGAGCTTAGAGCACCAGACTGAGAAGCGCCGCCACTTCAAGGCGTAGGTCCGCCAGACTGTCAGGGATAGCGAGACCAGGTTCTGGTGGAGCAACCATCCTTTCTCCTGCGTTAGTAGATCTGGGATACTGCCCAGGGGGACCGGAGATTTTGACGAGAGCCAGAGCAGAAGCAGGAACCAGGGATGTAGAGGCCACGAAGATCACCAAGGCTCGGTCCCGCTGGATCTTGTGAAGGGTCCTCGCAATGAGAGGAGTGGGAAGGAATGCATACAGAAGCCCGGAGGTCCAGTTCAGGAGGAACATGTCTGGGGCTACCCTATCAAGGGTGTGGTATCGGCCTGCAAAAGAGGGCAAGCTGCCATTCGCCGGGCTGGCGAACAGGTCCAAGGACGGAGTCCCCCAGCGGCGGAACAGGTGGAGAATTGCTTCTGGACTCATGAGCCACTCAGGCGAAGAAGCCTGCTGAGTCTGTCCGCAAGTACATTGTCCTGACTCGGGAGGTAGACTACTCTCAGGGTCATGCCCCGGCATACGGCGAAGGAGCAGAGGAGGACTGCCTCCTGACAGAGTAGGCGGGAGCCCGTACCCCACTCCTTGTTTATGTAGAACATCGTGACCTTGTTGTCGGTCTGCACAAGCACCGACTTGCCATGCAGGTGATGCTTGAAGACCTTCAGGCCCAGCTGGACCGCACGTAACTCGAGCAGGTTGATCTGCTGCTGAGATTCCTAGGGTGACCACCGCCCCTGAGTATGGAGGTTGCCGCAGTGGGCTCCCCAGCCCAACAGTGAGGCATCCGTCATCAAGATGAGCTTGTGTTGTCGAGTCTGGAAGGGCATGCCCTGAAGAAGGCTTTGGGGGTTCAGCCACCAATCCAGGGAACTGGAGAGCCTGCGGGAGATCAACATGGGATCCCGGAGGTGGCCCGAGGCTTGGGACCACTGCACACTGAGGCAGAATTTGGCCGCTCGCACATCCATGTGAGCATGGGGGACGACATGGATGATTGAGGCCATGTGCCCCAGAAGATGAAACATGGCCTGCGCCAAGACTCTGGACCAACTTTGTATCTGAGAGGCCAGTGTGCAGAGCCACTCCACACGCGCTCGAGGGAGGAAGACAGTCGCCCGTCCGGTGTCGAGAAGAGCGCCGATGAACTCCAGGGTCTGCACTGGCTCGAGGTGGGACTTGGAGTAGTTGATTAGGAAATCGAGGCGCTCAAGGAGGACCGTGCGCAACGCTGAGAGGCAAGCGTCCTCTGCTGATGTGCCCTTGATGAGCTGGTCATCCAGGTAAGGGTAGACGGTGGGCTGCATTTTGTGAAGACACGTGGGGCAGCCGCGAGCCCGAAAGGGAGCACTCTATATTGGAAGTGCTCCCCTTGCACTCTGAAGTGCAAGTAATTCCTGTGCTTGGGGTGGACCGGAATGTGGGCATAAGCATCTCTGAGATCCAAGGAGCATAGCCAATCGCCCTGCCGGAGGAAGGGCAGCAGGACGCCAAGCGATAGCATCCTGAACTTCTCCTGCACCAGAAATTTGTTCAGATTCCTGAGATTGAGGATGGGGCACAGGCCTCCCGTCCTCTTTAGAACGAGGAAGTACTGGGAGTAAAATCCCCGACCTCAGAAGTGTGGCAGAACTCTCTCGACCGCCTGTTGACTGAGAAGGTTGATCAGTTCTTGCTGCAAGCAAGCCTGGTGTGAGGGAAGCCAAGTAGGCTCCGCTGGGGAGAAGGGAGGAGGAAGCAGGGAGTCTGTCCAGACGAAGATGATAACCGTCCTGGATTATCTGAAGGACCCAGGTGTCTGATGCAATGGCCACCCATTAGGGGGCGAAAAGGGACAGACGCCCTCCCATGGGAGGGAGTGCCGCCGTGAGGTGAGGGGCTATGCACTTGGGGTCAAAACACCATTGCTGGCTGGGGCGGCACCGGTGGTTGAGCTTTGGGCCCCTTCGGTTTCTGGTGACCCTGAGCTCCTCCTTTGCCCTGGTTGCTGGGCGTTGGCGCTGGGGTGGGTGGATATCCCCGGTAAGGGAGCCCCTTCCTCTGGAAGAAAGGCTTCTTGATGTGCTGTTTCTTCTGCGGAAGAGAAGAGATTTTACGAGAGAGACGGTTGCGAGTCACGAACTCCGTCTTGATTTCGGCTGCCTTGTCCTCCATGGGCTTGCTGAACAGTTGTTTACCTAGGCAGGGGACATCCAAGAGCTTCTCCTGGACCCACTGCTCAGGTCTGAAGACTGGAGCCACGCTTGACACACAGACGGAAGACTCGAACCCGTCATATGCGGCGCGAGAAAATAGAGCAGTCCATGACCGATCTCAGAAGGGTCTGAAATCTGAGGAGATGTTCGCCTCTGAGGTCTGCAGAGAAACCGCCAAGTTCTTTAGCGAGGTCGCGAAGGAACATCCCCATATACAATTGGTAAGCCTGGATGCAGCACGCCAGCATGGATCTCTGGTAAGCCTTGTGCACAAGGGCATCCAGGGCATGGGATTCCCTACCAAGCGGGACCGACAAGTGCGACTTCGGGCTCTTCTGCTTCTGCATCGCGGATTCAACTACCATGGAAATATGGGGAAGCTGAGTCTTCCAGAACACCAGGCCACGCTGGACCCTGTACATAGCATCAAGTCTTTTACTGACAATAGGGACCGAGGAAGGTGCTTCCCACATGCGGAGGAGCAGCCAAGATAGGATAAACGGTACCAGAACCATGAGAGAATCCCTAGGGGGAGACTCATATTGCAAGATGTCGAGTTCCTCTGCCCTCAGCTCTTCCTCGGTCTGCGTGGGCAGATTAAGGGCTTGAGCCATATCCCGCACAAACACCAAGAAGGAGGTATCTTTGGGCGGTGACTGCCTTTGCGATGTGGGAGGGGATGGGTCAGAAGGAAGGTCCCTATGGGCGCGGGTTTCAGGGGATGTGTCCCCGTCTGATTTCCAGCCCAAGAAGTCCGAGGAGAACTCAGAGTTGGGCTGATCCCCTTGCTCAGTGGCCGAGGCCCGCTTGGAGCCGGAGGCACGGACTCTGGAAGACCTCACCCCCGAGGAATGGGACAGCGAGCAAGACCGGTGCGGAGGACCCTTGCGAGGCCCATGGCTCTCAGGGGTTTCCAAGGCAGTTTTCGGGACCCCGTCGAGGGAACCTCGGTCTCAAGGCACAAGCCAGCCGTGCTGGGTAAAAGCGCCTGCTGGGCAGCTAGGAAGGCAGAAACGCTGTGCTCCAGTGCCAGCATACGGGACTCCCACTCAGGAGTGGGTCCCTGCGCCATCGACAGCAGGGTTACCGGGTCTGGCATGGAGGAGGAGAGGGGGTCCTCGCTGGACGACCCTCAGGAGAGCGGGCGCCATCGCCAGAATCCTCTGTATCCGTACGAGGTACCTTTCGAGGCCGCTCCTTGTCCGACTCTCGGGAACACCGGGGAGGGCTAAGGGAATGAGCGCGAGACCACTCACGCTTGTCTGGAGCCCCCAACAGCAACTTTGAGGTTTTCTTCTTCTTTTGCCGTTCCATCTCAGGCGAACCCTGATCGGAGTGATGCCTGGGGCACGGGGTCACTGCGGGGGACCCCGTGAGTGGTGGATCAGTGGGGTGAGGCACCACTGGGGACCCCGGGATTGCCTTGCGGAAAATGTCATCGGACTTCTGCTTACAGCTTAGCAAGGCCATAGCGGACATTTTCTTACAGAGTGAGCAGAGCTCCGGGTTGTGGTCGGCACCCAGACACCACAGACAACAGTCGTGGGTGTCCGTGAGTGACATATTCTTGGAGAAATATGTCACATTCTTTGAAGCCGGTGGCCATGGGAGCAAAAAGCGACCCTGTGAGATTTAAGACCCTCGAGGCCAGCGATTGGAAAAAAGGATGTGAAAGGGCCCGAAGGAAAAAAACACTAAAAGAGAAAAAAAAGGAATCCCCTGGCCCCCAGTTGGAGCAGGGGCAATGGGAAGGACTGGTGCTACCGGAAAAAAGGGCCACAAGGCCAGAAAGAAAAAACACTTTTTCCAAGGGACGAGGATGTGCATCCGAAGGGCTCCATGGAAAAAGGGAGACTGAGCAAGATGGCACCTTTGGGCGGGAAGAGGGCCACGCATGCGTGGCAGCAATTCCAAAGGCTTTCTTTGAAAGCTGGGGAATTGCTCCATGTGGGCTCCGTCGGTGCCGATGTCACCCATAAGTGAGGACTGACTTCCTGCTTGTTCCTGGAGAAGATGGGATTCCCGCTCTCAACTGCTGACACTGATCAGTGCTCTGCTGAATAGTATAAGCACGCCACTAGAAAATAAGGTGGGTACGGTGTACAATAGGGTACAGTGCAGTGTACAGTAGAGGTAACTAGAGTATCGTATGGTGGGTACAGTATAGTAGAGCATAGCAGAGCATGCAGGGTACAGTGCAGTGTATAGAAGGAGTAGCTAGAGTGTATTATGATAGGTAGAGTGTACAGTAGGGTTCGGTAGTAAATGGGGTGTTGTAGAGCCGTGTTCTCCCACCCTCTCCTTGAGACACATCTATCTGGGTTTTCTGTACTGTCAAAATGAATATACAAGAGAGAGTTTTGCATATACTGGGTCTCCAGTGCATGTAGATCTAACTCCCACGTATCCAGATTGGTAAGGTGTACCTCAGGAGACAGTAGTGTATGGTATGGTTTAGATAGCATGTAGCACAGAGTAAGAAGGTACAGTGTATTATTATGCATCAGAGTTAGGTACTGTATTGTATAGGGTACAATAGAGCTAGGCAACAAGTAGATACAATGTGTAGCATATGGTAGAACAGGGCATGATGCAGCATATATATAATAATGTGCAGCACAGTGAATAGGGCAGGATAGAGCACAGAGCACAGTACAGCAGCATTAGCCAGTGTGTAGGGCTGTGTGTAGGGTAGGGAAGGTTAGCGGCTGACGTGGTTCCTAGATGAAACAAATGACTGTTTTATGGAGCAGGTGGTTCAGGAACCGACATGAGTCAGAACGATTCTGGAGCTAATTCTTAGTGGTATGAGAGGTGACAGTGTTGGGATCACTTGACAACAGTGATTATAACACGATAAAATTTGATTTAATAAATGGAAAGAGAACAGCAAAGAGATCTACTGCGCTAGGATTTAATTTTCAAAAGGGAGACCATGAAAAAATGAGGAAAATTGTTAAGAAAAAACTAAAAGGAGCAGCTGCAAAGATTAAGAGTTTAAATTAAGCCTGGACGGTATAAGAATACCATCTTGGAAGCCCAGACCAGATGAATTCCAGGTTTTAAAAAAGATTGAAGGCGGCCATACAACTACCAGCATGGTTCAAGGGTGAGGTGAGCGAGGCTGTTATAGCCAGAAAAAAAAATCTTTAAAATAATGGAAAAAGGATCTAGATGAAGAAAACAGAAAATGGCATAAACACTGGCAAGTTAGATACAAAGCACTGATAAGGCAGGCAAAGAGAGAATCTGAAAAGAAGCATTCTGTAGAAGCAAAAACGTATAAACAATCTTTTCAGGTATATTTGAAGCAAAAAGCCTGTGAGGGAATCAGCTGTACCATTAGATGACAGAGGGATAAAAGGGACACTAAGGGAGAACTAAGCCATAGCAGATACTAAAAGGCACATTTTAGAAAGACCATGTAGGCGAAATCTGGAATGAGCAAGTCAAAACATCTGAAATTCAGTGGGAGGGACAGCAGAGAAGGTGTGCATGTATGATGTGTAAAATTAGTCTGTCTCCACCCTGAAAGACATACATGTCCGCAAAAGAACTGGTAAAATGGGGACGTGCAGAGTACTAGGCCTGCACATGTCAGATATGGACATCTGCTATTCTGGGAACATAGACGTAATAGCCCATGATGACCCTATTTCAGAACGCACCCGTGTATCTCTTACCACATACATGTCCTGGCCTGCTATCTTGCAAATGCAGACGTGCAGTAGCATGGGAGCTAGGACAAATGCCTTTCTGCTTACTGGCAGACTTTTTGGAAGGAGTGGAAAATATTGGGGAATGGGGTGGCATTCTCCTCTTCTTACAGTTTGCTGAAATAAGCACGGTTTAGCTTCCTATTCATGCCCTGGAGATACAGACATAGGAGACTTTGCCGGCAAATTGAGGCGCACAATGCCATTCTAAACTCAAGTGCATACGGATATCTTTTTTTGCAGTGTCCTGGCAATGCCTCTGGCATATCCCCTTGCAACACAGATGTGATGGTGTTGGACACATGTAAACTCAGGGGCATTCTAAAATGGCTCTTGGGATGTCAATGTGATTGGATGTCTGAATGGGGCTTCTTAAAATGATCTCCCAAATTAAATCTTTGCTTCAGTCTTTACTGAAGAAGATATAGGGGAGATATCCATGCCAAAAACATTTAATGGTAATGAACGGGAGGAACTGAAACAAATCTCGATGAACCAGGAAGACATAATAGGGCAATTTGACAAACTAGAGTAGTAAATCACCTGGACCGAATGGCATACATCCCAGAGTGTTGAAAGAACTCAAAAAATAAATTGCAGACTTACTATAGTACTTGAAGAGTGAAGAATGGACAATGCAATGCCAGTTTTTATAAAGGGTCCAGGGGTAAGCCAGGAAACTACAGACCAATGATGTCAGTGCCAGGCAAAATGGTAGAAATCATTATAAAGAACAAAACTGCCATATTAAACCATTACTGTTGATATGTTCAGTAAAGTCAATATAGATTTAGCAAATGAAAGTCTAGCCTCCCCAATCTGCTATGTTTTTTGAAGGTGTGAATAAACAAGTAGATAAAGGTGAGCCAGTGTAGATACTGTCTCTGGATTTTCAGAAAGCTTTTGACAAGGCCCCTCATGAGAGGCTCTTGAGGAAATTAAAGTCATGGGATAGGAGGCAGAGTCCTATTGTGGACTGGGAACTGGCTAAAACAGAGCTAAACAGTAGATATTCTCAATAGAGAAAGGTGAATAGTGGAGTACCCCAAGGATCTGTGCTCGGCCCACTACTTTTTAACATATTTATAAATGACATGGAAATGCAAACGAGTAAGGAGATCAAAGCTGAACACAATTATTCTAAGTTGTTAAATCACAAGAGGACTGTGAAAAATTGTAAGAGGACTTTGAGAAATTGGGAGACTTGGCATCCAAATAGCAGATGAAATTTCATGTGGACAAGTGCAAAGTTATGTACTTAGGGAAGAACAACCCAAACTATAGTTATACGATGCAAGATTCCACATTAGGAGTCTCCACCCAGAAAAATGATCTGGGCATCATCGTGTATAATACATTGAAATCCTCTGCTCAGTGTGCAGCGGCGGCCAAGAAATCTAATACTATGCCAGGAATTATACGGAAAGGAATGGAGAATAAAACAAAGGATATTATAATGTCTCTGTATCACTTCATGGTGCGACTGGACCTACAGTATTGCGTGCAGTTCTGGTTGCTATATCTAAGAAAGAATTAGAGAAGGTACAGAGGGTCAACCAGGCCGATAAAGGGGATGGAGGGATACTCCTATGAGGAAATATTTAAAGAGGGGAATTTTAGAAGGGACGTCCAAGTGCAATCTGAGACATCTAAGCCAGAATGTCCGAAGAAAATACAAGCACATCCAGGTGCAGACACGATTTCACAAAGATGGACATGCCCGATAGAGACATCTGTGGGGGCATCTACATAGACATCACTAGAACTGTATTTCAGCACCTGGACATCTAGGATAGACGAATGTTAGAGTAGCGAGCAAAGAAAAGGTAGCAAGAGTTCAAATCCCACTGCTGCTATAGCTGACATTATTCCGAGTACTGGGCATTATAGAGCACATTCTTCTGTACACCATCTGGATATTTTTCAGCCAAAACAAGAACTTTTCAGCTGCTTGTTTGTGCCTGGAGCAGTCTAAACTTAGACACGATGCCGGACATCCACGTTGTTTCTGAGATCAGGTGGAGAGGTCCAGGATCCTGGGAATGACCCGGCTGTGTCTCCACCATGCTCCCATTTGGACTTGGCTAAAATGGCTCTGGGGATTCTCTGTGCTTTGGACATCTCTATGCCTTTTTGGACATCCAAAGCATGAACAGACCCAAATGGTTAGGGCCCTTCAGCTTAGAAAAGAGATGACTGAGGGGAGATATGATAGAGGTCTATAAAATAATGAACAGAGTAGAATGAGTAAAAATGAATCGGTTGTTTACTCGTACAAAGAGTAGGGGGACATGCAATGATACTATAAAGTAGTACATTTAAAGCTAATAGGAGAAAATAGTTTTTCACTCAACACGTAATTAAGCTCTGGAATTTGTTGCCAGACGATGTAGTAAAAGCTGTTGGTAAAGCTGGTTTTAAAAAACGTTTGGATAAGTTCCTGGAGGAAAAGTCCATAAACCATTATTAAAACATAAAAATGTAAGATATGCCACACTGGGTGAGACTAAAGGTTCATCAAGCCCAGTATCCTGTTTCTAACAATGGTCAATCCAGGCCACAAGTACATATCAGGTTTCCAAAAGATAGAATAATTCCATGCTGGTTATCCTAATGGTAAGCAGTGGATTTCCTCAGTCTACTCTAATAATTGCTTATGGACTTTTCCTCCAGGAACTTGTCCAAACCTCTTTTAAACCCAGCTACACTAACAGCTTTTATTACACCCTTTGGCAATAAATTACAGAG